>CM068477.1:10480000-11730000 GCA_034769265.1 Remorina albescens
ATTACCCTCAAAAGACCTGTTGATCTCCTCTCTTCACCTGCTTCTCCTGACATTTCGAAAGTACTGCCTGTTGGATGCTGTAGGGCCAACAGAAGGTCATCTGTTGCCTGTATTGTACGATTCGGAAATGTACTCAGGAGCAGCAGTATGAAAGAAATGGCATTGATTTCAACTTTACCACTGCATTTATTTTGTTTCTTATCATGTGAATGGCTGGTATGTTATTTTACATAGCAGCAAAAACATATTTTAATGTAGGAAGATGGTCATTTGGGCCTCTAAATGTGCCTTTATGCTGTGCAACTGCATCTCTGACTGGGGCTTTTCTAAATGTCCCTACCCCGGTGCGCTCCTTGTGCAAAGCAGATCTCTAATAATATGGTCTGTGAAACATAAGTGCATTGCATGCTGTTAATGAGGAGCATCGCAGTCAGCAACAATGGTGGCTAACTGGGACTACAGTGCCATGTAATCACCAAATAATCGTGGGCAACAGCGTGAAGACATACGGCTTACAAAAGTTTACAATTTTTTGGGGCAGGTTTCTGCACCTGGACACAAATGCATTTTGAGTGCACCTGCACCATGTAGGTTTCAGGCAGAATCAAAATACCTCAACTATGCAGGGCTTTTTTACATGCTCTGGTAATAAATTTAGACTCAACCCATAAAGAAGACCCCTAGATTTAACCATATATCGCCGTTTTGCAGTACACATAAATTGCATCTGAGCCCATATAGTCTGCACTGTAGGGCCCTGTACGCTGTTGTAGCTTATATTGATGTGGTGCAGTAACCCACTGTGGGTCGATATATCATGCGGCCTTACAATTAATGGCACAGCACCACCAGTGAACTTGGCCATCTGTACACTAGTTAAGAATGGCTGAGGAGATTAGGCTACCACAGAAAAGAATATCAGACTGAGAGAGTGCAAAAGGTGAAGTGAGAGAAAGGGTGAAATGAGGGACAGAGGGAAAGAGCGGCCAAGAGTGTGCCGTTGGGCTGGTGGAGGTGAGCATGTTTAATGGTAGTGGGAAAAAATGTTAAGTAGTAATAATACAGAAGTGAGACTAAAATGAAGAGAAATAGATACACACGCGCACACAAATATGGTCATGCGTTAGTGACGGGCACTCACAGAAGGGGGTGGACGGGGGCGGGGGGGTTACATGGATGCACAGTTTTTATGGTAGATTTGGAGAGTCCCTCTTGATGGCAGGTGCAGGAACACGACGGCTTTCTTGAATGAGAATCAGTCTGTTGGGCAAAATCTGCACGACTGGTGCTTTCAGCCCACCGGAGTTTTGGATGAGACCGGGTTGAGGCTGAACAATAGGCACCGCGCGCACAGATTAAGGGCAATCAATGATTATGCAGGAGCACGCTTTATAAAGTTGACTGGCTTCCAACATTTTAGGTGATTAGCATTCCGGTCCATGTCAATGAGCCAGCCACTCTAACTAGTCCGGGTGGGAAAGGGGGGGTGGACAGTCCTCACTTAGACAAACAGGCTTGTTTGGTTTGCTCGTGATTTCAGATCAGATCTTTACAGCGCGCATTCTTACAGACACACAAGTACCCCCAGTGTCTAATAATCCATCTGCGGTGGAAACAATATATTGCGGGTCTGCGACTAACAAGCTACAGCAAGGGCTTCAGACACATTTCTCAAGCTCCCACAAGCACTTCACAAAAGACACCAAAATCCCCCATGAGCTGCTCCAACAGCGCATTGGAAAAGACGGCAGTATTTCAGTGCAGACACCCGATTCAGGGAAGATTCTGTTTATTGAGTGAAGGCATTTTTTTTTTGGGGGGGGGGGGTGGTGGTAAGGAAGGGGGGTTGGGGAGGAGGAGGGGGGTATTACGAGAAAGGAGGGCAACTGGAGTGTATTTCCCAACAACCCACGCCATTAAAAAAAGAAGGGGGAAAAAAGAGATGGTAACATAAGCAGAACTTACCCATATCCGCGTATCTGTCAGCTCCAGCCTACAGGTTTTAATGGCTTCTGGTGCGCGACATCCGAGTCCGCATGACGCGCTCTCCACAGACAGGTACCGTCCTAATCCACTAGCCCGGTCTCTCCGCGCAGACGCCGACTCCAAAGCGCACCTGCCTTTTACACTCCCGGACCTGGGTGTGCTATCCGGTTTACTTCTGCATCTATAACCGTTCAGCTGAACCGGGACGAATGTCATTTACTTCCAAATCCAGGTTGAGAGGGAGGAGAAAAAAAATCCGGTTTCAGTACTCCCTATCCGTGTCTTCACAGCAAAACAATCGTTCTGTTTTTTTGGTTTGTTTTTTTTTTCTCTTTTTTTCAAGTTACAGCCAAAAGGAGTACTGCAGTGGGCGCAGACAATAACGGAGCCACATCCAAGTAATTCATGTCAGTCTTACATGCGCAAAAAAAAAAAAAAAAAAAAAAGAAAATCCGCGGAAATCCTGTCACCAAACTTCACAAACGTGGCACGATGCAACACAAACACACGCGCGCACACGCACGCACACACGCACACCCACCCACATACATACACACACAAAAAAGCAAGTTGTAATTTTCCAAAGGAGTCGAGCAGCCCTTAGATTCCTCTCCCCCAAGTACAACCTCGGCGTTTCTATTCTACGGGATGCTCAGTGTGATCCGCGCATGGCGCACAGAGGAAAGTAACGGCAGCTTATCCACAAGTCTCTGTGAAACACTCTCAGCGGGTCTCGCGGAACAGCCACATATCCAATTATCCACCTTTCTCCCCAAATGTTCCTTTCATTGTCGCCGTGGCTCGGTTTGAAGTACAGCATGACGCTGTTGTTAATCACGTCTGCATGTCAAGGCAACTTTGTCAGGCAGAAGCGGAATGCCCTCTTCTGGTGAGACTGCGACCCCGTAAGCTCGTCCGCTGGCTGCGTCGTGGGTTGAGCCACGATTTTGAAAAAAGGCTGCCAAATATCACATTGATTTTGAGTACTGATGTTAATATTATTATCATCACCGTTAATGCGAACGAGTCGTTCATTTGCATGAGGGAGACGAAATCGCAATGGCATAAAAACTGGCCTTTACAATTTTACAATCATTCAATCCAAACATTGAAATGGAAGTTGTTGGGGGGTTTTTTTTGTGTTGTTGTTATTTGTTTGTTTGGTTGGTTGTTTTTTTAATAAAGTGTGTGTACTCTTACGTTTTTGTGAGGACCATTTTTGAGTGTTAGGCCTTCACTGTCACCTTTGGTAGAGTGATTAATAATTTCTTTTAATGAGCTGTGGGTCCAGGTTGGGAGGTAGGTTATGTGTAGAATCTATAGGGTGCATAGTGTTGTGAGGTTCTTCACAGCCTGCCTGTACACACACACACAAAGCTGTCGTCTGTGTTGTGTCCATTATGAAGGCAGCTTTAACCACCTACTGGGAACCAATGCGAAGTGCTTGCAGAACGCTGTCCGTGGTGCTGAAATGATGCATTGGAGTCAGTGAAAATAGGCAGCGCGCTTCCCGGAACTGTCCAGGGAAATGTCCCCCCCCGGGATAAACTGGTTATGAAAAACGACTTAAGGAGTCATGAACAGAAGTCTACTTCACAATCTGCACTAACCTGTATCGGAAATGCAATAGTAGTTAATCGACAGTGGCCTCCCTCTGCGTCACCCCAGCTGCCTGTATTTAAGGAAGAAATGGGCATCTGAATTTTTAATGTGTATTGCCTCTGCACCGGGTAAGGAATCTATGTTGTCCGCTTTTCTTTCAACCTTAAATACGGCTGGCCTTATTCTGACACCCATATTTTCAATGAACATAGCTTAAGTAAGGGACTTTGTTTGGTTCGAAAAACATGTTTAACAATGTATGAAGCAAATTTAAGGTTTGTTTATGAATCAGCTAATTAGCAGAGGTACTTAGGTTACATTCTGTTAAGTATTTCCATAATGTATAATTTGCACTATACCCACATGCACTAGGGCAGCATGGCGGCATAGTGGTTAGCGCTGTAGTGCTGTTGTCCACAGCATGAAGGTTGTGGGTTCGACTCCCAGGCCTGGAGGCTTTCTGTGCGGAGTTTGCATGTTCTCCCCGTGCCTGCGTGGGTTTCCTCCGGGTACTCCGGTTTCCTCCCACCATCCAAACACATGCATGTTTAGGTTTATTGGTGACTCTATATTGTCCATACTGTAGGTCCTTAGGTCCGTGAGTGTGGTTGTTTGTCAGTCTCTGTATGTTGGCCCTGCAATGGACTGGTGACCTGTCCAGGGTGTACCCCGCCCTCACCCAGTGTGAGCCCAGCACCCCCCGCGACCCGGAAATGGATAAGCAGTAGAAAGATGAATGAATGAATGAATATATATGCATTTTTTTCTTTCATCTCCACAGCAATAAAAAAAAACACCAACACAACACCAATTTGGCAGCTAATTACTGCTGCATTACTGCTATCAAATCCCGCTCTTGACTTGATCTGGTAGACAATGGAATTCACTAATATGAAACAATATTGCATATTAATGTTGATAAGAATTCAGTCATGATGATAAAAATGATGATAACAACCCACTGATGTGTTTAGTTTCCCACCCATTCATCTGCTCAGTGATGGTTACCTGTTTCCACAGCATCCTCTTATTTCAAAATGGAGCCAGACATTCTCCAACACAACCGTCTTAAAATTCAGCATCTTGCACTGTAACTCAGCTTCAGTTTCTGCTCCCATGCAATTTGGCTGATGACTTTACTTCTGGACTCAGTTCAACAAGCAGAGGCTATTCTGCTGACGGCGCTGAAACAATTAATACCCTGTGAAGTTATGGACACACAGACAGTGCCAGGCTACAGGCTACAACACAGATTTATCTTCTCATGAAATATAACTATATAGTTTAGCATCACCTTTTGGATTGCATCTGCTTGTTTGTTTAAGTGAGTATCATATTGGTAGCATTCATTATATGTAAAACGAAAAAAAAAAAAAAAATGGAAGGAGACCTAAAAAAGGAAAGAATCTTAGAAACACATTTCAGTTTTAGGTAATATCTACCAAACTCTCTTCCTGGTCAGACCTGTGTTTGTTGCCTGGCAATGTTCACATGCTGAACAATCTTTCAGGTTGCCAATGTTGAGGCCTTGAATCATTTCAATAGCAACGCTTTTTCCATCTTTCAAAGAATATTAAAAAGTCAAATAGAACAAACATCCCTCAAATTCTTATTATTTTATTGTTTATATATCTATTTAGCATTAATGTTACAGTATTCATAATAAAGTCCACATATATATGGAGACGCTGAATATGACAGAATACATAATGGAGCATAAATATTTCTGAAATGGCAATACCATGCAGTGATGTGTTTATATCCTGCCAACATTAATGTGAAAATTGAAAGAGCTAAAGTCTTGTAAATCTAATGAACGACTGAGTGCAGGATAACTGAAAATGAGTGAAACGAATGTCAAAGTAACTTGTAAACAAACACAAAAGAAAAAGGTGCACATGCACATCTGTTCTGCTTCCTCTGCCTGTAACTGAAAATAAAAAATTCCATAAATGTAAAAAAAAAACCAAAGCTATTATGGGGGGGATTTCAAATAGAACATGTCAGCATGGACACAAGATTCATACAAAGATAGATGGACCAGCTGTCTTTCATGTACAAGTCGCACATTGACACAGCGGTTTGGTCAATGAAATCATATGTACAGGTGAATGTACAGCTTTAGTTGATATATGTGTTCTGTCTAAGTGATTCTGACAGCAGAAGGTATTTTCAGGCTATCTCCAGGGTGAAAGACAGCTCTGTTCCGTCCTTCCCATGTTCACATTAGACTGGGACTTGTTCTCTCTGGTATTCTTTTCTTTTTCCATTTCCTCTGATCTTAAGCCTGGCAGAATAATCTTAACCTGCCTCAAGGCAATTTTCAACCTGACACTGAGTTTTTCGAGTTCACCTATGAATGTGAATCACAGAGCAAATATCTAGGGACAGCTTATACGGTAAACACAGAGCCATGTGAAAATAAAACTTTTTCTTGCTCCTCATTTTTCTTTCCTTAAAAAAAGATGTTTTTGGAACAAAGAATGTGATGATGCCAAGGTTGCCACAGCAGATGCGGTTGTAGTAAATCTCTGTTTTGCAGGTCGCTTCCATTAACCTTTACCCCAAGCTGGTTTCCAATCTGGAGGTTTTGTGTTCTCGTGTTGTTGGGACTAAGGTGTTTGGGCTTGGATGTACATGAGCAAACGCATGAAAAGTGCTGCAGTCATGTTAAACAAAGATGGTAATGCACACTATTTGTATTGCTCGCACACGGTAAGAGTAGGGTGGGAGGGTGTTGAGGGACTGCACCATCGATTTATTGCCCTGCAGGTTTTAGAAGTCTGATACTTTATTACGCGATACAATCAGCAAACAACAATGTTGCCTTTTAGAAATGTAAATATATTCCAGCTCCCATTTCAGATTCCTGCTCTGTACAAAATAAAAATCTATCAACAGGCTCAAGGACTGTGATTGAGTTGTTTAATCCATCACAGTGAACATCAAATCCATGTTATCCATCATTATTTTATGTTAAAGTTACATTATTGTCAAAAGTGTGAGGCAGTAATGGATTATTTAGTAATGTGTATATTTATATATATATAAATAACAGTATTCGGATTACCTTTCTTGTTGCAAGAAAGGCAGCATTCCTTAATGCTTTATACATTTTAGGATGCATCTGTTTGCTGACCAACTGTGAGTTTTATTGGGGGTTGATGGCAGTTTTGTCTCCATCAGTGGAGGGACTGGACAGGAGCTGGAACTGTGAAAAAGGCAGCCTGACTCCGCACAGAATTTGACATGAGGCACTGGAGGTTTTGGAGTTGCTGTCAAATCGTTCAACCGTCAGAGCTGGTTTATATTGCCAAAGTAATCTACTTTGGCAATTAAACCAGAAATAATTTGTCGTAAGTAGTTTTTCAGCGCGTTATATGTCATGAGTAACTGATTACAGTTTTGCAGGAAAGTTGCCCAACACAAACTATTGATTCTATGACAATTTTTCATGAAGGTCAGCACTCTCGCTGTTGGTAACAGATTAAATGGAATTTTTCATTTTTATGCCATAAAGAAAGATCTTGTATTGATTATGCACAGTTTCATTTACATGTGACTGGCGCCTTCTTCAGTGGAGTGTGGAGCAAAAGATTAAAAAAGTGAATACATTCTTTCCACTTAACCGGCTACTTTCTATTGAAGAATTATGATGTTAACACTTTACATTGAACTATATTTAGCTTTCTTTAGTTCGTCCCCTTTGTCCCTCATCATAGACTCTAGATTGCAGACCATATTGCAGATTTGTGTTCATTACAATGTTTGCATAGTTTAAATGGGTAATTGCCCTTTAGAAGTGTTAGATTCAGTACTGTGGAATGTGTGAAGGTTTCCTCATTTAAGTTCTACTCGGCAGCCTAATGGCACCAAACTCCCAGGACTGTTGTTACAATTTTAAAACCTTTTAATGCAATTAATTGTGTTCAGTGATATTCAGCACATATAAGAGCAAAACTACTCCTGCAGTAGACAGGAGTGCAATGGCATTTTTCTCAAAGTTTTAGTTTAGCATTCATTGCCAGGAACAGGAAGGTAACAATCCAAAGTCTGCCAGCTTGTTGGCCACCTACACCAGTTAGGCTGGTGATGTCACAGCTTGTGTGATTCAGCAGCAACAGCATAAATGAACAGACAATGCAAGACAACATTATGTAAACAATTTCACTTGTGTTTTTTTAAACTTCTGCACACCAGTGCTAACTTTGTTTAATTATGTCAGTAGTGAATTTCATCTAGAGGTGACTGTCTTCCCTGCCAGTTGTCCCAATTTTGGATCTAAGTGTCAATTAGATGTTTGAATTTCTTGTATGACGCATGTGGTGGAACAACCGGGTCCTTCAGGATGTTGGCAAGCTTCGTCTACGCAAACGGCAGCAGAGCCAGGATACACGATTCACTTACCACACAACTTTTAGAATATTGGCAGATCCCTGATGGCTGTAAAATAATAGACCTTCAAGGAGTGCAATATCATTATAAATGTAATATAATTGGTCAGAATTTTTCTTAATCTTTGAAACAAATCTCTGCTTTTAGCCATTGTTCCTAACTTTCTCAAACAACAACAACAACACCCTTCTGCTGTTACTCAAAGTTTTTGGGGGGCAATATTTTTTTCCCCTCATATATCTGATTGTATCTATTATCCGGGGATATTGAAAATTTGATTTACTGCCAGACACAATCGCACCGTCTGTGAGACAGGGGATATTACTAATAATATCAAGTGAATATTTTTTTCAGTACTTCCCATGTGGATGTCATTTCAGATTTCTCTTTCAATGTCTGTAGCAGATTTACATTTATAGTTGATATCGTGAATAACTAGGGAGGTTTAGACAATAATGGGACTCTGGGACCACAGTGGAAGTTAAACAAACTTACACTCTATAACTTCTTCCTCCATATTGGCAAAACTTCAGAAACTCCATGAAATGTACTGAAAAATGGTCACCGTAAAAATTGCAATTTTAAATCTTCGTTCAGTCAAAAAGCCAATTCCATCCCTAGGATAACACATTTCTGGACACAGAATAAAATTATAGTGTGCAGCACATGCTGATTTGATGATCTGTATATTTTTAGTGTTAGCGTATGCCTTTCTTCCCTCAGTGTTTCCTCCCATATTTTGTTCCCAACTGCTTGGTTCCATTCCTGCTTCATGTGTTTTGTCTTGGCAAAGATGTGAGGGATAAGAGGTGAGCATCTGTGTAGGGTAGTGCCTTGCCATCTGTCAACTGCCCATGGGGTCTCTGTGGACATAAGCTCACATGGGTAGAATAGGGGTAGACAGGAAGGTTTCGTTTTAGTTGAAGGGATATTTGACATAAATGATTTAGTTGTTATTAAATAATAATAATAATTTTTAAAAAAATTGAAGTGACAAGAGAAAAAAAATAGCCAAAGAAAGTGTCCAAAGTTGAGTTTAGTTTTCTTGGGAAAACTCAAAGGGTAGTTGTCAGTAATTCAAGCTTATAGCAGCAAGACCACTACGTCTTTTACGCAGGAAACCTTGCACAACCATATGAGTCAAAATTAGAGTCAGTGAGAATGTCTGCTAATGCTCTTGTGGGACATAAGAATTTACATAATGTGAGATGATAAGGATCTATAAACCCAGCAGATCAATGAGGTCCAATTACAGGCCACTGGAGTTTCTTATCTGCCTCAGTTTAACTTTGTGCTGTCTATGGTCCTCCACTTTCATTAAATCCCCAATGTGATTAAGCTGGGTGATTGGCATGAGTTGAAGATTATCGCCCAACGCAATCACTGTTTTCCTGCTTACTTTTGTGGTCAAAGACACAAGAACAGCACCCTCAAGGACACATTTTATGCAGTTATTGACCAATGTTGTTTTTTTTTTTTTTCCCTGTGGTAGTGTTATCATTTATCCATTATCATATTGTATCTCATTGTTTTCTATAGGCAAGGCAAGGCAACTTCATTTGTATAGCACCATTCATACATTCAGCAATTCAGGGTGCGTTATAATTCAAGCAATGTCAAGGAGGCTTTTATTTGTGACCTTTCCTAAATTAACACATGCAACAACCGGTGGAAAAAAATAAAACAGGGTCACCAGGTACGTCTT
Organism: Remorina albescens; assembly: GCA_034769265.1. Taxonomy (NCBI): domain Eukaryota; kingdom Metazoa; phylum Chordata; class Actinopteri; order Carangiformes; family Echeneidae; genus Remorina; species Remorina albescens. The sequence goes on from CM068477.1 coordinate 10,489,689, forward strand.
TGGTTCCTCCCCATCTTGCCGTTCTCGGGGGCCCTTTGGGAGGGCTGTGAGCGGCGGGGCTGCACCTTTGTTAAAGAGCATTCACCTGTGAGAAAGTCAAAACCAGCCAACCGAGGGGTAGACAGGGAGAAAAAACACACACACACACACACACACACACACAAATACACACTTCCACTTATTCTCCAAATAGTCACATAACAATTTTTCTGTACCTCTCTTTTTTGGGCATTTATTCTACTGAGGTTTGTGTCCTATGGATTTATATGTTTCTTTGATTTTGTAAATTTACGACTGTCACCTGAGATGAGTGAATAACATTTGAAAGCTGATGAGAAATAAGGCTTTTTCGCCTTTTCCCACCAACTTCATTGCAGACTCGTGGATCACAGGCTCCAGCTCTAGTGGTGGAGAGGAAGGGGAAGGCTGTTCCCACACATAGTGTTTAAAGTGTCATGGTGACACACTGGAGAGACATTAGCAAGGCTCTCAAGTGGACTTCATATGACTCAGCATGTTTGGCCAATTACTCAGAATGCGATCCCCTCCCTTTCTCCTGACGCACCCACTTTGCGCTACATTCCAACGGTAATGTTAGCTTGTCTGACTCTGTCCCCTCATCCCTCTATTTTTGGTATCAGAAATTCTGGGCACGTAGGCCTCAGCACAATGTAAATTATTCAGCCTGGCTTGCCAGAGGCTTGGAGCGAATCATAAATCGCAGATGGTCTCAGGCTATTTCATACGGGTGACCGTGGTTAAACACCAATGCACAGAATCATTTTCAAACCCACACAAACCTAAGGTTTTATTACTTGTAGTGGAGTATGGGCGTATTCGATTTTCAAGTTGCGCGAGATAGCCCTTTTGTTATATTCAAATGTGCGATGCATGCTTGTAGCATGTGGCATGTATGGCACCTCTGGTTTTTGGCTTGGCTTCAAAGACAATTCCTGTGGAGGTTAATTAACCATCAACAAATGCAGAACATCAGTGGTTTCCTTTAATGCGAGAAAACAACAAATAGTGCTATCTATCAATCTATCTATCTATGTTTAAAATGACACCGTCAAATAATAAGTACATGCCCAGCACTTGGCCCAGAGTACCGAAAAGATAATTTTTACAAGCTGATGATCGGTGACCTCCAGTGAAATACGGTCAAACAATATCAGGTGTTCATGTAATTAATGAAAAGTATAAATGTCAGGGAAAATGTTCTCTGCCGACTTATTTCTTTAAGCCAAAAATGAAAACTATGAAGAAATAGTACTACATTTTTTCTCAACTTAAATCAAAAACGAAATCATAATATAACAGATGGAAAAATGGAATTATACTTTGTTGCTGCAGATAAACAAAACTGTGTCCTCCACTCTTCAGAGGATGGATTAGGCACTTGTTGATGTACCTGTTGATGTACTATTAATAAAAAAATAAAAAATAAAAATAAAAAAACACCTTGCAAAGACAGTAATGTTATATGTCCTTAATGTTCTCAAAATTAATTCACAATCTACTCAGATTTAGACAATGAGTGGCAACAAAACTATGCAGGCAGCACATATGGTCATGTACTGTAGATATCAGCTGGCATGGATGTACAGGCGACCTTAATGTTGCTTTCATTCGGATGTTTTTAATTGTTCACAGCGTGTGAGTATGTACCAGGACTACTTTCCGTGTCCAACAAGCTCCACAAAGCGGTGAGTGAATCCACAGGTGGCAGCAGTGATGCCAGACTAGCAGAAACAACTGTGCCAGATGAAAGTAAAACATTATTTGGAAAAGCTATCTGGCTTTACTGAGGTGAGCTGGTCTTTACCAATGCAGAGTGACCCAGAAACTTTTAGAACTTTGATGGCAACAGCTATGGCCTAAAAATACACACAAGATGTCAATAGATTTGACTCAAATTAAATTACAACTAATACACATTTTCTAAGATTAAATCAAAGCTTCAATCAAAAATTAGCGCCTCTGATATAAGAAAACAAATAAAGGAAACCAAATTTAACGCCGGAGTTTGGAGTAAACATGCATGAAATGCTTGTAATTCTACTGGATTTCTAGATATCAAGCATATATTGACATTTAGCTCAAACACTCTCAAGTAAAGGAAGAAAAAGAACTGAGAAAATATCACTTTCAGTAGTGTTGCATTTGACATTTCATGACATTTTTTCTAAAGAATGCATAAAACTCCTCTCTGCTATCTAATACCCGACACTTCTGGATTCGGGGAACCACAGTATAATGAGGCACTTTGAGATTTGTTACTTCAGGTGAAGCTAACTTTCTTTTGTGTTTTCTATGGTTCCTGACTTATGACCTGTCACGCTGGTGGTGTGGCAATTTCTTTTTACCTTGCTTGCTTGTTGAGTTCTTTGACAGCGTGAGGAGCACCATGAAAAATGGACAAAGGAAGCCTGCCTGGTGTCGGGCACAGATGCCAGAGCGAGGAAGCTCTCAGTGGGGCAGCTTCCATGTTTAGTGAGACAGTTTGCTGTTTAATTACACACTGTGGGAGTCACCTTCCTCAGACCTCAGAGTTCAGATGCTTAGGCCAAGGGCACACTGTACCAGCTTCTGCGGCCTAGATTTGGATGGTATGGGATACAGCAGCATTGATATGCACTTTAAAAAAACAAAACAACCAAAAAATAATAATAATAATCGCAATTCAGCATTTTTAGAGAGCAATTTGTTGACATATATTATCCCCCAAGGACATTTTCAACCATTACCCATATCAAAACATTAGCTTTACTTTAAACCTACAAACGCCGTCAAGCAAGCACCCCCATATCATCCCCTTTAATGAATAAGCCATTGAAGAATGTTTTTTTATTTGAAAACTCAGCACACACAGAGCAATATTAGCATTCATTTGGAGTTGTATTCCTTGCTACCTGGTGAACGTAAAGTCCATATTCATTCTCCTTTTAGCTCTTTTTTAGTCTCCACCAACTCAGGGAAACATCTGGATGTCCAGCTCCCAAATGTTCCACTCTGTGGAACAGGTAATGGAGAAATACATTTTCTCCCAGTTGGTGCCAGGAAGCCTGGGTTTGTCTGAAATTTTCTCTCGTCTGTAAATGATACTAATGAGAACGTTGATATTGAACATAAACAGTCGTTGCCTTTGAGAGCTGAGAGACAACACAGAGTCGGGTGAGAATTATCTTTAACCTACAATCTTCTGCATCTTCTGTGGCAGATCTATCACTAACAAGAGGCCGTATTTTAACCTCTTGCATTGTAAATGCCGTGGTGGGCAAAGTTCTTGTCAAAAATCACATGGATGTATACTCCAGTGCTGGAAAATAAAAAATAAAAAAAATTACCTGGCAGTATTGAATGGGAAAATGGTTCCACTTCTGATTTGATGTATTACTTCAGTGAACCTTTGCCTAATGAGTTTATAGTCTCACTTTCTATTGATGTTAATTTAAATGATGGTCATATTGAGAGGAAGATTGAGCATGAAGCAATTTATGCACTAGGGTGTAGCTGTTCACAGACCATGCACATTGACTTGCCTGACAATAGGATACTGTCTGAAACAGGGCAGATCCACCCCCCTTGCTCAACCCCAGCTGCACCTTCTAATCCATACACAGTTCCTCTTTGGTCTTCCTTTGGTTTCAGAAAACCAAGATGGCAACAAGAAATAGCAAAATCAAGGTTTCAAACAATAGGTGACTGCATAGTGGGTTTCCATTTGGTCACCTGCTTCTGGCAAGAAACCACAATCAGGGTTGGACATATTTACCTGTCCGTCATATGTGGCCACTCAGGCAGGTCGGGCAGTAATAAATAACACAAATCTCATTTGGGCTCAAAAATGCTGACACCTTAAAAACTATTTGCTCAAACAGTGGCCAAAGCATGGCCACTGTTTGAGCAAAGGTCAATACATCTAATTTGAGCAACTCTTGACTAACTCTGCCTCCTCGAAATTACACTTTTTAACTGCAATAGAAAGCAAGGTGATTTCTATCTAGCATAATGAGAATGTGTTGCTCAGTTCTCTAACTGGCAAGTCATCGATATGTCGATCGTGAATATTAGTAAATAGTTTAGAACATCATATCATCTTCCCACCAAAAAATCCAACATTGCAATACACGATCCATTTGCAGTGGAAACAGCATAATTATTCTGATGATGATTTCACTAACATTAACCAAATTACTTTTTTCGCCTAAGCCTAACAACAGATGGCCTAGACTCGAACCCAGTCTCACTGGTGTGACAGTTGTGGCCTTTGTGCCCCGCCCTCAATCCCATACACCTCCTGGTGGCTCCACCGCTGTAACCGCGATGCTTCATTCATTCAAAAAATACATTGGCTCTGAACATGATCCAGTGGTTTGTTGTTGCATTAATGCTGCGTGGAAATGTAATTTCTTGGAAACAAGGTTGATTTAGAGCCTTACACTGTAAAATGCTTCAGTTTTGTCCTGTTAAATTGATGTGAGGTAGATCATTAAGAAATGCCCCTGGCCCACAGAAGCTTTTTAAACAATGGATGCTGTTAAAAAAAAAAAGGAAGCAGTTCATATTCAAGACTTAGTGGCCACAGAAAGAGAGAGGGACATAGAGAAAAATATGACTGTAAGATGCACAATAGTGATGATCATTTTCATGCTACAGCAAATGAATTCCTCTGTTCAGTATTAGTGAAATATTTCACTCCATACTGAATACAAGCATCCAGTCTCACTCCATCCATTGTACTCTAATTTCCACTAATGATTACTCAAGGATAAAGAAACGATGGGTTTTTTCATACATTGCTAAGAAGTCGAAGCCTCTCACCCCACATGGATTAAACGCAGGCTCTTTGATACACTGTGGAGTGAACACCAATAAATCCTCATTGATGCTTGAGCAGTGTAATTATCACAGGACCCAGAGGCAGAGATCAAATCAGTGCGTTCTATTGACAGTGTAGCTTGATACAAACAGGTACGTTAGATCAGGCCACTGGAAGAAGAACTTTGGGGTTTATCAGTTTGACTTATCAGTCCTTGATAGCTTTGAAATCCCATCCCCCCTCTTCATCTGTCTCCAAAGAGCTTTTGGCATATTTGCTGGGCCAATTGAAACATGATTTATAAATGTGCAGTGTACACAAAGCTACAGGGGGAGAGTTAGTCAACAAAAGGATGTAGACCAAAAAAATCAAAAGTGCTGCATGGATACAATTGCCCATTAAACTGCAACATGCCAGTCATAATAAAGCCACTGGCTTAGCACAGATATTGACTTTTCCTGGTGTAAAAAACATACTGTTCGGGATAAATTCACTCACATTCTGCCATTATTTTAGTAGAATTTTCTATTATTAATTTTATTTTCTTTTAAAGATTTTTTTGTTTGTTTGTTTTTCTTACTGGTATGCTACTGGTGCTATGCAGCATGTATATAATAATCTGAGTTATTTTTCCTATAATGCTATATATTATTTGTAAAAAAAAAAAAAACCAAACAAACAAAAAAAAAAAAACGCAGCACAAAGGTTTTGAATGACAGCTTTCCAGACAAATCCCAGTTTGATGGGGTTTGCTGCTGTGGAAGAGGAGAAAAACAAGATAATCTCTGTTTGAATGGCATGAAGTATTGAGGGGCGTAAAGAGAAAGGGAGGGAGAGAGAGAGATTCCTCCCTCCTTTCATTCTCTGGGTGTGTGGCGTGACTTGCTCTGTGTGCCTCCAGAAAGTCTCTGTGTTTGTGTGCACACGCTGATGATTTTGACAGCCAGGCTGTATCAGCAGAAACATGGCCTATAAATTGCAATGGTTTCAGATTGCTTGCACAAGTATTGACTGTTAATATCTTGGCTGGAATTGCCCAAGAATAAACCAGCCACACAGGAATATCAATTTTCTCAAAGGGACCCTGTTATTCTACAGACACATGTGTGAACACATTCATTCATTCATTCATCTTCAACCGCTTATCCGTTTCCAGGTGGCGGGGATGCTGGAGCCAATCCCAGCTCACATTGGGTGAGGGCGGGGTACACCCTGGACAGGTCACATCTGAAGGTTACCAACCCATATAGCAGCTCAGTTGAGCATTTGAACTCTCAACAATCATCAGCCTGTGCTCCAAGCATGCCAGAAGCATCAACCTGAACAGAACTCATACAAAATTGATGCAGTTGCTTGAGAGCACTATGCATAGATCTCAGATCTATGCAGTTTGACTTGGCTCAGCACTCATACCAGGACTCTAGCTGATGGATTAACTACAAAACACTCATACCCCCCTGAAAAGTAAAATTGCTCACCCAAAACGAACCCCAAATACCGCAGACAACAATACTAATAGCAGGTAGACAATCATTGTGACAGGAGGCAACCGTCCAAATTCAACATAAGCATGAATTATTTACAGAAAAAACAAACAAGGTCATTCATTCCACGCTGTTAACCTCTGAAACTCATGCAACAAACGGCAGACATTGAGTAAAGAGGCACATTTGGATTCTGTAGAGACGCTGTCTAAGAAGGTGAACTCTGCACTGGAGCCTGGATGATCTCAGCATATTTGGTAGTGTTTCAGTTTTCTTCCAACTTTCTTTTTCTTTGGGTTAGCAAATATGATGTCAACAGTCCTGATTGCAATCGCAAAAGTTAAAACTGACTTTTAAATAATGTTAATGTTAAGAAGTTGAACTGAATCAGTGGGGAGCAGCACACTGTAGGACAATTCTTCTGACTCACTTTGTCCAACTTGCTATCAGCCGTGCCCAATGATGCCAGTGAAGTAGAGTCTTAAAGACAGCAAGTGAAATTTATCTACCTGAGTCCAGTAATACCTAATCTTTGAGAATGAGTCAGGTAAAGAGGCTATATATCCAATCCATGTTGCAGGGATCACAGCATACCAACACATCCATTAATACTCATTAATGGGATTCTCACAGGCTTAAGGCTGAGGCTGATCTCTTCTAGTGGGTGTTGCTTTCTCTCCTAGGCCAGCTGGGCCGACCAATGAGTGGATGATGAAGCAAGAATACTGCCAAGGTAGTTCATCAGAGGCTTGGCCAGGAACTAAAATTTGTTATTATTAGACAGAAATACATCCTGGGGTTCATCTCATCAAGTAAATTTGGGGTATTACCGCAGGGTGGCTTGATTTATTTTGGAACGTTTGCTCTGCAAAGGGACACATTGGCACCAACTACAAATTAACAGGCAAGATTTTGTAAATTCCCATCTAGCTGTATCCATATGGCTCTATCTGCTTCTGTTCTGTGGTTGGTTTCTGAATGAGGGACCTTTAAGAAGTGGAAATACAGTTGCTGCCCTATTTGTGTGCAGTCATTAATTTTCATTAAGCGCCGTCAGTAAGGACCATTAACCAGGCTAGAGAATAATCACCTCCCCAGAGTGGTGACCCGTTTATGGCACAGGTAAGGGTTAAGAGAAACAGCCCACCTTAGATGTAGCAACACAACACACTAAGCATTTAGTAACACATAAGTGGCAAAAGAAAAGGATGAAAAGAGAGAAGATAAACTCTGTATCATTCTGGCCTCTTGACTTATTGGCAAGGTTTAAAAGTTCAGAGGAGAAATTCTCCTATCAAACAAACACTGGGATCATAGCCTTTTTTTAGGACATTATTTGCATTAGATAAATGTTTTACTTTTGGGATTCCCACTTTTAGCACTCTAACACATGTTAATGCCTATAGTCTGACCTTAATCTACTATGTAAGAGCATTATCGCCTGTATGTCACACCAGAGCTGTGATCACCGGGATTACAGTCAGCATTTTGTTTTTATATCAAATACATCTTACAAGGTTACATGTGTGTGTTCAGCGATGGTTTAGAGGGGGTGGATGGTGGGTTTTTTTTCATTTATCAGCATCATATTGTAAAGTTGGTTTAATCCTCTAGAATATTACAGAAACAGAGGTTCTATCATTAACAGCAATGTGCAATAACAGCAAAGTTAGAGAAGGAGGCTATTGCTGTCTTTTTACAAAAAATGTCATAGAGACATATTTTGCTTTTTTTCTGTCATGCCAGTTTGTCACACCTATTCCAAAATTTTGATTGCTTTGGCTGATTGGAGTTGTGTGGTAGCGGTAGGGGATTCACTTTTTACTTGGCAACAAGCGGTGGTGGGCAGGAATGGATTGGAGATGTGTCCATTCTTGTCTAATAAAATCTTTGTGGCCCAGGAGCCAACACTGCCTGGATCAGAACTGGTGTGCTGCCTGTCACTGTCTCTGACATCAAATCCACAAACAGTTGCACAAAACAAGAGGTAAAAGTCTGCTGCACAGATCTGAGCAAAGCTGCACACATGGGAAGTGGCATTTAAATAGATTTGTATTAGTTATTGCAGAATATTCAGTAAGCCACTGCAACATTACATATGTAAGGACTTAGAGCAATTGAATTACAGTACAAATGCAGCCGTATGCAGATTTCTGTTGTTGTCTGGATATTTCAGTTCTTGAGGTGCTGAGCCTGACAAGGTACAGACAATGAGGTGTTGCAAAAGCTGATGAAATTTAGCTAAAACTCATGGAGTACCAATGAAGTTTAAGAAAATCATAGGTGAAAAATGAAAAGAGAGGGCTGATGAAATATAGCTGAAACTGACAATTTGCAAGTACAGTGACTCCGCTGTAAATTATCAAGCGCTGCTGAAGCCAACAATTTGTAGCTGAGGATGATGCTGGGCACCTCAGCGTGACGATGTTGGAACAAATTGCAGTGACTGATGAAAGTGACAGTCCGAGTCTGAAAGACTCTGAAACAGCCTAGGTACTTAAATTAAGATAAAATAGTCAAAAGTCAATGATGTGTGTTGTATCTGCACGCTATAGATGCAAAATAATCAAAAGAATGCATTTGACATCTCTAATGTAAGTTGCCACAAAAACTACTGCAGCACTGTATGGCACCTCTAAAATGATTCCACACCCTCTTGGCTGTTGTGGTATTTGTTACTATTCAACACAACTTGCGGCGACGGTGTTAGACAGTGGCTCCCTATCTGTGTGGAGTGCCTCTGCTAAGAGTGGAAATATTTATCTTGTGGGTTTGAAACTCCAGTAATCTCCTGCTGAGGTAGTAGAAAAACTCCAACTCGAGAGCAGAAAAGGTCAGGCCTCAGTGAGAAAAGAGGGTGGCATTTTTATAGTCACAGCCGTAGAAAAACACAAGAAGTGAATTGAAAACTTCCATCTTGTAAAATCTCAAGAGTTTTCCTTGCGCCAAGACACTGGAAATAATCACAGGCCCCATTTTCACCTGCTGATAACATCTGACCTGTATCTAGATGATGGCATCTGTGTTTGAATTTACAACAAAATGGCTCTGTTTCTCAATATAAGAGTAAATATAGTGGGACTGGCTGACTTTTTTGTAGTTACTGTTAGTGCTACTACCTGTGTAGCTTTTGTAGGTCAGGCTTGACTTAGCAGGAGAAAATGGAGTTAGACGACCTTTAAACTTGCCGGGTCGCTGTTATTCTTAGAAATATTGTCACGCAGTAGGGATTGGGCTTAGTCCTGACTGAGATCTGTTAACATTCTGATCCCAACTGCCTCCAAATAAATACTGCCTGCATGATCCAGCAGCACTCTGGTCCTAGTGTGTTCTTCTTGCACTTACACATGGTATTTACATGTATTTTCCCCACTAACAACTACAGGCGTTTGTCTCTGGTATATACATTTATTTTGTAAATGGGGTATTAAATAAGTATTTCAGAAATCCCAGTCTAATTTAAAAAGTTAACCTCAACCTAGAAAGAAAGAGTAAGAACACATATGTAAAAACGTCAAGTATTATTTTTTTAAACCCTTCAGTCTTTGAAAATGTGGTCACAGTGCAAGCTGGGGTTGCAACTGTGGCGTTGAAAAGATATTTTAAAGTGAAAACACGGTGCAGGGATATGAATCGCAGGATTTAATGTCATATTCCTTTGTGCCCCACAACATGCACCAACAAATCCCTGAGCTGTAACACAGAAAGTCTTCCTGTGTCAGCATAGGCCACATGGTGGTTGTCAAGGCTGGAAACAGGTAAAGTAAAAACAGGATTTTATTTAGAAAAAACTGATTTTGAGATATGAAAGACATTTTTGTGACCAAAACTACATTTTCCATACTTAGAGTGGATCAAATTGTAGCTTCTCAGGCAAAATGTGATGTATTTTCCCCCTGCTAATTTCAAAACCCTACACCAATATAATTAGCTACACAATGGATGACCGGGGGTTGGGCTTCAACATATATTTTATTAGTGTTAAAACCATCCCTTCACATGAAACTAAAAACACTTTGTTGACTTTAATCATTTCACAGCATGCCTGGGCAGTGGAAAATAAACACTGAGAGAGGTGTACCTGCTGATGTTTTGTTTTTTTTTTTTGATGAGGTCACAAAGAAGGGTAAGTCAGATCAGCAGCAAAGGAACAAGGGATCTGCCAGCAGATACTGCTCAAAGCCAAAGAAAGCGTGTTTTTTTATACAGGTGCATTGTAGTATTCATTAAACATTGTAGTATTGATTTATTGTTATGAATGTTTGTTCTAGTAGATTTATTTACACACACACACACACACACACCCTCCCTAGTTAAACACACAGTGTGTTTGAGTTAAGGTCAGTAAGAGAGAGACAGAAATTGTTCTGGATTCTTGTTTGTTTTGTTTTGGGTTTTTTTCCCCTCAGTCCAGCTGTTTTGAATTATACTATTTAGTGTGGTCTCTGTTTTTGCTTTTGTCTCAATGTTACAACTCTCCCCAGAATGTGTTACAACCCACCCCACTACCAGGGTGGGCTGTAACAAAGGAGAACCGTGTATTTGACATTAACACACAAGATCTGTGATATTCTTGCAGGGTTTTGAATAGGTGCCATTTGTAGTAACCAAATGTGGGCATTTTTTCCACAAAAAAAAAAAGAAAGCTGTAGCTCAAAAATTCTGTGAGTTACAGGTACTGAAGCAAAAAGTCTCACAACCATACCCGGTCTCCCCTGTGTGTAAATCTCCTCCTTAGACTTCACTCTGGCATTAGAAGTTGCTTTTCAGTTGTTAGTGTCGCAACTGCATTGAGGACCTGGGGTGTATCTGAAATTATAGTCTTTTTTAAAATCACTCCAAATCCTACAATTCTCAGAACAGCAAATTTAATGAGAGAGGAAAATAGGAGAGAGACAGAGAGCAAGAACATCTTACAGCAGTTACTAAATGTTTATAACTTATAACATTTCATAAACTTTTCCAGATGGTGGATATTTATTTATTGAAATATTTTATCTGTGTAAAGGACAGTGTGGATCCCAGAGATAAGTTTTCTGCAACAACTCTTAAGACTCATAGTAGTCATACTGAGAAGTAAATACAAGGAACAGATTGCAATGGGAAATTTATTAGACTATAGGGTGGTGGTGACTAAACAGTATTCTGTAGCACTGTCCCACATTGATGAATACAGGAGATGAATGCACCAAACCCACTCATTCGTAATGCACATTATGAGCAATCGACCATTTCCACAGCAGGCCTAAACTGCAACAAGCTTCTTTATAAAATGTTTGAAAAAGAGCCAGCGAGAGAGAGACAGAGCAAAGGAGAGCTCAAGAAACCAGTGGGAGCTAGCAGCAGATGTTTCACACGCAAAAGGGTAAACAGCATTTGTAGGGCATGAAATTGATTCGAAGCTTTTTGATGGGGAAAGAGAGGGAAGGAAGACAGAAAAAAAAAATCATTTAGGTAAAATAAAATCAACTGTAAGTTCATTTCAGGCGGATTGAAAAGAAAATGGGAAAGATAGAGAAAACATAAACGTCTTTAATTGCATCAGGAAGGATTTTTTTTGTGAACATTCTGTCACACCCAGCCCACACTCACTCACCTCCTGCCTCAACACCTCATCAGTCACAATCTCCTGCGCCTGGTCTCCCCAGCTGAAGCTCCTCTCCACTCATTAGCCAGCCAGTATTTTAACAGCCCAGATCCTAACAGACACTGTCAGATTATCGCTGCATCATAAACATAAACTGCTCTCCAGCACCCATTTCTGGACTGAGCTCCTGATATCGACTTTGCCTCTTCCTGACCTATCTCGTCTATACCCTGGAACTTGGACCTGCCTTCTGCCCCTGACTGTAAGTTCTGCCCGTGTGTCTCCTGGTCCTGGTCGCTCCGGCTCTCCTGGGGGGAATTGCCTGCTACGTCTTTTGAGAGTCTGTTCCTGCTGCCACTTCAGCCAGCCTGTCCTGTGACTAAGTGCTATAATCACTGTCTGTCACTCCAGAGAGCTGGATTCACATCCTGACAAGGACACTAGCTGACCTCTGAACCTTTAGAAAATACTTGAAGGATTGTTACCCAGTTGCTGCCAGGATTTGAATAAAGACTTTTTATTTCTATGCTCCTGCTGTTGTGCTGCTCTTGGGTCCTGCCTAAACCCGTGACACATTCGTCTTACTGAGGTTAGCAAGTGCAATGATGAAAGCTGATCCCAGCAGGCATGTCACCTGTCAGGCTAAAGACCTCAGGCAAGCTCCGTGACACACTGTGCAATTTTTCCATATAACACCTTTGGTTTGAGGGGAGGTGTCATCTTCTAAAAAGTACAGTGAGCGAGCAAGCTTGAGGCTGTGTGAGAATGAGTGCTACATCTGTTTCAATTTTTTTTTTTTTTTTTTTTTTCTCCCTCCAGAAAACCCCTCAACAGAGCTGACACATGACCGTTTATTTGAGAAAACACCCCCCCGCCTTGTTATTCAAATTAAACGATGATTATATGCATTACATTGGAATGGAAGTAAATCAAATGATCTGATGTGGGCTTACATCCAGTGATGGGAATAACCGCGCTACTTTTTTCAGTAACGATTAATCTAACTGATTACTCTTCCCATCTTTATAACGCTCTTACCGTTACTGCCAAAAAAAGTGGTGCATTACTATAATTGAAGCAATTTTTTTTCATCAGACCAACCAGATCTCTGAGCTGAGAGGCAAAGACTGTTTTTACTGTTCTTCCTTGGTCAGTGGGCATGAGACAATCACATAAATGCTAATTGACTGAGGTAGAGTAAAATTTCATGGTGAGCCAATCAGAGGTCGAGGTGGGCGGGTGTTGTTAACAGAAGTTCAGAAGCACGCACAATCGGACACACAACGAACAACCCAAGTGAGTCAGTCACCGATAAAACGGGAATGGCGAGCCCAAATAATCCATAAGTAGCCTTCTCTAAATGGATGTATAGCCGTTACTTTTCCCTCCGAGAAATGAAAGGAACGAACGGAACTGAGAAATGCACATTATGCCCTGGACAAAAGTGCCTCTCCACGTCAGTGTCAAGTAATTCAAACTTACTCAAACATCTTAGAATTGATCATACACACATATTTTAAGTACTGTTAAAGAGGGGTGGAGGTGGGCTCCAAATTCTGACGCATTTGAGCATTTAAACGTTTACTTGAAAGTAACGCAATAGTTACTTTCCGCAGTAACCAGTTACTTCTATCATTTGTAACTGAGTAACTAATTTAGTTACTTTTTGGGAGAAGTAAATGTAACTGTAACTAATTACTTTTTTTTTTTTTTTTAGGTTACTTGCCCAACACTGCTTACATCTGACAATCGAACTAAGAATATCCTGAGGAGGAGGTTTTCCTCACATGCTATATACCGTTTAGTTGGCTTTCTTGTCTTGGCGACATTAGCAAAAACTGCATGATTAAATATATTTTTTATACATCTGGTTTTAAGCCCTTCCAGTGAATTCCACAGCAGCCTTGACTTCAGATGCCTGGACCACCTCAGGCTGCACCACAAGCTCTCCCAGGCTGAACAGTTAGTTCACTCCCTCTCAGTTCCAATGTAATCCCAGATCAAAGGTCTCAAGAAATCAGGAGTGTATTTTCAGGCAGCAGTTGCATGAGTGAAATGAAACTATGTTTACCCCCATATTTCATATTTTACTAGGCTTGCAAAATAGAAGGAAAGATTAACATTCGTTTCTTATTTACGGCAAGTCCAAATGAAGAGAAATTGCTCTTTTAAGTAAATACAGAATATATGGAATTAATGAAACTTCACAACAATTTTTGGGCTATATTAACAGTATAAAGCAGTACTCTCCAATGTTTCTTGATTGGGAGTCAAAGAAAATGCCTTTATAAAGAAGCCCTTTGGATTTATTTCAAATCAAAATATATGTAATAGTCCTGAGAGAACAACTACTACTACCTCAGAACTGCTTTCTACTTCAGAAATATATCTTAAATAAATATGAAACATAAAATATCTTAATCCCACTTTGCACAAGCTGCTAATACTTTTTTTTTTTTTTTCATTCATTCATTCATTCATCTTCAACCGCTTATCCGTTTCCGGGTCGCAGGGTGCTGGAGCCAGTCCCGGCTCACACTGGGCAGGTGCTAATACTTTTTACTTTTAAAATTTTTTTTCCAAACAAAATGAACCATCAGAAGCGGATTCTTATTGTTTACATCTATGACGTATGCAACATCAGGAAGCAGGAAGCTGCTGACGGCAAGATGAAAAATGAACGGTGCGGCAAAGGGACCAAAAGCCTCACGATTATTGCAATTTAAAAAAAAAATAATAATGCGCTAATTGTGTTAATCACTGTATATGAACATAAACAAAGCAAACATTCAGTCTGCGCTTGGAAGTATAGTGTAGGTACTTACAAGATTTTTTTTGAGATATGTTTTGAGATTTGAAGATGGTTTCCCATCTCTGTGGCCATATGTAGGCAGACAGTGCTTTGAAATTAAGGTTGGTCGGCACGCTCTAACCATTTCAGTGTCTGCAGCCAAGATACGGACCGCCGGATGGATCTCAGTGCATCATCGGCGTGTGAGAGGTACAGTATGCAACTACATTGTATCAATGTGTGCACAAATGGGTGAATGTGGGGCTTTGAATGTTTGGTAATACGAGGAAAGCACAGGGTACAATCCTTTTAGACAGTCACAGAGCCAGACATCTACTGTAGCTAAAATAAAATCACCTTCAGCTTTTTTGTATTTTGTGGTATTTTAGAATTGGCTCTTTACCGTGCAATGATAGTTCTGTATCTGAGACAAAGCTAGAAATGAATCACGTCTCTATCAGGATGGATAGACCCTTTACCAACAGTAAAGTGCTTCACTTTTGCCTCTGAGCCCTTCAAACTGATCATGTAGCATCTATCAACAAGTTTGAATACTGTCTGTCTGTAGTGAAAGTGAAAAATAAGCATGTTACTCATTCTCTGACCACAGAAAAGTATCTTAAACCGCTGCATCTGCCCCAGCCCTCATGTTGGGAATAATGGCATCAGATAACAAATGAGAGACATTTGATCAACACAGCTGTTTGTAGTTTTTTGTGCATTACGAGCCTTTACAGATAGAGTGCAGCCTCCAGTTGATCCACCCAACTGTAGTGTCAGTTTCATTTGGATTTGATTTCAGGTGTAGCTTACAGGGTAAAAACAGTGAGTAGCTTGTAGACATTTGAAAGTTGGAAACGTGTGAGTGGGTGGAGAGCAGTGACTGAGCATAAGGCTTCATTTGGTTTCTCATCCAGTCCTTCCGTGGCTCTGAGCAGATGTGCCGTGTAGGAACTGTATTTCTTAAGAAAAGTAATGTGATGTGCTACACAGGAAAATCCTGAGCTTGCCAAACACACAAGCAAGCACCAACTGCACTCTCACACACACACACACACACACACACATATATATACACATATATAGTGCTAACCTATCACCATAGCTTGTTGTGTTGTAAATCATCACCCTCTCACTGGTCTATTAAGATATGGAAAGCTCCACATGGGATTTATACAGTCAATCTATTTTACTAGTCTTTGGTCTCAGTGCTGCCATCAGGTTTGTTCCTTAAGTGCCTTATCAGTTAAATGCAGCTGTGATGGACCATGTGTTCAGCTGCAAACATGAATGTGACTTTATTATGAATAGAAGCTAAAGTGTATTTGGTGCATATATTATATTTGTGGGGCTTCATGGCAGAAAAGTGGTGTTGCCCCACAACCAGAAGGTCATGGGTTCCGTTCCCAGGCCTGGGGCCTTTGCATGTTTAGGTTAATTGGTGACTGTATGTTGGCCCTGTGATGGACTGGCAACCTGTCCAGGGTGTACCCCGCCTTTGCCCAATGTGAGCTGGGATTGCCCCCCCGCTACCAGGAAACAGATAAGGGGTAGGAGATGAATTAATGAATGAATGGATTATATGTGTCCACATAAACTATAAATCCCAAAGTCATACAATGCATTGACTAACTTGTGCAAAAAGGCATTGTTTATATGCATATATGATCAGTGATTATGTATCTAATCACTCAGGGTTCTCTCCCCACTGCGACACAACCTGTGAATTCAAAATTAAGTATCTTAATAATGTTATCTGCACACTTTCTGTCATCACACAGAGTGTTCTGGAGATATATGCTTTTAATCAATGCATCAGACCGCAAAACACTTAAACTTATTCATATTGGCACAAACTTCTGCAGTTCAGGCTCCTCTGAGAGCAGAGCAGCATCTCGTGGGAGTATAGATCTCAATCTCTCAAGAACAAAAGCCTCTGTCAGAGACTGAGGCATTTTGAACATGAAAACAGATAGTTTTCCTTTTTTTTTTTTTTTTTTAATGCTCAAATGAGATTTTTGGAGAGCCAACTGTTAACTTTAAATGGATAGAATATCTAAAGCATCACCAGAGACACTGTCAGAAGCAAATGATTTCACCTTTTGTCTTCTGATATTTTCCACGCTGCATCACACTGTAGCTGCAGTAATAAAGATTATGCCATGGCCTGGGCCAGAAGCCTATTACACTCTGCTGAGCATTAGTGAAATATACAATAAAAGTGAAGAAAAAAAAAAAAAAAAGAGCCAAATCTCATTTCTTGAAAGGGTGTTGCACCAATGGATTGTGTATTTGTAGCTCCTGCAGGGTTCCCAAATTAACTGAATAAATCCAATAGAGCAGCGAGCTCCCAGATCAGTTAGAATCCAAGATTACTTTAAATAGATTTAACCACCTGAGTATAAACATAAAATCAGATTCAAAGCAGTTGGCTTCACAGAATCACGAGTTCTGTTTCTATGATAGTGAAAAGAATATCAATGCCCATTTTACTCATTTAATGCATCAATGAATGTTGCAACTGTATGCTCAGGTTGGGCGGTTATGGATCTCACTTTACCTAGTTAGTTTTTGTTGCCTTTTTTGTCACATTGGAAACTTCCATTAGTTTAGAATAAGCAGTTATAAAACACCCTGGACATGTGGTGGTGGCTCAGTACATTCCGAAGGCACGCGTTGCACAAAATCTTGCAGACATCAATGATTCAACAAATAATGTCACAAGTGCTGCTTCTCTCTTCTTGTCCTCTGCTGACTTCTCTGACCACAGCAGCTTTACTGAGGCATGACATTACAGTCTGTTGGCTAACCGCTCTCCCCACACCCATACCAGCTCTGCTTTTGTTCACTGCTTTTTGGACATCTCACTCATTTTTAACACAACTTGAAGCAGGCAGCTGATGTGAATTGAAAAGGATTCTTGCACCTCTCTCTCTGTCTCTCTTTCATTTCATGAACACAAATGTGGTTGCCAGAAGAACCCAAGCACTTACCTTTATTACTATATGTTCAGCAGCAGAATCAAATGTGTTGTGAAGGGTTACAGCTCAGCTTGAAAACATATGGCGCACGTTTTTGGCCTCATTCAAACCTTTCCGGTCAAAAGAATCCCTGATAATCAAGTTACAATTTAATTTATAGCACACAATATGACTAAAAGCTTATACATATTTGTCAAGATTTGCAGATGGGTGGCATGCTTGTGGGAGGCATGAGACCAGCTTTTTCCTTAATTGTGAAATACTTTGTATTTATTTAAACTCACAGCAAATGCATTGCACATGCTCAGCGCAAATATTGCTAAATGTGATAGACCTGCTGAGATGAAGTCAATGGCAATGACCAGGCACATTTTGGTTAATTTGGTCCAGTTAATATTAGCCAAAGAAAACTCCATTGGTGTGATTGCATTACAATAGATCAAAAGCTCAAAGGCCTCTAAGTACAGAGTCAAGTGTCAGTCTAGCACTGCTGTCTCAGTCACACTATAGGGCTATGCTATAAAACAGGACAGGCCTTGTGGATGAAAGACCCCATGCAACAGATGTGAAAAGCTATGAAATCCATCAAGGACCATGGTCATGCTGGATGATCAGAACAGGCTGAGGAAATTTTAACAGGAAAGAAAATAATAAGAAAAGGGAATAAGGAGTGGCAGCATGAGTGAAGAACCTAAAGAAACAGGCTCTTGGGGACATAGGCAACCCTATCCCTTCCAAAGACTGTGTAACAAGAGGATAGTCTTATCTTCTAGTAAGTTCTTGTGAAGTGGTAACTCACTGTGACATCACCTATTGGATTTTGAACTGCTGCAATTGAGGCCTGGAGTTTGAAGATTTGGCCTTTGCCGTCTTGGTTTTTATAAACTTGAAGAAATTGCATTTGGACAGTGGCTGGAATGAATGGTAGCCGCATCCTTCTTTTGATAAATGGTGTAAATGTTTACAACAAAGAATAATAAATATTTTCACATGGATGTCAAAACAATTCTTTGCACAGTGGAGTAGCTCCCTGATGATCATTGCAGGTCTAAAGTACCTCTACAATGGCTTTTCTTTTCAGACACAGAATCTACATCCATTTTTATTCACAGTCTATGATACTAAAGTAATGTTAACTGGAATATTTCTCTTAGTAGTTAAAGTAGTAGTGTGGATCTATCTACTAATCCAATTAGAATAGCAGTCAAACCATGAACAAAGAAATTCTGATGGCCTTGTGGTTCTTAGGTCCTGAGGCAGCTCCTTGCTTTGCCCAACTGCTAACCTAGCTTTGGAGATACAGATGGCCTGGTGACGGCTTCAAGTTAGCAATGAGGTTCACTTTTTCTGGCACATTGTCTATATTTGATAGGTAGCAGGCGGCCGAAGTACACAGCAAAGCTGGGGATGCCACGCAATCCCCCATTGCAATTAATTCAACCATTGTTTCCTCCGAAAAGGTTTGCTGATTGAAATGAGCTTTATCTGAACCAGACTCAAAGGAGACACAGTTGGCACAATGCAGACAGTCAGTCAAGCCTGTTTTTACAACAATGTTGGCAAGCTGTGCTTATTGCGTCTGCATTTAGAGGAGAGTCGTGCAAATAATTGATGACGCTTCAGCAGAGGTTGGTTTGTATCCTGCTGGATTCATTAAAGCTGTTATAATCAATATCCGTACGTGAACAAGTGAGATTTATTTGAAAGAAGGTGGCAGTAATAACATTCCCACATATGGTTATCATTAAATATAGTTTAGCATTATATATAATTTAAAGAATATAAAAAAAATGAAAAATAAAATAATGATTATTATATCAGATGTTAACTGCTGAACATGCTGTGTTCATTAAACTTCAATTTAAACCTGTAGTTCAATCATAGTTCTTTTTCTCTCTGTCGACAGGAGAGTTACTGCCAGTCATAGCAACATCCTCCACCTGCTTGGGACACCAGAAATTATCTCTTTTTAATTAAGAACTTCTGCTACAAAAGCAGATAACCCGAAAATAATCCCATCCGTAATCATTCTGCCTTAATGATTGAAACAGCTGAATACAGAATGGGAAATACTTTTTGCATTGTGCCCAAATAGAGGAAAGAATGTACTTTTAGAAAAAATGTATCAAGACAATAGAGTGGAATTCAAACACAATCAAAAATGTGAGACAAACGTTCCACAGAAAGGAGCACAACATGTTTGAGCTATTGATCACATGCTCCCACAAGTCAAATTGTGCAAGTTTCTCTTCCTCTTTTCTCCTCAGATGATAAACTGAGCTGAGGACAAACAGAACAGAGTCTGAATCGATATCCCAATTCACAACATGAAAATTAACTGTTCACAGAGAGAGAAGAAAAACAAACCGATAATCTTCAGACTGTCAATTCCCTTGTACAAGGGAATATCAATCACAGGTTGACTTTCATACACAATCACAGTCATATATTGCAAAAGTTGCATGGCATTTGTGAATCTTGCAACAACATACAAAAGACGAGAGCAAGCAACACACATGACTAGTGGGTTCACTTTATTCTGTTGCTTTGCATTGGTTTTCTGAAATATGATTTTTCGGTGAGGACAGAAACCAAATCAAGAAACAAACATATTTCCTCATCAGTGGAATGGCCATAAAAATGCCTCCATATAAAGACAAAAGATGCAATAAAGTGGAATGTGATGTATGGAAATTAATAAAAAAGTAGTAATGAAATAAGTAATAGTAAAAATAATAAATAATACAGTTAAAGCGGAATCACAAGAACACTCACACATATTATTACATATAATTCTTGCCCTTGGTCTTTTGCCATATTTAAATTCACTTAAGTGGGAAAAAAAATCAAGTACAGTTCACCAAACTTTCAAGATTTGTATTAGTTCTATAACTCACTGGGGAGATTGTAATCTATAACCTTTCTGTAGAGCAAGAACTTAGAACTTTTGCACTCATGCTATCATGACTTTTCTGCTCACACTGCCAATACTGTAAGCACAAAGTCTCCAGTCTGTTTTGTCTATTAATAATTCCATGTGAGCTTTTACTATAATGTAAGGAGGAAAATAGAAGGTTCAGATTCCGTAAACGTGCGTAAATTCAATGTCCTACATTGACATTTACTTTTGCAGCACTGTCTTTAGTTACAATATGTGAAACAAGTGGTTTCAAAACAAGCTCACTGCAGTTTTGACAGCAGGCATGTGGGAAACTGTGGCCTTGGAGACAGTCAGCATCATCCTGCAGCTGCTGTAGATCACTGATGTAATCATTCATCTCACCTAAGAATTCTAATTCACCACTAAATCCTAGATTTTATTCACTGCATAATTAGCAGTGAGCTGTATGTCTATGTGTGTGTAACAGTAAGGAAGTAACTAAGATATCTCATCTCACTCTGGCCTCTGTGCCCCATGACTCAGAGAAATCCAGCGTCAAGGCTCCGTCTTTGGGGCTGATGTCACCCGCAGAGCAAGAAGAATAGATTGTGGCATTCCAGCATCACACTTCTCCCACTCATCATGGTTCGCTGCTATGTTAACCCAGCTCCCCTATGGATAATCACCATGCTCCTGTCCAGTCCACGTATGTATGCACACGTATACATGCCTGCACGCAAGTCAAGAGACATGGGTGACGGAGAGAAGGCCCTTAAAATATGCTCTCCTATTCAGCAGAAAGTCCAATATAGGAGGCAAAAAGCAATTCTGAGCAGGAAGTGCAAACTTTTGGAGTTTGCAAGCTTTACCATGGCACATTTTTGTCAAATTTAAGTTGAAATTCAGTAGTATTATGGCCCAACCAATAAACAAATAAATAAGCTGTCATCACTCCTTAGAGGATAAATAAACAAGAGTCTGGGAGTGTGTAGATATGAGAAATGTGAAAAGAAAAAAGAAAAGAAAATGTAGATAATAAACTTAGACAACAGAACAAAAACATATTGGAAAGGAAATAATAGCTACTGTATAAAAAAAAAAAACTTGAAATATGCAGTTGTACTTTTCTTGTGAGACATTTATACCCAATATTCACCCAGCATTACCTCACTAATTAATAGTTCTTAATAGTATGGTTAATTTATGCCTGATGGCGTTCAATTTATCTTTTATAAGACATGTATAAGGTGATGCAGATTTGAACACATAGACACAGCTCAGGTCAAATAAGGTACAGCCATGGTAGCATGAGTAAAAATACAGAGCAAATCTATTCCCTCATTTTTTATTGTTTTATTTTTTTATTTTCTCCAGTTCTTTTCTCAGTACATTGTTGCAAATGTTATTCCCGGTAAATTCATACTCACATTCAGTCATGACATAGTTCAAGAGCTATAGGTCGTAAAGTCTATTCAAAAGTCCTGCGGTCCAAAGTGCAATCTTAAAACACAGTAAATAAAATAAATAAATAAATAAATAAATAAAAAACTGAAATAAACTTGTCAGATTGAGACACATTTTTTGTTGTCAGTAGCCTAGCAATGACACTCCAATTATTTTAGCTGCTTGAATGGTGAGCGTATCTATCAATCCATTCTTCCATCAAACTGTGTCCCAGTTTTTTTTTTTACCGTTTCAGATACCGTCAGTGTCTCTGCTACACAAACATGAGTTTCTAACTGATGGGGTTTGCTGAAGAAACCCAGAGGCTCTGACACTCAGCTGTTCTGTGGCCTCTCTTCTATTTTGTGTTTAACAAGGCAAGTTTGAGATAACTTGCTGTGCCCGGAAAACTGGTCTAAGAGAACGGTTCACAGGGGCTGAAGACGATAAGATGACATTCGGGCTGGGAAATAGATGAAAATGAAGATAGCGTGGCGTGACAATGAAAATTTTGATTCGGAGATATGTCATAGCTTTAACAAAACTGGCTGGATGATGTGGGTCTGTCATGGCTGTGAGAGGCGTTATGGGATGAGTTCATCAACAAGGGCAGTCTGTATATAAAAGAGCTCATAATTCTGTCTCCATTACTCTGGTTTCTTCATCATTTTTCTATTTTTTTTTTTTTTTACAAGGCAGCCTATAATTTACAGAGTAATTTAGGTCTGTGAATCAGGCACCAATAATATACTTGTTTTAGTTCAGCTGAAAAAAACAAGAGTATGTGGACAAATGGAGTAACAATTGGACGCCGTGCAGTGGGTAACAAACCCAGTGTTAACAACCTGGTTCTTACTGTGAAATTAAAATGGGAGAACAGCTACATGTTATATTACAGCCCATATAACAGTTTCTTACTGTGAAATGTGAAACACAAATCAAGCTAACACTGTGTCAGAGAAAAAGCACCGGAAAGGTTTCACTTCCACAGGTGTGCCTTGCGAGCTATAGGGAGAATCACGGCAACAGGGATTCTGGTAAAGAAGTGGAGAAATAGGTGAATACTTGCTGCTAACAGGCAGTTTGTCCAGTGCTGCGTCAATTCACAACAGATGAGCTCAAGTGCATAAACAAGCACACCAAGAGGTCATGTTACAAGTGCATTGTGTTGAATCAGTTGTAAAGCAATGCAGATTGACTGGATATTTAGTCTGACATTCAGTTGTCGAGATATAATTACGCAAAAGGTGTATACATCATATCACTGGCTCTGTCACAAGCCATTACGTTGTGAAGGTTTACAAGATTTTGGCGGAGCAGTCCTTTAATCTGAATGATTTATTGCTGCTACTGAGGGTTGACTTCGTCAAAATGAGGCATCAAAAGTCTTTACATTCACCCATTTGCCATTTTTTTCTCATATTTATTTTATTTGCAGTTATTATAAATATTATAATCATATCACTTCTTCTTGCATAATAACAACCTCTGTGGGGAGCAGTGAATTCCCGGTTCCTGCACAGTTCACATGTCATCCAGCTTCATCCCCATTAAGCCTTTTTCACCTGGAGAACCACACTGAGCTGACTTCAAATGTCAAACAGCATAAAATGAGAACTTCCTTGACAGTGTAAGCAGAGAAAGCTTTTTGAAACTGAGGGAAGCTAAATGTCATAAAGAATATATAAATATGATCTGACTGCTTTTATCACTCCATCAATCTCCTGTTCCTTTGATTTGCATCAAATTGCTCTCGTCAAAAAAATAAACCAATGTTTTTTCCTCCTCATTGGAGTACCATATGCAGTTTGTCATATTACCTTCTGATAATGCTTTGTTCAAGTTGCCCCCATCACCTGGGTTTATGCAAATACTGTACATGTAAAAGAAACGAGTAAATCTAGATAAATGTAATGAAGAAAAAGTCATCCCGAGAGTTGTTGTGTGTGTCAATCCAATTTTTCAGGGAGAACATTCCTGCATTCATTAGCATAGTCCAATTAACAGACATTTGCTCATATTAAGCTACATCTTTTTGTACAACTTTCTCACTTTGTCATACGCTAATTTCCATGCATCGGATTGAAATAATTCTTTAGCCCCTAGGATCGTTCCTTACTGCTTTAGTTCTTAGGCTGCAGTAGAGAATTCTGCTTCCTGAACAAAAAGCGTTGGACTTGAATTTCACTGTATGGCTCATACGTCTCCTTGTGGGGATCCGCTGTAGTCAGCAGTCATGCTGAAACTAATGAGCTTTACCGTCTCCTGTAAGTCATCTGAGTTTGCAGCATTGCCAGGTAGCAGCATAAGAGATGCTTGTTCATATATTGTTGCAAAATACAGAAATTTGAATTACAAATGTACTTGCATGCACTTATGCCTCAATTTATAATGTCATATTCAGCCAACCTGCTGCTCCCACTGTTGTACTTAGACCATCTGAAGACTTTTAAAGCCCTAAATGTAGAGGGATGGGAGAGTTGATCATGTTTATTAAGTCTGCTTGGCTTCATGTGCAGAATTGTGCTCTGCAGCAGCCTACAGGAATACTGTGGCGTGAAGCTGAGTAGATGTGAAATGTGGGCACAAGCTGTGGGCGAGATCCACTTCCTCCGTCTCCATAGAGATGACAGGGAGACAGGAAGGCCCTCTGCACACTAGGCCGTCACTAATTCAAGATGGCAGCCACAGTCAGAAGAGCTGGCATCTAATGATAATGTGTCTGAGGAGGTCATTGCTGGTGACAACAGTGCAAAACATCTGTTTGTAGCAACTATGTGAAATACCTTGTATCATTTTCTGCTTGATAGAACTTTGCCCGCTGCCATCTGCCCATAATGTAACATTTATCAGTGACATAGATTCGAAAAATTGACCATCTGCTTATGAGAAAAGGTCATTTGCCTTTATTTGTTCTTTATTGAAATGGTGTCTCGCTGCATTAGTCCGCTTAAACTGTCCTCACCGGCGACAGAACAGCATTGTTTTGTTTTGTTTTTTTTTTATTGTGAGGACTGTTGTCGCAGATCTTGTAATTAGATTAATGATGGCATGCTTTTCAGTGCGGCTCACCAAAACAGGTACACCCAGGCCCTTGTGTCTTCAGCAGATCATTGGGGCAAGTGGTCTGCTTTGCTCTTCACACCAGAGATCCTGTCTTTAGATGTTGATGATCATGTCACTGTGAACTCAAGTAGGCGCATCTTCACATGATGACTGGAGAAGCTATTAATCTATAGCTATTTATAGCTAACCATTTTATCTAAAAACTACTATGTTTTTACTTAGTTAAATTGGTTTTATTTCAAATCTACTCACCCCATATTCTACCTCTCATTCCCTCAGATCCACTGACAAATCACTGCTTTGTATTCCGCACACAAAGTTGAAAACCAGAGGTGACAGAGCATCTTCAGTTCTTGGTCCCAAACTGTGGAATAGTTTGCCTCAAAATGTCAGATCATCACCTTCCTTTGACACATTCAGAGCCCAGCTAAAAACCCTGGCTATTTTCCCTAGCATACCATTCAGCAACACGAAAACACTCTATCTTCTGGTTTTTAGTGTTTTCATGAACTAAATGCTTTCTTTATTTCTGTGTTTTTATATTGTCTTGTGTGTTTTTTGTATATCTATCAATCCATCTTTGGTCTTAACTTTTAGAATTTTAAGTTGGCTGCCCAAGTTTCCTTTTTAAAGCACTTTGTTCAATGATTGCTATTTTTAAATGTGCCATAAAAATAGACTTGACTCGACTAATAACCTTGAGGGTTCCGCTGTTTGTAAACCAGTGGAGGTCCTGAAAAACCAATCTTAAATCCACCGCCGAGCAGTGGTTTTGGGCTTATTTCAAGCAGATTGCAGACATCAAATTGCCACCAAACTGAAAGTTTTAGATGCTCACTTCTCATCGTAGGTTAAAAGCCTGAGGCCACATTAGTAGCTATGTGGTCCGACTGAAGCATCAAGGTCAAGTGGCATTGTGGGCAGGGTAGGATGAGTCAGGTTTGGACAAGGAAGAAAAATGAGTGGAATAAAAAAGAATGTTATCTATGCATTACTTAATCCTTTTCTCAAAACTCCATCTTGAGCCTGATTATGATATGAGAGTGCAATGCTAAATCTGCAATAATCTTTTAAAGCCTCCCTCTGTAGTATCTGGCAGTGCACTCCACTTTCCCTTATGGCTTAAATGTGGGGACACAAAGTCATTGACTGCGCTGTCTTTCACTGGGATATCTTAATCATTGATCATTGTTAGGATGGTTAAAAGTCTATGAATGTCTTTTATTACTGTGCACCAAGTACATATGTAACTCCTGAAATCGGGAGGTAGCCACACTGACGAGTGTTGGTGAAAATTTGACATGTTTAAACTGCTGTTTTTCAGTCCTGTAATTATCATTCAGATACTGACTAGCACTGAAACTAAATTGGTAAATATAAAATTTGGTAATAAGGCATTAGAGTAGCTTTTTGACTCATAAGTAAACTACAGCTTTCAGAGTCAGGCAGCCCACAGTGATGCTGGCTCATCATGTACCTATGTTCAGTGATCGACTGTCTGCTTTTATGAATTGGTTTTTTTCCCCACACTCACTTGTGCACTGCCAACTGTTCTCCCCAATCTCTGTTCATCTTTGTCACCTGACATCAAAAGGCTAAAGTTTTCTCAATAAAGCACAATCCATCAGATTATGAATTGCTTTGATCTCTATATAATTCCAGTAGGGAATAAAGCCTGGCCCTCACACCACCTTTCACCATTCCAGAGAAGTGTATATTTATGTGCTTGATCTTAATAGCTGTGATTTGCTAACCTACCTTTAGCCTTCTACCAAGCATCTTGTCAATAAGTCAAGAGAAAAAGATTATGGCTCTGCCGTTCTCGTCCAAAGAGGGCCACAACCCTCAATAGAGACATGGAAATGCTCTGTGAGTGACACGTCTTTTACAAATCCTTTTAGTCAAAAAGCGCTTCAACATGAGTCATCAGAGTGTGTGACAGGGTCATTCAATACTGAGCCAACATCATTCACCTCTTTGCATACTTACAAACAGACCTGAATGAATAAACGCAAATAGGAAGGAAGAGATCATGGGAGGATACGGGGTGGGGGGGCAGAATTAGAGAAGCAGAGGGCTGATGATGTTGGATATAACCTAATGTCTATTTTATCCTAATAATAAAATAATTAGAGGAAGGGCATATGGACACTGATGTAATCAGCTCTTCATCCATATCAAAAAGCAAATCGAGGCTCAGGGTTTTTTATTCCCTTTAATTTAAAGATAAACTCAACGATGTGAATTTAATTAACTTCTTCCTAATTCTGTTAGTGGTCTTGCCCTCATCTCCAAAAAAATAACATCACCAGCTGTTCCTGAGCTAACATGCTGTTCCTTTACTTTTTCTCCCATCTTTATTTTCTGGTTCAGGAGTTTGGTACTGAACCGTTGATAATTGTCTTGTCACAAACTGAGAAGGTTTCCAAATCTGGAGTTACACGGGCAGTGTCTTCCAGAAAGAGAGTGACAGGTTCACAAACTAGCTTGGCAACACAAAGTGAGTGTCCTTTCTTGCCCATGTCTCACATCCATTGTTGAAGGTGATTGTGCGCTGCAGTCTGTCAGAGCTCCTCTGGTGTACACACTTTGTTTACTGTTGCCTTGATGCTCAGGTTAAGCTATCTCTTTATCAGTTGTCATGGGAATATACCAACCTGAATATCTGTTGTGTCTTTCTGCCAAATCTTTGATTTTGAAACATTCAAAAATATCAATCAGCACCATCTTTTTTTTTTTTAACACGTTTTGAAATAAAATGCAAATAAAATAAAATTGTCACAGCCCTGGCCAGACTATTGTCCAGTATTATTCTGTACGACTGTGTGGTGGGATTTTTTTCTTTTTTGGGGGGGGGGGGGGTGTGTATGTGTCTATGAGAGAGTGTGTACCTGCATCCTGTGAGGAGCCACCTCTAGGTCCCTGTTAACTGGCTGGGTGCACAGGACTGGGACAGGAAAGTGTAGGCCAGTTCGTAACATTCTGCATTTCATAAAGCTTGGATTCTTCTGTCCTCCGGTGACAGGCTTGACTGCAGCAGCCCAATTCTGTCGCCGGCCCCCGGATGACAGAGTTATGAGTTATGTGTTGCAGAGGTATGAGTTTTGTAAATAGATTTGGGATTTTCTGGTGTATGAGTTGGTTGTGGCAGTGGTTAGCACAGCACAGCCTCACAGAAAGAGGGTCCTGGGTTCAAACCCTGGGCCTGGGGCAGTTCTCAGGGAGTTTAAATTTTCTCCTTGTGCCTGTTTGATTTCCGTCTGAGCACTCCTCCCAAAGTCCAGAGATATGCACATTTAGGTTAACTGGTGACTAAATTGCCCCTTGCCCTGAGTGTGAGCGAGAATGGTTGTTTGTCTCTGTTACCTCCCCAGTTTGTCCAGGGGTATGGAGGGAGGGACAATAAAATATAAGATAAATCGGGATTGTAAAGGTTGTAAGGTTAGAAAATGCTTTTATTATAGAAAAGCAGAAACCAAATAAACACAAAGTCACTGGTCTCACCAGGATGCTCTATAAGTACTCAAGCTGAAAACACTGGTCCACGTACAAACTAAAACTGACCAGGAAAACAACAACCACAGGTCAGTAACAAAAACTTCTTTCCACAGAAAGGGACGCAAATGTAGCATTAGCTCTGACACACACTGAGGAGACCACACACCTGGGGTGTTTGTAGCCCTGCAGCTTTACAGGGGCGCACACACACACACACACACACACAGCCTCACTATATTAATGCCACTCAAACTTACAAATGCACTATGGTGACAGTAGTCTTTGTGAATATTTATTTAAATTCACATGCATGCGTTTTTTAGTTCAAAAATAATCAAGCCCTTCATCAAAAAGGAATTTTACAAAAATAAAAAATTCAAACTTAAGACAAAGGCACCTGGTATGGTATAAGATATTCCAATAATGGGTTAGCTTTTTGAACTGGGCCACAGTTTAGCCAGCTAGGCTACTCTATGTAAATTCACATGCTTGAACAGAGTTAGAATTCAAACACAATCAAGTTCATCAAAAAAAGAACATCCTTAACATCCTGTAGATAAGCTACATTTAGTTGGGCTCTCACCCCAAATGATTTCCATTAGCATCTGGCGCAGTGCACGAGCAAAAAAATGAATAAATAAACTTAACCTACCTCTCTCCATCTCATTTCCATTTCTCCTCCGCCCGGCTGCTTCTCTGTCCCCTCTGTTTTTAAAGAAGAACCTCTTCTTATGTCCATGACGGCAGCCTATCATTAACGTAGGCTAGCTGTCCGCTGACTAGTGTACTCCACAGTGACAGCGTAGCAGTGCTTGTATTTCAATTTCGCGCGCTAGCTGTCGCCCGTTCCATTCACTGATTATGCCGGGGGGGGGCTGTTACAGTCAGCTACTCCTAAACGCGTCAGTCACAGCGCAGGGGTACGGATATTATTCTGTGATGAAAAGCAGACTCATTCATGACATTTCATTGAGAATTTTACTGGGGGGGGGGCGCGTGCCGAGTTAAAAGTGTCCGTCCTCGCGCACGCCACACACCACGACTGACACACAGTGGCACACTGGCCTCTCTTCCCATTTTATCCTCCAGACGCTGCTCGGGTGAATGCGAAGCACCTATATCGGGGGCGGAGCATCCACCTGGAGAGAGAGAGAGCGCAGCAGTCGCACTCATAGACATATATACGTAGACGCCGCATGGAGCGGGTTTGGCCGCTGCTGCGATACGTCAGCGTCGCCGCCATATTGGATGAGGCAAGGCCGCACTGTAAACTAATACAAGTAAATGGACTTCATTTCATAAAGCGCCTTTCTACAAAGAAATATACGTTAATGCCTCTCATTTATTCATTCACACATACACTACTATACTTGACAAACAGCTAGGGACCAAAAACAATGTATTTAATCTTCTCAGATGACTAAAAGAATAACTTTATTGATCACACACACACACACACACACACACAAAGGCTACATATTGGAATAGGAATCGAGTGTGGCTTAAAAATAAAGAATCACATCTTCTCACTTTTATTTATTTATTTTTGGTCTATTTTTCAGGCAACAAATAGCATATTTTAGTCATTTTTTCTGGCAACAAGATAACACATTTCAGCCATTTTTCAGGCAAGAGAACACATTTTTGTCATTTTTTCCAGGTAACAGAATCACATATTTTAGTCATTTTTCAAGGCAAGAGAATCACATATTTTTGCCATTTTTCAGACAACAAAATAACATATTTTTGTGAATTTTTCAGACAACTAATTACAAAATGTTAAAACTTTTCAGGTAACAAAATTACATATGCCTATTTTAGCCATTTTCAGTTAACAAATGATAGTAATTTTTCACACACAATACACAGGCAATGTACAACAAACATACACACACACATACACACAGGCTATGTACACTATATATATACGCGCACACACACACACACACACAAAATACCTAATTAATTCATTAACACTCAGAAAAAAAAAAAAAAACATAGTATGGCATTAATTTATTTAATCCTTACCGGCTATAGTGATAACCATACCCTTTGGAGATGAGCTGGGAAACTGAAGGGATCACTCCATCTCTCATCCTGACTGTCTGCCCTGTTCTGTCGAAGTCCTCCAGCTTGAAATGTTCACTGCAGAGCATGGAGGACGAGCTTGCATTAAACCCATCCCTCCGGAGAGCTACTTCCCACTGTTTCCTCCTGTTGCTATCTTTGGGAAACCTATGAAGTATGACAAAAGTTAGCCGAGCAATTAACAACAATCTAACAAAAATGTTTGGGGCAAAACAATAAAATAAGAATGAAGACTGCATCGTTTGAAGGCGGGTTTGACCGCGCTAATTCATTGTTTATGTTCTGAATAAGGGGTAACATACAAGATTGATCTTCCTCCTGTTCCTTTCCTACTATGGATGTGTAAACTGAGTTGTTAAATTATTAACTGTATATGTTTTGTTTTAAATGTATACTACCATGAGCAGAATAAATCAAAATAAATGAATGAAAAGAATGAATGAATGAATGAATGAATGAGCAGGATACGTTCCCACAACATCAGCAAATTATGCTCTCAAAACTACGTTAAAATGGCCAAATAATGCAGCCAAATGGTCACACTAACACACACACACACACACACACACCTCGGCACCAGGAACGTAACAGTCTCTAAATGTCAGCCCTGTGATAGACTGGAGATCTGGTCGAGGTGTACCCTGCACTTGCCCAATGTCAGCCAGCGAAACTGATTGATAAATGGTATATGTAATGGACTTCTGGTTCAGCACTCAATCAGCATCTTTTTAAAAGGACTCTTCTGCATTCAGATGGGAGCTGAGACTCGAACTTCCAAAACTGTGGTCAGTGGAGAACCCACTCTATTCCCTGAACCACAACCATTAAGCTTATTCTTCCACACTTTTTTTTTTATTCACTGTGTTGGATTTATTTTTCAGATCTAATGACAAGTTAATATTCAGAATAACACTTGGAATTAAGAGCATTTATGATAACATGACATTAATGATTAAATTGGGGCCTTTGAAACTTATTGTTACCAGTAATTAAGTTTATTGCGGTAATGATGAGAGCAAGGTAAGGTGATATTGTGCCGCATCTGTGTGCTGATGGGTGCCAGCGGTTGGATTGGGAAAGTGAAATACACATATTACAGCACAGTGATAAATTAGCAACAACAACCAACACACATTTGCACAGGGAAGGACTGTAGTTGAAAAGTTAAATACTACACACCATGAAACGCGGGGATAAGCTGTGTCACATATGTACACCCAGTGAGCTGGGTCAGGTGGTTCAAGGTAAGTGCTAAATTGAATCAGTTGGAGGGCCGCTCTGTGATTGGTTGCTACTGAAAGGGAACTGAGAAACAACCACAGCAGTTGAGTCTCTACTGCTGATCCAGTCTCGGACCAACCTGGGGTTTGTTATCACATCACTGTAAACTTGGCCTTGACTGCAGGCTCTCGCATGAGGGTGCAGCAAGAACTTTGCAGCTAATCTCACGGCCATTGTGAGTTCCCCCAACACAAAGACTGACTACAGTCTCTGCCCTCCAACATTATTCTGCACACCGGTCACACACACACTTTCAACATAAATATTGCAGCTTTCTGCTGTGCACCCCTGGTGGCTCAACCTCTCCGTCTCACGTAGTCCACTCACTCTTATTCTAACTGTTCAACAGTATCCAAAGGGCTTGGGCTTGGGCTTTTGTGTGTGTATGTGTGTGTGTGTGTGTGTGTGTGTGTGTGTGTGTGTGTGTGTGTGTGTGTGTGTGTGTGTGTGTGTGTGTGTGTGTGTGAGTGAGTCTGACTCTGAGGCATCCATCTGAGGTCCACTGTATTTAAAGGGAAAGTGTGATTAATCAATAAGCAGCAGCTGATCAGTCAACTCACCTGGCACTGATCTCCTGAGCCACTTCCACACCTGACTGTCTGAACAACCCATACACTTTCATCAGCTCTGACCATGATACTCCTCCACACCCAACCAAGAGGGCAAAAATATTAAAAAACAGAAAAGGAAATAGATACATAAGAAGATAATAAAGCAATGAAAACATTAGCATCTCAAATGGTCCAAACTGAAGGAATGGAGTTCCTCTGGTTAAAGCCTGATCCTCTCTAAACATTTCTGACATTTACTTTCTTCTGACTTTCTAAAGCTTTTTTGCTACAATGAATTTTAAATTTTTTAATCTTGCATTGCGAGAATTTGAACCATCCTGTAGATACTTGTTTATCTGCGACACATTTCCTGTCTGGACCCAATCAATCCACCAATCGGAACTTCACCGTCGTGTTCCCTGACTCTTCCTTTTTTGCTCATATGATCCTTACTACAGATGGTGGAATTTGCGTAGCAGTTGCACAAAACGAAGCAGTGGGTCATCATCAGCTGCTTTCACAGATGACCTATAGATTCTTTTCTTTTTCAAGACAGTGGCCATTAATCATGTTGCAACACCTCAGATTTATCTTGCGACCCCGTGGAAGGATCTGACCTCAATTTTGGGAACCATTGAGCAGGACTTGACCAATTATGAAGATCTTATAAGGGCTGTCTTCTATTCAAAACAAACACTTTTGCGTACATATTTTTCATACATTCTGCTGATAATGCTTTGGCACATTTACTTTAGGTTATTTTCAAATTTTATTTTAATGAATTTCAATGAGTTGTACTTTCATAGAGAAAATTGTGTCCCAGTGGCTTCGTATAATTTGACGAAGGAAAATCCACAACAGCCTATTTTATCTCATTCTCATCAGAGTGAATACAATAGGGAGAAAGAAAATACGGCAATATTTTGAGAGGTTGAATTTAATAATCCTCCAGTTCACCAGTTAATTATGCACAAAATCTCCCTGTCTAAAATAGTAATCACAATATTGGAGAAACTGATGAGGTTATTTAATTATTTTTCGCAGTAAGGTTTGGTGGATCAACCTTTTAAAAATCCTGAGCATGTTTTCTAAGTGAGTGTGATAAAAGAGCTCTTGCCAAAGAGCTTTTCTAAAGTGAAAGCAGTAGCCTGACAAAATGAAACGTTGCTTATGTTGAGACCTTTGAATTCTGGTGTGCATCAGAAGATGTATACGGTACAATGTCATTTGAATTCCATTACAGCTGCATGCTGTGACCACCGTTTGTTGAAAATAATGTTAAAGAAAATTGGAAATGCACTTTAATGTCAGGGTCCAGAAACACAGGGATGTCTCTCCATGATGATGTGCAACAGGAGCTTTAAGAGAGGGAGTCAGTGATAGACGGAGAGAGCGAGCCTTTGTGTTGCCTCCTCCTTTGTCTTTTATTCCTGTATGCTCACTCTTTCTCTCAAATCCACACTCTCCTCCATAGAGAGGAATGAAAAAGCAAAGCAGAAAGAGGAAGCCACACAGCGACATTTTTATCAGTGTTGTGCTGACTCGGCTGAACTCACCCTCTGAGAGGCTGATGAGGAGGAATGGCCTTGTGGAGGAACCAACCGGGCGCATCCATAGCTGTCATCATCATCTGAATGCAGGACTGCTGAATCAGCAGCTTTGGCCCCCTGCTTGGATGGGAAATGACCTGTCTGTGCTCACTTGACACCCGCTCTGTCTACAGAGAAACCGCTCATCCTCCGTCTGCAACAACACAGCTCAGCTCAACCTCGTCATCATTGCTTGAAGG
This sequence comes from Remorina albescens, assembly GCA_034769265.1. Lineage (NCBI taxonomy): Eukaryota > Metazoa > Chordata > Actinopteri > Carangiformes > Echeneidae > Remorina > Remorina albescens. Next base: position 10,523,951 of record CM068477.1, read on the forward strand.
GCTCTTTGTAATGTAAGGACTGATGTGGGTCCTGCCGTATGCCTGGGACTTCATTTTTCATCCACACCCATGCTTGTGAGAGAGCCTGTGCGCCCACAGGAGGAAGGAACATAGATTCCCACGAGAGAGAGAGAGTGAAAAAAGAAATACTCACTACCCCACCCCCCCAACATCTGCTCTGAGGTCCATCTATTTCGGAAAAAATAGATGTTTAATGCAAAGTCAGATTTTTTGCCAACATGAATACCTTCAAAGATAGTGAGGAGCTGAAAGTGAGATTGCACCACAAATAAAGCAGAGTCATGCCAGTGGTGGGTGCAGTGCAATAAAAGTAACCACTGAGGAGCCATTAACGCTGGTGGGGAAAGCATACAGTACCAAGCAAGGTTTGCCTTTGCCTTTGTCAGTTTTAAAACCTCTAACCAGCTCCGAGGCAACATTTTTCACCTGAGTATTAGCCAAACTTTTTAATCTATCTCATGTCTAAACATATTTAACTGACGTACTTATTATTAAAACAAAGCTCCCACAGCATATAATGTTATAAATTTGTAGCCTTTGCACACATGTGATTACCTTCCAATGTAAAATCCCTCATGCAGTAGCTGTTATGTTAGCCATATGCTCAAACAAATCTACCAGATGATTGTAGGTTACCTACATGGCACATAGAACACATACGTGCCGATCGAATTATCTGTTCTGTCTGTTTGTTTTCTGCCAGTTGATGTTTTCTCAGACATTCTGATCTGGCTTTTCTACTCTGAAACCTACTTCACCATGTACTCATTTGATTTTGGAAAGTGCGGTGGGCAGAATGCAGCACAGATACAGAATGAGTTAGATTTGCCTTGTCAGCTCCCAGCAGCTTGAGCTATCACCATCCTGGGTCACAGTCCTGTAAACTACAGGCCAAATCCACATCTCCATCCCTGTCTGCAGATCTGTGTTACAATCATACCAACTTCCTTGTGCCTTGCGAGACATGACCTGAGTGCAATTTCTGGAAGCTGTGGGGTGGGGGTCAGTCTTTCTTGTTTTTGTTTTTTTTTCCTTTTCTTTTTCTTTGTTTCTTTTTGGGGGGTTTTTTGTGAAGGAAATGTCATTTTAGCTTGATAGGTTTAATAGTTTTGAATGAATTCGGCTGATTGTTGTCAACTTACAGTATTGGGCAGCCATATGCCATGTAACAAGGCTTGGAAGTTACATCACTGCTGCTGGAGTTCCTTTGACAGCTATCTCTTTCAAAATGAAAGAGTTGATGCATTGCTTGGGGGCATTTGCCAGTCAGGGCACTTTTCCAACTGTGTGAGCATACTTTAGATTTTTCTGTTGTTTCCACAGCAGTTTACATCCTCAGTTTAGCACAGGGACCAGACACTGTTGACTACATTTTCACCTTTCCATGCATCCAGGGTGTTCTACGATACAGAAAGGTGGGCATGCAGGACTTTGAGACAGAAGACTTGTTCTTAAAGATTTGCACGCTAATCTAGACTAAATGGGCTCAGAAATGTGGCGTTATTTAATGATATGGACACTAATTAATGTATAGCCCCAGTCTTTTAAAGCTTGACTCATTATGTAAAGTTGTTTGGCTGTACAAATTGTGCTTCTTGGTTTCCAGCAGACTGGGTGATTTGAGACATTCCCAAATCTTAGTTAAAGCGTAGCCTTGTCCCCTGACATCGCAGTAAATCAGATAAAACTCCAGTGATACAAGAACATTTACGAGTATTGTGAATGTGATAGATAGACTGATATAAGCAAGGCTAAGGATGAAATTGTTGTTTGCACTGACCCAAAGGTTAAGCTTTGGATCAGTGCTGAATGAATTTGAAAATGTTTGTAGATTTATGAATGCCAAGATGGACGTTTGATACAGCGTTGCAAAGATGCCAGGTAAAAACTAAAATAGTGGTCATCTGCTTCCTCAACAGAGATAACAGGTGAGGGGTTCCTGATAAACATTAATGTGTATTTATCTTATACATAACTTTGCAAATCCTTACAGTAAGTTACATTTATCCACCTTTCTTTTGGTGTACAGTTTAAAAATGTAGTTAGATACATTTATCAGTTTCTAATTCAATTAGTTTGATGCAGCATTTAACGCAAATTTATCTCAAATTAAGTCCTTCTCTCACAATTACCAGGCCAGGTGGGGACCCAAATGCTACTGATCAAAAGACAGAAGCAAATTGCAGCTGAAAAGCAAGTTGATTTGAACGACCTTGATTTTCAGGTAGCTCTGTTACGAGACTCAGAGTACACAGGCAAAATTAATAAAAAAACGTCTCCTATTCAGTCCAGCAACAACGAAGGAGTCAAAAGCTGTGCGCAATGGCTGGAGTGAATTGTAAACTCTCAGGGAGAGGGAGGCGACGGAAACTGAGATGAGCAGGCAAAATGCCATTCTTAGGGTCTTCAAAGCATTGACTCAAGCCAGTTTCCACAAGGAGCAACAAATGATTTGCCATATGCTGGTGATCTGACTAAGTCTTTTATTCTGCATGCAGGTGAGGTGTGATTGGCAAGGCTAATGAGACAACAGGCAGGTGCTGCGAAGGTGAGGCAGAGCAGAAACCGGCAGCAGCCCTGCCCTGAGGAAAATTAGAATTAGACATGTGAGTTGGGAGACTGCAGATACACCTCCATATTAAAAATTAGGGTTTAAAGTTTCGATGTCTTTTTATGACTGGGTCTCAGAGTTGAAACAAAGTAAACCACATACAAAAAGCACAGCACGCTGCGTTCATCACATGAGTCTTGCTGGCTTTCGGACTGAAGAAGGTTGTACCTCAATTATTGTGACAGATGTCGTGAGGGCGAAAGTTTATCATGTTTGTTGCCTTCAAACTTTGTCAAGAATGTTACTTTTTTTTAATTTGTACTATTTTGGAAACTTTTTCTTTTTTTTTTTTCTTGCATGAGGAAAATAGCTTTTCCTTTCTTTTTTAGAAAGTTATTACTTTACTAGTACCCAAAAATGTTTGTGGTGGCCTTCTTTATCCCATTATACCTTTCGTTCATTGCTAGTATACTTTACTTATAATTTTTTCAAATTTCATAACCTTGCTTTTAAAGGACTGTGTAGGAAACTTCACCAAACAGTTCCTGACTCCACAGCCTTCTCACGTTTAGCTGAAACTTCCATCTTTGAAATAAATTTGAATTATCAATTAGAAATTTAGCACAAAGTTTATCTGCTCTGAATGTTCCTCATCCTTGCTGAAAAGCTCTCAGGTGACAGTGAGATGAAGACATTGTTTACTCCTCTTTGCTAATGCATCTTTTATAGCCATGTGCAAGGATCACAACTATATTTTTCTTTTGCATGCTTTATCTTATCTGCTACAGCTGCTGGTGCTTTGTGACTGCATAGCTGACACTGCTGATGCGCTGGGCTGCTTTTATGTTGTGTGGGAATGTTGGGTTTATAAGACTTCAGGGTTCACTGCTGAACAGCAACTTTTTTTAATTGAGGAAGCAGCTAACCTCACGAAGACAATGCTATTCAAAAGTTAACACTTAATTTTCAGAAGCACAAAAACAACCGCAGGTGCTGGGGGCTCCGTATCTGGGTTTGGATCCAAATCTGAGTCTGACATGCGGTGCTCAGGTCTAGAATTGTATTATCTATTTTTTAAAGTGCTCATTCTTTGACTACTCTTGCACCTGCATCTCCAGATTTCTGCTTTTGATCTGTGGTGCTTTCATAAACCCAGTTTGACTGAGCCTGTGGAAGCCTGAGGTTCCATCTGCCGTGGACAGTTGAGCTGTCTGCAAATGTCTTATGAATGTCTATGTATGGACACGTTTGCATTCAAAAAAGCATGCATTCTGCATGCTCTGATATAAGCCTAGACTCATGGGGAGGTTAAAGTAGTTCAGGAAAATACTTCTGACTATCGTGTGTAGACTTTGTTTGGTCTTTTCGCCATATAGATTGTTTTTGACTGAAGACACACTTTTTGTAAATCAAAAATGAAAAGCTACAGAATAAAGTGCAGGACATTTCAGCCATGCCTTGTCTGAAAAATGTGGATAAGTAAAAGTCCATGAGAAGTCTGGCAAACATATATATATATATATATATATATATATATATATATATATATATTGACAGCAACAAAACAAAGATCTATGATTTGTGATTCCTTTGATTATGGTTTGAGTGCCCTATCCATATTTATGGGTAGCTGTCAGCACTCCTTCCTTTCAGGATTTTCTACAGAACAGTAAATCAAATGCTGTCGTGTTGTAGCTGTTTGACAGAATGCTAAGTAAGTGAAAGGTGCTGCATTTCACTGAACAGTGCTTCAATGATTGCAAACAGTCTAAACATGAAACATAGTCAGTTGTGTGCACTTTCACAGCCAAAATAGTATCATGACAGTTTGACAGCGAATGCATGTTCAGAATATATTATAATATATATAGGAGATAGGGTTTCATAATTTCTTAATGACACAAAAAACTTTTTTTGTTTTGTTTCAAAATGGAAAATCTTTAACAATGAATCTCAAACAAATGTTAGTTATATGTGTTTGATAATAAATCACACTTCTCTTTTTATGGGCAGGATTAATATAAGAAACATTTTAGGTTTTTGCAGGAAAAAAACAAATAAACAAACAAAACCTTCTACAATCTCACAACCAGAACAGACTTAATTATCTTTGGGACACACTTTGTCTGGAGGAGAAATTCTCAGTTTTGAGTTTTCTACAACCATCCCTATTTCTTAAAGTCTATACTTCAGTCTAGATCATTCATTTGGCCAGGGTTTGTATGTTCAATCAGGAAGTTTGCCTGTATTCTTCAAATCACTCTCAGTTCTCTTCCCTTTCGACTTCTAGTAATCATCTGACTTTGAGTTAATATGATAAATGACTCATATTTAACAAAAACTTAATCAGCCAATCATGTCGTTGCTGTCAAACTTGAACTCTGTTCTCGCTTTTGCTGTTGGCTGTCCTTGAATGTGGATTTCGACAACTGTCAAATCCAGATCTTTTGTACTCCCTTCACTCCATTGCCACCTGGTTTAGGCCAGACCCAGCATCTACCCTTTACAACATACAGTAGTTTTACCAGATAATTTCCTATATTTCAACTGAAAACACATAAAATAATATAAAAAACCACGCTTTTGCAATAAAATACCAAAAGAGATGATGAAATGAAAATAGATTGATCATCCGGGAGCAGCTTATAATCAGACCACTGATCTTTAATTATACCCCATTTCAACATTCAGTTGCAAATACTTGTAAGAGAAGCCATTAAAGCATTAATGACCACATGTTATCAGTGAGTTTTCTGCTGCCAACTTCCTGGAAGGAAGCCACCTTCCAGAAAGGTTACAGTCTGTTTCCGGAAAAAAGGCAAGCGTGGTCTACTAAATGTCTGAGAGGACCACTGATGAGTCACTATACCCCACCTGCTATGTCAGCAGTTATGACTGACGTGTGGTAGCAGTTATGAAGAGGAATGAGTAACTCTATATAAATAAGGACACCTGAGAGGAAAGGAGATTTACATTTTTCTTTCCTTTGCTGTGTCTGTTTTATTTTTATTTATTCAAATAAATCAGGTTATGACATAAAATCCAGATTAGATATATATATATATATATATATATATATTATACTGTCAGTAAATGAGGTCTGGGAGTCCCTCCCTACATCTGAATCATGTTACAAACACAAAATACACAATTCTTACAGTATAATTATTTTTTTTCTCTTTTCCTTTTGCCCTTTAAAAGTATATTTGTTTTACTACTTAGTTTGTCTGCTGGTGATTATCTGTTGTGCATTGAGGTCCCTGTACATCTGGCTTGGACTTTTGTTTAAAGCTGCTTGGCATGTGAGATCTTTCATAAACCATGAGCAAACAACACTTTGTGACTGAGTAACTGAGAAATGAGTGAATTCGAAGAAAAAAAAAAAATTCCCAGGAAATTTGCTGTCATCATTTTGTTTTATTCCCAACCTTGTAATGTTTCAATTTACAATAAAGATAAATTATTCAGAGCTTTACTTTAAGGAAGAACTGCAGGGCTGAAAATGAGCTAGAAATGATATTGATCTCCAACTCCACCATTATCCTTATCAATCCCTTCAATTACTCAGCAAACCCTTCCATAAAAAAATCTTTCCCCATGTGTCATCACATGCGGAATATCATTTAGTCTTAGAAGAAGAATGATGACAGGGGCCATGTCATTAAAATACAGATATTCAGAAGCTTTTTTTCTTGAGCTCTACTTTTAGAGCATCGTGGTTGCCTAGCCTGGGAGAGAAGCACACCCACCAAGTCCTCATCTGTTTCTATTATTGCGGCATGCTTTGCTCCATGTTGTCATCGGTGTTTGGATCCAGCTGCAGGGTAATTAATGGCCCAGGTCAGATGGGAGCAGATGAAGGCCAGTCAGATGAATAAAGGTGAGGGATTGGCTCCTGACGCAGCAAGATCGAACTGACTTAAACGGTTATCAGCCCACAGATATTGATATATTTCACTTGAGCACAACTGACGTGAGATGCTTCACTGAGAGCTGCACCCCAGGGAGGCACACAATGCTCGTGTGTTACAGTGGCTTTATGGACCACAACGCTAAAGATCTCTGAAGATTAACATCAACTGTGTCACATATCAGCGTTTTTATTTGAGACCTGTGAATAGTTTAAACCATGGAGTCAGAATTAGCATGCGGAAATGTCATGTTTTACTACTTTCTAAACTCACTGCTGTATTTTTTTGCACACGTCTAGTTTGTCTTATTGTACTCTGTGTGATTATTTTTATCCTGACATAAGAGAGAGCTGCTAAACTGCCTTCCACTGTTAAAAGTTGTTGAACAATGTTCTAATGGTGACAATAAAAATGTTTTATCTTACCTTACCTTGTCTTGTCTCGTCATTTCCAGATTTAATTTGAAATGTCTACTCTCCTTGTGTTTCAGTTTGCTTGCCCTTCCTCTTGTTCATGTCTGATTGTGATCCCCATTACTTTGTGTATATCTCCCTTTGTCCTGTGCCAGTCTGTTGTGTCTCGTGCTGTAGAACTAAGCCATCTCACAGTTAAGTCAATGTCCTTTGCCTTGTCTAGTTTCCTGAGCTATGTTGATATATTAATATTTTGTGTCACGTTTAGCCTTGTGATTTGTGTTTAGTTTTTTCCAAGCATTGTCTTGCGCCTTTTGTTTCTAAATCTATAGTAATTGCCAAGCATTTGCTTGTGGCTTTTGTTGTTACTTTTGTTATTCTTTTTGTACCAGTTTGTTTCCTCAATGAGTGATTTTGAGTTGAAGTTGATAAATAAACATTTATTAATTTGCTACTTTGTCTCGTGAGTCGTGCATTTGGGTTCAGATTTGTAACGTTCTGTCATTAGACACCAATTAATTTTTTTTTTTTCTTTCTTTGCTGTATAGCTCTTAAAATCTTTTTCACACAAACTTAAAAACTTTGTCCACTCTGAAATGATGTTTTTGGTAACTGTGACTCACACTACTGTGTTTTGAAATCAAGATTGAAAATGCCGTTTGCTGTGACAAGAACGATGCTATGCCAGTTACAGCACTGCTTGAAGCCACTGTATTGTAAACAAGTGGACACATGATGATGAATGACAATCACATAAAGCCAATATGTCTGGTCCCATATTTCACCAGTCATTCTCGCCAACTGACCCCGGAGCTGGATGATAGAAGTGAGGTCAGTAGAAACAGTTGCTCTTTCTAGTGACACATATGTTAGAAAAACACAAGATCAGGTAGACTGGGGCTGTGTAGATGTATGAACTGTAGATAGAAGAGGGCTGGTGGGCAGTTCATATACACACACACACACACACACACACACACACAGTTCACATACACCCTACCCAGCCACCCTGGATTCCTGACTACTAGGGAACTGCAGTGAAGCAGAGTTGCACTTCTAATTCGCTTAGCCCACCCCCCATTACAGCAAATAAACTACTTCAATTAAATTAATCCTTATTACTAAAGGAGGCAGTGGAATAATTAAACATAAGACACAGAGCAAGAGTGAGAGTGAGAGTGACCAGGAAGGATGAGAGAGAGAGATGCTTCTGCTAACTACTGTGTTCAAGAATTTAGCAGATCGGAATAACATGTAAACAAAAGAACCTTAATCACAGCAGTAAAAGACATATTAAAATATATTTGGTTTTTCTTCCACTGTCTTAGTATAATAGTAGGTGGTGACAGAAAGTGTCAAGTGTGAATTAACACATGATTTAGTAGTTAACAGGAGCAGATCACAACAAGACTTCTAGCTGAGACAGAACAATGAGCAATTATATATATATATCATACAAATGAGAAATAGAAATGTTGTCCTCGGATGTTGACATTAAAAAAAGGTCCTGTTGCATTATTGCAGAAATCTAGCATTAAATGTGTAAAGTTGCAACACAGCATTGCCTTAAAAAATCTAGACAACTGATTTTGAAAGTGCAAACGGCTGATGGGATTCACACGCCGCACATGGCCCCTCACGCATTGGTTGCATGTAAATTCATTTTATCTTCAATTATTTAAATGACTCTGAATGATCTAGTCAGCTTGGTGTGAGCACAAAGATTGGGCAGATTCTGGTGACTTCCTTTTTTACATAAAAACATAAAAACAATGTTTTTTTATCTACAAAATCACACAAATGTATTTCATGAAGACACCAATTCTGTTGTCTTCATTAAATGTGGACAAATTATTTACTGGAGGCAATGAACAAACTAATTGGAAGTTGGTAATGTAAAAGTTGCTTTACTCAAGTTAATGTGACTGCACAGATTAGTTATTTGTGTGCACTAATTTTAAATGGATAGGCTTTCTTGAGTCAACTTTAAAGAACACTCAGGTGCCTGTACTAATAATCACAGGTTTTGCATCTTTATTCTTCCTATTATACTGGATGCTAAATGTCTGTTTGAAATGTTTGATTATAAAACATGTCCCTGTGCTACAAAAAAAAAAAAACTACACACAGTATATACACAGAAAATTGTGCCTTAAAATGGGCCATCAGGATTTCTGTATATTTATGATGTCACAAACCAACAGTTACCACCTTTAACCCTAACTCCAGCTAAGCTAGGCCCGTCGTCCAGCTTTGCAGGACTTGACTCTCTGAGAGATTTGCTCTATTTATATTGAATCAATCAGAAATGAGAAGTCACAATTCAGCCAATCAGAATTCACCAACCTGTTGTTGCTGGAGCTCCGGAGAGCCTGACAATGTGTATTAAATTACGGGGAGGTGGTTTTTGATACTTAAAGTATATCTTCTTACAGATATGATCACTCCAAATAAAACACGTGGAAACTGTACAATATGGGATATTAAAATTTCATCCTTCGCTGAGTGCTTTCAGTGGAGGTGATAAGGGTAATGATACAGTCATCACATCACTGAAGACTACGTCATTGGCATTAGAATCACGTTGGGAAGGGATCTCTTAAAGTGAGACAGTAAACTTTTGCTGAGTTTCACATAAAGTCAAACACCAAAATGAAGAATAGGATTGTTTAATTGATTTTTTTTTTTTTTAAGTTACATATTTTAGCTTTAATGACATGTGTGAGCAGGACCAATTACAGTATTACACCAATCAAAGCTGATTCAGTGCACACTTCACTATTGTTTTTAAGACAGACTTTAGGTTGTGAACTTCTCATTTAATTTAAGGGAATTCATTACAGAAATGTTAAGCCCTGACTGCCACTGGGATTCCCATAGCTACCATATAGAGAAGAATATTAAAATTCTGTTCTTTAAATAAAATAGCCCACCTCTAGCCAGTACCCCTGACACTGTCTGTATTTCACTTGAATGTACTCACCGTTTGGGAATGAACAGTATGATTAATTAATGAATCGTGACTATTAAGCGGACAGCCCATTTTGTCAGCTTGGCTTTCTTTTCCCTTCGGTGCTTGAGTGATAGAAACAAAGATGTGGGAGAGAGAAAAAGTATTTTGCCAGAGTTGGGATTTTTAATGAGAAAAAGAACAGGTCTGCCACCTCAGATGCAGAAAGTACGTCAATTTACCTTTTTTTTTTTTTTTTCTTTCTTTTAGACATATATGACACACAGCAGCTGATTTTCTTTGACCGTGAATGGTTCTTCTCCCTTCTGTTAACATGTGGGAGGGAGTCTAGCAGAGGTGGCCAGAGCTGTGATGGTGGTGGGAGGCCGCAGTGGAGACGGAGAGGAGAGGAGAGCAGATGGTGAAGAATTCTCAGGGTTTATTTCAGGAGAGTTCAGTCTTTACGGCTCATATACTGACTTAATTATGAGACAGAGGGGAGAGTGAACCCCTGGAAGAAGGATTTAAAGAGGCAGGAAAATCTTCATTAAGCCCACAAGGAGAGCTACACTCATTGAAATGACTTTGCCTTCTCCTCAGCACTACTAAATAGGGAAAGGGGAGTAGAATTAGTAATAGCAGTAGTACAGTAGTAATAGTAGTGGTGACGGGGGTGGTAGTACTCACACAGAGAGAAATTATTACACCAAAAGATGTAAACTGTATGACATCTGGCAGGCATTTCTACTGAATCTAAATTCCCTGAAATAATTTAAATATGTGTTGTTCTTTTTTTTTATAGCCTTTCTATCTATAAACATTAGAAGTAAACTGAAAAAAGGACACAGACCCACAAATGAGGAGAATCCAGGAACTGACAAAATGTGGCAAGTCTAAAGACAAAGAGAAGGCAGCTCAGTAAGAAAGGTAGAACGGGATCAGAGGACGGGGGCTCCGGCTGTGATATGGAGAGGAATGAACTGTATATTGATGTGAGAGGAGAAAAATTGGATTGAACTGTTTAAAGGAAAGTTCAGGCCAGCTCTGCCTCTGATGTTTCTCCAGATACTTCAGGCGTGAGCCAGCAAAGGCAGCAACCTCCTTTTATCTGCTGGAGATATGGTTGTGGTAAGAGGTGAACCCGCTACAATATAATCATTTCCTTAACTTAACAGCCTTCCAGTGGCGAAGATGGAGGAAAACAAAAAAACAAAACAAAACACGCAAGCCTGGGACCGGAGCAGATGCTGGAGGCTGCCCAAACTCGGAGCTCTCGTGAACCCTCTCAAATGCAATTATCACCTCAGATGGCCAATTTGATTATCATCACCAGATCCTCCTGTTGTTCTTGCGATAACAGCTCATCCTTTATTGTCTCCTCCAGAGACGATACTGGTTGGTTAGGTCAAAAGAAAGGAAGTGAAGAAGCCATGCTTCAGAACGAGTATCTGCACATTTGAAAACACCAACAGGTAAATATTTCCTCTGTGCACCTTTTTTTTTTTTTAACTTTGTTCCGGATGATTAAACATTTGTAAATAGGAAACATAAGCAAAAAGTAATATAGATTCCATGTGTAATAACAAAAAACTGCATAAATCCACATCCAAATTAAATTGAATCTTGCAGTTCATACCAGTCTCCTAGAACAGATCTTCTGTTTCTACAATGAGACTATATTGTAATTTACATAATTGGAAAGGTTTCAAAGTTTTTGTTTTGAAAACTAGACAGTATCCTTTATAATACATTAGCTTTTTTTTTTTTTTTTTTTACTTGCCTCTCTGAGATTGCTTTCATAGATGAGGTAAAATGATTTACCTCTTCAGGCAACAATTTCTTTTCTGCACACTTGTGGCAGCTTCAGCAATGGTAAGCGTCTTAATTTAGAGACTCTTTGCTGAACAGAAAGATTGTGGTTGTAAGTTCATTCTGACATCAGACACCACACATTTATTTACAAAAATCCTCTCTCTAATGTTCACCAGGCAGATGCTTTTGGATCATTAACTTAGCTGCGAGCAAAAGAGTTGAACCCTGCTCTCTGGTGTGCCACTCATGTGCTTTGCGCACACACCGACCATTTTATCCACCTCCTATCTGCCCAAAGTTTTAAAATAAATTCATTAATAAATGTACCTTCATTGATAAAACTGTTGTTGTCGGGACATGATCCAGCCGGTGAAATGCATTTGTTGTTGCAGTTTATTTATGTAGAGATTATATTATTATTATTATAAGTTTCTGTTCAGCAAACATGCTGTCAAAATTGCTTTCTGTGATTACAGAGGTTAAACATTACTATGGCATCCCTGGTGAAAAGACTGGTAAACACAGATGTGTCAGCAGGTCTTTAGGTTACACACACACTTGATAGGTCCAAGAAAGCTTGGGGCAGGGAGAAGGAGAAGCCAAATATTAATGCAAGCAAATGGCAGACTGGGAACAGGTGCAGGAGGTGCTGGAGACCGGGGGAGGCGAGGCGAGCCAGCGTGAATATGCTGAACAGTGGTTGTGTAAGCTGTGTGGACTGCCACCTTGTTTCGAAGCTGCTGGGCTTGGTTCTGCTGCATTAGGCACTCTGTGCATAGAAAGCAATGTTTTCCTAATGAGAAAGACAATAACACTTTCCTACTGCTGATGAAAACCTGAGCTACAACTTGCCCCTGCCCTAGGTTTCACATCCTAAACTTCGAGATTTAAGTTTTACACTCATATTTGTGCCTCTGATGACACTAAAAACTGGTGCTGTTAAGGACCTTGCCCTCAAACTCATCAGTTTATCTTCCAGTGTCACTCTAACGTTTAATGACCCCTCCGCAGGAAAGTTCAGCTGCTCCTGATGCTAACTAGTGGTAGCTGAAAAACTTTTTCAGTTTCTGATCAGATTCTGGTGTCCTGATGTAACCAGAGTAAAACTTGGAGACAAGTTTAAAGGCTCCACAGAGACACACTCTTTGTTCAAAAAATGATTTATTGAAACCCGCACAGCAGGGTACGGAGGGAAAGCGACAAATGTCACTGCGGAGGCAAAACTAACAAGACTAATTACAGCCATACGAAACTGTCACACATGCTGTACCAAGCAACCTAACTGAATATATCTGAGCAATTACAGCATACGCATTTCTTGGAATTTGTTCAATTTGTTGACAACATAATGCTAACTAAGAAACATAGGGACATGTATGGGGCCATTATCAGCTGGTGAAATACAACAATAAACAAACAGGAGCATGCAAAACTTGATAAGATGGTGGAATCGTCTCTCACCAGCTGCAAACTCAACTCTGAATCAGTTTTATGTGTAAATCAAGATGGCTCAAGAAAACCTTATTGTCATGACTTGCTCTGTCTTCTGTGTGTTTGTGTGCCACTTCCTGTTTCATTTTGATACTCACAGTCTCGTTTCAGGTCACCTTACTTCCTGGTCCTTCATGTTTCCTGCTCCTGGAATTGCCCTGATGTGTCTGACCTGCATCGATCTAATCATCTCCCCCTGTCTATATACACCTTCACCCTGCTGTTCTTTGCCAGATCGTTGTAGCCTGTCTCATGTTCCAGCGCTCCTTGTCATCTCTTGTGTCCCTGGTCTTTGACCCAGTTTGGAGTATTTGGTCTCTTCTACTGCCTCCTCCCTTTGTGCTTCTTGTTGTTGTAAGGCAGGGCTATTGTTTCACAGGAGAGACTGTCAGTTTGAATGTACAATGGAGTTTTTGTCTTTCTTTTGTGTTTAAAGGAAACATTTCTTGTGTCTTGAATGCTTTTATATAAATTGTAACATATCGGCAAGCATAATTAAATTATTATATATATCTTTCTATTTTATTATTACTATCCTGAATCCAAGCAAAACTTAGGTTTTGTGTAATATTACCGATTAGATTAATCATTTTGAGCTCGAATGGATATTTCAGCTCAATAAGTGAGCTACCTCATTGCCTTAAGGTAACCCTGTCCCTGACACTGTATTTTTTCTTTCCCTCAGTCATTGGCTCACAACTACTGTTAAAATATATGCTATTTTGTGTGGCACAATCAGTGATGGTACACTGATGATCCCTAAATTCCACCCTCCCCCACTCGCACTGAAGTGCACATAGCCTCTGGACTCTTTTTGCAGCTCCAGTCTCTGTCAGATAGCTTCTTAAAAGTGCTGAGCCTGACTGCCTGAGACAATTACAGTAAGTTAAACGTGAAAAGAAATGGCTGGCTAAAGAAGATCCAGATGATGTGCTGAAGAAAAGACAGCCAGCAGAAACAAGAGGTACACTTGACTGAGAGATAAGATGGGACTTACTGGATAGTTAAACTAATGGGAAGCACTCACACAAGAGTCTTTTAACTCTGGCGTACTATAGAGTCAAACTAGTGAGAACGAAGGGCAGTAGTTGAGAACCATTTGCAGTTTTATGGACATAAATCTAGATTGTCAGCATATTTTAGCTAATCATTTTAGTCTTCTTTATTTATTAACTCTATTTTTTTGTTTGTTTCAAAATGTATTGAATGCTTTGATATCAGTACTCTGACACTAACCCAGTCCCCGACTGCCAAGTAGTAGCAACTAGCTGTCCAACATCCGAACAGAAGAGTGGATGTTGGACATAAACTGATGAGGCGGCTAAAACCACAAGCCCAAATTCCTGCTCATTTTACAGTGTGTCTCTGATGGAAGTGTGAATTGGCTATTGTTTGCTCATGGATTAGATGTAAAGGTCATCATTTTTCAGAGTGTGCTGTCCTCTGTACTGTAGTTGCATTTGTTTTAATTATCAGGATGTCCTTCCAATAAAGTTGTAGCGAATTATTAGTCAAACAAAACAGGCAGACATAATCTGTACATCCCACATAGCACATGAATTAGCAATAGTTAGCCAACAACATGAATTCCCCATTACCGAATCATTTAGCTTAAGTCTTCGTACATAAAGTGCTTGACGGAGTGGTTAGTTTAGTCTGCAAATTTCATTTCAATGCCCTGCTCCAATTGTTGATCATTTACATTTGATGTGTGCGAGAATTATTCATTTGAAAGTTGTTTTTCTCATTCAACATGTCAGGATTTCGAGTGGCTGCCTTTGCTTCTGAGAATCATGGCGAATATTTAACAGGTGGTGAAGAAATTACAGGGTAAATCAATTTCACAGAGACAATTATATCAGATAAAAAGTCAGCCACTGTAAAACCGTTCGCGCTATTCCCACACATGCATTCAGTTGAAAAGTATAATTAATTGTGTCGAACACAGCAGCCCAATTAAAATTGATACTTAATTTGCATTTGCATCGGCTTAACTAAAGTTGATTATATGCTCCTGTATTAAAGCAGTCCAAAGTCAAATATAATTATTTCTAGATATGCTATAGAAGCTTTTTAATTCATTCATTTATTATGCCAAAGTATACAAGTCTGTATAACACTGCTTTCTGTTGTCTAAGCACTTCATTCCCTCACTTTCCTTTGTAAATGTCATAATTTGTTTTAATTTGGCTCCTCTGAGGAGCTGTAATTTAGTTTAAATCTGTGAGAAGTTTTTCCTAAAAATTTTAACATGTGCTCCAGATTGTCATTCAGTCTTTTTAGCACCTTAACCATAACCTGCAGACAGGAAACTACAACCAACATTTTTGTTTGTTGTTTTGTCTACAGTAGATAGAGAGTGTGCATATTATACAATAGTCTAGTATAAATAGAAGAGGTTGCCTTTACAAGTTGCTTCTAGGCTTCTGTATTTATCCATAGTTATTTTACTGCGGAGGTCAGAAGAGAAATCATCCAAAATAAACACACTCCAAGTGTCTGCCTACAAACACAGAAGAGGAAGAGAGCGACCATTTGTTTCTCAAGAAGTGGACTGAAATAATTTGTGTTATGAGAAACTGACTCTCCACTGTTCTGAGTTACCTCTCTCTCGAGAAATTCAATAAGATGTATGGGGGTGCACTTTGTTAGCAGAAAAGTCCAAGAATACATGTTCGAATCCTTGCAGCACAATTAAGATACACTAAATACTTGAGCTTTTACACCGAGATGGATTGAAACGTTTCTCTGTTAAATTGTACATTTAAGTCATTGTGTTTCTTGATGTTTTTTAGCAGTCAAACTCATTAGGAAATGGTTGCAGCAGTTAAAGCCAAAGACAGACATGCAAACATTAATATATATATTTTATGTATTGATTAAAAAAAACAAGATGATATGATACACTTGTAATTTTATATATTGCAGAGAAAGATATTTCATGCCGTATGTTCAAACTTGTAAATGCAAACGTGGACACAATACAAAAGGCCGTGAGAGCAAGTTCCCTGGCCTCATCTGTAGGAGCTCATATTGTTCTCTATTATTTATCTAGCTCAGCAGACAACAGTTACTCACCATGATCTGTCAGGTCAGTGCTCCCTTTAACTTCAAATGCTCCTCAACACGGCTCCCTCTCAAGTCAAAACAAGAGTGGACACTTGCTGAACACAACCATCTCTTTCTCTTTCTCTCTCTTGCTTGTGCATTTTTTTCTCATTGGTGCTCTCATTTGGATTGCACCACGGTGTCAAACATTGAAACACAAAACACATCACAATCTTTGGCCTCTTTTTGTGCCGACACTCAGCAGTGAGGCGGAAAGCTGGCATTGATAAATACCGTCATCGATACTACAACTTATCACATGGACATGAAGATAAAAAGATTTAGATTGATGATGGAAACTCCAGCTTTGTCTGCCCTGAATGCTTTTTCTCAGATTTTTCACTTGTTTTGAAAGGGTTCATAGTCAATCAAGAGTTTCCCCGGGGTCTTATTTGATGGTGGTGACAATAAACAAAAGGAAGTTCGTCTATCATCTTGGTCCAACCTAACATATCCTGGCTGCCATTGGTCATTTATATTTTTATTTAAAGCTAGCAGCCAGTTGCTAAAGATGTGCAAGATCCTCAGAGGAAAAACTCTGTGGTTTATTTTGATCCTTCACATTGGAAGCGCGACCCATAGTGAGCCTATAATACAATGATATTTATTTCATTGTGCTCACAGAAGATGAACTTTTTCCCTAAACACTACTTAAGCCTTTCCTGTGCTCCACCCTGTGATATTTTTTTTAATAAATGAATTTGACTTTATTTTATTACTGTGATGGATGGAATAAAAACTTTGTTCCCCACAAAACAAAACACTTAAGAAGATTTGATAAAGGATTCAGATTCAATAAAAGGCTCTTGAACTGGATTCACATTTGATAAATCTTGAGATGTATCCTTTCCTGTAGATCTTTTTATATCATGGAGGGCAATGAGCATAGACTTCTGTACGAACATTCTCAGTAGGTCTGAAATTTTATTTACAGCTCAAACGCAGTCTTATTTGGGATGACATACTTACACAGCATACAAACTAGACTCAGTATTGGTGGTGATATTATGTGCCAAAGTCATACTGACGCCAGGTAAGAGTTAAAAGAAAACCTGGACATGAGAAGTCAATGCACTGTAATTTAGAAAAGAAATGCAAAAAACAAAATTCTTCAGTGTCACAACACCTGAAGCAAACACAATACAAGAGAAAAAAGATATATAATGCTGCCCTTACAAGGACACACACGCACACACAATGTTTTTTCTTTCAATGTCAAAAGTCACAAAGCATTTTTTTTTTTTGTCTTCCACAAACATGTCCATTGTGTTATTGGTACTTGCTGCACATTTGGTTTCTTTTTGTGTACTTGCTGCAATGGTGTTGTCAAATTCATTAAGATGTTTTCCGTCAGTGTGTTTTTCATATTTGCATGTTTTCTTAAGTCACAGTACATTGAGCTTTCAGGGCCACGGTAAGAGTGGCTTTAAAAAGTGATAGATAGTTCTGACCTTGCTTCACCTGGAATGTGTTTATGGACAGTGTTTACCTTGACAATACACTATCTGATGTTCTGCTATCAGTTATCTTAAACTGGAACAAAATGCTGCCCTGCGAGTGCTGTGTGTGTGTGTGTGTGTGTGAGAGTCTGAGTGCCTTTAAATGACAGAGAGGACAGTCAGAGAGACTACCATCTTAAATTTATATGACTCTTCATCCCAAGGCAATATATTTCAAACATGAAATGCTTTATTTTCCTGTTGACTGGTGCACTTCTTTGGGCTGGTATTTAGAATTCAAATCACTCTCCCTGTGGTCTATTAGCCCTGAATTGAGATGGACTGAGTAAGCTGGGTAGAGTCATTAAATAAAGAAAAAGTCATTAAGCCAAATTAGCTAGGTGCTGTAAATATCACCAAATGAAATGTCGCAATTGGGTGTCTTTCAAGTGAAACAAATATGACAGAAAAAGACTGGGCTAGTGCTTTGTTGTACCTGCACCTCTTATATTTTTGAGTAATAATCCTAAAACAGCTTAGACTGATTAAAAACATGTGTGTCAGCGAGTTAGTGATTGTTTGTGTTTACTTTTGTCGTGGTTATTCTCCTCCATGTGCTTACACCAGCAAAAAGGTTTAGTTGACATTCATCGTCACTGAGGTGAGTCCTGTGATTCAACGTCAAATGAGCCAACACAATGAAAATGGACAGATTGTTAACACGCACCTCCTATGAAAGTCAGCTGTGCAGGCTTTTAGTAAGGCATGCTTTTAACTCAGGCCACTTGGACACCTCCTAATGCAAAGTGTGCCAGAATTATTACCCAGGTAGTTACTGTTCGAGCATAAATGCCCATCTAAGTGAACATGATTTGCACTTAGTGGAGATAATCAAGTTTTGTCTCGGAGACAACACTAAAAAATGTATGTTAACCACATTAGGTCTAATGGATGAAATGGAAAAATAGTTCTTTTCTTTTTTTTTTACAAAATGTAATTCGTCTGTGTGACTTTGAAATATAACTTTTTGTTCCAGCCCAAATAATGCTGTCATTTAATTCCACAACGCTTACTTATTCATAAAACGGTGTGTTGCACAAGAGAGATGTAATGTACCTAATTAAGATCTTAGTGTACCTGAAACAGACAGCAAGCACATCAACCTGAAACGGAAAAAAAGAAAATTCACATTCATTTGTCCTTCCAAATATTTAAATATAGTTCAGTTAGTGAATTGTCCCCGGCAAAAATCTTAATCTGTGTTTTACCTGCAGTTGTGGAATATTGTCTGCACAGAAAATGAGTATTTACAGTGCTTGTTACGCTTGAGCATGGTGCTATGATTACATGGCTCGCTTTGCAAATTTGGCTGATACAAAATGATCATCTTTATCGAGCTGAGCTGTGAAGTATATGTTTTTTTCCACACAGGAGTGAGGGAGCCGTGAAAGGTTTGTTTAAAACTTCAGACTTGAAAGTGTGTCACTGCAAAACAAAAACGTTATGATTTAAAGTTTATGATTATCTGTCATACTACCAGACTAATTAAATCATACTATTATTTCTCCAGAGATTTCTACTGTGTCTCTTCTCATCCACTAACTGAGTGAATGATTTCAGAGTGGCAGATCCAAACAAAGCAAGGCCATGTCTTGAAAAATGATTTTGATCTGATGCCATTTACTGACATTGACTGACCCCATTCATCATGTCCCTCTGCCATGTTCTTTTTCCTTTTCATATTCTATTCTATGACCATTCTCTTGAGATAGACAAAGTAAAGAAAGGTGGATATGGTCAAATTTAAAAACAGAATAATAAAGTTTAAGAGGCCATATTCATAAATTTTGTGATTTGTAAATTTGTAAAAATGTATCACTGATAGACAGTGGGATCGATCCAACAGCGCGACTGACTCTTATTAAGGTTTTATTTTGCACATTTGATACTTGAACCACAGGCAAAACTTTAAATATGATTAGCTTTTACTATTACAATTATTATATTTTTAATTATACAGTGATCTCATACGTGCTAATCAAAGATGTATGAGCTTGACTGCACAAACAAGCAGCATGTTTGCATGGCTCTTAATGTTCTTTTTTTACATTCATAAATATTGAAAGGGTTGCAGTTGAAACAAAAAGATATAGCATCATTTCTCCGATGCGTTCCTTTTTTAACTTGAACTATGGTATGCGGGGGGGCTCTTGTAATCAGCTTTTGGGATGCAGTAAGGTGCAGAACACTGATTGCACCGATTATGGTAAATCAGCCCTTCTGTGATATTCACCTATGTTATGACAGCTGGTCACATACTGTAGGTGACATGGATCCAAACAAGAGTTGTATGATGTTGTCATAGTAACTATATAATTCACTGCAATTCCTCTATGTCATAAGGAGGGGGGTAGAACTAAGAGTGACTGAATTCAGGCCAACATTTGTGCTTTTGTTCAAGTCTCACCACATTATGCACAAAGGGTGCCATCTTATTTATTTATTTATTAACCTGTAGGAATTCTATGACAAATCCTATAAGAGAGCAGACTGTGGCTGGTCTGAAAGTTTGGAGTGTGATTAAGTATTTAGTTAATGATAATGCAACCACCACTGCCTAGTTTTTTGTTTGTTTGTTTGTTTGCTTGTTTGTCAGCAGGACTGCGCAAACTACTACTACTACTACTACTACTACTTTGCAGCAGAATTTGCGAAGACATGGCAGTAGTCCACTATCACATGCAGCAGCTTCTCAATCAGCTGAAAGACCTGCTTTGTATTTGGAATCTTTTTCCCCTTTAAAGCTCTCTGAGCTCCGTCATATCTCAGAGAGCTCATAGTTCCTTATTGTTCCAGGAGGTCATTTTGCTCTCTGGATGTAGGTTTATTTGTGGTTCCTAGAGTCTCCAACAGTAAACTGGGAGGCAGCTCTTTCAGCTATGAGGCTCCTCTACTATGGAACCAGCTCCCAGTATCGGTCCGGGGGGCGGACTCTGTCACAGCTTTCAAGATCCGGCTTAAAACCTTCCTTTATGACAAAGCCTACAGTTAAAAATTAAGGTTTCATTACTGTTTTTCTTTTAGTTATACTGCTATAGGCTGGGACAGCTGGGGGTTGCACTGAACACCTTTATGCCTCTCCCCCTTTCTCTCTCTCTCTCTCTCTCTCTCTCTCTCCCCCCATGCATGTACTTTACAACCTTACATGTCTCTAACTTTGTGTATTCTCGTAGTCTGTGTTTTGTCTCTTCCTGAATCATCTCTGCTCCATGTTCCTGCTCAGTACCTGCTGCTGCAGTAGTTACCTTTAGTTATCATTACACAGTACTACTCACTTCCCATTGTGACTTCTTCTTCTCCCCTACTGCTAATATTTACAAGTGCACATTTAGTGCCTCCAGGTTCCAATTACTGTATGTTTTATTGTATTTTCCATGGCATCTTCGCTCCTCCTGTTTTTGTTCCCTCTACATCCCTCTACTGAGTCCACTCCTCCTCTCCTTCATGCTTGCTCTCACTGCCTCTGCTTCCCCCCCGCCCCCTCTCCCATCTCTCCCTCCCTCAACCCAACCAGTCGAGGCAGATGTCTTCCCCCCCTGAGCCTGGTTCTGCCCGAGGTTTCTGCTCTAATAGGAAGTTTTTCCTTGCCACTGTTGGACTCTTGGAGGGATATGTTGGGTCTCTTTAACAACTCCATAAAGAGTTTGTTCTAGACCTGACAAATTTCCCCAAGGGGGAGAATAAAGTATGTTCTATTCTACTCTATTCTATACTAGACCTGCTCTATGTGTAAAGTGCTTTAATTTGATTTGATGAGGTGCAGGCCGGGGCACGCATTACATTTCAGGGAAGAGCAGAATCATTGACTTAAAATGAGATTTTTTTACATTGAAGTCTGGTGTAAGTTGTTTGACATGAGTTGTGACATCTCTGAGTGCTCTTGTAGTTGGTGTTTTTTGTTCTTTCGTCTGTCTGAATGTTAATGCAAAATATTTTACATTGAAATTGGGACTATGGGGCATTGGGGAGTTTTCCATTTTATTTTTCTATTATCATTTGAGCTAGACAGATGTGTGGAAGTGCTTGGCCTTGGCAGATATATGCACTAAACTATCATTCTGCACCTGAAATGAAGTTTCAACACTAATGGAGGTGATTAGAATATATTATACTGATAATGTTTATTGATCTGTTATTCTTTTCATTCATTCATCTTCTACTGCTTATCCGTTTCCGGGTCATGGGGGGTTCTGGAGCCAATCCCAGCTCACACTGGGTGAGGGCAGGGTACACCCTGGACAGGTCACCAGTCCATCACAGGGCCAACACACAGAGACAGACAGAGACCAACAACCACTCACACTTACACTCAGACCTACAGACAAATTAGAGTCACCCAACCCAAACATTATGTCTTTGGACGGTGGGAGGAAACCGGAGTACCCAGAGGAAACCCATGCAGGCACGGGGAGAACATGCAAACTCCGCACAGAAAGGCCCCAGGATGGGAACTGAACCAACGACCTTCTTATTGTGGGGCAACAGCGTTAACCACTGCCCCGATCTGTTATTCTATGGAATAATATTAATACAAAGCTTTTGCATTCTTCTTCCCATAAGTGGTGGTGGCCAATGTCTAGTTAATTCATACCATTCAAGAATTCATTTTAATAATCCTAAAAGTAAGATAGTTAAATGGTGTTGAGCCCTCATCAATATCTCAGCAGCTTAACTTGCCCTAATGGCACTGCGAAAAAATATCGGTGATGTAATCTAAATATTGACAGCAGCTGAAAAACATTGGGGTGGGTCAGGGTCAGGCTAAGTGTGTGAAAGGGCAATTGACATATTTGAACTGTTCACTAAACAGAATGCTGATACTAAAGGATTCTGCAAAACGCTGGATTATGATATGATCACTTGCAATATTTCTAAGTAATGCATGTAATGCTAAGACATGTTTATTATTCAGCAAATAGCAATAGCAAATACAGAGCTGATATTGTTAAAGAAAGGAGAACAAAAAGCATCACGTCTGTCCACCCTAAATACCATTTCCTTTCACCCAATGACGTAAACATTATGCTACTTCTTGAATTGTTGCAACACAGAATGTAAATAGTCTATTAAGATTCCCCAATATGCATAATTTTAAAAGACAGACTGCTCATACTGCTTGCGCTGTTGAGGTGAATCAAACTTTACATTTTAAACCTCAAAAACTTGTTTCATGGAAAAAATGACCACCTGCCAGAAAATATACCTTCTTGGATGGAGTCAACCACTGCCATGGGAAGGACATCATACTTAAGTTGACACTTACGGAACTAGACAGTGTCAATGTGAAACAAGATATGAAGGTTTATGTTAGGTCTATGACTCTGCCAGTCCTGGCTGATGGCTCTCGATCTCATCCTTCACTGGGAGGTATGTGACAGAGGAGAAGAGGGGGAAAGCAGACAGCCCTTGGAGGCAGGTCTCTGCGGCATTCTCATAGAAAGGTCACATGTGCTTTCAGATAAATAAAACAACACCTGGCTCTTAGAGAAGCTGCCGGCTCCCAGCCAATTCCTGCAGAGAGACAGGGGTCCCAGGTGCCAGGCACAGCAACCACTTTGAGCTGCCTGAGGCTGAACATTACACCCTTTATCCTTAGGATGGGCTTAGTGCCACACGCACCTGACAATGGCTTTTCTTTCCTTTGTTCTAAGTGAAAACATAACAGGAGCAACAAAAACTATACATACATTAAGTTGGTGCACATCAGTGTATTGGGAGCCTGAGCTAAATTGGAAGCTGCATCAGAAAATAATTCTCAAATCTATTAAAAAAGTCTGAATGAATAGTTTGCCAGAATAGTTTGACAGCTTCTTAATAAATTCCACAAAGAGTGCTTTAAGTTGACATACCTCACTAAAAATATTATGTGCTGGCTGGTTTTACCTGCCTTTACTCAGAGCAGGAGCAACATCCACAATAATGCACAGAACATCCATATATATATGAATGGGTGACATTCTTCTGAACATTTATAAGATCTTACATTAATGCCAGTAAAGATCCTAAAAGACTGAAATCAGGGTCAAACTAAATCACCCGCAAAAATTGAAAAGAATATTCTGATCCAACAACCATAGGTTGTCAGAAAATGAAAAGAAGCAACAGGGCCCAACACAGTCATTTCCTCCTGCCCCAATGTAACACTTTTTCCCTTACTTCTCTGTTTGATAGCATCTATGTTGTACTCCTCTGTGTTATGGCAGTGTTGTCAGACTTGGCTCAGGCCACTTCTGTCTTGTCACTTCTGCATGTAGTGTTGGAGGTGAAAGACAGCAAAGTATGGTTGTCATGGTGGTTGGGTCAATGTGTGATTTCATACATCACATCAGGACCATGATCACTGAATCAGATTTCTTGACAATCTGACATGCTGGAGCCTTCGTTACTACCCATAAACACTCTACTGGTCTCGACAAACAACCTATAGGCTTGTTAACAATCCTATTGGTTACTATAGTAATAATAGGAACAAACACAAAGTGAGTAGTCCATGTACGAATTTATTATTATCACCACGATAAACTTCTCTTAACCCAATATTTGATATTTCCCTAAACTTAACCAGTTTCTTTGTGGCTAAAACCTTTAGAAGCAACAACAGAAGCCTTTTATTTCCTATTTGACTGTACACCCCCAATTGTGCACATTCTGTACATAGTGTTAGAGGTAACTGCCTCAGACAGGAAAATGAAATCCAAGACATAAAAAAAAAAAAAAGCGTTATTCTTTGGGTTTGTTCAAAGAATAAGCTAAAAATGTACAAACACCCCAACACATTTAGCTACTTGCCTACCTCAGGGAGCACTGAGCTTCAAATGGTTCTGTGTTCAATATGAGTGGAGGCTTTTGAACATTTCCTTTTTTCTTCGAAGAATGTCTCACATTCAGGTTTTTTCTTTCAGTCTATCCTTTAGAGTCGCAATAAAGTCTCATAGAAAACACTCTTTTGATTTTGTATCTGCTGCACATTTCTAAACATTCATTATTGATGCCCCTATTGTGTGATTTTGTCTTAGACTATGTATTGAACCACATCAACGGCCTACTCTCAGTAAGGATTGCCCTTAAAATGTCAGCCTCTTGGACAAATCTCAAATGTGGTACAGTGCTAAAAGAGACAGAGTAAAGCAGTAATCGATAGCCACTGACTGACTTGTGAATGAATGCACAGGAATAGTTAAATTGGTGGCAGAAGAAAGCTATTTTGTTTAAAATTTTGCAGAGCTTGTTTCATTTCAGATGGTTTTTGCAAAACAAACTCAACTCTTCAAGTGTGACGGTGTGAGATGCTACAAAATGTGCATGGTGGTTGGGGGTGATGGGGATCGTTGGGGTAAGTCAAGAGTAAAAGAAAAAAGGAGAGCTGCTGAGAGAATGTCATCAGAGATTCACGCAAATTCAATTCAGCTGGTCCGTCAACCCCGCCGTTGGAGCTGCCATGCATGTAGAGGCATCATTCCTTTGTGCACCATCATTATTCTGGACAAGACAAAAGCATTCAGGTAAAAATATCAACAGCGTGCAGGGCAATGAATGGATAACAAGGAACAAAAACCAATAATACAGAGCAGAGGGCGAGCAGCAGAATGGATCATAAAGGACAGTGAGTAGAAAGGGATTTGGGGTGTTTAGGAAGAAGAGTGTGCCATGCATATGATGAACTCAGAAATAACGATTTGTATGTAAATAAGGTTCATCGTTCTTTTGATGAGGCTGGGTGTTGGCAATGAGCTTGAGGCAAGAGATTAATTCAATGGAAGGGCTTTAAAGGTCCCATGAAACGGAATGATGAGTTATTATTTTGTTGTTGTAATAGAATAATTCCAATAATTAAAAAACAAGTTCACTTTTTTAAATATTCATTATTCCAGACTATATAGGCTAGTGTTGTGGTGGCAGTGGCTGAAGTGGGACTATTTTGGGACTTTAGCATATCTCACGTGTAGGCACATTTGGTCTGGTGAAAACCGATGAACCCTTCCTCTAGAATTTACTGCAAAATGGCCATTTTGATTATCTGAATTTTTTCAGCTGACTGACTTGGCCAGTAGAACATATTCCACCTCTTTACCCTGAAAAGCTTTGGATACATTTGGCAGAATCTGAGCACACAGGACGCTCCTGCACACTTCTGCATTGATCCTATTGATTCCATCGGCAACAAGATTATCGATGTATTGCTTCCACATCAGCAGCTTTTCAGGGGTTTGCATTTTGTGTTGAATCCTGAGATGTTTGAGAAATCTTTCCACCTTCACAAAGAAACAAGAATGCTCCACATCCTGTCAAGCTTTCTTGACTTGCCAAATGTTCCTGAAGGGGTTTTTGTCCACAGGGCAAATGCTTTTCCCCTCATCCATAGGACTTTTTCTTCTTTGTACACCAGGTCCTCCAGTTTCACTATGTTCACCTGCTTTTGTTGAGTGTACTAACCTGATTTGGCTTTTATATCTCTCTGATTGCTTTCTGAGCTTTGTTTTTTTTTTTTTAGCCCTCTTTATTATTTTTTTCACTTGACTGTTCACCACTTTATTAGTCTTAATGTCACAGTTCTCCCTCTATCTACGCTCTCAGCTCTTAAACAAGTGGACTCTTTCTGATAGGGATGAAAATACGATGAAATCAAATGTTAAAATGACACGCAGCTGCCCACCCAAGTGTCTTCTGACACTATGACACTCCAACTATTTCTGATCATTGGCAGTTTAACACAGCTCTATGTCACAAAACCAAATTTTTTACGATACAAATGAAAGAAGCTGAGATTTGGTAATGTAGTGTTATCCATTATTTTATTCAAATTGAAAGCTCTTAACTTAATCTTAACTGTCAAAATAGTTATGGCCTGGACTTCATAACACCCTACGTGAGAGACTGGAGGAGGTCAATGTTGACAAAAGCGGAAATGTTTTATTCCAGGTTTTATACAGTATGTGTGAGACTGGGCTGAAAGTTACCAAGATGCTGACACCGTGAACGGCCAACCACAGCTCTATCTTCACAGACCTTCAGGTTTAATATGGCAGAGAGTGTGAGAGAGAAGTGTCAAGGGAGGAGTGCCTGCATATTCACTTCACAAAGTTTATTTTCTCATGTTGTAAAGTGTTGGCTAAGTTGCCAGTTTATTAGATGCACTGAACTAAATCCAATATAACCGGCCTGCAATAAATCTACTCCACATGCGGCTTATCATATTCAGTTTTTGTTGACAGTTTGTCAAAAGGATGTTGATTCAATTCTGGGGTCAAGACTGTGAAGAATGTTGCCCTATGTTGTGGACAAGTTGTTTCTGAAAGCGACTGAAAAAAAAAAAAAAAAAAAAAAAAAAGATACTAATATAATAATACCAATACGAGGGCTTACGGTCAACAGCACATGAAATGAAACATCAAAAGGCATGATCCTTCTCTTGCTTCACTCTAGACCCCAGAAAACACAAACACAAAAAAGAACCCCAAAAAAAACAGTTGGTTTAAAAAATGTAACAGTAACATGTGTAGCAACAAGCTTACGGTGTCCTTAACAGCACACACTGCTAATCACTTGTTAAAGGCAGTGGAAGTCATGTACAATGAAAAGTCAAGTCCAATGCACTCAGACTTGCACTCCTTAAGGTTTAGGAAGGTCTGTTGGTCCTCTAATCTCGTTGTTAATGTCCCACCACTACCTGCGTATGTGTTTGTGTATGTTGATATTGATATGTATAAACACCTATTATCGCTGCTACACCATAAACATTGGTAGGATGTGGGACTAATTGCAGAAATGTTTCAATTATTACCAAAAAAATTGTATTATTTAGCATATAATGACATACAATGGTACAGATTCTCTGTACAAGGACAAATGATTTAACTTTTTTAAACTCTTGTTTCATTTAAATGATTGGAATAAGAAGTCAAAGGTTTAATCTGAAATTGCCGTTTGTTGGTTCCTGATGTTTACAGGTTATCAAAAAAATCTGTGACTGATTGCATTGGTGCAGTGGTTGTGACCATCCCGTTGAGGGATTTCTGCTCCTTGTTGGGCACATGACTGGGAAAACCCAGGTGAACAGCTGGCTCCATTCACCTGGCTCAAAAAATCATTGCTCCATCTTATCAAGGCCCAATTCCCCTGGCCCAGGCCTGTAGAAAAGAAACAGCCTCCACAGCAGCAAGTGAAAAAGGAGAAACAGTAATAGATATGTCAATGAGGCCATAGTACCAGGTGGTTCACTTGGGATCCAGCTTGTTGTTCTGCAGAACACTTTCAGCTGTTTATAGAAAACAGCAACACATAGCACAAGACATTTTTTAGCATATAGCGCAAATCTGCTTCCGGACAGACAAATATCCATTTTGATGATGCATTAACGACACATGGAAGGTTTGCGTTTGGGCTGGGGGAAGGCCAATGCTAACAAAAGCGCCGTAAAGGAAAAGCTTATATTTTAATTTGTTTACTTTGATAGATGGTACACACAGAATGCCTTTTCTACAGTGCTGTGGTTTCTGAGGAGACAAATAACTAGGACTGAAATGATTGTACCCTGTGGCTTATTAACTCACTGTATCACTGAAGAATTCTATATCATAAATAATACACCTGCATTTTAACAATATTCAGCTCTTGCCATTGCCTTCTGGGCCCCTGATTTATAGTCGGATCCAGCGCTAGGCCTTGGCCCCTGCTGAAAACATAAGCTTTAATATCATAATTCACGAATGTGAACTTAACAGAGATCTATGATGTAAAGGGATGCTGATGGTACTCCAAGGTACACACTCACTTTCTACCAGTGCTGCAGGTTTTACAAATGATCACGCCATAAAACAGCATTTTGCTGGTATAACCACAAATAAGAATGTAGCACAATGGCATTTTTGGCTAAGTGATGGGGAGAGAGGCTCACATTTTAATACCCCGAGGTGCTATTAAACTTCTCTAAACTAATCAATGTCCCACTTGATTACTGTGTCCTGATATCTTATGTAGCGTGGTTTGCTGTCTGAAAGTTTATCTGTGGAGTCTTATAGATATTAAGAGGATGAGAGGAGCAGGACAGTAGATATTGTGGTGGGAATAACTGCTGGTTCATTTTGCTGCATGACCTTTTCCAAGTAACCTTTCAATGCACTTTATTTCTCTTTCGTCATGTAGATTATGCAACAAAATTACACAAAGCCATTTACAATATAAGAGCAAAAGGTTTTTATGTTGTGTCGGGTGTCATTGGAAAGGCTGCTCCTGAATGACAATGATGACAATGATTTCTCATGTTACAAATAGTTCAAATTGCCATATAGTTTGGATTGTTTAACATGTTAGTATATTGTAAACACTGCATGTGACAGTATCTTTTTTTTTTTTTTTTTTTTTTACATTTTCATACGATGTTGGACTATTGCCAGTGACCGAGATTGAAGATGGAACAACAGCTACAGGCACGTGGACACACCACAGGTGGTTGTTCCACACAGAGCAGAGACAGTACATACTTCATCTCTCTTTTACATCATGCATAATGTAGACTGAAAATAACATTCAGAATTTTCCACAGATTTACTGCGTGATTTTGCATAAAGGTGACAGAGGCCCTGGGATTGTAGCTGGGCAGTTGAGACCACTTTTCCTCACCATTTTTGTGCAGTGCTGTAGCTAGGCAACATTGGATCACATGGAAATGACCACAACCATTTTCACTGTTCTACGTAAAATAAGATTACAATTATAGAGTTGTCTGGGTTTGTCATTCTATGATCAATGGAGTCAATACTGCGGCTGCGACCGAAATAGGACAGTTGTGTCTGTTTTGTGTCCAAAGCTAATTACTTGCAAAGCCCGTCTCAGTGTTCGATGAATTGTCTGCTCCACAATGCTCTTGATGGTTTTCTTGCTTCCTTTTGTGCAAAAACCAAAAATACGGCCTCTTTCACAAGCTTGTCCTTGATAATTCCTCTGACAGTTCTCACTCAGGGCATCAGCAGATGTCTACATCTTGTTATTTTTAAAGGCTAAGAGAGGAACATTTGGATCATCACACTAAAAATCGTGCACTGCATTCTCGGCTTCTAGGAAACTTTTTGTTAGGTTCAGAAAGAACTTCACTTCAACTACAAATTACTCTGACATTTGTACATTTTTTATTCTGCACCCTCTGTGCCTGTCTTAACATTCTTAAAAGCTACTTGTAAATCGTCACTGATGCTAACTGTGGTTTCTGGACATTATCCAAATTATATTGTTGATTGTTGCTTGACAAGATGTTTTTGCTGTCATTGGTTGTAGAAGAGAAGAGCTTGTAATTCTCCCTCTGGACTGCTCTTTGTCTTCACAAGTTAAGGTAATAGTGAGTCCAAAAACCAACAGTGACTGGTTAGTTGGCTGGTTACCACCTTAATATCACCTATATGGTTCAGGGATATGTCAAAGTCTCACACATGGATCCATGGCCTCCTCTATGAACCAAGTAACACCACTAATTAAGAGAGAAAAACCCAATGTAGTGACGTAACTGTGGTATAAGTTAGTCTTTGCTACCGTGCCAGGCAATATCTTTTACCTGACACTAACAGCACTAACAGTGGCTGACAGATAGAAGGCATCAACTCTGCAGTCCACTGAATCTATTATAAATAGTGGACAACTCACATGAATCTATCTTCAGCAGCATTGTGGAGTTGTAATCCCATCAATGCAGTCATCATCTCAATGATTATGTAATCTTCAACTGAAGTAACATTTCCACGAATGGCATTCTGCCGACATGAATAATGTGTTAACCAGACGACATCACTTAAGACCTCCCAATGATGTGTTCCAGTGTAATCAAATACAACATATTATATTGCAGCGTGAGGAAATCCATTGAAGGGTTTTGGCTGGCAGTGCAGAGGCACTGCGGAACGGCACATCACAAGGCACACATCAATCAACTTCACACTTTCTGAATCTAACAATGACTAGATTTTTCACAGTTTCTGTATTCTCTCACCACAGTGACAATGATTTCCCCTGACAATCCCCAGTATATTCCAGAGAAGACCATATGATTAGCAAAGATGAATAGACTTGCCCAGAGCCTCATTTGAAGGGAGATAAAGCAGGAAAAAGAAAGAGTTTTTTTTTTTTTTTCTTTTTTCTTAATCACGTGTTTATAATTGTACTCTACAACCCCTTATCAACTTCAGGAATTTTTATTTGTGTGTATTTATTACTGTTGACAAAGTCTGGATTATCGTAAACATGTGTACATGTCACTATTATGTAAAGGCATCAAGTTTTATTGGGAGGACAGATGGTGAATTGTGTGATGAGCTGAATGAGATTCATTTAATCAAACACTGTTGTGATAAAACATGAAAAACATTTGATTTACCTTCCTGCGAGGAGCTCAGACATCATTCACATCCTGGTATGTTGGTGTGCACTGATGATGGATTAGTAATATAAATGTCTAATGGGAATGCTGCAGTGATAAATCCAGCACCGAGAATTAAAATAAAGTGTTTAGTAAAGACAGAGATTGAACCAACATGAAGTGTTCAGGTTGTCAAAGAAGAGACATGGGATTATTTCGGGGTTTCTTATAATGACAATAAAAAATGGTGGTTCCGCATGGGGGGGGGGGGTCAGGGATCAAAGGGAATGTGACTTTATGTGACTAATGATCAGCACAGATATTGTATTATGCTTTGATATTACAGCACAGCACAGTCCAGCTGTGAATTTATATTTTGTGACTATGAGTCCTGAGGGAGCCTGATTGGAGTAGAACTGTGTTCAGGGCCTGTTGGCAGATCTCCCAAAGCTTCTGCGTGGTTGATATAGGGCCAGGCTATTGGCTGTGACAACTCTTTATTAAAATCTAGTGAGTTTGTCCTTTTTCTCCTTCCCCTCATCTCTCCTTCGTTTCCTGTTTTTCCCCTCTGTTCTCTCCCTTCACCAAGATTATAAGGGGGGGCTAGGCGACTGCAGGAGGACATAAATTCACAAAGCTGCTCCAGGCAAAGTCTTCATCAGAAGCTCATTTCTCATCATTTTACCTAAAGTCAGCAGTCTGCCTGTATAATTACACCAGGTTTTCGTGAATACATCTCGAGGAACCGTGCGCTCACTCTCTCTCTCTATTGTTTAGTTATTTTGCACAATAAGTGGTTCAGAGGAAAAGAATCACTCGGTTGATCCGAGCGACGAACTCAGACGAACGACGTCTGCAGAGATTTAGAAAGAGAAGAAAATCTCCACTGCATTAAACATGAAATGGTGTCATTATGTAAAATTGCAATAAATTATGAAAGCGGCATACATCTTCTATGTAAAATATCCTTTGAATACTGCATGGCCACCAAAAACCTTGCATTTGTTCACCTGTCTTTGGAATTTAACGAGCCTTTGTTTTATTTTTAATCCGTGCAAGACTTTTCTGGAATTGACAAATTGGAAATACAAGACAACTTCAAAGGACAGAAAACTGAAATGCATTCATGACAGGTTCCCCCTCTGGAGTTGATGACTTTGCACTCACCCTTAGTCCTTGTTTCATTAGTCATTATGCAGCTGCTGAAATATTAATTTAGTGTTTTTCACCAGCAGCCATTAGAACTGTGGGTTATAATGTTCTGTCAGGAAGGTCAAATCAATTGAACAAATACTGATTGTGATCAAGACACTTGTTATATAGGGTATGTTGGACTGAATCAGGTTTGAAGTGCGTGTGTGTGTGTGAGAGAGAGAGAGTGAGAGAAAGAGTGTGCACATGTGTGGGCTTGTTGAGGTGTGACTTTGGAGTGATTAATGTCCTGCGTCCCCACTCTGTGAGAGCGAGATAATACAAAAGGCTGTGGCCTTTGTGTTCTCCGTTTGTGTTAATGCCTGCACCTATCAGGAGATTTTAAAAGACTGAAAGAATTCACATTTCCCCGGGTCAGCTGCAGTTAGAGGCACGCGCAGAATAATTGACAGAAAACTGAATGCAAATATACATAAATTAAAAAAACACATATAATTGTGGTGTCCTTAATTTCTATTTGACAGTATTTTATTTACATATTATCAAGGCATGTAATGCTTTCTATTAGAGAGCCCATAGCCCACCATTAGTTATATATGACATCATGTGTATTCTAATTTTAGCTTTATATATATATATATATTTTTTTTATCAGCGATTCTTCAGCTATAGGCTATTTTCACAGACAACCTTTCTAAATGTCACAGCAGGAAAATACAGATTTTCTGAAGTCCGAACTGTTGAGGACAACACAAATATTTAGTAAATCTTCAATGGACAAATAACTGGAATGAAAAACATAAAAAGATTGACTACAAAGGGCATTCTCTCTTTCACTTTCTCTCCCAATCTTGCTCTAAACGAAAACACAAATCACGTGACCGCTTTCTGGTTGGGATTCTGACCCTTCGGACCTCATCAGTGAATATTATCACTGATGGCTGCGATCCAAGGCACAGCGGCAAAAACTGGCAACGGTGTGAACACAGGTGTGCATGTGGCTGCAGCTGTTCAGGGAGGTAGCCGCCATCCATTAATGTGACTCTGGTTTTTTGCCACCTTTATCAAAACTGGACATGATACGCAGTTTCCAGCTTTGTGTTTTATTGGTCCGGCTGTTCCCGTGGTCATTCCCCCCACATCTTCTTACAGGAATTAGAAATTTCAAGCTTTGTGTTTTCTGCACGAGAATGTTATTTTTCTGGGTTTAGCAATCCTTAATTGCGATAATAACACATTTGCTTTTGCTCCGAAGACAAGTCAAAGTGTCTGCAGTGATCTATTGTAATGTGTTAAAATATGCACTTCCTCACACGCTTTTTAGTATCCATGTGTGCTTTTTGCTATGTCTCTGGTGTTTTAAATAGGTGGTCCTGCTGCTATACCCGAATCTCTTACTGAGGGATTATAAGGTCAGCACGACTCTCAACCTTGGCTTTTGCTCGGATAATTTACATATTATTT
This sequence comes from Remorina albescens, assembly GCA_034769265.1. Lineage (NCBI taxonomy): Eukaryota > Metazoa > Chordata > Actinopteri > Carangiformes > Echeneidae > Remorina > Remorina albescens. Next base: position 10,557,665 of record CM068477.1, read on the forward strand.
TGAAGTTCTGGTGGCTTTGCGCTAATTGCTTGTAGGTCTCCATATGTACACTCAATGCACTGTGTTCAAGTGCACCTTCAGCACAAGCACACCAAGAGCAAATTGACTTGTAAGTGTAATTCATTGGAACAAAAGAATAATGGAAAAGTTTCCCCACTAATTTCACACTGTGTAGATTTTGTCGTACAGTGTCAGTATGCAGCAGAAATCTGAAGCGCAGCCTAATGGACAATGGGGTGTGTTTCTGGTTTTCTTTTTCTTCATACCACCTACTGAAAGCAAGCATTTCTGCTTTCCTGACAAATGTGCAAGGAAAAGAGAATACAAAAAAAAAAAAAAAAAACCCCAACGACAACAACAACAACAAAAAAAAACCAAAACAAGTATTTTACAATACACAGTAACAAAAAGAACCTCCTCCAGCATCCCCAGAGGAGTGGGAGGGTAGCAATCTCCTCCTGTATTTCCACCACTGCTCAATGAAGTAAACTACACTTCTGCTGCTGGATACTGTGATAGAGAGGGGATTGAGTAGTACTGCGGACACATAAGAGGAGCATCCCTCAGAATATTACTTCTAGTAAGGCTGTAAATCTGTCTTGTGTTTTCAGAAAATCTTCCACCCTGGCAGTGCAAATTTCAATTTCCCGACTGCCCCTGCAAGTCAAGTCACTTTAATGTAGGTAACTGCAGAATGCACGTTCGTTTTATTTGCTTTAACCTGAAGAGACAATCCACATCAGTTGGGTTAGGTGGAGGAAATTAAAAAGCAAAACGGGTTACTACTTCAAGTTAGAGGATTTGGACAGATTAAACGTACGGCCAGCGTCATCAGAGGAGTGACTGAAAATCACTTATTTTTAATGTTGAGCAACTTTATTATACTTTCTAATAGTTTTAATACTCTGCTTCATTTCATTGGTTGTGGAAAATAGGTGACTGCCCTCCTGAATAACTGACACTAAATGAATCCAAACTGGGTGAGACTGATATCAACACCCTGCTCCAATCTCACATGACTAAATGATGTTACAAACAGTGACAGATTTTGAATTGTTTCGATTAAGAGACTCCTGGCAGCAGAAAGCCCTCAAATATTTAAGAGTTTTGCAGAGGAACAATTCTGCGAACTTACACTGCTTGTGAGCTTCATTGTGATTTGTAACAGCTGACATTTGAAATGGGGAGCAGAAATAAAGGCAATGAAGAAACTGAGGTGAATGGTGGAAAAAAAGTGTGTTAGAAGCATAGGAAGGGAAGATGAAGTAGCAAAGAAGAGAAAGAAGTGAGGATGGTGAGAAGACCGGAAGAAGAAGATGAGTAAAAACAAAACAAATCAAAGAAAAACTTCTAAGGCTAGAAGTTAAAATCTAATAACCGCAATTACAGTATTTCCCAATTCAGGAGAGGTAGAAGAAGAAGAGTTCAGAAAGGAAAATTACAGTATGTTCCCTCAGGCTTCGGTGTTAGCGGGGCTTCTAGATGACAGCATTTCAACACTAAAAGTTCTGTTCTCTTCATCTCCTAATATTCTGCTTTGGATAAAGCAGCAGAATGTGTTCCTGAAAAACCTGGAAGAAAGAAAACAGAGTACGTGCCACTGAGACATAAATGGAAGATATATGCTGATGGGGGTTGATAAAGTGAGGAATTATCATAAATGATCACTTATTTTGTATGCAAAACAATCCAAGATTTATAAACAAATGTATTCCAATCATTTCCCCCTCATTGGTGAAACTTCTGGTTGTTTTCAGGTCTTAATATACGCAAAGGATGACAACTATGTACAGTAAAATGTAGATGAAATAAATTAAAATCTGAAATTAATGAGAGGCTAAAATAATTTGGCTCTTTCTTTAATTTCTTTCCTGGTGACAGATGATTGCTTTAATTTGAGTTAGTCTGGGCGAGATAATTTTAATTAAAAAAAATAAAAAAAACAGTCTGCTGCTTAAAAAATCTCGAGTTTTGAGCCAGTCTTCGCTGCACATAACAAGCAAGGATGTCCTCATTCTACTGCAGGGATTATAGATGGAGGCAAGGCTGGTGGTTTGGGCAGTTTGAGGTTGGTGAAATTCAGAAGTTGGTATCCAGTGTGGTGGAGAGCTTCGGCTAAATCTAGCTGTATGAACACCAGCAGAACTCTGATCTCCATATAAACCCACTGAACATTTGCATTTATTTGATCAGCAGTTAATGGCAGGATTACCCCTCAGTACGCTGCCTCTGGTATTTGACCTGATAATGAGCTTTGCACTCTTATTGGGATGTGTTTATTTTGAGGATAAAAGTCAATAACTCCATCTGTCATATTGGTCTCAACGCTGTCTCAACACCCTCCATTATGATGTGATGTGTTCTCTCCTGCTTCCAATTCAACTGCGTGGATTCACACTTCAAAGCACCTTTAGTACATATATATGTGCCTGAACCCCTGCTCCACCCTCCAGTCTGTCCCAGATTGTTCACTTCACCGACGTGGTTCTGTGTCCCATTCTGCCTGCCTCACTCAGCACCACCACTGTCTGCCTTTCAAGCTGATATTTCTCCTGCCTCGCCTGCAACACTCCAGTGCCAGCTCTGGCTCAGCTTCTGACGGCTTCATCGCCCAAACTCCTGAGTATAATTGCATTTGAACTATTGAAAAGCTCTTGACTGAGTCCTGCTGCTGTTGGCTCCAAATACAACTTAACAGCCGTGCGTCAGCGTAACAGGTCAGCAGAGGGAGGCCTGCCGCTCCTGTGACTCACCTGTCCATCTGAGAAACTGTAGTGTGGAGGCAGGTCACGCTGCTTTCATACAAGTCTGACGGGTTCGTAACAAACTTTAAGCAAGCAAGTCCTTCTTCTTCCAGGACTATATAAAGGATTTTATTTTTTATTTTTTGTTCTTATCATGAGTACAATCACTGTGATCATTGTACTGAATATCCAAATTGCACTGAGTCAAGCTGGAGCTCATTCATCTTGCTAAAATGAGTATTGGCTCCCTGGTCAGACTGGGAAAGAATTTCAGCTTGCATTTTAACTGCAATCACACAAACGTCCCATGTGCTCTGATCTGATCTCCTTTTGTTGGAGCCTTTTTAGATTAGAACGTGATTTCCTCAGTGGAGGAAAATCTGGGTGAGTCCGAGCTGAGCGCTGCATACTGCACTGTGTCAGCTTGCATGTGGGCCATACCTTTGTATTTTAATGTGGGTAAGGCTAACAGTTTAACAGGAGGCACTCAAATTCACAAACATCCCACATTATTCTCCGCCTGTGGCATTATTCTTCAAGATCGAATATACGGTACCTTCAAAAAGTCTTTAAATTTGACTCATAACATCATATTAAGATTTAGAAATGAGAACCAGTTATACATTAAATTCTAAGTTCTGAATTAAACAAATTAATCACAACAGGCTTAGACCATAAACTGTATATAAAAGTGGATGTCGGTTCTGAGGCTGTAAAGTGCCTGAAACTTATGTTCCATCGAATGGCCATTGGGGGACACCACCGGCTGCAAAAAGCACCGTTTGTCTGCGGGAAAATTGCCATAGTTCTCACCTAATTTATTAGCTCAGTAAAAAATTTTCCTGCTGAGTTTATGCTTTCAGTCACTGGTTTCAAGTCTTGTTCAATAATAAACATGATGTTTGAAAATAGAAAAATTGATGATAAAGCCAGATATTTTTTCTGGTTTAAAGAAAAAAAAAAGACAATGTCCAATTCACAAACTTAAGGCTTCAAGAAAGCAGTTCACAAACCAATGGGTGACTTTACAGTGGGTTGACACTTGGCTCAGACTGGATTACTGACTCTAAGTGTTTGATTAACATGTGGATGTAGAGCTTCCAACAGACATGTCTGTCTTTCCTTATCATTAAATCTATCTGCAGTTAGTACTGCCAATTTTATACAATTTATTATTGGCTTGGGAACTCCATCAGCAGCATCATATTACGCAAATATAACAGCAATTAAAAGAACAAATTGTTTCAATTCTAAAATGTAAATACAGAATAATTATAATAAAATGAAGATAGATTAAATTATGCTTGGGAAACTCTTACAGAGCATAACTTTGCTGTATGAGCTGTACTTGTGTTTTGTGTTCAGGCACCATTGACAAGCGTTACTGCAAAAGAGAAACACGCCTGAGCTAAAACTGAGCTGCGTCAGACTTTCACTCATTTTGCTGTTAGCCTGCGTCAACTCAGATCATTTGAAGTTGTCTGCCTGAGTGCTTATGAGCATTTTTAGCATGAATGTTCTTTTCAAACGGAGACCAAAATAGTAGAAAAATATCTGGTACAGCTGTGAAGTGAAAGCACTAATCAACATCTTGACTAGAGATGACTTTGAAAAAAAAAAAAAAACTTATCCTCTGTTTTCCATAGCTGCAATTCATCAGCTACACTGCCAGGGTGTAATTTTGTCACACTTAAGAATTTGCCATCTGTAATGACTTTTGTCGACGTTATTGACGTTTGTTTTCCATTTGATTTCCTCTAAAGTTTTGGATACGTGAAGATGAGATCTGACCAGGATGGAGCGGTTCATCTCAGAATGAAGTGGGGCTTCTGGGAAATGTAGCACTTCCCTGTGTCTTCAATGGAGAGATGAAATATTATAAAATAACGGGGGACAAAAAGCGAAACCGTGTGAGAGATATGGTGTATAGGCATGCTAAAAAAAGGAGGGGATGAAAAACCCAGGGAGGCTCTGTAGTGGAGCATGCTAATAGAATCTTACTGTGTGAATGAGTGGAGGGGACAGTGACCGAATGAGAATTCAGCATTGATCTTGACACACACAGGCCCTCTGGGACAAAAGACAGAGGGAGGAATAGAACTTGCCACAAAAAAGCAAGAAATTAAAAAGTCATTCTCACATGGTTGTGAAAGGCGAGGTTTATAAGCCCTTGTCACACACTCCCAATAGGCATAACCCCATTTTCATATACAACTAATTTAATCAAGGTGACTTCTCCTTCCTGCCTCTCTGAGGATAAAAGCTGGAGTTTGCGGTCCCTTTGTGCCCACAAGCCAACATATGCTAAGATTTGTGTATGTGGCTCATCCCCCATAGAAGATCAGTGTGGCACAATCTAATGTGCACTGTGGATAGCCTCTCCTTGGCCACATTCTCCTCAGGAACCTTATTGTTTTAATGACTACCCTAAAATGTTTGCTCTGCCACGTCCCATACTTTTGATAAATTTATAAATTCATTAATATATTTTGAGGGCAGCACGGCAGCATAGTGGTTAGCACTGTTGCCTCACAACAAAAAGGTCGCGGGTTTGATTCCCAGGCCGGGTGCCTGTCTGTGGAGAGTGTGCATGTTCTCCCTGTGCCTGTGTAGGTTTCCTCCGGGTACTCCAGTTTACTCCCACCATCTAAAGACATCATGTTTAGGTTAATTGGTGTCTCTAAATTGTCCGTAGGTCTGAGTGTGAGTGTGAGTAGTTGTTGGTTTCCTTCTGTCTCTGTGTGTTGGCCCTGTGATGGACTGGTGACCTGTCTAGGTGACCCCGCCCTCACCCAGTGTGAGCTGGTATTGGCTACAGCACCACCTTCGACCCGGAAACGGATAAGTGGTAAAAGATGTGTATGTGTGCTTGTGTGTGTGTATATATATATATATATATATATACACACACACAATTCAAATCACAACTTAATTTGATTGAGTTTTGATGTTTATTTTCTGAACTTTTGCAAAAATATATCTATACACACAGGAAAACTTCTTTCTCCTTGCAGGCTTTGTTTCAAAATCTGCGTCATCCATATTAAAAACCAGAAGCGTGCATACATCATCTAACCATTTCACGCGTTCATCAGATTTTCATGTTAGTGTTTTCCTGCTCAGATCTTCAAAGGCCTATTTTAAGACGCAAATGAGCTGTGACAGAGTCAACTATGTGACAGAGAAGAAAAGAGAGCAAAAATGAAATCAAAGTCATCTGTGTCAGTGGATGCCGTACTGGGGTTTGTTGTCTTGTACGATTGACTTGGTAAACAGATGTTCCTCATACATCAAAGAGTCAGCAGCACAAGAGTGAAAGATGTTTGAGTGAAGAAGTGCAAGTATCCCTGCCAAACAACGCAAAGTCAAAGTTGTTGCGGCTTATGTGCATACACATGAACATGCAGGTCAGGGTGGTATCAAAGTGATGTGATGGAAATCCTGGATGGACAAATCAGGTCATTGTCCAGATGCATTGTTTGCAGGCGATGTATTGATGAGGTACGTAATGGGAAATTATAGTGACATAGTGACAGTAAAAGGTGATATTCTGCAACTTTTCTAAAAATGACTACATGTTGATTGATGCTTGTCAATGGTGTTCTTTCCCTTTTGAGCACATCTGTTGTGAATGTCTGTCATTAATAATTATAAATAAATTTTTATCCAATTTTAACTCACATTTTTATGATCTTGCTGGACAGTTACATGTTTTTAATCGGATGAAGGATTGTACTTATTGTACTCATCTGCAGTTTAAGTTATAAGAGAAATAAGCAGCATAAATATTAGCCCAAACTCAGCTCGCAGTCCCATCAGAGGCATTGTCTTGTCTGCCAAAAAGTAAACAGTGATGGAGAAACACTGACTTTTAACTTGACGCTGCTTCATCCAAAGATTTTTTTTGTTTTTTTTCTTTCTTTTTTTTTCTAGAGAAAGAAACCTCTGTAAACAATTTGGCTCCAGGTAAAAATTTTTCGAACAACTGACAATGAAGGAATCCCAACTGGAGGTAATGATGGAGAAGAAGGCAACAAAGCCTATGATCCCACACTGCGTCACACAGTGAACAAACTCACATACCGTGCACACACCATGTCTGAATAAGGTTGATTTTTCTCTTCATCTCTCAGATGCATTTATGAAGACTCCTGCAAGGATGAAGGATCCTGCAATCTAAACACAATCTCATCTAAACTCACATCTTGGATCCATCATGATTTTTGTGAGGTTTTTTTTTTTTTGAGTAACACACTGCAACGCTGCATAGCTTTACTTGAATGTCTACTTCTGCCTTCTTCTTACACATACTTATCCATAGGCTTTGGTTGCTATGGTTACTGCTCAGCCATGTCAGAAATGAACAATGAACTCGTGCTTATATGGGCCATATGGGGACTGTCTAACTCCTGGCAAAACATGGACTAATCCTAAAGAAAGTGTTAATATGCTCATAAATAGAGAAAAAACAAAAGAAAAAATATTATCAACTGATCATCTGAGCAGTCGTTCAGTTGTTTGGTCTTCGGACTCAGTAACAACATAGCTCAGTGTAAGGTACTGGTGGCCTTAGGTTAAGCATGCTAAATAAAGAAGATGGACATGTATAAATCAGCCGTGTTCAGAGTACAACAATTTATTGTTTCTTTTCAAAAAAAAAAAAAAAAATTGAAAGGGTTTCATGTCTACAGGCCTTCATGGCTGGGACTTACTGAGTCTCTGCAGCAGAAAAGTAAATTTTTAAGCTGTTAATGATAGATATTTTCACTCTACCTGAACTGATGAAAAGTCGTCCTTGATGACTAACATAGAAATCCAATCATATTTGCTACCTCAGAGTAGTACTTTGGTATTTCAGCCGAGGCTTGAGAACTGTGAAGCTGTGTTACTTGATGGGATGAAATCTAAATCCTTATATCATTGGAATTTTTAAGGTATTTAATGTTTGGTCTCTGTTCTTACCTCAGATCAACTACCCATGAGGCCCATGCTTTTTAGAGCTGGATGGGCCATAAGCTGCACAACCCCAGGGATTGATTTTAATGATTCAAACTGTAACCCCTCCATGTTTCCATGCCCATGTACTGTAAACGGAAAAGTTGATCAGTGATCTCAGTGTCCACGTGACAAATCTTTTATGTGGGTCATAGGAAAAAGAACAACTACAATATGCCTTATTATCTGTCACCATATAGTATGCACTAAAGAAAAGATCTGTTTTATCCCTACATGATGGAAGACTGATGAAATTCATTGTGGTGGAGACCATGAAATAATGGAGTGCTTGACTGTAATTCCCTCAAAAGACAAGAACTTGTCAATACTTTTTTTTCCCAGAAAAAATTAAAAAAATTAACGTGACTAGATTTTATAAAATCAATCTATCAATCTTACCTTCAATAGACATTAGCTTTCTTTTCAAATATCACCTCAGAAGTCCATTCCTTATCAAACATCTATTTCAGATATATACAACTCAATTTGCGAATTGTTTTCCTACCTGTTTTCATCATCATCTCATCTCTCATCCCTTGGGGATACTTGTCAGAAACCATGACACTGACGGATAGGCAGCCTGGCGAGAAGACAGGCGGATTAGATAAAATAAATAAGTCATGTTCATGAAATCATAGGCATGCAAGTCTTTAGTCTTTGTACATTTTCTCCTCCCAGAGGAAGGTGGAGACGAGTGTGACTTCAATTTGAAACCTCTGGTATTCTGATGCAGTTTCACCTCAAGGGACCTTATTAGTGGATGGGTCACAGCAGCCCCAACACAGCACACTCCTGTGCCCATGCCAGAACTTGTCTTTATTAATTATCAGCAGAGTCTGTATCCAGCTGCCACAGGCAAGAAGAGAGACAGACAAAAGGACAGAACAGATCAACCTCTGCTACTAACAGATATATACAATTTTGTATCTACAAATGACCATCATTATATTTCATGGTGAGATAATTCTCACAGACAATATTCACGTGACCTTGGATGAATAAAGTCCTTTCATTTCATTTGATTGTGGTCATTATCCATCAGCAGGAAGGGTACATGGGCTCAGCCTGGAGTCTCAATTGCTATGGGAGAATATAATTAAGGTCGAGCAGGATGTTTGTATTAATTTGTCAATCTTTCCAACACACAGCATTGCAGAGTTTGTGGTATATCTTCGTCTTTGGGCCCTGACATGAACCTGCCTCTTCCTTGCAGCAAGGTCCTTTTAACTGCAGTGTTCCTACTGCAGAGTCTGTTGTTGCCACTTGGACTTTTTTCTCAGCCAGACCTGCACCTCTGCAAGAGGATGGGCAAAGGCCACGCCACCCATATTCCAGCAGCAGTGGTAGATTTAAAACAAGCGGCGGAGCAGTTTATAAGAAATGGATCGCCCTTCCCTGTGTGAACACCAAGAGCTCAGTGTTTCCTCCTTTCAACAGCCTGTATCCCCAGGTGGAGCTGCTGACCAAGCCTGGCATCTTCCTCGCCTTAGGCTGCATTGTCAGCTTCATTCAATCCCTCGCTCTAACTTAGTTTCCTCACCAGACCCACTCTTCTCTGTCTCTCTTACTGTTGTGGATAATAAGGGACTCCATTGTCAGAATCATGAGCCAAATTTTCTGAGTTCATGGATCACCATTTTAAGGAATTTTCTTGCTTACTTGCAAAATGCCTTTTGATTGTATTGGTATGAAATACTTCTAACTGAAAAATCCCCATGATTTTCGTGACCATTGCAAATAGGAGTTTATTCAGGCTCAAATCCACATTCTTAGTAGGGAAATTGTTCATGTTGATGAAATCCTTGAACTCTGCACTCCAGTTACTCTGATCACTTATTTTGTTTGTAATTTAATATATCTGCTATAGTCTGGGTCACCTGCTATCAAGTTCATTTCGATTTTAATTGCACATAATGGGAAACATTTTTTTGTGTTACCTTATCTAAAAAACAGATAGGGAGAGAAAATTCTGAGGTAAAGTCAGACACCATGACAAAACTCTAACTGCTGAATTCCTCTATCCTTTCAGGCAGCTGCATCATCAAACAGGCGCAAAATTGAAACCCTTCTGTTGTTTCACCTCAGTGTCCCGACTCCATTATGACTCCTGCCTGTCAAGCCTGTTTTCTGACATTGCAGGTAAATGACTTGACAGTGAGACCCAAACAGAGCCGCTAATGGACGCCAGCCCAATGCAGCTTCCTCAAACAAAAATGATCCAGCATCAAATCAAGTGGAGGTGAATAATAATGATCGCTGGCAGTTGTTGCTGTTGACATTGTTGCATAGTCCCAAGAGATATTTAATCTTCATTTTTATAGACATGCAGGAGGATGGATGGGGATTTAAGTCAGTGTAGTCCCTCTTTCATAGGTGAAGCCCGGGTAGCATGGAAAGGCTTATCATAAGCTTATCCTGCTGCTATAATCACATATATGCAAATTCTGAGAGTGTGACTGTGTAAAGCACATCTACAGAGTCTGGAGTTGGACAAGTGTTGTGTGTAATGTGTGAAATATGATGAATATCTTTCACATTCTTTATAGTCATACACTGCTCTCTTCGATGTATTGCGCAAAAGTGGACACAACAAAAGGAACTGAACATGCAAGCATTGTATCGTTCTGACATATCAGGCCAACACATCTACAAACAATCTATTTCAATAAATCATAGTTCCCCATTTGATTTCCTCTGAGAGACTTGTCTTATATTTATGGAAATTGAATGGAAAAATTTTTTTTGTTTCTGTTTTTCTGAAATATTTTTGTTACCAAAAGTACTGCTATTTACAGTGGCATGTTTGATGCAAAATTAAGTAATTGCAAGACAAATAGGAACCACGTTGTGTCGAGGCTGCTTATATGCATGCTTAGATCGAGCCTGACCAAACCCATTACATTCCTCTCTGGAGGGTAGTTCTGCAAGACCGAGGTTGCCTGATGCTAAAGTAGGTTTGAATTAAATTGGATGCCCTGACACATGGCATGACAGACAGAACAGTCAACATCAGGTGAAATTGTGGGAAGCATCCCTCCAGGACCTACACAGCCAGCGGCCCTAGGCAATAAAAAGATTAATAATTGAATAAATATGCATGCATTATAAAAAGACCATTAGTTTCAATAGAGGTATGATTGAATAATTTACAGAAAAGGGTAGCAAAAAGAAGACAGGACTTAAAAGACACTATTTTAAGCTTTTAAAGTTATGTAGCCTGATAAAATACCAACAAAAAGCAACTTTGTTTATGTGAATTTTCACCAAGGTGAACCTTTAAAATGTAAAAATACCCAGTGGACTTTGACTTCAAACAGTTACATTTATGCCCAGAATACATTTCTTTTCTAAACAACTGAATTGTTTTTAAACCTGTGTTGTTTACATCCATGGTCACGTTGCCTGGCAGCTGCTCCCATGCAGCATTCTTGTTTGTTTCTTTGTTTGTATATTATTTTACAGCCACTGATTATCATTGGGAAACCATGGAAGCATTGACATTAACATGTTGCCAGTAATAGGGCACTGTAGATACAAAAAAAAAAAAGAAAGAATTGGGACAAAAAATATGGATTATAATGAAACCATTGTCTGCAAAAATCTAATAAAGTTTATCTTACATTTAGCCTTGTATATAAAATTGCTCTCTCACTGAGGTGAATCTCTGCTATCTTCCCAATCTTTATGGATTACTGTGACATGGTTTTATTGTCTTTGAGACTGTTTTTCAAACTCCACCACTAACTTTTGGCAGTATGGGAGGAACCTATTAGTGAGGCTACACGCCACTCTCCACAGACTATAGTTACCCTGCACTTTTTTTGAAAACAGGACGACACACAACCACAACCACATAGAAAATGTACTTTACCTATTTCAAAGACACTTTTACTTCATTTTGCACAAATCTGATGGACCAGCTGACAGTTCAGACCTCTTCTTTGACCTCAGCTCAAAATATTATGGCACGTTCCCTATCATTATGTGGGCCTTTGTTCAATTTAATGTTTCAGATTTGTGTGAAAATCTGCTGCAACCAGTGAATTTCTCTTGTGCTGTCGTGTTGTTTTGTGTTTAGCACTGCTGCCTCACAGCAAGAAAGTTCTGGATTTGATTCCCAGGCCTGGGGGTCTGAGGCTTTTCAGTTTGGAGTGTGCATCTTCTTCCTGTGCCTGGGTGGGTTCCCTCCAGGTATTCCAGCCTCCTCCCACAGTCCAAAGACATGCACCTCGCTTTAATTGGTGAGTAAAAATTGCTTGTAGGCAAGAGCATGAAAGGTTGTTTGTTTCCAGTAATAATTGATGGAAGGCTTCCATGAAAGAAACATTTATCCACTGCTACTCTAACCACTGCAGCAAATGTACATTTTGAATCAGATTGTTGGCTCATGGGTTGTTATCGCTATTAATATATAACATGTAATTGGGGCTTTTTCATTTTAATATGACATGACCATATTTTTCACTGATGTACTCACCATTCACTTATTTAACAAGTTTAGGGCAAAACTAAAGGCAGAGAAAATATAACATTGGTTTTACAGTGTTGGTGCAACTAGTTAAATTGTTACCATATCTAAGGGAACCGATTGTGTCAGCAATTTATAACTTACCCCGCTTCGTTGTTGTGACTCTAAATACCCTTAACTGTCAGTACCTACCCATGGTGTGCATCACCATTGTGTATTATCTCCTTTTTCCTTCAGTGCTATCCCTCTAAAACCAATAACAATACTCCTGGCAAACATGTAGAATCATTCATGGTCTGTGGCACAATCAATGGAAGCAATATATTTAAATTTGGAGCAGCAGCGTAATTAGCACTTCATCATACATATGTAATTAAATGTTATGTTTGTGCTGTTTGCTGACCTTTCAATTGGCAAACAGATGTAAGGCAGCAGGAAAATGCTCTTGGGTTTCACTTTGTGACCTTGAGCAAATTCACCACTCTAGACAAAAACACCTTAGGAATAGAAACAGCAGAACACAAGTTACCTAATGAGCAACTACTGGAGCAACATAGCAGCACCGCAGAGAGCAGCGACGTAAACAGGTAAGGACTGAATCATCAGGTATCACGTATCGTTGGCGCCCCGTGGAAAAGTTCACAGACACCCTACAGTAAGTGTGTTCCCAAGGGTGTTGTATGGAAGTCTTGTGGGGGGATACCACACACAATGTTTTGCATTTGTGATCTCAGCAGGTAGGCTTTGTATTTCTGCAGGGGAGGCAGGCAGGGAGGGAGGAAAGGAACAGACATATCTTTAGATGTCAGAGACTGCTTAGCTTGTCTTATTTCCACGTGTGTCCTCCTCGGGGTGGTGATGGCGTAATGATGGGGTAGAGATGGGGCACTGGGACGGTTGGGTAAAAGGCAACATAATCAATCAAAGGCAGGCTGACATTCAACATAGCAGAACATTTCAAAGGGGAAAATCAGAGCCGTGGCATTTTTTCTCTCGTTTTGTCTTGGGTGTGCACACTCTGGTGCACCGAAAACACAATGGTCAGTTTCTTTTCTATAGCCAGTCCATTATCTGGATGTAGCATTTATGGGGTTTTTTTTTTAAAGAAGAGTTTGCTTTGTCACTTTGATGCCAGAACCAAGTCTTGGTCACAACTGGGAAACAGATTTTGATATGACTGATGTGAAAGAGATTTGTCATTTTTAAAGTTTTTTGTTTGTATCTCAGCCCTCAGCTGGATATCTTTGATTATCTTTGCCCTCAGCTCATAAGGAATAGCAGACATTGCTGATATGAACGGGGAAAAACTGAAATGGAGTCAAAATTTTACACAATGTGTTAGCATAACAATGGATACAGGTTTTGTTCTTGCCCATTACACAGTTACTTTAATCCTTTAGGACTGGATCCAATGTCTACATGCTTTTCCTAATAGGACCAGATAAGATATACACATGAAGAACCCTTTATCTTTTTTTTTTTTTTTTTCCCACAGAGACATGACCAATAAAAAGCATAGCGATTTACTGAAATTCAGGTCTGTGGAGTAAAATTGTTATTGTTGTAATGTTGAATTGATATTGTTAAGATCGAAGATATTGGCCAAAAAAAAAAAAAAAAAGAGAACCAGAAGTGGATTACAAAAAACAAAAAAAATGACATGGAAATTTAAGACAGCTTCAAACCAGTAAGCCAAAGCTACAAGAAGAGGAAGGAAGGAGCTGAGAAGGATGTGTGAGGTCGTATCACAGTTAGTCAGGGTAAGAGTCCCCTGATGAAACACTAAAATCCTTTATTTCTTACCCTCCAAGACTGACAGATGAAATTAAATCTATTTGATACCTTAAACCTATCACTTTCATTGTCTATTGCCTTTACCTCAATTATTGTTAACATTAAAATAAGAAATAAACATCAATAAGAGTTGAACTCACCTCATAATGTTGAAAATGTGCCATATCTATTTTCCAGGCAAAGGCAATGCTTTAACATAAGCCTGAGGTTTACGCGCTCCAATGGTTCATATTTTATTTTGTCTCTGCTACGGAGGCTGAGTAATAAAAGTTTTAGTGAACATCAAGTTTTTCAGAAAACCCTCAGGTTTTAGAGGCTTGTTTTGTAGCACTGTTTAGGTTTTAAAATGTTTAGGTTTTTTTTTAGAGGTCACCTTGGGTCTTAATGGGCTCAAAAGCAATGTTAGCTTATTTACATGCACATTGTCCAGTAGACTGTCTGTCCTCAGTAAATCCATTTATCATTTATAAGCTCTGGTTTAGCTTCTCTCTCTCTCTGTTAACAAGAAAGCTACCTGACCTTATTATTATTCCAATCTATTCTACTTAACAGCAGTGAAATATGTCAAGCTGCTAAATTATTATTTTTTTTTTTTTTCATTTCACCATTTGCCAGTTTTGTACTGTGTCGCCTGGTTCTTTTCAGCAGAATTTTACTTGTTGACAGAAGATAAAAATTGTTTCATTGCTCTTCTTATTTTCATTTATTTTTAGTCCTCAATGTGAAAAAGAAGAGGTTAGGTGATCACCAAACTTCTTACCAGTGATGAGGGCAGACTGCATATATTCATCTGTGTCCTGTGACAAAATAAACAAGTAAACAAAAAGGCCAGCTCATAAGTACAGAAAATGTGTTTTTCTAATCTGCATCCTGCTGCAGTGGCTGGAGGGAAGCACAAATGCTCTGTCTGGAAAACAGCTGTCCCATGTTACATTTAGCCTCATGAGTAATCAGCATGGTTGAAACTTTATAACTATATGCGCATGCAAACGCAGGTATAGAAAGTAGATCTGTCATGTGAAGAGAAGAAAAAAAAAAAACAAACTCAAGAATTGATCTAATACCGGAGTCATAAAATTTCCTAAATGTACCCAAAGTCTGGAAGAGCAACTGCTCCCTGAGAAAGAGGATGGGTAGGAAAGCCACAACCTATATTTCATTCTCTCATATCTCCAAAATTGCTAAACTTAAACCAATAGAAGAGATATGAGGAGAGGGGACCAGATAGGGAGAGGGATGAAAGAAAAATATTAAATTGTTACAAATGCATCACACCCCTAAAAAAAATTCATGGACTTGTCTTGATTGTGTGAAGAGCCATTCAAGTCAATTTATAGGCTTTTCTCTTCATCACAGTTTCTTTACCAGCTCCCAAATGACCCTCTCACAGCTACTTGTCCCTACAGAAGGCCATCGCCATCTATAACACTGACTGTTTATTGGTAGACTAACAGAGGATGCAAAGTGAATACCAACTACAACAAGCTAAAATTGTGCTCTCCATCTGCATAGGCCAGTATGGTGCAGTTGTAAAAATAAGTTCTAGCTATTATGGTTACAGTACATAGTAAGTCAAAAACGCATTCTTGCAAGCTTGTACTGTATGTATATTGTGTTATTGCAAACACAACTGTGTTTACAAAAGTTCCCTACATTAAGTGAAAAATCAAGCCGAGCAACGTAGCTCTGATTTCTTGTTTGTTCGTGTCTTTGTTTGTAAACCTGGGGCTTCCCTCGCTCTGTCCTCGGCTCAACTGACAGCTGTTCAGCCCAGCAGGCCCCCGAGGCGGAACATGAGGCTCCATCTGATGTCGGTTTGTCTGGTGTCAGCAGGGCAAGGCGCTTTGTTTTTCCATCAGCACTTTCACCTCTGGGCCAAGAGCATCTTCTGCAGCACTGCATTTCAACACCAGTAATGAGGCATACAGTATGGTGTGGGTCATGCATGACGACTTTAACAAGTCCATGAAGGTGGTCACATACGACTTCACCTCCCCCTGTGGAAAAGAATGGCCACTGCTGGGATTAACGGGTCTCTCTAATAGAAAGAGTAGGTGTAGTTGTCAGCGACACCGTCCAGGCAGTAAGTGTTCCTGTCAAGTGGCTCACAGTTCTGTCACATAGCTCAGTCTTCAGTTGCTCAGCTATCCTCAGCATGAATATGTCAGAATGGAGGCCTAAGGAATCAAACACAGTCTCAGTGTGGGACAGTGGGACACAGCGTGAAGGGTTCCCACTCGGTCCCCCCGGGACTATGTCTGACTACAGGATTGGACCCTGCACCACACATGCAGCATCCTACACGGCTGTGGGTGAGGACTGATGTGGCTTTTATGAACGGGGATAATATGGAAAGAAACAGATAATAATGGGAGAACTAACCTCTCATGTTGTTATTCATGTGCACTAACCTTAACTACAACTTGTCTTGTACCGTCATTACGCGCTCTCCACTTTCCAGTGCACTGACTCTAATACACCTTTGTTTATTTCATTTCTTATTTTTATGGACATTAAAATACATAGCTCCGGTGAATTTTCATTCAGGCCTTTCATCTCATGCAGTGAACTGTTGAGCCATTTAAAGAAACCATTTTAATGTTGTCAGTGTCTGCTATTTTGCTTCCCATTGTCTTTTTTCAGTTCTTGATGGGTTTCTGTAATTGTATCTGTGTTTCATGGAAAGTTACCTTGAGCACAACTACAGATTTCAAATCCCAAAATGTGAAGGTATTTTCAGTTAATGCTAATAACTTAAGATGTACATTTTACTCTCTGGCACTCCTGGGAGTGAGCGCCGAAAGGGGCAATTAGTAAGATGCCATGGGGGATATTATCGAGAAGAGGAACAAGGTCATGAAAAACTCTGTCTTGGTAAAAGCACAAGATCACTGCCAGAGCCTTTACAAAGGATCCTGGTAGCAGAGAGAGAAATAGTTCAGGATCACAGAGTTTCCAGTTCATTCTTCGGAGTTGTGATCGTGGCTCTTACTCAATAATGCCAACACCATGTTTTTCTCTCTCTCATCCTTTTCTCCTTGAACTTTCAAAACCAGGAGCAGTGAACTGGCAAATGCAGTACTACACTGTATGCTTTGACAATGCATTTCTGTTGGGTAATATATACAGATGCGTCATTGTGTTGTACTGAAATGGAGCCATTACCGGGAGGATCAGAGACGCTGTGAGGATGCTTTTTCCGTAATGTCCCAAGCACAGCAATTAAATTCCACCCAACAACTCGGCACAGCCTCTATCTCTAAGGTCTGATGACTCTTCCACGGTCATTTATCAGTCAGCGCGTGTTAAAGCCCGGGGATACAAGGACAACTCTGGAAAGGGACGTCTCTGGACAGAGGTGGCAAAATAATTTTTATCTCTGTCAAAGCTTGAAAACAAAGAACTTGGACCAAAAACTTTTCAAGGACAGCCCATATATTCCTTAACCCCTCACCGAGGCCATTCTCATAAAAATTATTTTTGGCAAACTTTTACTGTTTTTACAAAGGAACTACAGGCACTTGTTAACACCTACTACAGCAGGCTGTTGCCTAAGCATTTTTTCACTGATTGCTAAAGCTGAGCCGTCAAATTTAAGCGGCCATGCCACAGAGCAAACCCCACTAAATAACAATATCAATACCCAGATTCTTGACACCAATAGATTTTTTTTATTCACCACCTGAAGCTTCAAAGTTTATCATTGGTAAGCAGCATTTTCTGTCAGTGGTGTGTTTTCTTAGTTTTAGACATATTCGATGCCACTATCACATTGCACATCAGACTTTACAACAGCTTAACCATGAGAAGATAAACCACCAATGAGCAGTATTTCTTCCGGGGATTAAGAAAGTGATTCTGATTACTCCATCGTGCTACAGGAGGTCAATTATCACAGACGATATCTATCATTTCTAAAACACACATGCTAGTTCAGATCGGCAATTCCAAACAAATTTAAAACTGATTTAAATTTCGTCTTGATCAGGAAACAGTCTGGATAACAGATTGTACCAGCTGCAGATGGAACCCTAGGGCTCATCGTTTTGTCCAATGAATATGCCCTGAATTTCAGATAACAAACCGAGTGCCACATATTTGATCCATTTCCACGGTAGAATAACCTCACTGCATGATGCCGGCTGTCGAGCTGTCCCCCGCCCCCAGTCTGATGATGCAAAATGTTTGCACCTGGGTCCCATCTGGCTGAAATCAAGGTTATTCCTCACACCTCCCACCCCACCCTCCTCTGTTCCGTCTAATCAAATATACTTGAAATAGAGAATACACTGCAAGCAAGGGTTTTCAATGTGCCAGTGGTGTTGTTGTCACCCCCTGCCCCATAATGCTGCATGCTGGCATACACACAAACACACAAATGTGCAGAAAACTACTGAGTGAACCCTGTGAAATTTTGTGTGTGCATGCTGGGTGATGTTTAAACGAGGCAAGAGTAGTGTAGGTGGCCTTAGCTGTATTTAGTTTGGAGTGGGTGCGAATGAGGTTCATGAGTGTCAAAAATCCTGAAACATCTGTTACCTTAGCTTGTTAACTAGACTTTTGATGGCTGCTGATAATGATGGCTGTGTAGTCAAAGACAAAATTTGTGTTAAAATTTGTATTAAATGTGCGCTTGTTCATTTGGCATCTCGATGTAACTTCTGAGTGGGTGCTTATCAAGTTATGCATATTAAGTAATCAAAGGAACGATACAGACAAGTACTTTGGAGCACACTGTCATGTGTTTATTTTAGTTGTCTTAATCTTCACCAAGCCAGCAAACAAGCTGAGGTCAGTTTTTTGCTAATCAAAGCTCATTTCTGATGTATTGATATGGAATTTGAAATGGGTTCTTATTTTCCTTGGCAATGACATCGCATTTTGGTGAGCCCTTTCACCTTGACCAGATTTTGTTTAAATTTTCTTGTGAGGGTTCATAGCATAAACATACAACTCATGAAAATGAACTTTTTCCACCTATCCCTGGGCTTTTCCTTTTTTAACATTAAGTGAAAAACTATATCAACAATGCAGGAATATAATAAGATCAGCAGCATATCACTGTGATTTTAATGTAAAAACTGAGATAATATAAATTCGCTTTTAAAGCAACCAATTTCAATAATGTTGAAGTCTGGTCCAACTCAGCAAAATAATTGGGTTTTTTTTTCCAGTAAGAGTAAAATAATCAACAGTTTAAAAGCACAAAAAATTCTGAAAAAACATGCTATGGTTACATAGCCAACCCTAGTGTTAATACCTCTTATCATTCTAGAAGAAAATCAGCATCAAACCTTACTCATTTAGTCACCAAGTGCTGTTTTCAGTGTAGAAGCTTTACTGCATTAAATATATTTCATGACATCTATAAGCAAACCTTCACTGGATTCAACCAGACCATTAGATGGGATATGCAACAACTGACCTTTAATGATCTTGTACAGGGTTTGCATTCGGTGCTGTTGTTGAGGATGATCATCTCACTCAGGGTCCTCGTGTAAACAGAAACCTGCACCAAGGGCAGCATGCAGGAACAAAGAGGCTGAGCACATGAAAGCAGTAAAAGCCCTTGATATTACACACTGCAAAATCTAACATGTTCAGTTAAGTTTGGAAACCGATTGCCCCACTTTTACCCAGCAAACTTCAAAGCCTAATTAAAGTTAAATTAATAAAACAACTGAAAATTATGTGAACAGATTGTTTAAGTAAATTTACTCTTAGATTTCAAGATTATTGAATGATTGCAAGTAAGTTTACTCTTTAACCTTCAGTTATCTGACAAAAGACTATGTGGCATTACACCATTACTTCAACTTTATTAACTTTGTTATACAAAGTAATGTGAATTCCCTAAATACTATTTGACTCAATAAGTAAGTATAAAATTAATAAGTCAGCAAATTCAAGCTATGGTTAATTGGATGAAGTGAGGCAATCGGTTTCCAAACTTTTTTCAAGTAAACTGAACATGTTAGCATATGTTGCCACAATTAGCTTTAATTTTCAGTGGGACGGGAATCGAAAAGTGCAAGCACCTTGAATTTTAACAAGAGTTTATAAACAATCATCCTCTCATGTACAAAAATAACTGAAAATAATATGTGCCATCTGCACATAACTATCATTGTTCAGATGGCTTATATTAGCCATTAAGCTCTTCAACATCTTATGTTAAACATTGTCTTTTGATAAGTGCAAATGAAATTAGCCTAAATAAAAAGAACAAAAATAGCTTATGGCTGGAGTTTATAGAGTACAGGTTCAGGTCTGGTTCACCAGATGTCAAACTAATAACTGCAAAATACAATTACGTTGGCACCAAAAATTGTGTGTTGTTGCACTTATCTACCATAAAATAAGTGAGGCAAATTATATTCTGCATATGCTAAATATAACATATGTATTCATATAGTTGAGTCTGATCTGAAGAGAGCCAAGTGTTATTATCAACACAAAAATATTTATGACAGAATACAATTACACAGAAAGCAGGCTATGGAATGCTTTGTAATTAGATCTAGTGTTTTATTTTCTACTGTGAAAACAAATTCTACCAACTCCTATTGACAAGGGTTACCAGTGTGCACAGGTGTAGGCTTATTTAAATAATAAAACTTCACCTGTAAAGGCTGTTAAGCTGATGAAGAACACACCCATTTAAAGATTTTTAATTAAAGACCCACAAATGAGTCGGATGATTAGTTTTTCTGGTGAGTACATTTGAACTTAACGGTTTAGGCCTGTTTTTCACTGCGAAAATTAGCATTAGCATTATCACTGTTAACCATAGATTGTAAATGCACCGTGCTAACCAAGCTAGCAGCAAGCGCTATGGTCCGCTCCACCCTCTCGCCCAAATATGGTCACTTCTGGCTCCAAAAATCAAACATAGCGACGGCCAAATCCAAGATGGCGATCATGAACTCGCTACACTCGAAGCTTCAAAACGGCAGTTCGCAAACCAATCGGTGACGTCACGGTGACTACCTCTATATATTTTTTTAGTCTGTGGACACAACACGTTTAGTCCACTAAATGAAAATGGCCATGGTCGAGCCCTGAGTAACGGCGACAACTTAACTCATTACTTTGTATCAACATTTGGTGACTTAGGCTAGATGCTAACGTAACACGAATGCAGCATTTTACTACGAATTGAGCAATAACAAAAAGACATTAAGCAAAAGTGAAATATTCTGCAAAAAAAATAAATACCTTGACACTGAGATTTTTTTCCTCGCGCCTCTTCAGCAGCGTGGGCTGTACGGGAGAAAAGAAAATACTCTGTATGCAGGTGAAGGTGAGGATGCTTCTTCTTCTGCGTCTTCTTAAATGGCGATTTACACCCATGGGGGGGTATTATCGCCACCCACTGTTCATTATTTCAAAACACAACTTAGACTCTGAGTAAGTTCATTTGAATAATAGTATTTCTGTGAACTAGTGCCCCCTGTATTTTCACAACAATGAACAATGTTTACTGATAGTAAACTCAACTTTTTGGTTAAAATCTAGTAAACTTGCCATGTTATTTCTAGTAAGGTATACTATTTGCTTTTACTGTATACTTGTCATGCACATTCACAAGGCTCCATTCAATTTCTTCGAGTAGCTTTGTGGTTGAGGGCCGTCATCAATTTTCATCCATCTCTTTTCACCCCAGGTGGTCGACGGCGCCTCCATCAGTGTGTCTGTTGACATTGCAACAAATATGGGAAGATCAAGTGAGGTTTTATTATTATCTTCATTGGCAATGTCATATATAGCCCCGGCTTCATCTGCATCCACATTAGCAGTAAATCAAATGGAACATAAGCACGCTAACGAACGGAGCTGCTAACACTATTTATACAACATATCGAGGCAGTGCAGCGCGGGTTCAATTATTTGACATGCTGACTGAATGCTTCTCAATATCCCGTCGGAATGCCATTTATTTAACTTAAGTCTGTGTTCAGTACACTATTAACCCTTTGCAGTAGTGTTAGCATAATATACTCACAGACTAGAAGAATACAAAGACGTTTGATCCTTTGTGCTCTCAAATGAAACCAAAAAATAGGCCCTTTGGAGATATGGTACCAACAAGAGGGTTCAAATGCATTAAATTTCTATCAAAGGCAGGTCACCTTTGCCCTCCCTGTATCCCTGCTGGAGCCTACCTCAGCTTTCTCTTAATCTCAGAAAAAAATCCCAATAGCCAAGCACTTTTCTCAGGGTTAATTGTATGTGACATCCATAATACAACCCTGTGGTCAGTGGTTATCTTCAGATATGTGGAGAGCAAGTTGTTTCAGTCTTCTCAAGTTCCACTAATGCTCCATAAGAAAAAAAACAAACAAACAAACAAATAAATAAATAATAATAATAATAAAAAAATCTCTCATTATGCAATTGTTCTAAGTTAAAATACCTAATTAATTTAACATTGGAATAAATTGATTCATTTGACCTTTTGAAACTGGTAAAAATGTGAGAGGTTGTGATTAGAGTTGATTAGAAATATTTAACATAAAGGAATCATAAGGCTCACTTGGTTCACAGTTCACATGGCTTTGGGGGGAGGAAAGTCAGCTGTGCAGAAAAAGGAAACTGCTTTCAGTTTCCACACACAGATTCATAAGCAGCAAATATCACTCTTTTAAAAACAATTTAAAAAAGGAGAACCAATGCTTTCTTTGATTACTCATGAGTAGCTTTTCAAAATCGTACAAACAGTTCAATTTAAATGTGAAGCTGATGCTGTTTTGGTCTCCACATTGTGCCACTTGACTGAACTAGTGCACTAATGATGAGACTCAGGGAGGGCAAACTCCCATGGCTCTCTGTGTCCCTTTATTAAGATGGAGTGGGTAGACAAATGCAGGTGGGAACGAAACTGATAGGTTAAGCATCTTCCTCCAGAGGAACTTTATGTGCGTCTGAGAGCTACGGCAGGAAATTTTAATTAGCAGTCTCGCACACTATAGAAATGCACATGCTTGGTACACACTTGTTTTCTGTATATGCAAGTTTTTTTGTTTCTTTGTTTTGTTTTGCTTTTTATATATATGACCAAAAGGATCTTGGTGTGCTGCAGTTTCTTGGTGAAGTTCTTTCCTCTCAAAGTATTTGGGTCAGTTTTAGACTCTTGGTCACTGTGGCTGCTCTGTAAACCTAAAGTATTACTCCCATTAGCTGCAGCCCTGTTCCCTTGGGCCACAGGGGACACATAGAAGGTAATTACAGAACATAATGTTATTAATTACTCTGAGCATTCATGCAACTGTTGGAGCTGAACTTTCGGCAGATGAGATTCTTAAAGCCAGAGGGGCCGCGGCAAAATGCCTAAGGTTAAGTGAACCACTCTTCTCTCTCACTGAATGTGGAGAATTGTGTTAACTTCATGTTTTATCTACATTTCTCAGTATTGAGACATTTTTCCTACTGCTGTTACTGCTGAGCTTAAAAGAAGAAACAACAAAAGTCATCTGCAATGGCCCTCTTTAGTTATTCATGTCATTACAAAGAAGAGGCAAGAGATCATATATATATATTCAGGACTTTTATTTGTAAAAAATATAGTATAACACTGTTAGAGTAAAAGCTATCATTATTATTATTGTTGTTGCTGTTCTACTGTACTAATTTGTGCTGATAGGTAATTATCGTTAATAAAAGTGCTACCCCATTGCTGTTGTGAAATTTCCCACCTCCAGGATGTCTTCCCGTGATCTCTTCCCACATGTGGAGTGTATATATAACATAATTTAATCTCATTACCCCAGTGAGCCATATGATTCTCTGTAATGATGAGAACACAAAAGTAGGTGTTATGTTTTGACACTGCAAAATGGGGACTGGGTGGCCAAACCTAATTGGAAAAGCATGTATAGGAATATGTCTCTTGGCTATGATGCCATAATTGAAGAAAATATAACATGTTGTCGGTAGCAGTAGAAGTTATTAAAGAGGTAAAGCAATGGTCCAGATCAAAGCTAAACATGCACACATTACTACAATACAATAGATTGCCAATCACCAAAAGCAATCTTTCTTATATTTCTTTAATAGATCAATGTTAGATATAATATCTACTTCCATAAAGAAAGAGAAATGGGGAGTCCTTGTTATACTGAAATGTTATGGCAGGTAATGAGAGCCCCCTAGCATGTCAGCATCATCATTAAAGAAACTGCCTGCCCATTAAGGGTGTGAATGCTCCCACTCACCTCCCAATCACCAGCAAGTGGAGTTTATATATGTATATGTATGTATGTATTCGTGTGTGTGTGTGTGTGTATATATATATATATATATACACAGTGCATAAATGAAGATGAAGCAATGGTGCAAAATGGCAATAAACACATTAATGCACTACTATAATACGAGGGATCACCAATTGCAGCAGCACTTTCTCACTAACGTGAACAGGTCTGTTCTGAATCAAGCCATAAAGCAGGAGTTCCTTTGCAAATGCATTAGATTTAGTAGCTATAGTTTCTCTGGAAAAGTCACTTTTTGCTTTCATGTATATCGTAAAAACAGAAAATGGGGAATGTTGCTATATTCAATACTCCATGGAGTATCAGCTCATGCACAGGCGAAGTGTATACGCTTAAATGTATGCAATAATCAATAACTCTCTCTCTGATTTGAAACAAAATTAGATTATATGCATCTTCTACGTGCTTGGACCACTAACTGTCTAGACTTGGATCTCACTGGATATCATGGTTCAGTCAGATATCTTTCTATACAGACTTAAAAAAAAAAACTTTTTTGATATTACTTCTTTTCTTTGTCAGTAAGTATGAGGCCGAGGAAATATCTTTCAAGTAAAGTAAACGTTAACAAACTCAGATTTGACTGGTGTTAACACCAAAAGATTTGGCATCCTAGATCCACTTTAAGCCTTTGAGGTTTTACTTTATCTTATGTCTGGACTGCATCCTCCAGACTGGGAGCACATATCTGATGACAGGCCTTCCTGTGCATCAGACAACCAAAGAATTTGTCTGAATAAATTTAGTGCTACATTGATGTCAAATTCAAAGCTGATAAAGCCAAATATACATGTTAACAACTCGTCATTTCAGCTCCGTTTGAGTACATTAAAAAAGTAAAAAATTTAAAATAAAAAAAAAAAGATGAAGAGAAAAATCACTCCCTCATTGCGGGAGGTGTGATACCTCCCTTTATTCTCACAGGACTCTTTGGCAGTTATGATACATTTACTTACTTACCTGAACAGGAATCATTTTCTTTCATCTCTGTTCATGCCTTACAGGATCAGTAAGATACATCTCTACCCGTTTGAAGTACTGTTACCTAGAGATATGCTGCTGGGCCACCGCACCAAGCTTATTTGATATACTGAATTTTATGTCAACTGTGGCAATCTGCTCTATGCATCATGTGTATTTTCAAGTGCGGGGAGAGAATATAAGGAGATGGTGGTGCTATTCTTTAAAGCTACAGCTGCTGGACTGCCTCTTGTCATGATGTAGAGGAAGTTTACTGTATGAGGAGTAAGCAGACGATGTGGCGGAGACTAGCAGAGTTAAGGTTCACATTAGATAATCATCGCTCAAAGGATCATTACATCACGGCCAACACTATCAAGACCACCTGGACATCAAAACAGACTGAAAAACTTCTTATAAGCACATTTGCAAGTACATTACGTCAGAGGTTTGTAAGAGAGAAGTAAATGCCTCACACCCCGCCCATAACCTTTTACACTTTAATGATATCAGTTCCAGTGCTTAATCAGTTTGGCCTTCCTGTCCTGCTTTGATAATCAAAGTAAGTTAAGTGAGGAAATAAAATCTCATGTAACCTTTTTTGGGTTCCCTCAGAGCAATGTCCACCCTGATCCTTTTAGCGGGGGAAAATGGAAGTGCAAACATTTTATTAGAGATCATTAATTCTCATGTACAGCCGATTTAAGAAATTGCGTCACACGGGCTTTCTTGTTTGATGAAATTTGGCTGGAAAGTGGTTGATTTGTTCGAATAGTTTTGATCTGAGTTATAATGCCTTAATATCAGGGAAGTTTAAATAAGAGATAAAATATGGATCAATAAATAAACCATTTTAAAACATAATGCAAATGGAATATGCAGTAAATCATATTATTATTTTTATGGCCTCCCAATTAACTGAAAAATTGCACAAATGAGTATTTCTTAATTTTCATTCATTTAATTTTAAATGAATTATCTATGTATTTAAAATCATATTTTCATAGTCAGGGATAGTATCTACAGTCACTGGAAAATTGTCTTACTTCAACAGCAGCCTCAGTAGCTTTGTTGCAGTGGTTCCCAACCTGTGGGTTGAGGCCCACTGTTGGACCAACAGTGTATTGCAAGGAGGTCACCAAATAATTATACAGAATTAAAAGGAAATTCCCATATAAATGTTTTAAAGCATACGATCTATATGAGAACGATCACCCCGAGAAACCAACAATAAGGAAGTTCACATCCATGTATTCATGGAAAAAAGTTTTAAAATGCAGAGGAAGAATTTTTGATGATTTCAAATAGACCATGGGGTTGGAAAAGGTCATGAACCAGTCTGATATAGCTATTTGGGGATGTTGATGATATGCTCCAGTATGTGTTATTTATGCACACAATCAGTTGTTTCATGTTGAAGGCTAGGCCTTTGTGTAAAAAAACAAACAAACAAAACAAAAAAACACCAACGCCTGTATCCTAGGAGACTGACGTCTACATACGAGTTCGTTTTTCATGTGAATAACGTGTTAATTCCCCTGAGGAAATGCTGAGGAGATAATAACCCAACAGTCCTCTGCAACTATTTGAGCTGCAAACAGGTAAGAGCAGATTTTGTGCGTGATACTAGCACTTTATTCTGGTGTAATCAAAGTGTCACACTATATTGTCTGTTGTGGTTGGCTGTTTGCAAACATTGCACTAATGGCTCAATACCTGTTAGAAAAGCATTGTTCCCTGTAGACATGTTGTGTGCCACCTCCTCCATAAACATTTTTCTTTTTTTTATACAAAAGTGGGTGTTTAATAGTGTGAAAAGAAGGATGCAAGACAACTGTGAAGTTGATTGTAACACACTCAGGGACTGAGGGTTGTTAAATTGGATTCTTGAGAGTAAATTATTGCTTTGCGCTACTTCACTTTTGAGGCTCCCGAAGAATTAAAGTGTTAGAACTCTTATTTTGATGAATTTGCAAGGCTACAGTTTGCAAGGTCAGTGAGGCAATTAAAGGAAGTTGTTACAGTGTGCCATCTCATTTTCATTTGTTACATAACAGCCACCTGTCATGGAAACATTGTCAATATACCCTGCATATTTGCAAATAAATGTGTGGCTCTCTGCTCAATGCAGACATTATTGGCATTGCAGGCCTTCTTGAAGGAAGCTGCGAGTTGCCAAAGGTCAGTCCACTCTTGAGCTTTTGTACCTCACTCCATGGCAGGTTTATTCTTCGACAAAGGGCCAAGGGGAGAGTGAAGTGCTCTTGGTGCGAGCCAATTAGGGCTTGTTTATTTTCCTCTGCCGTCTAATAAACGTCACTTTCTAGTTTTAATGGCTTGGAAAGAGAATGTGATTAAAATTCAGACCCACGGTGTGACCAAACGTGAAACAGAGCCACGTTTTATGCAGAGGCCCTTCATCATGGAGAATGGCTCTCAGCGCAACATTGTTATGGGAGGTTATGATAATCGAAATATTTATTATACCCTGTTGACCTCTGTGTACAACAGCCAACATGAGGACAATGCTAAAAACAAACAAGACACCTTTAGAGGCTCACTGCTTGTATCATTTAAATAAATGACACAAGCAATGAATATATATGTATGTATATATATTCCAGTTCTGACACCTATAGACTGTTTTATTTTCAACTTGTTTATTAAAACTTACAAATTTTGATTTGGAAAAAAATAACTTATTAACAACTGTTTACCTACATTTTATATTTGTAACATGACTGAACTCTCTCTTCCTTCTTTGGGACAACACTCTTGCTTGAAGCGTTCCAGTCTCATTATAATTGCTGCTGTTGTTGTTTTTCATCTGTGACATTTAAAAATGTCACTCGAATGCACCGCGCCTAAAACGTGATAATTTAGCATATGATTGGCTCACATGTGTCGAGAGTTCTTTATAGCTCAGCAGTTTTACTTCACCTCACTGCTTTGACCAACTTGTTTTCAAAAGTAAACCACAAACTCAGCAGGTGAAAAATAGGATTTCATAAATAGAATGGCATGATTTATTTTGTTTTGTTCTCTACACTCTAGAGCTTTTGTGTTATATCTTATACGTTTATATTATTGTGTTTTCTATAGGTAGTTGGATAGACAATCTTCATTTGAGAATTTTAAAAAGTCCAATTCGATGGTGCCAAAAACGTCGAATACAAACAATATGTTGATCATCACATCATGGCAGCTTGAACGCCCAACAGTAAATCGTGATTATTCCAATCCAAGTGTTATGAGTTGTTATGTTAGTTGGTCTGTGATTAATTTTAATTGACAGCAGTACTCCTACGGTGTTTCAGCACCTGCCAGTGGAAGTCATGCAGTCCCTCAGGTGTAAATTACATTTGGCATTACCTTCCTGATACCCCCAGACTGACATGTAAACTCTTTTGGCATGCAATGTGACTTGTGAAAGAAGTTAATGAAGCCAAATTGGCCCATGAAAATGACTGTAGGACCAAACAGTAAACAACAGATTATAAACTGAAAATTAAATGCAAAACATTTTCCCCTCCAAACTGAAGTAAAATAAAATAATAATAATAATAATAATAAAAACAATTCCTTCTTTCTTTCAAGGTGAGCCATACACTTGGCAAGTATAAAAAACCATTTGAAGTTGGGAAGCATGTGGAAGACACTTTCCCTGTAGCAGCAAACGCTTTTGCTTTTGAATCATTTCACAACCGGGAAGAATTAATAGCTGCTATTCAAGACATCCAGTTATCAAAAGACAGTCACAAGCTGTTCTGAAATGAAGGCTGATAATGTGAGAGCACGGTTTAAAAAACATGTCGGTAAGCGCACCTCATTTTCCTCCTTTTAGTTCAATGAATCAACAGATGTTACTGATACATCAAAGCTATGCATTTAAATCTGTGTCGTGTTTCAAAGACGATATTAGGGAGACGACTTTTAAGCTTGTCTCAAACACTATGGATGGTATTTGATAACTGCTTATGCATTGCTATTGTTGTGCTTTACAACCAAGGGGTGGAATTTTCTGCTTTGCTTAGTAACCACATTAGCAGGCCGCAGTAAAAAGGCTTAGCATGGGTCAAGTGCAGCTGCCCGCACTGATCTACTTTCATCCTGTGATGTTAAGGCAGATGAAAAGGGGGACATTTGCGAGAAGATTAGGAGTTCTTAAAGTCCTAGAAGGAAGTCCTAGATACAAGAGGTGCATAGTTGAAGGAGCATCTCTTCCCCTCTTGCTTTGGTCAAGAGTTTCAGACTAAAACCCAGATTGGTGCCTTCACAGTTGATGATCTGCAGCATTTCAAAAATGTGGCGTCTAAGTTAGAGAGTGAGGGAAAATCCCATGCAAAAAGAAGCACTGCCTGCTAAGCCAGCATAGTTCCAGTGTTGAGTTTGATCAACAATTCCCTGAGTGCGCACGGTTTTGTCATGAAATGGAGACATTGTCTGCTGCAGAAAAACAGCAACACTACAGCGCACATCATGATGCAGACCTTCATACAGAAAAACGCTAGTACAGAATGAATGGCCAGGAAAGAAAAGAACATTTCAGTCGTCCGTAAGAGAGAAAGGAGTCCATGGACAAGGAGACAGCTAGAAAACAAGAGACAGGTGAGGGCAGATGCTGGGATGGCTTAGCTAAATGTTTCTTAGTAGTAAGTTTTCAAGGTAACAACTAATTCACTGTGTAATATCAGTCTACAGTATTCCAATAACACTGCTGTGACACCTGTATTGACACACTGTATTGTTATTGGTATAATTTCATTAATAAGGATCAAGTTGAAAAGGATTTTGGTTTTGCAAAGAAAAAGAAAAACAATTACACCCTATTTTAGTAAGTACAGTCAATTTATGGCATAAATGACCACAGACATTGTTACACTGGGTAATGAGGACAGAAAAGGATGAGAAGATCAGTCACTGGCAAGACACACTAAAGTGACTGTACTGCTGCTGAGTAATTTGTTTATGTAGGACTCAGTAATCAAGAACATCAAAGTTAATATAAAAATTCTAAGAAAGAACAGTCAGAGTAAATCATTGCAAAATGAATATATAATTCTGCAAATCCAGGATGTAGGAGCTTGCACAGGAAAATTGATTTTTCTAAGATTCAAGTTCAAAGATTGAATGGCAGGCTTATCAGTTTTCAAAGAAACTTCTTCTCCACTGCTTTTCTGAGAAATTATTTGAGCCAGTGACTATAGGGGAAAAAAAACTGTCAGAAATAAAAAGAAGAAAAGAAAACAGAAACTTTTGGAAATCAATACAGCCCAAATTTGTTCTGGGGTTTTCTGTCAGAGTTTGAGAATCAAGTTTCTAATGCTCTCTTTTAAGCAGATAGAGGCCATTTGGAGCACTGCTGCACACAAAGACTGATTGCAAAAATCTGTTAGCACAAAAAATTATGAGAACCTACTGCTCATGGCTGATGCACTGCAGAGCTAAGGGCTATGAGCAACAGAGAGCTTTCTGGAAAGAATAGACGCAATCATGTAAAATGCCAAATCAAAGCTTTGTGCATGTGCCAAGTGTAAAGACTGTGTCCACTCAACGCACACAATGCTGATACTTCCTGCAAACACGAAGGTATCCCTCACTCCATGGGCTTTCGAAAGCAATGCCACCAGTGAACTCCATTACAACATGTCTTTAATATCCGATGGCAGTACAGGTCTTACAGACAACTGAGAGAAACCTCACAAACTACTGCTACGAGTATGTGCAACAAATTCAGTGACTGCACATCAGCAAACAACCCCAGAAAACATGATCCATTCGTTATCCAGGCTCATAAATGAAAGACATGCTATGCTCAATCAAATTCATGGCTTCAGTTACATAACTATTCACATTTAAAGGAAAACTTTGCTCCAAGAAAGGCCAGAACTTCAACCATTGACCCATCATTTGCGGTACATTCCAGAGTTTTTATTTGTAAGAGAAGAAGACTTTGGGAAGAAGGTGTGGCAAATGATCGAAGCAGCCTCACTGGTGCCTGTCAAAGCAACAATAAGAATCAATCTGCTGCTTTGGATATCTGCAGATGTACTTACTTCGGGCGAAGACAGATGAGTTGTAGTGAAAATTAAGAAATATTGAGTACAGAAATGTCATTAATAATTGAAAAAGCCGCTTGATGAGTTATGTTGCTATTACAGCCCTTATGACAGAGCCACAATTATGACTAAGGTTAATAAACGTGCTTTAAACCTCCAATTTGATGAGCAGAGCCAGATTCAGAATCATTGGATATTATTAAACCTCATTCACTATTTGGTAACGATGAATGTTTGCACAAGGCTGTGTACCAATTTATCAGAAACAGAATAGAGTGAGTGGATGTTTTCAAATGCTGGTGGCAGAGAAGGAAGAGGCAAACTCTCGCTGAGTTATTCAGAAGTTTTCATGCTCTGGGTATGACTGATATCTCTGACTATTTTATGTTAATGTTATCACATTTTTATATGATAACATTAAGATAAGCTTTATTTCCTCAACTTTGTTTGCTCCACCTCTAACTATAAAGTCTTTAAAGTATTGATCTGCTCCTCAATAAATGAAGTTGACATCATATTCACTTACACTTTGTCATTGGAGGTAGTTTTTGTACAATGTTTTAACCTGCAAACTAACTAAATAACATGAAGAGAACAAAGACCTTGCAAACAAATTCAGTTTAGAATGCACTGTTTTCCCACTTTAAACCAAACACAAGCCTAGCCCAGTCTCGGAGAGGTTGTTTTACTGGTGTCCATACTGAGAATGTCCAATTACCCTTGTTTTCAGCCTGAACTCAGAAGACTAACAGCCTGTGCCTAAAGATCCCCAACTGTGATTTAAGAAATAAAAGGGCCAGAGACACAGCAAAGGGGTGGTTGAAAAATAAGCTCTATAGGTGATCAGTAAAATCTTGACATCAGCTCTTAATTTTAGTTACTACTCTTGTACTGAAGAAAATATGGTCTAATAAAATGGTTTAATAAGAGGTCTAACATAGTAGCCTTCATTAGATGTTGATAAAGACATAGACCAGATAATGTGAATAGTTTAATTTCTGTGATTAAAAGAGTCTCACTAAAAGTTTTCAAGAGTTGCTATCCATAACAATGAGCCGGCAATGTGCTATGTGCAAAATTAAATCATTGTGTTGTAATCAAGAGTAAAAATGACCTCAAAGTCAGAGTGAGAGCACCGCTGAATGCTTAATTAGGCAGTTAGTGTTGGCAAGTGCATTGCCAAATAATGGTGATGGTGTAGATCCAAAACAGAAACAAACATTTTTCAGAGGTTTCAGCTATAAACCCTGATGAAGCTGCCAAAGGGCTTTCTGTCCCAAAGAGTTTAACTGCTGGCTATAACACAATGCCTACTATTGCACCACCCACATGGTGACTAACTAGACCGCTCTTGCTCCTGCTTCTCACTTGCTCTCTCTTTTTTTTTAACTTGACACTTGAAACAAGCTTTTCTGACTTGATGTGTTGGTTTAGAACGGTGCCAAAGCAAACCCACATGAATTACTGTCACATTAAATCGGAAAAAGGAAATAAATTACTGAATATTCAGAGCAGAAAAACAAACCCTGTGAATTATATATGTGGGTTATTTAATGGCCTGTAACAAAACAACATGGCCTTCTGTGGGTCTCTTGGTTATACTGACCCTTATATTGATGATCCCAGATAAATGGTATGACAAACCAGTCACAACAGTGTCATTGTGAGACTGCTTTATTATATTACAGGCAGGCTCTTTAGAATTTAGTCAAATAAATGCAACATTCAGCCTTTTTTTTTTTTTTTTTACAATTAACAATTTATCAAGGATAAGTTTACAAGTTTCTGCACAGTCATACTTCCAGTCTAGATTAGCAGCAATGTACTGTTAATTTCCATGATTTCTGATTAACTGGCAGATTTTTGAAAATTGTTTCTTCGTTTGATAGAAGAAACTTTTTAAATTCAAAATGTGTAATACATTCACACAAAACTGATTTAATTGTGTGACCATCATCACCAGTGAAATTGAGAGGCTGGCATAATCTGTGACTTTGGACTTTAGCTCGTATTAGAAAGTCATTTTATCTTGACAGTTAAAATGTGTCCCAATTTAGGGGACACATCCTGTGGATGCTGCATTTGAAGACTGATTGCATCACAGCAGCCCAACTAAGCTGTCCCATTTCAAATGCTCCTTCAAAAGCAGCCTTTGTTTGATGGGAAACAAAGATCTTTCATGGCCCAGCCTGTCCCAAGACTCACCGCGAGCCGATAATTAAAGTCATATGGCAGCACACAATGCCCAAAGAGACTTTTAAGTATTGGATTTGACCTCAGCTGAACGGAACTGTTGAAAAACCTTTTCCGTTTCTAGAAATATGATCAGTGTTTCTTAATGCAATAAGAACGGACACAAGTATCAATGCAAAATGGAAAATCTACCATTAAATAGACCATCTTATTTCAGTTTGTCCTTTGTGGTCTGTGTCTGCCAAAGAGTGTGAACCCTGAATTAGGACCGTGATGCTGTGGTTTCCTTGGAATTAAACTTGAAGTAATCAGAAAGAGAATAAAACATCAAATTGGCGATTCAGCGTTTATAAAAGCACTAAGTGATTTCACAGAGGACTGTTAAAATAAGAATATATTGAAAGATTTTAAATTAAACTGGAAAGAATTTCAGCTTTTTTCAGTATACCCCACATTGAACTTCCTGGATTTTCATGGGCTCAGGATCATTTCCTGCTCTAAATGCTGTTTTCTACGTTGACCCATTTAAGCAGCCAACTGGTAATCATCACATCTGTATATTAAACTGCTTCTGCATCAGGGTTCCAGCCAAGATTTTCAGCAGGCTGAGATCATGAGCCCAGATGCCCACCCACAGATTAATTTGACTGAGGCAAAATTTTACATTACTTTTTATTGTTCCTGTTAAGCCAATTTCATAATGATTCTTTTGCCACATCGTATATTTATCAACAATATAACTGTCTGTTGAGATATCCGTGTTTGGGTGTGGAAGCCCAAAACTATTATACAGAAAATAAAAAAGTTTTCTGTTCTTTAACCCTGTTGATTGCAGTCTTAACCCTGGCCTCCATCTTCTTCTGTGTGAATTGCATGAAAAGCTGATGAAAGAAAAAAAGTTGGTCTCGCACAAAGAAGACTTCAAATACTGAAAAATATTGAGGACATAACCTCTATATTCTCCATGGTAACTAGTCATAGCTGGGAGAAATGAACTGTCAGGTTCCTCCTGTGCTAAATACTCACATATAATCAAAGTATGTGCTGTGTTGTGTTTGTGTCATGCATTTGTTTATGTGTGTGTGTGTCATTGTATCTGTGCTTATTTTTTCAGGCTGCATGCTTTGTAGGATGGCACTCCTCAGTATGTTTTTTAGTGAGCCTCTGTCAGCTGGCTGGAACCTCTAGATAAGGGCAGTTATGTGTTGTTTAGTTAGTGGTTAAGTATCGGTGTTCTCTACAGCTCCCCGTGTCACTGTGTTATCTGAAATGTCCCAGTGAGCTCCTCAGGCTCGGCTCTCTAGGTCGCAGTAATGAGAGAGGATAATTACTGATCACACTTTGCAAATGGAACAGCAGGACGATAGAGGGCGTCTAATGAAACCCCCCCCCCCCCCCCCCCTCGCAACATACATATACGCAAACACCATTAAGAGCATGATAATGACAAACACTGAAACAACTACTGGTCTCCTTGGACGAGGGGTAAATAGGCATCCTGCTTGTAAAAGAGCAATTGCCTGCAAAATATATTTATATACTAGTAATTTGTATTATAGGGGAGATATAAAGGGTGCCCTACATTATGCTCACTGGCAACATCTCTGTCAAATTCCCAAGAGCAACATTGTTATTCTGAAGAAAAATTATGGAGAGGAAGGGCTGATGTATACTGGTTTTTAAATGTTGGGATGTAGTGTGTGTGTCACCGTTTACTCTTCAGTGTCTAACCCAAAACTGGATTTGTGGGCATTACTGTAATATCTTTATTTATATAGTTGCCCCACAATAAGAAGGTTGTGGGTTCGGTTCCCGGCCTGGGTCCTTTCTGTGCAGAGTTTCCATGTTCTCCCCATGCCTGTGTTGGTTTCCTCCGGGTATTCCGGTTTCCTCCCACCATCCAGACATCATGTTTGGGTTAACTGGTGACTCTAAATTGTCCGTAGGTCTGAGTGTGAGTGGTTGTTGGTCTCTGTTTGTCTCTGTTTGTTGGCCCTTTGATGGACTGGAGATCTGTCCAGGGTGTACCCCGCCCTCACCCAGTGTGAACTGGGATTGACTCCAGCACCCCCCACATCCCAGAAACAGATAAGGGGTAGAAGATGAATGAATGAATGATATAATTTCACAAAAAAAACAAAAAAACAAAACTTGGTGGACAAATTATGTATGAGGGGGACTTTTTTGATCTGAAGCAAATTTTTTTTTTTTACATTTCAGTACTGCACTGCGTGTTACTTTTGGCCTGATCAATGTATGTTCTTCAAGGGAGATTTCAAATGGATGGTTTTTGACCTTTAATATTCCGCAAGGTCCTTGAGAGTAAATCATTGACAGATTCCATTTATAAATACAATGCAGGTACGTTTGTTCATGAGCAGTGCATTATCATACAATTTAGATAATTATTACAATTAACTGTAATAATATTACTTACTTAAAAGCTCAATTGCAGGCAGATAGAGGGAAACTATAAAAAAAAAACTAAAATTATGTTTTATTAGTTATTAATTATTAATTGTACAATTTTGTGCTAATGACTTCTGTCCACCTGTTATATTCGGTACTACGGTAATTTTCTGTTGATTGATCTAGTTGATACTGTGCTGCTCTGTGGATGAGGCCCAAAACTGTGGAACTATTTTTGGCCACCACCATAGACACGAAACATTTTATCTCACTTTGAACATCAATTTCAAATAGTGGACTATTTTGCAAGTAGGACTCCTTGCAGGCCCATATTCCAGTAATTACTTTAGTGACAAAAATATCATCAGAGCTGAAACTCTGATAGTGAGGTCTAGATTGTAAAAGAATGAATTCCTCTCAATGAAGTTTCATGTCATTGATTTATGATAAAGAATTAGTTAGAATGCAACCTCTTTGACCTTGAGCACTGATTATGCCAATGACCACTTCTCCTTGCCTTCCACTTGTAAGACGAGGACAAACATTGTACCAAGCCAGAAAAAATAAAGGCAGAGGAGGGGAGACGGAGCACTTTGTCAGATCAGCTAATTGAGTATTTGGCCCAAAGCAGGAACCATTTATAAAATCCCTCTTCCCTTTAGGCTGGCCCAACTGACTCCCATTCCTCTGTCTGTGTCCAGCTGTGTGCTGCTGTGACACAGGGCTTTATCACCCCTGTTCCTGTATACCCCCCTGCCTCTTCCTCATTCATCACCACAGAGTGATTCCTGGGTTTAAGGGGAAATGATAAAGATGCCTGCAGGCCGGCTGTGGACACAGCAAAACCCTGCAGGCTAAACTGACCTGATCAATCAAAAGCCCATCTTGGTCATACTGCCCTTCTGGTATCCCACTCAGGGAAGCAAAGACTTAACCTGACAGAAAACAACAATACATACCAGTGATCTAACACATACTGACGCACAAAAGCAATTTAAGATCCTGGAGTTTGTCACTAACCTCAGTTGTTGTACCCATTTTGTCCAACTCAACTCTTTTATTATGTTTGGTCTAGCAGGCAACTACTTCATCTTTGTTGAAGATGTCAGTTAGGGGGCCACCAATGAGCAATCAGAGTGAGTGTCCCAGAATGATAATAAGTGTCTACACTGTCTCCTATTTGAACAGCTGTGACTCCAGCAGTGCTCTTGGCAGGCTTCAGCCCCTGTAGCCTCATTTACCTGCAGCCTCTGAAGTATTTGCTTGGAACAGTATGTCCCTCAAACATCCGGAGATATTTGTGTAGTTGCTTTTAAAGCTTATTTTCCAGGTTTTGTCTCCCCTAATCACCTGTCCTACGTTTTCTTAATAACTGTATTTCCCATTTTTCTTAAAGGACCCATTTTTAGATTTTGCTATAGCTATGGAGCCAGCGC
The DNA here is from genome assembly GCA_034769265.1 of Remorina albescens. NCBI lineage: Eukaryota > Metazoa > Chordata > Actinopteri > Carangiformes > Echeneidae > Remorina > Remorina albescens. The sequence continues at coordinate 10,594,994 of CM068477.1, forward strand.
TGGCATGAACAGCTGCTCAATTACTTATTGAGAGCTCCATCCTTTGTTGCACTTACAACACAAGAGGTTACAATATCCGAGCAGTGCCAGTTCTTCTCAGTAGTGAAAAGTTAATTAGCTGGTTAGCAAGTTAACTACTCATTTAGGTGACTATGCCTACAATTCAATGTCCATTTGAGTGCTTTGTTTTGTAGCCTATGTAATCTGATGGAAACAAAACACTCTTATTATTATTACAATATGTGTTTGCCAGCGACTAATCGATTTTGTCATTTCAGAGTTTGCTAATTAGCTTACTAGCATGTATATCAACCTACTTTCCAACCATATTCTCTGTTGTGAATTACAGCTTGGTGCATATTTATACTTAGAAACAATCCACTTCATATATTCATACTTGAGACTCCTCTGGCTGAGTCAAATGACTTCCTATTGACTCTCCACCCACATTAATTGGATAAAATAATTTAATCATGAGGCTCTTCAAATCTTTCCAAATGTTATTAGACTGAATCAAATTCCAATAAAGATGAATGGATGAGTCACTTTGAGAGGTTTGTGTGCTCAGAAAAGGATATTCACTGTTTTGTAGCCAGACCCTTTTCCAATGATTGTATATGGGAAAATTGCTTCTCGTGCCAGTGTGAATCAGATGATGATTGATACCCCATGCTGCCACAATATAAACATAGCTTCAAAGCTCAACATTGCAGCCCAATTCTGCAGCTAAGATTTTTTTTTTTTTTTTGGTACCAAACCTCTGGACAGCTTGCTCCCTCTAGTGTTTTCTTTGGTCTCTGGTCTCTTTAAAGTGATTCCATCAGCAGGACTTGACGTAGCTTTGCCTATTTAACTGCTATTCCAACCAGATCTATATCCAGCCCAACTCGACCATCACGTGGTGTGACCCTTTTGCTTAATTTGTTGGGTTCGACTGAATACCCAGTTTACAAAACTTGCCTTCAGTCATTGCCTTGGCTTTGAGTTGACTGGCTGCGTTAATGCAATAATTGACAGTCATGTTGCTGTCTACCTGAAACCCTGATCTCTTTGTTGGTCAATATACAAAACTGAGTGAGTTGTAGGTTTTTGCTTTCTCTAGGTTTTCATTTAGTGGTGTTGATGAAGACAGCCTTGTGGGTGATTGTTTTGTTTAAAAACGTTTTTTTGGATTTCATTAAATCTTCACACTCTTCACACTGCAGGTTAAACTGCACATTGTTCATTTTAACAAATTTCCTACCCTGGACGAAATGTGACTTAAATGTGAAGATATTTTCTTGAGCTCATCCTTAAAACTTTTTACTGAACTATATATATATATATAAATATTTCATTTCTATCAAAATGGTCCCTGATGTCAATGCCATTATAACATGGTTTTTGTCATTTCACATAAGATCTTTACAATGGTCAATAGTGAAGGCTGGGAAAGGACCTGATCAGCATTATAAATGTATGTAGAGATATAATATTTCTGCTAAGTGCAGCACTTTTGCCCACACCAGTTAAAAGTCATTTCCCCAGTAGCCCTTTCTATTTACTCATTCACTATCTATCCTCCTCTTCACTCCCAGCAAAGTAACTGTTGCTATTTTCAGTTTTTCTGTTTTATATTAAGAGCCTTTAATGGATTGCCAATTATTACATACCCTCACTAGGCAATTACGCTCATATAAATTTAACTAGTTTGCATGCAAGGCAAAACACATTGTTTGTTTAATTTAATTACATTAACCACTCATGCTTAACTCATTCCCCAGTGAATAACGAATGGGAACATTAGCTTTAGAAAAGCATCAGTACTTTTTTTCATGTTCTGTTTTACAGACCCCTCAGTCCATTTCACAGGCCAAATCTCAAACATCATCCGACAAAATGAGTCAGTAGTCTCAGCAGGGTAGGAGATCTGCTTTTATTTTTACAAAGCCTGAAAACTGAAATTCAAACCCTGTTATGATGTTTTGATGGAAAATGTCTGCTAAACTTAAGAATGGCTCTGAAATGGTTGCTGACTTACTGAAGCACTGTGCTGGTTGGCAGTAAAGCGTGTTACGTTCACCACAAACCAGTTCACGTTTCAAACAGGTTCTCCCCACTGAGTGACACCCCCGCTGAGAAGAAGACTCTAGTTATTGGCGTTTCTGTTCTGTGAAACATGAAGTTAGCGACACCAGCGGCCATAGTTAAGTGTGTCCCTGCGGCCAGAGCAGCAACACCCAGTCTTATCTGAAACTGCTGGCTAAGGATAAGCCTCAATATGGTAAAGTGGTAATTCACGTGGCAGTAACAACACCCGACTACGTCAGGCGGAAGTCACAAAGATTAATGTGGAGTCGGACACCGTCGTTTTCTCTGGACCCCTTCCCAATCTGACCAGTGACGACATGTAGAGCCCCATGTCATCATTTAACTGCTGGTTGTCCAGGTGGTATCCTGAATACAATGTAGGCTACATAGATAACTTGAAGACTTTTATGGGGAGACTTGGTTTGATCCCCCATCCCACTGTGGAGGGGGGACCGCTCTCATATCGAGGAATCTGACGGAATTTACTAGAAAGTTAAAACTATGAAATTCCCGAGTCCAGGCCAGGACGAAGAGCTGCAGTTTAACACTCTTCCCTTTGCCTTAGTCAGAGTGAATGCCTGCCCAGAATAGAATAGAACTAATGTCTATAAAAACTATGCCTCTCCCCAGACCTACTAAATTTAGTAAATCTATTAAACCAAAACTAAACAGAAGAGGAGCTAAAAATGGTAACTTAAAGGAGATTAAAGCTACCACCAATTCGGCTCTAAATATCATAAATCTTAAATATGGAGTATTGACTATTATATAATTATATATAATATTATTATATTATATCATGTTAACTTTCATATTCCTCATACAGTACCATACTGTAAGTCGAGGGGGGGTGGGGGCTGTGATATTTCATTCAAGCTTATTAATCAGTCCTAGACCAGAATCTGGTTATAGATCTTTTGAAAGCTTCACTCTCACTCTCTTCCATTCAAAGTGGAAAATTGAAAATCCAGTTCTGCTAGTTACAGTATATCATCCACCTGGTCCTTGCTCAGAGTTTCTATCAGAGTTAGTAATTAGTACAGATAAAATCATTATAATGGGTGATTTCAGTATTCATGTAGATGCTGGCAATGACAGCTTTAGTTCTGCATTTAAGTCATTACTGGACTCAAGTGGCTTTTCCCAGTGTGTGAATGAACCTACTCACCGTTTCAATCACACCCTTGATCTTGTGTTAAGATATGACATTGAAATTGACCAATTAATAATTATTTCCCCACAACCATCTTCTCTCCGACAGCTACTCAATAACATTTGAGTTTACAATAAATGGCTGCAAAGCATCTGGGAATAAATTCCGCTATAGCAGATGTTTATCTGAAAACGCTGTAGCTAAATTTAAGGAGAATACTCAGGCATAATTTGCTAAACTGCCATGTCTAAATTCAATAGAGGACTTCTCCCATACACTGGTTGATAATCTTCTGAATAACACTATGGCCTCACTGTGTTCAAATCTTGATTCTGTGGCTACACTGAAAAAGAAAGTAATGAAACAGAGGAGGTTGGCACCTTGGTATAGACCCCAAATTCGTGCCTTAAAGTAAACAGCACGGAAATGGGAAAGGAAGTGGCAGTTCAGTAATGTAGATGATTTCTACTTAGACTGGAAAGAAAGTTTAAAGACATATGAAAAAGCTCTTTGCAGTGCCAGAAGCTTCTACTATTCAGCGTGGAAGAACAATCCCAGGTTTCTCCTCAGTACTGTAGCCAGACTGAGTCATAGGAGTCATAGCGCAGTGGAATCATTTTTTCCTTTCGCTCTTAGCAGCGATAATTTTATGGGACTTTTTACTAATAAAATCGTAACAATCAGAGCCAAAATCCAACAGCTTTTACCTCCAATTGGCAGTATCCTACTATCAAATGCAGCAGCTTCTCAATCAACTATAACACCTGCTTTGTATCTGGAGACTTTTTCACTGTCTCTCTGAACTAGTTTCTATAGTCTCATCATCTAAACTGTAACCTTGTCTTTAAGACCCAGTACCTACTGTACCAGGCTATTTAAAGATGTTTTTCCACTAATTAACATGTATATTCTTGATCTGAGAGTCTCATTAATATTGCTTTTCTTGGTTTACTTTTTGGTCCCACAACTCAGTGCTAGCAGGCAGTCAAGGTCTCTGAAATGCTTGTATTATTCAGTATATTGGAGATGTGCCTGGGAAAGCCATGAAACTGTTAACCATGTTGAAAAAGAAAATGCCATGCAGGTTCATTTATATTATCACTGTTCCGACACAAGACAATTTAAAGTACTTCACAGAAACCAAGCAATATATTACCCATAAGATATAAAGGACACTAAAAACACATTCAAAATATAATACAATGGAAACACTGGCAAAAGAATGGAATACGAATTTAAAATTTGGGTAGCTAACAATTTAAACCCTTTTTTAAATGCCAAAAATATGAAATTTAGCAGATCTCAGGTATTTGCTTGATCCACTGGTGGGCCGGATAAAAATTAAAAGCTGCTGCACTTTGTTGTTTTGATTCTGAAAACATTAAGTCACTCTGGACCTGATTACCTGAGAGGTCTGGCTGCTTCGTAACGTAATTGTGTACGCTAAAAGGCCTGAGATCACAGCTGAGTATTATCATTTCAAAATCTATCCTGACACAAAGGCATGCACTGATTTAAGGACTATGTGCTCCACTTTCTTGTTTTAAATGAGGACATTCTGGATGGGCTGCAGCTGTCTGCCTGCTGAAAACTGTGATTGACGCTGACAGTTTTGTCAGTCTGTCAACAGCTGTACAAGGTGCAATCATTATTGTTATTTTTATTAATATTATCCAGGAAGAATAGCTGTCTTGGTCTTTTTATGTGCAAGTTACAGACGCAGAATCTGTCTTTATAGATGTTATAATGACAATGGGATTGGTTTTTAGCCACCTGTGTTCTGCCTCCCAGCAGTCTCTCTTTTAGAGCTTTTACCAGTAAGGCCTTCCTCGTGGCTTTTTTTTTTTTTTCCCGAGGAAAATATAAGAAGAAACTGAGTTTAGAATTGAAACAGTTCACGGGGATCATCAGGTACTGAAAGCAGAGCTGGTCTGGGTGGAAAGCCTGCATGAATATTATTTTTTGTATCATCAGAGATCTTCAGACCCAGGGAATTATTGAGCTAAAATGTGCCCTTCGTGTGTGGTTGCACATTGAGATACGTTCAAAGTTATCCAAGGGTTTGGGATTGTTGATCGATTTTATTTGACCAAGTTTTCTTTCAAAACACAGGCAGGTTGAGTGTACTAAAAGCATTGTCTGACACAGTCCCCAGTTGGCGCACAGCTGGAGGCAGATTGGATAAAGCAGCTGAGAGGCTTGAGCACACCTCATTCATCCTGTTCAGCATGTGTGATCATGCAACAGGCATTTTAAAATCACTAGATTGTTTAAGGAAGCAGCGAGGGGTCTGTTACATCCCTGCTAGACACCTGAATGATGATGTCTGTGGTTATTACCTTTTTAATGGCCTGTCAGGCTGAAGCTACCTCCTTGTTTGGTGAGAGGTTGTTGGGTTCCTGATTAGGTCGGGGACATCCTCCGACCGCCTGAGGCAATGCGGACCAGGAACACGTGAAGGGGATGATACAGATACAAGCTGTCTGCCTGTGTCCCCTGTCCATGTCATGACATACTGTAATTTTTTTGGGAAGAACAAGATCGCAGTGAAGTCTAGATCCAAGAATAAGGACCTGAGATTAATTCATTTGACTTTCCTTTGCATAAAATGAAAAGTAGCAGCATGGATAGTAATCCTCAAAGCATAACTGGCAACAGCACTGAAACGTGTCAGCCATAGTTATATGTTTGGTAATAAAGTCCCCAATGGTGGCGGTGTGTAGTGAGCATCTCTTATTTAATCCCTTGATGGATTTGGATGAAGTCAGACAAAGTCCTGGCATTGATGGTTTCGGTACAGTGGAAGTTGGTTTGCGAGTCTAATCCAGTGGTGTTAGGAATCATCCAGCAGGTTGGCTGGTCAGCCGAGTGTGTAATGGATATGGACTACAAGTGATTCAATCCTGTGTGTAGAAGTCTGTTGGTACGGTAACTTTGGGTGATGTAGGGCAAAAAAAACAGATACGAAAAACTAAGTAAAATTATCATTGTTAAAAGCGCTTTCCCCCCAGATTAGCCGATAAGCCTGTATGGTAACAGCTACAAATTGGTAGTCAAGTCAAGTAGCACGTCAAGCTTGACAAAGTGTCTTAAAGACCAACACCCTGGCTTCAATGATGGATAACAGGTGTTACCAAACTCAAGCTGGCAGATCCCCGAACCGTAGGGGATTCAATTTTTCAAATTCAATTCAATTCAAAAGTCTTTATTTCAATCATGATGGCAGTATAAAATAACAGACGTGCTTGACCACATTTAAACAAGAAATACAACAAAAACAATTGATTTCAGCAGCAATCTTAACATGCTCGAAAAGGAGTCAGAAGAAGTAAAAGAACTTATGAACTCCTACCCCTTTTTTCAGATAGACCCTCGTGATTAATTTTGTGGTTAAGATATCAAAGATGTTGACGTACTTAGAAGTTATTTGTATTAATATTAAGAATTTTACCCAGTATAAATATATGTAATGGTATACCTGAGTATAAATTAGTTACTATTGAGTTATTATTGCCATGTGCTGTATATAAATGCTATTTACCCTGTGCACCTGTATTCACCTATACACAAACAAATACATTATTTACAGTGTGCACCTATATGCACCCTTATACACCATACATTATAAGCATTCTTATTAATAGATATTTATATACACATGAATGCATACATATACACACACACATATATATATTCCTATCCAAATATTTATAGATACACACGTGCATCCACATATCCACATACATACACACACCCACACAAGTCCAGTCCCCCCCACCAGCCCCTACCCAGTACCCCCCAATGACAGAACGAGAACAGAACCAGGAAGTCCTCCGTCCCATTTGGCCGGCGCAAGCCACCACACCAACACCAGTACCCGGAACCCCAGCAGCAACACCCGAGAGCCAGCCCAGGCACTCCCCACCCACTCCCCCCGCCAGCCACTGAGACCTCCCTACCCCACAACGGGAGCCCCCCCGCAACCCCAACATTATTAGTTATGAAAATCTACAATGTTAATGAACAATGTCCGTTTAATAAGTTAAATTTTATATTTGTGACTGCTGAGTTGTATTTTCTCTCTTAAAGTCCCAGAGTCGAGCAGTTGAAATCGACCTGCAACCAAACAGAAACACATCGTAAATAATGTTGAAATATTGCTACTTTGGGATTATTTGCACTAAGAACAAAATGTGATTGTATTTATTTATTTATGGAAGTTAAAATAGGTATTTTTGCATTTTCTGATTTCATGTTCTTAATATTTCTTATACCTTTTACATTTAAAATGTTTTTTTTTTCCCTGCAGCCTCTGTAAAGTTTAGTTAGTTAAAGTTTAGCTTCCAGCTCGAAAAGAATAGCGCGTAGAAGATTGGAATCACTTCTATGCTGTAATTGTAAAGAACTTACCATTGAGTGATATGGACCATGTATCCATTCAATAAAGCATGACCTTCAGATACTCAAGACTTTCCAGTGCAAAGGGAAAAAAATATCTAAAATGGCCAAGGAACAGAGTCTTAGAAACACCAGTATAAAAAGGTTTTTTCACTGAAATGCATGATACATCTACCCTTTCAGAGAAAATCTACAGTAATAATAATAATGATAGGGATAACTCCGTTTTTGGACTACTGCTGATCACAAGGTCCATCTGCAGAGAGTAGCCAGCCACATTTTCTTATCTCATTAACAGTTATTTAAGCAGCTGTCTTATGCAGGCCAGAGCTGAGTAACATCAGTGAGTGCGGTTGTGGAAGAAGAAAGGCTTTTTCTCTTTGAGAACCCCGAGGACCTCCCGTCTAATGAAATGCTGTCAAGGTCCAGTGAGCTGAGCTGTCAGAAGAAAGCTTTACAATGGAGAAATGCTCGACAACCAGCACAAAGCGAGAGGCAGATAGAAAGCCCAACTCCTCATACACTTATTACATTTTGGGAAGCACTCAGGCAGATAACAGTGGGAAGCTGCCTTGTTCATACAAACAGAAATCTGTTGCTTCCCCTCGACCAGATACCGTATTTGTACTGCGCCCTCAACTGTAGACAACAGTGATTAATTTAGATGAATTCTATCTATTCTATCCTTCAAGCTGAAATAATTTGCCCAACAAGCCACTGTAGAACATCAGGAGACAGTGTTTCAACTATCAGGATCAATATATTTAAGGGCAAAGATTAAAGCTTTATACAGAAAATGAGTTGCATTGTATAACAGGTTTCTTACTTTTATCTTTTCTCATTGCTTTCAGTGGACAGTCTAGGAGAGCACCAATAAAAATTAGTCAGACAAGTGTAAAAAAAAAAAAAAAAAAAAAAAAGAAATCTGATGTGCAGTTATTATCTCCACCATAAATATGAGCAATCCTTGGCAGGTAACATGGAGGAATAGACAATATAAACTGAGCCATCTTATTGTGTTATAGGACATACTTTTCACAGAGTTGGTGCCTATGAATATCTGGATCAATGAAATCACTCAAATAAACCACCTTTCACAGAAGCAATAGGGCTGTACTCGACGAGCTCAACGCCTCACGTTGACTTTTCCAGCTAATTAAACAAGAAACCATGACAGGCAGAGGAAGCAGAAGAGTGCAAGGGGGAACCCACTTGCTACCAGAGTCACAGGAAAAGAAAATATTACTCTGTCCTAAAAGAGAGAAGGGGAGATCAAGTGCAGCTATTTACAACCCTGTGTTTAATCTAATCCAGTTGTCATGGCAGCATTTTCATTCTCATTAAAGGAAAGCTTTACATGGAAACAACTAAGGCTGCTGTTGGCTGTTTTGGGGGGGGGGGGGTTGTCTTTGCAATGGTAGGGAAACATCAACTCCAATTGTTCTTGCTGTGTCTATGTGACTATCAACCATTTTCACTGTGTGTTTTTCTATTTCAGGTTTCAGCAGATTACAGAACAGCACACTATGAGGGGCCTGCGGAGCAATCAGTTTTATGGTGGGCCTGCAAAAATGGTACAAAGGAGGCACACATGAAAGCTGTTCTTTCACCCACAGAGGGTAATGATAATTGTGCAGTTCAGTCACACTTTCTCCTGCAGCTTGTTGCTGACAGAGGGAGGGAAAAACACAATTTTGTAGTTTTCATTCGGAAATGCCTCAGAATACAAAGAAAGGTGAAGGTTCGTGGAATGAAAGAGTAAATAAAGAACTGCCCATATTTGTGTTTTATTCAACAACATGTTCGTCAATATCCAGGAGAGAATACGCGCCGTTGTGCCCTTGTACCTGCAAGGTTTATCTGGTATTGAGCCCACATTTATAAACAATCTTGTGAAGCTGACTATTCTCAACAGAAAAAATGTGGCATTTATTTCAATCTGTGAAAATTGTCAAGCTGTCATGATTAGGATCAAGCAGAAACCATGCCATGAGATATCAGACACAACCAACAAACTTACTCAATAAGAAAAGCCGAATCCTTAATGTCACAGTAAAAGGAGGTCTACAGTCCTGTGTGGAATTAAGAGAAGGGTGGGGGAGGTAATGCTAACAGAACCTGAAAAACATGAATACCAGCAACTTTTATTTTGAACTCAAAAAGACTTAATGTTAACAAACGAGCTTGGTGCTAGCAGGGTGTTAGCTTGGCTGCGTGTTTCTTTCATCCCCCATGTCCTCAGTCAGCCAAGGCGCGCTCTTTTTAAGTTTGGAAAAAAGAAAAAGAGACATTTTTTCAAATTGAGCAAAATAAAAGGAGAAGGATTACCACAAGGTTGCACAAAACTGATACAAGCATGACTCGGGCAGACTCTGTCTTTAATATTTAATATTTTCTTTTACATGTAGCAAAATAGAAAGTAAGTGATAAATGATAGAAAGTGGATGACTGATCTTTTTAACAATTACGGTATGTAGTTTTAGTTGACCAATATCAAACAATTCGTTTTTGATTAACTTCTTTATAATTACAAATATTAGTTTACTGAATAATTAATTGTAAACATGTTGAATCAGACCCGGAAACAGAAATGGCGATAGACGTGACTCCGTGAATAATAACTAATAATAACATATAAACAGTTCAAAACCCAAATGGTGGTTAAAAACAAACAAACAAACAAAAAATCATCCCCTGGAGAAACTGGAAACTGGAAGAAATTATTAAATGACTTAGGAATCACAAATTGAGAGTTGTTCAAAGTTAATTTTCTTTCAAAAGACTGCAACACTAAGCCAGGCCTTAGAGGTGGTAGAACAGGAAATGCTCATCTGGAATAAACTAACAAATGGCTCATTTGAAATGACATTTTAGAAATTAGAATGAACCGGCTTCTCCTTGCTTTTGCAACGGATGATAAAGGTTAATAGAAGTGTCAGGATCTGGCTAGTCTCCTGGCTCGGCTCCAGTGTTTTGTCTGTGTTGTCTGTTATTTTCCAGTAGTGAGCGGGGCTCTTGCATTCTCTTGCTCCCACTCACCTGCACTGCATCATCCCCATTACCTGCCACTCACCTCTGCTCCCAGATAAAAGCCGGTCTCATCCTCCACTTGTTGCCAGTTTGTTGCTTTATCCTCTGTGGTAACACTCTTGGCCCCTTTGCTTGTAAACGCAGTTTTGGGAACCCGTTGCTTAGTGTTTTGACTTTTACGTGTCTTCCAGCGCAGCCATTTGCCTGCCCTTAGTTTTGCCTTGCGCAACCCTGTTGTCTTCTGCTCCCTCTGTCCCTTCTCTGTCCCATCGTCAGCCTCACCCGGAGCACTCCTTCACAATAAACTGTGTGTTTTTTGTCTTTATCTGTCTGCATTGTGGGTTCAATTGTTGTTCTGTTAAGTTTGAACTTACTGACAAAAAGTTCAGTCAGGAAGACTATCTCCTCATTTATGCTTTCGAAGTCACTTGCTCAGTTTCTTGCTGTCTATGAGCTCCATCCATTTTCATCCAATAACAACCTGACACCGTGGCCTTTAGCCAATTACCGAGCTCCGGAGGTCGATTCCTCTACTTGATAGAAAATTAAAACCTACGGATAGCTCCCATGGCGATTCCACTTCCTGCCATGGTCTAAGCACCAAAGTCTAGTCTTTTTCTTCACAAAAAGGCTACTACAATAATCTGTCAATCATCATAACCTATTAATCAAACCATTGTAGTACATAACAATAAGCTATAGGACGATAGACTATACAGTTCTGTAAGAGCAGTTTCCTGTCATTATCCCACAGTATCCACCTTTATGTTATATTCAAGAGAAATTATGTGGACAGGACACAGTTAGCATAAACATAGATTCCACAGGATGAATCAGGGTGGAACAGTTTGTGTCTGTAAAATAATTGGTCTGACTAAACTATAGCAGAAATGTAAAAATAGATCAAGTTCAAAGCCTGGAACTGACAAGCTCGGAGCATGTTGTTGAGTTGTGGATTAAGACTGTAACACAAAACCCCAGAGGAGCAGGCGAGAAGTATGCTTGCGTTCATCTCACAGTCATTTTTGTTAGCTGGATTGTCTGCTCCAGTGCATAAGATGATTACAGCTCTCATTAAGGGTGGACTCGGACTGTGTAAATCCCTGGACAGACTGGTGAACAAGGGGGAGAGCAGCATGAGCGTGCTGCCATGATACACACTGTCTGTGTCCAGAGTTCACAGCTGTGGTGAAGAGGCATTTACGCAATACTTTAATTTCACAGTGTTGGCACATGTGCTTGTTCAGTGGTGATATATTTTTTTTCCATGCTGTAAGTAAGTCTTTAGTTTATGAATAGAAGAAGTATATTTCTAACCCATATTTGTATTTGCATTTATAGAAAATGGTTATGCAGGTTGATAACAGTTCAATTGGCCACTTCTCATAGCATGTCTTCTGAGATACTGGAAAAAAAATGACTCTCATCTCATTGGATGGGACATACTTTACATTAAAGATATGAAAGGTTTAGTTCTTCATTAAATCCATGTACCTGAACTGTATTTTAAATCTAAGAGCTTCTCTTCTCACTACTTTTCACTTGACACTTGACTCCTCTTCTCTGAGAGGAAGAGAGTTTTTTTTCAATACTCCCAAATCGATGAACTCTGACAGATGAACTAGAGTCATGACTCGCTTGAGCACCGAGTCTCATTATCTCAAAGACCATATTCTGGTTGTAAAGAGAAAAGAAAAAATCTGAGCAGCAATAAAGATTCTGCTAACCAGAACAGAATGCTCTCTTTAATTTTATAGATAGATAGATAGATAGATAGATACTTTATTAATCCCCGAAGGGAAATTCAAAATATACATCCTGTATGTGGACATTAGAGTCCACATACAAAACTCACACAACTCACTCACATACAGACAAAATAAAAACGACTTACAACAAATTCAGAGGCATTCAAAACTTTACTGTTTTTGCCGAAACTATGAGCACAGCCAACAGATTATAGATCAAATTTATATCAGGTGTCCAGCTGGAGATCAATAATTTCGAAGAGACAGGGAGATATGTGAGAAACAATGGGAAGAATACAACCCAGTCCACAACATCATCTTAAGATGAAAAAGAACCCCCCCACACCTGAATGTCACATTTCTTTCAGAGAGCAGGAAAATAAAATGGTTCTCGCCACCTCTGACAGTCATTCAGGCAGGAGGGCAGCACAAAACCTCCTAGGATGACCCCAAGGCCTGCTACACATTCAGCTCCTCGTGCTGTGGACATCGCCTGCAATATTGTACATCCTCATCCCACCAGCCGTAGAAAAAAAGGCATCCCAGAGATGACAAAGTTGAAAGTTTCTGTTAATATAATGACAACTTGAAAAGGATGGATGGCTGACCGGCGTGTGTCTGAATTTGAGTGGGTGTGTGTAGGTCCAAAGGTAAGTCAGCGGGATACAGAGAGGAAAATCCACATTGTTGGCACTGTTTGAAGGGAGAATCTGAGTGTGTCTCACAACAAAGGGAAAAGAATGAGAGAGAGACTTTCACATCAAAGTTTGCCTTCAGTCCCACCAATCTAGTTCCTTACCTCCTAGGGAGAAACAGGAATGTGGTCCTCCTGAGCATGCCGCACAAGACAGCATAGATTATAATGGTGAGGACAGGACAGCAGCAATCATGCTCAGTAAGTGGAACGAGAGGAAGGTGCTCCTTGGAGGTGCTGGGAGGAGCTGCTTGAATCCCCACACTTTGAAAGAAGGGAGCGCATCTGTGCACGGCCGTCTCTGCTGTGCTTTGAAGGCTGTTCTGGGAGCTGAATCTGGTCCTGATCCATCTCAGGTTGCAGTTTTGGGAGAAGGCAAGAGAAGGAAAAGCGTCATCTGCTGTCCGAATGAATAAGAACTGTAACACAAACACCGTGGCACACACATTTGCATACTGTACCATATGTGTTGATTAGAGATGCATTCCTTTTCCTCATGTTTTTATTTTGCATCTGTTATATCTGTTATATTATTTTTATACACCTGGTGAGTAGGAGTGAGTGGTTCAAAAATGAGTCTTGTTGTAGTGTTAACAAGATGTAAATATACATTTTAAATGTATATTTTGTACAATGTACATTTTACTATTATAGCTGCTGTTATTGTTCCTCTTCAGTAAAATGCATTCAATTCTACCTTGGGCTATTCAAGTGCTATCACTTGCTAAAAAATATTGTTTATGCCCATCTGGTCCCTTTAGCAAGAAAATTAATCCTCTATGTGAGAACAAAAATAATGATGGGAATGTCTTTTTTTTTCAAGCTTTCCAACAATTAAATACAGTCTTTTTTGAACTGTGAAGAAGGCAAACACAAATCCATCCATCCATCCATCCATCTTCTACCGCTTTTCCATTTCCGGGTCGCCGGGGGTCCTGGAGCCAATCCCAGCCAACGTTCCGGGCGAGGGGCGGGGTACACCCTGGACAGGTCGCCAGTCAGGCAAACACAAATATTCAAAGAAAAGTTGTGTTGACTGATGCGTTATTTAATCATGCAGAAGAGACTCAGGGTTTAGAATTCATCAAGCTGCTTTAATTCAGTTGAGGCTGGTCAATAAGTTACTTTGGACTATAGGAGTATATTTAGGAATATACAGAACAGGCCCTTTTACACAGAGCTTTCACTATGTTGCCACTCAGAAGACAGATTTGCTTGTTGACAGTGAACCAAACAAAGGAGACAAAATGCTTCCACAGTGAGAGATTTTAATGCCTCACCGCTGTTGCAGAATCAAAGGCATGACATGCAACACAACAACATGTCCAGCAATACCGCCTCTCCAGCTACTCCAGCTGTGTAACTAACTACCCCCTCATTTTGTGTTTGTACTTTTTATAAAAGATGAGAGCCGATAATGGGATAACGGCATAGCACACTGCCACCTTAAACTGGCTGTAAAAAGGTCCAAATGTCAAGAAGAACAGAAAAAGCTACTTACTACTTCACTTATCCGTCCCCTTATGAGTGATTACAGTAGCACTGTATTGTTTGAATTACTTTACTGGCATGCTTGCTGCCTGAATGTGCTAGCAGTCTGTGTATCAGTTGAACCCATATTCATTTATCTTGACTCATTGATAGTTGAAAGGATTGTATATTTAGGGGTATCCTTAGCCCCATAGGGGGAATATGTAGCAGACCTGTCCAAATATGCAGCAAAATATTAACTATCCATCAATTGTAATACTTCATAAATAGTAATGACCCATAAGTGTATGTCTATGTGCAGGGGAGTGTGTGTGTGTGTGTGCATAAACAGTCTGTTTTGGCCAAAGGAGAAAATTGCTGTGTTTGTCACACTGACCACTGGGTCACAGTGACCTGAAGAAAACTTCTACATTTACAGATATTGTGAAACCATGATTCTAAAAACAGTCATCACTCTTCTTATTAGATCTGACCAGCAGCAAACAACAACAAACACTCAGGTCTTACCACCATGAAAGTATATGTATCGGTCTATATGTATATATAATAAGTATGTAAAGCTTTGCTAAGCTTTTTGTATTTGTTGACAATTAAATAAGTGTAAATCTATAACTCTGTGTGACCCTAACCCTTGCTGGAAACAACATGCACTCTAATACCGACATACAAACACACCCCAGGCAGTTATTTCACAATATTTTATTATTTAGTTATAATAATAACTAGCTAATGGGTCAGCTTAGGCAGGTCGGAAACAAATTCTTTGTTAGGAAAATACACACAATGGTATGGTTGTTAAAAAAAAAACAAACTACACTGAGCACCTTTTAAGCGGCACTTTTACAATTTAAAGGACAAAACAGCTGAGAAGAAAAGGTTGGTCACGACTCTACTCAACAATGAACATTGCACTGCAGTTGGTTGACTGCAGACAATGTCAGCTTGTTAGATTCACACAGTATAATTACAGACTTTGAAAACTCACCAGCCAGTTTATTGTCCTTTTTCGAAACAAAATCCCCTCTCTTCATTCCACCATTAGAATAATCTGACGGAAACAAGGGAAATTTAAGTATATGTTCGAATAAATGTGCCTGGTCCATCTCCATTCCCATCTTGTTGATTGATCGCCCGGTGGTGGACATCCATCTATCCATCAGATCTCATTAACACTTCAATTGCCTGCAGGGAATCATGGGTAGTGAGGGAGAGGTTCATCAGCATAGAAGGACAATTAGCATAGGAAGCAAACACAATAATGCAACAATCGCATTGGAAAAGTCAGTATAGTGAATCCCCCAATACAAGCATGCGCTAAAGGAGAAAAATGTAATCAAACACAAAATGATGTGAAAAATACATCTGCTTTAACTTATGTTGACACTGGTGGGTTTTCATCATGAAGGGCATGTTAATATCAGCCAGAGATTTAACTGTTTCAGCTGATCATTGTAAAACAAACAAAAAGTTCAGCGTTTAGGTCAGATGTCTTTATATTCAAAGTAAAACTGCAATATCTACAATAGATATGTAGACATAGTTTGATACTGTGGACATAAATGAAGTTGTCTGCAGTTACTATTAAGAGCACCAAGATGTGGCGATTGATCTGTAAGTAATTAGCCTATTCAGAGAGAATATCAAGCAATTTCACCAAAATAGCATCCATCCGTAAAAAAACAACTTGTGCTTCAAAACAAAGCGATTCATTCAGGCATGTTTTTCATTTGTTTGTGTTCCATTTCTATTTCTATGTTTTGACAGAGCTATTTTACAGATTATTAATTGTAAACAACAATAAAATGCATTGGCCCCGCGATGGACTGGCCACCTGTCCAGGGTGTACCCCGCCCTCACCCAATGTGAGCTGGTATTGACTCCAGCACCTCCCACGACCCAGAAACGGATAAAATAAGATAAAATGCACAAATGACCTTTGAAGCACAGGAATAAATTTGGCCTAACATTGAAATCCACTCTACAACTTAAATGAAGAAAAGATATTACACCAGGCAGGAGCATTTAAGAGTCACTGCAAACAGCCGGTGCACAAAGCTCTCAACCTGCAAACCCACTGGGAGAGTTCAGTTAATCTGGTTGCATCCAAACACACAAGCAACAGAGCTGCCTGTAGAACATAGTGATGGATGACATTGCCTGGTCATTGGAAAAGGCACAGGAAAGGAACCAGAGCTTGGACCTCTGGGAAACGGGTCACAACCATTTCGCAACCTACCGATCACCGAGGCCAGAAAAAGGTCTGGCGTTTGCCACCGTATGAAGTGCACAAGCAGCGCATTTTATTGAACCAACAATATTTCAATCCAACAAAATGTACCTCAGGTGTAGGCCAAAAGCCACAAATGATAGATGCCAGTCACCTACAAAACATACATACCCATAAATCAACTGAATGAACATTGTCATTCTTTCAAATAATACATATCATTTAAATATAGCTAAATCCCTTTTTTATGCTGACTTTCTAATACATTTTGCAGTGTGTTTGCGTTAGCATAGACTAAAGCAATCATCTTCACAAACAACATGTGTTTTCAGTCATGTCCATATGTTTTCTGCTTTCAGCTACAGTCCTGCTACATGTAACTTAGCTCATGTATATCCTAAACCAAATGGCAAAAGTCAAGATTAGACTGAAACACACGGAAAAATCCATATCACTTGTATCAACTGAGCAAAATGACATTGAGTCCGAGGTATATCTTACATGTGTCGCTTTAGCACTTAAGACTTGCCCCGAAAATTGATGCAATCAAGTTGGTCCTGGAAGATTCTAAAGCACCTACAGTAGTACAGTAACATTTGACCCCTTTTATTCCTGAAATACTGTTAAAATGGAATTAGCAACTCTGCCGCAGAAGGCAAAGGTAACTCAGGTAAAGGAGTTGCTATTGGTTTTATGTGTATTTGACAGATAAAATATCAGAAAGAATGAGACTCATTTATGCTTAAATGCAGCTTATTTTGAAGTGTCTCGCTTGTGTGCACATGCACATCAACGATGGAAATACCACACGGATTTAGGATGAGAATACTGTGATGAATTTTTAGGCAACACCAATGAAGTCTACTTCAAGATATTCAACAGAAAGTTACAAGTGGGATTTTAGGAATCCTCTCATGGTGGTGTGGAGGCTGACAGGATAAATTGCTGTAATGGCATCAAGGGTTCCCCAAGGAAAAAAGGCTTAACCACATCATAGGGCTTTAGCCTTACTCTGACTTCATGACAATGTGACCTAGCCACTTATGAATCATATAACTATACTCAGTCCATGAAAAACCAAAGTGGGTTTAAGAATAAAGGCAATTGATAAAATTAGACCTTTTTTTTTGGATGTGATGTATCCAAATGATTCTATTATTTTATTTCAAATTTTTCAAATTATAAAATTATGACTGACTATTGTATTATGTCAGCCGTATACGCTGAAGAAAATATGAGAAAGTATCATTAATTGCCTGTGCATATTCTCATTCATCCAGGTCATAGTCATATCCGGCATACAATTTAATCAAATGCAACTGGACTTAGGACTTAGGTTTGTCAAACACTAGTGAGGACTAGTCAGACCGATGCGTTCCAAACTGATGAAGCCCCTGGGATAAGGAGGCGAAACGTCTTTGACAAACCTAAGTCCTAAGTCCAGTTGTGTTCGATTCAGTTGTTGGCCGGATATCATTATGAGCAGTTTGTTGCTGCAGAGTTTCTAAACATATCCTAAACAAAACAAACAAACAAACAAAAAATAGTATTTGTACAATCTGCCTTTCAATGTGAAAAATGTATTCCACTATTGGACATCTATGGTTCGGTGTATATGAAAGTGATGTGTTCCAAGGATTTTTCAAGTGATGACCACTGTCCTCTTTCAAAAAGATTAATACTGTCATAGGTGCTTCTTTAATAGAAGCTTCTGCTAACATGGTAAAAGGCATAACACAAATGACCTTGACACTCAGAGACGGGGTCTTTAGTGATCACGTCTTGCTTTTGACCCTCAGCTAATTTCAAATGAGGCTAAAATCCAGATAATTGGATTCTGGCTTTTGGGTCGATAGTAAAGCAGTAGTTGCTTTTTGATTAAAATTACACCTTCAAGGATAACAGGCAAATCTATTTTACTAGGTTACTACAACCACACTTCAAATCCCTCCATATAGGTGCACTTCAGGTTATGGCCACCTCTTTGTATTTATACCCTGAAGCAAACAGAATGTACAGTGTATTTTTTTGGTATTTATGAGAGCTTTGGCAGCTTAAAATTTGTGGCAGTGACTACTTCGCTGAGTGACACCAACCCTGGATGAATTCGTCTTGATATTGGAAAACACCCCTTTGCCCTTAATTTGTCACCTTTTAAAAAAGAAATTTGATTAGCTTGCTCCATGTGTAATTGCTTTCCCTCCCACAGCCAACCAGGAATCTCGGATGTAAACATTAATCCATTTCCTACCATTCAATTAGGTGAAAGATTTCAATCTTGCCTTCTCACAATGTGATCGTTTTTTTTTATCTCTAGGGGTGAAGGACTATCTCTTTTCAAACTAAGTGGGTGGGTGAGAGCTTGTGTCTCGGGGGGGGGGGCTTCCTATCATGATGAGAGATGATGGGTTAGAAGAAGGGTGATCTCAGGGTTAGGGTTAACACAGGAAGGGCTGACTTGACTAAAGGGCCCTTATAGTACCATACTATCAGGGTTTAAGTGCTCCATGAAAATGGCGTCATCTTGAAAAAATATTTTCAAGGTTGGGTTATGTGCAGTGGGATAGAAATAATACTGCTATAATAATTGTGGTTTTATCACCTTCAGTTATGTATGTAATTATAAATATTGTATAAAATATTTATAAATAGACAATAATATATTAATAATGAAAATTGGACTGAGTAACTGGAATTAGTTTCCAACAACACTAACATACTCAAGCTTTGCTAGCTGCTCCTTGAGTCTTAACGCTCATAATTGCTTGCAAATATACGCTAGTAACAATGCAAACTTGTGTTAAGCTAATGCGTTACGTGGTCACTATTTTAGTTTCACCTTTTAGCATGCTAATGTTTGACAATTTGTTCAAAAGGTAAATTTGCCTCCAGCTGAGGTGTATGGGAACGTCAAATTAAGGTGAGTACACAGCAGAAAATTTGTACAATATTATCAGACAACATCACAGTACAGATATTGATGGGATATTCTGGTCCTGATGAAAGAGGCGGACCAGCCAGTTGTGTTATTGACATGACCAAAAAAGAGCTCTGCTAATATTAATAAGCTCTCGGCTCCAGTGTTCACATCATTTTGCCATGTTCTAAGGGTGTCATCAAGTAGTGCGGTTGCTCTTTCTTTGGCTCTGTGTGTGTGGTACAGCTACAACTCTGACATGCATTTCAAAGAAAGAAGAAAGAATCAAGAGCATCATCAGCCTTCCAGTGATATCAAATCATGCCCTCATTTAAGGTTAATAAGAAACCTAAAATAAGCATCCTGAAATTGGGTCTCATGTTATTTTGGGCATTGCTCAATCGTACTTCATCAAGAGTAACTCTTTGTGCATGGATAGCTGTATAAAATTAGCATTTGGCAAAGAAGAGGAAGACTGTCTCAGCAATAGGAAAGGGGGAACTGGATTTCAGTGATGGCTGATCGCACTGTTAAGATTCGGAGAAGAGTCACCTAATTTATGTTGAGGGAGAAGAAGTATTTCAAAACTTGTGCTCACTACAGTTATGTCGGTAGGATGAGCATGTCTATTTGTCATGTTTCAGAAACAGTCCGAAAAACTGATCATCCTTAAATTGTTACAATGGCTGTTCACTGACAACACACCCAGCCCATAATTTTTTTATTAATGTGGCTCTATTAGCAGCAGATTGTATTTGATCAATAGACAAAAAAATTGTTTTATCTTTTTTTCTTTGGCCACAGAAAGCCCAGCGGCCCAAAGTCCTACTGCTTAAGTGAGGCTTTCTCGAAAAAACAAAGTGGGCTGTTTCGCTATCAAGTGCCATGTCAGTAGCACTGGTCTTTAAGATAAGCTATCAGATTTAATTTAAAATCCTCCTTGCTTGGTGTTTGTACCTGGAGCAACATATGTTTTGTTGTGTCCCGTTCGCCTCAATGGAAGATGTTTTAACTCTTGTTTCGACTGAAATTTTTCTTCCAAAATTTATAATCCATCTGTAAAACTGAAATCATTTGGTTTGAAAAGAAGAAACAGAGTTTTTTGAAACTTTTGAGTGGGACACACAGTACAATCAAGAATTTTTTGCCTGCAACAGGAGGACTATCTCAAAAGGAACATATTATATCCTATAACTTAATTGATATTATACCTGGTTTTGTTCTCTAATGTGTGAATCGTAGGATATATTATTATAACGTGTGTCCTTAGTGGCTTACTAACTCGCAGCAAACCAGAAAGGACGATAAAAGGCAGGGGGACGGGCTTTTTGGCGTACAGATGGAACTAACATTTCCCTGAAGAGGTGAGGATAGGTGGAAATGAAAAAGTGTGAACATCGATTCACCTGGCGAGAGAGGTCACTTGTCCTTACCTACGCTTGACCAAAGTCCACTGAGAAGTTGAAAATTAAGTACGAGCCCTCACCTAACTGATGCAGTGTACTGGCTGGCCCCAAGCAAGGTTGTTCTTTTAATGCATTTGTCCGGTGTTGACCTTGCTGTTAGTGGAACTGTGTCTTGCCACAGGCAGGCACACCAAACAGAGGTGATTTTTACTTCAAGTTTACACAGGAGGCTACATCCCCACAAGCACCTACCCCTCCCATAGACGAATCATCATTCTCCATGTAGCTGGACGGTAAGTCTGCAACTCTACTTTTCACATACTGGCAAGTATTCAAAAGATAACTCTAGATATTGCCTTTTATTTTCAGACTTTAGCACAAGAAGGATTGAATGGCCGTCTTCAACATTTACTCAGCCTCATATGGCTGGTGCAGGATAAAATTCTGCATCCGTTTTTCTGCCAAGGTGAGCGCTCTCCTTTAATATATATATCTGTACTGTATATATTATATGCATCGATGGGAATGACGACGTTATAATAAACAATGTTACTTTTTCAGTAACAGGTAATCCAACTCATTACTCTTTCCATAGCTACAACGCTTTTACCGTTACCAAGAACTACATGGGGCATGTTATTATTTAACTGAGATTATTAAACTGCCCTCCTAATATAACAAGATGTTATAGTTCCATCTTGTTCATGGCCTGTTATCTAAAATGAAAACACAGCAATTTTACAGTTTCTTAAATACATGCAAAAAACACAAGGAGAGAGATGAGTTTAATGTACTGTAAATACCATTCCATTTAAAACTCACTGTCTATATCGCAGCTTGAATATTTTACTGTAACTGCAAAGCATGATAATGTACAAGGCCCTAATATTCACAGACTGAGCCCTTCTTATCTGTTACAGCAAGTACCCAAAATGACAGAACTCCACATGTAATCAGAGTTTACCGGCTAATCAGAAAGATTTCAGAATAAAAGTGGGCACTGACCGCAGAAGATATGACGTGGAAAAGTCAGTCTCTCAGCCTCATCTCGCAGTATCATTAAGAGAAGTCAACGACTCAAGGGTTGATTTGGCCCGCTGACAAAGTAATGCAGCAATCTGGTGGAAGAATTACTTATGACTGTGTACTGAAACAAAATCTGCCAGTTGTTTGATTAAAAAAAAAAACCAACAACCTTATCAAGGGAATGGTTTTGATTATATGCGACGATGCCCTTATCAAACGACATAATTGTGTTGTTGTCCTTTGTAGCTTCTTAATTCGAAGCCACTAAATGAACCTACACAGAATTAACATTTGAGACAGAAACTGGTGTGTGCAGCAAGTGTGTAAGTATGGCAGTTAGATATGAAAGTAAAAAATAAGTAAAAATAAACCCTACACCCTCTGGTTCTGATAATATCATACATATTTTCTGATCAATTTCACCCTACGTCACATGCTGCTTGTCTTTGAAATCACTTTTTTTTCTGTTCAGCCCAGATAGCTGGAATTCATTAAATTGCTAGATAAAAACACGAGCAAGGGATGTCATGGTGCGTCTAACGGAACAATTATCCGAGACAGACCACCCTTGTGTGACTTAAAAAAGCCCAAGATACCTTTCTACAAAAGACAAAACAGTCGGAGCAGAACCCAGTAGTCCAAGCAGGCATAGTATAATGTCCGGATGTCATTTCCCAAGCAAAATTACTTCTAATTAGATATGCTGCTAGCATGGCCTCTCAGTGATCATAACCGTATAGCCAGGGAACAACAAAAACAGTTTTCGCTGTGGTCATACACAGTATGTACACAGTGCCTCAGGAGTGCAACAAAGGAGACTCTCATTTGAAATACAAAACGGATAATAATGACACAATTAATTCCTGTCCACATCAACAAATGTGGCACCAAAGCATTGTTTGTGGGATTATCTATGGTTTTAATTAAGAATGAGGGCACTAATCAAATTAAATCAAATTTATTTATATAGCACCTAATTATAACAAAGTTACATCAAGGCACTTTACACAAAGAGCAGGCCTAGACCAAACTCTTTATGGAGTTGTTAAAGAGACCCACCGGTAAATATTAGCGGTAGGGGAGAAGAAGAGGTTACAATGGGAAGTGAGTAGTAGTGAGTAATGATAACTAAAGGTAACTCTTGCAGCAGCAGGTACTGAGCGGGAACATGCAGCAGAGATGATTCAGCACCTGTAGGGTGGGGACAGGAGTGACAGAGCACTGACTACGGGAAGACACAAAGTTAGAGATATATAAGATTGTAATGTACCTTGCTGGGAGAGAGAGAGCGCCCCAAAGAGACAGAGAGAGGGAGGGAGAGAGGTGCTCACTACAACCCCCAGCAGTCTAGGCCTACAGCAGCCCAACTAAAAGAAAAACAGAAATTAAACCTTACATTTTTAACTGTAAGCTTTGTCTCTGAGATATGATGGAGCTTCATCAATAAGATCTTTGTAAGTTAGGAGAAGGATTCTAATACAGTTCCCTGTGGACAGCCACTCGCCAGACATTGTAATGAGCCTGAGAGCTTTGCCACCCCCTATCACTCACTTGCCAAGAGGTTATACAAAGTACACAAATCCAATGTCATCCAGTGGGCATATCAATAATCTGACCAAAACAAAACTATCGGAATAACATCCAATATGGCCCAAATAATAACTCAGTTTTCAATTTAGAACTATTAAACAGAATATTATCTTATTATTATATTATATATGATAATATAAAATATTATAACCTCTTTAAAATAACGTCCAGGGCTCTTTTCACACAATCCCCACAGCACACTTATGGCTGGAAACCATGTTGAATGACTGATAAAACTTTTGGCAACTGTAAGTGCCAAAAATATCAGCATGAAAACATTTAACTCTAAATTAGTCGTGCATTAAAATTGCCTCAAGTTAAAGTATTCCTTACTCATATATAAGCAGAACCAGTGTAGCTGTAGCAGATTTCTTGGTGCAGTGGCTCAAAAAGGGGCAGAGTTTACTGAAATTGTACTGAAAGCAGTACAGCCTCGATTACACATTGTATTTGTATGATTGTTATGGATAAATATTGAATTTCAATGCTCATGAGTGTATCTCGGGGTATGTTAGAGAGAAAAAGGTACAGTACAACACTTGAGTTGATTGCTCCTTCCTGCCAACAAATTATGTTAAACAGTGTTTCAAATCCATCTGCCTAGCAATACAGTATGTTTATTAACAGCAAATAAATAATACAAACAGCTGAGGAGATGCAACATGGTATGGTATTATATCCATTCCCCCTGAGACCACCTCTGTGTTCCATATGTCCTTCATTTCCAATCAGTCCCTTTTGCTGTTCAAACAGCATCTGTCTGGCCGAGCCTTCATCTCTTCGAGGCTTAAACCAATTTCTAATTAATCTGTCCTTATAACAGTAGAGACAGAGGAACAAAAACAGGCTGAAGGTGATTGGAATTGATTAGGGCTTCTTTTTATATTTAATCTTCAGGCAAATTCTATTTATTTTGATAAAAAAAAAGAAAGAAAAAGAGCCATAGCTTTCTCCATGACCTTTGTTTAATTTAGCTGTGATAAAAAGCAGTATAACCTGCTCATATGACCTCAACTCACAGCAATAATAAACATTTATTTCCCTGAAAATTTCTTGTCATCATTCCTTGAAACGTGTTTACACTAATTCAAAGTACAAAGATGCTCTTCTTGGAAGATGAGATTGGATAGGATAATGGGTCTAATTTCCATGCTTTGTAGGAGCGTATGTTTTATATATATATATATATGTTTTTCAGAATGAAAATGAGAAAACTGTGGTGACTTTCAGTTCAGAAAGAACCAGTTATAGTTAATATTATAGTCCAAAACTTAAAAAGTGCAGTACTATTTCAAAGCTCAATTTTTTCAATTTCAAATATCATTAAAAATGTTATGATTTAATCCTTGTTGAAACCAGTAGATACACAACCAGGCAGGAGAACAATGCAAATGATGATGTTAGTATGGGAAAACCTAAGAATTCATTGCGAGGAAACAAAAAAGAGTGCAGGTATAGGCTCATTTTCCATGTGATCTAGCATGATAATAGCTGGGAAAAAAAAAAAAAGGTGAATGATTTTGGTGAATCTCACGGAGAAGCAATTAAACCCCAGATAAAGTGCTTTTCACCAAAACCAGCATGATAAAGTAAGAAAAATGCAAATGAAAACAGGAACGAAAATAAATCTATACCATGTATGTTTGTATGTAGCCTGAGGGACAAAACAGAGGTTAAAAATAAACTTGTCCTTGCACTACATGTCACAGCATGTTCGATTCATGGTTGTGTCTTTTAGCAACAATGGAAGGCAATGAAAAGCTTTTAATTGCGATTCTTTTGAACGATCACTGATCTCAGTAGGATGAATTCAGCAGCAAGAGCTTCCTTGATTATTTTTGCATGGGCAGATGTCCTGTGGTGAGCTTGCGTCAAAAGGAAATGTCTGACAGAGGATCCGAAGTGCAGTACCACAGCCTTTAATGACTCCCTACAGTATTTACCACCTTCACATATTTGTACTTTGAAGGGTCATCGTGTAAAGAGTGGAAAAGCAGTTTCCAGAGTAGCAGAATCCAAAAATAACACGACTTAACTGCCCAAATTTGCTTGGCAGGACCTGAAGCTGTGAATTCATCTGTTTCACCGAACCATGATTAACCAACGATGATAGTCATGACGGGAAATCACAGAGGTGTAACCGACTTGGTTCAAGACAATCTCTTTATATGCACAAACTCATTTTTGATCCAAGGTTTTGTCCTCCGCAGGCGTCTGAGGATATGTGATGGACCAAGACATTGATTAAAAATTCATTCTTTGATAACACGAGAAGAGTTTTTGACATCTGTTCTGGATGAAGCCAATTTTATGCTGTAATTTTCAGTCACTGTGATGAGTCAATACACGTGGAAACTGGATGATACTGACAGAGACAGCCGGAAGGGATGCGCGGTGAGGCAGCGATGGCGGGTCTCCGGAGTAATGGCCATCTCTATTTTCTCAGGTCGTCAAGACAACTGTTGATGCAGATGGCCAAAGTTTGAAAGATGCAGAAAGGTGCTGAGCGGGAGAGACTCCTAAATTCAGCCAGCCTCTGAGGCTAATGCATGAAACACAACACGAACACCTTGGCACGCAGCCCAAATTGCCTTCATCACCTCCCTCACAGAGACTGGATGAGAGACCTTCATCACCTCTGCTGTAAACAAGAACTAATTAACACGTAGGAGAGTTGGCTGCTCCCAAACAGGAATGGGCAAGGGAAGGACTTTTCCTGACATTAGAGTGGTGATGCAGCTCTGTACAGGTGGCCAGATAATGGGTACACCTCATTGGCCAGATGGTGTTCTTTGTGGGGGTTTATCTCAAAGAAATGTTGTTAGGACTGGTGTAAATGTTGTGCTAATCACACCATTGACTACTTTGTCCTCACTTTCATCATTCCATACTTAGTGAATACTCTCTGGTCAGGAAAGGAGAGGCAATTTATTTGTATAGTAAAATGATTACATTTACAGGCAGGCATACAGGCAGCATTCTGAATGAGCTGGAGTTGTCCAAGGGATTGGGTTTTTTTTTTGGTTTTTTTTAACCTATCTTGTTCAGCAGCTGGGGCAGGCGGTATGAATGTTCCTGGTGCGTTGTTGTGTTGAAACAGTTTTACTCTGCGAAGGAGTTTGACATACTCTGTGTTTAACTTTATTGGCAATGGTATTGGTTTATTGATAAAGCTACCGGACTGAGGCTCAGGAGTGGATAGAGAGAGAGAACAGAGACAGGATAGGGAAGACAGGGGTGTGTGTGTGTGTGTATGTGTATGCTACAGTTTGTCATTGGATGCTGTGGGTAGCTGAATGTAGCTGACGTGGGGGGCCGGTACAACATGCCCCTGGCCCAGGATTGCTGGCAGGTCAGGACCAAGCCACCAGGGCACCCAGAAACCCCCAGAGCACAGGGAGCCCCAGGCCACCCCCCAGGAGACAGCCACAGGCCCAACCCATGCAAGGACCCACAGGAAAACACGGGAGCAGCAACCCCTGACCACAGGCAGCCCACAGAGAGACAGGGGAGGCAAAAGACCCCAGGCCTGCCGGGCACATCCCCCACAGCACAAGCTAAACCCAGGGGCACGGAGCCCCCCAGCCAGAGACCTGGACAGACCCCCAACAGGGGGCCCACCACATACTGGCAAGACCGATGCCCGTTCATGCCCCACGACCGGACGGGGCGAGCCTCCAGCCCACCACACAACAACCAGGCTTGCTGCCCCCCCCCCACAAAAGTCAAGTTTACAAAATATGAATGCATTGATTTCAAGGTCATGCTTGGATGTAAAATCTCTAATTTTTGCAACATTTTTAAGCCTTTGTGATAGCCTTGATGTAGAAGTTAAAAATAAGGTCAAAATCTGCCACAAATATTTTGTATTTTGCAAAACGGAGGTTTGTTGAGGTTTGACTTTCAATCTTTCTGCAGAGGCACTAAAAACCTTGAATCTGGTGTGAATCACATTCAGTTGGATAAAATGATTGCACATGCAGTTGTTGATTTGTTTGAAACACTTAATTAGAGAACCAATTGGAGCATAATCAGAACATAATCATTTATTGATAAGGCTTAGTAGATCGGAGCGTCTCTGCGTAGTTATGTTGGGAGATATCTATAATGAAAGCTTTAGCTTATGGTCACTTATGTATCACTCTCATTTGTGGGTGTTGTGTCACATCCAAAGGGGTGCATGCTATGGAGAAACTAGAGAAAAAGAAATTTAAATCATTCTTCAGTTGCCCATTATACCAAAATATAATGCTTCCTCCACGATTATGAAAACTATTCCTGTGGGAAAGCTCACCAGTGGCAATTTCTTTTCCAATGACTGTAGCTTCCAGTAATCAGAGAATGCTCAAGAAAAGGAGTTATTTTTCTGTGATTGTTTATTTATTGATCGGTGTCCTGATTTCAGAGTCATTTTGTGGAAGAACTCTAGTGTGACAATTTATCTCCTATTTAGATGAGTTGCCGTGCTTTCACCCTTTAAACTTGAACCCCTTGAAAAGATCTTTTGTTACAGCTAAATTAACTGAGCATTTTCTCATCTCCTGTTTACATTTATTTATAAAACATAACAGACTGATACACATATTGGAGAGCATTAGGTAACTGATATGAAGATTTTATGAAACGCCATGAAAATTAATGTTATAACTTCTTTTATTTTGTTTTCTGTTTATTTATAAAATGGTCAATTTAAAGCTTATGCTGTGCTACTGCCTATGTAATCAAATTTTCAATAAAATAAATGCAGAAAAGAAAACAAGCATACATACACGAATTGTAGACACGTGATTGATTAAATTTGAAGAATTAAAGTAGGCAAGAAAAAAGTAGAAGGAATAGAAGGCATTAGTCATTTTGCAAGAGTATAATTCAAAGCAGTGTAGGTGGGGCTAAGTTCTAAAGAGCTGACAGTTCTAGTCCGAATGAACCTTTGATCTTGATCATAGTTGCTCAAAAATATTTAATGTTCAAGAAATGTGTCAAATGTGAAGTTTTTCAGCATTTTTGAAAATGAAATGAGACCCCCCTATTAAAAAAAATAATAATAATGAGGACATCAATATAAATAGTCATTTAATGCCATGTGATGGACACTGGTGCCAGCCCACTTACGTCTTATATATAGTTTAGTAGTATCTATATTATATATAGTGCACACTGATTGGTTATGCATAATGTGGTAACTGTTATTTCTCTGCCAGTGTGACTTGAATAGCATCAGGAGAGCAAAGAATTCAAACTGACTTTACAGTTCATCTCAGAAAACTTTTGCGTGTTGCTTTCCATATGAGCGCGCACACTGGCAGCATCTTGACACACACATTTTCACTGGGTTGACACAACAGAAGACACCGCTGTCCTTTTCCGCAACGTCATTGTACATCAGCGTTGCAGAAAATCAGTGATTTTATCGCATTGGTTCCACGGATGAGGACACCCTGGCTAACATGTCTTGACTTCTTCCTCATTCGGACTTGTGCAGCGGCTGTCAGATGACTCATGCCATGTAACCTTTTTTTTGTTTTTTGTTTATTAATTATTAATTAATTTCTCACATGCAATGTAAAAATATTACATCTATGGTTGTGATCATAGGAGCAAAATGTAGCCCCAAACAACATCCCCTATCTTTGACATTTGACATAAAATTCACTTTGTATTGGAAGCAGAGGCCCTGTCTGACATTACCATCTCTACATTGAGTGTTTTCACTCGTCTGAAATCTTCCTGGACTTGGTCCTGCATGTAAAGCGTTACATTAATATGGAAGTCATGGAAGTTTTCCTTAAGTATAAAGGATTATAAAGCTGCTCTACAACAAGGATGTATCCAGATGACACGTACAAAGAGATTGGATAGAGTCACCACCATCATATTACTTTCGCCCGTTGAGCAGTGTAATTGCTTCAACCAGGGAAGCAATAGCCAACGTCTGTCACTAAGCGTTGATCCACGCTTATGAAATGTAGCGGCTCGACGGTACCTACTGTGGTGTCCTTTCATTTCTAATTCATTGTGTTAATATTGCTCCAGGCCAACTCTGGGGAACTTCATGACAAGGAATGTAATGGACTTCTCCTTCAAACAAAAGTCTGGATGTGGAATATTGATTGCCTGTATCATATCATCATGCACAGAATAACAAACTTTTTTTTTTTTTCCTTTACTGTCTGCCTCCAGACATGATTGATTGTGCATTTTCTTCAGAATTCCAGATAATATCTCGGCTATGCCGCCTATTGATAGACCCATTAAAAAGACAAATTTAAACTATGATTAGTCCGGTAAAACTATGATATTGCCTTTGAAATCCATAAGCTGCAATAGTGGTGAACTTTGGGTGGTTTTTTTTTCCCCATCTCAGCTTTCTAGATAAGTCCCATGAGCAGAAGCTTCGCTATTCGCTATCGCAAACAAAACAAAAAAGTACTTTTGAAATGAAATGTATGAATGTGTGAATACTTTATTTCCATCCTTAGAAGATTAATTATAGTGAACATGTGTGAACCGTGTGCACAATGTTGCGGTTGTCAGGACTATCGCCTTAAAGCAAGACGATTCTGGGTTTGATTTCCGGGTCTTTCTGCATGCAATTGGCATTGGTTGGTTCTCCCATGCGCTTGTCTGGGTTCCCTCCAGGTAATTTTGCTCCTCTCACAGTCCAAAAACATGCACTTATAGCTTAATTGGTTACCAAAAGTAAAAATAAAAAATAAAAAAATAACTGCCTGTAGGACGAAATTCATCTTATGACATCAATAAATTGACACCCTGTTCGGCGCGTACCCTGCCCTCGCACGATATCAGCTCCACCCCCTTCCCTGCAACCCTTGAATAAGCAGGTTTAGATACAGATGGATTCATACACGCATTTTTGAAGAAGAAAAACAGCAAGAAACCTAACCTTGCTGTTATTGTCATTTTCACTCATATGAAAAGCAAATAGTGGATAATGCATAGAAGACGCTTTATTTTTTAGGCTTCATGATGGAACACAACAGAAAAAATTAGATATATGGTTTGGAGGGACTGGCTAAAATTTTTACTTTTCACATTTAGTTAAGGACTGCGCGGTGGCATAGTGGTTAGCGCTGTTGCCCCACAATAAGAAGGTTGTTGGTTCAGTTCCCGGCCTCGGGCCTTTCTGTGCGGAGTTTGCATGTTCTCCCTGTACCTGCGTGGGTTTCCTCCAGGTACTCTGGTTTCCTCCCACCATCCAAAGACATCATATTTGGGTTAATTGGTGACTTTAAATTGTCCGTAGGTCTGAGTGTGAGTGGTTGTTTGTCTCTATGTGTCTCTGTTTGTTGGACTGGTGTTTGACTGTTGACTGGTGACCTGTACAGGGCCCTCGCCCAATGCAAGCTGGGATTGGCTCTAGCACCCCCCGCGACCTGGAAACGAATAAGCGGTTGAAGATGAATGAATGAACACTGAGCTGTGACTAAACATATCATAGTACAGTATTTGCAGTCATGTAAATTGATTGTGTTTCCATTGCCTAATTAAGTGTTAACATTTGTGGTGCTATGTGCTTATGTCATGCCATTTTAAACGCTTCAAACCTACTTCATGATTTCCAGAAAAAAATCTTTCCATTCGTCACACTGAAACTGTGATTGACAAAGCTGTTTCAAAGATGAGACCGAAGATTTGACTGCAGAGTGTATTTAATCATCAGCACAACCTCATATTTATATTCCTGTTAACCCAGCCTTTGTGCATTTCAGCTTTGTCACAAAGTCAAAAATATTTATCTGTCAGTTTCAACCAGTGCTTCATGTTTTATTGCAATTTTTATGTCTCTCCAAAATCCACCTGGTGCAGGCACATTTGATCTCTCCCCATGTGTTAATCTTGAGGTTGAATTCTGTCATGCAGTGTGCAGACAAATCACATCAAAGCTGCCAGTAACAGTTGGGTGCAAGGAAACAGTCACATTTTAAACACAATATGTTTCTGCCACAAGGGGTCCCTCAAATCAAAACGATTACAGAGGAATTTTTCTGACGTTGTGCGGTAGCATGGGTTTATTGAAGTTGTTGTTTTCGCCACCACTGCTGTCAGTGCAGTTTGTTTCCCCCTTTAATGATTCATTCAGTGTTGACTCTTTCGGGGCATTTTTACCACGCAGCAACCCCTAGGACTAAAAAATGAAACCATCTCAAAGTGCTAAAAACTTCAGTACTTGAAATTGCCACTTGGGACTGCTACAAAATATGACTGTAGTCTCCATAGCTAATTTTTTCTTTCATGACAACAGTGTGGGATTGAATTTGTGTATAACTCACCCATTTAAACTATTAGGACTTAAAGGTCTGCATTATTGAGGGGGTGTTACTTTACAGGTAGGAGAGCATATGTTTGCCTCGCCCCTTTGCCCCTTTACTAAATCAGACGGTAATTACGTGAAGATCAGAGCCTACTCTGAACTTCAACCCGTGGATGACATCACAGAATCTCAGGTTTCACCGGGAGCCATTTTATCCAAAGAAATTTCCTTGGCTGCACATCACACGTACCAGGTGATTATGTCCATTGAAAAATATTTTTCTGATACTGCTTTGTGGGCACAGGATGTTTGCAAGCTTTTTTCAAATAGAATCTTTCATGCAGCTGATTATATTGTTAAAAATGGACCAAGTTCTAAAGTAATCATGGATCATAAAAATATGGCTTAAAACTGGAAAGAAACAACATTTTGACCTTTCTAACAGAAATCCTCACACCTGGTGATTGTACAAATATGCAAAGGGCATATTACATTACAAGTGACGAACAAATAAAACAGCCCAGTGGCTAAATTAAATTTGCAATTGACAAAGGTGAACATAATATCTAAAAAAGTTCAAGGTCCCCATCCTTTCAGAACTTATGTCTTGGTAAACTGTCTTAAGTTGTGGTGAATAAAAAAAGGTTAATAAGTTTTAGAAAGATTTGGATCAGTGAAGTGTGTTTTCAAAGGAGTGAATGCTGTTTTAGTTTGCTAAAGCAAGGAAGGAAGATGAGTCACGGATAGATAGCAGGTCACAGAGTCAAGCAGGAACAGACATGAATTGAAAGGGCACATAGCAGGAAACAGCTGTGAGGGAAGGAAGCTTTACATCTACTCCCTGCTGACAAAGAGTCATATATTTGGAGGGCTTTTAAACGCGGTGTTGGACTGATTGCCACTGTT
Organism: Remorina albescens; assembly: GCA_034769265.1. Lineage (NCBI taxonomy): Eukaryota > Metazoa > Chordata > Actinopteri > Carangiformes > Echeneidae > Remorina > Remorina albescens. The sequence goes on from CM068477.1 coordinate 10,627,922, forward strand.
TTAACTCATTCAAGTCATTCAGACGCAGGCCAATTAAAATCTGAGGAAAATGGCTGAAGCTATTAGTGAGACTCAAAACAGTGTTTCATCTTGCTTCAAACTCCAAACTGGGTTTTTATGCTTTAACACCTTTTTTTTTTTTTTTTTTTAAGTTGGCTCTAAGGCCTACCGGAAAACATTTCACTGCTCACTGAGAAGCTATTAAACAAAGTCACTCCATAACCAATATATTGATGTAGGGAGGAACAGGAGTTGGAGCAAAGACAGTCAACTTTTAATACTATTTTTCAGTCACCATTGGACTGAGTCTAATTATATCAGACCGCCTAAACTCATACTATACCTCTCGCTGTTCACATTTTCTTATAATCAAAAGGCTTTTTCTGCTTCCGCCACCCACCACCATCAGCAAAGGGTTTCAAAGTTTGTGTACAAAGATCATGGCCTTTTCTATCCCAAGAAGCTGATCTCTGTCAAACCACAGGGGAGTAAATTATCCATTTTGATTTTTAGAATTCATTTTGGTGTTATCCCACTTTACAATGTCTTTTCCTCCCAAAGTAGGTGTCAGAAAAAAAACGCTCCAAAATGAAATAATGACACACTCATGTGGCATTTTTGTAGAACCTCAAACTCTGCGAAGAGCGGAGGAAGAATCAATAAAGCACAGAACAGTGACATGGGCAACCGGGACTTCCCATATCCTCCCAACAGTCAATATTGGCTCCTTCCTGCCAAAGATCACCTGACCGTAGCTGAGCTGTTACTTGAAGGACCAGTGTGTGCCATTTAGAGGTTGTTACACAGTGATCTTGGGACGAAAAGAATAGTCCCTCTTATCTTGACAAAACCTTCTTTTTGTGCCCAAAGATAACTAAACCTTAACCTTGTTTGTATCAGATTGGAAAAATTGCTTTGCAATTGTTTTACAAGGGATTCACAAATGATACTGCGAATGATAGACATATCTTAAAATATAGATACATGTCATTTAGACCTTCAGATATGTGGCATTTCCAACAGTTTCCAGTCTCCATGCTAAAATAACCAGCTCCTGGCCATAACTGTAAGAGAATAAACTGGTATCAATGCTCTCACAGAGATGTCAGTACAAATATAGATTATTATGTTTCCCCAAATGACAAAATGTTAACTTTGTGTGTGTGTTTCTTTCGCCAGGAGTTTTGCATAATGTATGTGGGTTGTCCTGAACTGATAGGGGCTTACAGCTTCAGCTTCAGTCATTTAGTCTACTTGTTTGTCCACATTACTGGAATGATAGCATCTGGCAAACATATATTATGTACAGATATACACGGATAAATGTACAGTTAAACAGATGTGAAGCCCTTTCTCCCTGCGAGGCCTATGTTAAAACACTGCAATTTGTGCTATGTTTTTGCTCAGAGTCCAGGTGCTCCGAGGGGGAAAGTAGAAGTTCTGAATTTCCAACAATGACAAAAGAGCGACACAGCCAGTAGCAAGGCAAAGGAGACACCTTGTGGTGAATTTCCTTTTCAATTACAACCTTCTGTGTTTCCTCAAAAGCACAGAGATACAATTGGACAAATAAGTCATTTTTGCCACATAGCGTGTAAAGCTGTTGTAACTGAACGGGGTGGTAGAATGGGACTTCTCAGTGTGATGTCGTGAGAATGTGACATGCTGCTGAATTACCAAGGATTTTCTTTTGCTTTGTTTGTTTACAGTCTAAATGAGAACAACACCAAGGATGTGAGCTATGATCAGCAATTCAGGCCACACACGGACTCCAGATAAGTAAAGTGGCAGACACTGGCTGTTAACCACTCTGTTTGTTGAACAATGTCACTTCTCAACATGGAGAAAGTCACATTTTCCATCTTTGCCGGTCAGGCTCCTGCTTGTTTAAAACTTCGATTTGAGAAAGATTAGAGGTTCAAATGTGAGTCAGGGAATGCCTGACATTTAACCAATTGGTTAAAACTTCACTTACATTTTTTTATATCAGTGAATAGTTTACTATAACAATGTTACCCAACCAAGTGTTACAAATGTACATACTTTATAGTAATGCAGTTGTTTCTGTCATTCATTGTTTGCTTGTACAGCCGTTTATGGGTACCTCTTAAGGTTCTCTTAATACTGGATACATTTATTGAAATAGTGAAATTGGTGATAACTGGTGATACTGCAGGAGATCAACTGTATCCATTTGTAAACCGTGTCAAGTCAAATGGATGTTAAAAGTTACATATTTATGAAAACCTTTTTTTCATTATTTTGCTATTACATTTATTATACAGTTGTTATGTTGTATCATTTCATACAATATAAACTTAATCAGGTTGTGATGGACTCCTGTTTTTGGTTTGATACTGAACTGACTTTTAAAAATCCAACAGCATTGATTTTCATCCACATTTTGATCCATTTTCTGTCCACTTTCAAAGGCACTTCGTGGAGCAATGAAGGCTGACGAAGTGGATTCATGGCCCTCTAACCAGAAACAACAGACAGGAAACCAACAATTACGGAGGGCACACCATCCATTTGCTCCTAAACAATAAGTCGCCTTTGTGAATTTCAATGCTGCTCCTGCCATGCACCTCAACACGCTAGCATCTCGCTGACATCAAAAAGACTGGCAGCCTCCTGCACTTCTCGTGGTGCTCGGCAAACCCTCAAGCACCTCCGTGAGCAGAGAAGAGGAAATAAAAAAGGAAAAAAACTGCATGAACTCATCAGTGTGGCAGGTTATGATCCTGATCTTAAAAAATTAAATAAAACGTCTCTCAGACGAAGAAGACGTGTCTTGTTATGGTGGGATGTCGAACGCATTTCTAATATCTGATTTATTGAACAATATATTCCACGGCCACATGATTTTCACCACCGGATCTAAACTTTGTTGTGGAAGGAAAAGCTGCCAAACATGCACACACCCAATAAAGGGTTTTTATATTTATTTTAAGGGGGTGTATGCTTTGATGTCTTTGCATTTAGCCATAGCTACCTTATACACATAGCCCCAGACCAGCGGAAGATTTTGAGCGTTCCTTTCCTTCATCAACTACACTGAATAATTCACATCGTGCTGAATTCTGCGAGATGACATTTATTTGATTGGAGGTGGATATTACTTAAGGAATATAGCCTAATCCATAAATTACGCAGAGAGTGTAATTACGATTTTGTAACTTTTCCAATCTCACATGTATCTGAACTCATTTTAAAACTTGGCATTTGTAGCAAGACAGACGTTCTGTCTGCTGATGGACTGTAATATTGAGACTCCAGCGGCTGATTTCCAGGTATGAGAAATGATCCTGTTCACTTTCTTCTATTTTTTTTGCCTTTTGGTTGGAGGGCCATCATCAAAAAGAGAAAATACTCAGTTAAGAGCAGCTGTTTTTAAATTTGGCTATCCGTGGTAACATTAACAATGTAGAAGAAACATTGCCAGTTGTGCCACAAACTTTACTGCTTTGGTTGCCAAAGGCTGATTTCCAGCATTGGAGAGGAAAACCAATGTTCAAATGATCTATCTGATCTTTTCTTCTGCTGAAGTTAGCATGCTAAACAGCTGTAATAATGCTCAGAGGCTGTATTATAACTACTTGTAAACAAAAATGATACTTGACACTTGTTGTCAAGCAGCCAAGAACACTAACAATTACACTTATTGTATACTATTATGACCTACTATAATTATCATGGCCACCTCTATAAATACTGATGTTAATATTGGATTTCCTTAAAAATCAAGATTGGAAAAAATTGCAAAGGTTTCATTTTGAGCCAGACTTCTGAGGGATGATAATATTTTATGACTTAATACAAGAATTACTGGCTCAAGACAAAATTGTTTTTGTCCTGCCTCTATGATTTTGGCCACATTTATTTATTTTTTTCTTTTTATATATCTATATAAATATGAATTAATCTGGAAATTGTACAAATCATTTAAGTCCATCGGTAAAATTCAGGCCAAAACAGGGGCACGTTTTTCATGGCCAAGTGCCAGGAATATAAAGTCTTAAACTATTTTGCAATCAATAAAGGCACACTGATTTTTAAGATTTTAATGATCCATTTGTCTGCAGATGCTACTTCTTTTCTTTTTCTCTCCTCCAACGCCCCTAACTATGTCGTCACTGGCAAATCTGTCTTTGGCCAAAGAGAAACATAAAACTGCTGTATGTGAGAGGGCAACAGTGGGAACATGACCAGCGAAAATGGTTACAATTACTGTCTCAGGGATGGCACAACAACTGCAGGACAGCAATATCCTTCAGAGTTGACCCCCGGAGCCTGAACACTACCAGTCTAAAATGCACTGTGGAAATTAAAAAACTACTAGTACTATCGTTGAAATTCCATGGCGATTACAAAGGCCACAGTGATAAACAAGAGTTTGCCCATTTGTAAGCACTATCATCCTCGGGCTCTTATGTTTTCTCTGTGAGAAAAATGAAGTCAGCACTCAGTGTGACAGAATCCATTCCACGTAGCTTTCTACAGAGGGAAATACTAGACTGGCTAGTACCCAGACAGCAGCGAGACAGCGGATAAGATGAAGTGTGAAGCACAGCTTGAAATTAGAAGGTAAATGTGAACTGCCTGATCCTGCAAGAAGTCTCTATCAGATGGTGGGTTTCACCGTTTTTTGTTGTTGTTGTTGTTTTTTAAGAAAAACAAAGCACAGGAAACTGAGAATCAGCCAACATCACATGGCAGGGTATTTACAGCCTAAACTAGACTGTGTAGGCTGATCCTTTAACGTGTGTTACGCTCAGCAATCAAATGCATAAATGGAAATTATACAAATCCCAAGAAAACTGATAAAAATGCAACACAATAAACAGTGATACACAAAAGAAAAGCATAAAGCAGTAAACATGACTGATCTCCCTAATCTGTTTTGAGCTCCACAAACAGAAACTGCTGCATGTCCATATAGGCATTTAGAAAAGAGCGACTTACATCCAGCAGGTCTGTTTTCGTGACATGATCAAAACCTAACATGGATGCAGTATAAGTCCCAATCCCAATGTTCACCCTACTCACTACCCCTAGCCCTCAGTCACTACCCCTTAACCCTCGAAAGGAATCCACAAGGGGTAGGGCTTTGTAATCTTCCCTAGGAATTGGGACACCACTTGCTACGTCACCGCGTAGTTTACGTTCGGGCACGCAAGTGACCGCGTAGTCCCAGCAGCAACATGGAGGCTACGGTTCATGTAAATTTCAATCGGCATGATTTTATTTTCGTATGTAACGCCCTCACCCTGTTCGTACTCTGTCTGTCAATGTAAATTTTGTCAATATATATATTTAAAAAAACAAAACAAAACATGGAGTCTACGGTCGCGATCGTTTGCGATCGTTTTTTTTAGCATTCATCATGCTTCGGTACACGGAGAAGAATACACCATCGACATCTGTTGTCTCTTGTGAATTTCTTGTGTTTTTTTTTCTCCGACTTCTCCACATCCTCTCGCTCTCTGGGGATCGCGGAACTGGCCCTTCCTTGGGAAGTCCGCATCGGAAAACCCTCGCTCTGAAGGGCTAGATTCATAGCCCCTACCCCTCGTTACGCCCCCTACCCCTACGTGAAAAAAGGAATTGGGACACCACTACCCTCACGGGAACGCACAAAATTTAGGGGTAGGGCTAAAAAGTAGGGGTAGGGGGTGTATTGGGACTGGGCCTAAGTGTGATCAATTCAGCTTCCTGTCCAAAGTTTTGTGTACTTGATTGTATATATCATCATAGGCTTTATTGTTGTGGATGCCGAGGTTACACAGTAATTCATTCATTCATTCATCTTTTATTGCTTATCTGTCTCTGGGTCCCGCGGGGTGCTGGAGCCAATCCCAACTCACACTGGGCAAGGGTGGGGTACACCCTGGACAGGTTGCTTCTGGTGAGAAACTGAAGTACCTGGTGAGAATAGTACATCGGCTCCAGAATTATTGTTAAATTTGACTTGTTAGTTTCTTTTTTTTCTTGTTTAAAAAAACAAACAAACAAACAAACAAAAAACAGCAATTCACAGTCTGTGAAGTAGAAATAGTGAAAGCCAAATTGTAATGGATTCTAGGTACTTCATGTGAGGTTTTCTTTTTATGAAACAAAATAAACCCAAACGGATCAACTTAATATGGGAAGGAATAAAATGCATGGGGCAACAGAAGTACAGATTACATTAATATTCTTTCTTTATTTTAAATAACCGGCGTCCATTCAACCCAGGTCTGATCGGGTCAGAGGTTTGATCTTGGGGGAATAGAAAGTGAATCATGGTGTGTGTGATAGGATTAGAAAATCAGCACAGAGTCTCTCTTAAAAAGCAGCCCCATACTCAGTTAGATACAGCTAAATATTGTATTATAAGTCATCTTTTTGTTGTAAGTGTGTTACAGGAAGACTTTGCATTTAACCAGTTATTTTCAGCAATGACAAAGGCACAGATCAAGCCCAGTGGTACTTTATTAACTCACAGCTAATTTTTCCATTATCTTCTTAATTAAAAATGGTTTATGTGATGGCAGTGACCCCGACCACAGTGTAATGTCTTACATACACCGTACATGCAAAGATATTTTATATACTTCATTTTAGTCTTATCAAATTGAATTACTTTTAATCTCTAGTTTCTCAAGTGTATAGATCCTTTTGGGATTTGGGGCATTTGCTAGTAAAGAAAACTGCTGATTCACTGTACGACATGACCAAGATGACCGTTTCTGTAAAAATCAGCTATAAAGGCTCAAATCACACACACAGTTAATGAGCACTTCAAATAAAGATCTGGTCCTCAGTTTAACAAGTGCCATGTTATGTGCCCAATGACCAGCATATTAACCTGCAGGTAACCAAGAATTGTGGCAAAATGCTAAACGTATTGGAGGAGAAATGCAGTGTAGATGATAACTCTCAGGAAATCCAATAATTATTGTTCACAGGTAGCTAGGCAACACCGGTATTTAAGCTTTGACACTGATGTAGAGATTGATGTGACCTTTTAGCAGATGTGCAACAGAAGATCGACAAAGTGCTTTGAGTAAGTTTCAGGGAGAAAAAGCTCCACCACCACCGCTTTCAAGCCTGCAACAGCTGTGCTCCGCACAAAAGTCAACATTACCTAACACTGTGTGTTAGAGAGTGAGGTATTATTGTTGTTATCTTTTTCCCTTTGGTTTAAAAGGGTTTCACAGTTGCACTGGGAAATGTGACCTTTATCTTCGAAACCAACAGTGAAAACAGTGTGCTAGGTGTTTGGGGAGTTAATAAAAAATAGCACTGGCCTGTTACTCAGAAAGCTAAAGTTGAAAGTTCAAGTTGTCTTCCCTGCCTCTGATGTCAGGCCGAAGTGAGCAGTGCACAAAAGTACGATGTAATGCAGCAGAAGAGTAAACAACCATGACGTTGATGGACTAGCAGCTTTGACTGAGCTGATGACACTCCCCTGGCTCCAATCTATCGCAGCATGAGCATGATAGAGATGCTATGGACAAATATAGAAAAGTATAAACCTGAGCCTCTGCAAATGCATTAGTCAGTATGTTGAAAAAAAAAAAAACACACTTTGAAATGTTAAGAAATATTTGAATAGACCACCACCAATAGAGGGCTAGAAGACCATTTGAGGGAAAAGTGGAAAAGGCTGCCAACCCTCCGACTGAGGAGAAAGACTCCCTGAACGACAACAGTTTTGTTTTGCATCAGTGTTGTTGTTGATTTGTGCGGCTTTGGGATCATTTGATTGACGTATTAACTTTAACACAACACAAAGATTCTGATCCTTTATACTGTACTCACCTGTCACCCTCTTGATCAGATAGAGGGGTACACAACCCTAACCCCCTGGTCACCTTTAGCATTGTGTTTTTCTTAAAGCCATGCACAGAAAAAGTTACTACTTTTCTGACAGCTGCGTTTGCGCACAGTGTTCTGTGTGCAGAGGGGACGTGGCTGTGGCAATGAAAAATGTGTAGATCTCTACAGTTGTGGGGACTGCCGGTAGCAGGGGACACCAGAAGTTGTGAATTTTATCCATATTTTGCTTATTTTAGGAGCATATGCGATACGCTGTGCCAGAAATTAAATTTGAATAATATTTTCAAGAGTTGGACGGGAACATTGGCAGTTGGGTTGGGCCAAGCTCCATTGGAGGAGCTGCCACCCACAGCCGTTGTGTAAATCCACACTAAATAATTGAGTATATATTCAGTTACATAAAAAAGGGGCAAAAATAAAGGTCACACAGCTTGGTGGTCATAATGAGAAGACACTAAGGCATTTGGTGCCACACAACCTTACATGGAGTTTTCAGCTGTCATGGAGACTAGTATGAATGTGTCTTAGAGGCGGGGATGCAGTTATAGGCCCTCAACCAACCTGTTTCCAACAACAACAAGAAAAATGGATATGGGGGGAATTTAAATGGTTTTTTGTAAGAAAAAAGATGAGTGGAGTGAGGTGGGGGGGGGTGGTTGTGGAGTTTAGGAGTTGTGAGTTGTGAGGAGGGGCACGAAGATTTGGGGTTTATCCAGCACTGAAGGAATCTGTAGCAGTCTGGTAGCTGTACTGGGTGGTTAGCAGGTTACTGAAATCGTAAGAGCAGGTGAGTAGCGACAGACCCGGACAACAGGAAGCAGCAAGCAAAAGAGCTGCACTTCATTTTCTACCACAATTGTTTGTGGCGGATATTCACCACAGGTAGTGAAACATCAAACTGCTGAAGACTGGGGAGGAGGAATGGGTCCTTATACTGCAGAAAATAGCTTGTGGCAGTCAGTGAAATCCCCATCGAGTTGGCAGGAAAAAGGAGCGTGTTCAGCCTGACACACACACACAGACAATAACTAGGGACACAAGCAGAGCTGGGAAGGGGAAAACAAAGGAGAACACAAGGAAACAATATGACCTGCAGACAGTTCCTAACACGTACTTTGTGGCGGGAAAGTATTTGTGGGGCTGACTTAATGTTAAACTACTCTTACTGACCACTCACAGCTCTTTAAAATGAAGGACATGCTCACCAATTCACACACAAGCACTACACATAAACACTCATTCACCACTAGCATCTCGAACCTTTAAAGTATCAGACCACTCACTGTAGCTCCTGAGTCATTGTTCACTGGCACAGTATTTCATTCATGTGGATGAGGAACTGACGCATCCAGGGTTGAAATATGTGGACCGGCCAGGAACCAAAAGGTGAGAACAGGAAACAGCAGGCAAAACGAACCCCAGTGTGTGCCACAATTGTTTGGCTGTCACATATCAGCCTTGACATTATGACCATCTGCCTAACAATGTGTAGGTCCTCCTTTTGCCACAAAAACAGTCCTGAGTGAAATATCCACTTGCTGGGTAATATCTCCCATCTCCTGGCAGGCAGCACTGGAAAGCAATGAGAAGCACTTGAAGAAAACCTTTCAAAATAAAAGGTGAGGGAGAGTTGGGAAGGAGCACAGGAAGGGGACTGCCCTTTCCCAGCCTGCGGTAAACGAAGATACATATGAGTATTAAAAACAATTTCAACCACATAATTTCTATATTAAATGAAAAACTAAATGGAAAAGCCTTCTACTTTGGGTTTTACTCAGCAATATGCTAATATTGAATAATTGTAAAGCATCCATTTGGCCACTGGCCAAACTAAACTTGCCAGGATAACTCTGGAAACGAAATGACGTGTTAGAATTGGGTCAATTTGTTCTCTGCTGGCAAGAAATTTACCCTCATCACTCAATGGTGAACATCATCACAGCAATTAAAACAAGAGGAAGATATTGGCAAAAAAGTTAATGCCACTCGTTACAACAGACATGATTTAGAAATCACATGATTTTCATATTTTATCGGCGTGCAACCAGATGATATTATGATGCAACAATACCGAGGAAGTAATATTTTTTTATAAAAAACCTGGGCTGTTGAAACTCACGCTATGGGCCAAAACTGCCCACAGGCATCAGACCTGCCTGTTGTTACCACACTGACGTCTGCAATAACTGGAGCGTCACAGCCACAGTGATATAACCCCACATATTGTGTGTTATATAAAAAGTACAACAGTTTTTCATTGTTTTGAAAAGTTCATCTAGATAATCCTGCACCGATTTTAAAACAAAACAAAAACCAAAAATAAGTGTTCCGAGGTTTATCAGAACTTTAGAAACATTGGCATTTCCTTTGCTATGGCTTGGCTCCCATGCTCTTTCTGAATCTCCAGTTCATTGTTCCTCCAGTGCACAAGCCCTCCCAACACCTCCAGATTGTTCATTTCTGCATCTCTCAGGCTGCTCGGTTTTGGCAGGCGTTGCTGCTTGGTTCTCTTTCTTCTTCCCTGTGGCTCTGCCTGTCTCCTCCAAAACTCCCAGCGCTCTTTGCCTCTCAGATGTCCTTGACTCTTCCCAAAAACCTCTTTCTGTGTCAGGATACAGGAGGAATAGAAGATCAGACCATATATTAATTCCAATCAGGTTTTTAACTGCCCTTCAGTGAGCTATTGATGGCCACTGTAGGCCTGTCGTCCTCCGCAGCCTATATGACTTGACATCATTAATTTCATTATTTGCATCTGTGCTTTTCCAAGGTAAATGTCTTCGGGGGACAAAAGGTCCCATTATCCCCCGCAACAAATTTCAAAGCAAATGTCAGAGAAACCGCAGCAGTAAAAACTTCAGAAAAAAAAAAAAATCTCAGAGGTGGTGAGGCAGATTCAGGAAGTCCTCTGCATTCTTTGGCTCTTCAGCTGCTCCAGTGTCATCCTTCGGCACATATTTCCTATCAGCCCATATGCAAATAGTAATATATGTACATATGTTGCATACGTTCATAAAAACACACACACATATATATAAGGCCGCAATGTTTTCTTTAATTGCATCCATTGCGTTCTGCTCATTTGTTTGTGATTGTTGTTATTTGTGATTGACAAAACAGTAATATATATAAATGTATATACATATAGTAAGAGCATGCTATGACACAACTTTCATATATGTTAGAAGCCTATAGACATATATGGCAACATCGGAATCACTGTTATAGGAACATGTGTTTAATGATACCACAATTTCTTTATGGTAATACCAACTGATGAAGAACGTAGACATCTTGTATATTAAGTGCCAAACCAGACAATGACCGTGTGCTGGGAGAGTAGACAATCTCCTTTAGATAGTGCATACAATTGGATGGTAGCTCAGCTGTTGCTGATGTGCCCATCAGCCATGTGCCCGCCTCACCAGCTGCACCTTATTAGTCTGTCAGTCTCTCCACAGTCTATGTGGAGGGCAATTGCACTCTGTCTCCTGCAGACTGGGGTTGTCTGGCTTTTCCTTGCCTACCCATCTGTTTTCAAGCCCATTTACTTGCATCCTTCTCCCCTGCTGTAATCAAATTTTTGCTGTTTTTTTGCATTTAAAATACACGTTGCCCAACCAATTTTTTTTTTTAGGTTAGGGATTGGAAATGGCGGAAAACCTATGACACATGCAAATATATTTTGGTTGAAATCAAAGAAAGCACCAATTACATTGTGTCCTTTCTAGCAGTTTTCAACAACCTCAGGGTAAAAAGCTCTATTAAAATTTCAGCATGTTGGGCTTCTTTCTTTTGTCATAGCTGCTCTGCTCCCCCTGCAGTGACAATAATGACAACCCTATATATCAGCCTGAAGCACAAAGAAGAAAGTGATTGCATCATAGTCCGATCGAGATAACGCACAGATGTTGGTGGATTTGATATAACAGTCATTACTGCGAATGTTGGTTTCCAGGCACACATGTATTTATTACATTCAATACATTTATTCAACTCGTTCACATGCTTCTACAGAGACAGTCCCTTATGTTCCATATGAGCACTAAGAAATAAGGTTTGACTGTATACTTTTTGAATTTGACCATCACCAAATTGTCATAAACTCGATCTCAGCTCTTGAAAGCATGTCCAACTCGTTACTCATGATATAAGCAAGTCATTTTTCTCCTCAACACCAGCTCAGCAGTATTGGTCCATCTTTATATCTGTCAAAAAACATTTCAAAACAACCGACTCATTTCATCTGTGTTCAGATTCTGTTGTTCCTCCGTGAAGTCAATGGCAGACTTGACAACTTGTCAAGAATTAGTCACCGTTTTGTTAAAGTTATGCAGCAGCGCAACATGACTTGATCAGTTTCCCAAATCTCAACGGATCACGATGATGAAACATCCATTTAGAAAGTCCCAATATTCCCTGACAGTTTTTAGTTATTGCCCGAAATGCAACTTTGGATTACACAGCTATTGCAGAAACAATCTAGCAAAGGTATTTTCACACATACTGGTCTGCGACATAAGAAAAAGAAAAATAGAATGAAAATAACCTCCTCTGAAAGTGAAGCATTGGGTGTTATTGAAATTCTCCATCAATCTTAGACATTTGTTTATATTTCCAGGAATAAGAAGTTGTCTGGTTGTTAAAATACTGCTGTCTGCATTTTCAACTGAAATGATTGTGTCCTTTTTAGAATTAAACCATCTTATTTCACTCTTGACAGGAGAATTCCACAGTTTTAGTTTAACTTTGATAACTTTATTGCAATAGTTTTTTTGTTTTTTGTTTTTTGTTTTTTTCAAACTGAATGCACTTGAAGTAAGGGTATAAGTCCATGTGAATAATGCTTGCAGGTCTAATATATGATGCCCAGCCACAAAAGCAAGAAGGAACAGCTGTGCCTCTATTAATTCCAGAGATTGCATGTGCAAATGGTGTGAAGAAATATGTTGAAAAGGCCATTACAACAGTGTTTTCCAAACTTATCAAAATGACAGGAAATGATTAAATATTAGCTCATTCAAGTGAGTCTCTTTGTTCAGCCGTGTGCACTGGTGTACAGCTTTGTCTGACTTATTAGCTTTTTAATACCATGCATAAATCCATTTACAGTCACTCCCTTAGTATGAGTAGGTGTGTTCGTGTGCGTGAGATGCATTTCCTCTGCTCACTCACGCCAGTCTCACAGTCTCACACTCAGTCTCTGTGCGAGGTCAGAGCCCATAGACGTTTAAAAGTGAAAATGTGTTAAATTGCACCTTATTCAGCTTCGTGACAAAAAGGTAAGAAGAAAAAATTCATTCACTTCGAGCCACATTCACATTGGTAGAATCGGGTCATCCACCTAACCCTAGCTTCATTTCACACATACTTGACTGTAATTTCTTAGGTAACAGTACCCTTTTTTTTTGTTAGAGTAAAATTTTCCAGTCATTTTTCTAACTCTTGCCTTTTAAATTGAAATAGACTAGAAACGAACAAATAATAAAAGTATAAGCATGAGCTTGAATGCAGTGAAACAAAACAAAAAAACAAATGAGACTAAGGACAGTTGATATCCATGCCATGCAGCCCTTTTTAAAAGAGTTGTTTATTCGAGCATAAAAATCAGTGACACAAGTGAGTAAAGGGAACAATAGCAGTGCATTGCACTTAGGAATATTTGACAGCGTAACCTTCTGTTTCTTTGAATATGTAATAAACCAGTTTGAGAACTTGCCCAAACTCTTTCTCAAGATAAATATGGCAGGAAGTCGGCGACTGAGAGATACTGATTTTTGACTGCCTCAATCTATCTATATTGTTGTTTCTTTATTTGTCAATTCAACAGCTCGAGAGAGACTTCAACTCATTGGAAATGTCTAGACAATAATTTTCCAGCTTACTGCTGAGATATTAAACCCATGACAGGCTGAATTGGGGAACTAATCGGGGAATTAATAAGATGTGATGCGGGTCGCTTTTTACATTGTTGAGTACTGAACAATCTGTTTAGCAGACCGAAATCAGTGTGTCACAAGCCTCCTCCTGCTGTTTACTTATTCACGATTCTTGCACATTAACAGCACTTGTGAGATGTTTCCCGACTCACTGATTTTCAAGCATGAAACTTTGTGGAAACTACGCTCTGTAAGTGGGCCAACTCTGTCAGCTCCTACACTCTAGGGCTGTTAGGATTGCATCTGTTGTTCTTGAGGTTAAGTTGCAAATGAATCTCAATTGGATGGCTTTGCCTGAATTGTGAATTAAGCAATTAAGCTGTGTTCTCTCTCTGTCTCTGTGTGTGTGTGTGTGTGTGTGTGTGTGTGTTTTGTTTTTTCCTTGTTCACTGGACAATAGACAAAGATGTGCTACTCTGATCATGAACTCAGGGAAATATATCAATATTCAGGAAAAACAACAGATGAATAGAAGCAATAGATTTCTAAAGCAAAAGTGTTCATGTTATATGAACTCATCTTTATAATATTGGCTATATTTCTCCAGTGGGTCCTTTCTTGATGCAGAAAAATTAGGCTGCATCCATCCATATCTTTGTCTCTCAAGTGCAATATGGGATTATTTTTGCAGATTGTGTTACCCCGTGACACCACACTTTAAATCTAAGTGCAATAGCACAAAACCAGTCCAATGAACAAATCATCATATTTTGCCAGTGAGGAGCTACGACTAAATTCATCAGAGCTTCTTTACTTGCCAATTTACATTCCAACCCAAAGTAGCTCAAATAAGTTTTCTTCTTTAGGTGACTGAGTGTCACTCTCAGGGAAGAGCACAGACATCCAGATTGGGCTCCTTTTTGTGTTAACGCACAGATAAGATGGTTGGGGATGCCTTCTGGACGTATTCCTGTGGAAGTATTTCAGGCATGTCCTACTGGGAAAATACCACAGGGCAGTTTCAGTACAAACTAAAGGGATCATGCATCCTGGAGCTGCAGAACCAGGCTTGGGCAGAGGATATTTGTTGCCACAATGACCAGGACCCAAATAATTTACAAATACCTAACCTATTTCCTCTCAGTTTGGAACACAACCTGTGTGAAAAACACAACTGACCCACGGTTAGTGTGTTGCTGTCATTTTGGGCTTAAGATAATCACAGCTCCTGCATCAAGAGTGTCATGGTCCGGGTCAGGATGTTACTAATGAGGTAATGAGTTTCAAACCGTTGAATGACTACCCCAAGAAATGAATGAGTCAGTTTGCGGCAACAATATTTCTTAAAATTCTTCATTATTATTATTATTATTCATCCTGCACTTGCTCTGCATGAACATGTCTGTGTTGAAACTGGAGCAGATAAACAGTGCACAGAAACAGCATCAAATTCAGTCTAATGCAGAGAGGGATAATTTTTCCCTCCATGACTACATTGTTCAACAGGATTAGTCACTTGTTGATGACTATTATCTGTTTTTTCAGATTAATTGTGCATTGCAATTATACATGTTCAAATCGTTTTGATGAAAAATGTTCATGAATGGGATTGAAGCCCAGAATGTTTACTTTGGTTTACCTGATGACTTCTGGAGACCACCGAAACACAAAGAGTCGCCTTTTTCTGTTCCACTACTTTAATGCATTCTCTGTCTCCCAGTCTCATGAGAGGTGGGTGTCTGAGCCACATTTTTCCACTTCTGGGACAGATATCTGTCCCTTCAGTGCCCAAGCCTTGTGTGGAGTTATTATTCTATAGTGGCCTGTTCAATGCTGGCCTCCCTTGGGCAGTTTGTCCTACCTGGGAGTTATTGGTGGCGACACGGGCCAACCAACCTTATGGCCACTTTGTTTTGTCTGTCATCTGCAGTTGACACTCTGCCCCTTGGTGGATTTATATGTGGAGTGGTGGCATTGCATCATGCTTACAAAGCGGATGTGTGGAAACCTGGTATGAATTCTTATGGGGTGTATATGTGTATAAAGACTAATCTAGCCAACAATGTCCTGACGAATGTGTGTTTCAGAATACTGACAATGACTCAGACTCCTCCAGCGATGTTTAAAGTATTTCTAATATTCAGTATACATTGACAACTATGTGAGTTAGTCAAAGAAATAACTCAGAGGTGGGTTTAAGAATGAGTTCTCGTTTTCCCACATAGTGAGCTCTCAACCCGCATATTCTGTATATCAGTGAAAAATTGCTGCAGAATGGTCACAGGCATGAATGAATGGCAGAGGCACGACAACTTGTCATGGGCTAATCCAGGATCCCAGACAGATATCAGGTGATATCAACAAAGCATCAAGCTGAATTAATGATGCGAAATGGAAAGGATGAACGGCTTTGTCGGCACTAAAAGAAAATTGTATGATCATTTATTTCCTGCACTGACTTTGAAGATTCTATTAGTATTAAGTTACATAAATCGTGTCATATTTGTGGGAAATGATAAACTATCGATTTTGTTTCTTGCCGTTTCACTGACGAGTGAAGATGAGCTTCTCAATTTTTAGAAAGAGTTGTGTGGAAAGAGAAAACGACAACATGCCTTTTGAAGGAACTAGACGTTTTGTCATCCAAAGCAATGCTTCATCTTCACACAGTGGCACAGTCAGATCAACTTTCATGCCGATTCAGTGTTTACATACAAACTGAAGACCAGTTGCTGTTTTTAGCTGACCTGATGTCACAACTTTGTATGCATTCATTTTGTGTTGTATTAAAAGGTATAGACCAAATACAGAAACACTTTTAGAGAAAAGTCGGCACAATGTTACTCGACAAATACCTACATCTTCCCTTCATTATTACAATTTGGCAGATGGATTTATGAGCCGCGATGAAATGGAGATATCGCTGTAAGAAAACAGACCCTCTGACATCATCAAAGAGTCATAAATAAAAGATGAAAACAGACTTCCTCCAACCTTTTTTTGCTTTTGTTTTAAAATCCCTTCGCCCAATCACAAACATTTCTGGATTCACAAAGCTGGAAACTGCAGCTGCCTTCACAATGGCGGATGAGGACAATTTGTAGGTTGTGATGATGAAATGCGAATCTGCCGTTCTGTTGGAGCTCTTTGAGTCTGCTCAACTGGACGACAAACAAGATTTTCAGCATAGATTTCTCCAGTCAGACGGCCAGAATTTGCATTTGCATTCTTCATATTTGCACAAGTTTGCAGAATAAATTTGATTAAAGCCGTGATAAATTTTTAAACCAAGCCTTCATTCGGTAAACACAACTATGATTACCTCCACAGGTATGTGTGTAACAGATGGCTGGTCCTGTAGGGCTGAGGAGGACAGAATACTGAGCAGCTCACCTGCGCACCAATGATGCCGCAACCGTGAGGTCCATCCAGAGAGGCAGCGAGGCACAATAAAGCTGCACACCACATAATTTGTTTGATGCCCTTCCATCTCATTTACTTGTCTGTCAGTTTGTTGTGACAGGCCGGTGATGTTGTACAGGTCATTGTCCAGACCCACGGGAGAAAGTCAGCCTGACAGAGACCATCTGGCACGTCCCATCATTATTCAGAACATCCTTGCACCCTCAGGACAGAGCCTGCCTGTCATGTAACTCCAAGTGATATGAAATCCCACAACAAAATAATGCTGCACTTACACCTATTGGTATTATTTTCCTTGTTTGCTTGAGAGGCCACAGTGATTTTTGGTTATTTGTTTGTTCAGTTTTTGTTTTTCTTGTGTGTGTGTGTGTGTGTGTGTGTGTGTGTGTGCATTTTTTGTTTTTTGTTTTTTTTTTGCTTCAAACAATTATATTTGTCCACTGACAAAAAGAAACAGGGCAACTTTAATGGATAAAAACTTGGCCTGCAATCATACAAGAGCTTGGAGAATCCCAGCGCCTGACATCAATGAAAAACCGTCTCTTGACATCATCATTATCCAGCTTTTTCAGCAGATTACAGTCAGCACTGCCGACCCAACGTGTTGATATCATGAATCCACGGCCCCAGTTTTGCGATTGCTTCCTTTTTGCTCTCAAGTGCGAGTAGATCATTTCTGAACTTTATCAGTCCATTTTTATTCCAAACCGTGTCCCTTTTAATTGAGGTTAGCAAACAGGCTTTCATTTAGATGGCAATTTGCACTTTCCTGTCAGATATTTATGTTGCATTGCAACAAGACCGCATCAATGCCGCTCAGATTCTTTGATTCCTTGCTTTTTCTTTCTTTATAACACTTGCAGCTGTGTTTTGCATGTGAGCTGGTGAAGTAGAAAAAAAAAAGACCCGTATGATCACAGCCTTGGTGTCAACAAATGAGACACTAGGCGGGCAGGAAAAGAACAGAAAATTTCATCTGATAGCAGCATGTTTCCATCATTATCCTGTGTTTAAAAAAAACATCTAAAATCAGTTTGCAAATACGGATATTGTTAGAGTGAACGTTTGCTGTGCGTGTGATATGCCAGCGAACAATTGTTCTGGATTTTGGAGCTCGATCCGTTGCACTGAGGGGTCTCCACGTTTACCTTCCACATTCAAACAAAAAGCATAGCTTGTGTTTCAACAAACGGATAAATGATGACACCAATGGCGGTACAATTAGGCTGACTGCTAGAAAGCAGGTTGCAAGTGAGAGATTAAAGCACGATCAATGGTCTCCTTCCTGTGTCCTTTTTTACACAGACAGGTTAATGGTGTTCGGAGGGAGACTCCAGCATTAGTCCCCTCGTTAAAGACTGACCTGCGCTGATTTATTGGGAGAGTGACTAAGGTTGACGAAGCAGCAAGACTCAGAAAAGGATTAATCACCCGGTCAATACTGTT
Organism: Remorina albescens; assembly: GCA_034769265.1. Lineage (NCBI taxonomy): Eukaryota > Metazoa > Chordata > Actinopteri > Carangiformes > Echeneidae > Remorina > Remorina albescens. The sequence goes on from CM068477.1 coordinate 10,646,494, forward strand.
TTGAACTGGAGGTGATGTGAGCCAAACCACCCAGACTTTGGTCCCAAGTCTGAGGGATCCCTTCCGTCTGGACTTTGATTCCATCTTAATACCAGCTCTTGTCTCTGGCTCAACTTTGGTAATTACTCACTGATGTGCCTTTGTCTTTTCTTGTCTCGTCTTATCTCGATACTTACAAGAAGCAGTGTGGTTGGTGTGTATACTATACTCACTCTGTAGCTTGTGTGTGTGTGTGGGACACAGGTGGAAAGGTCGGGACACTGGATTGAGAGTTCTCGCATTTCTCGCTTCAGCATGTAAGGTAATCCTGTGTTGGTGAGGAAAGACATTCAAAATCAATGGAAATCCCCGACTGTTCTTAGTGTCTATGGCAGATGTAAGAAAAGAAAAGCAGAGATGCCAGAGATGAAATCTAATGGTGTCTTTTTTTGATCGGGGTGTACAAATGTTAGGCCGCAGGCCAGCTATTTGCCTCACTCACCGTTCCGACCGCCACTGTGCGTGGGAGGGAGAACAGAGCGTTGAACGTCAGAACGTAGTGCTGGGTGCGACATGAACATTAAAAACAAGAGAAACTGTCAAAGATGGAGGAGGTCAAAGGTAGGATCAGTACACAAATTACAGAAATGTTTTTAAAGTAGAAATGCATCAAAGCTGCCCCGAACAATATCTTTGTTTTAAGAATGGAAAAAAAGGCCACATGCGGTTTGAAAGGGACATTTGAATCAATGGAACTTTGGAATTTTCACGTATATTGCCATTTCCCTTGGCTCGATGGGGCATTTTATTGTCTTTCAGCTTATTGTTTGGGTTTTATGGCCCACAACTTGACTTTTGTTTTATCTTTTTTTTTTTTTATCTCACCGTTCTCATCAACCCAATTTCTCATCACAGCAGGCAGCTGTTTTTTAAGTGAAACAGCTTACTGTATGCTTCCTGCTCCACACCAAAGAGCTGACAGACATTAAGCAGCTGGAGAGCTGCTGGATCTTCTCATGGTTTTAAGTGTTTAGGAAAAACTTGGGAGAAAAACATCAGAAAATTTAACTTTGCCTGACTGGAAATGCAAATAAATGATAGAATCATACAATACATGTCCAGTCAAACCTAAACACAATAGCAAACATACATGAAACTTATACGAGGTGCTTGCCGTAAACACACAGGTACACGATGCAAATGAATAAGAAATAACATATTTAAGCTACTTCTGAATAACACAGAACAACACAGAACAAAAAAGCCAGCAGCATTAACCAAAACTATCATTGCCTCTCTCATTCATCAGCAGCTGTAGAACATGTCAGGCTGTTCAGGCACTTAAACACCAATGGTCCTACTGGCCACTTTTACAGTTATGCAACCGGTTCTTATCATCTGCAGAGAGCCTTCCAACCCATGCAAGAGTGCCAGTGTTTCATAAGCTTCTCATAAACACCAGCCCATTCCCATCTTTTTTTCTTTCTGGTAAGATCGCAAATTGATAATAATATCTGGTTGATGAACTTCATTGTGCTTATCTTTAATAACAATAAACTTTGGTATATAAGAGAAAATCCAACACACTGCTCATAAAGGAGTAATTGGTAAGTAAACTGTTTATGCACGACACTGGCATTGGAGCATTAGAGCAAAACAGAAGTGTAGTGGAAATATTATGACTTTGATTCCTTCACCCACCAATAACTCTCACCATCAGTGGAAAACACCAATGTTGACTCTTGTTTTCCCTCATGTCTTTTCTTTTGCTGAACTTAGCACGTTCACCAGTTGGCCTATCAAGCTGTCTCGTCTCTTTCTTACAGAGAGTGCATTAAAACCTCTCGTATTGTCAGCGAATGCTGAAACTGTCATGAAGCCATGTTCAGTGACATATATAGCCCCATTCAAACCCTGACAAGCTAACATTAAAACTGATACCTAGCATTTTAATTTCATTTTAATCAGGCTTGGATTTTGTTGCTGACACATTTAAGTAAAAAATGGAGTTTGAATAAAAACAAACTGCCTGAGGCCTGTAAGCTTAAACTCTTCCTACCTCCATACATGCCGACATCATTTGCAGGAGAACACGTACTGTAGAGAAAGTAATATAGTGAATTTATTCATGGATGAATGTGGAAATAGGAAGATTGTGGAAGTAAAAAGGTATTGTGGGATTGTATCAAAGAGCGTAGGCTTTTATCATGAAGTGTTTTCAAATGCGTCTTTCAGGCTATGCATTTCAGTCGTTGCAAATTGATATAGGACATTTTATTGCCACTTAAAATGGAGAGCAGAATTAATAAGTGAATATAAAGTGTGGCTGAAATTAAGGCAGAGGTGACTGAATACATTACGTCATCAGTCTGAAACCAACCCCAGAGTCCAGCTCCACCTGCACTTTTCTTCACTTGGATATCTAAACAGGTGTTCATGAGCCGTGCAGGGGAGGGGAAATGAGGTCATCCTGTCCCTCGACCCAGCGCAGTGACTGATGGATGTTTCTAATAGAGAGGGCAAAGGTTGGCGCCGAAGCAGGTCACACAAGAAGATCAAAGTAGTCCTGGCAAAGTACACAGGATTCCTCTTCCTCTTCTCCCTCTCAACTTATTTTCCAATCAAATATAAGAACATCAAAAATGAGCAAAGATTTTATCCCCCTTTCCTTGCCACTCATTCTCAACCATTAGAGCTCACTCTCTCCTTCACACGAACACAATGTGCAAATTCTTCAAACAAAACTTTTCTCATTAATTTGCCAAACAAACCGAGCATATTGAAGCTATCGCTTCACAATATGTGTGAGACATAGAACTTATCGTTGTGTTGCCTTCTTTTTCACCTTCTCCACAACTTCCTGCCTACAAATATTTCTTAACTAGTAAAGATCCCCAATTCTTTTCATGGCACTTGTTTGTCTGGAGTCTTCATCATCTTTTTTGTGACCCTCTTAATGCATCCTTCCACCTCCGAAACCACTTTCTTTTCTTAAAGATAAACAGTTTTCCTGCCTAACCAAACCACCCCCTTATTTTTTTCTAAATACCACGACTACATCAGCATAACTGCCACTGGTACACGCCATCATACACAGCGTTAGAGACGGACGGTTTTGAGCAGATGTAAATGTAAAACTTTAAAACTTTCTAGTATACAGTGGTTTGTATATGGAGAAAATTGCATCAGGACAAAAAGTTGCACATTGACTCATTCTGAGTCAGGATTGTTGGGTCGATGAACGCCGTACTGTGAATACACTGCACATATGTCTTCTGGCTGTAAACATCAGCGATCAATACTGTCTAATTGTTAAAAAAAAACAGGAGCTCAGTTTCTCCCCATCAGCAGAAGAGTCAGCCGTGCGAGAGTGGAAAGCCTTAATTTTTACTTGCGAGCTGCTTCTTGAGGGGAGGACAGCTTTATGGTATACACGTGTTATGTGTCACTGTCTTTGTGGAAGTGACCGGACAGAAAACTAGACAGGCAGACAACTATTTCATGTTTCTGTTTTCTGACGTTTCATTAATATTGCACGTGGTTTTGGCAGCACTCCTTCTAAAATCTTTTTTTTTTTTTTTCTCTTTCTCTCTCCTTGTTTTTCAGCTTTGAATCAAATCCTGAAGCCTGTGACCTACGTGTGACTGCATTGGGGCATTGGAATCCTAATTCACATCAGCATTGCCATGTCAGTGGGCAGGGGGAAGTGAAGGATGGATGTGGCATCCCTTGTCAGTCTCTTTTAAAGTGTGTTCCTGATCAGGTGTCAGGTCAGATTGGTCTCCGCGTACATTTTACTGAGAAATTGGACCGTTTCTCAAAGACCACAACAAAACTACAACGTAGCAATTTTCAATAACTGCCTAAAAATGTAGAGTTTATAAATGGTTATCGGGCAGTCCGTTCTGTTAAGAAAAATAAGTACGATAATGATTAAAGAAAAATAGTGACAGAAAGAATTAAAGTGTCTGACACAGAGACCAAGTAGTGACGGTGCAGATGGTGTTTGTCATGGCTGCACTCATTGACTTATTGCCTGAACAACTGCTCTCAATGTTCCATCTCTTTTGAGATTTACACACTCCAGCTCCGCTCTTAATGAGAGTGCTAATCATCCAATGCACTGGACAAGCCAGACAATACTTTATCTATCCTCGGGGTACAAACGCGGAAACAGTGATTCATTAATTCAGGTGAAGAAAGGTATGGGATTAAATCAATATTTTTATTCCTGCACCTTCCATTTGAACCCTCTATTTGAAAGCATGATTGCTGCTTCTCAGAGTCTCGCCTTTGTCATAAAAGATTATTACTGACATGTGAAACTGAAGCTGTCCCCTTCTTTTCTTTTTTCTATATATCATTGAACCAAGCAAGTATTATGCTTGGCATTCACTTCAAATGGTTAAACACCCTCATCCGGGATTTTAAAAACAGGATTGATATCAGCAGGTATCAAAATGGAGTGAGGTGCTTAAAACTTTCTTATGACTTTTTAAACCCCCTTATAGATTTCCTCATCCAATTTTTTACCTCTGAGAGGTAATATAATATTTTGCTCTCAGATACAAATCATGTAATCATTTTTAGTATTTGTAATAATAACTATCCAAAGCCTTCTTCTGTTGTCTCTTGTCAGTCCAAAACTGTGGGGAAAACAAAAATATCTAAACAATTGGATAAAATGATTCAACCCTACTGACTATATTGGCCCCCTGACTATATACCTTCATGCCATAATTTTGACTTTTTTGATTGGGACAGCTTTATATGGTTGACAATCACAATCCCCAATGGATTCAATCTAAAAGAAGATGATCCCCTTGAAATTTTAGTTTGGATAATCATTATCTTCCTCACGTCAGCAGTTGGCACTTAATTTGTCCACTGCTTTTGTGACCAAACAGCCTTTATCTAATTTTGTGTATGGTGCTAATTAGCCGATGTTAGCATGCTAATGCTCTTTAATGAGATAGTGAAAGCAGCAGCCATTCTCATCCTGAAATTGTTAGCATTTACTTCACCATAATGTTGTGCTAGTTTGGTTTAAATGGAGTTTTAGACACATCTCTCTTGTTGGGCTTACTACCGTTCAGTTTTTGAACAAAAATAAAAATAAAAAAAATACTTTGGAAATACTGCTGGACTAAAAGCCTGAAAACTGCAGGGTATGTTGTAGTCTGGACAGAAAAAAAACTGGGACCTTTGGAAAAGATGATGAAGACACTGCTCCCAGCGCTCATGAACGGTAATGTGTTTTCAGATGCATTAGTGCTTCTGATATGAAACCAAAACACCTGGACAGAGACTGTCTTTTAGTTTTTTAATTTAAAAGATATTAGAGTGGAAGGAGTGTTTGTTTCTTTCGACCATTTACAGCAACGGGAGAAAAAAAAAATCAAAACACATTTCATATATCAATCTGACATGGGGGAAAACTCCTTGATAACATATAATTGGCTCACTGAAAGTATTTAATGGTTCATTAAATGCATCCTATTTTCTTTGTGAGTACGAAATTATATCCAAATGACACAATTATTACAGTTCGACAGGCAGAACGGAACATGCATTTAGCGTTTGTAGTGCAATTTTTTTTTTAAAGACATTTTATTGTGAGGTTTTTTACGTCTTTATTGGACAGTACAATGTAGAGATGCAATAAATGACAAACAGCTGCTGGGACCATGTGTGGTTATCAGGTCACCCCTTTTACTGCATTGCTAACCTCTGTGGAGTATGAAAGGTAAGCTATACTGCTACAAGAAGGCTTCGTGTAAACATGAAAGTTTAATCTAAGCATTTATGTGAAGTAGCTAACACCTAAAAGGCTTTTCACATATGTTTATTTCGTGGATTAGTCCCATGCTGCTTAGAGACATAAAAACATCCAAAGATGGCAGCTCTCGCGACAGCTGCATTCATGATTGACATATTTTATGAGCATATATATGTGAGACTGTTGCTCCCCAGGGTGGAACAACTTAGTGACTAAACATGAAGCCATCAGTGAATGACACAGTGACGAGGACACAGGAGGGACTGAGTCCACTGCGTTACACCTTGGCAAAGCAAACAGGCTTGACAGAAGCTTCTCCTGGCTGCTTCAATGGGATTTTTGAAGGATATTTGTACTGGCAAAGAAGGATACTTGAGAACGAAATCAAGGAGCCAGATATAAAACGCCTCCAGCTGTGTTTGGAGACAGCGGAACTGATCAAGACCCGCATGCGACTGCCGCAGCCTTTGAAATCAAACACAACCTTACAAACACAACAAGGTTTAACTGTCTGTGATAGACATCTGTATCCACTTCTTTTCTCATGTCACAAACTCCTCGAGCCAAAGCACCAATCAAAGGGAACGGCGCCGGTGCTTGTATCGAGAGCTGTTTAGACCTGAGAATATTCATTTCACAAAGAAGGGGAGACGTGTAATGGGGGAAATTCATCACTCTGACTGGCCATGCCCTTGGCCCCTTGGTGTCTTACATCGATGAAAAATTGTATGTGTCTTTGGGGAGTTTGGATCTATCAGTCCCACTTTCATTATCCAGGAAACAGCATCTGTTTAACTGAGAGAGGTTTTTCGGTTCACATACAAGATCAGTTAATTTTCCTCATCTCATCAAACTAATTTTACAACACTTTGGGAACGTTGCATCAAGAAAACAGCAGTCTTGGTCTCAAAAAAAAAAAAAAAATTACATAATACTTTATTGATTCCTGCTGCTGAGTAATTGCCTTTCTCCCTCCTCCTATGCACGCTACCAAGAGGTAAGATTCAGAGCCTCTGCAGCTGCCAGGGATTTGGTATCTTGCTCAAGGACACCTGGATTGTTTCTGAAAGGAGGATTTTTTGTTTATTTACAAAATTTTTTACGTCCACATTCTCCTGACTCACATCACCATCCTCCTGCTCTGACCTGTGGGTGTGTTAGTTTATTATTATTATGTACTGAGCAAGTTTTCACCTTTCAAAAGTCCTTAGACAGAGGGTGCCACTCCTGGCAGCATCACATGGAGAGTCTTAGCACAGCTGAATAGGTGCACTAATGCTTGGCTCTGTAAAGGGCAACCTTTCAGGATCACCAGACGTAGCATTTTCCACCACACTCACTATGCATTACAATAGCTCTCGCAGAGAAGTAAGTGCCCTCCCCCCGTGTTTGTGTATCCAGTCGTATTTGTTAGAGAGAGTTTTTTTTTTTTTTTTTTCCCTGATAGTGACCAACTTGGTGACACTGAGACCTAACCCTAACCCTTCACATTCTACACATTTTAAACACACAATATTTCGTCTGTAAGCAACAATGAAAAAGTTAAAGGATTGAAGATTTGAAAAAATCTTTTTTTTCCAATGGTTTGAAATCATTTTTCGTCCCCGTGTTAGCACTAAGAATACACATTCATCATTTTCAGAGGATCCATACTTTACCTTTAACATAATGATATTATTCAAATGTCTCAACACTGGATGGATGGAGCACGGTGACATTTGCACAGCCATTTATGAGCCTCCCTCATGAAATTGTATTAAAGTTACTTTTCATAGTAACACCATCATCTAGTTGGAATTTTTTGAATTCTTGTTTTCAACGAAAATTCACATCAAAAGGCACATTTATGTCCAATAGACTAGACTGTGAAAGCCTCCTAATTGGGCTATCAAAAAATGGCATAAATCAGAGCTAAGAGTGCTGACTGCAAACAGAAGGAAACAGAGGGAATACATTGTCCCTACTGTAAAGTTTTTACATGGATGTCTGTTGGTTTCTGTTCTGATAGATCTTTTTGTGTGTCTTTAAAGCCCTTTATGGTCTTGCATCGGCGTTGTCTATATGCCTCCAGTCTAAAAACAAGGGCAACTGGCCCACTAGCACTTTTAATCTTTGACCAATTCCAAGGTGTAGAACAAAACTTTTGGTGATAGAACTTTTTTAACAATAAGGTGTATTTCCAAAACAAAAGCTGATATAAAAATACTGTCCTTGGATTTTTTATTTATTCTTTTTTTTTTTCGTTCTGAAAAAAACTTTAGGACTCATGACAGACAAAACTTATCTGATTAAATGTAGAATTTTAAAAACTTCTAAATAACATATTTCCAATTTTTGCTGTTACTGATTCATCTATATTGGCCTGAGATGTATCCAACTTAGCCTCAGTCTCTGCATTGAATGTGAGTATATTTGTGGCATCTATATTATACTGCACTATGCATTTTATTTTTTTTTGGTGATGAGCCAAAACCGTAGGGAAGTAAAGCTCACATAGCCTTTCCCATAAAATGTATGCAGATAAATTGTCATTAACTGCACACAGAGGGCCTTGGTAAGAAACATAACAGAGCACCCAGCGGACCAGTGTTAGAGATGGCAGAGCCTTATAAGATAGCCCTTTCTGCAGCAAGCCATCCATCGTTCCTTTATAGTACAGTGTCTAGAAACCAGTGTTGAATAAATGGCATATGACAGCTTGTCTGGAGTGTGCCAAATGGCAGCTAAAGGACTCCAACAGCATGAGGAGTAAGCATTATCTGGTCTTCTGAGACGAAAAAAAGGAAATGCTTTGGCATGAAGACGGAGCGCTACATCTGGCACACAAATAGGTTGCACTTATACTTAATGTCACGCCTTCAACGACACCGTGTTATGGCAGAGTTATGAAAGGGATCAAAAGGGCACACCTGATTAAAGGAATGATGTGCAGACTGAAATGTGTTTTAGCAAAGATCAACCCTTTTACTCTAAGGTAATCTCTATATGGTGTTTGAATGAGTCTCTTGACTGCCCTTGACCTTCAACAAAAGACCTAAATAGAAACATATGAGACCTGATGACACTCCCTTTCAGTCTGTTCAAACCAAAGAGGATTTATGAAAAAATATTAGCATGTACAAAGATGGCAAAAAACATCAAGAGCACTTGAATCAATTTATGAACTTCTATAAAGTGCAGAATGAAGGGTCTGAGAATGGGGATATTTGATCATGATTAATCACAATAACTAGGAGTGTCCCAGTTGAGGGTTTTTTTTTCTTCTTCTTCTTTGGCCAAAACCCCAAGCCACACCCACAAATATTAGGTACCAACTGAGATCAAGTTTGATCTGACACTTACTTTTATTAAAATGTTGATTAAATGTGTCTCACACATGAAATGACAGCTTTGGCCTACTGAAACTGCCACACTTTATTTTTCACAAGACACGAGACAATACTGGAAGGCCCGGGTTAAAACTTTTATAAACTTTATAGACTTAAATCATTTATATGACATGAATTAAATATTTCCTCAGGAGAATGGCGTCAATATCAAGGTTGTTGAGCTACATGTACTTCTGTTGTGCAAAAAGACAACTCTGGTAAGGCAACACACACCGCAGGCTATAATATTCCCACTACCAAAAAAACTAGTGATGCTGCCATTAAACTCAAATTTGGATTCATCCCAGAGTATGGTGTTTCTTATGGAGAAGTGATTACAATACTGCCATTAATCCTCTGAGGCCTCAAGACAGCATTGTTTTGACAGTACTTTGGATGATTGGAGTTGTATGTTTTATTCATCAAATTTTGTTTCTGCGATGATGTTCTTACGGCGTGGTCACTTTTTGGCTGCCTGATCCAAGTTCTGCAAAGTATTTTAAAGCTCCATCCCCTTTTAGATTTCAGTTTCGGAAAGTAATTCTTTGCTGGAGAATAACAATTTTACATCATACCCTTTCAGTTATAGTGTTTGTAGTTCTGATGAAATGAAGGTGAGGCTTTCCATGATTATTCAATATATGCAGCTTTTTTCTTTTTTGCTATGTTTTGGCTTTATGCTATGTGGAAGAATAATCTATTTTTTGCTAGATACTGAATACTTCATAATAACAAAGCAAAAACTGAATTTTAGAAAGTTTTGTCTTTTTTGAAAATGTATTAAAAATGAAAACTAATACCAATTTCAATATCAAAAGTTTACTTTTCTAACTATTTGAAATTAAGCTGGTGCTGCATCATAATTCCTTTGATCGTCTTGGATGTTTCTAAAAACTGGATGGATGCCCAAATCAGTTGATGTTGGTCGTGATTCATTAAAAGCAGGTATCTTTTTATTGAAGTACGACCTTACAGGAGTCCAGGCATATCAGACCAAAGGCCAAATCACTGAATGGAAGGACCTACCTGGAAAACCCAGGACTGTTTCAAGGCACAGATCAAATAATAGAAATACCACCTTGTGGTTGTATGTGACTTTTAGCCATCAAAATGTAACATCTCTATCCTACTATAAATTATGTTCATATGCTAAAGTTAAGTTCATATGCTTAAGTAAAGTTAAAGTACCAAATATGATAAAATTCCCTCAACACATTGTGGAAATATTGCACTCACAAGGCCAAAATTATGTTCTGTGAGGTCACTGACCTTACAGTAAACACTGACAAACAGAATATTCAATTCTTCCTTACAAGGAATGAGCAAATGTGCAAGATATTGTAGCGCAGAGAAATAAAAGTATAAGAGAAACGCAGCTGTTATGCTTCAATAGAAGAAGCTTTTGAACAACCAGGACTTTTCTGAGCCCGATCAAACATGAGCAAACAGGACACTCTAGCTGAGCTCCACAAAAGCTTCGGGGAGATGGGATATTCCCTCTGAATGCATGCACTGTATACATGCACGCGTGCAAGTCACAGTTATTTATACAAGTGAACTCTCAGGGCCAGTGTGTCAATAGATAAATGTTTTCCTTTAAAAAAGAAAAAATATTTATGAAATTGATTTGGTCAAAAAGAGTTAGTTTCTCTATTTGCTTCAGTCTCACAGTATTCCTAAATATATATTGGAATGCTGTGTCACGTTACACAACAATACACTTATTTGGAACAAGTGAGAAATTAAGATTTGTTTTTCTGAAGGCATTTGCTAGATAAGTAGTACACTCTTGTTTTAATAAATCCCACAGAGCAAGTAATTTGCCGTGTAATACTTTACACTTGGCATGTTTTAGTAAAAAATTACTTAGTTTGTTATGAAAAATCTCTTCCATCCAAACTTATGTGTCAAAGCCGTTTTGCAGCTGGTTGGCACCCAAGAACATTTTGAAAACAAAAGCATTAGTTACTAAATAATCATTTAGTTGATATGGGCTCTAGTTAATTCAGTAAATGAAAGGAAAAACCCCCCTCCCTGCTCTATCTTAATTAGTTAAGAGGTTGAAGAAACAAAACTGTGAAAATGTGCATTGATAGCATTTACTGAATTGAACAGCATATTCTTGATGGTGCTTACGTGGGCTGACATTTCCCTCATGGGTATATGACATGTAGTTTGAATACAAAATCAGCTACCAGTGAAATTACATCAAATATAAATTTGATTCATGTGGCTCAGTGCTCGTTTCTTCTGGGACAACTTGAGGGATTTGGGCCATCCCAGATATTATGACTATGTGGTTAATAAAGTACACTGCCTGCTGCTGAATTGTGCTTATACTACTATTTGATATATTAAAATTTGATGATGGGAGTAAGAAGGCGGTAATGCCATTACTGGCAATAGCAGTGTAGTGTGAGAAATTTCTTTAATAAAAAAGCAAATATGGCCCTGCCAACATTTCCATGCTAACTACGAGGTAAATAATGGGGTGGGTTATCTGTTCCAGTTTTGGGACAGTGCTGTATTTTTATCTGGGTGCAGTGGGTTGTTTTCTATTCTGCTCTGAGCTGATTCCCTGTTAATTGGCTGAAAATGGCCTCCAGAATGTCAGTGTGTGTGCAGTTCATTAAGCTGCATAGATAAGCTCATCATAATTTACACATTGAACAGGGACCTTTTTCTTTCTTTTTTTTTTTTTTCCCGTGTTTATTCATTTATATTATAGTCTCATAGTGGATAATACTCGTTCAGCTCATTTGGTTGAAAACAAAAACATACAATCATGACAATAACAGCAGCCCTTAAACAGCCCAGGCAATATGGTATTTTGTTAAAACTTATCAGATTGCAGAACATCCAATAATACAAATATGAACCTCATCCTGCTCCACGAGTGGCCAAATGTCTCGCACTGCTCTCCATGCCAGCCTAACGGAAAAAGGTAGGGCACCTCTAAATATTAATTAAAGGACATCTTGTTCGCTTTCCTCCCCCCCTCCTCCACAGTGGACAAGACTATTAGCCGTGAAGTAATTAAAAGTGGCACAGACATATGAAAACCTTGCTAATGACTCCATAAACCTTTCATTCTGGGACTATCAGCTGCTCACCCATGTGGAAGGAGTTCATTGTGCCATGAATGGAGCTCAAGAGCCAGTGAGACGATCATACCCCTGCCAAACAGACAGGAAGGGGGATTAATAGCTGTAAACCCATTAATCCAAAATAGTAATGGACTGATGTGTTGAAGAAGCTCAATCCTTTTTCCTTTTAGGGTTTTTTTTTTTTTTGTAGTTTTGTTTACCTTAACTGTTGGATAATAATAGGATTCATTGAGCTATTTTCTGTTGAACACTTGTTTAACTGCAATTTTTTTTTTTTCAGATCATAGTAGCAGGTACGGGGAAATTTCACATTCATAAGAAATGCTTACATCATGTTAGATTATGCACTCCAAAAATCCAGACCAGTTCACAGGGTAGGCTGAGTTTGTCTTACTCACAGATATTCATACGTACTGTGTTTTACTTTGAAATTAGTGAATATGCCTCAAACATTCATGTGGTCATGTGGGAAAATGTAGAGAGTATCACCGCAAGAGACAAATATGGCTAACTTGCATCATGTGACTGCACATGTTTCTTATCTGTCCGGCCAAAGAGGCAAATCTGCTCTCCTAATTTTCAACAAATGGATGATGGACGACAATACAAGGTGCCTCTGTGTCAGTATTCGTCAAGTGTCAGGTCATGCCATTCATTCATTCATTCATCTTCCACCGCCGGGTCGCAGGGTGTTGGAGCCAATGCCACCTCACATTGGGCGAGGGCAGGGTACACCCTGGACAGGTCACCAGTCCATCACAGGACCAACACACAGAGACATACAGAGACCAACAACCACTCACACTCACACTCAGACCTACAGACAATTTAGAGTCACCAATTAACCCAAACATGATGTCTTTAGATGGTGGGAGGAAACCGGAGCACCCGGAGGAAACCCACGCAGGCACGGGGAGAACAAGCAAACTCTGCACAGAAAGGCGCCAGGCCCAGGTACTGAACCCACGACCTGATTGTTTTGGGGAAACCGGCTCACCACTATGCCATCGTGCTGCCATAGGTCATTCCATGTTGCATTATATCAAACAAATCAGATCCTGAAATGCTTGCGTGTGAAGTGTAAGGAACTCTTGAAGAAGCTTCCCTCTGAGAGCATCTCCTCTCTTAACAACTTCAATACCTTAACATGCCTAGACTGCCACTTTTAGTGCATCTCTTTATTATATTAGGTTCATCAATATACGTGTGTGAGCAAATGTAAGTGTAGCAGGATGGATGTCTCCCCTGCTTTGGTAATTGGTTCTGCTGTGTTGTTTCCCCTGCCCCAATCATAGCACTCTATAAAAAGAGGCAGTGTCATTCTCTTGCCCCCTCTTGCTCTTGGGCTTTGGGTCAAGCCCACTTCCGACTGTCTCGTTTCCTGTTTACACCACCCAACCGGTTCCAGGTAGGCATGCAGTGGCTGCAGTGCTGAAGTTTTATTTTATTTGTTTGGCTGGCACTTCATGACTTTCGCCATGTTACATACCTGGTGCGACATAGATTTTTAGGTTTAGACAGTATGCATGCCTGATGGGCTCTGCCTCCTTTAGCTTCCACTTGTACAGCCTGTGTGTGTGTGTCCTAATGTAGCTCTGTTGTGTGTATGTGAGAGAGAGATATAGGGACTGTTGGCCTCTGTTGCTAACAGAGCCTTGAGCCCCGTCTACTGTGTTTGGTGTGGTGCTGTGCTGCTTCGCTATGGAGTCAGAACAGTCTCATAATGAATGAACTCTCGCGGGGGGTTTTCACGAATGCACATGCTTTAAGTAGTCGTATTTCGGACTCACGAATGTAATTTTGAGGCACACTTGTAATATAACTTCACAGAGCATACGAATTGCTGAATGTGCATTTACGAAAACTGTACGTTGAATTTTGAGACTGACCTGACGTCGCAGGTCAACAAAGGCCATCATTGGCTGATAAAGCTGTCAATCAAATGTATGTTTCTGATTGACAGACTCATCAGCCAATCAGGTGTTTGCTTTCAGCGACTGCCCCCTTACATTTCTCCCCACTTAAACCGTGGGCGACCGTCGACGTTATGGCAACAATAAACAACAAGTTTCGCAAAGTCGGCATGTAACGTATGATCACATAGTTTATGTTAATTCAAACAATTAACTTTAATAAGCAATAAATGACACTGCATGATTTACAACGAGGGGATTGTCAGATAAATGTTACTGAAAGGTTGAGGTTGATTAAGTCTCTCCATGCGATTGGCTGAAAGCAGACACACCTCATTGGCTGATGAGTCTGTCAATCAGAAACATACATTTGATTGACAGCTTTATCAGCCAATGGTGACGTTGGTTGACCTGCGACGTCAGGTCAGTCTCAAAATTCAACGTACAGATTTTGAAAAATGCACATTCGTAATTCGTATGCTCTGTGAATTTATATTAAAAATGTGCCTGAAAATTACATTTGTGAAGTCCCAAATACAACTACAAAACAAAGCATGTGCATTCGTGAAAAGCCCCGCGAGAGTTCATTAATTATGAGACTGTTCTGACTCCATACTTTGCCGCTGCCTTCGCCTACCGATTGTGGCCTTTACGGCTACTGGGTCTGTACTCTGGAGGGTGTGCGTGTGTGTGTCAGCCTGCTGGCAGCCACTTGAAGCCTGGGTCCCAATAGTGGGGTTGAGTCCGTTTATTTTACTTTGACTGAATTTGTGTGGGATTTTTTTTTTTTTTTGTTTTTCTTTGTTTTCTATTCATCTGGATATAATTTATGGTCTATTTTCCATTAGTTGCCATATTTAATTGTATGATTTTGACAATTTATGTTCATTCATAATTTGGTTAGTATTGAGTTGAATTTGTTTGTGGTGTACTGGTTTACTTTTGTTTGTAAATCTTAATTTGTTTAGGTTAAAAGTTCATTTCCCTTTTTCCTTAATTCATTGTTTTGGCCGCCTAGCCTTTTGTTTAATATTTTGTTATGGATATTTATGGTAAGCTTTGACACGGATTAGCTTATCCCTATTTTGTCCTTTTTTAAATGGAATGAGTGAATGAGAATTTTTATGATTTTTTTTTTTTTTTTTTTTTACATAAACAGTACTTAGTTGTATAATAAATAAAGATATTTTTGTCAAATTGGAACCACATCCTGTACCTCAATTTAGCAACACTAACCCTGTGTCCTTTGGTGGGTTATTGCAACCTGGATAGGGTGAAACTCCCTAGGTGGCGTTGTTGGTAAATACATTATCTACTGTCTAACTTCTGGTACACCACGCCACATAAGTATTAAATATAATATGTCTAAGACTATTCACTGTACATCCAGATGTTTACCCATTCTAGTAAATTATAAGAAGCTTATGCACTGTACACATAATCACTCCTGAAAATTTGTATTAGCTTTTTTTAAAGTAAACAATGAGGAGCTGGGAATGCACAAAAAGTTTTGTACAACAACATTTATCAAATGAGTATGTTTCTCCTCTCCAACGCAACCTAGAGTATTATTTTCCAAGGCCCCAAAGCAGCAAGTATACCAGAGCAATGATCAATGAACGAAATAATGATCCTTGAGTATTAACTGGAAACAGAAAACAATAATAGCCTCTACTGTTTAGGCGGGGTGTATTGTGGACCTATCCATCCACTACCTATGGATCACAGATTGCAGCATACACAGACAACCTTAAGTGTAATTTTGAGGAGCGAGCCCTCCCCTTGTTTCAGTTTATCCACCAGAAGTCCTCATCTGGACTGTAACCCAACCATCATTAAACACCATAAAATGCTAACAAGTGCACATTAGTAGTACACACGGAACACTTTAGGTGACGGGGTGTTAGGCAGCGGGTAACACATCTTTTAAATTAGTCTGGGACCATAGTTTATTTTATTTTAGAAATTCCCAGCATGAGAGAATTGAAAAGTTCTGTCACAAAACAAAGAATCAGAAAATACAGAAAAAAATAGCCCTCCTCTTCTTCATAAATTCACACCTTCAATCAAAATGTCCAACTGCTAGTGGTATATTTAATGGCCAGATTTTATATGTGCAAGCCTCACAGCAGTAAACGACCATCCCCATGCTTTGAACTCCTGATGAAAATAACTGCATTATTTTTAATGAGCCAATGCTGCAGCCACATACTGTGTATTACAGAATTGCCGTTTTGCCATTTGTTAAATAAAAAAAAAAAGAAAAATGTCATCGACCTCAGTCAACAGTTCGAAGCTATAGCATTGTGGATGCTGCACACAGTTTGGTCTCACTGAAGCCTTAAGCAGCTGCCTTTCACTGGGATAGAAGTTGGTTTGACACATTTGTCATTCAGACAACCACCTCAGCAGTTTAGATTTTTCCATAATGCATCTTAAAACCTACTGGAAAGATGGATACCATGTGGCACAGACATCCATGGCCCCTATAGGGATGAATAATTATGATTTTGTTGTTCTCTCAACTTGTTTTTCTAGTGCCATCATGAGCTTGATATTGTTTAGAATTAAATGGCTCAAACTACTGGATGATTGCCATGAATTTTGATCAAGATATTCATTTTTTTTCCTCCTGAACTTAATTTTATTTTCAGTGTCATTTAAATGCATGAAGTTGCAAATCTAAGAAACCAATCTGGTGTTGAAGGAATTTACAGCGGGAGCAGGCAGGAGTTTGGAGCTTGCCAAACAGCATGTCTCAAACTATAAAGGACTGTACCGTATACGATTTTCTTGGGAGAAACATTTTCAAACAGTATCTTAGATCCAAACGCAACTGTGGCAATTTACCTGCTCATTTCCACCACGTTATTTACAGCTCCTTAAGCAAACCATGTCAATCTTTTTTTTTTTTTTTTTTTTTTGGATGTGGTTTCAGCACTTCAGCACTAAAATTGTCAACATGAAAGTCGCAGCTTTCTCTTCATCTTCGACAGAAGTGACAAACTTATACCAGTGTACAACCCACCCAATGGCTCTTCTGAATGAAACACAGATTACTGAGACTTTGGATATGTGAGAAGTTGCCTAGATAAATAACAAAGTCAGCGGTTTGTAAATAAGTTGTTCCACAGTATCAAAACTTTTGGATGTGAGCAACATGTAGAAGGTTATCTCATTCATTAAAAATTTCACTTTACATGCACCTGCCCCTTAATGTGATCACGTGGCTGTTCAGAGCCCTGATACCTGGTACTTTTACAGTCCTGGTGTCAGCCCCCCAGTAACATTTCATATCCTCAGGATTGGGTTCATAAATGAGTTGATTTCAGGGCGGTTTTAACAATGCATGTGATGAGTTGACAGGAGTACAAAGCTGTCTGGTCAGACCATTTTGAGAAATGCATCATTTCATTGAACCAAAGAGCTCGCATGATCCAGCGAATTCAATCACGTAGGAAAGTATCCCAGTGGCACTATTTATATTTATTTATATATATCTCACACACACACACTATGTGCAGCCAAAGACTACCAAATGGTAATTTGTGTGAAATACCTAAATATCCTTTAAAGAACAGGAGGCTCATTTATCAAAGCATGCATATTTTAAGTTCGAAATACCTCTGGAGGAAAACTGTGTCCTCACAAGAAGCTTGTCTTTTAAACTTAACACAGGGAACAATGATGAATCTCACCTGTTCTAT
Organism: Remorina albescens; assembly: GCA_034769265.1. Classification (NCBI taxonomy): domain Eukaryota; kingdom Metazoa; phylum Chordata; class Actinopteri; order Carangiformes; family Echeneidae; genus Remorina; species Remorina albescens. The sequence continues at coordinate 10,664,347 of CM068477.1, forward strand.
ATCCATCTGTTTGTGCATGTATAGGTGCATTTACACACAGGAAAGTTTCCAAAATGTTAAATATGGACAAAGTCCCAGTCGCCTTAAATGAGCTATGTTTTTTTTTGTTATGCTGTTTCTAAGTTTCGCAAGTGCTGCATAGCGAAAGTTAGCTTTAACAGCTGTTTGTTTACCAGTCTGTCAGAAACTTTAGTGATATTTAGCATTATAAGAACTTTGGTGTAAAATAGCCTTTTTGTTATGCTTCAGTTTCCATTGCTTCTTTTCATCCATTGAAGTTAGCAAGTTCCCTGGCTAGCACTGTACAAAATAACTGCTATCCTATCCCCAGAAGAGTGTTGGATAAATGTGATGTGAACTTTCAAAAAAAAAAAAAAAAAATGCTGGTATTTGAAGCAGAGATTTTCTATTGTTCTATAATATGTCTGGATTGGATGGTGGGATCATCACATAAAGATATAACAAAATTGGGGGGGTTTTTTGTTGTTGTTTTGTTTTTTTTTTCTTCTTTCATCATGCATTATCCCACCATATCTGTTTCAGCCATGCAAGTCAAGCAGCGTGTGAACAGCTGCAGTCTGTGAGCAGCATTTACACAGTGAGGTACTAACTGAGGTAGTACATTTGGAAGCACGCATGACCCAAAGAACCAGTGTGTTGACACCCATATACACACACACAGCCACCTCCAAAGAAAATGGACATGATGATTTGGGTTGCAATCACAAAACCAACAAATGCGAGCTGCTTCAGGTCAAAATTCGAATTAAACTGGTCCTTGTCGTTGAGGTGTTTGTTTGCGTGAGACTGACAAACACTGTTATATTAACAAGCCGCAAGGACATTTTGTGTGACATATTAGCAAAAATTAGAAGAGAAACATCCTCCAGACACTGAGAGCTGGCCTCTTTGATCCATAATCCCATGATTGATATTGGCACTTTAACCTCGAGGGCCCTGCTGTGTCTTCAATCGACCCACAGCCATCTCTATCACATTCACTTAAACAAGAGAATCCTCCCGGTGTGAAAAATGGACGAGTGTCAGAGGGAAGAGAGAGGTGGCCCCTGTGCCACTGGGCCCTCACACAGTGCACAGGAGCGAGTGGAGGATGTAGTGTACAAAGGAGGAACAAATAAATGGAGGGAACAGTATTTTTTATTTTTTTGCTGGCTTTTCTCAGTTACAGAGTCTTGTGAATTTTCCATCCTGTGAGGTAGAGCACATCTATTAGGTCTTTATTTTGTATTTGCTGCTGCTGCTGCTTTGGACGTTCTTTTCTAAACAAGCTGTTTTCATCAAATTTGTGTTGTGTGCACCACGAAAAGTGGTAGAATATTTCCTCCTCACAGGTATGCTAATAAGAGTATTATTCCTACCCTGAAAGCAAGAGCATTGAAGGATTCTTGTTACAGTGTAAGAGCTCAGATATTTCTTGTGATCTGTGTTGCACAAATGTTGGATAATTGTATAAGCTGTGTCTAAATATCCCTTTGAGGGTGTTAACAAGAGAATTTTTTTTATTTTATTTATTTATTTATTTATTTATTTTTCAGTGCCTGCTAGAAGCAGTGTTCCTATGCTGAACAAACTTATTTCAGTTGACAATTACACAACTGTGGTCAATATAATTAGCTGTCAGTGCAGCTTAGGTAAATATCATTTAGATGCATTGAATTCTGTCACCGTGATCATTAGTTTCACCATGAATATCAAGCGTTACCTCAGGCTCCTTGTGCATTGTAAGACTATTTTACTGTACAGTACAAGTAACTCTAAGTATAAGGCATTTGGAGTGAGATGACTCGCACCAAGATTAGAGCTGCGTTTCCAAGCCTTTTTTGAGTCATGGCCCAGTTGAAATTCTCAGAAATATTGACCACCCACATCTGACATCTAGCAACGTGGAGGCCAAATCATTTGTTCACTGAAGACTTTGCATTTTATGGATAATGATCAAACATTTAGGACTGAAAAGAGAGCAGAGGAAGCGCAGCTTTCTCTTTTTTTGTTTGACAAGTGAAGGTTACTTGTCAGTTCACCATCTGTCTCCTGACTCTCTTCCCCTTTAAAGTCTGCCAACCATTTATTTAGATTGCTCAGTATTGCCACGATGTGTCTTTTAGCATGCAATCATGCTGTGATAGCGAACTAGTTTATGATCTAGTCCTGTGACAAAGAGGCCATGACAGCAATGACATTAAAAGTCAAGAAATCTACTTATCAAAGCTTAGATAGGCTTTAATATGATGGCGGGCGGTTAAAACTTTTCTGATATCATTTTACCTTGATTTTTGTTTTAGAATTTATAAACACAATAGTTGTATAATGTTTAATGTATAATGTATAATATATTCACTAAAAAATTCACCACTTGCAGTATCTTCCTGAACCTCCGCTTATAAGAAACTCAGAACTTACGTGATGTGATTCTCTACTGGGATGTATTTTGTCAGAATATTTAACCCATAGCTTGGCAGGATTCAGCAGTTTCCTCTTAAATCCAAGTGACTCGAACATACCATTGGATTCCCAAAATACTCTCAGTATCTCCTTATAGGTGGGTTAATCTGGATAGCAAAGGACTTGGATGTGTTTGTAAAGGAGAGCTATTTCTGCTTTGCAAACCAAGTGGTTTCCTCCTGGTTGCTATATTCTGCTTTGACCTGCCTGGTACCAGTAGGGTTTGGCCAGATTCTAAAGGCCTTGTTGCAATAAGAATAATAACAGTTGCCCATAGCAAGCCTGAGCTTGTCCAGGTGGAAGATGCACAAAGAAACCAGAGGCTGTGGGTTACGTTTTGTTTACTCTTGAGATTAGTTTTGTTGGTTTGGTTGTCATGTATATTCAGTTACACAACAGCAAACATTGCAGAATGTGTTTGTTGATTTAATCCGTTCATTATTTCCATGGTGGTGACAGAAAATCTCACTTTTGAACTCAGAACATAATCCTTGTTTTTCCATCCATGTTTCTAAATTGGGTTTCAAAATCATGATTGATGAGGTTTGGTTTTTCTCAATTTCCCAGATTTGTTACGCTTACCAATTGTCTGCATTTCTACCAAGGCTACCTTGGCAGGGTAAAAGCTTTTTTTTTTTTTTTTTTTTTAAGTCTCACCACAGAGTAGAGGTAGAGCACAGCATAAAGTAAGGTTGTGCCACGAGAAAATACAAGGTGTGAGAGTGGATTACAAGGCAGAAATGTCTCTCTTCTTATTCTTTCTGCTTTCTATCTCCTTCTTGTGTCCTAAGTACAAATTAAGGTGTCTTTTCAGTGCTTTATCTAATTTGTCTGACAGTGTATTCCCATAAGAAGGGCCCTCTTGTATGAAAATGATGGCTCCATTATCCAACGACCACCCTCCGATTCCAGGAAAGAAGCCAAGATCATGCTTGTAAAAGAAAAACTGGAATTGAGGTGCTCATTCTTGCTCATGATTAAACTTGGACAATGTGAGTGGCCCTTATTAGACTTGCTGATGAAGTGTTGATGTCCTTCTATTATAACCCTGGCCCAGAGGGAAACTTGTAAGCAGTATGTTTACCATTTGTCCAGGCCAAAAGCCCACTGCCATTAACACTTACATGTGCACAACAGGTGGACGCTGGTAAATTGAGTGTTCTATGTGGACACATAACTATATGCTTTGAGAGCCGTTACCATGGTAATGTTGCATCACACCAAGGCTCTCGCCAGAATCCCTTGGGCATAGAGTGAGAGACTTATTCAGACACTGTAACAGACTTGAAATTTTGCTAGGCAGGTTAATCAGGGTGTATGCATCAACATGATTTAGCAACCCAGAAACATTAAAATGTGCATTGCTGTAGGATAGATGTGGAAATGTATGTAAAACACATTTTTTATTCCAGGTAGGCAATGTTAAATTTGAAATTCCAATATAATATATGCAAATTTGGTGAGCAAACACTGGCATAATTTGTTTTTTATGTTTACAAATGAAGCAGCTGCTCGATCACGGGTGCGGAATTGCTTTTCATTCCGTTATGGCATCCAGATTTGTTAAAATGCTTCATAAAGGTGTTTGTGAAGACTGTCTGTAATTTCTTTATTGGATAATGTTTGGATAAAATGTTTGTTTTAATCGGTCCCAGTCAGGTTTGCTAAGGCTAAATGAGAAAAGTGGTTATGTCAATTTTAACTGGTTCATGAGGGTCACCCAAATTTTACAGCAATACGTGTGTGTGTGTGTATGCTCTGTGCATGCACTGGATCTACCATGCAACAGTTGTGCTTCTATAGAACAGACTCTATAATTATATACATATACATAGTTTTCTGATTAGCTGGCGGATGTGGGTCAATTGAGTTGGTACCCACAATAGTATAAAGTAAAAGTATAAAAAGACACCTGTGAAGGAGGTGTTTGTTTTGAGTTTCAATTAAAAGTTTGCTTTTAGGAGAGAGGGGAGGCATAGCTTTCAGTGCTTTCACAGAGTTGGAAGTAAGTGTCAGTGGAAAAAAAAAAAAAAAAGCAACTGCCAGCAATTAAATGTTGGTACAGCTAACAAGGGTGACGTCTTGGAAAAAATGTTTTATGAAAAGGAAGTATATTCAATACATTTGCAAGAGTTCGCACATGGGTAAGTTCTGAGAGTAACCCTGCTCGTAACACCGAATAAACAGGGCACTTTTAACGTGCTGGTAAACTCCAAACAAGGCAGCCTCTATACCAAAGTCGGTGGTTCAGCACCAAACTCTTTTGTCTTCGCGTCCCGAAGTTAATCATGTCACACCTAGAATGTTGCCTCTCTACGATCCGTACTTGAATGTTTGACTGGGTCAACAAATTATACAGTGCTATGGATGAAAGTGCAGCCCATGTCCAAATAAATTATATAGACAATTTTAATTTCACTTAGTTGCATGAACTTGTATTTGCTGTTCCTTACACTCTTTATTCACAAACTAGCTAAAATGATAACCTGGGTCACTGATGTTCAGGCAGTTTCCTTTTGGTCTGCATCACAAATTTTAGTCCGAGTTGAGGTGAACGCTCCAGGCAGATTTATTTCAGAGCTTATATTGGTCACAATTGCACTCACTTGACTGGATTGTGGGCTGGCGTTACCAGGCCCTTACGGTGGTGTCAACTGAAATGTGCTTAGCTGAAACCATCCAAAACTAAATAAAAACTTTTTTGGTTGTAAAAGAACCATTAATTTTAAAGCAGACCATGTCCATGAAACAGCCTTTAAAACAGAGGAACCTCTGTGCCGCTGTTTGTCTGTGATAAGTAATTGTCTGTCATGACTGAGACCCACCCCTAAGGAGCTCCCCGGGTTCCTTCAGATAAGATGGTGACATGTGGAGCACGAAAGAACACCAATTCCAAACCAGCAACTGCACAATACACTGAACAGAGCAACCCAGTACCCTACATATCTACACTACACCTAACAGTCCTTATCAGGGCGCTCCAGCCAGCCCTCAGAGACTTGCTTAACACGTATCACAGACTATTCCCATTCTGAGTTAGTACACATGGGAGTACATATGCATGCGTGCAAAATATCCAACACTAATGTACATTTGTGAGCTGGAGGCTTTCCAATTTACATTTAGATGTCAGAATCTTGCTTCCCGGTTCTCTTATTTCCTCATGCTCCATCAGCTTTTTTGAGATGTTTCCCAACACCACTGGAGCAAACTTTGACCTACCAGGTTGCCGAGTGATGTCAGGTGAAGTTACGTATTGTGATTGTAATGTACTGGACGTGATTGCAAAACTTAAATGCTGTTGAGCGCTCTTCCCTCAAACAGACAAAAGTAACAATGCAAATGATACATCATATTAAAAGCTGTTGAAATAAAAAAAAATGTAATGAATAAATAAACACATAAGGTGAAAATAACAAATACACTGTGATCTAATCAATTTAATTATCAAAATGACATAAAATAATGTAACCCAACCTATATGTTGCCATATAAGCAAAAATAACAAACAAATGGGCCATTTTCTCTCTATAATAATAAATTGAAAAAATAATATTGTTGTGTACTGATGTGGAGCTGACAAGAGACATTAATAACCTGCCAAAATGAGTTCCAGCCTCACGTACCTGCTGCTGTGCACTCCTGCACACAAGAAAAATTAAGTGGTAAGCTGAAGCTTTTTTATTTTTATAACAATAACCACCGAGAGTTTCTTAAATGGGAATATACAATATCTTTAATTTAATACCGTCAGTCTTTTCCACACCATGTCCAGTAATTAACCTCTGAAACTGTCAGGGATTGCACATGTGGCACAATTTTTGCTATTGGTACATAGCCAGTCACAGCATCTGCAGCTTTTTAGTAATAAGTGAGTAAATATTAATGGCCACTACATAAGCATAATCCATAATGATTTCATCACAGACAACAACAACAACAAAAAAAAACCTTTCTTACATTGTGCAGGCGCATTTCATAATACTGAGCCTTTGTAAATTAAAATCTAATTGAGATGTTCAGCAGAGAGTTTAATGTTATTTCTAGTGGAATAATCATGGAATGGATGGTTATAGGAATACTATTTGTGGAAATATGAGGGAAGTTCCTGTTCAAAGGACTGCATACAAATAAGCTAAATCAGTCAGTTGTTGATTGATTTGATAAACTGAAAATGCCTGAATGGAGAAAAAAAAAAACAACTAAATGTTGAGGTGCATGAGTTTGATAAATGGCAGATGAAATTGGAAACAAGCTGGTGAAGTTGCTGTTTGTAGTTGCTGTTGCAGCTACAAAATTATGGACAGAAGTGTGACTGACTGTAGACGATTAATATGTGGGCACTCATTAACAATTTAGCCACAGCACAGAGCATCGCTTAATAAGGTAAAAATATTCTAGGTCTGTCGTTTGCCCCGCATAATTAAAATGGGACCAAAGGAACTTTTGACCACACCAAACGTGCCTCTCCATCTTGATACTTCGCTGCATTGTGGTTCTGTAATTATTCCAAAGTTAACTAAAAGTAAACAGAGTCAGAGAAATAAAAGGAGCCATTTTTTTTGGCCGATACTAAAACACCTCTTCCAGTAAGCTGTCCATTACATGGGAAATGGCTGTCCGTAGATCCTCCAGCCTCAAAGACACATTTAGCTTCTGTTGCAGAGGCCTGCGTCTGCCCATAGATAGGCTGAACCGCTCCACAGATCCACCCCTGCTGGCTCTGATTCAGCCAGCGTCGATTCAAATCTCTGACTCAAATCTGGGCCTTGTTTAAAGCTGTGTGCCCTCTCACTGTGCTTGCATTTTCTTCGGGTTGCAGGTGGCTGGTCGTGATACCGCCCAAAGAATGCGAACATAGATAAAATGAACTATTATGCGCCGTTTGATTGAACTGTCAGCTCCATCTCTCTCTCTCCATTTCCCCACTCTCTCTCTCTCTCGCTCTCATTTGACAAACTGACAGTGTTGTGCTTCTTCCAGCTGATTTGGTATTCCAACAATAGGCCCTTGCCGTAATAGCCTCGGGAATATAATAAAAACAAGGTTGATTCCTGTGTCCTCTGTTATCTATTCATTATGAAAACATGATTTAGCAGCCTTGTTGTTTGTCTTGAGTGTGTAACCCTTGAGAAACAAGTAAAGCGGATGTCTCAGGACTTCTCTCCATGTTTTAGTTAGTTCAAGTGTAATCAGTGTTGTCTTTTTAAAATAAGCATTATAAGTGTTGTGTAACAGCATCTGGTGACAACCTCTCAGAGGATTTAAAAAAAAAAAAAAAAAAAACAGCACTTTCAGATACTAATCTATATTAATTGACGCCAAATGGGAATATATAAAATTGCAGTGAAAAGGGGAGAGGGGTAGTCAGTGACAGCTCCATTCATCTCTGCTGAAGGCAAAAACATCAGTGTTTTATGTATTCAGGTGATGTGCTCTGCACGCCATTAGGGGAGATCAAACAGGGAGTTTTCACGCAGTGGAGATTTGATGATTCGTTTTAAAACTTTGTCCTTACCTGAGCCCTGCTTTTCTGGGAGTTCGCACCACTGGGCCACATGTTGAATTAATCATATTCCTCGCCTGTATGAATACAGTTTGCAGGTTTTTGCTGTATATTTCCCACCTTCTGCAGGAAGGTGCGTCTTTGTGAGGTTGTGCTCATTTTGTACCTCGACAACATATTTCAGCAGCACTCCATAAAGCGGAGTAGTTGGAGTTACATACACTTATCTCAACTGTCAGTCTCCTGCAGCTCTCCTATCAGACAGCTCCATTCGTCTTCATTCCTAATTCAGCCCCGGTGCTCCGTTTCTCCATCCCTTCATTGGGGATTGCTGGTTACCCATGGAGTTCGCTCACTAGAGTTTATCTTCGTAGTTGAACTTTTGATGCCTTTTGATGTTCATGACTAACTCACAAAATATACTCTATGGCTTCCCTTTCTTATTCTTATTATCTCTATTCCCGTTTGGTATAATACATACGAGTTTATTTAATATACAAATCAATGATGATGCTTTAAGCTCAATGCTTTCTCGTTATAATTATTCAATACGCAGTATAATAGTAATACTCATTACCTATCGAAAATATTTGAAATTTTAAGTTTTATTAATATGCCATGGTTCACATTCCAGTACATGGAGTATACTCAAAAGTAATACTCAAACCCACAATAATCACATTTGTAATTACATGTGCAACTTGTCCTGACAAAGCAAGTAGCACAATGGTAAATGTTAATAGCCGTGTGTGGTGCAGGGCCATGTAAGCTCACACAGTACAGTCACCTCTTTTATAAGCGCGCCTTATTAGTACTGTGATCTGAATTTAAGGTTTATAATTAAAAGAAAAACCACCCGGACCATCGGTCTTAATTATTTTCTGATCTTTTCCTTCTGAAGTGAGAGGATTGTCAACGGTGATGAGTCAACATGTCCAGTCATCAATGCTATTGTCATGCGTCATGAATATTTATCTCAGCTCACGTTACTTTTTCTTTGAAGGCTCGTTCCTTGTCCAACAGGATGTGCTCTTTGTGTCGTGTTTTGGTGTGTTTAATTTGAGTTTCATGGCTTTTTTCTGTGCTAGACTATAGTTCAATATACATCTGATGAGCTTGTTCATACCACCGATGAATTACGAGTATGATTCCGTCTTTATGAGCACTTTCATGGCTGTCACACAGACTGTTTCTCTCAACCCTAGAACACTAACGTCATAATTAGTAACACCATCACTAACGTCGGGTATTTTTTTTCGTCCGATTAAAAAATACTTCTCATCAAAATATATTAAAATATAACAATACATGGCAAGTTGAAGTACTCTTCTTTCATTTTCCACTCTACAATGTCTCACGAAACAAAAGAAATGTATCATGGGGGGGACCCTATAAAAACGCTCCAAAATTAGCGAAAAATTATAAAGTCGTTAACAAAAGAAATTCATCAAAAATAAATAAATAAATAATGGAGCTGGGAGCTTGTTCTTCGTTGCACCCATTCCTGGGACATTTGAGCCTTGTCTGGTGAAGGCAGCTCAGGCACAATCTCTCTGCATCACTAACAGCTGATGGAGACAGAAACAAAAAATGGCATTTTTTGAGAGGGTAAAAATGTCCAGCTGACTATACATTTTTTTGACCACATGAATTTCCTTGGAAACTACCACTAAGTGATATTTATACATAACCACTGCACTGAATAAGGATTACATGCAAATTCCAGGACCGCTCTAACTTACAGGCAGGGTAGTAGTGGCAAGGATGCACCAGTCGGCGGCCGGTATGAGACCTGCCCAGGCCTGCGGGGCAGTCAGCCACCTCACTAAGGGATCTCTGCTTTCTGCTGCCACCGGTCCTGCCTCACCTCCGGGAGTGCCAGGGGGAGGGATGTCGAACATACTACAGATCAGGATTCTGAGTTGACGTGACAGATTTGAAGAGGGGAGCCTCTGCTCTGCCCATGGCTTGATGAGTGCCAATGCCAAAGCTTGCAATATAAGGCCTCCTCTTCATTTGTTTGTCACCTCTCTTCATTGCATTCTCCTTGTGTATGATCCACGAGTTTATCACACCTTGTTACCCTTGAAAAGTGATCAGATCATGTGATTTAATACATAAACACTAATGATATGTCAATCAAATGTTCTTTTCCCTTCAACTCGATTATAGCATGTACTGATTGTTATTTATATATCGTATGGTATTACTCATAAGTGCAGATGAACACCTGTTGAGTGCGCTCTCGAGTCCTTGTAAAGCTCTCTCTGTCCACAGCAGAAGGTACTAAGTTGGTCTCTTGGGATAATCTTAACAGTCATGAATTCACAAAGAGTAATGACATGCCATCTGTTATGCTGGTTTTCACACTTCTCCAGAATACCCATCTGAATGAAGAAAGAAAAAAAAAAAAGATAAGACAAAAGCATAATACAAACAGATTCTCAACTCAGCTGAATTAAAAGCCTTCAGTCTTCAGTCAGATCTGTATTTCTAAAAAAGCAAGCAGGGATATAGGAAGAGGGTCAATAATATGAAATAGGGCTGGACTGCTGAGTGATTATAAAGCGAGCAAAAATATTTAAAATTCATTTCTTAACATCACTGAAAAAAAATGCCACATTTCTCAAACTCTGCATTTGTTATCAAAGTTCTTATTCATAGTCTAGTAAAGTTCCTGGATTTCTGTGGGAAATCCATCAGTTTGCTTTGAAACAACACAAAAGTGTTAATGGGAGTTTGTGTATCACCATATGAAATAAATTATCTCTTGGTAATCAATCAATACATTTTATATCTGCTATAGATTCCCTTACCTCATGGCTGCGCTGAAAACAATGGGAAATTTTATTCACAAAACCCGTCTGTGCTGTGGATCCAAACATCATCACCATTTGTCAGCATTGCAGTAAACAGTGAAGTTGCTTTACTGCCTCATATCAGGACAGCAGATAGTGAGTGTGATGACTCAGTTGAAGGCCCAATGGATTGACAAATAAAGTGATGGTATCATTTGCATAGAATTTGTAGTGCATAAACTAAATGGAGATAACTTGACCCAGCACGACGGTGCATTTGAAGGAGAGTTCGGGACTCAGAAAAGCAACTTTTGATAGTACATAGGTAAGAATTAAACTTGTTTAAACCAGTCCCAGTTCCAGTTAAACACATAAAAAAACTATGTGATCCACTGCAGCAGAGCTCCGACAACATCACCACAGCACAGCAGCCGCTGTTTGAATTAATACTCATACTGTTTAGGTCATAGCGAGGCTCAGTTTCTATGCTGTGTCAATACAAAACCTTTTCAAAACATGAATGTCATTAATTATGATTTGAGAATAAATTAACGAGAACAGGTGACTTAGATACTGGTCTGAATTTAAAAAGGTCATCATGTGCCTAAAACAATCAATGGTTTGATTATAAGAAGTGGCCAAATAATATTTACAAATGAGTGGAATAACCCCTGAAGATAAAGACTTATAGGTAAAAGGATGAAAAGGCAGTGACCTCTTTTACTTTTGTGGGGAAGACATCTAAGAGAGAGGAGGAGGTTTTCATGCCATTAATCATCCTCGGCAAATCTGGCTGGGATAAAGGATAAAATGAATTAACGATCTTATGCACCTCTCTGTGTGGATCAGTAAACAGACGAGCCACGGTTAGAGCTCTGTTGCTGGAAACTTTATCAAATGAAGTTTAACCAAAGTTCGAAAGGTGTAGATCAACTCGGATAGCAATAGAGCACTATAGGAGTGGAATAAGCGGTGAGGCGTTGGTGGTGCAGGATACGTGTGCTAGGAGCAGCACTGAATTTATGGTTTGGTCTCTTCAAAAGATTTGTTGACAAAAAGTCAGTGTCTGCAGATGGTTGCATTTCTCCTGCTGATGCTCTGCCAAGCCTGCACTGCAGCCATCTTCTTTGCTACGGGGCATTTTACCTTCACTCATGCTTTTAGCAAATACAATACATAATCACTTTGAGGAACTGCAGTAATTAATTATTATTATCAATATTGATTCATATATCAATATTTTTAATTAATATATTAGAGCCCAAGGCAGGGGGATGTACAAAGTGCTTGATTTGTCACAATAAATGTCAAAAATAGCAGATATTTATGATGCAACGAAAGAGCTTTTAATAATGATTAAAAGTTGGAACCAAACCATTTTTGACATTTTTACTCAATTAATGAACCTACTGGTGTACCAAGGAAATACAGTATAATGTTGTTGTACTTTGATGCATCATTGTATTGCAATTATTCTAATTAATATGAATTTTAATTAAAATCTAAGTGACTTTCAACGATTGCAGTCTAAACCTCGCATACTATGAAATCCAGCTCACACTATGAATTCCAGCTTGGCTTATCCTCACTGGAGCTTTGCCTTAACCCCCATGGTCTAATAAAAACAGAGCTCTGAGTGACACAGGGGAGTGACTGCTCTTCTACACAAGTCAATTGAATGCTACAGTCACAATACCACAGTTCACAGCTCAACCTCTCTCCCCAGCAGACCCATGTGCACCTAATCTGACACACGGGCAGCAACAGGTTAAAAACATTGCTCAGGAAATACTTACAGGTTGTATGTGTACTGTAGTATCGACACAGGTGCATAAACACAGCTCCACTCTGATTTAGAGCCCTACAAATCTGCTGCTTGGGAAAACACTGCTGTCATCCAATCCTCTGCACATCCTTGGCTGAACATGTGAGACAGTTTTGAGGTTAAACTTTCTTATGGCTGTGTTTTATATGTTACAGGAAACTCAGAAAAATGTGCCTGAGGGGTGGAAATCATTTTCATATTCCCTTTCAGAAAAGGGATTTTACCAAACTTCTCCAACAATCTGTGCTGTAATTGCCTTCAAGATGCAAACAAACCCCAAACACATCTCTGGGAGAGAGAGAGAGAGAGATATGCAGTCTTTGTGGAACTCACTTATGAAGTATATCCAGAGGATGAATTGGAATCCCCAAACCGTGCAATATTGTATGTGTTGGATTTGAAATATGAAATTCAGTATATCGCATACTTACACAGGCCATTTTGTTGTGCCTCTGATTGGACATGCTGCACATGTAAAGCCTGATAAAGTACAGCCTAGAAGCTTGTAGACTCTGGTCTTTACAGAGGAAAGATGATTATTTTTAATCAGTTCTAGAGGTTTCTTCAGTGAAATTAGTGCAATTCTGTTATAAATGTAAAGTCCGCATGAGTAGAAGTGGAAGTGGAAATTTACATAATTTTTGGTTTAAAAAAAAAACCAAAAAAAAACCAACACTCTTCCCACAGTGCTGATCCTGTATCTTTGGGATATATCTTCCATGGATTTACACGACTATGCGCCTACATGGGCTGTGTTGTTTGTGTTTCACATTTCTTAGGTTACTTCATCCAACTAAAAATGACTTGAGAGTGTGAGACCGAGCCCCTAACAAACATTTCTACCAGTTTACATTTCATGCTATCCATTTTGCACAATTCACATTTTGAACTATTTGGCTATTGGCTGTTTCATGTTTGGACATAATCCTTGTGGTATTCCACTGTTTTGTCAAATTGTTTCTTTGAGGAGATGACTTTTGATAACCCCATCATCTGGTAAAGACTTTTGTTTGACTGCTATTTTAAGGTTAAGAATAAAATTCCAGGCTCAGAGCTAAACCTGTTGGTGGAGCCGGTGTGCTGGGAACTGTAACTAATTGGTAGTTAAGACAGAAGAAGACTGGCAGCTTCATGGACATTAACAATCCATCTTTAAACTCCAAAAATAGATATATTTAAAATGTTTTTATCTGAAAGAAAATTCATTCAACATAGAAGTTTGACCTCAAGAAGACGAGGGAGAGAGAACACTAACGTAACTGTATATAAGTCAACGGTGGCAGTTATCATCAGCAGAGAAGCAGTGATTTTTGTCTGGCTGAATGGCAGGATGTGTTTGGAGAATCAGCGGGAAATGGCCGCCATAAAAGAGTCAATTTGAGGCCTTTTCTTGGAAATCGCCTATCATTATTGCAATCATCAGTGTATCATGATGTGAATTTGCCTTCTAGCTTTGTCAAAGCTGAGGCCGAGGCTATATGGACACCTCCAGCTGGAAAATTAAATCAAGCCCAAACATATATGTGGATAAGGAAAACGTAAAAGGGGAGGCGATATAGCTATTCCAGGAAACGCTGGGGTCCATTAGTCTGAGACCATCTTTTCCAAATAGAAACTGCATTACTGCATATCATAAGGAAGTTGTCAGAAGTCAAAGAAATTAAAAAAGGAAATCTCAGAATTCACAAAAGCAATATTGAGGAAAATCACCTAATACTTATGTGAGAAATCTGATAATGCTGAAACAGACGGACTCCTACTGGATACCTGCTAAATGCAAGCATCCTGGAGAATACTACATTCCCTGGTCTGCGCCCAGGACTCCTAAGGTCATTAACAATGGCACAGAGCATCTGGAGGTTCATAATACTGAAGGCAGCAGACAATGCAGATCAAGAAGCAACCCCAGTGGTGTGAGGTGTAATTGATTAGAGGTGACAAACCCAACACCTTTCTTTTTTCTCTTTTAAAGGGACCAAAACAAGCAAGTAAGATTCCAGGAATGATATTTAAGTCTTCCTCACATGTATACTTGCAGAAAAGCAGTAATACCTCAGGTTACCAATACCTGCTCTTTATTCATGTACTAATGTAGAGGCTTTTATGACATATGATTACGTTTCAGGGCAGCACGGTGGTGTAGTGGTTAGAGCTGTCGCCCCACAATAAGAAGGTTGTGGGTTTGGTTCCTGGCCTGGGTCCTTTCTGTGTGGAGTTTGCATGTTCTCCCCACGTCTGCGTGGGTTTCCTCCGGGTACTCTGGTTTTCTCCCACCGTCCACAAACATCATGTTTGGGTTAACTCGTGACTCTAAATTTTCCGTAGGTCTGAGTGTGAGTGGTTGTTCTTCTCTGTGTGTCTTTGTGTGTTGGCTCTGTGATGGACTGGCGTCCTGTCCAGGGTGTACCCCGCCCAGAACGTTGGCTGGGATTGGCTCCAGCACCCCCTACGACCCGGAAATGGAAAAGCGGTTGAAGATGAATGGATTACGTTTCAGTCTCCATATTTAACATTTTTTCAGGAATAACCACCTCTGAAAGAGTGTGAACACGCTTTTAACAAAGCGATCAACATGATGGAGCAAGCAATGGCATGTTAGTTGTTTTGCTCCCCATACAGTATATCAAAAACTGTCAAGCTGATTTTTCAGTCTCTTATTGATATGAACTCTACTGAGTTTGGGAATCCCATGATATTTCTTGTAGCAACACCAGATGGTCAAGGTTTTGATTCATCCTGTGAAATAGCTCTAAATTCATTCATGTTTGCCATTGATCCAAGTGATCACCTGCTGTTTCCTCAAGTGGCACCATGATGTTAAAATTTACAGTTCTAAGCAGCAGCTAATGGGAGGATCACTAAGAAATTTGTCATTTCCTTAAGGATGATTTGTAACAGCTTTGATGATCTCTTCATTCTCCATCTAGTGCAGTTATAAGGTCAACATTTTTAATTGCTTCATACATACTACAACAACACTAACATAATCCAACTTCAGGAACCATTAGCTGTTCTGGGGAAGAACTAGTCGTTCTGGGGAAGGCATTGTCAGTCATAATTTTGATGCAAACTGAAATTTCTCATCAACTCTGAGATATTTGGGACAGATATTTATGGTAACCCAGCAGATGAAGCCTCCTGATCTTTTTCTGTTTGTGATTTTTAGCAAAATATTACAGCAATTGTTGAATTACAAAGAATTTTGTTAAAATTATCTATATTGCCTGGAGGATGGATCCTCATATCTTTGTGCTTCCATTGACACCAGCAGTTACTTTCTAAGGTAGCTTTACCTGGGCTGGCCCCAGTTTTTGATTCATTTATAGCAGTGGTTCTCAACCTTTTTGCTCCAAATTTAATATGGATTATTATGCATTTTGATACAGATATGTTTTTTGTCATCCCTGGCATTCATCCATCCATCTTCTACTGCTTTTCCATTTCTGGGGAGCCAATCCCAGCCGAGGTACACCCTGGACAGGTTGCCAGTCCAACACACAAAGACGAACAACCACTCACATTCACACCTATGGACAATTTAGAGTCACCAGTTAACCCAAACATGATGAAACCCACGCAGGCACAGGGAGAACATGCAAACTCCACACAGAAAGGACCCAGGCTGGGAACCGAACCTGCGACCTTCTTATTGTGGGGTGACAGTGCTAACCTCTACCCCGCCGTGCTGCCCTACTGTGCAATCATCTCATCCAAAACAACTTGTCAAATGCATTGTCTGTCTGGCATTTTTTGTTTTATTTTAGTGAGGCTTCATTGCTCAGTATAAACACTGGCAGGGTAGAGACTCGTAAGTCTTATTTCGTTTCTTGTTTCTTTTTTTTCCCCCCAAGGATATCAATTTATATTTCAGGTGGAACAAGGAAGATACATAATCTGTGGAGGGGAAAGTGATTATTAGACTATAGATCAGCTTTTGGGTGTGAAAGAAAAATAAAAACAAGATTTTTACAATCTCTTCATTTTTATGAATGCCCACTATGACTCGAATATGAATCTTGACTCAGTTAAACTGTCGCACATACATCAGTGTTAGTGTAGGGTTATTTCTACTGTGTGTGAAACAACAATTCAACGAAATATAGATGACACACCACCTGGTAGAAAAGGGAGGAAATTGAAAGTCAGAGAAGTCCTTTGTTTTTTTTTTTTATTGTCTGAAACCTTGTTCAGTGATTCAAACAGGCTCAGAAATGCTAAGGGTAAGTGGGGACAGGCACACTGGAAGAACAAAGCTAGAAAGGTCAAAGGAGAATGAGACGCCATCATAAGTGAAGCAGTCACAGAAAACTGGAAAAGGTATGGAAACAGATGTAGCAAAAATCTGGGTTAACTGGTGGTGAAAGTGGTGATATTAAAATGTCATGACACTGAAATTGTAACATCAAAATGCACATTTTGTAGAGCTGTAGCTTTTGGCAAGTCTTACAACCTGCAACACTGGTTAGAAATCTGACAGCAAAGCCAACCAAAAGACAAATTCATAGATACATTCGCAAATCACTCCCATGCCAATGAAATGATCAGTTGTCATATTATAGGAAAATAGAAATAGTAAACAGCGTTTATGCATTTCTTTAGGATTAGCAGTAGTGGATTTCCTTCATACCCTCTGGTTGTTTCTCTTTTTACCCTCTTTTAAGTGTATATTAGTGAATAATAATGTATTTAGAGATCAATCTTATAACTAACAGATATACAAATAACCCAAGTTTATTGTTGTAGTTCATTCTCACCGATGTCACAGCATTGTGTTTTAGTGAAGATGAGAATATGTTATGCTGCGTCTACAGTCTTTTTGGATTATTTTTTTCCCCTGCCACAACCCATCGTTACTGATCCAGCTTAATATATATCAAATTAGTTTTTTCACGATTGTTATAATACATGGCTATTAAGAAAAGAGAGTCAACTTCTTACAGTCTCAGTTTTGGTGTCTAAGAGAGTTCCACAGACATTGATGGAAGAATGTACTTCAAAATATTGCTGAGACTGATCATTGTTACTAACAGCTGACTCCAACTGTCTTCCCAGAACAGACAGTACAACAGAGACTTAGCTGTGCAGTTAGCAAAATGCAACAAACTTTAATACCACAATGTCACCTCTTTAGACCACCACATGGAGACTTCAACACGTCTAATATGACACCATAGCCCATATTTCATCTCGAGAGTTATTCGACCATAGCTCAAATGTAAGAATGATGCTCCTGATAACAATATTAATCTCGGGGACATTAGGATGCAGCCTGCTCTGGCTCAAACAGGACATGCAGTCCAACAGATGTGATTATTTGTCTGGAATAGCATGCAGTGTAATCCCTTTTAACCTTGCCAGGATGTAGCTATATTATTAAGCCAGAATAGATGATAAATGTCTCACATTTGTAGCGATTAGTTAATTATATTTCAGGATGAAGAAAGCCAGTTTAGACACAAACATTCCCAGTGGAAAACGATGTGCTACAGGCATGTAAGAGCTGCTGGCAGTCACTCTGTGCTGAGCTTTTTCAATCCGATGAACAGTTGAAAATATCCTTGCATGTTGTCCATCTGTCATGACAGGCTTCTGTGAGAGAGACATGTTAAAGCTGGTATATAGATGTTGATTAACTGGATTGTCACTAAATTCTCTTTTGAATGTTTCCCATGTAGACAAAAGAAGCATGTTTTCTGGTTTTCTGTTCAAAACACAATCCCAGAAGAGTTTCCCTGCTGTTCCAATTTTGTTTATTTGATTTCCTTACAGATGAAGTTGTATACATCAGATATGTCTATTTTACTCAGATTTACTGCTGCTGTCGCAGCTCATTGAGCTATAACATTTCGTCATTTCGTCCCAGCCTGCATCACAACAGCTTTAATAGAGCAGTTTGTTCTCTGAGGAATAATGAAGATGCTGCAAAATGTTTATGCCAATGGCTAAAACTACTGTATTGAAACATATTTTACTTTCAAATATATTTTCTGCAAGCCATTTCTATGTCAGTTTTATTTGAATAGCACATTTCCTTTTAAAAAATGTACATATGGCAGCACACAGCATTTATACAGCATTCACGACTTCCCACCTATCTCATCAATAATACTCAGCAACAGATCCCCAGAGAGTTGTATTTAGCTACACAAACATAGATTTGCAAAAGAAGCTACAGTTGAGGTACATTTCCTACGTTTGTATGATGTTTTTATCACACGGAGTCTATCTGTACTACAGGAATGGTGCTGACTCCCAAATAGCTACACAACATGCAATGCAGTTTAACGTTTGAACTGTGCTTCGTGTCATTTCACTCTGCCACGCCGTTTTGTTTGATCACTGGCTCCGCTGTGATCATATTGAGAGAGGTGAACTGCTTTGTTTGTGAGTACCTTTTATTAACAAGTATAAAGGTGCATTAAATGTCATGTTTCTATCCTCCCAAAAGCAAAAAGCCCATTAAGTCTGTCCCAGAAGATTACACTTTCCAAGGGAGTTTACCTGAAGGAAAAAATCAAATTCCAGGATACTGAATCCCATAGGTGGTATGGAGACTGGCACCTAATGATTAGTTCTTGTGTTTCCCCCCTTAGTGCCAGACAATAGCCTCCCTGCCGTGAATAATCAAGGTTTGCAGGCACGCTGTTCTCCCTATTCCCATTGCAGGATCGCTAGCCGGGCCTTTGAGGACGTGCCTCTCTGCACGTTGTTAGAGGTTTTACTTTCTGAGATCAGACATGTTCAGAGATCTCTAGAAAAACCAACTTTCTTTATCGCCCACTGCCTTCACTGCCATGCAGCTGAACTTTCACTTACCAGATTTGGCAAAGGTCTAAAAATATGACAGGTTTCCATTTGATTCAAAGCAGGAGCTGCTGCTACTGTGACAGCAGTCTGAGCAAAACAAAGACACAGGGAATCATTTATCACTACATTTAAAAGAGATTATGCCTCGCTAGAACAAAAACATCATGAATTTATATGAACTATATATCACTTATTCTTGAGAGTTGGGACAAAACATGTCCTACATAGAAAAGTGGAATTCATATAAAACAATCAAAAAGCTCATCATGATTGATATGCTTCCAAAGTAAAATCTAAAGGAACTGTGCGTACCTATGTTATTCTTAGCACATAGTTTATGCTTTTTTTTTTTTTTTTTTTTTTTTTGGTAAATTTTGTTCAAATGTATGGCTTTTGGTTAGAAGGTCCATGTTATTGTATTTGTCCTCAGCAAGGGGTCACATTATCGATCAGCCCAAAACAAACCTTTAAAAAAAACTGTAAAATAATGAATACATTTATATAAAAATAAAAAGGAGGGTTATACATTTATAAAACAATGCACGAAGTAAAACAAGATTTTCCATAGAAACCTGCCTAGCTAATTGTGTCCTCAGTTTCTGTCGACTCCGTCAGATTTTTTCGTAAAACCTCATTAACCTCCCTGGCTTCGCTGAATGCAACACTACCACAAATATGCTGTTAAGTTTAAAACATTTTGATATTTTAGACAAACAATGTCATTATCCCTATGACCATGTCAGCACTGTCTCTCAGTTATTATAAGTTTTTGAATTCATAGTGGATTGAATTTAAGAATTTCAGTGAGAATTTTGAGACACCTACTAACTGAAAAACCAGTGCAGTGTACAACACATGTTTTGGAGGGACAAAGCAGACAAAGTCGACAAATCCACCTATAACCTCTTAATGTGCTAATATAATATTATTTGTGAACTTAGTAAGGGATTAAAATGTTATTTAAGATTCATATTTATACACACACACACACCCTGCAGTTATATAACATATAAAATTCGAGTGTGTCGATTTTCACAGCATCTGGTTGTGAAAGGGAATATTATATTGAATGGCAGCCTCTGTAGGGGCTCCCACTTCTATGTATATATACAGTAAAGTCAGGAAAATGCAACACTTCTTATTTTCATGGCACTATACTGGAACATGCTCATAAATATTGTGCTATATTCAATTTCTGACAAACCCATTACATTTATTTCAATTCTAGATTTCACCAAAAAACTCCATGCTGCATCTGTAAGATGTTGCATCAAATCAATCAATCATGTCAAGTAAGTGGAAATCTGATTCCATACTCTCCTCTAAAGCATTTTCCACTGCTTCAATTTGTATTGTAGGAAAGCATGGCTACACAGAAATTGCCTGTTGTATGTCCGACGCCTGTTGCTGAAGGCATAAATACGGGTTAGACAAAAATGTAATCTCAAATTAGCTAATCTAACCTGTTAATGGGCTGCTTTTGTGTTGCAAGCCTTTTGAGCAGTGTTATTGTTAAGGAATGTCAATTTAAGATCCCACTCAGTATAAAGTGGCAGTGCAGGGCAATAACACTCACACACTCCCACACTCCCTCTCTCTGTATCACCCCCCATACACACACAACACTTTTCATTTATCCTTCCAGTTAGTCACAGGACTCACACCGGAAAGGCACCAGAGGACCCACACAGTCTAAAAGGTGGAGACAGAGGTAGTGGAGGAGAGCAGAGGAAGAGTGTTGGAGGAAACTGGAGGAGGAGGGGACAGGAACACAGTAGGAGAGGAAGAGGTGGTTGAGAAGGAGGAGAGGAAGTGGTATAGTTGGAAACAGTGTAATTTTAAGCATGTTCATTACATTTGAATTTAAATTCAGTATAAGATGAGGAGCAGTTAGTTCTTCATCTGTTATCCCCTCCATCTGTTTCAAAACCCATTTGTTCGTAAATGAGTTTCACCGTCAGATGTATGTTGTGTTAATTTTGGAAAGAAAATCTTTATTCTTTCTTCAGTTTATGCTGTTTATGCAATAAAGGACCATCTGACCTACATCCTCATGTGTCTTGATTATTTAAGGTATTGTTTTATGTAGTATTAAAAATAAAAGTAGAGTTTGAAAATGAAGCTATTTAGAAATATGAGTTTTCAGAATAGCGTTAAATCACAACTTAAGTTGACATATTGTATTTTTTATTACATATCAGAGTAACTAAACCCTATTCCAGATTCTTGTTGGACTGGAAGAATTAAGATTTTATACGTCTTAGTGTGTCTGAGGGAGTTTACACAAATCAGGTTCGGAAGGGAAACATGTTTAATTCTCAAATAAACTGATTTTATTTAGAGCCTGAATATAGTGTGCATTTAAAAAAATAAGAAATTAAAATATGTTTTGTCCCAACTCTCAGAATCAGTGATATGTATATATTTCCTTTAACTTACCAGTTATGATAATAATAATCATCATCATCATCTTTATTTAAAGAGGACTTTTCAGAACTTGTATTCTTAAGTGGTTTACAGAGTAATGTAAGTAAAAACTTAAGAAAAAGATACATTTACAGTTGGTATGCTCCATCATAGGTGTTAAATGTCCTTGGTATGGTTTTTAACTTTAACAGTGGCACTTTAAAATAGGGGAATAGGGACACATGTAAACACACTGCTAATGCGCCCTTCCTCTGACATGTCACTTTTTTGTAGTTAGTATCCGTATCTGTTCAACCTTCTACATTATCTGTATCCGTATTTGTACTCGAAAGGGGCGGGACTTAAACCAGAAGTGGGCGTGGTTTATACGAAACTTGTATTTTTAAGCCTGAAATTGATATGGGTTGGTCAGAAGTTGCTATATTTATTGTAAGCCTCAATATACTTTTATTTACAGTTTAATTTGTATTACACCAAGGTAAGAAGAGCGAGCCGACCGGAAAAAAAAACCTGACCTGGTGGAGAAACAGTGAGAATGAGAAACGTGATGGGGGCTGCATGCAGCACCGCTTCTGTTATGAATCAAGTTTTTAACCCATAACCCCATAAAGTGGGGCAGATTTGAAACGTTTGGGTTATAAAAAGCTATTTTAAAATGATGATGTTGTAGTGTGGATGTAGCCTAACTTTTTATCGCTGTCATTAAATGATGATCTAACCGGGGGACTCCATCAGGTTGTTGTAAATATCAATGTATGTCACCTCCGGCCATTCAGTGGGATAATTTCTCCATAAAAATGACGGCAAACAGAAGGGACACTGAGAGAGACCCACAGATGTGAGTTTTTCATTGTACCGTTTTTTTCTCCGGTGCAGTTAGCATGTTAAAAAACTCATCTAAGCTAACTGCTGGACAGAGTTTTTTAAATTGTGCCGACGATTGTTTTTCCCTCCGGTGGGTGTGGCTTTTGGAGTATGACGCGTTGCGCTCTGTCTCTATCACAGGACACCCTGAGGAGGATTTTCCTTCAGCCCAGCATGGATATTGACTCGTATTACTCGTATGGTTCTCGTACTCGTCAAAATTGCAATATCCGTAGAGGATACTCATTTCAGCCGAGTATCCGGCTCAACCCTACGTTACAGTGACACAGAAGGCTGGATCCTGTTAGATTTGCTGTATACAAGTAAAACAGAAGACAAGTTGGTGATGGTGCCATTGTGCCTTATCCCTTACATCAGCAGAACATCAGAAAACATGATGGCTTTAGGTATCTTTGACTAACAGACTACTGTGCTTTTCTTCTCAGGAACATAACATTCAGTACGTCAGCTAAGTGAAGTGACAAAAAAAATGTGTGCGCCCATGTGAAAACTAGTGCGTTAGAAATATTTCAACAATTTTGAGGATTCTCAACATTGTGTGTACACATATTTAACCAAAAATACGAGAGGTAGTAGGTTTCGCATTGGAAAGCTGAATAGCTGAGTCTCAAACTAAAATGTTGCCGAAGCGTTAGACAGTCTGTCCAGTCTCTGTAAACAGAGTCCAACTGAAGTGTTGTCAACAAGATCATCTTCTGATGATATGAATCAGTCAGCTACTGAAGTGCTGAATTCAGCCCACACTGACAGGAGAGCCACTGAGAGAGGATGACAAACAAGTTGTGAGTTTGGATGTAAATGATGGTGCAAGTGCATGTAAGGTTCAGGTCAGGTTCAAATCTGCAAGGCAGTTGACGCATTCCTACTGCAAGTGCTTTGCATTGAAGGGAAGTTATTTCACATCATCTCTTTTTATAAAGATTAGTCACCGCTGGCAGGTTCCTTACATTTCACCTTCCATCCAACACCCCCCTTGCTCACGTTGTAAAACAGCTCCACAGTCCACTTTCCCTGTGCTCACAAGTCACATAAATCAGTCTTACACCTTTTGTGTTGTATTTTTAAAGGGGTGCAACAGCTCTCTTTTCAAACCTTCAAAGGGCTTACTGCATGCAACAGTATTGGATATAAAGGCAGAGGAGGAGAATCAAAGCATGCTGTCAGTAAAAGCTGCTCTGTGGTTTGTGGCCTTGTTTCAATTATCCTACAACATAACTGTTCCTCAGACATGAAAAGGCTGAAAGTGCCTGGGCGAATCATGCTAGGATGAAAATGGGTAGGGCTTTGTTTTTTACTCAGGACCGAGGACAGGAGGATGGCAAAGTCACGGGAGATTTACGAGCCGGTGTTCACTTTTAAAGAGGATGCGTAAGGGAGTCTGCTTAATGATTTATTACCTCATGCCACTGTGGAAATCAAAATGGACTTTAGAATCTGCTCAACTCTAAATCCAGACTCGGAAAAACGTGATTTATGAAAGTGACATCAAGATTCACTATGTTTCTTACTAAGCATGTGTGAAATGGCATGTTGGCCTCATTAAGCACAGTTATATGCTTTTTCTTTTTTTCTCTTCTATGAAAATGTTTCATTAAACTGTTCTCGCACTTGCTATCTGCCTGTCATTAGGCTACAAAACTAGAATGAATCACATGCTCGTATCTATTTATTGTAACTTATACAGACGTGTGGAAATGCATAGCATAATACCGTAAAAGGATGCACTGATGCGATGACCAAGCATCAGTGTGTCAAATCCAAAACCAGATTTAGTATTTTTGAGATGTAAAAAAAAAAAAAGGACAAATAATTTAAGACAAAGGAAATATTTCAGATTTGTATATCCATGTTTGTGCCTGAGAGGAGAACAGAGGTCCCTGGAGTGTGAAAGCTGTGAAGACAATGCAGTCAGAGGCAGATCTACCTCTCATAAAGAATTAAACATTTAATAAACATGGTGAATTCATGCCAGTGGAGATGGTGTAGGGGGGTGGAGAGAATTTTTTCCTTGGAGTCCTCCTTTTTTCAAAGGAAACTTTCTCCCACTGGTGTGCGTCCACTCGTTCAAAACACAAGAACCAGACAGGAAATGAAAGCTGGAACTCCTAGCACACAGTCATTGAAGTGTGAGTAACTGTTATTGATCAAACACCCCGCTGACCCCTTCCAGATATATTAGGCTTTGATTGCTGGTTGCTTTTGTTTGCTGTTGTTGTTTTTTTTTTCCTATGGTTGTTTCCAGTGGATTTGAAATAGTTACTTGCCCTTAAGGGTCCGACAGTCTTCTCATTCAGGTGTTTTCACTTATTCTGCCTAGTTTGCCTCAAAATTGGTTATGTGTACATGTGCAGACTGCCCGATCGACGCCACTTTCACACTTTGTTGGCATTTTCTGCACCCGTTACATCAGGGCAATTTACTCCTTTCTCATCCTTAGCGGTACATGTAGGTTGGTGACATCACATAATGCCCTCCACCCAGCTTCAACCTGAGCTGAGACGTAATCGGGCAGAGTACGTGAAAACGCGCGCAGTGTGCAGGGCATTTAATGATAAGTGGAGTAGTGGATGACTGCACATTGGGCACATAATTTTTTTTCTCTCCTGTTTGCACGTGTGGAAGCATTCATGTGTGATTCGTTCAACACACTTGTAATTATTTGTCGATTAAGATTGCTTTTTAATTGGAGGCATAGAGAAAATCCGCTATTAAGATAAAAAAAAACAAAAAACAACAGCCATGTCAAGCAAATCTGTATCTGAATCCACCTGTCACAGCAAAGACAATAACAATGATAGTAATAATGATAATAACAGTAATAGTAATATGAAACATCAGCTGGTATCCCAGTCACAGTACTGCGATGTGGGGACATAATTCGCCATAACATCCTGTGCTGCGAATAAAGAACTTCAGGAGACACAGCTCGTGAATGTGACTGACAGGCATCTGCCAGCAGCGGGGACCAACACTGCCAGAGGTGTCAGGTATCATCAGGCAGGCTCACTCACAGTCATTAGCTGCTCAAATAATGTCTGTGCTAGAAACTATATATCTCTGGTATCCCAGGATAGTTGTGACTTAAGTGCAACGCAGTGTCGCCTCATTATAGGCAAATCACAGAGCTCCTCGTGGATCACGCAATAACAAGCTGTTAATGGAAACACACACAACTCAAACTCTTTTCCCCTGATTTTCTGGGCTTTTTAGTGTTGCCGTTTTTTTTCTACTTTTACAGTGTGCATTGAGACACCTTTGTATGATTATGTACTTTTTTCTGTCTTGGCTCATCCTGACCTGAGTCTCACAACAAAACAAAAAAGTTTTGAGCGGTCCAGAAGAAATTGGAAATTTCAGTCTCCCCTGTTTGTCACATACACTCACAAAATTGCATGCACACAAATGTTTCTGCCATTGTGTTGTTGCTTTGCATGATGATGGTGGAACAAAATCATTAGTATGAAATCTCGTCGTCACACCAGGCTGACAACAACTGCATGAATTGACAGACTGATATGTAAAAAGTGAAAGGAGGAGCTGCGTGATCACATTGTGCAGAAAAGAAGAAAGATGTTTTAAGTTGGGCTGCTGTGTTAAGTTTCGTGCAACTAGTCCCCCATCACCTGCAAAGACAGAGTGTCTGACTTGGCGAAGCAGCAGGCAGGACAATCGTAGTGTGGCTCATTCAGCCCCAGCCCTGGTACAATGGTAGCTTTTTTGCCTTTATTTCATCATTGTACATGCAGCTTTTTTCGCATTTGGGGGTAGAGAAGCTGCACAAGGAGAAGCAGCAGGGCAGTTAGCGGATCCTGCTTCTCCTTGTGCTGCTCTCCAACCAGACCCCATCCTGTCTTTCATCATCTCCATATTGCCTGCCGCACAGTCTCCTCACCACTCTTGATCCCCTCAGGGATGCAAAAAGGACATGTAATGCCTGACAAAGCCCCCTGCTGAGGAAGAATATACACTTTGATTTCTTGCGTCTTGAAATTATGCAACCAGTAACAATCTTTGTATAATTTTTACAATTACCCATTCATTTATTCAAAAACAAATCACACTTAATGACAGAAAAAATCCTTATGTTTGAAACATGACAGGAGAAAATTCAGGTGCCGAGGCACAAACGCTATGATTGACTTGATTATGTGTTTCCCAATTTATTAGTGGCAGGAGAAGCCAGATGAACCACGAAATATTTATACAGTAATTATGCGTTGAGGCAAAGTAACGCAGCCAGTGTTTATATAGGACAACACAAATATGCCTGTGTTTGGAAACACTGCCGCTTGGTTCATATGCAACAGTATGAGCAGATGATGTTTGGAACTGTAGCTTCTGGTTTGGAAAGAACAGCCAGTTGGATGAGAAATTATTCATCACACTTGTTCATACAGTTTGGTCCAAAAGCCCGGCACTGTGTCAATCTGATATTCTGAAAATCAGTGATGGCTACAAGTGTTAAGGTCTGACAGTCATTATGTGTAATTTTTAAGGCGGTAAAGCCTAAAAGCAGTACTCCAACTACACCCACAGTATTTTCACAAAGAAAAATTTCAGTACTGCAGATGAAGGTTGGCAAAAAGCGGGACATCATCAACGAACCTACCTTCTGATGAGTGATTGAAAAGAAGGTGACAAGAAAGGACGTTATCAGAGAGTACCGGGACATTTAAGCTGTCATTAAAATATCGTTAATGTCATTCAATTCTGAGGGTTGTATGAGTCCTTAGCTGTAAACATAAGCAAGCAGCTCCAAATCAGAGACAATAATCTGCAGAGGATACTAGCCTTTGCAATCAAAGGCTACAAGCAGTTGAGTGCTTACTCACAATAACTGTGACTTGTGGACTTCAATGACAGATGATAAATAGCACCCAGTGTACCAGTTTCCATTAAGACCAGGGGTCTTGATTCTTGATTGTGAATGGGTTTTTTTTGTTTGTTTGTTTGTTTGTTTTTTTTACTCCTGTTTTTTTTTTTTTTTGTGGCCTTATGATGACTTCCCTACCATCTCTGAAGTATTGCAGACACACTGTATTTGTGCTTCTAAGTACTGTTCATTTTATACCCAACACAACATGGTCCATCACGTCCAGCATCACATCCAAGTAATATTATCTTTCTCTGCATTCAGTTATTTCAGTTATACAGCATTTTGTGCTTGATTTCGGTTACTGATTCGGCGCCTCACTTCCTGCCCTCATATGTTTCCACTTCCTGTGATTGCCAGCGTGATGCGTTTCGCCTGTTTTTCATTGTCTTCCCTCACCAAGGGTATTTCATCTTTGTGCTTCTTTCCTTCTGTGCCAGTTCATCTCTGTCCTTTGTGACCTGAGTGAAAATTGTACAATTACAATTAAGGGATTAAACTTTTTTTTTCTCTCGCTCTCTCTCTGGCAAAAGGCGACTGCAGTTCAGTGCAGACATGTGCCTCAATGAACTCAAGTGTTACAGTCTTTACAGAATGTTCCTTATTAATGTTGCTGTCAAATACATGATAGAGGACAAAATAAGATATTCCATCTGAAATGTAGTAATGTAAAAGTATGAAGCATAAAAAGACTGAAAATACTCAAGTTAAGTGGAGCTGCCTCAAAAGAGCACAGAGTTACTGTAAATAAATGTTAATTACTTGTCACCACTGATAATTAACCTCGGTAACACACATGAAAGCAAAAGGTTAGGGGTGGAACAGGAATAAATGCTAAAATCTAAAAGGTAAGACTACCTAAACCACCACACCCACACGCGCTAATAAAAAGGCATCGGTATTATGAGGCCAGACAAATAATTTCAGTGCAAGTTTGGTGAAAAGATTTACTAATGCAATATACATGTGCTGCATATAAACGATTAGTGTACATGTTTTAACACAAAATTATCTTCAAAGAGTTTCACTAGAATAAGCCAATAGTCGTATCATTTCAAAAATGTATAGCTGCTTAACAGCAGAAAAATTAAAAGGACAGAAAGCCAGCAAGTGATCTCTTCTCAGTCAAACTGAAAAGAACAATGGAACTTCCCCTGCCTTCATTCAATCCTGAATGTTTGATCTTTGTAATTGTATATAAAGTATAAGGTTCCATGAGAAGGGGTTATTTGACCTATTGTTTGGGCTGCTAACACATTTGCAATTTTCAAGGGGCCCAATAATATCAAAATGTATCTACTTGTGTCACTGCTCAAGGCTTTGCTCGCTAAAGATTAGATATATGACATTTTCTGTTATTAATGAAAAGCCAAGCCAGCTAAAGAGCAGCCCCTAAATTCAACCACCTAAACAGAAACTCATGTTTAAAATTAAAAACTAGCTATCTAATTCAGAAACTCAAAAGACAAGAAAGTAAAGCACACTAATGAAATAGTTATCCACTGCTACTGAGATTTATGTGCAGTGTGCTGCCATCAGTGGTCTGCGTCTGAGCCCAACCCCTGGCCCTTTGCTGCAGTCGTCTCACCTTGCTATCTAAAATCTAACATACTTTACAAATAACATAAAATAAATTGTATGATCAAGTACAGGAATGACTGTGACTAATATAGTGACAAAAGCAATGATGTTTGTTTTTAAGCATGTTAAGCTCCCTGTAAATTTGTTCATTCATGACAAATAGGTTATAGAAGCACTGGGATTTGTAGAGGTGACAAAAAAGGGCGTAAATATGTAAAGAGCTATACTTCTACAATTCCACAGGACATGTTTCCACAGGGATACAAAGATCAACTTGGCATTAATGGACTTGTCCGTGTGTTATGTGTCCATGATTAAGAATTCTCGGAGTCTGCAGGCTACATTAAATCAGACTGCACCACACACTCCATTTGCACCTTCATGCATCCATAATTTACCCATTTTTCTCACTGACTGTTCTTGTGGTGCTCTGGGCAACACTCTCATCCTCTCGCAGGTGTGTGTGTGTGTGTGTACAGACTCACCCATTGTCTACACACATGCATGCACTCAGGCCCCTTAATTTTGGAGTTTGTGATATTGTTCGTTTTTATTATCTCATTTTATTTTCGCTTTTCTTCTGTATTTTTGGCCACTTATCACTGATAAGCACTTTGTGACAATCATATTAAGTTCTCATAGTCTCCTCTGCTGCCACCTCATTCCTGACTTTCCAAACTCTTCCCAAACATTAATATCCACCCACAAGGGACTTCATTACTGACTCTTTATGCATAGAACGGATTAATTATAAATATACAATAGAATATACAAAATGTAGTGCTGTAGGGAGAGGGAATATTAAGTTTTGTGTGGGAATGTATGTGCCATTTATTTGGGTTTCTTGGGTTCATTAAAGGCCAGGATGTAGGCTGGGAAAATTTGATAGCAAGGTCATTCCATGACTTAAGCCTATATTTAAGGCTGAAACCAGGAATGTGCATAAAACAATGTTGGGGTTGATAAATAAGGAAGACAACGTGAGTTCTGTTTTGCTGTTGAGAGAAAAGTATGAGTGGCAGCAACTCATGAAAATATTCAAGTATAAAATGCTGCAACTGAATCTCTCTTGGTACATTTGTATTGGCTCTCCATCGGGCTCCACTGATGCAGCCCTTAGCATAAAGAGTAAACAAAGTTATAGCAATCTCCATTTGTAAGCAAGCCAACCTGGATGCCATCTGGCCTTCTTACCACTAGCTACCAGTTTCGATCAGTCAATTCCCCGGAAGAGAAATGAATCATTGGTTACATCAGCTGAGCAGATGCCAGTGATAGTGATGCCTACAGATATTCTGCCTTGGCAAAATGGAAAAAAAAAAACATGCAGCAGCGGGAACAACGCACTCATTGGACAACAACAACAGCAACAAACAATAGGATATGCTGCAAGGAGTTAATAAAATGCAGACCACAGCACAATTACATGTAGCTTACATTAAAAAAAAACACAAATGTGGGGCAGAAACATGGTGAACAGCTGATCCCAACAGCTGTCTCGGTTAGCCTTGAGCTAAAGTGATGGTTGTTTTATAAGAAACAGGAAAATAAGTCAGGGTGGCATTCAAGAAGAGGAGAGAGATTGCATGTTGTTTTTCAACAAATGCGCTTTTGAGAGAGTTAGGGCAAGTAGGGGGCTGCACGACGACATAGTGGTTAGCGCTGTTGCCCCACAACAAGAAGGGCACGGGTTCGGTTCCCGGCCTGGGGGCTTTTCTGTGCGAAGTTTGCATGTTCTCCTCGTGCCTGCGTGGGTTTCCTCCGGATGCTCTGGTTTCCTCCCACCATCCAAAGACATGTATGTCTAGGTGAACTGGCGACTCTAAGTTGTCTGTTGGTGTGAGTGGTTGTTCAGAGGTTGAGCCAATCTGTATTGATTGAATCGATCAATTATGCTACTTCAGTAAAGACTAAAGGAGATGTCTTAAAAAGTTAATCCAAACAAAGTTGTATCTGAAATTTGTGTATATTGAATCAGTGACTTCTGCTGAAATCCATTTGGGTAGACCTTCTTTGAGAGACTTTTCATTCGTTTTACATTTATGCTATGTTATCCTTTCATTTTTTATGTATCTATTCTTTGTTTATCTATTCTGCATGCATGGGATCTATTTCCTTTCTGAAATAGTGTTTGTCCTGAAACTCATGGCTGTTTGTAAATGTTGTTGTTAAAATTTCAAATTCTATTTTTTTTTTTTTTGTTATGTTTTCTTCTCAAATGTGTCCAACAGAATGCAAATCACAAATGGTGCTATATAAAAATCATGATAATTATTAATTTATGGTACATTGTTATTATTGTCATTATTATTATATGAGTGGGTTATTCTTCTCTGGCTTTGATCACTTTGTTTAAGTTGCACTCAAAGCTAGTGTTGGTTGTTGCAAGCACTACATTACAACACAAAGGCCATTACAGGATATCATCTCTAATCAGTAGGAGGAGACATGGATCATTAATCACCACAAAATGGTATGAAACACACACAGGGAAACACAAATACATGCCAGATGTGAACACAAAGGTGTTAACGTGACCACAAATGGCTATGCATTTGCTATGCACTTTTATTTGCACATTTTAAAAGGCGACTAAAGATAAAGCATGTGTGCTGAAGCACAGTACTGGGTGGGAAGACCAACTTTAGAGCATTGCTGTCGTAAAATTGTGAAAAGGCACAGTGTTCCTTGCCCGAAAATGGCAAATAGCTTGTGGCTTGCTGTGTCGAAAGCATTCTACACATGGCATTAAAGCCATTGCATCTGATTATTATATATGCATAATATATTTCTTTTAAAATGCCTCATAGTATTGACCTTCGTGCCTGTGCATTGTATCTGAAGATTAACTAGTGACTACTTGTTTAATACCTTCCAATTTCTTGTGGCAGGATAATTAATGGAGTAATTAAGGGCACGGTGTGAGTGCAGAATCATCAGAAATTTTTTTCACTCATCTCTTTCTCTGTCCTCTTGTTTATTTTCTCCTTGCAGTGATACATCACAGATTATTTCCCTTGGGTTTCCTGTGTGTTAGCACTGAAACCACTAGAAATCCATTAGATTGGCATAACCATAGAAGCAAGCTAGCACACACCAGCTATTGAGTATGAATATGAAACATAAAAAAATAAATAACAGAATATGGCTCTCTTCTCTTCCTTTTGCCACCGTATTGGAAATGACTAGAGAACCTTTGCCTGTGGTGAGACAGAGCATTAACTCACTACAAGCAACCGCAGGCATTTCTGCTACCATGTCATAGTCAATGACACACAAACTGTATAATTTAAGCGGTATAAAAAACCAATATATCCATCTATTAGTTGTATCTGCTAATAAATGTTCTAAAAAAAATTATAAGCTGTATAATAAACTGTAATTAGCACATCAACAGGGACATTTAGTAAATACTAAAATAAAGTGCTTGAGTTTAGAAAATTCATTAAATCCATGTCACATTGACAGCATCAACCATCTTTGTATTTTTCATCAGCCTTGTGAACACCAGAATGGAAACTGGAAACGTGCTTACTGATAAAGGAAACATTCAAACATATCATAGTATCACTTTGCCCTAGTAACAGGTCACCAGCCCAAATGACACTTCATGTCAACTTTGACTCTGACTCAGGCATTAAATAGTGAACAGAGAGCTTGCATAACCTGTCACAGTATAGACTGATCCGTGAGTCATCGCTTACAAGAATCTTGACACCACGGGGGGGAACTTCAAAGTTAACATCAGTCAAAATGCTGACATTTCTGTAGATATGTCAGGCAGAAATATGATAGAATTTACATTATGCAAAACTAGGAATCACAGATAGTTAACATAGTATATTAAAACAAGTGTTTCTAAGGAATAATATAAACAATATTAGGTAAGAGTACAATTTATTGGACTTATGACATTGCAATGTGTCTTTATAGCAGTCACCTACACAAAGCAGTTACTTTATCCACATTTACTCACCCCCCGTGTAATTATGAAGTTAAGACTTGCTGACTTTATGTAACGTGATGAGAAATGAGCTGGTGATGAAGACCTTGCCTGGAGCAGGTCTGTGGATTTATGTCCTCTCCCAGAGACAATACAACCCTCAATATACAATTTAGAAAGGAGGAACCTGGGGAACAGAAGAGGAGAGACATAAAGGAGGAGAGAGAGCGAGTGAGAACTAATATGCCAGATGTTAATAAGGAGTTGTCACAACAGATAGTCAGGCCTTATATCAACTTTGAGAGGGCTTCGGGAGATCTGCCAATAGAACAGAATAAAGCTGCGGTCCGCTGGGGGCTCCCGGAGCCCAGATAGCAACAAAACTGAACTCCTCAGCTGCTGTGCTACCTTCGTCTCCTGGCACAACACTTTATCTCTACTGTGATCCCGTCCACTAAAACTGTCATAAATCTCTTATTTCCAAAGGCTGGCACAAACCTCAACAGTAGGTGAATTTCCCTGCTCCTGATTCATGCACATTTTCAGCACTAACACAAAGTAGAAGCCAAAGCTCCTCTCTGCTATTTTAACTCCGTAGACCTTTTTACACCCTTCACTGCTTCAACTCTAACTTACTGTTGAGAACTATTAGCTCGCTAAAGACGTGATTAGAACGAGCAAAGGTGCAATGGACAATGTACCTGATCTGACAAGATGAAAACGCTCGTTTAAGCTAATGTTGAATTACCCAACGTGTGCTGAAAATAGCACAGTGAATCTTAAATTACAAAGCTGTATGCAAATAACCAGCAGTGTTCAGTAGGTTAGCATAAAGAATTCCCACTCATTTTAATCTGTTTGACTGATTCTCTGTGTTCACATGTATAAAGAAAATCATTTAAAAGTATGACAGTCCATTTTCATATGTACTCTGGACTATCAGAAGTTTGGCAATTGTGTCACAGCTTGTGAAATAACTATTGCACTTACTTACTTACTAGACAACCACGTTCACAAGCAAATAATTTTTTAATATTTAGTTACACCTTTATTAGGTTAGATATTTTGAGTGATATAAAAAGTCTGCCCTATTTAGTTAATCACTATTTTGAAACAAATAGAAACAAATAGCTCATTATAAGGACAATGAATTACTGGTTCAATCCGATCATAAAGATACTCAAATCAAGCAATTAAAAGGAGAAATAAAAAAAAAATCAAATGCCAAGTTGGATGTGAAGCAACAATTAAACACCACATGTGAGTCACTGTTATGCAGCATTTAGAAACTGGTTGTCACAACTTTGTCACCTTCCACCGAATCACCATCATCTCAGTGTTCTGCTTCTGTTATTTCTTAAACACACCATGATCACTAAGTGAGGTTTTTGGGACTTTTTGTGTTGGACCTCTTTCCACTTCCAAAGATCTTACTGATAATCAGGAACTGATCAACATTACTGACAATAGTCCCGAAGCTATACCCCCACAGGGGATATCTGTTGTGAGAGGATGGTCTTTAATGTGAAAAGCAATTCTCAGGCTATCAACCCGATCTTACTTTGCATCAGAAGTTAACTCTTCTCTGTTGGAGACGGAAAAACTTTTAAAAAGTGTGAACCTCCCTTGATCCAGGCTTCTCAGGAGCTTAAGAGATGTTCCTTTAGCTGCTAAGAGAAGAAAGTGGCATCAAGTGGACTTAAAGTAGTGGAAGCAAATCATTTTGTAGCATTAAAGGATTTTAGGAACGGTGGACTTAAAACTGCTTTTCACTGATGATTTTACATAGAGTTCATATTCTGGCAAGTGCTTAGTTTTAATGCCACTTCACAAAAGAGTAGGTTTTTATAAAGAGGTATAATCCTGTCTCAGGTGAAATATCGAGGAATTTTGGTAGTTTTTTGGAAGTGATCCTCCACTGATCCTCACAAACCTACATGTTGTGGTGGCGGTGTGATTTACCTCTTGAACCAGTAATTGTACCCATCCATCCATTCTACCATCCATGATGATGGGTTTTGTCTCAGGGCTGAAGCTTGGTCTGCACCCATTATCATTCTGGAGAATGGTCTGACTATGTGAGACGACTGAAGCCAAGACAGTGAAACACGTGGGTGCTGAACTGTGTGGTCAAATGAGTATGAATGCTGAAATCTTCTGAATGGGCATAAGATAGCCATCTGTAGTTCAGGATGATTTGAATTAAATATAATGAGCTATAATACAAAATGTCAGATTTTTTTAAGTTTTCAGCACAAGTTGTTCCGCTTCAGATAAAATATATTATGGTATGTCTCTCTATCTGACCATTCAGATCAGTATTCTCTGGAGCATTTACTATTATTATATGAATAATAAAGGAGCGGTCGTGTTGGTTTTTTTTTTTTAATTTGTTTTTATTAACAATCTTTGCATCAAGAGTTAAGTGCTATTTTATCGTAATCTTATTCAGAGCCATCAGTTTGCTTCAGCTCAATTTCAAACACAAAACTGTTGACAAACTGATTTATACTTGTTTACTCTCCAGTGCATCTTTTCATTACACACACACACACACGCTTACTCAGATCCAGTTGCTGCCTGGCAGACCTCCCCAGTTAACTGGGCTTGTAAATCATCTGCACAACATCAATGGAGAAACATTTGTCACCTCCAACCCCATCCTGACTCAGCATCTCTTTAACTGTCCTCAATGAACAAGGCACAGCGAGGCAGGCAGGGCGTCGCAGGGGTCAGAGGGTGAAATTTTTAAGAGGATGATCAAACTACCAATTCCGCTGCTTGCCAGAAGGGATGTTACACGATCAGACAAAAGTCCTTTGTTATCAAGTGATCTTGAAACACAGTCCTTTTATTTTCTTTTTTTTTAAGTAAACTTCAACTGAAAATAGCCACAATATATACACTGCCAGTCAAAAGTTTGGACACACTTTCTCATTCAAATGAATAGGGAAGTGTGTCCAAACTTTTGACTGGTGTATATATATATATATATATATGTATATATACTAAAAGTTTCAATCATATTCATATTTTTTATTATTATTTTGCATTCAATAATTACTATGCAGCATAGTGGTTAGCGCTGTCGCCCCACAATAAGAAGGTCATGGGTTCGGTTCCCGGGCCTGGGGCCTTTCTGCTTGGATATTCTCCCCGTGCCTGTGTGGGTTTCCTCCAGGTACTCCAGTTTCCTCCCACCATCCAAAGACATCATGTTTGGGTTAATTGGTGACTCTAAATTGTCCGTAGGTCTGAGTGTGAGTGTGAGTGGTTGTTCATCTCTGTCTGTCGGCCCTTCCTGTGATGGACTGGTGACCTGTCCAGGGTGTACCTTGCCCAATGTGAGCAAGGATTGGCTCCAGCAACCCGCGCGACCCAGAAACGGATAAGCGGTTGAAAATGAACGAATGAATCAATGCTAAGTTAACATGACCCTGTGATGAGTTCGCAAAGGCTATATAATTGACTGATGACTAATGGATCACAACAGCAAGAGCAACATGGCTTTGAAGTCATTCCCTACAACAAATCCATAGATGTTCTCCTTTAGAGCGGTGAAGTTACTCTGTATAAATCCGCCACCAGCAACCTGAATGTTTAACCCACATGGATCTCTGCTAAATTGGCCATATTAACCACATGCTGTTTCAAAGGCCTTAAAGTACACTATTAAATCCCAGAAGGATGACATAAACGTCCTGGCTGGAATGCTGGTTTTCTGCTTATAATAGAGAATAAGCGATGAAGTGGAAATTACCATGTGTAAATAATAATTAGGCCAAGTGCTGGCGCTTGATGATCAATTTAACACAGCCACCACATGCCATAGTCTGGAGATACCCTTTTAAAAGTAGCAAAGCTGTGGAGATAACGTCAAATGAAACTTAGGATCACCTTATTAGATTGCATTTGCCTGTAGGCCTGCCATTTATTTGATTTGCATTCATTTAATGAAAATACAAAACCACTTGACAAAACCATTTTGCCAAAAAAAAAAAAAACTACATTTATTTATAAATGGAAGGAAAAAATTGGTATTCAAGGAACCGGTGATGCAATTTTTTTAATATTCAGTGAAGAAAATCTGCCGAACATTTCCCAATTTTTTTCAATTTGTCAAAATGGACAGTCTTCTTCTTCAGCTTTGAAATGTCTCTTGTATGGAAAAGAAATAGCAGAAGTAGAAAGGAAGGTGTAAAATTGAACACTGAAAGGTGAAGTGGTATAAGTTTTAGTCAAGATTTAGTTCAGAAAATGTATCCATAAAATGCATTTAAAAAGAAGATAGAGGCTTTCACAGAAACAACACTGCCATAATCCACAGTGACAATATTGGAACTCCTGTTTTGCGCCTTAAAATAATATTTGGGATCATTTCACCCAGATGGGCCATTTTATCTACAATGGTGCTGCATAAAATTTGAATTTAAATACAACAGAATAAGCCAAATATGCCAGTGTTAACAACAGACCAAAGGAAACAGGACACATGAATAGGAATAAACCCGTACATGCTTCTGACGGTGATGCATAATTTTTCTTAATCGCACCGACCGGACAGCCTTGTCAGAATACTGGTTGTATTCTAATAAATAATGCATGCAGTTTGAAAGAGTTTTCAGCCTCAAGTCCTAAATCTTACAAAACAGCACCTGAAGAACAGCCATTCCTTTTTATCACCTTTTTCCAGAACTGGTTCACTGCCATCATGTGGTTTGTGAGATCATGTGCACACGGCGGTCATGTTCGCATTCTGTGTTGTTTATATGTGGCGTCCAGTCTTTCTGACTTCGTCATGTATGTCATGTCCCTCTTCTTGCCCCCCCTCCCCCCTTCACCAGCTGCTTGAGTCTCACCAACCCAAGCAACAACCAGGGTGGGATGTCTCTAATTAAACACTGGTAATGATGAGTGTGTAAGGGGGGGGTGGTTGGCGCACACATACTCATTACACTGAGAACAGATGCTCTCAACAGTCCCTGCCAACTTGCCTTCATGCCCACAGTATGAATATATACATATAGATCACTATGCTGCCACTTTGCTGCTGCATGTTATTATTTCCTTTAGCATTCTTATTTAAATCAGAGTTTTGGGAGGGAATTTTTATAAAAAAAATAAATAAATAAATACAAGGTCTAACTTTTCTCTCACATACATTATTATTCTACACAGTATTCTGAACCAGCCCACATACGGTCAGGACATTTTTTTATTCTCCTTTGGTCAAAGTTACACCCACATTATGTTCAGTTTATGCATTCAAATGCAAGTGAGCTCTGGTGGGGTTATAAAGTGCAACACAGCATCAGGAGTCAACATCATGAAATGAGGGCAGGTTGAAAATGAAAATGACTTAAAAGCCTTCAGAAGAAGCAAACCAAAAGCTACAGTGTTGAAGGATAGGTAACAACTGAATCAGGCTGACTCGACAGGGGTGAAAGGAAAATAGATTTCAATTCATAATGAAACAACCCCTGAGGCTTAAATCAACCATTTTATGAGGAAGCTGATTTCCGCAAATGTCACGTTAAAAGAATGATAGTATCGTCCTCATTTCAGAATTATTAAAGGCTTGTTGCAATTTATTACTTGAGTGTTTGAAGCCAACATTTCCATTGTTATGGTAACTCTACGCTAAACTAAATACCTACTGAGTGTAAGGCAGCATTATAATTAAATGTATTGCTTCAAGAAGCACAGTGAAATCAGTCAGGTTGTGAAAAGGTAAATAATTCAGCTAGATTTTTTTTCTGAACGACTTTATTTGGAGGTGAAAACTGAAAGTGAATAAATAAAAATGTTTATGCTCCTCAGTTGGTCAGAAAAGCTGTCAAAGTGCAAAGTGTCCCAAAACGATATTGAATACTCACCGATAAAATAGTATTGCACATTTCTTGCCAGGAGTGGGTGGCATAGGCGTCAATTTATGTTTCTGCTGGTGGCAGCTCTGCTGGAAGTCCCGCCCCCCCATGCTCAACATAAACCTTTTACAAAATCCCCAGCCTACATGACTTCACGCATGTCATGGATTTCAGCATCAAAGAAAATGAACAGTGGCAACCAACACATACAGGCAGACATAATGAGACTGAAAGTTGAACAAGTGAAGTTTAACCAACCTGGGGTATCAAATCAACATGAAATTTGGCATTTGGCATTTTCTGGCCATCATTGTCTGTTTAACACAAGAGGTTGGGACTGGACTCTCTGAGTGGTGCTTCATCTTCTTGTACGTTCAGATTGAACGTGATGAGAGCATCAAAGTGACTGGAAGTAATTCATTTTTTATGCAGCGGATTTTGAGCACTGTGGATGTGAAAAAACGTTCAAATCCAGGCAATGATGAAGCGTTATGACAGCCAATCAGAATGTGGAAGCACTCTGCTCTAGGGAACAGGGGGTAGGAACGGTATGCTTACATTTGTTGTGCTGCTTTGTTTTGTTTTTTGCTTTTCTCTGTGAGACAAAAGTGTTGTTTTCATGTTGGTTTAATTTTTTTGTTGATATGTTTTGTTTTTCTTTTTCACTCTTGTTCTGTGGCATGCTTGCCATCATATTAGCTTCAGTAGAAGAAAAGATGTGGTGAAGACTAAAGAAAATCCATCCAGTAGTAATGGATGGGTGGATGGATGGATGGATGGATGCTTTATTTTCCCCTGAGGTGAAATTTGACTTGGACTCTACAAAGCCAGTGCCTACATACACATAAAAGCACAAAGTCCCAGCAGGAAAAAAGAAACCATAAAAAAAAAAAAAAAAAAACCCAACACATAAGAATGCATCACACAATAAACACAAGGACGAAAAGTACAAGGAGAAATACAAAGGAAGTACACACCCTGGGGCATCTCTTCATGGAAGCGTTTGTAATGCTGCACATCCTCTGAACCCCCCCTAATGTCAAGGTTCTGCTTAAAACAGACTAATAAAGGGACAAAGGAACTCGTAAACTGGATCGGCTTGCACCACTGAGCTCGGTATCTCCTGCTACCATCATAGCAGCAAATATTGTACATGAGTACAAGATCTGGGATGGATCAGGCATCTTTCTGCCTAATTATGTTATCTGCAATCTACAAAGAAAATATGTCCTTTGAAGAAGCCTACAACACACCTGGGCCATGTGAGTGGTCCAAGTTGAAGTGTTAGAAATGTCACACCGAGGTATTTTTAGGACTGAACCTGCGCAATTGGCTGGTCGTGCACTGTGACAGCACTGTGATCAGCAACCCCTTCAGGATCCACAATGTGTTTGTTTGTTTGTTTTTATTTTAGTTTTAACAGTAACATGATTTGTGTCACAACAATCAAAAACATTGTTTCTTGTGAATGTACCTTGACATGATGTCACAGGTTGTGCCACAAGCATAAGCTGTGAAAAAGCATCTGTGAAAAAGCATTTCCCCATGAATCAGTGTGTGTGTGTGTGTGTGTGTGTGTGTGGGTGGGGGTGGAGTTTCTAGTGTAATGACATCATTAGCCATACTGATAATTTCTCCGAATGTCTTATACCACACCTCCTTCATCTCCCCCCTCTACCCTAGAATGGCTCCAGTATCATTTGAATATATGAAAAATACCAAACAAATTGTACAGAGTCAAAAGCACATTTGGAGTGGACATCACGGGGGGGTGGAAATTCAGTGTAGATGCCATTTGACACCAAGCTGAACGTGCTCTTATCATCCCCTGTGACGCTCCTACTATAAATTCTTACAGTTAGCATCTGTGCTTTAATTTATGGCTTAATGCTGTCATCAAGGGGCCAAGGCCTGTGCTGGCCTCTGCCATCAATCTGATAGCCTGCAGGTAATGGCCAAGTTGCATATTGTCACAATTCCAATACATTATTTACTATGAGACATTAAAAAGTAATGCGTATTAATAAACAGGCCCAAGGCCAGAGGGCACAAGCGGGTTCAATCCAATCGTATTTCTCCTTGCTTTCATCAAGGAGACACTTGATAATATATGTACAGCCAAAGCAACACCCAAGAGCCTTTTCTCTTTGCCAGGAGTGTGAATTATTGTTACCACTGTAAACATATTTAAAAGTGAGTTAATATTTAATTGTTTATTTCACTCACCTCGTACCTTTTTTTTTTTTCCCCCTTCGGTTTAGCTCATTGTCACATGTTTCCCATGATGCATTTGTTAAGCTGTCATTTTGTCTCACTGTGCTGGAACTACAATGATGCAGCTAAAAT
Source organism: Remorina albescens (assembly GCA_034769265.1). Taxonomy (NCBI): domain Eukaryota; kingdom Metazoa; phylum Chordata; class Actinopteri; order Carangiformes; family Echeneidae; genus Remorina; species Remorina albescens. The sequence goes on from CM068477.1 coordinate 10,705,668, forward strand.
CACCTTACATAAAAGTGTTTGCTGGCAAATCATAAAATGAATAAGGCCACGAATGGACATGGCTGTGATAATGCCATTCCCAGTATTACAGCTCTATTTTTCCTCAGGCTACTCTTGACATTACCTCAGCAGCATTCAATAATGATAGAGAAAACTGAAATTTTAGTTACAACTCAGCATCATGTTAAATGTTTCTCTCGCATGGTTTGAATATCAATGACTAAACCATATAAATGCTGCTGGCTTCAGTTGTGACGCTGTTTTGTTCAAACTCACAACACTTTGTTTAAAATTGCATTGGAACATACATCTAAGACATGAAATTGAGATGTGGGAATGCCGAATAATTCAGTTACTTATGAAAGTGCAGCTCTATGGATTCTATTTTTCACTGTCAATAAATCAAAGCACCTCATTGAAGAAGTGTTACAACAAACAGCTCTGGATTATATATGTAACTCCTCTAGAGTTTTATATTTCCAAACTAACATGAGAAAAAAAAAATCTGAAATAAAAGATGTCGGTTACTTCCAGGGGTAACACCAGTCTCTCTTTTGCACTCAATAAAACCTCCCAGGTTTCTTGGATCAATATCACAAGCATCACATAGAGCATAGAAAATATCATTTAGTTTCACCACCCTATTCCTCCCGTTTGTTTTTGAATCAGCACATCACTACACAGCACTATGCACGTTAACACTGGAGCATATTAGGAATAAAGAACACAGATTGGGTTGTTTGCTATTTAAATTAGTAAATCTGGTATAAATATAATCCTTCAGTTTGGAGCGGCCCGAAATGAGCTGATTTCTAAAATGATGACAGGCATGAATGGAAATCAAGTGGTTGCCTTTCCATATACATTTCACATGAACAGTATCTTTAAGTGCAGTCTGATAACTTGGAAACATTCATCATCGAAATTAGATGGTGGAGTAAGTGATGCAAAGAGATAAACAGATGCTTTCTTCCCTCAAAAAGGAAACATCTGTGCCCTTGTTAGCCTCTGCTTTATGTCATTTTTATGCAGGGCAAGTGCTGTTAGTGCTCCCACATCTGCTACCGTTTATATAAGATGTACATGCATCATCTGCTGAAGGAGAGCCCCCCCCATGGCTGAGTTAAGTCCTCCCATCATTGATTCATGCTCTTGGGGAAAACTGACAAATAGGAAACCTTGCTTCTGTAACCGTACCTTATGGTTCAGTCCATCTGGGGGAGGAGAGGCGGGTCAAGTCCTGAGCAATCGCTCAAGTCTGCGGAAGATCGAGTGTTCACTTGGGAGAGGTGTAGGACTGGAGTCATGTAACATTAATGAGTCTGTGAGAAGAAACATGACCACGCACATTTGTTTACTTGCTGTGCAGTCATCTAAAAAAATTGTAATAAAGAAAAAAATCACTCACTCCAATTAAAGGAAAGCAATTGCCACAGAAACACAAAGACAAACAGACGAAGAAGCAGTATAACAACACAACCTTCAAAATGCTGCAAACAAAAGAATAAAGTCTGTAAGAAAACAAAAAAAGAGAATCTTATAGTGGCCTCTGCTTAATACTGGCATCTGTTTCACCAGCGTTTCCACACTGAAGTAACAGCTATTGATGTTGTGTTTTTTGGGTTGTTTTTTATTTTTTGTAAGTCATTTTTATGCCTTTATTGAAGCTGGTATGACTGGGTCCCTATTTAGATGTGCTGCATATTTCTGTCATTAGTTTCATGCTTTTTGATCTTCAGGTGGTGGAAACATGCCAAAAAAGGCAGCAATGGACCAAGAAGACTGTCACCCAGTAATTGTGGATGTACATTCAGCAAGCACTTTATTAGGAGCAACTGCACTGCTGCTTATTTGTGCAATTATTCCAGTGTCCAGTGAATGGTATAAAAACCTGCAGACACAAGTCAGGAACTTTAGTTTGCGTTCACACCCAGCATGAGAATGGGGGGATAGTGTACGTCATAGTCGCTGTCTATTGTAGGATGGTGCCAGACAAAACCGCTGATCTCATGGGATTTCTACACAGTTTTTACTCAGAATGGTGTGAAAAGCAAAAAAAACAAAAAAACAAAAAAAAACAGGCAGAAGTGTGCTGTTGATGTAAAGGGTCAGAGGAAGAGGGCCAGAATTGTTGGCACTGAGAGAAAGGTTACTGTAACTCAAGAGAAGCACTCTATACAACTGCAGTAGGCAGAGAAGCCACAGTCTGTTGAACCTTGAGGTGAATGGGCTACGACAATAGACGACCCATCAGATTCTACTTTCTGTCAACCAAGAGCAGGCACTAAAACTGGACGGCTGAAGCCTGAAAAAATATGGCCTCGTCTGATGGAGCTGGATTTATGCTGAGGCAGCAAATGGTAGATGGTTAGAATTTGGCATCAACAGCATGAAACCATGGAAGTGGGCTTCTTGGTATGATGAAGGTGTAGGCCACATTTTTGCAACACTGCTGTCTGTTTCCCTCAAATAACCCTTACGTTTAATATTTGCTCATCCTAAATGTTTGCAGAATCCTCAACATTATTCCAGCTGATTTGGAACGCAGGAATGGGGATAAAGCATTGCATCGTCATGCTCCATCTCGAAAACAAACAAACAAAATGAGTCTGAACACCAAAACCTTTTGCAAATGTGAAATGAAATTAATGGGGATTATGAAAGTTACTGTACAACAAGCCATGATGAAGGTAATGAACTACAGATTACCAGAGAAAAACATGGCATACTACGCATGATGCACACACACACACGTCTGAGCCCCCAAAAGACAGATCTGAATCATCGGAAGGCATTTCACGCAGCAAGCATAGCAGAGGGTGAGCACACACACCTCACAATGCCCACAATTTAGCCATGCAGTCCAACAGGCTCTGACAGCAAAACTTTATTCTTCAAGAAGCGGGCAACATTTACTTAAGTGAGACAAATGTATGTTGTTTGGGATATCAGGTGCAAAGAACATGAGGTGACACAACCATTTGTCACAATTCTTCTGTATGGTACATGACACTAATACACTCCTATTTTACAAGTTATTTCTGTTATTAGTTGCAGTGGCCCAAATGGGATTTGGCAAGCAAAAAAATATGCACCATTCAGCACCTTATCTTTAATGAAAACATACCCCTGGAAGATGCGTTCTAGAAAAAGCACACGCACCAAGCAGGGGGTGAAAATCAACACACTTAAGGAACTTATATTAAGGTACGAAGGGGAACTGCAGAAAAACAATTAAATTACACATGTAAGGATAAAGTAATTCAACACACGGTGATTAGGGAAAAAAAATTAAACCAGTGTATGTGTGGTGCTGTTCTCTGCCTCTCGCTGTGTTACAGCAAGAAATATGCAATAAAAATGTTGGCTTGCACTGCTGAAATGCATTGATCAATCTCCTTTTTAATCATGTCTGTCACTTTCTTTAGCCTCTATTTCAAGCCATTTCCAAAGGTCTCCAGAATACAGAGTTCTGGGCCGTATACCAAAAGCATTATGAAGATGCCAAAGTGAAATATGTCATAAAGCTGCTTTTGGTAGGAGGATGATTCAGACTGACGGCGAGGAAACGACAGCAGAGGTTGCAGGGGTCCAGAGGGTTTGTTTCCCGTGTTGCTGATAGCTGGTGATGCGTAACTGCAGTGCCGGTGCAGGCGAGTGTGTCTGGGGTGCTCCGTGGAGTGTGACACACCTTGCTCCCGGGGCAATGCAGGGACAGAGGCGTGTTGGAGGGGGCATGGTAAAGGGGGAGGGGCTCTGAGGATTGGAACAGCATCTCCTGCAGGCTTGTCACACACTGCTGCACTGCTGCGCACAGTCAGCAAGAGGCTCTCAGCTCTCTTCACATATGGACCATTTAAGGATTTAACTGTTTCTGCTGCATGAATTACTCCCGATATAACCTTGTCGAAAAACCTGACCATGCAAACGGAAATTCAAACACACAAAAAAATCCATCCTTGTGCCTGGTATCCAGTTCAAACACTTCAATCATAGTGGAGAAATTGTGTCTTATATTCATCTGTGTTGAACCACATTGCATCATTTCGTGCAATCTCCCTCCTTCAGTTGGCAGTTAGCTAACAATCAGCCCCGGATGAGACTTTCTTTTGACAGTGACTAGAGGTCCCCAGTGACTTCCTGTCCACTGATATGTTTGCTGTGAGCATCATGAGTAACTGCACTCAATTTCCATGTTTTGACATATAAGGGGACATTTGATAAATAGTTGGAGGACCTGAGCACATAAATGAGGCATAAATAATGCATAAATTAAGTGCCATTTTATGGAGAGATGTCAGTGGGTTTCTCCAATAACGGGAAGATTAATGATCTGTCTGTGGAGAGGGGGGGGGACTTCATAGCAGAGTGGTGGAAAGATCAAGGGATGAGCCTTCAGGCTGACTGTTTTCAATCAATATACTCATGTATTTACAGGGATGGGATGGATGATGCAAGCAAAGCAAACCTCAGCTGAAGTTTCTGGGAGGAAGAAAAAGTGGCCATTTAGTATAACAACTGACTCAGGAGAAAACAGCTCCCTTCTTCTTCAGTAGCACTGGAGATTTGGGAGAGTTTTGGAGGCCTGATGAACCAAGGCCACTTTCCTTTGCCCCTTATTACCTTGTTCTGCATATTCGATGAACGTTAGAAGATGCATCAAATTGAGATTTGGGGAGACGTAATGAGCAACCAGCCCCAGTAACAAACAAAAATGATTACAGTACTAGTTTAGTCAAGGTCTTCAATATGGAGAGCCAAACTGTGTCAGCATCATGCTGATACCCCCTCTGGGCCTGCTTTCCAGCAGAGGCCAGGTAATTGTCTTACTGTTAAGATGACCTTGCATATAAACATAATTTTTCTTGAATAATAACATCTATTGTCCTGATGCCCTGGTGATTACGATGAAGTCAGACATGACACATTTATCTCTCCACACAGAGACATACAGGTTGCAAAATTCTACTATAAATGGTAGCAAATCTCTAAAAGAGCTTGCATGAGCATGTGAATACATGTATTCCAAAAATAAAAAACCAAACAAACAAACAAGAAAAAGGACCTGATAAAGTCAGAGCCAGTGAAGCAAAGCGGAGACAGACCATCAGAGGAGGGCAGCTTTGATATATCTGATGGGAGTCTCAGTGTCATGGCTGTGTAGCTGTGAAAGGGTTATGTGTGGCACCTCTATCCTGGGACTGTCAGTCCAAAAGAAATGTTAGGTTCCTTTTCCTTTTTAATCCTATCATGATATTCATCCCTTTGTATTACCCTGTGGATTGAGTGGGAGTTCGGGAGGTCATCTAACGGTCAAAGCAGCGCTGCAGTAGGCAGTCTATGGTAGCTCCAATGTTGCCCTGGAGGACAGTTAGCAGGTACATTTTGGTCCGGTTTTACCTCTGCTTCCTCCAGAAAGTTGTCTTTCATTGTAATGACTCACTTTGGTGCCGGCTCCGAGCTGCACTCGGCAGAATAGCTAAACTATGGCCTTAACATCTGAAAGTTTTAGGTCTGCTTTCATTGTCCGTTGTTATTGCTCCCTGAGCATTGGGCGTCCTGTTTTATTGTGTACTCAAATTTTTTGTCCTGTTCCCTGTGTTCCTGGAGCTCATGTGTTCCAGCTTCCACTCTTACCTGTTGACCTGACCCCCTGAAATGAGAACCTGGGCTTGTCACAGCTACTGCACAAACAAGAAATGGATCCAATGTGTTCCTGCACCTTAAAAGGGTCATCGATCTGCATCACACCTACTGGATGTCTGAGTGGGAACACATCTGTCGTGTTAGCTGTAATATTGGCTATATCTGATTTAGGAAAAGACTGCCCATCCCCATCTCTGTGGGCTTGGTTTCCATATACCTCCATGGTCAGGGCTGACCAATGATTCGTAGCAGTGAACATGCATCACCTCCTAAGACCACAGTTGCCTTGTGTGTCTGTATTACTTACCTGTAGTTCAGTATCATTTCATGTCTGACATTAAGATGCATGTCCGTGTGAGTCTGAAGGTGGCGAGGCTGTCACTCATGCTAATGCCAGCAGACAGCTATGTGTGTATCTCTTAGCCATTTCCTGTTTACTGGAGCATTCAGACATTGGCAGCTGTCCACTTTGGTTTCTGTCCCTGAAGCTCAGAGAAGACCTGACACTCTGTCTCCCCGACACTGAAACCTCTTGCAACTCCGTGTCGCTCTCTGGCCCAAAAACTGAGGGGGAAATAAACATATTTCACCAGCGGAAGGTCACAAAGAATACCCTCACTATCACTCATTGCTGATCTAATGTTCACTGTGCCATAACTGATGACTGATGTAATTGACATTGCATAACTAATCTTACATACTCCACAGTGGCTGATGATAGTTTCTCAGCAGATGAGTTAAAGACTTTAGAAATTCTGAACAGTGGAAAAGGTGACCTAGCGCTCATCTAATCTAAAAAGGGAGAATGACACTTTAAATTCATGGGGACAATCTCTGTGCTCCTGCTCATTTGGAGTTCCCTGTAATTCGCCAAGGAGAGAGGGGGTGATGGCAAATTGAAAATAATTGCAGTGATTACAGCAACATCTGTAACGTTCAAAAAATGTAGGTCAAGGGCAAATATCATCAGTGGAGGGAAACTATCTTTGGTGCCACCATCTTTTCCCACAAACTTTTCTCTGAAAGAGATTTTTTTCTCATTATAGCGCCTGAGTATATTACAAACTGATTTAGGAGTGTAATCCATACAAGACTTCATCCTCTGAGGAAAAAAAGAAACAGTATGGCCGTTTTACACTTTGTCATTTAGATCTTCTGTCCCAGAAGATGTTTTTTTTTTTTTTGTGCTTTAGAATTACAAAATAATCCTCACAGCAAAGAATGAAGGTTTTTTTATTATATATATATATATATTTGTTCAAGTTAATCGCTATCATTGCCTCTCTTTATTCTGATCAATATTCAGTTTACCATGTGACCTGCAGAGTTCATGGAGTTGTATGACTTCTTCCATGTTTTTCAGAAAGAAATGCTATTCTTTGTGCCCAACAGCTAAGGACAATCGCAGCAGTCATACTTTCTAATTTGGAGTGCTTTTGTGTAGGCTTCCAACTAGTGCATACTTAAATAATTAGTATGCAAAAACACTGCAAGCATATAGTTAGTTTAAATTCATTTTAAGTATTTTGATTTTCATACTAAAAGTAGCATTTAGAGAAGGTTTAATCTGATGGAAATAGACAAGAAATTCATGTTTTAAGCTTTTTGCAGCTGTGTCATTGCTATCTGTCATGGCGTAGCTAAGTGTGTATCTGCATGTGATGTATTCAATTATGTAATGTAGATACATTTTCCATCACAGACTGTGGCAGATTTGTCCACAGTGGTTCAGTTAGCTGAACCGTTTCACATCTGCAATGTTGCTTGAGCAAAAATACATTCTGGGTTTGGTCAACATCCATCCACATCCAACATCAGTGACATGTGTGAGGCCTTGCTCTCTTTCTGTCTAACACTAAAGAATCAAAGTATGATTATAAACTCAAATGAAATTTAGTCAATTTCGGTCAATTTAGTTTTTGTTGCAACACACCTGATTCTTTTGTAATTTTTCCATATATTTGTCTGAGATTTTTCCCAGTTAAAAATGTAATTGGAGTCACTCTGGAGGCCTTGAGCAGGAAGTCCCCAGTTCAACTCCCAACCTTCATGTCAACCCAAAACTCTCGCATTTCCTGTCCCTCCCCACGTTGAATATCGAATAAAAACATAAATGGCCAAAAATAGCTATTTTCCATTAAGAATATAATATATATAATAAGAGTATGAACATTAACATAGCATACATACAAACATACATACATGCATACATGCATACATAGCATGTCTAGATATGTATCTATCTTTAGAACCAGCTGACAGGTATTTGACATTTAATGAGCACTTTCTTACATTAAAACAGTCCAGTCATTGTCCTCAGACACAAGTAGTGGTGCGGACAGCAGAAGGAGAATGCTCACTTAAGAAGGCGGCATTGACGCAAAGGTCCTTCTTTTTCATTATACAGTCAGAGAAGACAGCTTTTTGTTGTGGCAGACGGTGTCAGATTTGTGACGGAAAAACGTGGTACAGTACATCGATCCACTCTGTGGCATGGAAACCTTCCAACACGCGTCGCAAGTGGCACCGTGTAGAGCTTTTGAACATACCCCAGCTACATCTGCTGTCTACGGCTTCTAAATGTGTGACTGAAGTAGAACTTGTGTGAATTTGGACATGTAATGTGTGATATTTTTTTTTAGATTTTATTTTTTTTCTCCTTTTGTGAAACAAACAGCGTGTATCCACATGTAAAAAGGCAAACTGAGAAGGCCCTCATCTTTTTTAATGAAAGCCGTACTAATTAACTATTATTTGGGCACTTCTTTGATGTCTTCAGATTCTTTGATGAAGCTTGATAATAGCTTTGAGGTTCTTTGAGGAGCCTCACACTGAATATAAGATTTTGCCAGAGCACCTAGACCAGAGGGACCCACAGAGAGGGCTCTCTTCTTCTGTCATAGCTTTAATCATTTCTAAAGTTGATGTTTATTGTCTAAACCTGAGCAGCTGTTTCAATATCCAAAGTGATGTAGAGCTCATTTTTACAGCTGTAACTGACGCCACACTATTGAGAGTGGTGGAAGGAAAAAGTCAAGCTGCTACAGCAATTGGCAGAAGGAAAGCTGCGTTTTGCTTTGCTCAATTTTGGGGTTTGGGCAACTGTAAGGTCCTTCAAATGGCATGTTGTTTAGATTTATATGATGAGAGCGTTATTATTGTTATGAATACTGTTTGCATATAGTAATGTCTAATATAATGCAATTCGGTGGGCAAAAAAAAGCATATAAATACTGCATGATAAAAGAGGTTAAACATTAAAATCCCTCAACGCTCTCTCTAATCGTTCTCACTTAATTTATTTTACACACATGAAAAATGCATGAATGCAAATTACATTCTATGGATGACGGCTGTTAGAAATATGCTTTCATGCATATTATTACAAACCATGATCACAACTATGAATGCAATTGGTTGTTATTAATCTACATAAAAGCGGTGTTTTCTCCACCTTCCAATTAGCGTTGAAAGATGGTTAAAGAATTTTAAGTGCAGCAACAAACAACAAGCCAGAGCAGGAGATTAACTGAGATGGTATCCTATTGGTTGGGTGTCTGCTTGCTATACATGCTGGGAATATTTGAGATATTTTAGAGGAGCTGCAAGCTCCTGGGAAGTCATAAAGTGATCATATCCCACACCTTTCTTAGACTATACATGCAATCCCCGCCTGTGGGGATTGACGACACTATGATTCTCACACAAAGCCTTGGTCCTGCATTTCAAAACCATATTAGACAGCTGCAGTATATATGTGGATGAGGTTTACATGTTTAAATAAAGCCTGCCTCCAAGACATACCTAATATAAGTCCTCCAGTATAAATGACCATGTAGGTTGCTTTCTCCCACCATCAGATGTGACAATGACTGTGTATGTGGATGGCATCCAAAATTGAAACCAAAACATATTGTGGCTTATGATTGGAGGTAGAACTAAATAAATAAATACACGTCAAACAAATTTCCTAAAGACAATATCTGTCATTTCAGATACTTCTTATAACACTGACATGTCTTCAAGTGTTTTTCTTCCACGTGTGGTTTTTAAATGTGTTCTTTATGCTCTAAAATGGCAGTGCGATTATTGATTTACAGCTGCAATTGACAATATGTAATGGGAGAGCGTAGGTATCAGTGCAACTTCAATATGGTAGACTCCAAATGACGTCAGTAGCAGATAATGTCCAATATCTTTGATATTTTAGCTTCATTTTTGCACAGTGGAAATCTTTACACACATTGGATACAACCCTTGGGAACATACTAGGCTCACAGAATGCTATATGAATTTACACATTTTTCCCATCATGTCATTTCCAACATGATTACCAACATTACACATTTTCGCTTTTTGTGTGTCATTCTGTCACAACATAATTTTTTCTGACTTTTCAAATACAATATGCGAATGGAAAATTTACTCTTCTTTGGATATTTATACACCACAGTAGAGCAAGATCATATAAAGTACATGTAAAGTGACATATTGTGACATTTAGCATATTCATAACATCATGGTCGCCCAGTCATTAAACCATATTAAACATTTGGTTTCAGTCCTTTATCTGTTTCTTTTGTGCTCAAATATGCAGTATTTTAATGAATCAATGAGATTTGAAGACTTTAAAATAGAAAAAAAAACACTATTAATTGAATCCAAAACAATAAGTATAAATTTAATAATTAAATGTTGGTGTTTTTTCAATTAGATGAATTTTGCCATGGATTTGACTGTTGTGTGGTGCACCCATGGTGCATCTTAACATTAATCTGATTAACATGCCTGACATTTTTTTAAGAAGTTACTAGGAATATAAAGTGTTTTTGTAGAGATTTTATGAATATATATCTGTTTCCTATCATACTCACTTTTTAAGACTAAGTGAAGAGACTTTGATTTTCTCTGTAAATGCTGTTGTAACCCAGGTGAGGTTACTGAACTGGCTTGGTGAAGTAGTGCAATTTCCCGTCCCGCCAGAGGGTGGCGCGTACACTGTAAGGGAGATTCTCAGCCTGTGGTGCCTCTCTTCGGATGGAGACGTTTTGCCCCGAAAGCAAACAATCCGCGCACTGAAAACTACCCCTGGTAGTTACTACAACTGTAGCGGTCAAAGTGGAATGAGAGGCACCTATTAGCGGGCATTAGCTCCGGTAAGAAATGCTAATGCTAACGCTAACACGAGCGCCATGTTTGACTCCTTGAAGTGATCATACTGTACTGTTCTTTCTAAAAAGAAAACAACAAAACAATCGGGGCTGGGGTAGTGTTACCAAGTGTCAGATACTACACAGATACACATACAGATCATATTATGTTGTGATGAATTGTTGGAAAAAGATCGCTATTTACGTTAGCGTTGGGCTAATCGCTAGCGTTTTGCTTTGCTCAATTTTGGGTTTGGGCAATTGTAAGGTCCTTCAAATGGCATGTTGTTTAGATTTATATGATGAGAGCGTTATTATTGTTATGAATACTGTTTGCATATAGTAATGTATAATATAATGCAATTTGGTGGAGAAAAAAAAGCATATAAACACCGCATGACAAAAGAGGTTAAACATTAAAATCCCTCAACGCTCTCTCTAATCGTTCTCACTTAATTTATTTTACACACATGAAAAATGCATGAATGCAAATTACATTCTATGGATTACGGCTGTTAGAAATAGCCTTCATGCATATTATTACAAACCATGATCACAACTATGAATGCAATTGGTTGTTATTAATCTACATAAAAAGGCGTTTTCTCCAACTTTCAATTAGCGTTGAAAGATGGTTAAAGAATTTTAAGTGCAGCAACAAACAACAAACCAGAGCAGGAGATTAACTGAGATGGTATTCTCTTGGTTGGGTGTCTGTTTGCTAAACACGCTGGGAAAATGTGAGATATTTTAGAGGCTAACACGAGTGCCATGTTTGACTCCTTGAAGTGATCATACTGTACTGTTCTTTCTAAAAAGAAAACAACAAAACTGTCGGAGCTGCGGTACTGTTACCAAGTGTCTGATACTACACAGATACAGATACAGAACATTTTAAGTTGTGATGAATGGTTGGAAAAAGATCGCTAATTACGTTAGCTTTGGGCTAATCGCTAGCGTAGTAATGCAAGTCTTCATTTTCACACTGCTGCTACTTTAGTTAAGCTAGCTACCGTTACAGCACTGTTAGCAGAGCAGCGGTAGTGTTTCACACAATTAAAGGTGCGTTATACTTAGTTTTGAGTTGAAAGCTATTTCATTGAGGGAGTACTTAGCCTTTTTACTGATCATATGTCAGATGTGATTGATTTATGTCATTTAATGGTTAAAATGTATATGTTTGATCTGGATATGAATCTACAAGAGCTAATGCCGTTCATCATAACAGTTTAAAAAAGCTGAATATATTAAAAAATATATGTTTGATTAAAAAATAAATATATTTAAAGTGTGGTTTAAAATCACGAATGGGGGTTTTCAGATATAGTTTGTAATTTCATTTGTGTGTTTAGATGGATATTGTGACATAAGAGTGTATGATTTGATTGCTCATTGGCACTAAAATATTTTGTGTGATGTGATGTGTATCTATTCATTTCATAAAGATTAGAGTGTTGTATATCCTTGACAGTTGATATACTTGGAAAGAAAGTTTTGAAAAATAGTAATGAGTTAAGGGGATGTACAAAGAGAAAAAAGATTGTGACTTATGCATTCTTTTTTGTGCATAGATTAGTGAATAACCCAGACCGGGTTATTCAGGACCTGAATTTATTGTTCAATGGCGAGCCAGCATAGTGTGAAGATTTGACTGTGGAGGAACCAGCAACACGGTGTGGCCAGCCGCAGGATCCATCTGCAGAAGATAGCATCATCGATCCCTCTCTTCATTCACAGACAGATAAGATTTACACTCAAAAATCTGCCCGGGTACTCGAACACAGGCATCACAAGAACACATGCACACATACAGAAGAGACCTTAGCTCCTTTCTGTAAAGGAGCAGAGCACTCTGGACATTAAACTTTGCTCTTTATTTTTGTGAGGAAACCTCCAAAGGGAACACCTTTATTTAGACTTTATTTATTGTTTTATTTTTTCCTGGGCCCATTTTTTGAGCGGTTGTGCACACTAGGAAGCCGGCTTAGTTAGTGAAGCAGGGTCTGTGATTTTATGTTTATAATTTTGTATACAATACATCCAAAGTCAAACCACCCAGTTGTGAATCTGTCTGGTTTCTCTGCTAATACATGTTTTCAGGCTCTGTAGCCATTCCTGGATTTTACTGATACTGGCTTAATATTAAATTATCATCAATATACTTACCTGTGGTAACCGTTACACTGTCTCAACTCAAAAAAGGCTTAAAAAAAGGCCTGCAGATATTTTGCCCTGGCAAAATAGCAAAAACATGCAGCGGTGGGAGCAACACAGTCATTGGACAACAACAACAACAGCAACAAACAATAGGATATGCTGCAAGGAGTTAATAATATTCAGACCACAGCACAATTACAAGTAGCTTACATAAAAATAAAACACAAATATGGGGCAGAAACATGGTGAACAGCTGATCCCAACAGCTATCTCAATTAGCCTTGAACTAAAGTGATGGTTGTTTTATAAGAAACAGGAAAATAAGTCAGGGTGGCATTCAAGAAAAGGAGAGCGATCGCATGTTGTTTTTCAACAAATGCGCTTTTGAGAGAGTTAGGGCAAGTAGGGGGCTGCATGACGACATTGTGGTTAGCGCTGTTGCCCCACAACAAGAAGGGCACTGGTTCGGTTCCCGGGCCTGGGGCCTTTCTGTGCGGAGTTTGCATGTTCTCCCCGTACTTGCGTGGATTCACTCCTGGTACTCCGGTTTCCTCCCACCGTCCAAAGACATCATGTTTAGGTTAATGGGTGACTCTAAATTGTCTGTAGGTCTGAGTGTGAGTGTGAGCGTTTGTTTTTCTCTGTTTGTCTCTCTGTGTTGGCCCTGTGATGGACTGCCGACCTGTCCAGGGTGTACCCCACCCTCGCCCAATGTGAGCTGGTATTGGCTCCAGCACCCCCCGTGACCAGGAAACGGATAAGCGGTAGAAAATGAGTGAGCGAGCGAGTGAGTGAGTGAGTAAAAATGCACGTAAACCAGTATTACTATGAGTTTTATTAAAAAGGCTGCTTATTGACAAAACAGTTGAGGCCCGATGGACTCTTTCAGTTGATGCCTTCTAGTTTGAATACTCTGAGGGTGCAGACCACAATGGGGACTCCACTTATGTGTCACAACTGACTGTAGCTGATAGAAATCAAATGACTAAAATTTGACAAAATCTGAGGTGCGTTTTGTCCGAGGAGTGAAACTTAAGCTAAATGAAAATCAGGGGCATAAATGTCCCTGGTCTTTGAATGGGGGATATCAAAATGCCATCTCCTGGTAAAATCCCTGTCAGACATGAAGGATGTTCCACCTCTGTCATTCCTCCCTCCAATATGTTTGATGTTGTGTATGAAGCTCAGTAAGGAACTTTGTTTGAACATTTCTTTTCATTTTCAGTTTGTTATTTGCTGGTGTTTGCCCCAGCTAACAGAAAACTGTTTTCATCTGCAGACAGAAAATTGACAGCTTGCTTTTTCTCTGCTAACAGTTTCCTCCACCACTTTCACTTGAATTCAACTTGAATCAACCATTTCTCACTCTTGCTGAACTTATCATCCTTATTCAGAGGTGCGGAGGCTAACTCAGCTTGACCTGCATTTTCTGGTATCTTTGTGGCTGCATTGTGCTTCATCGGCATGAGCCAGAACTCCTGGAATGAAACACATCTTTTCCCTTTTCCCTGTAATCCCCAAATGCAGCCTCACATTTCCTTCTCTTTCTTTGTTTCTTTCTCTTTCTCTGGAAGCCTAGATGATTTTACAGTATGGATCCTTTTCTTCTCTGGCTGGGTAAACTGTGATGTAATAGTGTTAGGCCCTACATTCATGGGATTTGGACTACCATTACAGCAGATACACATGTTAATGAAAAAAATTTTTTTACTCCAAGTCAAGAAAAACACAAAACTCTAGTTGTGGTTAGTAGTTTGTATTTTGCTTGGCAATGGCTTCTGGTGAAATAGATTAAAACAGTTAGAACTTATTAAACACAATGAAATAGTAATGACTCCATAATTACCAAAGTGAAATTACATGATGTTGTAATTCAAATAAAAATCAGTTAAAGATATGCACAAAGAGTGCCAAGGACATACAGTTTTCATGGAAAGTGGAAAAAATTGAACGGTGATAACACAGTACACATTGTTTTAAGTTCAGGGAAATTTTATATGTTGTTCACCGAAGAAAAAAAATCTTGCTGCCCACAAAAATGAGTTTCTTTTATAGTACACATAAAAGTATAGCACAGCACAGTACTATCAATCTTGTATGGTGGACAATCTCTTCAGATTAACCATATTTAGATATTTAATGTGTTATATTTAGATAGGCAATATAATTCGTTAACTTAAATAAAAGTTCAGTTGCTCCTAACCAGCTGATTGTAAATAATTGTTGTGGTTCTGCACCTCACCTGTCCTGCCTGCGGTCTCACTCTCAGTAGTTTTCCACTGACCTGGTCTTCTTGCCCCTCACCCTCTTACTATCCTCTCGCTACCTATCTGCCTCTCATCTGCACTTGGCCTGGTATATAACCCCTTCACTCAAGGGCCGAGCTGGAGTAAGCTGGTTAGCAACAACAACATTTTTTAATCAAAATACTTGCATTATTTGATTTGTGAGTGGTAGCAATTTTTCAACAAAAGACAAACAGCAAAAGTTGCTGGCAGATGCACATCACTACCACTTCCTGTCAGGACTTAGATACGATGCAGTTGTTCAGGAGTTGAAGCTTTAGCTTTGAAGTGGCAGGCTTTTTGCAGAGACATCCACATACATAGCTTATCATGTGATCACGAGTCAGATCACTCACCCCTACAACTGAACCTTTTGGACAGCAAGTAGAGCAGAGAATAACTGACCACGTTAAATGTATTTATTAGAGTAATTTTAAACACATTTTCAGAATACCTATCCCCCTGGCACTTTAAATTACTGAAAGTTAAAAAGTTAAAGTGAGAATTTATATCGGATGGTACTGAAGCAGTTGTCCAACTGAATGGACAGATGAAGGTGAGTGATTAGGGATAAGAGGTTAGAGGGGCAGGGATTGGGGTAAATACTGAGAAATGAGGGTGGATGAGAGAAGATGAGAGAAGATGATAAAGAAGGTAGAGAAGTGAAGATGAGGAAATTACTCTTGTCTAGCTTGATCTGAACAATCAGCAGTACCGTTCTTCTTTTCCTCTTCTCTGCCTTCATTGCTTTCTTTTCCTCCAGCTTTGTTTGAACAGCCATGGTTGTTTGCTTCTTGGCTTCTTGTGAGACCAGAAACATTTATCTTCTGTATTTTAATACGCAGCTCTTGTCCTCCATCAGTTGTTTCTTGCCCCTTCCGAGTCCTTGTTCTTCTTTCTCAAGTAGTTCAGGTCATTCATTGTAATTTTGTCATAGCACCTTTTGTACTCCTCTCCCTGACCTTTAGTTTCTCGGTTTATTGTTGTTCATCCATTGGAAATATTTCACTGTCTCAGCACTCAGGTGAGCTTTCTGACTGTTAAGACATTAATTTTTCTCTTGGACATCATAAAAGGAATTTCACTGTTGGAAGAACTCATCGTTGGGATGTGTCTGAGCTTCTGGGCTGTGGGGATTTTTATGACCCTGATGGGTGTTGTCGCTAAAGCTGACTTTTTTTTTTTTGTGGATTTAGTTTTGTCCATGGCACTCACAATATCACAGTATTACATCTGTAGTAGAGAGTAGAATATCATCCCCGTAGTACAAGAGGCAGCGCTACTGTGTTGAGACTGACATCATTCAGAATTGTAGCATGCGGACTTGAGCAGCTTGTGAAGTTTAGCCACGCCTGCAAGGATGTGACATCACTGACAGTCCAAGACACAACTTATTCTAGAATGCCAGGCTTCTTTAAAAAATAGGCCACACCCACAAATTATGGGACGCAACTGGCAGTTCTATGAGACTCCAGTAAAAGAAGTCACATTCATTTTCCCTTAGAGAATAACTCTTATCCTTTAAAGGCAGAAAACCAACATGAGTCATTCCTATTTGTCAGTTATAGTTTTATCCGTGGATTCTAGCATAATCATGTTTTTGAAAACAGATTCCTGTATGATTCATCATCTCCTCACAAGGAATCTTGGAATGTGTTGCCCAGGCAAGGGGACACATCACATGACTTGACAGTTGAAGCACAAAAACTGTCAACTGGGGCAATATAAAAGATGAATATCTGAGTTAGAGACAATGAAAACAGGAATAGACTAAACATCCAAAAAAAAAAAAAATCACATCTTTAGCATGTTTACATTATTACCAGGTGGTTAGCCAACCAAAATTCACTTTTTTGTATGCATTTGTAACACCATGAACTGAATTATTAGTATCTGAACATTAGAACCTTAGCATATATGCCAAGGTTTCCTCCTGCACTGCAAAGAGTAGTGATGTCCCTCACATGTAATTTGCTTTGCTCTGCCAAAGGAGTAAATGGAAATGCGCTGCTGTCAGAAATTCTTCCAGTTAAAACAACATAGTTCAAAAGCAACTAGTGTGTCACTGTAGAGATAAAATTCTCACATGGTGGGTTAAAACTGGAGACTCTTGGGAAAACTGATTCCATAATCTGCATTTTAAATTAATGCACTTTTGGATTCTGGGTCATTTTCGATGAATTGGGCAGGAACATTGACATGAATTCAGCATTCTGCATTCAGTTCATTCACATGTCTGAGATGAAGCTAAAGTCAAACTGGCCATCAATATATATATGGACACTATGACTATATGTAAACATGACATGACCTTGGAGAAAATGTCAGTAGCATTAGAAATGCTTATATTTTGTATTTGCTTTTTCTTAGCTGTTGATTATTCTTCAGACCTTTTTGGTAAACAGACAAACAGCAACAAAATAAGAAGTATGTGGCTGGCCTTCACTTGCAGATCAACATTTATATAAGCAGGATTTGTCATATTATTTTTATTGTACTATAACACATTGAAATATGAAAGAAAAATGTTTTCTCTCTTTTTTGCACATTGTCTTGCTGTTAAAATGGACCAATGAATGAGTGGGCTGTCTTCTGCATAACTAAAAGCCTTCATTGATTAATGATTTTGTGCATGCAGGCGTCCGAATTAGCAGCCCCTGCTGAGAGGGAGGATTCCGCATAATCCGCTGATTTGCTCTCATTACCATCCCTTATGAGTGCCAAGTTTGTCAGGTTTCTGTAAACTCTCTTTCTTTAATGTGAAGCAATCATTCCAGCCGTGGTCCGCTCATCAGAAGTAAAATTCCCCCACATGTTACATAAAATTAAATCTTTCCTGGTGGATGGATGTGAATTTAGATATTCCTAAAAGTGGCATCCTAATGTCAGTTTTGCAACATGGGAAATATGTGTGTAATTGTAAAAAAAGGTTCAGATAAATTTGGGTCCAAAAGCCTGAAGTGATCTCATACTTTTGAAGTGCATGTTTCAAAAGGAGAGGATGGAATTAACAATGTCAGTTTTTAGTTTTTCAGGCAGTTTTTTCTATGGCCCATGTGGAATGATGATCATTTTCAGTTCACTTTCTGAAAGGTTCAAAAACGCTTAACAGTACAACCTTCAAGTCCACTTATCACGTTTTTAATGATCATCACTTAATTTCCTCTGGCTGCATCGTGACGAGGGTCACTTAGTGACTTTCCAGTTATGCTTTTAATGAAGAAGATACAAAATATAAAGTTTAATAATTATTTAATATTGGGATATTTAAAGTTTAATTACCTTGCCACTCATAAAGAGGAGGAGCAATCAAAAGCATCACAGTTTTAAGACTATAGGAGCACCATATTACCTGATGAGAAAATATTGCTATTATCAATGCTGAGGATGCAGACAAAAAAGTAGAAATCTACTTTACAATAGATCTGGGAGTGAGTGGTTGTTGGTCTCTTTCTGTCCCTGTATGTTGGCCCTGGGATGGACTGGTGACCTGTCCAGGGTGTACCCCGCCCTCACCCAATGTGAGCTGGGATAGGCTCCAGCAGCCCTCGTGACCCGGAAACAAATAAGCAGTAAAAGATGAATGAATGAACAAATGGATGAATTCCCCTTCTACAGGTTACAGCGGTCCACTCCTTTTGAAATGCGTATGGTTAATCTGTTTTACTACAGAACAGGACCCTCCATCAGTTAGTCTAGCTGCGTGCTAAACGGCGTTATCATGCTGCTGTGGTATGTCGGGGACATCTAAAGGAGTTTTGCTACAACATAGAGAAAGATAGAGAAAATGTAACTGCATCAAAAGATATTTGCATAAACAATATGAACCTAAAATCATCTTTTTCAAATCATAACAAACGAAACAAGTCATGTTAGCAGCCTCTGTCACTGAGGCTGATGAGACATTTCGCTCAAAACCAAAAAGGTGAACCAGTACCTAACTGTTTCACACCTGGCCACTCTTCTTCCTCTCGTACTTGTTCCGCGTCATTAACTGCACTGCAGCTACAGTCTCACGCCTCCCTCATTGCAGGGCAAGGATGTGGTGCTCAGGCAACATTTCGAATACTGATTTAGCAGTGTTTATTGTACAAGGAACACAGACACACTTTTGTCTCCTTTATCCAAGCTTCAGTAATTTTCATCTCAAGGACATTTACAACAGGAAGTTGCACAGCGTTTCAGAAAGTTTCTCTTTTTGTTTCACCTGCCGATGATCTGCTGGCAGGATATCTGTGTGTTTATGAATTTGTGTAGTTATAAGCACATTTATGAGCTCATTCCACGCACAGACGCATATTCAAATAAAGCCTCTTTAATAGAAAGGTAAAGTACTCGTACATATGCCGATTTTGTTGTTACCATGGGAAACAATGTGGTTGAGAATAAAAGCAATTACAGCTCCACCATTTAACCATTTTATTTATTTATTTCAGCTTGTTGTTTAAGATAAAGTGAATGTGAATCGAATCAGTATGTGTCACTCTGAGCTTCAAACTGAACTGACCTTGTAAACAGACATCTCTCCATCCATCCATCCGACCATCTATCCATCCGTCCAGTGGAATCACTGCTTGTTCTCTCAGGTCTGGTGTGGCATTCCCTCTGTTTATCTCAAAAAGCATGTAGGTAGCAAACCATACCAATTTCACTTTTTCACGCTGTCAGCACAAGTTAAACTAGATCATATGCCATTTCTGTGACCCAAAATGCATTCACTGACCACATCAGTCAGATTCCATGAATTCTTCTCTCACTCAAACTCAACTACCAAACCACTAAGCATTTATACTGCATTTTGCACTTGCTTACGTACAATAAGTGCAGCAACTGTGGCACTTAGTTTGCAAACTTAAAACAAAGGCACTAAAAACAAGGCTTTTCATTCCCATCCCAACCTCAATGAAAGAGACCATGTCAAAGGTGAGGTTTTTTTTTTTTGTTTTTTTTGTTTTTTAAATATGGGATAATTGTATGAGGCTATACCATTCTCTCCCCATCAGAGAGTGGTTTACTACCCTTCCAAGGAGGCTGTCACTTTTATTTTCACTGTGCACTCCATTTCTCGAGCTCCATCAAGGAATTCTTTACCTCAGACGGAATGTTTATGACCACCAGTCACATGATCGGATCTCCCTCCTGGATATGATGAATGCTAGATGTCTTTGACATGAGTTGTGATAAAAATTCACCCCTGGTGCAGCTGAAAGGAAATTTGGATGAATCCTCCACTGTCCCTTTGAGGAACTACACTTTTAAGCTTCCCGTGTTGGCCTCTGAGGCTGTCAGTTAGTAAAGCCTAGTAAATTAAGTTCTTAAAGTTCTTTATATTCCATTATTCACAATTTCTCTCCATCACGCTCTCTTAATTCAATTCAGTCATTTAGCATCATTTTATTGGCATGAATGTCAGCTGGACAATGTTGCTAAAGCATTATAGACCATTTTTTATTAGGGGAAAAAAAGTGGAAAGAATATCAAAAAAATCGATCACACAAATTCAGTAAAATAAATTAGACTTGTGATACGTGTATAAAATACATCACCGTTTTTGGGGGGGGCAATCTGATTCCAAACCACACTGTCAGTCAACCAATCATGATTTTGCTTTCAGACTTGAAAATTTTTCTTGTCTTTGTGCGAGAGTCTGACTGTTTTAAAAAAAATTGCATTCTTAAGCAATTGATTTGCAACCGATAATATGTTTTGCAGGATTTGGAAGGGGAAATGTAATGCCATCTGGATTACATTTCCCGCTAACATGATAAAAAAATGAAATCAATTCACAGGCTATATAATCAAAGGCAGTATGAGTGCAATGTTTAATTTGCTTTCTTTCAAAATATCACATCTAAAAAATAATATCTGCCTATAGCAACAAAAACATGAATACATTTCTTTAACACACAACACAGAGTTGCTCACTGCAGAAATGAACAATTGCTTGTTTGAAAATATTATTTACAGCTGACTAATTTAATCTTTTATGAATGAGGTCCCCTTAACTACTCTGTTAGCCAATTGGAATTTCCTCTTCCAAGCAGTCAAACATTATTAGAATTGTAATAAAACTCTTCATAAAGATGCATAACATCTAGGTAAACTGTACATTGCAGCACATGATACTGCAGGGAGACATCAGGACTGGATCCAGTTGTATTGATCTGTTGTCTGCTTGGCAACGTCTCAGCAGACGAGCTACATACTCTCAAACATTAGCAAGACTTCACAAAGTATGGGCTAAGGTTTCATCGCAAGTTTCGATTGGAGTGATCAATCAGTCTTGGAAAAACAAACAAAAACGACATAAATACAGGATAGTACAGGGACAGCCAGGTAGAATATTAAAGTGTTTTAAAGTGAGAACTTCTGAGAGCCAGAAAAAATGAGCAGCAGTAAGTGCTAGAGAATAGCGTTTTATGTTATACACTTTCTAAGTTATTTTAGTCTCATGTTTTTTATTAGTGAAAGCCTCTTAAGATATGCCTCATAAGATATTTCAACACAACCCTGCTAAAACACATCAGTCTGAGGCTGAGGAAGCATGTGTTCATCTCTCCCAGTGTCTGTAGCTACAGTATATTGTGGAGGGTAACAATACCTTCTTTTACATGCCACAATATAGAGTTTAAACTGAAGAGCAGTGAAGTAATTAAAAGAAAGTAGGACAACTAGGACATAGTAGTTTCATACGAAGTGATTAAATGATAGCTTCTTACCAATCTGCAGCACCTGAAGAAAGGAGTATGGCAAAGAGAAGTGTGTTGTGTGCTTCTGATGTCGTGGCTTCACTTCTGACATTTGGTGCCCCCCCCCACACACACACACACACACACACACTCTTGTTGCGTTATTCTTCTCTGTTAATGACTAAAAACATCTTAAACATAAATAACCTCAAAAAGGAATCATCAAATGTCAAAACATCTTCTATTTTTGCAATCTGTTCAACTGTTGTGTTTTTCAAACATTGTGCTGTCATTACAAGATCTCCGTCTTTGGTGATACTTCTTTAGGTACTTCTGTTTTTGCTTTGTGTGTGTGTGTGTATGTGAGGGGGGGATATTTTGTGTTAGTACATCACAGCTACTGTACAGTCAGTGATGCTAAGGGCCTGGGAGCATCTGTTGTAGTGCCTGACTGTCATTGCACATGGTAGATGGGAACATGTTTCTTTCTCGATCTATTCATGTATCTCTCTATTGCTAAAAATGTTCAAATGGATAGATAGAGCAACCACTTTCTAAAGCGATGACACACAGCACTGATAGCACTTGTGTTGTGCTGAAAAGTGCGTTGGGCAGAAACCCCAAAGCCAACGAAGCCCTTGCTTCACAACTACACACAGACCTCAGTGGATTAAAGACAATCGTGCCATTCATGTTTTCCAGAGCGTTTTTTTATTTTTTATTTTTTTATTTTTTTATTAATTCTGCCAACAGAAAGTATTTTCGTCTTATTAAGTTCTGTCATCCACATCCAAAAGCACACCTGAGCATGCTGATGAATCAGTAGAGTTAGGCAACTTCTGTGGGTGGGTGCTCCTGCATGGTGAGATTTCTTTTGGCTTGCACTCACTGATGCTATTTCTGCCAATCAAAGTTGCCCCTCTCAATGGTTGTATTAACAAAAAAAAGCAGTTTGAAGCAATACTATATATCCATCCTATATCCAACACAGAAGAACATACAGGCGTATAAAAATATATATAAAAATCTGTGTGTACGGTTCATACGGCTTTAAATCTTGATATAGAAATCAAGCCATGGTGGCACTTCACTGAACACAGAGAAGAGCAATCCCATGTTGGAAGCTAGGGAATTTAAAACTAGGACATAGAACAAAACATCTAATTAAAGCCCTATCTGTAATTGCAGTGTACTGTTCCTGTTGTTTCTCTGTTGTCTTTGTGGAGTCCCTGAGACACTGAATCGAAAGCATTTTATCGTCTTTAAATGGCTGAGTGGATTTAAGATACAACAAATGAGGGTGATACTTGTATGACTCTGTGGCCATTTAAAGTCCGATCTGGGCCTTTATACTACATGGTTAATAATGCATGTGATGTTAAATTTATAGCTTAGTTTGATGCTATTTGGCATTAAGAAGAGATCATATGAATGTACGTGCCCCTATATACATTATTCAGATGCCCAGTGTATGGTGGTGGTCTTGTAGGGCAAATGATAATTAGGGGGCTTTTCACAGCTGACCTCAGACCACCTTGGGTTCCTCCAGGAACAGCTGGGGAGCATGTGGGTGGTCCTGAGATTGCTTTCACCTGACCTGGATAACTGCATGCATGGATAGCAACAATGTTGCTTTTGCACACACACACACACAGAAAAGAAAAAAAACTCACTTGCTCTAATTCCTGTGCACACAGCTCCAAATTCTTTGTCAAACTTAATAAATTATATTGCAGTAGCTGTTATTAATTATGTATAATAATCCAAATTGCAACACTATCAGTGAATTTAATTCAGAAAAGAAATGGCTGCCAACTGCGCTACGCTTAAAGCCCAAAGGAATCACATTTTGTCTCCCAGGCTGGAAAGAAATTCAATCTGCAATGTTTTGACCAAATTAGAAAATGGAATAAATAAAATATTTATTTGCATTACAGTAATCTAGTCTGGATACCTTCCAATATTTTACAAAATTCTCTAAAGTCAGCAGCCCAGAGTAAGTAAATCCTAATAGCATTAATCTTTGCCTTTCCTGACAATCTAAAAACTGTTTCTCTGTCGTGTCCAGTTTTAAAATGACTGCTATTGTGCAGTTGCACTGTCTGTCAAGTGCCATGAGTTTTCCAACCAACATATCATTTTTATTCTAATGTGTATGCGGGCCGCCAGTCATGCATTCCTCTAAAATACAGATCCTCTCACTTATTCAGCATTCTGTCAGGGAGAGCTGCGTGGCAGAATTCAATTTACTGCTCTGCACAGCTTGCTGAAGGCAAAGAATGTCGCCTGGCTGTCGCTTATAAATATGGATTTGGCCCACACTGACTGCTATCAAAGTATTTTTAAAAGCCCCAGTTTCCCTTAAATGTAAAAATTGTCATATGTGTTTACTCATAGAGAGTCTTGGCACGTGAGCGGCAAGTTTGAAATTGCCAGTCAAAGCGATTAAAAAATACCTGAGTTTACTTTCACACATTTGGTCACACTTTCCTTCATGTGGGGCATTTTCCCCCAACACATGAGCGTTATAAGGCCATGCCAAAAAAACTGAATCACTGACAGGCGGGATGCCCGGAACAACTTCACGCGATAACTTCCCCCCCTATCTGCCACACAGGCCGTAGCCAGTTTGGCAGCTTTGAGCAGATGGAAGAGAAGACTTCCACAGCCATACACCTGCTGCGTTTCTTGAAAGCATCATGGATCAGAAACAACAGGTCACAAGACAATGCAACTTCATCGCAGAGTATTGAGGCTTTGTGTTCAGAAGGTCAAAAGGTCATGATAAATTGTGTTGACAAAGGGTTTAAGGAGACAAAGAGGATGCCAGGCAGATATAGACAGGCCATTTCCCATCCACACAAGGGGCCCGAGCTCCGCACTGAGCAGTACTGGACTCAAATGATAACGGCAGCTATGGATGCACCCGGTCGCTGCCTCCGCAAGGCCATCCCTTCTCATCAGTTTCTCGTGGAGAGTTCAGCCGAGTCAGCACAACACTGATAAAAAATGTTGGTGATGCGGCCTGTTCTATCGTTTTTCCTCCGTAGCAGGAAAAAAAAGACAGAGACTCTGTCTCATGGAAACTTCCTACCTTCTTCTCCTATCTCCTCTCATTGAAAATGTCTCTTAGTAAATGTGAAAGACTAAAATCTATTTGGAAATCTCTATGTAGGTGTATATTCTGAGAGTGAACAAAGACACAGTGCCAGACACTCCAACGCAGTAAGTGCACTGATAAGCATTCTGCCTTTCTCCGACTCAAATATTTCCTTGAAATATTGTTGGCATAAATGCAGCAAACTCCCATTTTGTGCCTCTTGATTAATGCTGTGCGCACAGAGGGGCTATGTCTGTAGATGAAGTGTTTGCTCTATTTTGGCTGGGAGCTCAAAAAAATGCATTAGTCTAGAACACCCCCTCCCTTCCTCTTTCAGATAAGACAAGACTAATATATGCAGATTAGATAATTAATTTCTCTCTTTTTTTTTTTTTTTTTTAATAAGGGGACGTGGGCTCATTTTCTGAATGACAATGATGATGTAAGGCTGACTTGATAAGTATTCACTTTATTGAGCCAAAGCCAAATCTGGCCATAACACAATATTAAATAGAAGGGGAATGCTGTTTCTGTGCTTTCGTTTGACATTTGAGATGACTATGGAGTTGATTAGCTGTCAGTGCATGAAGCTGCTGCATCTGCTGTGTCCTGGATTCAGGATCTGACTGATATGAGGAAATTAACAATCAAGGTGTAAGAGGCCTCTCATCTGATTTGCTGGACTTCACCAACTTCTCTTTTCGTCATCCCTGAGTTGCTGCTACTATAACTGGACAGACACCTTGGCAGAGAGACTCAGAAGTGTGATGAAGCAAGACGCCTCCCGATTTGATCCAGCCTGATTGCCAGATAAGCGCAAGAGAACAGGGCTTACAGGTGAATGATGCAGGCTCGGTATTGACTGCATCCGTCACACAGTCTAATGACTCGCAGTGAAGGATTTTTGACTAACAGGATCTATCAGTGATATGCCACTTGGAGCCTTCCCCTAGACCTAACGGCGAGTCTCTGCGAATGAGAATGGTCAAATCACTGTCTCACTGTCTCCTTTGGTTTGATGATTTATTGGCAAGTAGCAAATGTTTCCACCACACACAAATACACACACACACACACACACACACACACACACACACACACACACACACACACACACACTCACACACCTCTAACCCACACAGCTAAACAGGTAGCTACAGTGTCTCACTAGTAGTAGTAGTATGTTGTAAGGTGACATGTTGTCCTTTTTTTAAATATCAGCCAAGGCAGAAATCTGCTGGCTATAGTAGCAACAGAAATTATGGTAAACTAGAGTTTATTTTTTTCCTTTTGAGAGAAGAACAGCCGGTTCACTGGTTTGACATCAACAAAAACAGGTTTACCCAAAGTCGGCGTTCCAGTTTTCTTACAGCTGACAGAAACTGGTAGTCATCGTAATCGTGATGCTCTTGTAAAAATAATTGTGTTTTTTAACATTTCTCTCTGTTCTAAAGTTGAAAAGTGCTCATATTAATACAGACTTTGATGTACCTATACCGTGATCATTACATTTTCAAACAGCTCCAAGACTTAAGTTGTGCTGAAGCCCAATGTCTAGCATGAAGGATCAAAGTCCATGTTGCAGCATTACATTTTCATTACCATTATCTTATTCAGTTAATGTACCAGCAGAACAGTAACATTGGCAGTAACATTTACAGGCAGTTTACAGTGTAGTACATCTCGTGTACATTTCTTTTATTATCCATAACAACAGTAACTATCAATTAAAAAGTAGTAAATTAACGTGCTTTCATTTAAATGTACTGAGAATGTTTTCCTAAAATTAACCGTTATTGAAAATGATGCATGTTGTTGATTGGGGATAACATGGAAATAGCCTTGGAATTGATTAGAAATACTGAAAAAAAAAGCATTTAACACTTTACTGTAGCACATAAATATAAAGGCTTGATTGTTAAATTTATTTAAAAAACAATGTACAGTTCATAGAACTGTAGAGACGAGAATGTATTCATGAAATGGATGAATGAAATAATCTACACATTTTACGATACATTGCAGCAAAATAAAATACAGCTGTAAAGTTGTAAAGGTGAACTTCATTGTCAAATGTTTATAGAATAAAAAGAATCTCCAATGCAGCATAATGTTCGGTAATAAATGACAGGAGAAATGTTAGATATGAGAAATCATACCGTAAAAATAATACTTACAATAGCTTACAGCATTTGGAGAAGTGGTCTTTATGAGTGAAGTCCAAAGTTATCTTTCTAATTTAAGTGAGCACATTGCAACAGCCTGCAGCCTGCAGGTTGACTGTAGTGCCGTTGATAAAAAATAATTGCCACCATCTACAAAAAATCCGGGAGCTTTTCGGGTTTGTTTGCTTGGTCTTCATGAATGTAGCAGGCTTTCAGTTCTCAAGGAGAAGCAGCTCGGATGTCTGTTTATGTTCTGCTGTACCAAAACATATTAGCAGCATATTTTATCACTTTGGTTTGATGTTAGCTTACACGCGATAACAACAGCTACAAAAAAGTACTGCTCATGCAGCACATTGCCAGATGTGGACAGTTTCTATCATAATTTCAACCGTTAACTACAAAAAATATTGTTTTTATATGTTAACATTGTTAGGTGGTGGTTTTTCATTTTCATATCTCTTGGTTTATATATGTTTATATATATATCAATAGTTAAGCAACAGCTCACAACAGGCCGTTCAGCCTGCTTTGCTTTGGGCCAAACAACGCCCATTATCAATGATATAATAAGCACATTCGACAGCCTGTCGTGAGCTATTGCTTAATTAGATTCTATATTGGTTTTTATATCTATATTTATTGAAGTTGCGCTGTAAAAGAATTTCGATCCTTTGTATGTCTTTTACATATCCCAGTATTGACAATACAGTTGACTTTGACTTTAGGGGGGCTGAATGTCTAAGCATGGCCTTCATTTATTTACCGTCTATGAGTCCATCAGTCTATTGTCAGATAGCAGGTGAAGATCCACATGGATGTTGATAACACCCACCCCTTACTCTTGTTTTTGGCGGTTTATAAAAAAAATATATATATATATATTTATTTAAAAAAAAAAAAAGAAGAATAATACTTGAAAAGGCCAGTGAGCCGAAGGCAGCAGTTTTAACTACACTGGACAATGTGGGAGATGACTGATTCAGGAAGATGCAGCATGCCTCAAGCTGAATTGTGGGAAATCTATGTGAGCTAATGATGTGAAGTCTTTGTATACTGACACACATCATTTAGAGTGGTGCTGGCTATAAAATGGTTGCCAGTGACCAGATGGTTTTCATTTTTGCTGCCTCTCCTTAAGCTTAATGTGGACAGTTCCTAGAGCATCAAAATTCATGAACCCCCCCTTCCTCCTTAGCCCATTTTCTTCATAGATAAAAACATTAGATATGCTAAGAATAATAAATTGATGCAGAACTGTAATTCAGGTGTGCATAATTTGAGGAAAATCTGTGATGCATGATAACACTGTTCAATATTTCCCTAACCATGCATGTATTTCCTGCGTGTTTGTACTGGTAAGAAAAAGCTATATTAATTTTTTATTTTCAACGACTCATCTGTCAGGGTTGTGGGGATTCTGGAGCCAACTGCAGGACCAACATATAAGGACATACAGAGACAACCATTCACACTCACACTCACACTGACAGGCAATTTAGAATCTCCAATGAACCTGGACATGCATGTACTTGGACTGTGGGACGCAGGCATGGGGAGAACATGCAAACTCCACATAGAAATGCCCCAGGTCTGCAATTTGAACCCATAACCTTCTTGCTGTGGTGCAGCAGCGCTAACAACAATGCCACCATGCCACCAGAAAACAGTATATATTAATCTCTATTTGCAAGTGAGAGTTCATTCACTTTCCAATTTTCAAGTAGCACACTTAATATCTCTTATTGCATGACAGAAAGAAATGTGAATTTAGGTAAGTTAAAAGCGATAATAAATGTGATTTGTTTTGCCCTTTTCATGTCTACAGCACACTTCTTTAAGTGGTAGATTAAGAGAAATGACCTCTCATAAAACCCTAATTAAGGTAATGTGTGAATGAGCAATTGAGCCACGTGAGCGCTGATGGTGATAAATGTCTGCCCCCCTTCCAAGCCACACTAAAGGTGAAAGTGGCTCTTGAGTTCAGGTTGCCTACTGCACCTTATTATTACAGAGACAATAGAGGAGACACAGAGCGGATGTGTCTCCTGTGTACAGCAGTAAAGAAAGAAAGCAAGAAAAAAAAACAAAAACAGTAATGAGCTACGAATAGTTTGCTTTCCAGCAGCCAAACATCTTCTGTGGGGAAACAAAACAGTGCCAAGCATTTGTTGAAATTCTGAAGAATATACTCAAACAGCCACTTTGACAATTCATTCCCTTAAAGCCACAAGTAATGTTTCCATTTGTGTCGAAGGAAGACTAGCAGCAATTCCCAAGGAACAGCTTTTCTATTTGCATCAGGGGTATGAAAAGGAGTGAGTTAAAGAAGGAGAAGGATCTGCTTTAATTTGACAAACCCAAACATGTTTCAATGCAAGAACTGAAAGTGGAACAGTGTGGGAATCTGTCAGGTTTATTTCTTCCCTCCACACATCGTAGAAGGTGCTTTGTTGATAACGCTGGTTTGGGGCTCTGGCAATTTATCACAAAGCCGAGATTCCAGCCTGGCCTATTTAGTACTGTCCAGGTTTCAGAGCATTCGGAACAGCTTTATCAGCATCCACATTCACTCGGGACTGCTGATTTAGGAATATATTCACTGAGCCATGTCACCTATGTCATTATCTTTCAAGACCATATTCTTTCTATGGATCTGAGTGTGGCCCTGCCTGAATTGTCTACATGTTGAGCTGCTAGTTGAGCCCAAATACTAGCAAAGCTCTCATTAATTATTTCTTAGGTAGCCTCTATAATGATGGACCAAGAGGAGAAAGGGAAAAAATGGGCATAACTGTAAGAATGTAATGAGTCCTTATAAAACAAAACAGAAAAGTCAAGTCAAACATTAAACCATTGCATGTTAGGGGAAATGTGGTGTGTAATTTATGTGGATTTTTTTTTTTTTTTTTTTTTAAATAATGGAGGATTCAGAAGGGAATAAGAAAGTTGATGACTTCAGCCAATGAATGTTTCACAGAAGGACCCTTGTAAAGCCAAGTCCTGCGTGGATGTGGTTTTAATTACTCTAAGGGACTGAAAAACCTTCATTTATATTCACACTGGTTCACTATGCCGACCCTCTTTCCTCACAGTACCAATCATTGTAATGAGAGGACTAATTTGATGACAAAATGACAATGATATTCAAGTAAATGTATGTATTTTAATTAATTACTCTCCATCAAACTGAAATGCTGTAATTATGAAATACTGCACATCTTACAAAGTAATTTCTTTCTGCAACGCCAAATAAACACCCGCAAAGATTCAGTGGACTTAACATCTGGCTCCGTTTTCATAATGTGAGTATATGAAATCTGTACTGTAATGATCACAGCATATTTTACATTTTCCCCCGTTCGCAATTTATGTCATCATTCTTACTTTTTTTTTTTTTATTATTATTATTATTATTTTTTGCCTGTGTCAAAGAGGCACCACCCACAACAGATCATTGTTCCAGGGCACAAAAATCGCTGTCAATTTCCACGTTCCTCCTTCACTCCCTCATCTTTGTTCACTTATCATTAACTAAGATTTTGCTTGGCTGAATTTCAAAAGGGCATTGGGGAAAACAACTCCACTTGGCTGTGAGTCACTCAATCTTTCATTTGAATTATGGGTTTTTAAAAGTCAAGCCATTATTAGATTGCCAAACGGCGAAGATGAAATACAATGTACCAATCATGTGAAAAATGCAAAGTTATGTGATTTGAGTTCATGGCAATAAAGATCATTCAAGTGCAACTCAGGGGTATAAACCTTGCTGAGATTTCACATTTGCATTTGAAACTGTTAGGAAGAGAAAATAACAAAGATGTTTCCTGCATTAGTGTTGAACAATAACACACACTTGACCATCAGTGAACATTGTCAGTAGGCTTTTTTTTTTTAATCCACTGCAGACATTGTTGTCTTGGCGGAGCTAATTGTGTTAACAAGGATGTTGTGTAGGCAAGGATGGCCAGTGAGGGAATACTGAAGCTGCTCACATTAGGGAGTACACCTCTGCTTTTCCTGCCATGACACCTGAAATGGTCTTCTTTGGGAAAAGGCCTACAGGTATGGAGTTTAAGTGGCTGGTGCCCGCATGTGGTTGGTATTTTCTGAGAAGAACACTGTCAGAACAGTTTGGAGGCCCCAGTGATGACGCTAATGAGGCTAATACTGCGTTTGAAAAAAAAAAAAAAAAAAATCCTCCAGAAATCTACTAAATTTTACGAATGAAAATCTGGGTTCAAAACTGGTAGTCCAAACCCAAGTTAGAGTTCCAACCTCTCACAATCAATTCTGGCTCTAAAATAAAATAATAATAATAAAATAAACAAATAATTTCTGCGGCAGAGCCAAATAAAACAATATTGTCATCTCATGGTTATCTAAACTTCCTCATCATTATCCACACCTTTACCAACAACAGTGACAGTTTGGTGTTCACATTGTGGCTTCACTTCAGGTCTTTAATTCAGATAAACGGACTCACTGTGATAGAATCATCCTTACTTTTAGTTGACCTTGGCCGCACACAGCCAAGCCTGGTACAACCTCACAAAATAAATAGGTTCATACTTGTTGAACACTGTTGATCTTGAATGTGCTCTTACACTGCCTGATTGTGTAAGGGGGTGTGGTGAACACGTTACAGGTGCTGCAAATCAATAAATGACTGCTTGTCCCTGCTCAGTGTATGTGTGCATGCTGGTCAAACCAAACCGATGGCTGTGTGTTGTTTCCCTCCGTCATCATTCTATTTTAGTCGGATTTCCAGCCCTTGCCAAAATGACAACCTCAACAGGTTATGGGCCCAGACAGGCTGATGGAACTGTTTATGTTTTGACAGAGATGAGAAGAATTATGAGTTGTGGAAAACTAAGTTTCTGGCGTACTTGTGTCTGCTTGATTTGAAGAGCACCATATTGGATGAGCCACCTGGTGAGCACGATGAAGGTGCAGCAGACTATGCCGACAAAAACGAATTTGCGTAGGCAACTGATTCAGCTGTTGGAGCCAATCCCTTGTGATGAGAGACATGGCAGATGATGGCAGAAAGGCGCTAAAGATTCTGAGGGAACACTTCGCTGGAAAGGGGAAGCCACGAGTGATTAGCTTGTATACAGAATTGACGTCTCTTCAGAAAGGTGTTAATGAGAGCGTCACAAACTGTCATTAATGGAGAGTCTGCTATCACAGCACTGAGGAAAGCTGGAGAGATTTTAAGTGATGGCTTGCTGATTGCAATGATTCTGAAGGGCTTGCCATACTCATTTAAGCCATTTTCCATCCACTTTACACAAAGTGGTCAGAAGTTAACTTTAACCGGGTTTAAAAAAAAATACTTAAGAAGTTATGAGAGCACAGAAAAGTTTAATGCTGCTAGCTCAGATGATGACAGCATGATGAAAGTCAGAGGAAGAGACACCTGGAATATGAAACTGTCCTCTTATAATTGTGGCCAGAAGGGCCATAAAGCTGTTGAGTGCAATCCTGTTACTGGCGAGTGCAGGGAACAGAGACAGTGGTGTAGCTTCTGCAGGAGTTCTACGCACAAGGACGCAAACTGCAGGCGGAGAAGATGAGACAAGGCGGTGGATGAGGAGGACCACACATTCGCTTTCAAGGTTGGTCGGGTGGATGAAGCCCTGGTCAGTGGAGCGAAGGAGAAAGGCCTCATGGTTGATATGGGAGCCACGTCCCACTTTGTCAGGGACATCGCTAAATTCAAGGACTTTGATGCAAGTTTTGAGCCACACAAGCATCTGTTAGAGCTGGCTGATGGAGAGAGGACCATTGGCACGGTTCTGAAGCGAGGTACTGCCAAAGTTCGCCTGAGGGACAGCAAAGGTCGAGTGGTGGACACAATGCTTTTTGGGGCGTTGTACGTCCTACCTTTCCCTAAAAGACATCTTCACCATCAAAGCAGTGACCGCCCACGGAGTAACAGTCATCTTTAAAGAAGGTCAGAACAGACTCGTTCACGAGAACAGAGTGACATTTGACATTCAGGTGTATTATAGATTGTTGTACCTAAACATGGTTATAGATGATGTTGATGAATGTCATGGGTGTTACGATCTCCAAACATGGCACAAAATTCTAGGTCACTGTAATTATGAGCATATGTTGAAGCTGGAAAGTCTTACAGATGAGATGAAAATTAAAGGTAAAACTGAAAAGTGTAACCTACAATGTGAAGTGTGCACACAGGTGAATCTGCATAAAGCAGGAGTAGGGAGGCAGATGAAAAAGCAAAAACTGCACTTGAGCTTGTACACACAGAATTAGTTGGACCTATAAAGAAGATGAAATAAAAATGAACCAAACTAAGTACATTACAAAGATTTTGGAGCACAAGACTCACTGCAAATCAAGGTCAACTCCACATGAAAACAAATTGAAGTTTGACAGTGAAAGTGAACCTGTTAATCCAAAAAGGTATCGAGAGATGGTTGGCAGTTCAATCTAGGTAATGACTTGTACTAGACCAGATCTCAGCTTTATTGTCAGTTAGCTGTCACAACATTTATCTTAACCAAAAGAACAACATTGGGTAGCATCAAAGCATGTACTGATATATTTAAATGGAACTGTGAACCAAGAGTTGTGTTACAAGAGAAATTACGTGATTCTTAGCCTTGTTCCATTTAGCGATGCTGACTGGGCAGCAGACCAGAATGACAGGAGAAGTACAATAGGGGTGCGAAAAAATATCAATATGGCAATATATTGCTTTACTCTGCCGCCCAATATAATATTTTTTTTTTCCAGCTCCTAATATAGATTTTTTTGTATTAGAATAATGATTCATGGTTTTAGATGTGTTGTGAATACAGTTTAAAGCCAGTGTTCAGAAGCACTTTGGCTTCGAAGTAAAAAAAAAAAGAGTAAAAACAATGAGTTAGATAAAGAAAATGCTGTCTCACTGCCCTAAAATATTGTGGGAACACGACAAAATTTGTGTCCCTTCCTGTAGCAACAATCACTCTGTAAGTGGTCTACTGAGGTTATAGTGCCACCTATGGTTAACACCTTTGTAACACTTATCATTACATCCCTCTTCCAAACAGGTGAGTGTAACATAAACCAATACTCAGTACTGTCATTCTGTAAACCTCAAGAGTCTAGACTAACATTCAAAATGTCACAAATAGTGCAGCAAAAACAGATGTCTTTAGCCCTTAGCTTTTTGTTGTGCTGTAGCAACTCCCTGAGGCATGCTGTCTCAGAAGTAAGATTAGGAATAAATTTACCCTGGAAGTTGATCATTCCCAAGGCTGGGAGCATTCCTTTTTTGTCAGCAGGGGTAGGCATGTCCAATATGGCTTGCACTTTTGACTGGTCGGGTTCCATTCCTTCACTTGTGAACCTTTCCCCCAAGAACGTCATCTCTATGATGCCAAAAAGGCATGTTTCCCTGTTCAGTTTTAGTCCATTCTCTTTGACTCTCTGTTTCTTCTCTTTCATCATGTTGCTGGCGTGTATTTCCCCAGATAACAAAGTCATCAATGTAGACTCTGGTGCCTTCCAGAGCATTTATGATGGACTGCATCGCTCTGTGGAAGATCTCTGGTGCTGATTTGACGGCAAATGGGAGCCTCATGAAACAGTAATGGCCAAATGGTGTGTTGAAGGTAGTGTACCTGTTGCTTTCTGGGTTAAGCCTCAGCTGCCAAAACCCATGCAAAGCATCTAATTTACTGGAAAGCTTCACACCTGCCATTTCACTCATAATCTCTTCTCGTTTTGGGATCTGATAATTCTCTCTTTTAATATTATCATTTAGATATTTGGGATCACGGCACCTGTATTCTTCTTCTTGACACATGTGATGGAGTTCACCCGGTCGGTGGGGTCTTCCACTCACGCAATGACACCCATTTGAGTCATTCTTACAAGCTCTTTTTTTCAAGCCAGCTCTGAGTGGTGCTGGCACTCTCCTTGGGGCATGCACTACAGTCTTGGCATCATCCTTGAGCTTAATTTTGTAAGTGTAAGGTAATGTCCCATGTCCTTTGAAGACAGAAGGACACTTCTTGAGTATGTCTGTACTTCCCTCACACTGCTGGTTGTCCAGTCTTTTGTCTTGTTTGACCATGTTCATGTTGTCGGTGTTTATCTGATAGATCCCTTTAACTAGTCCTAGTTCTTCAGATGCTTTGTCTGAAAACTAGGACTGAGGAGTGACTCATGTCCATTGGGAACAATGGTGAACAACAGGTTGTGCTGTTTGCCTTTCGCTGTCACCTTAAGTCTTCATCCAGCCTTCAGAGGTTTGACTTTTCCTGTCAATCTTCTAGGCTTCTCAATCAGTGCGTTGAAATCATTCTCACTGATCAGGTTACCTTTGGCTCCTGTGTCAGTTTTTGATGTTACATTTGTCCCATTGACTAACAGTGGAGCAGTCCATTTGTTATTATTTGTTTTTGAAGACTGACCGCTGTCATCTTCATCATGTGACACCATTTTGATTAAGTTCTTTTAACTGAAATTATCAGTGTCATCAGTGTCTTCCTGCACTGTGCCTTACATGTTTTTCCGTAGGCAGGACATTGTCTTGGTCTGTGTTTTTCACCGCATCTCTTGCAAGTGAACAGCTCTTCATAATTGGTTTTAATCTTGCTGTCATTGTTTTTATATTTGCCACAGGGCTTTGCTTTCAGTGACAAGGTGTTCACTGCCTCACCTTCTTGGTATGCTGCTCTGTGAGCAGGCTCTTTGAAAGTCAGTACTTGTTGTCGTGCTAGCTCACAGACTTGACATATTTTTATAGCACTGTCCAACATGAGTTCTGTTTCCCCCAACAGTTTCTCCCGTAGCTTCTTCTGATAATTTCCAAACACTATCTCATCTCTTATCATAGAGTCTCTGAGATCACCAAAATTATAGGACTGAGCTTTAATCTTGAGGTTGGTGAGAAAAGTATCAAATGACTCACCCTGTTGCTATCAGTGTGACCGAAAGGCGTAGATCTCGTATGTTTCATTTTTCTTTGACAGGCGGTGCTCGTCAAATTTTTTTTAAGACTTCATCAAACTTGTCTTTGTCTTCGGGTTGAGCAAACAAAGGTGTTGAATACCTCAATTGCTTCTGTGCCGGCAATGGTGAGCAGCATGGCTATTTTCCCCTCCTCTGCCTGTCGATCCACTCCGACAGCCACAATATACACCAGGAATTACTGCTTGAAGGCCCTCCAACATGCATCCCCGTTTCCAGTCAGTTTCAACGGTCCTGGCGGTTTTACTGGATCCATTTTGTTGTGCTACTTCTTTTCTTAACCCACTTCTGGTACCATGTAATATTCTTATTCTTCTATGAATAAAACATTAAGAGATTGGAACTTCATGCCAGCTTCAGCTAGCTGTTTATTATGAACTCCTGCCGTCTGCCATACACTTTGTGTCCCTTCCTGTAACAACATTCACTCTGACACCTTTGTTAGCACTTATCATTACATATGTCATGGAAATTAATGAAATGGAAAGGTTGTTGACTCAAATTGTCTTCTGAATGATCAATATCATCTGAGGTACATATACAGCAACTTGTGTTTTCATCTCTATTTATTTCGTGATAAATCGTGCTACTATGGTATCGTGATCCGTATCATATCATGAGATTCTTGCCAATAATACACAGTCGCTCTGTCAAGCTATGTTTGATAGGTTCGGGTTTTTTATTTTGGTGTGAAGGGTTGGACCTAAAAAAGGAAATTGGGAAAATGCTTTCTGTGTAAATGTACATGACAACTGTACATTGATAGTTAGCCCAAGAGAAAGTGGGGATGTTGAACACTGTTGATCTTGAATGAGCTCTTACACTGCCTGATTGTCAAGTGGGCGTGGTGAACATGTTACAGGTGCTGCAAATCACAAAATGGCTGCTTGCCCCTGCTCAGTGTATGTGTGCATGCTGGTCAAACCAAACTGATGGCTACGTGTCATTTTTCCTCCATCATTGTTGTACTTTAGGCAGCGTACTAGTCCTTGTCACGATGGTAATTTATACAATACAATACAACAACTCATCTTACCATAATTTTCGGCGACAGCTTTAACCGGGGACAGGGCGCCAAAATCGGGGATGTCTGGTTACCCTATAATTTATATTCCCATCTACACACAGCTGGTGCTGCTGAGTTGTAATGTTGTTAAATGTAAAGCCTTGA
Source organism: Remorina albescens (assembly GCA_034769265.1). Classification (NCBI taxonomy): domain Eukaryota; kingdom Metazoa; phylum Chordata; class Actinopteri; order Carangiformes; family Echeneidae; genus Remorina; species Remorina albescens. The sequence continues at coordinate 10,743,025 of CM068477.1, forward strand.
TTGTTGTGTTTGCTGTGCTTCAGTTGACTGGTGGAGGATAGTTCTGTAATGTGGTACCATTGGTTTACTGCTTAAATTCTGTGATTAGTAATGTGCAATACCACACTTTTATGAATTGATACCGATGTGTAATTTATTTTTACTTCAAGACAAGTCACATGACAATTCCTATCACCCCAACTACACCTTGCTATAGTTTTTTATAAAATTTTTTTTCCCAGCAGGTGAAAAGTACCCCCATACCAAACTCCTTTTTCTATCAGCCATTGCTCAATTCTCTCCATTTGTATTTGCTATTAAGACACATGCTAAAAACAGTAACAGCAAATCGGCGTCGCAGCTCTCTTGTGGTCACGTGACATGAACAGACTAGTTGAAGTTTATGCAGCCATGGAGTGTTTCTTATATTTAAGTATTTTTATTCAGAAAAACAATTTGTTCAACAGTGCTCGGACTGAGACGGTTTCTTCTTTCGTTTAAAATCTCTCCTGCTTTTGAGAATATTTTCTCACAAGGCACTGATGTGGCTGGAATGTAGAGAAATGTCTTGGCCAGCTGAAACAGATGAGGGAATATAGCGGTGTGTTGGTTCCAATAACATATTGTAAATATTGTAAATATATGTAACTACATGTAAATGTACAACAATATGGCTTCTTTTACCGATGAAGTGCATTACCTATGCTTATTGTAAATTATAACAATTATGTAATATCATATGTGTACTAAAATGAATACATACCATAAACACAATGCTGGACGTGGCTGGATTCAGCACTCGGTTATGTTTGTGAACATCTCACCAATAAAGTTACACACCTCACCTGGCCAGCCTGCCTCTCTTCCATTGTTCCAAGAGTCAAACTAATTAGGACAACCTTTGATAAAAGTCAAGACCAAATCTGCCATCTGCTAACAGTCGAGTGGCTTGGTACTGAGTTTGATGTGACTCTACTCACATGGGTTTTACCCAGAGTAATAGATTTCAGTTTTAAATTAATTCTCCTATATTGTCCTTTGGTTTGTGAGCCCTAACAGTTTTCAGACTTTGATGCTGAGACTTTTGGAAACTATCTTTAATATGAACCTTTTCTAGATATGAACAATTCTTAACCTTCATTTCCAATACCCTAAGCGTCTTATACCCGTGTCAGTTTAAGCAATAGTTTCACCTTGTAGATGTTCCAAGCAAAGAAATCTCCAGTCTTTGCTATAGGTGCTCTATTTGTACTATTTTCTCCAACTATGCATCCAACTGCAGAAAAGGCAATATGCTTCTTTTTGGCATGTACACGGCCAGGTGAACGTGATTTCAAATGTACTAGTGTGAGCCGACATTGTTTCTTCTACACAGCTCAAGCGATTTTAAGGTATTATTGCAGTAGGAGTTTGTAAAAGTATTTTAGTTCATTATTATTATTCCCTGACATGATTGCAGGGAGTTTGTTGGGGAGCAGCCACATAGCAGCCAGTACCCACACATAAATTATGCATAATAGCAGGTGTTGGGCTTTGTATATATTTGGGCTCTCAGCTGAGCTCGGCTTTGGCTCTGGCTCATAGGTCGTGATAATGTCAGAGCCTAAACACCAAATATCGACTGTGTGCATACCCTGGATTCAGTTCTATAAATCAGTCCCACATTGGCTGAGGGGCTGAACCAAATCCTTTCCAGTTTCGCAACATTGTAATTAAGGTATTGTCGGTTTGCTCCCACGCGCAGGGCATGATTAAGTGACAATCTGTAATTGTTTTCTGCTTGTGCTCCTCCTATGATTTCCCTGTTTATTTTCAGTTTCGGTTTTATCACAGCTCATTAAATATTTACTGAATTGAATGCAAAACAAGACGGTGGTGCCATTGCTGGTAGCCGTGGTGATTGAATTGCGTTGTCATTGTCATTTGTTATGTCAAAGTTGTTTTACATTATCACTCCGAACACAAATCAGGATGAAAAAATAAGGAGAGAGAGAAAAAAAAACATCTTTTCTGTAGCACTGAGGTTTTCAAAGCAGAGGAGGAGGAATAGACATTAAGCTGATGTACTGTGTGAGATGAATGGATGCAGGCCATTGTTCTAAAAACAGGAGGGAAGTTATTTTAGTTTGACCTGATGATCCAACCCACCTACTAACATGATAAACAGATGGCGCTACAGCAGTGACTGTAACAGCTCATAGCTGTAAATAAGATATGTAATGTCCTTTGAGCCTGAAGGCCACAATCTGTGGAATTTGAAAAAAAATAAAGTTTCTCAAAGTCATAACAGTCAAATCTGCACTCAGATGTTCTACACTTTTTTTTTTTTTTATTCAGTATGACACATACTTCTGAAGGATATCATTATCTTCCATCTTGTGTGCGTGAAAATGTCTATCATGTCCATCTGCTTAAAAATCATGGAGAAAAAGTTGTAACTCCAGAACTCCCCCTAGAACCAGCACCTTATTACGATTTCTTTAGTATCCGAATCATTCTTTTAAAAAGCCAAAATATAAACGAATAACTATCTGACTGACTTTTTAAGTTATAATGAGTTAAGTTGCTAAACTTGTGACTGGGGTTGTTTGCAGGGACACAATATGTAAGACTGAAAACATCAAAAAGATTTTAAAGGTTTCAAGGATGCCTTTGCTGCATAATTTTGTCTTGACAATGAAGACGACGTGCTGGATTTCGTACTATTTTGTCATCCCATTTGACTTTGCTCTCAGAAGTGTTTTTTGAAAAAACAACGAATCCCACAGTAATGACTTAATGTTTGTAAATCTCACCATTTGCTATAATATGTTTTGCAATTACTATGCTTCTTTTTATAGACTGCTCTCTCCCAGCTGCTACTTCAGTGGTGCAGAATAAGCAGTGACGGTGCAGAGCTAAGCTACTTCAATGCAGTGGCAGTTAATGTGTCAAGACTATTTAATTATTAGCCCAAAAAGTCCCAACACTATTACACATGCAGTGAAGTATATTTGAGCTAAAACTCGGTACACTTATACATACAGTGCAGGCTGCCATTGCTAATTAAAGTAATGCACAGATTGGTTCCATCGTTATGGACTGTTTGCTAATATACTGAGTGGTTTAGGGTTTAGAGTCAGTGAAGTATCCTTCAAGTGCCTTTCTCAGCAATAGTTTTGGACCATGGGATCAAGGGAAAGTGTTCCCCTCGACTCATCCCAGATGTTGCAGGCATTTTTCGCTGCTGACCTTCCTATCAGAAGTGGACTCTTATAGCCTTTAGGCCACCGCTGCCTGCAAATTGTATAAAAAGCTGTAATTTCTCCTTCTTAGCTCCAATAATGTCCATACCCCTCAGCGGGTGCTTCATCCTGCCACCAAAGCACTCTCATTTTGCCTACAGGGCTAAATCGATGAATCAAGAAAAAGGATGACAGGTGGGAAGGGTAAGAGATAGACATCAGGAGGAAAACAGAAAGAGAGGTTAATCCCTACAGCTCAGTTTTATTTTATATCTGCTGCAAAGTGTGGTGGAGGAAACCCATTCACCCTTTCTTTTTAAGGCTATCTCAGGACACACAACACATCTTTAGCTGTAGCCTTTCTCTGAAGGTCATTCAGATGATGCCTTTACACGCATCTATATCCTACCGACAGTGCTTCTTGCGCTGTGCTGTTTATCTTAAGACTCAACAAGGTACTTCAACATCCTGTCTCTACACAGAAAGAACAAGGAGTGCAAAAGCCGGTCACCGGCATACAGTATTGGCATGTGAGGGACATTTGGAACTGCATTTAACATGTTACTCATATCTAATATATCTGATATATATGTATATATATATTTTATTTTTTTTTAGTTTTTAAGAGTTTAAGTGTTGCTTTCAGCAAAGACACGGCGTGACAATCTGGATTTCCTAATTTAGCCTGTTTTGTTGCATCCGAACAATCTGTCATATAACTTTTATCAGAGAAACATTGCCGGTCATTTTCATTCTTCCATCGATATCAAAACCAGTCCTCCTATGTAGCTAACTTGGTTGCAACTTGCTTGTCATGGAAACAGTAATAAATATGCTGTTAAGGTCATATAGGTGTCTTAAAAATGAACAAACTTAATTTGTAACTATGACCTTTGTTGTCATGTTTAGTGCTGTTAATAATTTATCAAAAAATAATTTCGTTGCTTTTTATATTCTGAGCCAATTGGTTGTTTGTTGTTATTTCTTGTTTGTTTGTTTGTTTGTTGTTTTTTTATTTGCTTTGCTTTTACAGGACAGTCTCGTCAGGCATCAGCTCATAAGACACTGAATTAAAGTCTTGAATCAACCTTCCCATTGAAGGGCTGGGAAAAGAGCTCCATGAATTAGACCTTGTATTCTGAAATTGACACAGCTGAACAAAGTGTATTGATATTGCTCAGTTGAAGTGTATTCTGTTGCTCAGAATCGGAGCAGCTGGCACTTTTCTGCAAATTCTCATCAAAAGGGAGCATTGTAGGTACATATGGGAATGGGAATGTGTAACAGTTCAAATGTTTTGTGTTCATGTTTTCCCCATAATTAAACCTGCATTAAGGAGGATCAGCATTCAAGTGTTCTCTCCAGACTGGCTAATCAGCATTATAGTAAGTGGTCGCCTGTAGCATCAGCAGTTATCAGAAATTACATTTTCTTTTGTGGATTATTATAGTTCTGCTATTCATGGTAGAATGAAGGTGTTATTGATAAAACTGATATGGCAATGCACTACACTGTGTACTTTCAGAGTAAACAAAGACATTGTCGTGTTTGTTTGGCTACACAAAGTTTTTTCCGTGAGTAACACTGAATATAAACATACAGACAAGGCCCTTTATTTTTCTTATATCCAGGTTTCTTTTTCTTCAGTGTCCCTGCTGTTAAATTGAAATTTTTGTGTACATGTTTCTGCGAACTTTAGATCAATGCAGTATTGTGAAGCCATTGGCTTTAGAGCCACATTCCAACTGCGGGAACTTTCCCCAGGAACCGTGTTTAGTTTGTACGATTACAACGGAGGTTTAGGGTCACTTTGTGGAGAAAAAACTATTTTTCAGGCCTCTGGAGTATGGTGAGCATTTTTGAAAGTAAAGTCATAATATTACAAGAAGTTATTATTGTAGGAGAAAAAGTCAAAATATTACAAGAGTACCTTCGCCAGAAGCCTTTTTTTTTTTTTTTTCGTCAGAAGTAAACAAACAGCACAAACAGCCTCTTCAGCCATGACCACACAGTCAAGTCTGTGGAGTTGACATGTTCTCCCTGTGGCTCCATAGGTTCCCTCCAGGGTCTCCAGCCTTCCCCACAGTCCTCAGACATGCACATTAAATTACCCATAGGCATGAATGGAAGTGAGGAATGGTTGTTTGTCTGTGAGTCGGCCCTGAGATGGACTGGCAACCTGTGTAGCATGCCCGTGTCCAATCCGCTAGTACAAAAATAACATCAGTCAGTAATAATACACATTTTCAAAAGACTTGCAACGTATTCAATTGGTACCTGTGGCCACCTCTGACCTGTCAAATTGTCCTTGACAATACCAGAATACATGCGTCCTCAACTTGTTGCAACAGTCATTTGTAAGGAGGTGAAATTGGCAAAAAATAGCTGGTACTGGTTCAATGAATAGCACTGCACTGGATAAATGCAGTGATATTCACTGAACTGCCATTTTCTATAAAAAAAAAATAAAATTCAATTAATATTTCGTGCGCTGTTTAAACCATCTGTCACAACAAGATAAAATTTTCAACAGTATTTCCTCTTGCCTTGAAGCACAGAAATGACAGCTTTGAGTGAGAAGTGAGTTTTCAGTAAATTAATACCTATAATTTGAATGAAGCTGTATGTATGGATTGTTTATCTAGCTGAAGTGCCTGGGAGGAAACAAAGTGACAAAATGTACACCCATGTGAAGAGAAAAGCAGCACTGTTCCCACACAACATCAGAACCAAAGGCAAATGCAAATACCGGCTCAAACTTTGACAAGACGGTGTAGAGTGTTTTGCTTTCACAAAGACTTTTTCTGTTGGCAAGTGATGAGTGATCCAGCCAATGTAGATTGGCAGACCTGTTCAAATCAACCTTGCTGATGAATGGCTGGCTGAAAGGGATGTTTTCCAGACATCTGCAACGGAAAAAACATTTCCAAAGAGCTAGTTACTTTTTGAACAAGAGAAAGCTGTAGAACCATTACATATGTTTTTGGAGAAGTGTCGTCGTTCAGGTGGGATGGTGTAAAATCTGTTTTTACTGCCTACAGGACGGATGTTATTGATGATCCAGCTGGCCTGTCTGGGTCATGCCAGTCTCCTGTATGAGTTTAACTCTTTTTGGGTCTTTGTATTTGTGCATACTTACATATTTTATTTCCATATGGGTTTGTGTGATGACCCACTGAAGCCCTGAATACCAATTTTTTTTAAATGAGTAATAGATTCCAAAAAGACTGTCCCTGATGTAGAGCAGTATTTTAGCCCCGGGAAATGTCTTGTATTTAGTTTGACTATATCCACCTTTTTCTGATTTTGTTTCAGATATTTTTTTTTTATTATTATTATTATTTATTATTTATTTATTTATTTATTTTGGGGGGTAAATGCCACCCTCTGGGATAGCAGCCTTTAATACACTAACCACAAACACGCTAAGCAGAGGTCAAATGTATAGCAACATATAGGGAGGATTATCACACACTTAACCTAATAGGAATGCAACCACATTAGATGGGGCTTGCCGTTAGCAGGCTTTCTATATACAAGTATGCAAGCATCAGTGTTTACTACAGAGTGATATTGTTGAAATCGTTCTGCAACATTAATAAAGATATTTTCCAATATATATTTAATAAGCAAAATCACTATATCTTTAGGATAACTCAAATTATGTATGTATTATGACACAAACAATGGAGGGTTTTAACTTTTTTAAAACTTTTATAAACTTGACAATGTATTAATCATAAACCTGAAAAGTTCTCTGGTTTTAACAAAATAAGAGTCCGTTTTGTGGCATAACCTTACATAGCTGATTAGCATGCTTACTTCTGTAAATGAAAAAAAAAAAATTGATAAGCAGAGACGCAACGGTACAGCATTTCTTTCCACCACCGCAGCCAGCTGAAGGTGAGCAAAGGAAACAGCTGTGAATGCTAACTTCATCTATGTATCTATAGCAGAAGTTACAAATGGCTCCTTGAAAGAGTGTCTCCCTAAGGAGACATTTTTCTCATGAAATCGAACAGTTTCCCTCTGTCACATCATTAAACAAATTTATATTTCATCAGTTATCTTCAACAGTTTTAAAAGGCAATATGCCAAATTGTGTGTCACATCTGAAAGTGTTAGGTGCTAATACCAAATCGTAAGGTTATATTGAAATGGCCAGTAGGGTTGCCTGATCGTGTCCATAGTTTAATCTTCTTATTGTCAGCTGGAGGGTCTGGGGATGGGCTGGGGTGGAGGGACATTACCCTATATGTTTGAGAAAAAGAGGTGAGGCGTAAAAATCTGAGCTTGTCCTTGCTCTCTATTTAAAGCTTTGGGAAAAAAGGAGGTAGGAAACCAGACTAAGTGACGTGTTCCGTCTGTTGTACACAACTATCACCTCACTGACACTCAGCTGGTCCGAGTGTGAGATTAGGTGTTACAAGCTTCAGGTATACTCATAAAGCTATGCCAGATCAAATTAGGGTTATGATAATAAATCACCACATTCATTGAAAAACAGGAAAACGCTATCAGTGAACACGCAGATGTTCAATCACAAGGATCATCGTCCATCAACACAACACTATGGCCCACAGAAGAATCTGTGAGTTGTAAAACTCATTTCACACCCCTCAGCACTGGGAACAGCGCTGTAAAATAGTTTTCTTCATTTAAAAACTTTTTTTTATTTTTAATCTGAAAGCAGGTAGTGGAGATTTTATGGTTTTAGTTAGTTAGTTTTGGTCAGAGAAACTTGTTGTCAACATGGTGTTTTTGGTTTTTTTTTTTTACATTTAGTAACAGAAGCCCATTAAAAAAAATAAACAAAGAAATTCTGAATAGACTTCACTGACTTCACTGTGACCCAACAAACTGCGGCCGACTGATATAAATCAGTGTCTTGGTTTATGTGCAGCACTTAAACGAGTAACCATCAGACTCATTAGATAAATTGGCATGCTGTTATGCTAGTACACCCTTGCCAATTTGTTCATAATGTTAGGGTTCACAGTGTGTCTCTCAAATTTGTTAGCAGCCCAATGGAAGTGATACCACCTGCTGCGCTCAAGATGTTTTATGGTGTGAAATTTCCAGGGAGGGTGCTAATTTGCCCCAGCATCCTGCACACATGAGACAGAAAATAGTTCCCCACAGTAATAAATACTCAAATCTGTAAACTAGGTTAACGCAGATTTTCTGACAAGGGACCCAAGAGCATGGCTTAGGAGGCAGATTTAAATGCAAATGTTTACTTAAAAAACAAAAAAAGAAAGAAAGAAAGAAAGAAAAAATTTCCTGCAGCGTAATGAAGCACAAAGATTGCAAAAAGATCCTGAAAAAGGAAGGTGAAGATCAGGATCATGACAGGCAGGCAAAGAGAAGAGTGCTGGTAAAAGGCACGTGTCACGAGGACTTCTAAGCAAACAAGTGGAACAGACCAGTACAGGGAGCTACAGTAATGGTGACAATCAACAGGACTTAATGAAGGAAGTTAATCTCAAAACCGTGAAAATCAGATGGGAAGATTCAAACACGAGACAAAAACACATTCCAAAAGACATCGCTAACTATTATCGAAAATTCAGTTCAATTTGCACACGGCCTGTACAGTGTCATGAATCCAAAGAGATGCCTCTTTATTTAGCTGTCAGGGTTCATCTCTGGTCGCCTCACACCAATACTTGGAGTACTTCAAAGTGGTCTCAACATCGCGCCCCCACCCCCATTTTTATATTTGTCTGTTTTTTGGGGGGGGGGCTGCTGAAAACATGAGAAAAAGTGACTGATGTTTTATTGAGTCTGTTTGCCTTTCAGATTTTTCCGCTTCCATCTGATGTTTCCTGTTGCTTTTCTTTTTGTCCTCAACCGCCCCCCCTCAATCCCCATCATTGCACTCCCCCCTCCATCACTTCAGAGCTAGCTGCCAGTCAGCCCTTCTGATTTTCAAAGGCTGCAGAGCATGAAACAGAAACTCAGAACATGGGCCAGATTTTGATTTTCTGATCTTCCCTTCTTACTTCCCTCCATCTCAGTAAGCCTCCCCATTTTTGTCTCTTTCTGTTTTCCTGATTTCAAGAATGACAGGCTAACAGGCAAATATTGAATGATGGTACCACTGAGAACACAACAACCACTGGCCTTCATAGAAGCTTCTGCTGAATTGACAGCTGAACTCGTCTTTGTAGGAAATTAAAATTGCAAGTGTCATTTATTTTGTGTATCTTTTTTTTTTTGTATTTCTTATGTCCCCCTTTTAGCCCCTATTTATTATGACCTAACCCTGTCTTGCACCGACAGACACAGACAGACAAACTTTATTAATCCTTTTGGGAGGTTCCCTCCAGGAACTTAAAATACCAGCAGCAAGTGAACATCACAGATGAAGAGAATCACACAAAAAATTCAAAATACAATTAAAATATACAAGCAAGAATAAATAAGCCAGGAACTGGAAACAAAAAGAGCTGGAAACAACCACAGTGCAAATATAGCAGTGTACACTTATCCCGCATACATCTACTAAGCTGAGTTTGTTATTATTGCACAATGTGGGGGCTTCAGAGCCACTCTGCTCCATCACCTGAAGTGACCTTTGCATTTTTGTTCCTCACACAAGTCTAAAGGAGGTGGTCCGGGTTGAAGTGCCAATCATTGACCCTGGCTGTGGTTATTGTCAGCAAACAAAGTTATTTTTGTTAAGGTTAAGAAGACCTATGAGTTTGTTGTTAAAGTAAATCTAGTTTGTCTCATGCATCAATTCCAATAAAGACCAATGATCTTCACCCTTACCTTAAAAAAAGTAAAGTGAGTCCCCAAACATGACCATGAAGTGTAATCATTTACTACATGTATTAGGGGGTATTGTATGAAGACTAGGGCTGTCAGCATTAACAAATCAATCACAAATCAAAGCATTGATTAACGCTGACAGCCCTATTGAAGAGAAAGTAAAATAAGAGAAGGTTTTACTGATTTACTCAGTATCACTATTTTTTTGGGTTGCTACATATGCTAATAATGTTTCTTTGTGATATTGGTTCCATCCATCCATCCATCTTCTACCACTTTTCCGTTTCCGGGTCGCGGGGGTGCTGGAGCCAATCCCAGCCAACATTCCGTGCGAGGGGCGGGGTACACCCTGGACAGGTCGCCAGTCCATCACAGGGCCGTGATATTGATTTATTAAAAAAATAAAAAATAAAAAATAAAAAAAAAGGAATCCCAGAGGCATCAAACACCCTTTCAGATGAAAATCTAAGTGGTTTTCTGTTGTTGTTAGGGGTTTTTTTGTTTGTTTGTTTGTTTGATTGTTTGTTTTTCCAATATTAACATGGAAAACACAAATTCATATGTCTTGACCTGGAACCAATCCTATCACATAATCTGGCCAGGTGGAAGACCAAATGAGTCCAAAGCATTTGCATTACAGGGAAGAAGAGTTGGCATTATCATTATCCTGAGCCTCTTCTCTGACTGAGGCTCAAACAGGTGGCCGAGGCGCTCAGATGTTTCTCTGCCAACCATCTTGATTCGCTTTGCTCTTTCATTGACTAACGTAGCACAGGCAGCAGTGGTAAGTGGGACACAAGACCTGATCCAGATTTTTAATGAGGAAGCAAGCGAAGATGTGCCTTCAGCCTGTTCTTTATTTCCTACTTATGAAGGAAATCCGTATTAAACGAATAATTCATCATAGAGTATTTCCACAGTTGAAAAAGTATTCCGGAGAGGAAATTAAAGGTTCCCTACACAACATTTGTTGTTGCAAAGAAGTAACTGATTAGGACGATGAGGAAGCTAAAGGTCGAGCATTTCTGCTGCTATAAGAGGAGACATTTTAGGGGATGGGCTATGAGGGCTATGATAAACAACTTATGTGGCTGTTGAGGTTGGAGAACTTGTTGAATAAGATCATCATCAGATTATTTGAAGTCGATTTGTTTTTAATAGTGTGTAAGTGCATGCAAGTGGAAGAGTGAGAATGAGAGAGACGGTGGTTTTAACGGGATGAGGGATGGCTGTGCACTGTTAATATGCAGCGTGGTGAAATAAAGTCACTTTGGTAGCATGCTATTTTCATTAAGAATCTGTGGCTGTGGTTATGAAATGAAAACTCTGAGGATGTCAGCAGAGTCGGCTATCATTCTGGCCAGGGCACATTACTGTTCACTCTGCTAAAAATACTTTTGGGACCAAACGTGGCTCAGAACCACTTCTGAATGACTGATTGGATCTCAAATGTGTCCTGAATGACTGCTGGATGTGCTCACTTCTTTATTTAGACTGATCCACTTGTGATGGAGATCTGAGCATGGCCAAAATTAATGCTTATTCATATTCAGTCAATTAAAGCAGAATTTTTTGTTTAACTTTTAGGACGGAAGCTCTTTGCAGTTTCTCACGTGCAAACATTGAATGTTTTTGTCGGTCAACACAATGAAACACTTGAGAGCAAACAGTTTCACTGCAATGATGATGATAATATAATAACACCCTCACACACAAAAAATATAACATTTGAAATGACCAGTTTTCCTCAGACCACTTTTGAAAGGGAAACACAGAATCATCTTACAATTTTATACATCCTTGAGAAAAAAAAGTATCCTCACTTTGTCTGCAACAGCCTGAGCATCTTTAAAAACCATTGGCACCCCCACTCCATCTACTAGAATGCTTACACGTTAACAAACAACAAAACAAAAACCTTATCAAGCGGCAAGACGGATAAGATCATTTCTGATCCATCCTATCCAGCTCATTATCGCCTTTAACCTTTGTACCCTGCTAAGTGCTGCAGAGCTTTCTCCAACAAACTATCTGGTTAAGTAACTTTCTTCTGCAACATGAAGGAGTCAGATTTCTATCTGTATCCCGTTCCTACGTTTAAAATTTTTTTACACCCCTTTTTATTGTGATTTTTATATTTTTTAATAAGCTATTAATGTCTGCCTATTTGTTGTGGGGTTATCACTGTGTATTGATATTTTTGTTTGTTTGTTTGCTTTTGTTTTTGCTTTTTTTTTTTTTTTTTCACACTGAAGAGAAGTTTCGATGAAACATAGTTTAAAAGGTGATGATTGGCATTGTGTGCCAAATAGAGCACAGACAAAAAGGTTTTAAAGTGGCTGTGTGTTATTATTGAAGATGAAATGCAAATCAATAGTGTTAATGAAACACTGTGGTGACTGCAGTTTGACATCTCATTCTGCTGGAATATATTTCCTTCTCTTTTGCTTATCAGCTATTACTCTGGGGAACATGAAAAAACAGACATCAAACGGCCGGAGAGGCGTCGTGGCCATATCTTCCTGTGTGTTCCTGCTACGAGCAAGGCCTGCACTATCATGTCAAGGTCTATCTTTCAGTGCACTGAGTGAGCTAACCTGCAAAAGGAAGATAAAGAAAAATGGGTTCAGTTTCTTCCATCTGAGAAAGTGTGCTTGTTAGAGCGGAGAATCCATTCCCGCATCCCTGGGACCTTTGATCTGGGATTACACAGGAAGCTCTAAGATGAGAGCTCCACATTTGGCTTGGGAGAGCTCATGATAGAGCAGCCGGAGGTGGTTGTGGCCTCTGAAGTGAAAACCACTGCTGAGTCTACTGTGAAACAAGCTTGCATGCTTTTAAGTGGATTATTACATGATTGCCAATTTTCATCAGCAGAGAACAAGAACAGAAGGAAAAAAGGCCTGATAGAAAGAGCCCGTGGCAACACCCAATGCGAGGACAGACTCTGCTGTCAATTTACCTGAAACCAACTGAAAGGAACATTCTTCATTTGTTCCTTTTACATCCAGATCTCTTCCCCTTATTTTGCTTATTATACAACTTACTTCATGGTTTTGCTCTTGTAATTCGTGTGTCATGGACAATTATATCATCCGCTGGTCATGACAAAACTTTGTAAATGTGCCAAAAAGTGTAATACTACTACAGCTTGAGTTTGACTCCCTTTTGGTATTTTCATCACACTCCCTATCTAACAAGCTATGACCATAGACTACTTAAAAATGTGTGTATATTCAAAGTACTTTATTGTCATTGTCATAAGCAATGAAACAGCATGTCTCTCTCGGTTATGTAAGTCAAATAAAACATTTTAAAGCATGCAATAGATAAATGGAATAGTAAAAGAATACAGCAGAATATTAAAATAAGCACAGGCACATCATACTGTGTGAAAGCAGAAAGAGCCACAGTGGTGTAACCCGCAGGTTTCCGCAGACTGGTGATGAAATTCTGAGCTGCACTGCAGCCACCATCTTGGTGGTGCCTGTCTCCAGCAACTGTCTAATAAGTGTCCCAACTCCTGTCCAATCCAAAAATGTGAAGAGACTATGATGACATGTTAAGCCTGATACACTCCTGATACCCCAAACTGTCAACGCTTTCCCTCTGTGTCAATGTATCACTTGACACACATTATAACAGTGATAATGTGTTGAATTTTGTCCACTGACCCATTTCCACAAGTGGTTGGAGTTGAACTACTAAACCCATCAATTACTTCTTTTAACCATTTGTACATTTATTTACTTTTTTTACCTCAACCATGTATTCGGGAAAAAAATAGATTTTATATCCGGCAGACGAAAGCACTGTTGTACTCTACTCTCATTATGTTGATCAGAAAAATATCATTTGTTTTCAGTATTTCTGTCCAAACCTTTTCCATTATGGATGAATTCCAGCTAGATTTCCTGTTTGAGTTCCATTTTCAAAATTTTAGCTGTACTGAAAATCAGTCAACACACAGGGCTGCCAGCTCTGCTGGGGAGAAGGAGCATGCTGTTATCCTTCAATACAAACCAGCCAACCCCTCGAGAGCTGTTGTCTGCAGACAAGATGGTATTCAGGATGAAAAGCTGTAAAGCTGTGTGGGTTATATATATATAAATGAGTTAAAACCATTAGGAATTTGGAGCTTTAGTAACAACAACCCGTTAATACCAAAATGAGTCTTTTTCAAAACCCTTTACTTCATAGCTTAACAATAAGGGAAGCAGAATAATGCCTCTTAAAGCCCATATTCCAACTACAAACTTTAGACATTTATTTATTCAATTGGTACCCTTCTGCCTCCATCGCTCTCTCTCTCTCCCGCTCTCGTATTCCCTCCCTCTTGCACTCCTCTCTATGGATTCATGTTGTGATCTTAACATTATAAATGGGTTCTCTAGCAGTGCTTAGATTAGATTTGTTTCTGTGAGATTCATTCCAGCCCTAACTCTGGTCTCTTTGCTCATGTGGCTTGTTTTCTTGATGAATGCCCCCTGCCCTGTCAACAGTCATTTGCAAGATCCCTTCTCATAAACTCGTCCACAGAGGGAAGCCAGAAACCTTTCTACTGGATCTACTCTGCATTTCCCCTGTATCCCAATAACCTTTACTAAGGTCATTCAGCTCTCACAAACTAAAAATACATAACGGACCTGTAAATAATTAGAAGGATAATTTATTTAAGAGTTATTTTAACGAAAAGTTGTGTCTCTTGGGACAGCTGGCATGTAGCTCCGAGGTTAGTGTGTATGGGTGATCGGGTTTTGATTGATGTGTTTTTGCTCTTCTCCTAAGGGAGCAGAAAGAGGAGTATTTAATGCCTATTGCTTCATACAGAGTGAATTATTGATTGTCCGAGGCCTCCATCTGGCCTTTGTCACACGCCTTCAGGCTTGACAGCTTCCAGTACTGGAATAAGATGTCATTATTTCTCCGTCAGTGGGAGTCACTTTCAAATCGGATGCTAACATTTGGTCCGATTTGCTCAAAATTGTACGATCACGCTTCAAGGATAAAGTTACTTATTTTATCTTTTTAGCTTTATCAACAAATCCCCTGAAGAGATGGAAACCAACAAGGAATTTATCCTGCTAACAAGTACTTTTAACCACAGCTTGATACACCATAGAAATCTACTCTTATCCAAACACTATTAAAAGACCACACTATTGCAATGGGTGACATAAGCTTTTATGATTGTGAACAGAGCAACAGAGCCTCTGAACCTGTGTTGGAGACTCAGTTCTGTTTTCACATTCCTAAGAGATAAGCACTATATCTGTGCAGCACAAGAACAAGTACAGTAGCTCTGCAACAATATATTATTGTGTAATTGTTGGCTTAAGTGAAGCAAATTGGACATGTGAACTTTGTTACTGGAAATTGTTCCAAAGAATGGGAGCTTTCTAACATGTCGCTGTTAGTCACATAACTCATATACCTGTCTTTGTTCAATGTGTATTTTTATACATCTAATAACTCTCTTAATTAACTCTCATAGCAGTAGAGGAAAAGCAGCTGTCTCAGAGCTTAAATAAGTGTTCTTGGCAGCAGACATTTGACTACTCAAAGCAGGAAAAGCGTATCAACTTCCTAATATCATTAATAATGACCTTTCTATTCAAGTGTCCAACCATTCCAATGTCCAACCATCACAGTGTTAAATTTAGTCTGCATGAATAGTTGCAAGATTCCTGAAATGGGAGCAGCTAAATGAAACAGCCTTCATTCATTCGGAATATTAACACTATACCTGTGATTCTCTTGTGGCCTGCCAAAATGTTTCCTGTGAAAAAGATCTATATAAGAAATTGCCAGGCGTAAATTTGAGATTGTTAAAAAGGCTTCCAATGTTTCTTCTTTACTGGTAATTAAACGGCTGTTCATGGTAATGTTGGCTGTGTCGCTACAGAAAAACCTGCAAAAAGCTTATATCAGCAGGACTAGGTCAGAACTTGGTATATGGTTGAAGCACATATGGTCAATGTGTGAAAGTGAGGATGTATTAGAAAAACTGTTGTAGAACAGTGTAGAAACAGCTCATGTCCTCCTACTCACTGGTCTCACATATACAGTATTTTAATACAAATGAAGTCACAGTGAAACTTTTGGGTTGTTTTTTTTTTTGTTGTTTGTTTGGGGGTTTTTTTTGTCATTCTTGTCAGACAACAGGACAAGTGCAAAACGCGGTCTGTTAACACTTAACTGCCAGGGCTTCTCCAAAATGCTGCTCTGCTGCTGAAAACGATGATTTTATTAAAACAAATAACATCATCTGACAAAATGACAAAACGCAGACGTTGAGGACAAAGACTGTACTGTAATTTCAGCTACATTTCTATATAAAATGATCACTCGGAGAAAGTTAGAAGCAGAATATCATTCTTATTTAATCTCTGACACAGCACAGTTATTTTTTGGGGGGAGGTATTTTTGGCCTTTATTGGCCTGTATTGTGATCGAGTTAAGAGATGGGAAAGGAGGGACAAGAGAGACAGAGGATGACATGCAGCAAAGAGCCAGGGGTCAAATTCAAACCCATGACATGATGTCACATGCTTTACTTGCTGAATTCCTGAGGCGCCCACAGGTTTCAGCTAAAAGTGACCAGCATCTTTATTTATCTCAAGTCTGGAATGAGAGCAGGCTTGCATTGGAGGCAGGTCTTTTCGATTTTCCTATGCTATATAGGTGCTCCGTACATGTTGCAACTGCAAGCAGATTTAACACAACCTCAGCACTTTCTGTTAACATTTCAAATTAAAAGCCCTCTAGTTTTACAGTAGGTGGCCCTTTATATCTGCACAGAGCTTTTATAGCTGTGGTGCAGGAAGCAAATTGTCTCATGGTGATCATTTTGCTTTTGAAATACTTCTCAGATTTGCTACTTTCTGTAGTAGTTAACAGTGGTTTGTCCCTCTTTCTCTCTCCTGCTCCATGTGCTGGATGTTAAGTCATTCATCTGCCTCCCCAGTAATAATGTTACATGCATTAAAAGTAGTTCATCTGCTGTAATGGAGGGAAGGCTCAGCCATTTAGAAATTCTTCTTCACTTCCCTGCAGCTTAAGCACAGGCACCTAAGAGTAGCGTTGCAGTTGACACCCCACCACCATCCAGTCACATCGCATTCAGCTGTCCAGTGGTGGAGATATGCTCAAACAGTCAGTCAGGGACGTGTACCACTGTATGGCTGTACCAGCTACAAAAGGTCTAATTTGATGTGGAGTCTATTCATACGAGGCTGAATGAGCTCTGAAACCCATACAGGACACTTAAGTGAAGGAATGGCAGAAACAAATGATTTTCATGGGGTGGCAAAGGCGGTTTCTTCTTTTCTCATCTTCCCACTCGTTCACAGCTGTGTCGGCACAGCACAAATTGCACCACGGTTTCCTCATTTTGACAATTGAAAGCAGGTGTGATTGATTGTCAGTTGTCAGCAAGTGACATTGATTTCAGAACAGAAACAGCTCAGCCAGCTAATGACTCACGGTGTGGAACACTTTAAGCCTAAAGTTGGTCATGCTTCATCATTGAGCTTTTCAACTTGTTTCACACAGGTCTGAGAGCACAAATGATGAATTTAACTATTAAAATCCTTTCCCTTGTGACTGTGATTTGCCCCTCTGCCTTTTTTATAGTGCTATGTTATACAGATATAAAAGTTTCTGATCTGCCTTCAGATGATCCACAAAGCATCAAATAAGCTTTCACATTATTTGTGTTGCAATCGTAGGAAAGTAATGAGCAAGGACAAAGGAGGAAGTGGTGGAAAAAGAGAGAAAAGAATAGACAAAAACAACAAAAAGCTATTAGACGGTTGTTTAAAGAAAAATGCACCATGGTCTCTCCCTGGCGCCATGGCAACAGGCAGACAATGTCATTACATCTTGCTCAAACACGATGTACACAACAAAGAAGCAATTCTATGGTCTGTCTGCTTTAATGTTCCCCTGAGACAAATAAAAAAATTCAAACCTTAAGGTGAGGAATGGCATCTTTAATGAACCACATGGGGGTAAAATGATAGCCTATTTCAGTGGGCTGAGAGAAAAGATAAGCATGTTTGTGGCCACTGAGGTGTGATTCAATCAAACTGACAGACTATAAAACATCTAAAAAAAATGACAGCATGTTTTAATTTTATATAAAAACCTGTTCAGTGTAATTCAGTGTGAGGAAGCCTGATGTGAGGCTGTGATGCTGACGGGACCCCCATCTATATGAATTACAGATACATAAGACAATCTTGATTTGATTAAGACCTTTCATAAAGCAGCCACAGTAGAATTAATTTTACACGCTGTCACAATTACACCTGTCAATGCATAGATTAGCCATTCATTACCTAACATGAGTAAAATGTGAGAAGATTTCAACTACAAATTTTTTTTTTTTTTTTTGAGACTTATCTCCTAGAGCTATACAGCAAAGAAGAGCAAAGAAGTTTGCCTACTTGCATATCACTGCCCTGAGCAGAAAAACTCAGACCTTCTCCCAGGGGTGATTGTTAATAACCCAGTGAGGTTTGGAAAATGCAGCAACTTTATTTGGTTTTACTGACCCTTCCTCCTATTTGCTTCTGGAATGAGCATCTATAGAAGGCCATACAATGTTTTAAGTAGTGAAGCAGATTTTGGAACTTACTTTAACATGAGGCTGAATGTTAGGAGTTTTCAGTACCATTAGACTGCCCAATTCCACTCATCTTCCACTGATATTTTATTTATTTATCTTTTGCTCTGAAGTCCACCACTTCCTATCTGCCATAACATTTTTGGTTTTTTTTACAGAAATATGAAAGAAAACCTTTATTAATCATCCATCCATCTATCTTCTACCGCTTTTCTGTTTCCGGGTCACGGGGGGTGTTGGAGCCAATCCCAGCACACATTAAGCGAGGGCGGGGTACACCCTGGACAGGTCACCAGTCCATCACAGGGCCAACACACAGAGACAGACAGAGACCAACAACCACTCACACTCACACTCACACTCAGACCTACGAACAATTTAGAGTCACCAATTAACCTAGACATAGGTGCCATCTCTGGGGGGGGCATGGGGTTTTATGTCCCTCCAAAGTTTAAAATGGGGGTGCAAAAACCCCTCAAATATGCCTGGCCCCGGACAAAACTGAAATGGGTGGTGAGCGCTGTTGAAATCCAACGGCTCCTGTATTTAATCCCCCTCCCTCCCGCCCCCTGCAACCAATGACCTCACAGCATTCCAGAGATCCAGTGGTTGGCAGAGGGCAAGATGATTGACAGGTGGTTGACTGCGAATTTGACATCCATTGTCTCTGTGCGTCTGTCAAGCTCAGCCAGCTAGTAGCTACTAGTCGGTTATTAAGGCAGTATGGACAAGTGGATTATTCACGGCCCGGTTAAAGACCGGGATGTCACCGCGGATCCAGATGGCCTCGCAGGTGCTGAACCCCCGAGTGGCATTTTACTGGGCGCAGCGATTCATGACGGAGAAAGGCCCGTACCCACTCCCACTCCCACTCCCAAACGACCTACCTGCGGAGCACCATGACTGCTCACAGACTGAATCACTTGGCCATTCTCCACACACGCAGAGACCAGATCGACTTGAAAAAAGTCGCAAATGAGTTCATCAATGCATGTGACCAAAGAAGGAATACGTTTGCAGTGTTTTAGGGTAAGCAGCAGAATAAATGATTTTTTGGTATTTTTATTTTAATTTTAAAGTTTTGACCATCTTTAAGGTGACTGTTAGGCCTACATTTCCTCCTTTCAGCTGTGTTTAATCAAACGTTAACACACTGTATATGATAAGTACAAATAAATGTTCCTACTTGAATTTAAGATTGTTAAAAAATATATTTTGACCCCCCAGTGTTGACCTGAAGTTGGCGCCAGTGAACCTAGACATGCATATCTTGGACCGAACCCGCGACCTTCTTATTGTGGGGCGACAGTGCTAACCACCACGCCGCCGTGCTGCCCCTTTTGTTAATCAGTATAAATTTATTTTCTCTTTCATAATCACCTAGAATTTGAAAGGATGAACATTCAATGGAGAATTGAGTTTCTAATCAATACAGCTTTCAACCATGCAACTAGTTGGTCAGTTATAGTTGAAAGATTGTTTTCAAAACTGTCGGGGGATGCACAAGAAGAAATGTAATCTAATATAAATTGACGTGAACACTCCATTATCTCTATCTGGCATATTATCATAGTCGCTGCTACTGGTGCCTTAAATAAACACGTTATGCTTGGTAACTGCATGGATGCATGCAGCTCATACTTTCCTGTCATCTGTAGCTATAAGGCACTGAGGAGGAGGATTCTACTGCTCTCAGTTTAGATGTCACCTTGTGCTCAGCTAATTTAGTTTACTTTCAGACAGTTGCTACAAAAGTTCCACTATAAAGCCCACACAGTTTTTACCTATTATACTATGCGAACATATGCATTGAAATCATACAGCATTCCGTTGTAGGGTTTTTATCCCTGACTGCAGATCGCTGTTCCGGCTCTACCCTGACTATTTTTCTCTAAACTGGTCGTACAGTAAGCGAATGACATCAGAAGCAGCAGGTTCAGTCTGCAATCAATATCCAGCTCTTCATCCCTTCAGCCTCTGTATGCCACAATTGTACTTCAAATGAGAAATAAAGGAAACGGGCAGGGAAACACATGCAGACAGCTGTTGAGTTAGATAAAACTGGAGATGCTGATGTTTCACAAAACCTATTGTGTTGGCAAGTCACAGATGTGCGAAACCCATTTGATGGTTGTGTTTAGGTTGCAACTGGAGAGACATACTGAACCATTGTACAGTGCTTTTGGATAAACTTTCATACTTATGGACACTTTTTTCTCACTGCACTTACTTGATTCTGTGTAATTTTCTCTCTAGTACCTGTGCAATCCTGCAACACAGCCTCCCCATTCAGTCTGAAAGCAGTTCTCATAAAGACCATTCTCTCCCCTCTGACCAGTTCCAGCTCTGCTTTACTTCTCCCTACAGATATTACTGTATTCTACTTACTCTGTTGCTGTTTGGTAATGTCAGGGAGGACTTGCCATTAACCACAGAACAGGATTCCAACTTTGCCTCTTGGTATCTTTATTTAGTTGGATGTGAGGCCAGGCAGGTCGCCTATCAACACAGGGAAAGCAGGCTGGACCAAGATAGTAACAATGAGGAGAAACCCTTAGAGAATGAAGAAATCAAGGTCTAATAAGTTTGCAGTGTCCCTAGGCCAAAGCCATCTGGCAGTCTGAGAGTGATAGGCTTGCTGAGGCAATCGTACATCACTTTTCACCTGTATCAAACCAATTGTCTGGCCTTCTATGGACAGCTGCTCCCTTGCACAGTGTTTGACAATTTGATGGTTAATGGATAGACATAGCCTCCATATGAAAGATGTGAAACAGGTTTAAGCCATATAATCCTAAATCCTTTTTCAACTTTCACCCAATGACTTGGAGAGCATGTCATATACACAGGATAATCAATGCATAGACTACTGATAATAAAGTAACTAACATAATCCCTCACATCCAGTCTGCAGAGAATTTTGCTGAAGCTACACAGATCCCAACTGGGCAATTATTCTAATCATCTCCAACTTTGCTGCGGTACCAAATGATTGATTGTAATGATAGCTGATTTCTGAAGATTGTATAGCGGGGGGACGCTAGGACCGAGGAGAAAATTGATCCGATCAGGTGAGAGCACCTCATCCATCAAGAAGTTTATGGATCACAGATATGTCAGCTTCACTCTTGCTCTCTTCATTCTTGCTCAGAGACTGCTCATGTGTACATGCTCTCGCTCACCTGGTAAGACCAAACAGAGGTGTGTTTTAATCAGCCGTTTGATATATAAAGGTAATGTATGGGTGCAAAGAACCCCATACTAATGTGATTCTGTCTTCGTATTTTACTTTATTTGTAGGATTTTTATTGACAATAATAATAGATTTACATATTTCTGTAAAGGGTCCGTACAGCCAGAGGGAATGATCTGGAAGTAACAGCAGTTACATCGGTGCAAAGGGTATGAGACAGTTTCTGTTATATCAAGTTCCATAAAATCTCATCCACCTGTGAGTAAACTGAAGTTAGCATATTCTGCTTAATTTGTAGGCAAAGTGCTGGTTATCAATTATCTTGTATTCATTTTATATTGTTTTAGTAGTTTTAAAGTTTCGTATTGCTTTTCTAATTAAATTATCTCCTTTCTTTACTGCAGGAGCAGCTGGCACAGTGGGAGGTCACTTGCTGATTGTGGTGGAATTATTTAAGGTTTGTTGCGGCACTAGTAGTTTGGGCAATTTTATGATTATTATTAATTATATTATTATTATTATTATGATTATTTTGCGTGTCGTTTTTGGTTTCTCACCTATAGTACCCTTTCATTGCATCAGCCTGCTGAGTCATGCGCTGCACCACTCTAGCAAGTCATTTCATTTCCATCCTTAAATAGCATTAATGTGAGTGACTCTAATTTTAATAAAACCGCCTATAATGGCACTTTGACCATCACTGACTGACTGGGTTTGTTATTAAAGCTCTCCTACATGTGTATCAGACCTAGATCCAGGTTACAATTGCACAGTTCTCATACGACACCAGCACGTTGATAATGTTTATTCTTGAGCTGTATCAGACATGCTGATGCCTGAAATAAAATCTGTGGCTGAGGAAAGCTCAAGACATGTTCATTGATCATTCTTCTATAAATATAAAACCCACCCGTTTCTGCCACAGTCACATTTGTTTTTTAAGGTTTTCATGAATCTTTAAAAAGTAGGTAGAGGAGTCAACAAGGACATTAAAACACCGTCATGCTGAACATGAAGACTGACAAACAATTGCTAACGAAAGTAAGGTAAGCTAAGAGCTTTTGTACCAAAGTTCGCGAACCAACAAATATCTTAAATTCACATAACACAAATATATTTTGGTTATAGCCTAAAATTGGCTTTTTACTTGTGTCTAAATACTATTGTATTTAAGCTTGACAAATCATTAAAGTGCTGTTCATTAATGCAGATTATCCTTCTGAACAGAATGAGTATCATTAACTCTTGTTTATCATAGATCTTATTTTCTGCAAAATTCAAGAAGCAACTCAAAAATACCATTAAATCTTCTGAGTGATGCTAAGTTTGTGTTAATTTACAACAATATAGTTATGACTACGTGCTCAATGAGAAAGACTCAGTGTAGAGGCAGGGTCCCATTCATCATATTCATTATTGATTATGAAACTAATGCTTAACAACTTGGATAATCCACCTGACCAGGACCGTAAAGGCATAATGAAACTTGATTGACAGTTGTGGCAACAAAATGAGATAAATGTTAAATCTGAGATCCCTCTTTTATAAAGCTCCGCATACTTTCAAATCAATGAGAAACGCTTGGACAAAAAGAAAAGAAAAAATGCAGAAAAATTTGAAAATTGAGAAAGAATTGCATCCTGAGAAATAGCACAACCTGTGGGTTCATGCAAAACACTCATATTAAAGAACCAATGGAGAGAAATTTATGAAAGAGAAATTCCTTTTCTTTTTTTGTCCTTTTTTTTTTAAATTTCATTTGGGCTCAACAAATCCTTCAAATGTCTTACAAGTAAACAAATAAAGTCAGTGCTTTTATTGTCTATCATCCATATTTCATCAAACGGTCGGCTCTCCAGTTTCTTGCTAGTTCACCCACTGACAAAGTGCTAACAGAAGGTAAAACACTCCTCAGAGAAACAAAGACGGGTTTTAATGCTGTGTTGCATGTTGCATGAATTAAGTTAATGTCTCTGGAGGGAAAAGTACCTTGAGAGTTCATTTTACCTTCTTAACTGCAGGATACGACACAACAGTTCATTACTCATTTTAGTCCATTTTAGTCAGGTTTGCAAATTTTACTACAGAATTAAAAGTTCGGAGTTCAGTCTTCATCCATCTAAAGTGTCTATTCTCCCTTCAGTTCTTTCTGTTTAACACGAAGTAAAGAAAGCCAAATGATATTTAATCACTTCTGAGAATTGAGCTAACTGGTCATCTTGCCTTTATGAAAAAATCCTTCATTAGTGAGACTCCAGTTGATTTAATTTATTTGATGGGTAAAATCCTCCCTCAAGCGGGTACCACATTTATTAAATGTCATAACACATGGACAAAGAATCAAATGGCCAAAGATTCTTTGTCCTTGCAGAGAGGTAGTTTCTGGTTTGCCATAGACCATGTAAAGCAAACATCCTAACTGAAAATGAATTATTACAGACTGTGTCCTGTGTCATGTTTTTTGTGTTTGTGTTTACGAGTGTTGTGTCAGTGAGGTTGGGTGTGACTATTAACCCTTACCTGTTTTGTACGCAGGTCAACTCTGAGGGAGATGATTTTTCTCTAGCCTGGTTAATGGTCCTTACTGACGGCACCTAATGAAAATTAATGGCTGGCCATAAGATGCTATGCAAATATACATACATACATATATATATATATCCATAGGATTCAGTTGCAGCGACTGAGCTGTTCCCTTTAAGATTTCAAGTGTTCCAGGGTTGTTGTTTTTTTTTTTTTTTGCAGTCCATACTGGTGAACAACAGTACCTCTGTTTAGGAGCTGCCTCTGTTCAATGTGAGGGGAATAGAGTAGAAGGACTTTTAATACACTTCATTAGGTTTCCATTATATTTTGCTTTGGGTGATCGGCTGAAATGAGGGATCAGATTTGCCTATTTCTGTCAGTGATATACAGACAGCAAGATGACATGATTAGGGGGGTCATTTGGTTAATTGCACAATACTGCCAGTGTGTCGCATTCATGGAAATGAAATAGGTGCCAGGGGCACAGAAATTCATGCAAGTCACATCATGAAAAACAAGCTGAGCAAGGTCTGATTGCTTTTAGCCTCTTGTTTTGTTTTGGGTTTTTTTTGGTTTTGTTTTGTTTGGTTTTTTTCCTCTGGCTGTCCTCTGTATGCAAATGATTATGAATGTACATGAAGAGATGTGCATTAGTTTGCATGCGCTCTGCTGTGCAGCACACAGTGTGATGGGTGATTGGCAAAGAGGAAGGAGAGAGAGAGAGAGACAGAGGAGGGGGCCTGGGATGAGGAGTTTACTGTAAAAATTTATCACACATTTTCACAGTGACTGATTTGATTTCAGTAAACAATCAAGCACACCACCTGGGCAAAGGGCACAGGGGTTGCGGGTGCGTAATTGTTTGACATTCGCGGTGTAATCAAAAGGCATTAATAATGCAATTAAATTGAATTCCCATGTAAGCCCATGGATAAAGTGGTCCAAGGCAGTGGCAGGAGCACACAAATATGGCAACCCACCCCTGCAGTCTCATCCGTATGAAACCAGCCCTGTGCCGCTATCCCCTCTGCCTCGTGTGTTCCAGCCCCTTTAATCTCTGTCGTTCACACACTCTGCCCTTCTGTCTGACCTCCAACCCTTATTCCCATTTCATCCCTCTGATACCCCACACTTTCCATTAATCCCCCTTCATTCTCCCGAGCCCAAGCCAGAGCTGTGGCAAGACTGCCATCTGTGGTCGAGGCGCAATTTCTCTTCCTCCCTTTGTCTTCCCGTGTATCTGACGATGAGTCCTCTATATCCCCCCGGGTGTCTTCAAAATCAGCCAACCAACAGTGTAAGGAAGCTAGACTGCCATCCACTGCCTGCTGGGATTCTACCTCTTTCTCACTGTCATGCCCAGCTGCAGCGAAGACAGAGCAACATTGCCATCTGCTGTGACTGCAAATTCAATTAAGCAGTTAATCTTCAGTGAAGTACAGTTTCCTTTTGCAACTTTTTTTTTTTTTTTTTTCCCCTGTTGGCATTTTGCATCACTAATTGTCGGAGGCTAAAACAAGCTGAACTTGTGGCTATAACGTGATTGTGTTTGTCACTTTCTGTCTCTGAAGAGCAGCTCAGAGTAAAGCATAAGCAAAGACAGCTCTAATTTGGTTGTGATTGTCCATCTCTGACCTCTGTCCTGCAGTGTGATCTCCTGTCATCGTTGTCATCATGAAACGCCACAAACTGTCTCAACATCAACTACCATTTGAGTCAGGTGGACCAAGAGAGATATAGCCATTGCTGCTTCTGGCTCTGCAATGGCTATATTATCTGCAATATATTGACATCAATCCAAGAGAGATCCATCAGTCTTTTTTTGTATTGTTTGTTGCTGATAAATTAGGTTTTACTGTAGTTGCATGATCAATTCATTTTTTTCTCACCACTTATGTTACAAGATTTGGTTGGTTTTTTTTTTTCATTGCATGCCAATCAATTTGGCAGTAAATCCCCCAGAATTCTGGCTGCCATTAATAAATGCCACATGTTCACACACCCTGTATATTTCAAAAAATGTCAGCTGGAGGTTTTAGACGTTTCTTTCTTGAGCAATCGGTGTTCGGCAAATAAACCCTTGTGCCAGAGCTTTTGAAGCATTGCTGTGAAACAGAAGTTTTCACTGTGTTATTCGTCTTCTATCACAATGATAAACTGCGCTTTGTTCTGTTCCCTCTATAGTTCCACCTGAAGGCAAAGCTCTGAGGTCAATCAGGAGAATAGACCAACACGACAACTATGCTTTTGTCTTCCCGCCGATTCTCTTTTATTAAAGGTGGAAAAAAAAAAAAATCCTTTTCAAATCCTTTTCTAGTCTTCAACTGACATAACAGTAGATACTTCCTTGGCACACACACAGGAACAAACAACCATATTGTGCAGGCTTTTCAAAAGAAAACCCAAGTTGAGACATTAAATCATGTTTCTCTCCCGATTGGTAGCCTTATAAATTCCTCTGAGTATACAGTTGGCATTAACGTGCCTTTTATGTCTGCTATGTTGTTGCAATTCAGATCGTATGATTTAATTATGGCATTAAAATTGGCCTCTTTTTTATTTTTCTTTTAAGAAAGTTTTGTCAAACATTCAAACCAAACACATTCACTTCAGGGAGCAATGATGTTTAAAAGATAGATTTCAGAAAGGATTGTTAAGATTTTATTTACTTCCCTCGGACCAAAATCACAGTCTTGTAATGATGGACACCTTTTTGCAACAGCCTGTGACACAATTCCTGGTTGTAATTTGGGGACATATTTGTTTACTAAGCCCATGGACGCATATAAGCCTCCAAAAAAATGACATTGTCCTTAGAGTGTTATTCCTTTGCTCCCCCCCCCCTTAAACCAAAGAATCATCTCTTTCTAACTAGCCCAGATTCTCCCATATTTGACATTTACTTCTGTCAATACACATGAAAGTTCGATAAGATTTGGATCAGTCTGACCCTTTTGACTTTAGCATTACTCCTTTACCCCTGTCCATCGATCCTCATCCACATTTGTGAGTGATGTCCAGAGTCACATCTATCCATGACAAACAGCCCATCAGAGTCTCACTCAGAGGCCTGACAGTCAGTTTCCAAGTAAAATGGGATCAATCCTGTATTTTTCTGATGTCAGAGTGAGGAGAAGTTGGTCCAAGTTTATTGCAGTGACAGAATAAAGACAGAGAGATGTGGACAATAGGATAATTAAAGCATTAGAGGCTTTGGAGCTGATTTTTCATGATTACTGCTCAGAAGAATGAACAAAACCTATTATCAGATGAAGATAGAAACTGTCATCATCTCTAGAACAATGCAAACCCGTGTGAAACTTTTTATATTGACGTTTCCTTTGGTTATAATGTTTACAGTGTTCTTGTTGTTTTTTTGATAAAATAAGGAAAAATTCAATGTCTTCCTTTTTATTTATTTTTTTAGAAGATATAATTTCCCATCACTTTGAAAAAAAAGCTGCAATTACTACATTTGGCTTCGGCAATGTTGACCAACTATTCAAACCTTCACATCCCAACTGATTTATTGGAAAAGCCTTCACATAGAACTGCAGTCATTGCATTCTACTTTTAGTTTAACTGCTGAGGGGGAAAAAACAGGTGACGTAAGATGTTGCATTTTTTTCTTCCAGACAGTCACTAACTTTGTCTGTCTGCTGTTTGATAGTGGGCGGGTAATGTACACTTGGTTTATCAGAGCTTCTTTACTGAAATCTAGTGCTGCTGCCACTGGAAACATGTCTGATGAGAGAACAGACTGAACTATACAGTAAATGTGCCATAAACCAAAACAAGAAGTTACAGGGGACAAAAAACTTTGCAGGGCTGCAGAACTGACTGCAAGATCGTCATTGCAGGGGACTCACTTCATATCACAGGTGGTCATTTGTTTCGTTGATAATAAAGAAAAAACATCAATGCAGCTTTAATACATATTCACTACTAGCCTTGCTATTACAGTTTCCAATTTCAGCACTCCCACCCCTGAGTAGTTCGAAATTATTACCTGGATTCCACCAGCATTTCCTGTGCCGGGTTTGTGATTGTGCTTATATTTGCACTTTGCTGATTATGAGACAGAAAAGCGCTTCTGATCTTCACTGTGCAATCCAAACCAATCACCCAACATGCATTTTAAATAGCAGATGTAGCCAGGGGTTCATTTTGCAAATTGTTCACAAGCATTACAATGCCACTAATGTGTGTCTATAGTAACAATTTGTATTCATGAGCTTGAAGAGAGGAATGTATATTTTCATCCATAGTTTGTTTGCCTGTGAATGCGTTAGGATAATCACAACTGATCCTTTAAATGTTTTAAAAGCAGATCATAAATAGTCTTTTCTATTTTTTCTGCAATTATCCTTTTGAGTTCGCTGATTGCAGTAATTATTTCTGTTGTCAACTCTTGTTTACCCTGCAATATACCCCTTGCTACCACCATCCCATTGTTCCCAGACCTGTTTCTTTCCATGACAGATTTTTGTTACCCAGTAAACATAATTTCCATGGAAATATAAAATGCCGTTGTGCTGTACAGTCAATCTTTCTTCAGATGATTTTCAGAAATTTGATCTGTATCAGATTTGCGCCAGCTCATGTGTATGCTGGACTCTCACTTCCAGTGTCATGTGTCATGCCAGTGTTTCATTATCAGTATCAGTGTATGTAGACAGATAAAGAGTGAAACAAAGTGCCAAAATACCAAAGATATGCTTTAGATTAAATACAAAAGTGTTATCCTGATAAATTTTTTTCTTCTTCAGTACAAATCTGGGCCATTGATTTTTTACTGACTTTTACAGAGTGCAAATTATACATTTACCAATCGGGAGGATGTTTTTCTCCTCAGCGAAAGGGAATCAAGCACTCTGCAGACTTGGATCTTTATTTTATTTTTACATTGTATCCTTTTACTAAAGTATCTAATAAATGGAGTGGGTACAATATTTTCCTCTGAAATATGCTCCATTAACTAAAAATGGAAATGTAAGTATTAAAGTTAAGTACAAGTACGTAAGAAGTGTAATTAAATACATAAACTCTATATTTCGTGGTTAATTATTTCCTATCACTGATAACACAATTACTTCAACACACATGAGTTCCTGAGTGAAAACAAAGGCGGTTAAAAGCCAATATCCAAACATAAAAGACTAATAAAACCACCACAACCACACAAAACAATTGAAATTATACATGAAGCTCTCACTGCCTGTTACTGAACACTTAAATTGCTTAAATTTGTTATATGACATTTTGTATTGGAATTGTAAAAGCTTCCCTAACTTTGGGAAGCCAAGAGTGTGCTGTCAGCTATAACTTAAAGAAAAAGTTACTGTTGGTGTTTATTTGTAGATGCCTGACACAATCTAAATCAGTAACTCTCAAGGTAGACAAATAAAAGGAAAGTGTATTAAACAAGCTTTTTATTACTGCTAATTATATTAATTATGAGGCAATCCAATGGAGCCGACTTTGAGGGCACGGACCCCCTGACTGCAGTCAGGCAGGTAGAGGAGGCTTTAACTAACATCAAGGTTAGGAAATGAAATAGTCCATTTTGGGGGGTGTTTGAAAGTGTATCAGGTTCTTCCAGGCACGAGTTGTATAACAGACAAAAAGCATTGTTTTTACCTCGTTTGGATGGGCCAAAGTGTTTATCTGGAGGGGCTTGTCTTTATTTAACCCCTGGTTAAAAAGGAATTATTTATAATGTTCAGATTGTCTTCAGCTGGCATACATTGAAACTGGGGTCTGTGTTTTTTGGCTAGGCAGTGAAATAGCAGCAGGCAAAAAAAGTGGTCAAGGGCAGTGACTACAGAGCCAGAGTTGGTACACAAGAATGAAAAGAGACACCAGGCAAGCGAAAGAATCAAGGAAGACTAAAGTAAAATGTAGTAACAGACAGAGAGATGGCTAAATACTACCTGACAATGGACAATGAGGAGATGGTGAGAATATTTAAGCAGCGAAGGGGGCAGGGCAGTATCAGTCATTGTGTGTTTTAAACTGTGAATGCTGCCAAATGCCTTG
Organism: Remorina albescens; assembly: GCA_034769265.1. Taxonomy (NCBI): domain Eukaryota; kingdom Metazoa; phylum Chordata; class Actinopteri; order Carangiformes; family Echeneidae; genus Remorina; species Remorina albescens. The sequence goes on from CM068477.1 coordinate 10,773,392, forward strand.
CAGCACTGACATACCTGCAGCTTGCATGTATTCATGCCGAATACAGCTTGTTTTAGCTCTATGAGGTCTCATCATACGGTATTTACTCCACGCTGTTCAAAAGAAGAAGGACAGAAGTGAGCATTTACTGTCTTAGCCCTGTTACCCAACAGCAGCAAAACATTGCTTCACATTGCTTCTCATCTCTCATTTCTTTATTATCAAAAGACTAAGCATCACCTAAAAAGAATGACTCCCTTATTTGAAGGTTTGATGAGCGAAGTCCACCTGATTTTCTGCAGTATAGAAGTTGTTGATAAAAGTGATATTATGATAATATAAAGGTGATTATTGTAAATCCCGTGTAAGCATGTATGTTGCACAAACACTGAGATCTTCTGTTTTGGTTTTGTCAGTGGTAGTGTGACACTTTACTTTGCTGGTGCACTCTCTGCCTGTTTAAACACACTGTTCTGCCACGGGCTAAGAATAAAAAGGACTCCTATCCGTCTCCCCCCACAGACTTCATTCAGGTTCAACTCTGTTGTTGACCTTGAAAAATATATGTAGCATTCACATAAAAGCGCTGTAATAACTCATGATTTGGGACTGAATGAAACTGAAGCTTTAACATTCTTCTCAGCACCCTGTGGGCTCTCCGCAGACGAAAGATGCAATGATTTCCAACGAGGACAGTCCAGTTGGACTACTCTATATGGTTCAGAATCTGGCATCCTTTCTTTGTTTTTGTTTTGTTTTATTTTTTGCATCCGGGCACAATGCCAACAGTGTAGTGTGTACATCTAAAGAAAAAGATAAAAATGATGGTACACAGTGCAGGCCAGTGCATAATCACACTTCCTGCCACCGAGCGCTCCATTTGAGTCCTATTGATTATTGTGACAATACAACTTTAACTTTCCCCTGGGGTATACTAAAAAAGTAATCAGTGAATGCTCTGGATCTGGACCATTTTAAACTAATACAGCATTGAGGCTTAATTCTAAGGAATGGTCACGTACAATATTTCCTTGTGAAAAAGTTAGGGCCAATTAGACAAAAAAAAAAAAACATATCACGATTATTTGGCTGGATATTGATATAAAATGATGCTGATGGTATTTTTGTAGGGCCTTGTAGCAATCCAGCATTTTTATAATTTGGGGAGAATATGGTTTGAGGGCTGGGATGTTGCTCAGCTTCTGCAATTATGATATTGCACTGCCATATTAAAGATTTTGATTCTACTTCCAGTAATTGTGCAACCTTAGCTATAATGTGACTTGAGACAAGACCCTGAAAATCAAAAAGACCCATTTGTATCAGGATCCTCTGCAGGATTCCCCTCTCATGTGGAAATGTATATGTACAAAGAGGAACTAGCTCTCTCCAGGTGGCAATGGCTTGGAAAGGACATGCACATATCAAGTCCCAATTATCCTAAATGGATCAAACCAAGACTACACCAGTGTTGTTGTTCCTCCAGGCAGCTGTGAGTATCACTGTGTTCATGTAGCTCTGTCAGGCAGGGGGCTGCTGTGTTAGTGTACCCTGATATGCTGGTTCAAAAGAAAAATCTCATTAAATAAGCCGGTACTGTCTCCACACTCCTACCATTTGCCATATTCATTTACTAAAAAAAAAAATTGATTTCCATCAGTTTTATCATGGCACACAGACATTGCATGTGCTAAATAACAATGCCCACCAGATGGCTCTCTTTACCAATAAACATTATAGATGTTTACCATCAAATATGGAAATCTGGTGAATTCAATATGGGGACAAAGGACATGTTTAGTGTCAAAGTCATGATGTTAAATATCCTTATGGTCCACCATTGCTTCACCAGTGTGAGCATAAAAAGAGTCCAATGTTACATTTAGAGATTCAAACCTGTCAAACAGCACAGCAGCATAGGTCTCTTTAATGTGACCATTACTTTCAGCCCATCTTTAACCAAACCCAACTCACAGAGGAGACAGTTCAGAAATGTATTTTGTATAGACGGATTAAAAGAAAATGGGCCCCATGGCATCCCCCTCCCAGCCCTTCTATATATGACCCCCCCATTAATAGTTGTTTTTAGTTGGTTTGTGGTCCTTTCGTTTCTCTTTGCAGCCATTTGTCATCTCTGAATGTTTTTTCACCTATTTTTGTGGTGTTTTTGCAGACATTTGTCATCTCCCTGTGTCATTCTGAGTGTCTTTGTGGATATAATGCACAGATTTTTAATAGTTGGACAAATTTTATGATTGTTTTCTGTTTGCTATGTGTATATTTTAATACCTTTCTCACGTCTGTGAGTGTCTCTTCATGGTGGCACGGCATTGCTCTGGGGTAATTTTACATGAAGTCACTTCATATAGTTGTTCAGCCATGGGGGGGTGGAGGGTATTCATGATCCATATAAAAAAGACTAAGAAACAAACTCTTTTGTTGTTAAATAGTTTGGAAGACTAATAATGACTTTCATCAGTGTCACATTCACAGGACAAAGATGTGAAGGACAATTGTAATTACATGGGGAAATGAAACTCCCTACTCTTTTTACAATGAAACAGGACTATCCTATTTCTGCTTTGAACCCCTGTCCCCAGATAAGCCTTACAAGATACTGGTGTGTGAATGTATGGAAACCTACAGGCAACTGTTTTCTGTCTCTTGCTTTGGTGATGGCCTGTTGATAGGCACCCCCGAACTATTAGTCACAGCTTAACACCAAAGACGATAACAGAGACCTGAAAGGGAGGAGAGAAAGTTGGTGGTAGAGAAACTTAGAGAGGGAAGGAGGGGAGACAGAAGGAGAAAGACAGGAGGAATGATAAATAGGAGCCTCATTAATGTTTTATTTATTTATGTAAGAGGCAGAGAGGAGAGAGTTGATAGGCAGCAGCTCCTTTGCCAGCTGCGCAAAGAACAGAGGATTTTCACAGACTTGCAAGAGTAATCTCAGGGACATGTGGGAAAGGTATCAATTGGAGAGTGCTGTAAAGATTATGAGCGACTTGCTGTAAAATGTTCATGTTTCCATTCCCAGCGAGACATAATGCGAACAACACTATGAGCTTACTTTAACACACTTGCCCACAGTCTATCTAGCCGCCCCGCCGCCCTCATTTCCCTCCTCCTGCCCCTCATTCTGGAGCCCGACTGTGAGTCTGTGGCGCCACACTTACAACTGACAGCTTAATAGTGCTGCAGAAATTGGTTTTGTGGAGTGGGCAAAAAAAAAAAAAGGGGGATGGGATTTTAAAAGCCTTCTTTTTCAGGGGTGGGCTATGCTCGGCGCTGTCTTCCTCATCATCTGTCATATTTGCCTGTCTAATGATGTTTAATAACAGAGCGAGGAACAGCGCGCTGAGCGAAATACACTGCCAGCCATTGTTCCGTCGTTTTTCCTGATGATGACTTGAGGTAAATGTTATGACGCAGAGGAGTATTTCCACTCACTGGCAATATTCTCACCAGCCAAGTCAACTGTCTGTCAAACAGATCCCAGTCAGAACTCAAGTTCTTCACAGTGAAAGTATAGATTTTATAGGTAAAAGTTACATTGGCATACCCTGAGAGAGAGGGAGAGAGAGAGAGATGGAAAGAGACTCTGTGCTATAGCATAAAAGCTGCATTAATGCGAAAACCTTCAGGCCCTGGTTACACTTAAAAATTTATGGTTGTCAAGCTACCAACAAAGTTCCTTTTCTTCCTTTAGAAAGCACAATAGTTGGCACTGTTTGTTTTTTTGTGCTTACGCATGTGCCTGAGTGATATACAGTGTGATCTCCATGTACACAGCCCTGTCTGTGTGTACATAACGTATGAATGCGCGGCTAAGAAAAAGAGAGCTCACATGGAATGGTTTCCCTCAATGCTCTCACAGCTGCCTCTTTCATTGTACACAGCTTGTGTCACCAAGCCGCACAAACCCTTCCGTTTTCTCCCCACAATAACACCGGGAGCCAGAGCGTCATTACAACTAAACCCTCCTGAACCCTCCTATGAGGTGGCACTGTTCAAAACAGCAGAGCAAGCCAGGCTAGCTTTCAGTATCAAATGCACCTAATGAATGCTACTAAATTGATCAGAGAGTCACCCTGTGCCATCGTGGATGAGGCCTGTGTGCCCATTAATCCTGTCTTATAAATAAAAGCAGCTCAGGAAGTGTGCAGACAGGTAGCGAAATCCACATCACATTGTCTTTGGCAGCAGCGCCGCTTGGTGCACAAAAACCTCTTTGTCTCTTTCACAGAAATGGTGCTTGAATGGAAAGTGGCGTTGGCTCAGAAGCAATAATGATGTTGTATCGGTGCTTTCCATCAATGTAAAATAATAATGCTGGGAGGGCGCTGGCTGCTGATTGTGATCGTTTTATAATTGAAACTACAATATGCTCTTTTTCCTTTTTTTACGCAGAGGCCAATTCAGTCTCACGGGTCCGCTTTCTTTAGGTCACAGTTGTTGTTGCGCACACTTTTTGGAGGCATGGAGCTTCGATAAAGAGCGCTGTTGTGATCGTCAGCATCCAAATGTTTCTATTTTCACATGGGCTCCATACTGTGTTTGCAGGGCCAGTTTCCTTTTAGTCATTTTGTGCTTTTTTTTTCTCTTCTCTACATTCGCCCACACACAGCGCATGTAAAAATAATAAAACCAAATTCAATATGTGTGAACAAAAACATCTCTCCCTGTACATTTTAGAACCATGGGCATAAATGCACAATTAAGATGTGAATGACACAACAGCTACACAAAATTGGACTACAGCTCCATCCATCAATGCAAAAAGTTTGTTTTTATGATTAAAAGAACTGGAGTTAGAATAAAGATTAGAAATATATTTCCAGTCTATTATGAAACTGCTTTTGATGTTGATGTTTTTGGGGGGTTTTTTTTCAACACTTTTTCCAGCCTTTTTTGCTGATAACCCAGCACAGTACAACATGCCCCATACAATATTTGGTGGTAGAGAAGGGAAGGGGGGGAAGGGGTATTTCCTCTATTCTTTTGCTACATACAAAACCCCGATTTAAAATGGTCCGCTTAATGTTAACTGTTTTGAAATTGTAATCATTTCCATCGCTGTCTGTTTCCTGTTGTGCTTGAGCTAAGATCAAAGGTGTTAAGAAGACTTATCTGTTTATAATAATGCAACTGTGTTTTCCTTTTGGGTTTTAGATCGAGGAGTGAAATTGATCTGTAAAGAAATATGAAGAGGAACAAGGATAGGATTCAGCAAAAAGAAAAACAACCCACAATGATGACACACAGATTAAAAAGAAAAGTACTGAAGGTGAGAAAAACATTCTCTCTCTTTGTTCAGTCGAGTGGAGAACAACATAAATCCACTCCCATCTCCAATAAAATAAACTGTCGACAGCAGCAGGGTGCCTGGGCTCTGCAGGTACAAGTGTATTTTGATCCTGTATTGAGCTGTTAATTTAATTGCTTTATTTATTTCACCCAGTGTTATTTTATTCCCCCCTCCCTTCATGCCAATGAGATCTGACAAATGGCAAAATAAGACATTGAATCGCGGACAGGTTTCAAAGATTGCACATGCAGGTGTCGTGTATGGATTAACATGCGACTACACAGCTACCCAGCATCTTAACAATGAGTAAAAAGGATTTCAAAGCCAATCGTGGGTTGAATCAACCCAAATTAGCCTTTGAAACTACATTAATTAATGTTTTAGTGAGGACTTTTCTTCTCAAAAATACATATAGGATCAATTTCACCTCACTTGTTGAAGGTAGATGATGAAGCATGTCTTCATATTTTAGGTGGATTTGCCAAAACTAATTTTTCAAAGTTTTCCAATGAGAGGTGGTAAATGTAAGCGTTGAATGTGAATGCGACACATAAAAATATAAAATCAATGTACAGACCAATTGAAAGAGGTCAAAACGCCATCAACATCCCAGATTAAAGTTTTAAGTCTATTTTGAGTGAGCAAATTTTAAATATTCTGATATGACTGGAGCTCCATTTTCCCATATTTCAGAAGAGGAATATTATACCATTTCTTTGGACACATTTGTGTCTAAACTCCGAGCCCCGCGGGAGGGGCACAGCACTGTGTGACTGACATTGGAGGACATTTGGGTTGCCAGTAAACACTAATGGACAAGACGGAGACAAACCCACACCACCTACTGTAGCTGTAGTTATGCATCCTGTAAGTGATTCAAGATGTCTGTTCCAGACGGATCTGCCCTGCTGTTAAATTTTTACTTCATTCAGAAAATAAGAGCTGTGGAATGACAATGGTTTGTACTATTTCACCCCTCCGAACATCTATGTTCAGTAAAAAAGAGAGCAGTCGTACTGGCCTGACCTAAAGTGTCAAAAGTGAAATTTACTGATTTTTACCTAATATGTATGCAACCCAAAACACATTGCACAGTTATGTATATTTGTTAAAGGAAACATTTTCATCAAGTACCGGATTGAATTTGTGCTGAACAGTACAGTAGCTGTTATTATCCTGTTCGATCAGATAAACATTTCAAACAGAAGCACATGTCCTTACTGTGACAGTTCGATTGCGTTTTTCTTTCATTTTCAGAGTGCAAACCAATAAATCCATTTTAATATTGCCACTACATCGCCGCTCACTAGATCTCCCCTTCACAGAAGGCTGGAGATAGAGATCTGTAACCAAGGTAACTAGCTGTTGTTTCTCTGTTACCCATCAGGATCAACAGGCTTATTGTGTCACATCAGTACACCTGCAGCACAGTGTGTCCACTCCACATACTTGATGGGCATAGACAGGAAGCGAACGCATTTAGAAGGGAGTGTGCATGATTTTCTCAAGAGGTTTTGCCAATGAAGTCCAAAATGTTTTGCAGTATTTTTATGTTTTCTTTCATCAGTGACTTTAATGTAAGGTTATAGTTTGTGCGACCGCATGTCATCGGTGTTTGATCGCAGAGGGGGTGTGTGGAAGGAGCCGAATGCAGCAGCCATTCAGTGGGAGGGCTTATCATAGCAGGCAACATCCGCTGAGTTTGACTCACGCGCCTTTAACTCAACGGGCCCTGCCTGCTGCCGGCTGCGGAGGGGGGGATTAACCTGAGGTGGCAGTGAGCCAAGCACTCTTGAGTAAGCGGGTTCAAGTTTAGGCCTCACGACCTTAAAATGATAAGGTGAGGGGTCGAGGAGAAGTCAGGAAACCATTGTTTTTAGAAATTCCAATTATTTGGTTATTTAAGTCGACTGGGGCTTGTACTGCTCCCACCCCCCCCCCCCCCCCACCTCCCACTTTCGTCCTGTCACTGCACTCAGAGGTCTGCACACCATCATCCTATTAACCACATGTGTGCTGGCCAGAGCTGCAAACCGAGAGGGAAAGGGGAAGGAGTTAGGAGCGATACGTGTAGAGAGCAGAGGAGGTAGCGAAAGGATGTTTGAGATTTTACTTGGGTTGGGAACACAAGTTATCAATTACGCAGCACAACATGGAAACTGTAGTAATGGAGTCGCAGTTTGTGAAAGACAGCAGTGTAGTGATTTGTGTCCTTGCAGAATCATTTCTCTCCATTTGTAAGGACAGAAATCTTACTCTTGCGGGGCCAGTGTGTAACTTGATATTGGAGGATTTAAATTTTACAGCCTTTCTCGACGTCCTGTCAGCTGAATTGAAAGCGCACACTGTAAACAGACCTTGGAAATTTTGCGCTTCCCTGCAAGAGGCAATGTTTTTAGTTCAGCTCAGATTATTCCGCTTTTCTGTTACATCGTGGAGGCTGAGCTTTGTCTGGGCACAAAGCTCTCTCCTGTGAATCCATTATCTCACCAAATGAGCAGTTTAAGATACTAGCCTCTAACTGACCCCCCTCCTGTCCTGGGTTCCGTACATACTGATAAACCAGGCATGTGAGCGCTGCACAAGTATCTCTTTAACAGCGAGGCAGACTGTTCAGCACATGGACTGAACTCAAAAACAAAGTCAAATTTGCAGGTGGATGCATCCATTAACATGTGACTTTTGATTGACTCCTCTGACTCGCAGGAAGACATTTGAGCTCAGTTCACCGTCCTTCTATAACTGGCGCTTGTTTTATCAAGCCGATGATACTTCTTGTGAAACATGCCAATAACAGGAGGACACTCTGGAGTCTGTATAATCAAAAGATTTGTCTGTGTTTATGCATTTGTTGAGGTTCACCCGGCGTTTGTAGTCAGTGAGGCGAGGATTCATTAGCACCATAAAGTACCCAAAAATCAAAAAGTCGGTAGAAATGAGCAGAGGGAGGCAATAAAGCAGGGAGGGTGGTGCTCCTGAGGGGCGTTGCGATGAAGGGGATTGTGGCATGTGTATGGGTGCAGCAGAACAAACGGAGAAAGGCTACAGCTCAACAAACACGGCTCTATCAAAGAGACAGGACTTCCCAGAGGATTCGGCAGTAGGCCCCTGCAAGAGCAGTGCCAACTCTTGGCCTGGCTCCTTACCTCTATGCTTCTTTGGCAACTGTGACGGGTTTTCTGTGCAATTCTGACCTTTCCTGGGCTGAAAGCTGCCACACAGAGAGCTCAACGCCAGGGGCTCATTTACACAGAAGATCTCAAACAAAACACACAAGGAGGATGTGTTCTCATCTGGAAAGCAATTTTATCTCTGTGCCTTTCAACTCAGCCAGCTTCATTCCTTTTTTTTTTTTTTTTACTACTTTTCATGTAATAACCGAGGCCACATTATGAAGCGGGGCCTCTCTTGTTGGAAACATATGCTTTGCAGTGTTTTTTACCTTTGGCTTTTGGAAAGCTAGTTCCTTTATATACCCCATTCTTGACTCAGCCAATACCACAAAAACCTTTTCCTTCCATTTAAAAGCTTGAAGTCAATACTAACCAAAGAAAAATAAGCAATGCCAGGAGTGAGGGTTTGAAAGAAAAAAAAAAAAAAAGAGGAAAAAAATAGCGTTTGACACCAGAGGAAACTATAAAAGCGTGCATATTTTGATCATAGAAACGATGAACGTGGCATGACTCGTCCTCATAAATCTCTTTTTATAGCACACATTTCAGTGTCATATCCCATAACGATTACGCGCATTAGTTCCATTCTTATTGTTTAATTTATCCATAAAGTCATCTATCACATTACAACGACTGCACCGGGGGTGTGTGGGACTCTCCAGAGGGGCTTCGCCATGCTTTTTTCTCCTCTGCCAGTGTGATCAATTGTGGTATATGTGGCATTATTGTTATCCACACCCGTGATGAATGGCAAAGTGATTCTGCAGCATATTCCATTTTCATTCAAATCAATACTGTATGTGAAGGAATAAAGGAGAGGGCATCTTCCCTCATTCCCGTTTAATCCTCTGGTCTTATGGACAGAAATTTTCAGAACCCAGATTCACATTATGCATTTTCATAAGCTAAAACACCACTGCGTCGCTTTCAAAAATGCACATGTCGAAGTGGAAAGTGGAAAATCTGATGTGAGAGTAACTTAATACCAGGCTGAAAATCAATGTTTCACATCTCTTTGTGGTTGAAAGTGATGTCACAATGCACTGAGACACCCTGCAGTACTCGTTTACATCGCTGCAGGAGGATGAGTAACACAAGTTGGAAAAAAAAAACAAAACAAAACAGGATTTTCAGGGGCATTGAATTTTCATTTTATTGCTAAGCAATTCTGTAAAGTTTTACAGCTATCGAAATCGAAAAGGGCTTGGGTCATAGGTGTGTGACAAGGCTGTTCGGTTTCGAATGCTTTTCAAACTTGCTTGACCCAACAGGTGGATCTTTGGCAGCCCAACCTATCCCACGATTCACTGTTCGCTCACAATGAAAGTAAAATGTCAACAAACAACATGAACAAAGGGGCAGAGAATCACACTTTCAAATATAATTGTTGGATTTTCGTTTTTTTTTTTTTAAATATGATATGCTGTCAAGATTGCCTGGCTCGTAAAGTTAGAATGACCAACTAATATTTTTTCAATGACTAATTATGCAATTATATATACATATATATAAATTTAAATTATTGATATAAAACAGAAATAGCTACAAATTCTGAGAAGGTGGCGTCAACAAATGTTTGGGAAAAGAGTTGTTTGGGGAACTTTCGGTCAATGCTCAAGCCAGAAAGACCAATCCGCTTCAGTGATTCTGTCGTTTTGGATCGAATTTCGAGCAGGCCACTGTCAATCAAAATCTGATCAAACCAAATCTATATAAAGCCCAATAACTGAGTTTATCAGGATTTAACTCCTAGTAAATAATATATTTCCCAACATTTCCCGATATAAATTCTTCTATTTAAATATTCCCTAATTTAAAAGAGAGATGCTTAGATGTTATAACAGTTTAATCAAATAATCAGCTATAAAACAGGCATGCAATGAAATTTAACATTTTAAATTGATCCACAGCAGTACTTAAAAAAAAAACATAAAAAAAACAAAACATGCTTTATGTGTCATGGTGTTGTTACACAAATAAAAGGATAATAAAAAACACAATTTTTAAATGAGATGTGAAGAATCATCAGTGTACACATCCTCCGCTCCAAGGTGGAGGTAGAATCTGTGAAAGCTCTCCTCTCTTTGTGTTTCTGCCTCTCGTCATGTGACTGGAAAACCTATTTTCAGCTGTAGTGGTGTCGGCTTGAGGAATGTTTTCTGTTTATTCTGGATGCAGTGCGATGTACAGTTGATCTTGTGTGCTTTGGCAAAGAAGTGTATTGTTTGGGAGGTACACAAAGCCTCTGTTTACACTACAGGAAAAAAAATGAATTGGGGCTATAATATGACGTTTTATTGAAGTAAACCACCAACCACCGTTTTAAAGCCACATCCCATTTGTTTACACAGGTTGTTTACAGTGGACTAATGGACTATTGGTCACCAGAGTTCCCTGTACAGCTGCATGTGGCTGTGCTCAAACACAGGCAGCTATAGGGCGATGCATGTAATGCTGCACAGTATTCTCTGTATTTCTTTACCTTTTATAATGTCAGGTTAAAGCGCGTCTTATCACTTTTATCAATACGTTTCTGTCAGTAGTGTAAGACCACAGTTCATGGCGAATCAAATGTTGATAAGGTGGGTGGTTTAAAAGTCGATTGTATAAGTGTGGACATTGATTTGGGTCAAAATAGATATCAGAATCTATTAGAAAATGGTTCGACTTCTCACATGATTTATTTCGGCAGTAAAAGTTTTTTTCTAACTATTTTAGTGGCCTCAATCACCACTCCAGTTTCAAGTCCTGGTCAATTCAACATGTTGTTGACTCTTTTTGGTGGAAAACAGACAATAACACAGGTCATGCACTGGGGAAATTAGGCATGTGGAGATCACAGTGGCGGGTGAGTGACTGATGCTGGAGGAAAGGATTTCCTACCATCACAGACCTGTAATAAACTGTAACTCCAGCTTTTCCTTTTCCTTTACCTTTACCGAGTGTTTTAGTTATTTTAACCATCATTTATTCAGCCACTAGATAGATTCCCATCATTCTGTTTTTTCATTTAAAATGTTTTATTCATTTATTTTTCATGCCCTTTCTGTTTTTGCACATATTAAAAAGATGTTGGAAGGGCAGGAAAAACTGATATTTATTTAAAAAAAGAAAAAAAAGGATGTGATAAAGACCAATGGAAACAGAAACAACAGCACCGTGTTGCACGTCAGCCGGCTCTTTATCACCATAGTAGCCAATAAATACACAACGGGGAGCACATGAATCTCGTATAGGAAGCAGCGGTGGGGTCCCAGCACTCGATGTTATCGTCTCATGTCCTTTTAATTAATTATACACTGGCAAAAACAAACTGAGCCTGCACTGTGTTTTGATTCTTACACAAAATTTTTTTACGGTAGCTTGACAAGTCCCTCTCTCAACATTACTACTACTCCTGTACTGGGTTATGAGGTGCACGTCACAGTGCCAGACACACTCTAGATGTCAGCAATTATCCACACTCCTTCTGAAATGCCTAAGCTGTGTGTCATTTTTGAATATACACAGACCTGCACCCACCCACCCTCTCATCTCAATAATGCCTTGTGCTTGATTCCAGTACTTGGAAGTGCAACTCCTTAGGGGGGTGCTTGGCGCACAGAGGGGGCAGATGTCAGTTTCCCAACACTCTGTCCTACATTTGTTGTGGAAACAAACATCCACTATGGGAAGAAGGCAGCTGTCAATGGGTATCACGGGGTGGAGCGGGTACAAGAGAATGATGATGACTTCATCGGGGGCCATGTAGATTGGTTGCTGTTCCAGGATGGATGGAAATAGAATGAAATGAAAATTGATTGTCGGGGTGAGAGAAACGAAGGGAGGATGAGACGAGACTGTCCTGTTTAAAAGAAAAAGAAAATGAGACCAGAGGTCATGAGTCCAGGCAGCTTATTACTACTCGCTTTATTGCCAGGAGACCTTTAGCAGGCGTAGTAATTACAATGAGCAAAGGAGGAAGTTGGGTGACATCGTATAAAGAGCGACAACATCTGCCTGAGGAGAAGGGATTGCTGCTTTTTGTTCATTTTTTATTAACACTTTGCAACAAAGATTGAGATTAGCTGCCTCTTTTAAACTCCAACAGGTAGTTTGATTGTCACACTGACAATGAAGGTCTGGTGCAGCTACAGCGGATGTGTTTCTATGGGTCCATATCAAATATAGGTTTATTAGTCATACCAAATGACCTGTGGTTGTTTAAGTTTGAGGACTTTAATGAGCCCACGAACAGAAAGTGTTAGTTTAGTGTCTCAAAAATGAGGCGTTGTGGCTTCAACTGTTTGATTTCATTGTGGAAATTGTGTGGCGCATTTCTACCATTATAAAACAAATGATTCAATAAAAAATAATCAGTGGTTGCAGTGGTAAAGCGGTTACAGACCACTTTTGTGAATGGTCTCTTGAGCCCTCTATTTCTTTCTCTTTTTTTCTTTGTATTTCTTCTTTTTTTTTTCTTTGTAGATTTCATTGATCTTCTCTGCTTCTCTGTGTTGAGCACCATGTGGCTTTTGTTTCCTGCTGTGAGACAGAGTCCCATTATTGGCTAGTTGCATGAGTGATTAAATTAAAACTAACAAGGATAAAATATCATCATTCTAGACGTGATAGATAGCAATTAATCTCCATTCAAGATAAAAACAGGCAATAACAGGGACACAACAAAAGCAATCCACCTCCCTGTGGAAAGGACGAGATCCCGAAGATCTGCAAAAATTGATGGATTCTGCACATTTCCTCACAGTGCTGCTGATTCTGACATCAGATTTGGATATGGGAGTGTTGATTTTTATGCGCAGCGAAATAAAAATTACACCATTTAATTTGACGTGTTTGTTTTTTGTTTTTTTTAAACTGCAACTGCAAAAAAAACCCAACCCATTTTAGCTGTTGTATAACAGAAGATGAATCACTGTGTGTATGATTCATCCAGCAACTTGCACATACACCTCCGCATCACTCCCCACTGACAGACATGTCAGCTTATTAGAGCAAAAGCATGATGTCATGAAGACAGCAATGTAAAAATCGTAAAAATCCTATGAAACACAATGGTCAGTGAGATCATTTGGCGATTGCTTGGAAGGTCAATGAGTTTAAAAGAGAAAGAAAAGAAAAGGCAATCATGATATCATAGTTCATTTCCTTTGGAAAAAAACACAGGAGCACTTCACCCTGATGCATTTGATTTTTATTTTTTTTTCCCCTTGTATTCTATCTAGCCCTCCAGACAAAGATTCAGGTGTATACAGAGTGGGTGATAGTCTGCAAACATCAGTCCTCTGTCATCTTGGCAGATTCTTATCTGCCTTCAAGTGAGCTCTTGTATAAAAGAGACAGTGAATGAAAGGCAGGACAGGAGAGACCCCTCCTCTAATGGTTTGTTGTTTTTTTGCAATCACTCCTGGGTGCTCAGTCAGTCACAGCAACAACGCAGTATCCTTTTTGGTATCTTTTTTGATTCTCCTGGTGATTCACCCCAGCCCATCTCTCAATATCAGTCTATGGAGACACAAAAAACCTTCATATCACATACTTTAAGAATGTGAATAAATAACATTAGACATAATTCACAGAATAATCAAAGTTCTTCTCAACATGGTCACCTCTCTGCTTCACAAATGTTTGGATCCACTCCTTTTTGTCATCATCTCTCACTTCCTTTAATTCTCTCTCATCATCCATCCTGTGTTTTTCTGGATTCAGTGTTTGCCATTATCTCACCAACCAAACCAAATTGTCAGGCTTTCGATTTTGATCTGATCACAGTTTGACATTATGGTCATTATTTGAAAGATGCTGTTTTTGGTGTGGATGAACAGAAGCGGCATCCAGCATCCCCCTGGAGTAAGGATATTTTCTCCAGCACAAAGCACAGCACAAGTGTCACTTCCATATCCAGCCCTCAGGTTGTTTGAATAACAAATACGGTTCCACCCATCTGAGCTCCCATGGGCATTGTTGGTCTTAAAATGCAGTGTGGTCAGGCACATTTTTGATGCTATCTTGTGACAGAGAAAAGCGGTTGCACGATAGAGCAACAAGGACTTTTTTCTTAAGTCAGTTGCACAATGTTTCACAGTTATTTTAAGATCACATTATCGGGATACTAAGATGTGCAGGCCTAGGTTATGGCTAAAACACACTTAAAGGGTTTCTGGTATATTGTGCTTTGCATTTCTTTGTGTCTAACAAATAAAAGAGCCGCTGCAGAGAAACGTTCTTTCTTACTGCCTGGTAAATCCGACGCAGTGTTTCCTATTCATCACGTCCACCACATTTCTCCCAAGACAGTTTCGTTATCAAAAGTGTATTCACTCTTCTGATAATATAAAATATCTCATTGGGACCTTTGCCATTGCTTCTTTGTTGAGCAGTGAATCTACTTGCCCAGCCCTTTCTTGGCTCACTGGTCAGTCACAATATGTAATCAACTCACCACAAACAGGATGTAATTCTGTATTGGAGATTGAAGATGCTGCTCTGATTACTTTATTGTGTTATACCCAAAACAGATTGATTAAGAAATTGAAACATACACCTGGAGCAGCAACCATTTTGTGTGGATGGACATGCCCTTAAAAGCACTTGTACCATTTTTCTTTTAGAACTTGAGCTTTGGACCTTTAAAATAACACCCTGGATGTCCACATCCATGGTAAGCTATGTGAAGATTTACTTCTGGACAGTATTGCTTTGAGCTACCTGCTATAACCAGCATGCTAAAATGCTTATGTTTAATGCTTAAGTATACTGCTTAATATCTACGTTATCTTAGTTTAGTATGTCAAGGGGTCGCCGTTTTCTGCAATCTTTCACTTTTTTGTGACCGTAATTTTATAGTGGTCCATCCCCGTGTTTTAAAATGTCAACCCACTGCAAAGGGGCAGGCTGGCTGAATGAAATACCAATAAAAAGGGAGCAGATTGATATTCCTAGCTACAGAGCAGAGCAGTCAGCAGCCTCCACCCTTTTCCACCAAAATCAGTGGGAATACCCAGGCCAAAGCCAATTAACCCCTTTTAAAGTGCCAATCACACACACACACACACACAGATGTAGGGAAATGAACTGCTAGCCACCATGCAAACTGATAAAAAAAAAAGATGCGTTTCGTCTGGCCTCCCAGTTGGTGAGTTTGAAAAATAGCTGGAGTCCATCAGTGATTGCGTTTTTAAAAAGGTATTTCAAAGGTTTAGCTCCTCCTTCAGAAGAAAGTGTAGCCACGGTCTCTCTGGTGTAACAGCACCGCGCTGGACAGGTGGCACGTGCGTGTCTGCGTTCTGAAAAGTATCACAGAAGCAAAAGAATTTTGCAGGTTCAGCCAGGTGTTGTGTTTGCACTGGACACAGGCATTTAATGGCTCCAGCTCCAAATGAGATTGATGCAGTCAATTGACCTGGGTCTGAATGCAGATTGTAGACTTTTACGTTGCCAACAAAAGCCTGATGTTAACGGGCCTCAGTGGGTTTTTTGACCAGTGGAAAAGGGTCCTTGCTTTCAAAAAAAAAAGAAGAAAAAAAACCTTTTCACATAAGATTTTAGAAGATAAAGTGGATTCTTCTGTGTCCTTTCATTTCCTGTATCCAAACATAAGCAGGTGCATTAAGATACAGTTGGTGGTGCTAGTCCTCCATTTGGCTGCCATTAAACAACTACAGAAAATGAAGGGCCTTCAAGATGATCGAAAAAAGAGCCTCAGTGCAGAGAATGTGCAATACATGGCAATTATGTATGAGGGTCATTCGCGTCCTCGTATGACACAGATCTGATGTTCCACTGCTGTTTTTCATCCCTTTACAAAGCTTTTTTTTTTTTTTCCCAATTGCACTTTGCTGTATTTTGCTCTTACACTCAGGTTCACTTATGTGGAAATGTGTATTAAAAGCAAGTGAATGGAAACACATTTCCTGGTAAAAACCATATCGAGTTTAGAACATGTTACAAATGAAAAAAAAAGTTCCTAAAAGGGACAAACATTATTGAGGATTCAGATAAAAATTCAATCTAGGAGAACAACTGGTCATCACACAGGGGTTGGGGTAAAGAATTTGATGTGGAAAGCAATGGAACTCAACACTTGAGTCTGTTTTCTTGTTAACAGATAAAGCATAGGTTGCATATTGGACTGAATAAATTATAGCATTATGAATGCCTCTTTCCCCTCTGTCCTATATTTGCATTTTGTCACGCCTCTGTCACTTTCTTCCTCTGCTGGGAGCTGGAGTCGGTCCAAACTCTTTAGAAAGCTGCCTGCCTCACATGCAGAGACGGCTGTTGTTCGGGTGTCTGGAAAACAGCTAACTGGTGACGGATTAAGAGATTTTAGGCGTAATCTTCCAGAGAGGAAGCGCCTCCAGTCATGGATATGCTGTCATCACTGTTATTAATAAAGACATAAGGGATTAAATCAGTAAAAGTTCAATTGCGTTTTAAAAAAGCGAGCAGTTGCTCAAACGGTGTCCCCATTCTGAACATAGTGTACCATTGTGTGTTACAGGTTTTGTTCTCCTAAAAAGAAATGGAAAAATGTGCCCTACTTGGATGCTAAGTAACAGTCATAGATCTCTCTTTCTATTCCTAATGATTGTACCTGCTACCAGAGTATCAATCATCTGCTTTTTACATAACCTTATAAACCAATAATGTTTCATTGTTTTGATGGGATTTTTTTTTTTTTTTTTTGAGTTGAGATGAATCTAAGGACACAGGAAGCAGTGTAGGAACCAGACCGTTTGGAGAGCTATTTGTAGCTCATTATACGTTCATTAGTGTTCAGTAGACTCATCATGGTGGTGCCCCAGGGGGGGAACTGAGAGATTCACAGAACTTTGGCAGATGTTAAATTTTAATCAGAGGGGTCTAGACTTACACCATGCAAGTAATCCTGAGCTTGGAGTGGAAGAACTCAGTCTGCATGGTTCCAGTGTATTGTCACAGCATAGACAGACCCATGAGAAAATGTGTTCTTATGCAGTTAGCAGTAATGTGCATATGTTTGCTCTTTAGACAAATGGCCATTAAGCTAATTTTCATTGCTTTTACAATGAATTTGAGGCATGAGAGACTGATGTCAACACGTTAATGTAGACAATCGATAAATTTCAGTCATTTCACAACTGAACTTATTCATTGAAAATACAATCCTAGAAAAACAAATCAGCATTATGTTATCAATTTATAATAACTAACTATTCTTGCTATGTTTGGCAAATTATTCTTTTGAATGACCTGGTGTCAACTCAGAACAGGTTTTTATTGCCAACCCCTTTCCTGCTTTCAGGTTACATGTAATTGTTTGAGTTGTTGAAGTGGGAGAAACTGGCTGAGGTTTTATAAAATTTTGTGCTACACTAAAGTTCCATCAAACTGTTGACTTTGGTGCCGATAATCAGTGGGATTTGCAAAATATAACGAACCAGAGCTAAAGACAAGAAAACCATTTTAGCCATTGTTTCCATTGCCATACCAACTGTTGGTCTCTTTAGACTGCATCACTTCCATGGATGGACCACTGCTGCTTCCCCACTTCTCCTGGCATTGTCTATCGGTAATGGCTTGCGGCACACAGATTGAGAATGACAGGCGATTGTGTCCTGTCTTGAAGTCAGGATGAGGCCCATTACCCAGCTGTCCTTGGGTGGACGACATCCATCTCCCATAAGAGGCATGACATGGCCAAGTGAAGGTGATGATGTTATGAATGAGGTTGGCTGGCAGCACAAGGTAAGGCTGGCTGCTATGTCACTCAGAGCAAAAGTTGACAGGGTCCATGCACAGCCAAGGAGACAAGCCTTGGAAAAGGAGGCAAGGTTAACTAGTGCAATATCTGGATCTAATAGGAAAGTGACCATCCTCAGTTGGATGATAAATGAATGAGCTGTTTGATGATGCCACCCTAAGTCCAATAAGAAACTATGTGGAATTCTTGTACCTGCAGAGTCGAGTATCCTACAGGTACAGGTCTGCACTTGTTTCACATTTCATGCCCGGGCTATCAACTATCACAGATAATTGGAATGTGAGAGAGACAGTAAGCAGGGAGATACCCCTCAGCTGAAAATCCTATTTTGCTTTGATGCCTCACAGGAAAGTAGATTTTAGTCACAGCCAAGTAGCGTTTGATCTCCTACGACCATTCGTTTCATTGCTTCCTCTGCCAAGGGAGCTTATATGAGCTAAACTGGGGATGATGCCACAACAAGCTAGCATTTTCAATCAGTCCGTCCGGGACATAACTGCCCACCAACGGCAGCCATCTGGTGTAGAATGGAGTCATTCCCTTTGGCAGCCAGTTCAGACCTATCACAATATTATGTTTATAGTATGTATTAAAAAAAAAAATCATTAGATGTTAAGGGGTCTGCGCTGTCAAATGCTTAGGAGGCGTGTTTTCCCTTCCTTCCCCTTCTCATCAGATGTCCAGCGCTGGGGTCCTTTGAGGTTGCACCACAACAGCTGAATGGCTGTCACATGTTGGTTGAGGAGGACGGAGGCTCGACTGAAGCAAAATGGGCAGACGGTGCCTGATTCTCTTTTCAGAGAGCCTGTGGCTGATGTAATTGAAGTGGGCAGAGTGAGGACGGGATGATCCCCTCCAAACTCCACTCCCCTCTACCCTCACAGAGGCAGAGTCGTCTCCCCGGCTCTTCTTCCCTGCACCGGCCTACCAGGCAATAGAGCTGTCGAGTGCCGTCTACTAATGGAACACCCAGCTGGCTCAAGACTTCATCATGCTGCAGTGAATTATTCAGCTTTCAGAGGGCTCTCCCCAAATTATTTAAAAGCCCGCTTTGGCGTTCAGAGGAACAGGAAATAGTCCAAGAGAAGTGCTCAGAGTTTGTGTTTTAGGTTTCCATGAGTTTCCTCATGAAAGATAAACTACTCTGCAAGTCTTTTCCTTCAGTGAAAAAATTATCTGATTCCAGCTTTAATGAAGATACATTTTGTACAAGGAAACAACTGCCATGTAAGAATGCTGACTTCTACACAAGATTATGTAGCTGCACTTTATTATTTAGCAAGTACAGTTGCTTTTCAACAGAGAATAAGTGGATGGCAATTGAGCCCTGATGACAGATACACTACTGACCTATTCTTCATATCAGTAGATTTCAGTAGATTTGAATAATGTAAGAGACATTAGGCAAGGACAAATCTGCATATATATCCTTTCACAGTGAAAACCGTGTCTCAAATGCATGATGTCGGGCACAGTTGCTTCCTCCTACAGGCTGGAGTCATCAGTCCTTCTGGGTAGGTGTCCTGGCCAGGATGACTGATTGGAATTCCATCTCCATATACATCACACTCGATCCTCGTCCACTCAGCAAAGAACGGATAAATCACTCCGTCTGGGCCGTCCCTCAGCAGGCCCCAGAAAGCCTTTAATAACAGGCTCAAGCTGCCTGCAGTGCCGGCCCCTGATTGTTTTGAGTGAAAACAGATGTGGTTGCTTGCTTCACAGCACGGCCTGTACTATGGAGGTTCTGCACAGACCTCTGTCACAAGACCCTCGCTGCCATGTTGTCTTACTAAAACATCCGGCACTGATAGGAGGCCACCTGAATTCCCTCTACGTTATTCCACCACCTCCACATTCCCACTCCAAAGAGCAAGAAAGGAAAGCGAAGAGGCGGGGGAAGTATTTCAAACAAGGTGGAAACAGGCTTCCCTCTCCACCCTTGTAAAGCCCACTCGAGAGTCTGGGTGAACACATTCATGCCTCGAGGCCCTGATGAAATAAAACACCAATGCCATGCCCTTTATGTGAGCCAAAAACACTGCCGATGTTTATTACATCTGACCATCTGGGTTTTACACGTGCGTGTCTGCTGGCCACAGTTCGGCACAGCCGTGCACTCACACATAGGTCAGAGGTCGCTCAGACAGCCCGATAGCTCATTAGCCGCATTCAGCTTAAATGCCAGCGACATGTGATTGTTGTAAATTGCTAGAATGCTTCTATACTTGGCGTAATAGAGCAGGTACTTTCCCTAATCTTCCATTTAAAGACATCCCTCCTTCTTCCTCTCTGTTCACAGATGACAAAATGGTCTCTCGAGGAGAGACAAATGCCTCTGCAGCAGGGGAACAAACCAACAGCATCTCCCGCAGGGGCTTCAGTGACTGATACTCTTCACTGATTTGTTTAAACAGTCTCAAATGTCCCCCCCACCCGCCCCCCAGCAGTCCCCATCCCACCCCAATCTCCTGCCCCCACTAACTCCCCCCCCAAGCTGCACATGTGGTGTGTGCCCTGGCTGAGCCCAGAGCGGTGGTCGAGTTCCCCCTTAGGCCAGAGGTTTTAATCAAAGCAGCATGAGTATATATACTAACGCTGCCTTTTAAGATGATAGATGTAAAGGGGCCTGGCTCGCCCTGATGGCCCCTCCCCCTGGCACACATAAAACCCCACCAGCTAGACTGTATTTTCCCTTTATTCTCCTCCTGTCTAATTTGTTTCTCACACCACAGTCTTTCTTTCTGATTCAGCTGCAGGAATCCACAGCCACGGCTTGTCCCACCCAGCTCAATGTGTTGTGTTGAATCAGGAAGGAAATATTTACCCAGTGTTGGTGTGAAGGGGTTACAACCCCCAGGTCAAACTGGAGGTCAGGATGTGGGCGGCACAGGTATGGAAATGTTTAAACACGTCATTCATGAGATGGCATAATGTAGGCTGTCTGAGGACAGCGTGCAGATTAGTAACATTCTTTGTGGTATCCTGAATCGCTGCACTTCTGCATTTATAGGTGTTAATGGAAATTTTATAGTAATTCACCTTATTGAGGAGAAACAAGAACTGGCCACAGAGGCTCCTCTCATACCAAAAACAGGCCTTTCTACACCACATATATCACATGCTTCACTTTTCTGAGCATAAGTTCAATCGAGAGGCACCAACATGAAAGGATATTTGACAACAGTGGGTCATTCTTACACTAAATCTCCTCCTTTTTTTCCAGTGAAGCAAATATTCCAAGTGCTGATGTAAACTGCATAATTTAGCTGGGAAATTATGACAAAAATAGATGATGGCCACATGTTAAGCAAGTTGCTTCCACAATTCTCGCACAGCTGAGTTTAAAGCCCTGCGGTAATAAATCACCAGATGTGGTTTTAGACGACTCAGAACAATAGACAACAGATAATACTGGACAGTAACGCTAAGGAGGCGCTGAGAGTGAAAGATTTCTTTTCAGCTGTTGTGCTATAAATTAAAAAAAAATAATCTAAAAGTTGTTATTTGAATTTCGAAGCCGTGATGATGATCTACTGAGCAGAAAATTCACTTTGCGTAAAGTGTCCCTATGTGTCCCAAGACACAGAAAATAGGGCAGAGAGAAGAACGACACACCAGCCAGCTTGGAATCAAACCAGGGACTCGTCTGCTCAGAGCACATGTATGCACTCTAACCCCTTGGATATTGAGTCACTGTATTAGACATATATTTTATTTATTTATCAGAGTTAATAACACTTTTTTGTTCCCCCCTGTGGACAGACCACTTTTATTTAATCCTACATCATCGTCTGGACCTCTTATGGATTTTGTTCAAAAATTCAAGATGACTGAAAGACACAAATTCTCTTAAGAGACTCAGACGTGCCACTTAAGAGCAAAGCACGTCATGAGCGCGTACTGCATAAGGCCCACTGAGCCTGATAAGCAGCGTGATTAAAGATCTACATAATTGCTATGACAGTTTAGAAACACAGAGTCGGAAATGCAGCCCCACATGTGAATGTGACAGTTATGGCAACATGAGGATTTAATGACCCATATGAATCTGAGCTAATTCTTTTCCTCTCCTCTTAAGTGTCTTGGATATTTGTCCAGTGAGTTAAGAGAAACGGTTAAGACAGCAAGATCATCGTGATGGTTTTTGCTTTTGTGATGTGCGTTTCCATTTGAGTTTTTGGACTTGCCAATACACCACAGGCAATATTAACATGAAAAGAGCCAAACCGAGGTGTACGTGACACATTGTTGGATGTCATATAGGATTAGTAACACTGGCTAGCATATAAATTCGCCAAACATTTCGCAACAACAGCAGTGTGAGGGCAGGTTTGTTTTTCAGTAAGGGAGAGAGCGTTATTAGGGAAAAATAGGAAGAATGACGTGCAGCAGAGGACTCAAAGCCCGAGCTGAGTGTTAATGGTATGTGCCCTACCAATCTATGTTTTTGAACATGTTTTTAAAAAAATATCATACCTCAGCCTCACAATTTGTTAAAATTCTGGTTGCCAAGGATATTGTGATCCAATGATGTTTTTTGTTTGTTTTGTTTTTTCTCTTACATTACATGCTCTTTGCTATTTGCACACTTCATTTCAGATTGAAAAATATAACTCATTATGAACATAATTGGTCAGCAGAAAATGGTCATGACCATTTTTTCCATTGCGTAAATCGTGGAAACATATTTCTCCATGAGTGGAAAGTAGAATAGCAGGGGGGATAAAAAAAAATATATCCCCTTCAGTACTGAAAATAATTAGGTTCGGAGAAAGAACAGCATAACAATGAACATGAACACAAAATAGATATTATGGACTCACTGAATTGTCCTATTTCAGTTCCAGGACTGAAGTACTAACCCTGAGATGTCCAAATATCTAATAGGTTCATCTATGTCCATGGCCTCATGTCACCACATATGTGATGGAGTGATGTTATAGATCTCTCATGGACTCCAGATGAATTTCTTCTGTGGAGGTTCAGCACACTCGCAGCCAACTCTCTCAGCATGAGCTATGACTTTTCGTGAGGTTGAAGATTAGTAATGTAAATAATTTTTATTTTTTAGGTAAGGTCTTCCAAGTGACAAGATGACATGATTTTTGGCTGTCCTGTTGGAGCTTAAGTCACATGTATCATTTAGTCAAAATGTTCTGTGAAAATTAGTGTCCGTGTGTTCAAATATGACATTGCATAAATGTAGAGGCTGCAATGTATACTCATGCTTTGTGACAACAGTGGTGGTCACGCCTGTGCCACAAAATCAAAATCATCTCAGGTTGAATCCAGTTCAGCTGCCCCACATTCAACTTTCTCAATGAACACAATCATGTATAGACTAAAATCCATTTTACCAAAATGGCAACCAGACATGATCCCCATTGGTTATTGGTTTCTTAACAACAGTTTGGAAGCTTTGTGTTTGTAAATTGGCTGCCACCATCTTTTTTTCTTTTTTCTTTTTCTGTTTCTTTTTTATTAAACTAGAAGAAACACATTCAGAGAAGGTGGAGCTGAGGAGTGAGGGCTGGATCTGACCCGCACTATGCTCTATCCCGACTGAGTCAACTCATTAGGAAATATTCAGGGTAGTAAATCAGTTGACAAGTTTGGACATCCTTTTTTACAGTGTAAGGGTATTATCCAACATACAGTTTAGGGCTGTGTCCGAAACCACCCCCTCACTCCCTATTCCCTATATAGGGAGATGAATGTAGTGGACTATATAGTGAACTCATTCACAAAATGAACAATCACTTTCGGACACTACTTTTGGCGCCGTTAATTGCGTCATCCCTGTCACGCAGTTAAAACGTACCGAACTAATGACTAAAGGCAGAAAAAAAAAAATTTTGTTTAGCATTTTGCATTTTGTTTTTGAAATGTGCTATAAAATAAACTATTCTGTTCTGCTGGAATTGCCGTTTTCGCCACGAGCACAATGCATCATGCGATATCTTGCTTGGGTTAGTGACCATCGGCTATTCACTACTTTTCACAATGCATTGTGGGATACTTTGAGTGCACTACATTTTGTCGCAAAAGATTACGGACACCACTAGAAAACGACGAGCTCCCCATATAGTTCACTAATTAGGGATTAGGGAGCGGTTTCGGACACAGTCCATGTGTTTTTATTGAAGGGCCACCAGTATGAAGTAGGGGTGTGACAAGATCTCGTGGCACGAAATCTCGCGAGATTAAATCGTGATGCTATTTCTCGTTTAAGTAAAAGCTGTCCTGCGGGCACAGGGCAGAAGCCTATCAGACAGTGAGCTATCCAAATTTCTACTTGTGACCTGTGGGGGGCAGTAATGCGCCTTTGCTACGTCTGGTCTGCCAGAAACTGACAAGAAGAAGGAGAAGGAACGCTTCAGCTCAGCAGCAGCCTATTAAGCACTGCCAGAATGACGTCGGAGTCTGAAAACATCAGCATTGAAGATGCCCCCGCCCCTTTTAAATCGTTTGTGTGGCAGCATTTTGGGTACCCAGTGGAAATCCAAGTGACAGACTCGACACGGACAATATGTAAGCAAAAAGACAGCACTTGAGGACCTGCTAGGGAACTCTTTCTCTACTGAGCTAGAGCAGTCCAACAGATCAGAACAGGCTGAGAGGGAAATTGAAGACTACAGAAAAGAGGCCTCTATCCTTCTGAAGTGGTGGCAAGAAAACTGCTGCATATATCCTTAGCTTTCTCACATTGCCTAAGCATACCTTTCTGTTCCTGCTACCTCTGTTCCAGATGAGCGTGTATTTTCAACTGCAGGAGACATAGTTAGTGCCCAAAGGTCTCAACTGCTGCCAGAAAATGTGGACGTGCTCATTTTCTTGAAAAAGAACATGACCATAGCTTAGGCTAGGCTGTGTAGTTGTAGCATGTTGTCAGTATCATGCTTGGGGAAAAAAAAAAAAAAAAAAAAAAGGTCAGTTTCTGTTGGCACTTTTTTTGCACTCTGGATTGACAGAGTAGTACTTTGGTTACACTTTTGCAAATATTGTTTGCACTTTAAAAAAAGAAATATTTAATTTTATTTGTGGAAAAAAGTTCAACAGTTAAAAGCTCATGCTTAGGTCATGCATGGATGCAAGTTATAAAGCATTTCAAAATGCACCTGCATTGCTTTTTGACTCATAAATGAAATAAGTCCGTTTGTCCAGTCATACATTTTGTCATTTTAGTTTTCTTAAAAGTAATGTGAAAATCTCGTCTCGTTCTCATGAACCCAGTATCGTGTATCGTCTCTTCTTGTGAGCTGAGTGTATCGTTACCCCCCTAGTATGAAGACATATACAGAGAACGACTATTGGAATTATGAATGAAAATATATTCCCTACCTACTATATAAATAGGACCTTGTGGACATTGAACAGTTGCTCTAGTGTGCTTCTTTTTGTGTGGTCCTTTTTTTTCCCACTATGATTGTACACACAATGTTTTGCTAAATACACTGTTCATTTAATTATGTTTTAGGAGCCGGGCTTGCTGTCTTTAATAATTATAATAATCCAATCTATTTTGATTAGCTCCTCAGCCTTTTATAACAAAAAAAACCCCAAAACAATTCCTGCTATGATTTAGCATGTGTTACTTTTGTGTGTGAAGCCCTGATAATATTCAAATCCTTGCTTTTGAATGATGCCCAGCTAAGCACAGCCACAAAACAAAGTGGTGTTGAAGCTGTAGAAATAATCAAAACAACGAGAAAACAAATATACGAGCAGGACTGGCATTGTCCTGGTCACCAGCAGCCATGAGAAAGTCCTGTTTTAAGAGTTCACCCATGCAATGCTCTCTTTCATTTGCAGTTGAACTAAAGAAAGCCAGGATTTCCTAATGCCCAGAATGGAGAGCTCTCAACAGATTGATCTGCAACAGGGGACTGTCCATTCTTTGAGCTGGACAGAGTTTGGTAGAAGAACAGTCTGAAATAGATCCCGTCTGGTTTCCAGGGCACATTGCACCTGACGAAGGAAAGCATAAATCTGTGGATCTGTCTCTTGGCTCGACGTAGCTCACTATGGACCCTTACTGCTTGGATATGAGCATAGGTGAGTCAATTTAAATTGTGAAATCAACAAAAATTTTGGCATCCAGCCCTTGGTGGTTTGTTTCTGTACATATGTGGTTGTTATATTATTGCGCTTCTTTCTATGACTTGATTTTGAAATTTGAATTTGCTTTTGACAGTATCGCCATTATAATACAATCAAAATCTGATATTTTTTATGTATCTTATTTAGATTAGAATAACTCATTGTAAAGGATTTGATGATAACTATAGTTTTTATTTATCGTGCAATAAAAAAAAAAAAATTAAAAAGTGCCTCACCAAGGCAGATGTAAACAATACACATAAAATTGCTAACACAATCAAGTGCATAAAAACCAGTACAGTTATTTAGACCCTTTGTTGTGGGTCAAAATTGTACTCAGGTGTCTCCATCATATTTTTATTTCCAATGATATATGACTAGAAATTGATTGGAGTCCATCTGGATGTAGTTAAGAAATGCACACACTAGTGTATGAATTCGCACAAAGAACTCTACAATGAAACCATGGTGAGGCATCGAGCAGGGCACCATTTCTGAAGCACTGAGTGTTCACTTAGCACAGGGGTCTTGATCATGGTAAAACAAAAGGGGCGCAGAGGCTGGTCGGAACTTCAGGAAAGGTTGCAGCTAAATTTAAAGAGGTTGTGGTCACATCATGACCATTTATCTTTCAGTACAACAATAACCTGGAGTAGAAAAACGAGACAAAGCTGGACTGACTTCAGGACAAGATGGGCTGTCTTCAAGTGGGCAGCTTAGAGCATTCAGAAGTGTGAAGATGGCAGTTCATAAAAGTTTCTCATTTTATCTGATAGCAACTCCTAAGTCTTTGTCACAATGGATTATTGAGTATAAATTGATGGACAAAAGTGTTATCAGCAACACAATGCCTTGAAGTGACACAAAGGGATGAGAGTACTTTCTGGAGCATTTGTAATATATGTACTATATAGATCCTTCATGTAATTGGAATTGCTGATAGTTGGCAGCATATACTTACTCAGGCATTAAACCACGTACAGTTTGTGTAGTTCAAAGGCAATAATGCATTGTTGTTAAAATCTGCAGCTGCTGTGGTACACCCTCACCATATTCATGTTTTTTTGAGATGGCTAATGTTTGGTACCATCTGAAAGCTCTGTATAGCAAACACAAACACAGACGTAGAAAAAAAAAAAAACAAGACCAAGACTTGGCAGGATGGAGCACCCTTGTACAGTAGGGAAGCTCGGGTGTGTTTGTTTGTCAAGCTGGACTGAGGATTATTGATTTTGCAAGTGTGTCTGTGTGTGTTTTGGGGGGAGCTGGCACATACCCCTGGAATTCAAGCAGATGCTGTTGCAACAGCTCTGATGATTTAGAAAGAAGGCTAGATTACACCCACCGATTGTACTTCATTGCTTCATACATGAAGCCTCCAAGGATATTTTGTACTGGAGTTCAAGGGTTTCTTTTTTTTTTTTTAAACATTTGTCCTGTATCATCCACATATGGTTTGTTGGTGTTTCATCCATGACTCTCCTTTTAAAATCATCTCATTTGCCTCTTTGTGCAGCATTGGTATACAAATTGGACAAATATTTAGAACCTCCATACAGAAAATCATGATCTTATCCCGTTGTTATTATTATACCGATTGATCAGCCAAAGTTTCCCTTTACTCACCTGGGTTTGCTCAACTTCAAACTTTGTTCAAAGAATCACTTGTGGAGCGAGGGCTTAGCTTAGCCCCAAAAGTCCCCCCAGTGGAAGAGATACAAACACTTTAAAATGAAAACTCTGATCTTCAGTAGGGCTATATCATTGGCATATAAATCACTGAGAATTAACTTAATCTGGAATTATTTGGCTCTGTCTGGGAGAGTATGGGAAACATGTAGCTAAAAATAATGAACAAGCCCATCGATGTAGTGTGAGCATTATTCTCTGGACCTTGTGCCAGTGCTTCCTGAGTTGAACTTTGTTTCAGAACTGCTCTAAAAGCATCAAGTGTTCAAGTTATAAATCATCTTCTGTGCAAGAGTTGCTGCAAGAACTTGTAACATTTGCAAAATCCCCCCCAACTGCTGATGAGGGAAACTAAATGTTCCATCCATGCGGCGCCATGGCTGAGAGGCATTTCTGAATTCAAATGGTGGGGAGTTTTAATGCTATGCAGTCATGGCACAGTCTAGTAACATACATACGGCTACAAACAAGACATCAGCCAAAGAGAAATAAGTAGAAACATTGCTTTTCCTCCTTTTCTGTCTCTCTGCGGCTTTTTCCAGTGAAGACTGTAAGGGAAAGAGGAGTGTGTTGCACGAACACACCCTGTCAGGGGGCTGTAAGGTATTGATCGCACCAGTGTATGATGTTGATGGGTTTTGACAGCCTGCTGTGTGGACCTGAGCTGAGTCAGACAGGAGCCAGCTCCATCTTCTGTTTGCAAGGGCCCAGGGTTACGTTGGAGAAGCCCACATCCCTGCGTATGCATGAGTGCCCCTCAGACACAGGCAGAAAGGCTGCACGGAGACAAGAGTGGCACTGAAATATGGCTGCTTTTTTTTTTTTTTTTTTTTTAAATTTAGGTAAGCTATCAGATAAATGTTGATTAAGTATTGTTTGCCTACCCTGATTTATTTTGATGATGTCCTGTGTTTCCGAATTGAATCAGGAGAATGAGCGTGTTGATTTTCATATAAAACAAATGTCAAAATAACGGTGAAAATGCTTATCACCCTTTCCCAAGGCCCAACGGGACATCTACAGTTTTCTTACTGTGTCCAACCAACCAAAAGAAACATTTTCTACCCCATTCGGTCCATTGTAGCTTTGAACTGCAGCTGATTGTTTCAAGAGAGAGAACAGTGGGTAAGTAACTGCCAAGAAAAGGGTTATGTTATAGAAGTTGGACAGGAATACAAAAATTAAAGTGAGCAGTTTTTTTTACACAGCAGTCATGGTTCCCAGCTGGCTAAATGTGCCATTCAAGAAACCAAGCAATTGTGTCACTCACCACAAACTGACGGACTTTGGTTTCTGGGAAAACACGACAATCCTGCTATTGAGTGAATATTAATAACTTTAGAGTTTAAATACATTTTGAGTTTAAGATTTTTGTGGGCAATAATGGTAACGAGTGAGGGCACTGCCGCATTTATAAGAGCATAAAATCCCTATGGTGATGATGAATAAGTAGAGGGGACTAATGAAGATTTTTTGTCAATGTAGTGTTTTACTGTTCATCTGAGTTCATGGGAGGTCTGCATTCAGAAAAAATGTCTCACGCTTGTTCCTGATTTGAAACCTTTGTATCAAAAAAAAAAATAAAAAAAAAAATATATATATATATATATATATATTTTCAAGAGCTAAAGCAAAAATCTAGAACTCTAATATCAGAGTGCTCTAATAATAAAGTGCTCTAAGAGTGTACCACGCTGTTTCATGAATGTGATTTCCTGTTCCTCAGAACATATTTTGCCTTCAGAACGTGTTCTGGAGCCAAATCTGAATCAGCCCAGATTCTTTGTGATTTACATCCACTGCAAAACCTCAGTGGCACTGATTAATGGGATGGGATCATATCAGGACTTTGACACTTTACCTTAACTGGAGTTCACCTCAACTATAACAATTAGTAGTCAACAAATTTAAAAGGAGTTTTGCAGAAACTCATCCAAATGTAACAGATTTTTTTTCTTCCTCCTAACTGAAATTTGTAATTCAAGGTTGGGGGGAAAAAAAAAAAAAAAAAAAAAAAAGCTGGAGTGTAAATGAGCTGTCACCCAAGAATTCAGATGGTCCATTTCCGTATTAAGGAAGGTTTTTCCACCACGTTTGGCCCAAATTATGCCGATGTATTATTCCTCAAACAGAAGGCTGATGTGGTGGACATCTGCTCTGCTCTCAGGACATGTGGTATTAGGTGTTCTGCTTAAGGTTTTTGTTTCAGCTGACTGATTTATGTAGAAATAAATGAAAGGCAAACCTCCTGGCATTGGCAGCTCTGTGCAGGCCCGCAGTGAGTAATCTCAGAATGTGCACTATCCAAGGCTCAAACTAATGAGCTGGACTGAATGAAAGCTTTCATCAAATCCACTTTAAACACTGTAAGCAGTGTTTCAGCCCGTAGGAGTCACTCAGCATGACTGGCTCTATAATCACCTCCAAATGTGTTTTGTGTGATTGTTGCCTCGAAGCCTCTGTCTTCCTCACTCTCCCTCCTCTCTCTCTCTCACACACACTAACATCATCGCGCAGGAAATTTGTACTTAATGGTTTGAAGCTAAATGATGTGGATTTTTTTCTATTCACAAAAAATTTAAACCACTTCCAAAAACACACTGTAATTCCAACAATTAGTGACTGAGTGAGTCACCAAAAAAATGTTTTACTTTTTTTTGTTTTTTTTTTTAACATTGTTTTGTGGAATAAATGAATAACCTTCAGGTGTACAATCTACAGCCATGCAGTGGCTCTGGTGCTGCCAATTAGAGTTTCTCTAGGTAATGAGGATGGAAAATCTGCTTGATAGGTTTAGCAAGTGATAATATTTCAAGAGGGGAATGCATACCCATGCACAAATGTAATGTATGATATATGCTCCCTATATCAGGAAGATGTTGCTATATATGCCACCTATAAGAGGAGATATATATATATATATATATATTATTTTCACAAAGATTCTCTGGATGTATGTAAAATACATGAAATGTACATAGCAAAAGCCAAAATTTCAACATCTAAATCTTCTGTATGATTTTTCAATAATTTCAACTAAATTTTATTTAGTTCATTTTGAACATACATACTGTCATGTATAGGTATGCTTTTAAAAATAACATCAACATATATTGACAAGTTTTGGGATGGATCTATACTAAGCATATATGGCATAGGTATATTTATAGAAATGCAATGGCATTTGCATATCGGCAAAAAAAAAAAAAGACCTATTTGTGAGTGTTGTTATTGCTATGTAGCCAGCTTCAGCATTAATCGTTTGCTTAACAGTCCAGTTGATACATCAAACTTCATAGTTTACTCGCCAGGAGCTGACTCCAGCAGTTGAATGCAACACTGATATGAACTCGCATTCCTATCACATCTTTTCTGCTACCGAAGTTAGCATGCTTACCAGCTAGCCTTGCCACCGAGGGCATGGGCATATTATAACTCCTTGTCTTGACAACGCAACAATGGCTGTATTTATTACCAGCAGACAGCCATCACCTCCTGCTCCCTCCCATAAAGCACATTCGGCCATACTGATGGATGAAAAACAGCCCCTTTAAATGGTTGCACGTCAACAAGGTCTGCAAAACCTTTTACTTGCCGTTGATTAGATTTCTGTTTACAGAATAAGAAATACACAAAAATGATCTGAAAAAAGCAGCACATTATAACTTCACTGCTGTGGACAGTCTGTCCTTTGGAGTCCTCAGTCGCTGTATATAATCGCTCACAGGATTTGTATATAATAAGATGAGTTTTGTTGTGAAGTAAACAAAATTCTTAAGGATGCTTAGGTAGATTGTTTCCCTTGGAAACAAATTAATTGATCGGTGTGGCGGCGTCACGGCCGACATGAATGTACCTAGCTCTGCTGAAACTACCACCTCAAGGCTAGTATGTTTAATGCTGTAAGTGATTACAAGCTTCCATGACAGGAAAAAAAAAAACAAAAAACGATTCAACCTGAGAGCAATCAATAGCAACAATGGATGCAAAGAGAAGTGAAGGACAGGCGGTAAATGCTGTCAATCGGCAATCGAGGAGGATTTTTACCGAATAATATATAGCATCTGCGTTTTTCGTGTTTTGAAATTTTTATCTGGATATTGATGAACAATGAATTTTAGAAAATCACACCTTTGCTTGGTTATTTTGGCCAGCTGGGAAGGATGGCCACCGTGTGCACAAAAAGGCTCAAACTGATTTCATATCCTTGTGCAACTTCAGATGTATTAGCATAGACTTTGTCCTGGCAGTCCCCTACTCTTCGTGTCGAGTTTATGTGGAACAAATGGCTCATTCCCCCGGCAACACGCAAACATTTTGTGGACATCTTAATCAAGGATGTTGCATAACTTTTCATGGCAAAGTTCAAGGGTTGGGAAACAGGATTTTTATGTTGGGTTTCTTTCCCCCCACGTCTTATTGGCAATATGCTGCGAGGGAGGAGAGCTTTACACCCTGATGTGAGAGAGGAAAAGAGAAGAACGAGGGTTGTTTGAAGAGAGAAACTTAGCATTGGACAAGTCCCGTGGAGATTCAGTGTATTCCCATAGAACCACAGAGCAATTAGTCACTCCTCATTAATGACTACAACTCCCACATGGCACACCCCACCTGCTGCTCGGCTACTGATCCAAACGTTATTTAATTTAACCCTTACACTGTGTTGAAAAATACAGAGCATCACATAAGTGGAAAATTTCTGAGAGAATAACAGCAGGACAGCAGGACAGCAGGAGAGGGGAAGCTGACCTTGTTGAGATTTTTATTTTTATTTTTTTTCCATTTCTGTTTGTATTTCTTCTTTCATGAAGCCGGGAACTGCAGCAAGCACAGAATAAAATAGTTTGCTTCCACCACCGCAATTCAAAACATGTCTTTCAGATATCGATGGATAGAAATGTTATACACGAACTAGAATCAAGAATTGGTTAACCATAAGATCAGACGTTTTCAAGTATGTCTCTGCACAATATTTGCATTGTTCCTTCTGTCCAATTGACAAATGAGGTGTCATTTTACTTCAATGGATGAAAAATAGAGCGAGAAAAATTTCCTGGCTGGACACTAGGTTGCACTTATTTTTTTTTATTTTTATTTTTTTTCATGAAATAAAAATTTGGGATTTTATTCCCCTATCATTATAAGTGGCCTTCAGTCTCACTTCACAGCCAGGATGGAGAGGAGTAATGTTTCCCGCGACCAGTCACGCTTCCAAAGAGCATAGTATCATGGGTATTACATCCATTTTGGAAGATTCTGCAACTCTTGGTTCTGGTTGAGTGCAAAGCGTCAATGTCAAAGTAGAAATCAGGTTGTGGGGATGTCCAGGTTTCATACAGAGGATTGAGTTTGCGCGTTTGCGTGCTGACAAAAGTTATTGTCATAATAATTCATCCTTCACTTGCACAAACACAGCATGAGCAACGGCAGAATTATCCACTATTTTGAGTGAATAATTCACATGGCCTTCTTGGTGCCTGATTTGATCGCCGTCAACACATTGTGCACGTGGCTGTGCTTCATTAAAATGGGCTTGAAAAGGTAGAAATCTATCCCTTAAGACTTTGACTTCAGCAGTAGGATTCATTCATTTGTTCATGATCCATGCCGCTTCCCTTTAAGTTACCACGGAATGTTGGATCCAATCACAGCTGGCATCGGGTGAGGGCGGAGTTGATTCACAGGACTGACATATTGAGACAAGCATTCACACTCACTTTCACACCTACAATTAACCTGATATGCATACCTTTGGGCTATGTGGAGGAAGCTTGAGTAGCATATTTAATGTACGTTTATATGCAGCATTTTGCACCTGGTGGGATAATGAGAGGATCTCAACTAGAAATCTAAATCTATTCTTTAGAGCATTTTTTGAAGTAAAAGCTCAAAACTTCCCTTTGAAATCCCAGAAGATTTTTATTCCTGTTTCATCGGCCGTTTGAAAATACACCACTTACAACCACCTCTGTTAAATAAAGCAGTTCAAAGTCTTTTAATATATGGGTCACCTTGAAAGTGCCTAGTTATGTTGCTTCCTCCTTTCTGGTAAGTCTCATGGGTCCTCACAACATTTTCCTTTGTGATCCTGCACAAGTGGAGCATGTGGAATAGGACACATGAGCAGGCGTGCCCCTGGCGCTCTCAGGTGATCTGCCTGCGTGGATCCATTTACCAACCAGGCAGCTGCTGCGGGAGGTTTGAGCCCTCTTTAAAAAGTCCACGTCAGGCTATGGTTACAGGCTACAAAGTCTGAGGCAGCGTTGGAGAGATGGGATAGCTAAGAGCCAGGGGGTGCTGTGAGCCTCCTGCTGTGAGTTCAAAGTGAGGTTCCCAACAGCTGTGGCTCTCCAGGGAGGTTCAGTCGGGGGGGGGGGCTCAGTTAGGGTCACATGGCAACAACTCTGACCTCAAAAACCAAGTTTCTGTGTTTCTCTTCTTCCCAAGTTTCCCACATTTTGAGAAATATTCATTCCATAAATTTCATCACAAAAGACCATTTTTCATGCTTTCCTTTAATGAAATGAATTTACTTTACGAAGGGGTTTTCATATGTGTCCTTGAACGGAGTGATCCACTGCCATTGCAAAAGGCCAAGGTGACAAAAAATGCTTTTTCTTTTCTTTGGCAGCGTGTGTAGCTCTTAGCATTTTTCTTGTAATTTGATTTAGAGGCAAGAAAACCTTGGGAGGAAAGGAACATAGATCCCAGGTTGTGTAAATTACTTCATATTGAATCATGAACTTGGGGATTTGGGAAATTGGAAATTGGAAATGGGGCAGCACGGCAGCATAGTGGTTAGTGCTGTTGCCTCACAACAAGAAGGTCACGGGCTCCCACCGTCCAAAGACATCATGTTTGGGTTAACTGGTGACTCTAAATTGTCCGTAGGTCTGAGTGTGAGCAGCGTGTCCAGCCCCACCCTCTCGACCCAGGACCGGATAAGCGGTAGAAGATGAATGAATGAATGAATGAATGATGTGGAAATGATATACTTAATTATCTATAAATGAGTGCAATATGACAGGATTCAAGGTTAGTTAGTTTAAAAAGAAAAAAATGCGAGCGTTGTCTCCATCTGCAGAAAGTGCTGATCAGAATCACACATGCATGTGTGTGTGTGTATCAGTCATTGCAGCACTACTGTAACACCCACAGTACTTGCCCTGTGCCTGTAGTACACGAGTTTGCTTCTGTCGTCCTTCGACATGGACTAAAAATTCTGATTCAACAGTAACTTTGAGTTGGATTTGTATGACCTGGAGTCTCCTGGTGAGATGCTGGTGTGCTGGACTGCAGCGCCAGAGCCGTTCTCTGAATGCCAGCCAAATTGTAGTAGCTGTTCTACAGCGACCCTTACTGCAGATTGTTTTTCTTGCATTCTGTTGTCTGGCGTGTAAACTGACAGAAAACGTGATGAAGAACAACTTAAACCCTTCTACAGAGGTAAACTGAAGGAAAGTAGAGTGATGCCAGAAGTAGTAAGTCAAGTGCCCACAGCTGTAGCGTTACAGGGAGGTGACAAATAAAAAAAAAATAACCTGAAAAAATACAGATGCAGAGTGCGAAGGCTGGTTGCTGTTGGTGAAAGGCAACTGATTCATATGATGTCCACAGATGTTTATTTGATTCGAAGCTGCTCTGTAGACTCATAAAGGCTGAAAACCTTTCAAACATTTCTTAACTATGTTTTTCCTCCATCTATATGTGACCTTGTATGTACATTTAATTCATAACATAACCCAAATGACTTTATTTTACCCTTTTCTGGCTGCATAAAACAAGCCGTTGTGCAGTTGTTGGCAGACATGAGCAGATGTTTACATCCAGGCAAGTCTTCAGTGTGTGTTGATATGAGTGTTTGCTGTTGAGAGGTAATGCAGAGTAACAGTAATAATAAGTCCTGGTACCTGTTATACTGTCTGACAGGTTGTCTGAACAACTTGGGTGTAAATTGTCGTTTGCATGTTGCTAAATTGGTATGCATGTATGAAATATAGCTATTTATGGAAAGTAATTGAGCAGCTATTAATATATGTCTTTTAAAAATGTAGTTTGTTTGTTTTTTTCTTATTTCCCTTGGGAAAAATATTGTCACTCAACCAACACGGTCACTCAGTGTAGACACTACAAAGACATTCCAGGCAATAAATAAATTCAAAAACTGGGTTAATGCAAACCTTTCCCATGTACAGTAGCTGCTGGGAGCCTCCTAAAATTGTAACTACAGAAGATATCAGGTCTGAGGCAGCTATGGAGATACCGTGTGTTGAATCTGATAAGTGTGACTGGGACTGTTGCCAGTGAACAGCTACTATAAATCAAATCCTATGCAGCAGGCATGTACGGCAAAAATGACAACATTTGCAGTCTTTCAAGTTCCAACATGAATGTTGGAAGCAGTTTTGGTTGCTATAAAGAAAAATATTTTGTTACTGTTATTTTGCTTCACTTGAACGAGGGAAACACTGCACGGATGATATCTGAATTTAGCACCCAATGACTTATAATGGCAGACGGTAGAGAATAGTTTGAAGGCAGACTTAAAAAAAATATGTTAGAGTTCACTAAGTACTTTCACAAAAATGATAAAAACATCTGCTTTCTTTTTTTTATTTAGTAAGTTAAAATGTTTAAATGTCACATCCACTCAGTCTAGGTGTTTACATTTAAATATACCATGAATAAGTTCTTCCCACAATGCACCAGTAAACCAGTAAATAAGATGAATGAGTACTCTTAAGCATAAGGAGCCCCATTCACTGTTGCATTTCCTGAGCTTTGATCAGTGAATGATCTAATAGCAGATCCACAGATAAAGTGGGACTGTAGTACATGTGTATCTGACTTCTCAATCACCCTGCCTATTCTTGTCTTCTCTAGTTAGAATGTTCCAGTAACATGATACTGTATAAATATTTGTCCGACATAAGTGCAGCCCCATTCAGCTGATCCCGCGGCTTCGGCTCCAGCACAATGGCCCCTTATCCGAACCACGTAACTCTACACTCACCTCTCTGGTCATTATTGATGGCTTAGTAAGTGTTACAGTTACAAACCAATTACTCTACCATTAATGTTAGATGAGCTGCTCTACAAGTACAGCTTGATGCTTATCAGCTTTCTTCTCTTACATGCCTTTTTACTCTCACTAAATTGCACACCTTCTCCCGCTCTTGGTTTCAGTCTTTAATAAGTGGGAGGTGAGAATGACAGCTGGCAGTCTCAGCCCTACAACAGGGGAAATTTCTCTCAGTTCAAGAGGTAAAGAAGTCAAGAGGTGAGCAACATGTCCCCTTCATGACTCTGGGAAATCTGGTGACCCAGTAAAGTGATATCACACCAGCAAAGAGGAGGAACAGGGAGGGTGGAGAGAAAAGGAGAACAGTAAAGCGATGTAGGGATCGAATGAGCTGCACTGCCACCACAAAATGTAGTTTCAGTGGCACACTGAGATGCTGGCCATAGGTCAATGAAAGGTACAACACTTCAGTGACAGTATTTTTCCTCCCCAGATGTGTGTTTGAGACGTGCCAGACAGGTGTCTTGTTTTTGCGGGGGAGGGGGAGAGGAATGACAGTTCACAGCTCAGGTCGGCACCTTTCACATCTCCATCAACGGCAACTGCTGCGAGAAATCTATTACCACATCCCCTCCGTAACAGCTATTCCACTTAGGAAGAAACAGAAACTTAATTTGCAGCTTTAGTAGTTTCACTGTGTCGAGTAATATTCTTTAGTTGTTTTTTTTTTTTTTTATTTATCAGAAAGATTAAGTGCTCACCTGCCCTCAGAATCACCCATAAATCCACACTTCAACATTTTGATAGCAGTCACTATAAGAAGTTGAAACCTTTGAGATTATAATAAATGACACAAACTACAGTTTGCCTGGAAAAAAAAAAGTCTGGCAGCTTGGGTACAAATCCACAACATAATTTGATATTCTAATTCTAATCTCTTCAGTCTGTAATCTTAAATTCTCTCTGACAGGTTTGAACTAACCACATCCCTGAACTCATCCATACACTGCCTTTGTTTCACTACGGCTTATAGGAAACAGTGTTGTTTATAGGCTGCTAAAATGGGTACATTTGGAACTAAGCACATTGATATTGGTATATGTTGATTGAAAGCCATAAAACAGCGCAGTCTGCGGTAATTGTCTACGTTATATGATGCAGTGTTTTATTTGTTATCCATACGAAGATATATCTGCTGTTTTAAGAACCAAAAACCATCTCTGTGTAGTTTTATATCATCTCCCTGTTTTCTCTATTGTGCTCTAGTAACAACTGGTCAGTGGACCAATCAGAAGAGAGGATCTGATTGGATGACTGTTTTCCAACTGATAAAATTAAAATATAACAAACTTCAGGCAAAGGCAATTTCTGGCAAGGCTAGATTTTGGGTGCAGGTGGGGTTGGGGGTTGTGTCTTGGGTTGGTGACATCACAAAGTTACAGAAGTCCTGACAGGTCATTATAACACAATATTATTAATACCAAACTTAGACTGGCTGTAGAATAAAAAAGACATGTTTAAGACAATGTTTAGTATTTTTAGAACTGTTAAATATCATCAAAATTGTGTTTCCTTTAAGAGAAATTTGCAGAGATTGTGAATTGAATCTATTCGCAGTGAAAACAGAGTAAAGCTCAGGTCACTGCTGTTTTCCTCAGATTTAAAGATATCTGATTATCAACCAAACTACTGATTTGAACAGGCTTGGTCGGTTGGCTGAATCCTCAGGGATCATAAATGTCACGAACTAATTTCATGGCACCTAATTAATATTTCTCTCAAATATTGCAATACATTGTGGTGGACATCCCTAGAACCAATGCTTACATGTGTAAAATATAATATAGGGGGGGGTGAGCACATTAAAAAGAAAGTACAGCTTTAGTACAAACTGCAGTGCTCCCAACTCTAATTTCCCAATATGGATATTTGCTCTCTTTCTTTTCTTT
This sequence comes from Remorina albescens, assembly GCA_034769265.1. Taxonomy (NCBI): domain Eukaryota; kingdom Metazoa; phylum Chordata; class Actinopteri; order Carangiformes; family Echeneidae; genus Remorina; species Remorina albescens. Next base: position 10,812,363 of record CM068477.1, read on the forward strand.
ATTTTTTATTTTTTATTTTTTTTTTACTTTCTTATAAACAAACACACATACACACCTTTGTCTCTGTAGGTGGTGATGCTGAAGCCATACATTAGCAGCTTTGTAGAGGACCATGTCCTTAAGAATACGATGAAAAAGGAAGCAGGAACTTCCTCCTCAAGAGGGATGTTTTCCGCTGCACGTCCTGTCCGATTAGCTGGACCACATGCCCCCTTCCCTGCACCACTGCACAGTGAGATTATCCTTTACCACACGTTTGCGGAAAAAAAGTTTCATATTATACAGCATGTTGTGAAAATGCTCTCTATTGTATTGAGCCTGAGAGCGCTTCTATAATTCATGAGTTAGCCTTACCTCTCAGTCTATCACGAAGCTGTCATGAGACAAACCTCTGCAATTTTCGAATTGACTCTCTTCAACGCCTTTTAAACCAGCATATGTCTCATTTTAAAGTGGCTGAGTTTGTAAGATTGCATATCGTAGCTATAGAGGGAGACCCATTAATGCTTTCACAGCTACATAAATAGATAATGTTCCTCAAAGTGTCAATATTTCTCAGGAAGAAAACCTTGATAAACTACAGTGTCCATCAGCCGCCCTGTTATGGGAAATCAGGAGTTCTCCTCGTCTCCTCTAGAGTCCATGCAGGGACTGTTGAGGTGGAAATGCATTATCTGAGTGTCCAGCGAAAGTGGGAGGAGTGTGGCTAGCTGAAGTTTATGGAGATTTATGGCTTCTTCCCTGGGCCTTAATTGCCTCCTCCTCTGTGGGTAGTCCTGGGAGGCCCACGGTGCACGGCAACCAGCACTGGGGCTTCTGCAGGTGGGCCCACCAAAAAACGCTGTTTACTGAGACTTCTTATGGAGACAAATGGTGTCACGGGGCAATCCAAAAAACCAGACGACAAACAAAGCCGAGGAAGAGAAATAGTGGGGAAAAGAACAGCTGGTCACTGAAAGGGCTCAGGACTTCAACTTGGCCTTCGCAGACACCAAAAAGAGTTATGTGCGGGGGCCTTGGATTTAATGGCAACAATTAACTATCTGTCACGGTGGACTGCTGCGATAAAGTAGTGACAGACTCAAACTGCTGTATTCGATATCAGGACATTAATTTCGGAATGACAAGTCCACCACCAGACATACATTTTTTTCTGTGAAGTGTAAATCTTTTCTTTTAACAGCAATAGAAGTATTTATATGACAAGGGGTGACATGCAGAAAACATCAAGCAGGAGAAAGTGACTCTTTTTGACAGATTTAAAATGAATATACAGGTGTCCCAGCTGTCAAAAGACATTTGAACACTAATGGTACTCCCCTGCATTAGGAGAAACTGGAGAATATTACCTGAGTGGCAATACAATTTGACCTGAATTACAGGTCAACTGACACTACAGAGCAGTTTCTTTGTAGAAAATAAAGTTAAACACTTGCCTAATTGTTTTCCTGATGCAGTCAAGTTTACACTCATCATTAATGCCTCTGCTGTTTTAAGTCTTCTTCAACGGACACATTTATTGTCATCCCGGCCTCACCTGCGCAATCAGTGCCACACACCACTGATGCAGGGACTGTAGTATATATATAGATATATATAAATATATCTAAATAGTAAAAAGAGACAGCAAAAAATATAAATGTTATTTCTGTATCGTGGTGGTTTTTCTGTCGTTCTCTCAGGTTGGGCTCCAACCAACTCACATTAATCCCTATATACCTCACTCAGCGTACACACAAGTCCTAATAAGGACAATTGCAGCTTTCTCATTTTGAAGGCGCACGTAGAGGAGTGGTAAGGGTGGGGGTGGGGTGGGCACACTTCCCTCTCAAGTGGTGGGTTGTACGAGGTGTCAGGAGGACTGCTGGGAATGACAGCCTCATGTTTATTGCAGGGATCACGTCTTGAGTGACTTGTCTCCATGATGAGCTTCAGAGGGAGATGGCAGTAAGTGCACTAATGACTGCAAACAGTACAGCCATTCAAGCCATGAATACTGGATATTTATAGGTGCACATTTAGACACCCCCCTCCCCTTCCTGTTCTCTGATGAGCTGAAGCTGCTGCACATCAAACTGAGCTCACCTTCAGAACACAGGCAAACTCAGTGTTGCCATGATGAAGGGTTAAGAGGTACAAATGGTGGAAGGCATGACTATATAAGAGATGGGAGAGAGCAGCCATCACCTTCAGACCTTTTAAAGGACAGGAGTCACATTTTCTGCAATGAGAAAAGTACAAATCCCCTAATTTCCCCATTTATTTAACTATTAATAGCCATTAACATTATTATGTTCAATCAGCCACTCATCTACCCATTAAAGCTTCAGCCCTGCAGAAGGAAAGAAGTTATATATTGTTCAGGCGCAACCTGAAACCAGGTGCCAGGCAACAGGCCACAATTAAAAAATGAGATAGGTTCTGAGAGCCATCTGGATACCCCACCCCACACCCATGTTCACTGAGCTGGAGCGAGGACTGATGCTGCTCCATTATTCTGAGCTATCTCAGATCATCATCTCAGGCCCATTTTTTTTGTCAGTGACTCACCAGCTGCAGCAAAGCATGGTTTGTTGTGTTCAAGTAAAATGGGCACATTAAAAAAAAAAAAAAAATTGGACTTATTGGATTGCTTTTTTTCCCGTAAGTGACCGTTGTATAGTTCAGCCATAATAGCTCAACTCTGTTTTTATAGTTGTTCTTTTAGTGTTATTGCTATCAAAGGAAGTGTGAAGGTAAATATGAAAACGCACAACGCTGTCAATGTTTGCAGGAGTACCTCAGCTTTGAAAGGAGAGTCTCACAAAAGTGAGCAAAACCTGTGACCGTGCCTCGGTGAGATATTGATTTGGCTTCAGCTGTGTTTTTTCTTTTTCAGCTTGTCACCTCCAATGTGTGACCACATTTCCTGGAATATTCAACACATACAAAAATATTCCAATACCACACACCACCACACCGCACGATACTCCCCCAACATTCTGCCTGTTTGTGTGTGTGTGTGTTATGGTCAGATTAATATTTGCAGTCTGTGGCCCCAGATCAAACTGAACTGGAGCATTATTTGAATTATTATCAGATTTCACTTTCCTCCAACAGTTTGATGGTATGGTTTTTGTCTTTTTGTAAACTGCAAAGCCCTAACAAGGGCTTGTTAGGCTTTGAAATGTGCCCCTACGCAGGAATAGGTCTTGTTGCAAGGACATGTTTATATTCTGATTACAAAATAAATCAGATGTGGTCTCATGCATTCCCACCTCCAAAGCCGGCCTGAATGTTTAGCTCCAATCTCCAATCACACACACATTCAGAGCTTTGATTGCTGTGATATTTTGGTCGCAAATATAAATCTCATATTCAAACCTGAAGTGACATTTAATGACCTCACTTGTTACTGGGAAGTAACGCATTTCATTTTTAACCCAAGAGCTTGAACCTAAAACAAAAAATATGGGACATTCGGGACCAAAGGTGCTAAGGTGCCACTTTTATGCCACTATTTTTGACTTTTCAACTTTTTGACTTTTCGACACAAAGTGCTGGAGCCAATCCCAGTTAACGTTTGGGTGAAGGCAGGGTACACCCTGGACAGGTCACCAGTCCATCACAGGGCCAACACAAAGAGACAGGCAGAGACCAACAACCACTCACACTCAGACCTACGGACAATTTAGAGTCACCAATCAACCCAAACATGATGTCTTTGGATGGTGGGAGGAAACGGGAGTACCCGGAAGAAACCCACGCAGGCACGGGGAGAACATGCAAACAGCAAGCTCAGAAAGGTCCAGGGCCCGGGAACCGAACCCCGATATTGTGGGGAAACAACGCTGGCTACTATGCCACCATTCTGCCTTTGTTTCATTTCAGATAAATATCTGAAAGTTTTGTTCATTGTTCTCTGCTAATAAAACGGGGTAGATTTTGTAAAATGCACTGGAAAATTAAAAAAAAAAATTACTTTCTACTTGTGATAACATTACCCAAGGCATTTTTTTTATCTGTAACTGTCAAAAGAGGCTTCATTTTGTAAAATATATCAAACTTTATAAGAAATTCCAATTCCAGATCACGACCACTAGCACTCCTTTGTCATGTACATCATGGGGTACAACGTGCAAAATCAGGTTTTCCAGGGCTCAGGTAAACGCAGCGATTCCAGTCGCTGGGAACTTCAGCACTCCGAGCTGCAGTACCAATGATTTAAGGAACCCCCTTAACTTCCCCCCATTCTTCACTCTAATGAAGACCAGAGGAGAGAATATCAGGCCCTCAATCAGCCAACAAGTCCACTTCACATGTTTTGATGAATCTCCGCTCATGTGCAGAGTCTTGTGAGCTCAGGGGGATCACGCCTTGAGCCCTTATCAACATTCCTCAGAGGACATGGTCAACAAAACCACATGTGCTGTCACTGACAAGTGACGCCCCGACACAGGCAGGCAACACCTCAGCGTTCTAAGCGTGTGACGGCCTGGGGAGCCAGGAGCTGGATTGTTTGTGCGATCATGATCACATGATGTAATTTGTCTCGAAGCCTGTTGAACACTCAGCTGCTGCTGTGGAGTTTTTGTGTGTGTGTGTGTGTCACATGACTGACAGCAGAGGGTTTTGTAGAGGAAATGTGCAGTGTGAAGCAGAGAGGGGTCTTTTTCCCATCAGTTCTGCAGGACTATGAAAGGTTGTAATTGAGTAAGTATATATATATTTTTATTTAATCAATAATCATATGATAATAAGAGACAATCATGTCAATTCTTTCTGCAGTCAAGAATGTCTGTTATTGAGCTTGTGATTTAGCTGTCGCCACTCTAATTTTTTTGTAACCAGAAAAAAACATGTTTGGAGGAGAAGGTGTAGCTGAGGAGGAGTCATGGCAGGATCTGACCTGCTCTGTACTATATCCTGATTGCCAGGCAGGGCACCATTTGTAGTACGGTCTTTTAATCACACTGTTGCCACTCCCCTGTCGTCTGGTTTCCTCTAAATGGGATTACCATTATAAAAATTTACATCAGAGTAGATCGAAAAAGACTTGAAACTAGAAACTGAGACCTAAACCCATTTGGAAAACAAATAAAGGTTATAAATTAAGTGAAAAGTAGGGGCATTTTCCCATAGACTTCCCATAGAAGACTCCACTGACTCCTTTCAGTGGAGTCTATCTATACACTTCAGTATTGGCTTCACTTTTCAGCCCTGTAGTGTACACTGTCTTTTGTACGGTTTACATGAATATGTGTTTGTGTAGCATCTGCACATATAACATGAGTTCTACTGCCTCAATATGAAGAGGTGAAAGAAAAAAAAAAGCAGGGACTGGACAGGGTGGACATTTATGGAAAGCTAAACCAAATGGCCAATTTCTGTGTGTGATGCATAAACACAGTTCAAATTGTACTTCAGTGATACACCAGAAAAATTGAGCCAACGCGCTGTGGTCGTATGTTTTAACAGAGAGTGTTTGAGCGTGGAGCTTTGTGTGGGTTCAGGTAGTGCAGTCTAACGCTTAAATGCTAAGTCTGTAATTGGAAAATTGTCACAATCACTTACAAAAGAATTTTCATTACTCAACACCTAAAAAAATATCTCACAAGTTGAAACTTATATACATTTTGACAAATAACACATGAGCTAAATATTTCCTGCTCAGTCTACTGACTGAGTTCATGGTGTGACCATTTCAGATTTTTTTTTTTTGCCTTGAAGTAGCTTTCACGCCTCATAAATCTTCTTTTTTTTTCCTTCTCACACACTTCTGTCTCCCCTGATTTAAACACTTCAAATAAAATATGACATCAAAAAGAAACATTCTCGATATTCTCAGCATTTAAATACATACCTGTGTGGGTTAGCGTGACATGTTTGGCTTAGAAAACTTAACAAAAATAAATAAGAAGTTTGGTGGATTCTTTTCAAGGTTATGGCTTCTTCAACATGTTTTTGAACTGAGCTGAAAAAGTAATTGGTCCACGAGCAGAAGCTGTAATTTTCAGGTATTGTTCAATAGAGAGGGGAATCCTTCAGCTAGAGGAGCAGATAATGATCGCGACAGATGTGAAAATGAAATTAAATCAAACATGGGTGTGTGCGTCTGTTGAATGGGGTTTGCATGGCTTCATCAGAAAATCTGAGACCATGCCTATATTGACTGCGTCTGATCTTGTTTATTCTTACTACAACACAACCTGAACTAAACCCACAAGCTTTCACATTTCCTCAGTGATTTAATCATTTCATTGGCAGTGTAATGAGGGAGGGGGTAAATGAATAGAAGAGAGCTATTAAGAGAGTGATTAAGGCAAAATTGGTAGGACGAGAGTACTTGCACTGCTGCCTCCAAATGTTCGGGGAAAAAAAGGAAGGATGGGGGGGGGGCTTTTTTTTTTTTTTTTTTATGAAATACATTGTGGTAGGTAGAAGTAATAGAGGGAAACATCCAGTACTGCCTTGGAAAAAAAATGTTATCTGTCTTTTGCAAATTCATTTTCTAACCTAAGTGCTAAAATGTAAATAATTGCATCAAAAGCCCCCATGGGTGCATTTTTTAATACCACCTGTTTAATGCCAGTGTGCTACATAAAGACTACATACCTTATTCTACTCCGAAGTGGCAGGCACCTTATGAGAAAACAGGAAGTTAGCCAGCTGAGTGGTTTCTTTCTTTTGTCTGCACTGCACTATAACCCACAGACAGAAATAGTGCTATGGAAAGTGTGACTTCTGCCACAGAAAAAAAACCCAATATGTTCAGAGCGAGTAAAAATAGAGAAAATTGGCAACCTGCGTCTGGCTTGTGTGACCAGCGGGACTCAAGTACAGACGGGCTGGCCTTAGGGACTGAGGTGGTAGCTTTCTCAGAAAAAAAAAAAAAAAAAGTCTCAGCACAATGATGGCTTTTTTTTTTTTTTCTTGCTGGATTCCCACCAAAACAGGAGAGTGAATAGCTGAAGCGAAACCGCTGTCTCCAGCACTCTGAAGGACTGTGAGCAGTTGTGCAACAGTCGGCGCTCTATTTACTCGTGTTTCCTCCTGGCAGATTGTTGTTTTACACTTTCCACATCCTGCACATGGGGTGCCATGAGAGGCTGACGCCGCTGTTTAACTACTGCCTCATTTACAGGGTAAATCGAAAGGGTATGATAAATAAAAAAAAATAAAAAAAATAAAAAAAATCTGAATGGAGGAAGTAAAACCTGCTTAGAAACACTCTTATTAATAGTGACATCTTTTTTTTTTTCGTCTTTTGTTCTTTACAGCCTTGTGTGATTACAGGCCATAAGGGTTAGATGAGATGCCAAGCAGATGACTATGTTTCAGTATATACAAATGCACTCCCCCACCACACACACACAGATAATGGGGAAGAGAGCATCATGGAGAGTGAGGGTCAGGAGAAAGGTCAGTCTCCAGTAAACAAATGGCTATTTAACCATAAACAAATCATTGTGCCTCTTAGATGCAGCAATGAGAGATGTTACCTCAGGTGACATAACTCTTCAGGGTTGTATTTATCCTTCTTTACATAAACAAAGCAGCTAATTGACTGTTATCTACCATTATCTGCAGTTATATTATTATTATTTTTTTTCCACATTTATTTAGCGGCAGTGAAATGATTGTCATGACCTTAAGACAGATTTACAAATGTGCGCCTGCGGTCATCTGTGTGTTGTGTGTAAATGTGCGTCGGTCGTTGGTGGGAGCATGGAGTTTTGATTGAGGCAGCGCTGGCGGTTTTGTGTGAAAGGCTGACACGCCAAGCTGTGGTCACAGTGCGTGTTTGGCTATTTATTTCTTCTGCTTGTCTCGGTGAAGTCCTGGGAGGAAAAAAAAAGGAGCAATCTCGGAGGTACAGGGTTAGGAGTTCAAACAGGAAAAATAACACCCTGAAAATGTAGTTTAATCCCCCTCTTAGATTCTGAGGCTGTACGCTGTAATACATTGAGAGTCAGCGCTCATGTATCATGGAGTGGACAACAGTCTTTTTCCCACTGACAGACCAAAATTTTCGGCAGACTTTTTTGTGCATCTATCCATTTAATTTGAAGTGCAGAATTGTATTTTTTTTTTTTTATTTGAGAATAACAGGGGGCTATTCGCTGCAGTTGTTATGGGCAGACAATATAGCACCCCTTTTAACTTCGGCAAGAAAGGAGGTGATATTGAATAACAAGCAGGACGGCAAGACTGGATGAATCTGGTTCAACAGCAACTCTAAGCTGTCTCTCAAGCCCTAAGAAGTAAAGCGATCAGACCTGCAAAACTCGGAACAAAGTCTGAATCTATAATGGAAGAATTATGTTCTTAAACTGAAGGACCTCAATTCTGATTAAAGAGAGGGATAGAAATATAACTTTACTATTGCAGCGCAGAATATTATGAATATTCCCCAATGATTGCATCTGTCCATCATGCAGCGGAAGTCGAAACTGCAACGTAACCAAACAATTTTTTGATGTTGTACTTTGTTTCAAATGAAGTGTAGCGTTACATTTTGTGTGTCTTGCAAACAAAAGGTCACATTTCTGCATCCTGCAAATATGATGTTTTATGGTAAGAGCAATAGTCCAGTTCCAGCAGCGTAATATATTTTTTTTCCGCCGTGGAGAAGCTCTGTTGGCGAGTCAGTCCCCCACTTTGGTCCAGACTGAATTATCTCAATAAGTCTTGGATGCACTGCTACAAGCTTAACTACAGACATTCAGCATAATTCAGGCTTTCAAGTGGCCATCAATGTGTCAGCTTCCATTTATTTCATAAACTAATCTAAACCTGTAATTAATTAGCAGACAATCCCTGTTGTGCTATTTAAAAGTTGACATTTGGGGTTATAAATGAAATGTATTAGATAAATACAGTCCCAGAGGAGCAAATGTGATCACTTTGGGAACACCCTGATTCTTTTATCATCATCAGGCTCTTTCAATCTTAGGACCCCCAAAACGAATGACATTCCCATCATCCACAACTTTTACTTGTTGTAAGTGCTAATGATTTCTGTCGTTGTACAGGCAAGGAGAGCGCCATCCCCTTCCATCTGCCTTAGCATCATTGCCCCACAATAATAAGGTTGCGGGTTTGTTTCTCGGGCCTGGGGCCTTTCTGTGCTCAGTTTGCATGTTCTCCCCATGTCTGCGTGGGTTTCCTCCCACTGTCCAAAGACATCATGTTTGGGTTGATTGGTGACTCTAAATTGTCCGTAGGTCTGAGTGTGAGTGTGAGTGGTTGTTTGTCTCTGTCTGTCTCTGTGTGAAGGACTGGTGACCTGTCCAGGGTGTACCCCGCCCTCGCCCAATGTGAGCTGGGATTGGTTCCAGCACCCCCCGCAACCCGGAAACGGAAAAGCGGTAGAAGATGGATGGATGGATGGATGGATGGAGTCCAGCCTGCATGAGCTTGACACACAGACAGAGCACATATCTATAATGTCACAGAGACTAAAATCAGTCAAGGACTGCTGGTGTATCCTAATGTTACTCAGGTTTAGAGTTTAGGCTTGTGAGGGAAGAATGTTTTAGGCAAACAAGCTGTTCATTCTGGATTTTGAAAATAAATGCTTCCATGTCACCTACCCCTGGGAATCTGTTCGTCCTGTATTTGCATTTTATTGAGGTTTATGCCTCAAGTCCAAATTTGCCCTTTTTAAATCAAGATAATTATATAATATTTATAATCCAAAACAAAAACAAAAGAGGGGGGAAACAAACTCTGGAACTCCACCCCTGAAGTGTAGGAGTATACAGTAAACAATGCAAGTGCCATTGCCCTGCGTCTTGCAGATTTTCCTTCAGGCAGCCAGCCAAGGCGTGCTTGGCCTGCGTCCATGCATTGTGGGGCAGATAAAATGAGTGGGGCCGCACCAGCACTGATGTGACCGAACCGCGTGTTTTGGAATCCTGCAACATCGTAGATTCAGCTGCGAGAATACTGGACATTGAGGGTTTTTGTCCAAGGCTCCCACTCAGCCCTGGTTAGTTGTGTGTTTTCACACATAACACATATTGTTCAAGTGTGTAGGAGAGGTGAATCAGTGCAACTACTGTCCAAAGGTTGTGAGGAGGATGTTGTTGGTGTTGCTGCCATAAACTCTGAGGGGCCTGTGCTGTAGAGCTCTCACTGCAGCTGTGACACTTGACTTGGAATAATGGGGGGGGGGGGAAGATGCCTCTGAAAAGCCATGAAATGAACATTTCCTTTTAAAATGTTTTGAGCTGGGTAAAAGAAAACGAGCTGTACATCTGCAGTAAATACCTTGTTGGGTTCATGCTGTGTGTGATACACTAATGATGACAGATTTGCTGAGCTGAGTAACTGACACCCATAATCTAAGAATGACCTGCTGAGAAAACAAAGAAATAGCATTCATATTTAGAATAAACTTCTTGTCAAAATTTCATTCTGATCTAATATTGACTGAGGTAGATGTTACATTTTAAACTTTTGCTTTAAGTCTGAATTAACTCTGATGGCATCACCAAGACTGTTGCCTGTTGAATAGGAGCATTTGACTCCAATGCAGGAAGTATATTTGTGTTTCACCATTATTCTAAGCAGTAATTGGTTTCTAACCTTAATTTTGCTCTGTTTTGTGTTGGAATAAACTTTTGGCTCTGAGCCAATATGGTGCAGCATTTCCCCCAGAATGCAAATGGTAAGGTATATTAGTTCAGATATGGTGTCAAGTGAGCATACAGTTACAATCGTTTGCTTTTATTTTGCCGTCTCTGTTGCTCATATTTGAAGATTGTCATCTCATAACACTCAAATGCTCAGCTGCAAATCACACCTCTTGTTAAGGTCTGAGATGGCGGAAGCAATGGGACCCATTCAGGATTTGAATTAACATATTATGGGCACTGCAGGAGACAAAAGATCTCTTTTGTTTGTTTGTTTTGTCATAAATTCATGTTGGTTGGTTGTCTATTCAGTTCGAGGTGCTGATCTTTAATCCCCAGCCAAACAGGTCATTTGACATCCTGGAAAGGGTTCAGTGATTATTTTTTGAGACAGCAAATTTCTGTGTCAAAATGAGTCTTAGGCATTTGGAATGGCAAAGAAAATGAATGGAGGTCAAACAAAAAGTTCACTGCCGCCTAATCGTTGTATCGTGTAACTTTTCTCGGAAAATTCAAAATTATTTATATACATAATGTGTAAACATAAAAATACAGCTGTTTCTTTCTCTGTCTTCTAGTTTATCTTGGGTTATCAGATGCTAGAACACAAGTTTAAGATAAGTCGCAAATGCACCACCGGAGTAGGCTTAAAATCTACTCAAATAACACTTTCATATGAATGGCTGTGTTTTTTTAGTTTGAGGCTCATGTTTGGGGGAAGTGAACTTCACATGACGGTAATAAATGGAGTTTCCTTTTTGAAATCCACTCTACGCCGACCAGTGTGGATGACGACCCTGATAAGGTTAAACAAACACCGTGACCTATCCACTTCAAGCCACAGAGCAGCTGAAGCTCAGATAAAGTACACACACTGAGTCCCACCTGGTTTTACCCACTGCTTCTTTCTAGTAACTGCCTCAGTGCTGATAGTCATCGCCGTTACTTCATATCTGCGCCTGCAGGTGCTTAATGTACAAATTGTTAGTGTAGAAGAAATAATCCTGGAGCACAGTTATATGTTTTTATAAACTTATTTAGAGGGACTTTCTGAGGTGGTCTCAGTTGTGATTTAATAAAGATTATCAGATTATGCAAATAGAAATGCATTGTCCAAAATCTTGTTTGCATGAGGACGAACAATTCAGCTTGAAGCCAAACTCTTTGTTAAAATTAGTTTGTATTCATGAAAATCACCAAAGTATTTCAAAGACAATAATAAAGGCCAACAGTTTTAATGTTATAATACAATGTTAGCATGTGGATATTGCATTTAGTCATCTAAGCTTAGCACACTAACCTTTATTATGCGGCTTTATATGGTGCATTAGCCTGTGTACACAGTTTAATGAAAAATAGTAGTTGGGTCACTCTGGACTAGTTGAAAAAGCCTGTGGATCATTAAAATCTGTAGGTTTACTCCTGAGGGGACTATAATTGTATGACCAATCAATCCATGCAAGATATTACAGTCTAGACTGACTGTCACAAGCATGGCTGAAAATGAAAATGAATTATTTCTTGTAATTTGACTTTGGTCTGGATTGGCAGCATAAATCCAGAGTTCTTTTTCTTTGTGGTAGCCGCCGTGGAACAATGCTGGTGGAAATGATAGCCAGTATACAGTAGTCAGTGTCACTCTGGGGTAGCAAGCATGAAAATCTGAGAGTTTGGCCTGGGATCTGCCAGACCCATGCCCTCTGTTCCGCTGCCTCCTCAGAACAATCATACCTTGTTGAGAACTGCACCAGTCTGGCAAAGAGAAAGTTAGAAAGAGGAAGAGAAGGGGAGGGAGGGGAGGATGGGCAGAGGCTTACTCAGAGAGCCTGAAGCTCTGACTGTGAGAAAAGACTGTTACGCTATCTCCACAGAACCCCCTAGACCGAGGAGGGATTTTATCTCTCAGTCCTCTGGGACTGGAAAAGGCAATAGAAGGTTATTTCCTGAGAAGTAAAGCAAGGGAAGAGTGAATGGTGAGAAAGAAAAAGAAAAAAGAGAGAGGGGAGTAAGAGGTGAGTGAGTAGAATTTCTGAGTTTGCAAGATCCAGAATGGGAAATGAGCAGGAGAGAGGAACAACCCAAAGCGACAGAAACACAAAGCACAAACAAAACACAAACACAGCCCATTGGGCTAACCCTGCTTCCCACCTTTTCACTCTGCCATTTCCACAACAAAAACATCCCCATGCCGTCTGAGGCAGTGCCAGGTCAGAGTCAGAGATGCGCAGAGTAGTATATGAAACGTTTGGAGACTTTAATGTCCTACCTCCTTCGTACACAGCTCCTTCCTTAGTTAAAGCCACACAGAACAAACAGCTATCAAAGGAGAGTGAGGAGGCAGAGGCATAAATCCAGGATTGAATGGGACAGTGCAAAAGGAGAAAAAGCCTTCAAAGGCATCCATGTGAGGAGGCTCTTCTCTGGATGTGGGTCAGACTGGGTTTTCTCTTTTTTTTTCCCTCCGTCACTCAAAGTTAACGCCCACTTGGTGTATCATTCGCTATATTTACTTTCCATTGTTATATATGACTATCTGACATCTGAGTGGGACAGGCGATCAAAACCTGCTGCCTGCTAACATTCCTACAGTCAGTTTGCACTTACTTTATACTAAAAATGTACTCACTAGCTCATTTACGAAGCTCTGTAGTGAAGAAAACATGTCCTGACTCAATATTCTCAAGCAATGATCAAATTTTTTTGCACATTTTTTTTTTTTTCTGGAGCACTTCTTGCCTTTTTTTCGAAAGAGAAACAAAGAGAGGACATGCAACAAAGGGCCATGGGTCAGACTCAAACACCGACCACTGCGGTTTGGGCTCTACCAGGTGAACTGCTGGGAGAACTCCAATTTTCATATGAATCTGACCGTTATTACAAGTTCAGCTTCTGGTTTCACTTTGAGCACCATTTTTAGATCAGACCCTGATGGAAAAAGCTACTGAAGAATGTTGGTCTCTTTCCTTTCTCAATGCTTCTTGGAAGTTGTCAGTTAACACCTTTCACTTTATATGCAGTTGCATGAAGTGTGAAGGCTCACCAGAGCACAGAATAAAAGTGAAAAGTGAAGCTGATGCTGAGCTGTCTTAGACCTGCATTCTGTCTAAGGCCCTTTAGGGGGCGACACCACTGGTTTTAAAAAGAAGTCAGATTTTATTGAAATTGATGAGAAAGTGGCTCAGCAAACGTTTTCAGAATGAGTTTATGGACTCAACGTGTTGTTAAAAAAAAAAAAAAAGATTGAATTTTACAGCTCAAAAGCTCAAAAACGTTCACTCTCCAAAAATTTGAATTGAACATGAAATTTTCAACATGGATGTGTTTTCCCAATGCAGCACAGTCTACAACAAAATAGGTGGTGTGTTTATGCACTCATGTTATGGTAGGATAAGCAATTGAGCTAGCCCACCAATCCCTCCTCGACTCTTCCATCTCAATGCAAGGGTGACTTTGAAGGAGAGATTTACAGCGGCCCACCAGCGGTGATGCCATGATATGACAGGGTGATGTCCTTCTCCTCCCTCATCAGGAAGAAAAATGGACAGGAGCAGTTGGGCGCGTACGGGAGCGGGCCATCTGTCTTGGCTGCAATTATGCACAAAGCCGCAGACGCGTCTAGTCATCATACTTCCAACTGTGATGGTAGCAGGACCACATCTAGACAGACGGAGTTATGATCACCACACAACATGAACTCATCCCCTCTCTATAACACATCTGTTGGATGATAGAGGTGGACAAATGGAGGATAGGCCTCAGCTCTAATGACCTGCTACCCTGAGATCTATTGGAGGTGTTGCAACTAACAGCTATTTTCATTATCAACAATTTGTCAGTTGTTGAATCGCATAATGAATAAAATGTCAGAAAATGCCCAACTAAATTTACAACGAAAGAATATAAATCTAAGAAAAGAACCCAGCCCACAAACCAGTGGTACACTTGTGCCAGTCCCAAGCTCCCCGCATAAATGGGGATGGTTGTGTCAGGAAGGGAATCCAGTGCAAAACTGTAGACAAATCAAATCATGTAAGTCACAGTTACAACTGGCTTGCTGTGGTGACCCCAAATAGGGAAAAAGCCGAAAGAAGAAGAAGATAAATCTCAGAAAAGAAGTAATCTGTCACATTTTAGATGCTGAAAAAGCAAAAGTTTGGCTTTCTCAACTTGATAAATAACATAAGTGATCAATTGACAATAGAAACCATCAACATCCACACATACACATATATATATATATATCTGGAGTGTATCAGTTATAAGTAGGAAAACCGTATGTGAAGCAGATTTCCTGCTTGTCTTTGAAGTGTTGTGTTGAGAAACACAACACCAGTTTTTCTCACCTGTTATTCTCTTTCCCTTCTTCCGTCCTTCAAGAATGATCCCGCAGCCTCCTGCTATGGGCAGTTTTTACAAGCCTGAAACACAGTGCTGCTTCATGAGGCCTCCGCCTCTGCGTACACACTCTGTCTGTGCCCCATTCATTGGGACAGGTTTAACAGCCATTTATATGTTTTCTGTCACACTTTTGAGGAATTTTCCACATGTTCGATGTGCGATATATATTTTCTCGTCTTTTTCTTGTGTCAGGTTGTGGGAAAAAAAATGCTAAAAAAGGTTTTTTGCCTGCACAACTGTTCTTTTTTCCCCAAAAACTCCATCTGTAGGATGTCACGCGTGAACAATGAGCAGACACTAGCACAGACACAGCAGCAGCAGACAAAGGCCCGAGTCAAACTGTATGGGAATTTAAATAGAGCAATCCCACAGGGTTGATTCTCGTGCTCACCCCCATGCTGAAGCCCAGTCCTTTGAAAGAGGAGAGAGAGAAAATGGGTTAAAATTCTGTCAAGCGCTTCTGCTCTCCATCCCACTGTGGAAAACATGATTAGTTTTTGTTCAAGTCCTTGTGCATACATTATTGTTCCTCTGTATTATGGCTAAGCTTCTTTTTTTTTCTCACTCCTCTCCATTCTTTCAGGACATAAGAACAAAGGGAGCGTGATGTAAAAACTGTAGCTTTCTCATCACTGCGCATCATGTGTTTCGGTGGAAGAGTCTTTTAAAATGATGGCTGAAAACAGGTGTCAGGTATAATATCTGATGGAAAATACCAGACCATTTTCAAACTGAACCATATAGCTTGGAACAAATATGGATATGCGTGTGTTGGAAGGAAGTGGGTGGGGGTGGGGCTGTAGATGCAGCCGCATTCTTCTGAAGCTTTGAGTCACCAACCATATATAGGAAAACGCTTATAGAGAATAAGTCCAACCAATAAACAGCATTTGCACATCTAACGAGTGCTCTAAATAATCCATAAATCCAATTCAATGTATGCATTTTGCAGCAATCACAAATTGCATGTGTGATTTAATAAACCACCACTTCTGGTGGTTTATTAAATTCTGGTATGCAATGAGCCAAACAAGAGGAATGGGAATAAATTATGCAAACAAATACAGTTGTTAGTATTGCCAAAAAAAAAAAAAAAAAGTCTGCAACGAACCTCAGACCCTAAGAATATCGCCACTGTCTAATTTCTTTGTTTCCAGACGGACCAAAACAGCATAAAAGAATAAGTTTGCCTCCCTCCCATGTGCTCACAGCAGGCAAACATGAACGAAACAGCATCGAGCTGCAGCCACTCCGACTGCACGTGCAGCGCAGGGGTTGGGGTTGTTTTTTGTGTGTTTTTTTTTTAATCTTTTTAAATGAAATATTCTCTCTCATCCTCGGCACGGAGCTATAAGTGCTTCAGGTTGGGAGCGAGGTAGCAAGAGTGCCCCCTCTTTAGAAAACTAGATATATTTAGAAATAGGCACATTGAAGAATAAACCCCTCCAACACTAAAGACTTGATGAGGACAAAAAAAAAAAATAGATCACTGAAGACCAAAATCCTACCCCGGATAAATCACATTATAAGAATTCAGTAAGAACAACAAAAAAAAAAAAAAAGAACTAGGGAGGGATGCACAGATGGAACGGTTAGTCCATAACTGCTGAAATATTTACAGCAAAGTCTGTGCAGATGGTTCAATTATGATCGCTTCTCTGAGAGCCTCTGACAGACCATTTGTCATTTATATCACCTTGCTACGGAGTGAATCTCCACATAACTATGCAACGTTTGTGTTGAAATCATTGTAAGGTCATGACGCAGTTGTGTGTAATGGATACCCTGCTGTTTTCTTTTCTTCTTTTTTTTTCCCCCTGCTGTCCTAGAATGACTGCACAACATTTAAGATATTCATGTGCCTTGTGCACATAAAATTGACTGGAGTTGTAACAAGCTCAACAAAAACATAGCCACCTGCAAGTTACCATTGGAATTCAGTTACATCTTGACAGTTTTGGTGCTTTAAGCTTATTTGACTGCGTTTCTTTATATTTAATTTTATCAGAATCATTTAGCAGCATGTCAGCTGTAAGCACACACCAGAGCTTGTCTTTCCTATCCGTGTTGCTTAAGGTTACAGTCTGTAACTGAGACGTGTCTGCAGTTTATTTCACTCTATACCTTTTTTTTTTTTTCAATCATTCATCTTCTACCGCTTATCCGTTTCCGGGTCGAAGGGGTGCTGGAGCCAATCCCAGCTCACACCATCACAGGGCCAACACACTGAGACAGACCACTCACACTCACACTCAGACCTACAGACAATTCTCTATGAGTTCAATATTTTTATATTTGAGTCTTTCTTTTTGTTGGACAGTAAAGTCACTGAGGATCGTTTTTTTTGTTGTTTTTTTTTTATTCAACTTCTCTTGTTGTAGTTTAACAAGCAAATTTGCAACATCCAACCGAATCTGTCTGAAAAAACATCCTTTGGCCTTAATCAAAAAACATTTTCTAAAAGTGTGAATGTGCAAAAATAGTAGCATAAACAACACAAGTGTTCCTCTCATTATAACATGTAAAGAATGGGATGCAGAAGACAACAGTGGGAAAATGACAGCAAATGACAACATCACATTTTCTCTTTTGATTAAAAATGCGCCATTCTTTCTGATTTAAAATGGATGCTATCTGAAAAAAAAAAACCAAAAACACACAGAAAAAGAAAAAAGTTGCTGAGAAAAATGAGAGAAAGGCATGAAACTCAATCCACACATCTGCACGTAGTGGATGTAATTTTTCAGCTGGTGCAGTTGCTCCACTCTGAATTACTTTGTCCTCTGGCAGCCCTTATTTGGTTTCTATTAAAACTCCTGCATCTCAAGCGTTGGGAATGACCTATCTTATTACATAATTCATGCACAGAGCTGGTGAATAATAAATGTTTCTGCCCCAGTTGATGCGATGCCAGAAGTGGAAGAGCATTACACTATGTCCAGCTTTGCATCTCTGCAAACCAAACACTGCTGCCACAGGTTGTCTTGTTTTTCTTTTCTTTTTTTTTTTTCTTTCCTTTCCTCTGCATGCATAAGATTCTGCAGTCCAAACATACTAAATAATGAAACACCAACACAATGGCCTGCTGTTTTTCATTAATGTCTTGTTGTTTTTCAAAGCTCTGTTTTTCATTCTGAAGGCTATTTTTTCCACCCGCACTGAGAAATCATGAGGATGATATTTGCCTCACAATAACACAGTCATCTTTTAATCTCTGTTGCTCCTCCCAAAGGACCAACTGTCCATGTTAATGTTTTATCAGGTCTTTTGGGCCTATTCATCTCCCTCCTTTATGCAGATGCCAGTGAGGCATCACAGCATGGGAACCCAGTGTTTTTAAAGCAGCAGCAGCCAGTCGCTGCAAGTTACTGCGTAAAACTGAGCTTTATTAATAAACAAAAGCTGAAGTGTTTGCTGCCTGAGAACCTTCAAGTGATGAGACCCACATTAGGAACTTGTCAAGGCAGGAGTGGGGAGAGTCAGAGCCACAGTTGCTGTCATTAGTGAAGGAGCAATGGACTCCAGAGCAGCCTGGGGCAGCTCATCAGTACTTGTCACCGAGTCATTAGTCACCGTGCAGATGACAGGAGCTCTTGTAAAGAATATCTCGCCCCCTGTGGAGAGCCAAGTGTCTTCGGCAATAGGCAGCTGACCTTAAGAGCATCTCTGGTCCTGAGGGGGCAGAGTTGTGGAGAGGCAATATGGGTGGGAGCAGGGTGAGGGTGTGCAGACTGCAGGGCACAGCCAGGCCAGGACCTTTCCTTTCTGGAAGATCCTGGTAGCTGACCTGCCCCTGACCCCATCTGTACAATGAAGTTAGCCGACTGGTGACTCCTGCACACTCTGATGAAAAAGCAGATTCCCCAGAAGAGGACAGGAACAGAGAGTGTGAGAGAGAAAAAGAAAAAGAAAAATCTGGGGCCCCAGCGAATGAGAATGGGACACCCAACAGTGACATGCTAATCTGCTTGGCTGATGATTAGGACTTGTGGAGAATGGGGGGAAGGGGGTGATGGAGAGGTTGGAGAGGAAGAAATGAAATGATGAGGGGAAAAAAGATAAACCACGGCAGTTCTTTTTGATGCCTCTGCCTTTTGATTGTGTCTCTCTGCTGTGCGACGTAAATGACAGCAGCTCTGTCAGAGTGGAGGTATCTGTTCAACATGTGGACGTTTGACGGGTGATTATGCTTTGATGTTGCCGCCCTGTCTGGATCTTCGGCAAGACACCAAACGCAGGCATGTTTTGATATTCATTAAATGCACCTCTTTATAAGCAAATTCACTGACACTGGATGAGAGAAAGTTTCAGTGATGACATTAAATCTGCAGCTTCTGAAAAGTTGTGGCTTTGGTGGATGCTCACCAGTCGACCCATTCACATAGTGGTCCATGTTTTTGATACATTGTGTTTTGACATAGATCAAGCAATTTGGATATATTGAATCCTACCTGGTATTTACAGTCTGGGTTCAGCTGCAGGGAAACCACTGAGATCAAAGTTTTTGTCTGCTAACAAAAGCTGCCTTTCCATATTTGGTTGGATTCTGACCAGTGAACAACATGATTGTCCTTTAAGATGGTTCCAGTCAGATTAGACGATAATGATGCTGCTGTGATGTGGCTGTGGGATCGAACCCTGATCATGATCGGGTTGGGCAGCCGAGTGGCAGACTTCTTGACTGTGAAGTTATGACATCCAAACTGAAACTTTTGCATCATGGCTACGATAGGAAATGTGGCAAAGTGCATGTCAGTCTTAATTTACCGACTATTGGTTTCAGACGGAAAATAAACAGGGGCCTCCTGTCTAACTCTTTATACTACATCTTCTGACCTCATTATTGTTACCATAGCCTCTAAATGTTGAGCAGCTGTGAGGAGGTAAAGGGCTGCAGATCTTGGTATAGCTAAAAGAAGTATTAGGTTGTAGCTAGCTGTGTAAATTAGCCCCAGTTGTTCTCTTAGAACTATGACCAAACTGACTCATCCACAATGAATTTGATGCTAACTTTGGTGATGGAAAACGTGACGAGTTCCTGGATTGGGCTCAAAAGCTGGTGGCTCACCTCAGCCAAAGTTAAAGGAAGCCCATATTATCTTCCTGCTCACAGCCTAAACCAAACTGCCAAATAAGAAAGAGCATGCTTTGCAGCTCATGTGTTTGCAGTAGCATTCAGGAAGACATTCAATCCCATAGATTTGGCCTGCCGGCACCGGGGCTGTTAAACCTGCGACGGGGGAAAGTCAGGTGTTTGACAATCGACAACTGTGATAGAAAGTCAGGGGAACTCGTCCTCTCAATATGATCCTTTCTACCATATGAAACATGAATGAGCTGCTCAAGAATGTACAAGATGTTCTTCTTGAACTGAATGTGTTATTGATTACCAATATTAGAGAGAGAAAGAAGGCAAGATTCAAGTTTTCAGTTTCCCACGAATCTGCGTGCTCCCTTCTTGTCATGTCAAAACCAGTGAAGCAACCACTCGCCCTGCTCTCAAATGCGCCCAGAAATTCTCCCAGGAGGGACACCGTCAAAGTCACATGGAGAATCACTGCACATACTGCAGCCACCTTGGACACTTTATTCCTGCCTGTTTCAATCCTGATCATCTTTTGAACCTTGCCTGTAATTTGGGGGGGAATTCTTTATTTTCACATCTGCCTCTCTTAGTCCCCTGTTTGAGAACCACGACAATGTCAACATTGTATTTACAGCTTGTTTCCAGCGTTCCCAGGTGGTCAAAAAAAAAATCAAGAAGAAATCAATGTGAACCAAAAAACAGTGAAGAGTGAGAGCCAGAGTGACACAAGAAATACAGCACGTTGACAACAATCCATTAGGTAGACTCATACATCACTGCAGTACAATAGCAGACTTCACCCAGTGACAACTTCCATATGGCGTGTTCCTCTCTGTCACACACACAGCAGACTGTACTCTGTCTGAGAAGTAACATGCTTTAATGTATCTACTGCATGAGCCTTGGGAGAGGAAGGGTGGCCCAGAGAGCTGCCCCCCCACCACCACCACCACCAACATTTGTACTTTAACTCCAAACCTTCTCTTATTCACGTGCCCCTTTGTGCTCTCCACAAACGGTGTACTCAGTCGCATTATCATTACAGAGGAAATCACTCATATTAAGCCTCTGCACTGTCATTTGCCCCACAATCTCAGCTGTGCACTGCCAAGCAAGCGTGGCAGGACATAAGATGCATGCAAAATGAGATTTGCATAAACAGTGTTGCTCAGCCATTCATTTATTTTCTCCCCTCAGATGGAAAAAAAAAAGAAATAAATAAAAATAAAATAAAAGATGCCGGCTGCTTGCAGAGGACGCCCCTGAGGCTGCATCAAACAGGTGTTGTTCCTGGCATTGGGAATTCAGCGATGACATTATTGTAATAACAACATAATGACCTCATCATGGTTTCAGATGTAGGCGTGCAGGGAGGGGAAGATGGGACAAAAAGCAAGTGGAGCAGGTGGCAGCTCCTTCACCGGTCTCTTTAGCGTGAATCATTATGTGGCTAATGGGCTCATATCTGTGTTTCTCTATCAGCAGAGAGGAAAGGTAATAAAGACTTAAGCGGCAATTAATTTCTGATCAGATACTCCGCAGCCACAGCAGAGGAGCAAGACCCTGCCACCCAAGACCTGATTCCAAAGAAATAGGATTAGTTAAGAGGATGTGTATGAGTCACTACCGGCTTTCACCCTCTGTGTGGTTATTTACTTTCTGTTTTACTATGCTGTCATGTTTTTATGCTGAAAACCTTCAGTGTTAGAGTGTGGAATTACAGCCATTTGTGCTTTATTCTAAGTGCAGTTGAAAGGCTTGGAAGCCAACAGAAACACATACTTCTTCTTGGTTTCATTCTTTACCTTCTGACACAAGTACATTTTATCAGCGCATTACTGATTAAACAATTTTTGCAGCAGTGCCCTCCTGAAGTAGCCAAACATATTTGGTTTCTGCTTAAATGTTGTTGTTTTTTTTAACTTCATAGTTTCAGTGTTTCAGTCTCTGAGAAAAAAAAATGAATGAATGAATGAATTTAAATATATATATGTGTGTGTGTGTGTGTGTGTAAAGGGGTTGACAGTACTAGCTAACTTTTTCGTTATCGTCACAGTTTATTGATTGAATATCAACTGAAAATATTAATTCATAGCTGATCTATATTTGGGGCAGCACATTGCAGTGGTTAGAGGTTCTGGGTTTGAATCCCAGGCCTGGGACCTTTCTATATGGAGATGTTCTCCCTGTGCTTGGTTCCATCCGAGCTCTGGCTTCCTCTTAAAACAGGCATGTGCCTGTAAGTGTAAATGTGTGTGAATGACATATATATGTATAGACAAATGACCTGTGCAGGATGCAACCTACCCTTGGCCAGTGTCAGCTGTGACTGCTTCCCGTATCCCCTCACAGAAAAGCATTGGAGCTGATGGATGGACGGAGATGTATTTTTGGCCTATTACCAAAAATATCCAAGAGTCATTAAGCATACAATCTGTAAAGTTCTCACACAAGACCACAGACCACAAGTTATTCTTTAGGTATTTTTAACACCGTATTGTTATTGTAGTGTTTGTCCACCCCTTGGTTGAAGTTATCAGGGTAGAGGAATATTGGAGTAGCTTCACCTCTATCTAACATGTATCAGTGGTGTGCTTATTTATATACTGTATACACTCCTGTACTGTCTAACAGTATATACAGGATTTCCCATGTTGATACGTGCTGCAGATGCATTAACATGTAGCTCATATAAAGACTGTATGGAAAAAAAAAAAAAAAAAATGGACCATAGCCCCTTAACAATGAGAATGTGATTGTGTAATTGTAGTTTCCAAAATATACAGGAAACATCACCAACAATGTTTTGTTTAACTTCTGCGGTGAAA
This sequence comes from Remorina albescens, assembly GCA_034769265.1. NCBI lineage: Eukaryota > Metazoa > Chordata > Actinopteri > Carangiformes > Echeneidae > Remorina > Remorina albescens. The sequence continues at coordinate 10,835,294 of CM068477.1, forward strand.
TGAAACATATGTCTTCATCCAATCCAGTCTAAATACAGAGTCAGGGTTTGGTCATTTGGCATTTTCTACATCTTACTCTTATTTTACACTTAAAAACTACATGTCACTTTAAGCCTTCAGGAACCAACTTCATCAGCTTAAGCAGCAACAGTGGTGGCTAGGTTCACCTAAGGTACCGGCGAGCTGATAAAGAATCCACAATTTTCTGCATTGTTAAATTAACAGGAATATGTAGCTTGAAACAACGACAGCTCCTGCATGAATTTCAATTGTTATTTAAAGCAGCTGTGTCCTCAACTGCTGCTAAATGAGAGACTGGCATTAATATAGCCAATTTGTTGCATACCAAAGGGTTTCACCTCACTCATAAGTGTCTGTCTTCTTCTTCTACTGTAAATGGACAGCCAATTAATACACCGGTGGGCAAAATGTGCCGCGGTATGAATGACAAACAATGTACCAGACAACTAATCTTTGCTCTGATACATTAGTGCTCAGATATTTTGGAGTGGCACAGCTCGATTGGCCATGTACAGTTAACAAAAAATTAAAAAAAATGTTGGATCAGTGTCCTCAACTGGAATCCAAAACTAAGAGCCTGACAGACAATGAGGGGATCAAGCATCAGTGTGAATAATGAGTGAATAATGTTGGTTTGTATGTGGTAATGTGTTAATATGTGGGGTTTTTTGTTTTTTGCATTCTTTTCATTTACTTGTGTTCATGTGTCTCCATATGTGTGTGAGTAGGTGGGTGGATTAATACATAGCCTGTGTTGTTTGGTGTGCAAGTGGGTGATAATGAGTGTGTGAATATGCATGTTTCAGTTGAATGTGTGCAGTCTACACATGGCCGGGGCTTTGGGTGAGGGCTGGTAGACTGCTGCAACAGTTCAGTGAAGGACCCCCTCCCGACACCACAGCCTCGGCCTCCTTACACTCATTTTTTTCATCAGAAATTTCATAGATGCATTTGGGCAGCTCAATGACAACACGTCTCTATTCCTGCTCCAAAAAAAAAAAAAACAACAACCTCCCAGCACCGAGCAAAGTTCCTTACTGAGCTATAAATTGGCATTCTGGGGGAACCGCTTCGCTCAACTTGACCGAGTTCTTTGTAGTTTGAAAGCCTTTTGAAAACTTTTTTCTTACTTTGTCATTGAGAGACACTTTCATAAAACCTTAAAAAAAAAAAAAACCATTTTCTTTTATACTTATATACTTATATTGCACATTGTGAGGGAGGATACTCTAACTGCTTGCATTGTGTCCCTTAAAAATTTCTTTCCTGTATTCATGTACAATTTGTAAAGGTCTGTTATATTATTCTAAATATAATCTGCAGTCCTTTAGATTCTTTTCTCGGCTGTTAGTTTGCAGAAAAAAAAATCACGATACATTACTGTTTCGTTTTTTTCTTATTTTTTTCTCAAACTCTCAGCCAAAGTCTAGGATATGCTTTATTAGTTATTTCCTGTGTAGGGAAGGAATGGCAAATCTGGAAGGTTCCTTGCCTCTGAGGTGTGAAGCAGGCCCTGTTTTTTTTTTGGTTTTTTTTTTCCCCTGCATGAGGGCCTCTTGTTGGGGGTTGTGTGTGTATGTACAGGGGACTGTGGACAGAGAGGAAGGGGGTTAATCACGTTTGCAACAGGACGGGCTTCCCCTTGAAGTGGGAGACAGTGGTAGGAAGTGTCCAGATTTATGGTGCTTCATAGTCAGCCATTGTAGCCACCTTCACCATGGCAGTTGACCAGCAGACAGAAGGGGAGAGTGTGAGAGAAGCTGTAAATCACAGCGAGAGTGTGGCTCAGACACACACACACACACACACACACACACATCTAGCACTATGCTCACAGTTCACAGGCAGCTTAAGTGTGAAGGAAGCCTGGCTCTTCAGTGGTCGGCTGAGAAGATAGAGTCGTTCTCACTCTTCTTTCATAAAAAGTTTGAAAATAGTTTTCTTCTTCTTCTTCTTCTTCTTTGACCTTCATAACTTCTCAACTCAAACGATTGTCATTTCTTTGAATGAGTGACGTGACCTCCAAAGCTCACAAAATCCTTTTGAAATACTCTTAGACTTAAAAAAAAAAAATCCATCCTCAACCATTAAAAATAAACATATAAAAAGACAGGTATGTTGGAATCCAGGGAACACTTACCTCTGCCAAGGCCATAGAGTTGATTTTAAGGTTAAAGGCATCAAAAAGAAACATATTTGCTTTTTTTTTTTTTTTGAGAATGTAGGAAACTTAATGTAAACATAAACGTAACGAACCCAGTCTGCTAAACTTCAAAATGTCAACGAGTCAGTGAGTGGTGGATTTTTACGTCAATCTGATTTTCATTTTCATCTGTCAGACATCAGAATCATTACAGTTCCTAGATTTTCCTGGCATTACATGTGTGTCTGTTGGGTGAATTTATAGTTACACAAATATGTCGTGTTGCTTCAGCAGTATCTATTTGGCAAAGTTCCATCATCAATTCATCATCACTGGATTTAATGCTTTTGATTTTAATCAATGTTTTTGTAGAATAGACTATAACTAGAAGATGTAAACAACAAATTATTCAACAGAAAGACATTAAATTATAAATTGAAATTGCCTGCTCAGTTGAGTTTTTTATTTACCTAATTTATTGACAATGTAGTGGAATTTTGGCAGAAATGACTAAAACTTGCCTCGAAACAAGGAACTTGCCTCTATTCCCTACAAATGAAGAGTCATAAAACATAAAACAATGCGTTAAAACCTTCTGACACTTATCTGGCCCATATTTCCATGGCCAATGGTCTGACAGAAATTAGATCACATGACACTGAAATCTGCCAAGCATTTTTTTATGTCCTACTTATTAAGACAGAAACAATAAAAGGCCTGAATACAGTGAAAATGAAGATGGTAAATGCGGACAGTCTCACTGGCAGCAGCAACATGACTACTGTGAGAAGGCTTAATCCAGACAAATAGCATCACTGTTACTCTTGGCATCCCCCGGGCTAACGGGGCTTCCGATCTAGACACCAATGTCTAGCTCTGATATTGCCACAGGCTTCCTTTCAGAGACAGGACAAATGACTGATTTCAGCAAAGAAAAAAATGATTATCTCTATTGCATCTGCCATGTGTGAGTCAGTGAGGTTTCATTATTAGCTACAGTCTTGTGTGCACATGCAGGTGACTGCCAAGTCGTGGGAGAGCATTCATGGAGCCACAGAAGAAGTGTACTCTTACATCGCTCCAGTCTGACGTTCCTCTCGATGGAAACGACTTTCTTTGCCTCTTTCAAGCACCATTGAGTCTATTTCCTTCACCGGCGGCGTGAGGATCACTTACCATGCAGCGTGAACGCGTGTGCATCTTTGCAAATACACATGAGGAGAGAAGTGTGCTAGCGCCTCATCCACAAAACCCTATAAACCAAGCTGGTATCCATATATCTGAGTTTAATGGTTTCAGCGGACGGGGGTGGGCTCTTGTCATGTTTCGACTGCTGTGCCCACATGGACTCTGGCCCGGTTAGACCATCCATCCTCGTGGCGGCTGTGAGGCCCCCCTCTCTGAACGTGCGCTGTGCCCAATGTGTACACAAGATCTCTGGCCTCAGCGGGGAATGTTTACCCAGCTGAAGTCCAACAGTGTCGCACTCTCTCCCAGCTGCACTGTACTGACTGGAGAGGAAGTCACCTAGGACAAATCTATTGACCAATGTCCAACATGTACTGTAGAGGTTTCTCTGAGGTTAATGTGTCACTTGAAAAGAAAAATTTTGTTTGAGAGCTTCAAAGCACTCTTTTTTTACCTTTACTTAACTGATGTGTAACACTTCCAAAATAGCAATTTCTCTTATGCGTTTGGAGATGAACCACATTTAACCAAACAAGTGATAAAACAACACACCTACAACAAATCTACCTACAGGTACGAATAAAGTAACCTGACCTGAGCTGACACAAATGAATCCAGCTAATTGTTCATCCAGCCTCAAAAATCTTTCCTCCCATAAAACAGAGCTGTTTTGTTGCAGAATATGTTCTGATTGCATGATAGAAAATTGCAAAGCAATGCAGGATTAGGAAGCTGGATCAGCAACAATGCAATGCAAAGCAGCTAAGCTTTGCAAGACAAAAAAAAAAAAAAAAAGCTTTCTGTAATATGTAAATTTGTGATGCAATTGGAGCTGGTCGGTTGACAGTTTGACTGGTGGTTTCCAGTATATTTGGTCTTGAAAGAAATAACAGGAAATTGAAACAAATTCCAAAACAAAGTAGGTAGCCGCAACCAACGGGATTTGGAAAAGTTAGATCCTACATGTGCAACGGATGATAAATTAAAAAGTGCAAATGCATTGACTGAATCAGTAATGCAATAAGTTCTGTCGTTAACCTTCAAACAAATGCTTAATCACCAGTTCTCTGTCAACTCCAGACCAAAAAGAAAGAAAAAAAAAAGGAAAAAAGAAGTGTTTGACTACACCTTCAACCCTTTGCCCAGCCATAATTCAGCCCGTCAATCTGTCGGCTCCAGCCTTACAGTAGCTCCATCATCAAGCAATAACGCTGGACTCAATCGGAGGTAAGAAGATGATGCCGTGCAGGGATGGTGATTCTCCCCTCCGTGATAAAAGCAGCTTCTGCCAAGTGCTGACGAGATTTATCGCAGTGTCTGTTTAAACGTAGCCAATTTCACTTTAATATGATATTAAAGAATGATGCATGCCTGTGCTTCAGACGTTCCCATTGAGGGGGTCTCGTCTGCCCGTGGCAGCATTCAAAACGCAGCGTGGCGGGCCAGTGATACAGCTGATGTAATGTTCAATATTGATAACAGCCCTGAGCAGAATGGGCTTGCATCATTTGGGAAAATATTGTGTGATTTTTTTTAATTTTTTTTTTCAGACTACCATTTCTTGGCCCTGCGCCTGGATTCGTGCCATCCATCAGTTCAATTTGATAGGCAGATATCCACAAAGCTCTTATCACTTCCAATGAAATGAACTCTGCGAACACAGAGTTCATTTCATTCACATTGTGCATATGAGGTGAAATTTTCTTCATGGGCATCTCTGAAAACTGAATTGTTGTTAAAATCTATGTTTAATAATTTTAAGTATTTACTTCTAATATTTGGTCAAAAAAATGGTGTGTTGGGGTGGAGGGCAGAAGCTTAATTTAAAACATGGTTGTTGAAAGGAACAAACCAGTGGTTTTTTCTTTTTTCCATTCATTTATTTTATTTTTTTAACTTATTTTTAAAGGTAAAGCACTAGACACTTTTCAAATTCAATAGAATGTAAATTATAATTTTATTACAGCTAGAGTTCTTCTTCTTGTGTATTTAGATGAGATTCCAGTAAGCAATATTAGGATCATATAGGCATATAGGCAGAGATGTGAAGTTTAAAACCAACATGTCCCCAGATCAGAGCAGTTACTTTGAGGGCATATTATCATAGTAAACAATTTCACTATGGTAAAACTAATCACCATAATTTATGCTTTTTACCATTACTGCAATTGTGTAACATTGACTCGTGTTTATAGTGAGAGGGGCTATACAACACAAAATGCACCTAACTGACTTTAGCACTCTACAAAAAATGTATGGAAACCAGTGGCTGTGTGGAAAAGAAGGGAGAATGTGCTAAGACAATCTAGGACTGAACATTTGAAAGTGATCAACAAAACTAAATCTGATTCATATTTAATGCAGAAACAGACACAGTCCCTGTACACAAACCCTTCAGTTTATAAGGTTTTTGGACAAAATAACAATTTTTGCAATCAAATATGTGCTTCTGTCTGTGTGATGGCCCCTCTTCCTGCCTCTGTGTGCGTCTCCAGTGTTCAGTCTGTCAGCTCTTGTTGATTTCCGCAGGGGAAGTTGCCTCAGTGTTATCCTCAGACAAAGCACTGACCCTGGGGTTAAGGAATGTGAACTCGGGGCTATGACGATCAAGACCTTCCCTCAGGGCGGACAATGCCGAACACCTCAGCAAACGCCCTAATGATCTCACATGCTTTTGTGTTCCTAATAGCGCACCTTTTTCCTCGGTGCTCAATCAACTGGTTACGTTTCAGTGGAATCGGGGTTAAAAAAAGATGAGACATCAAGTGTGTCCGCTGAATAAAGACAAAATCAACTTTTTGTCTGATTACATGCTTTAAGTAGTTCCCTCTATTTTCATAGGAAACTTTGCTTAATTTGTTTTTTTTTAAGGGATTCTTGTCCATCAATAGCTTACTATACAACAATATTGTTCATTACTCAATTAATGAAATCATTTATCCAGCAAAAAATGTCAAATTTTCACTAGTTACAGATTCTTAAATGTACTTTTTCCCTCAGTTTTGACTTTTAGACCATCAGTTCGACATTACAAGCCTTTTACCACTATTTTCCGACCACTGACTAAAAAAATTAATCAAAAGAAAATTGCAGTGTATATTCATGCACATACATTCCTTAGGATCGAAAACCATTGTCATTGCCACTGAAAGAGGCCATAATCACTTTTACGGATGAGCTTGTCGTGAATGGTCAAAGTACAAAGGAGACCAAAAGGCTCTTGTCTCATTTATCACCCACTTTAGGAGAGGCAGAAAGAAGAAGAGGAGGAGGGGGTGCCTGTCAAAGCAACCATAGCAGAGTGTATCGTAACAGTGGTGGTCTGTCATCCCCTGAGGCCCAGACACATTGCTTAAAGTGGAGAAAAAGACAGCACAAGAGAAGGAAAAGAAATGGAGGGAAAGAACTGAGCCAAGACATTTTGCCAAGACTGTAGCGTATACTTGAGGCCTCTGTGAACAGAGGTGTGAGGCATTGAGAAGAGCTGAAATTACCTCTGGAGAATTTATATGAAAGGAGGTGAGGGGTCAGACTGCTATTAATCATGGCTCAAGCTGAGGATTAAATAGCTCGGTGTAGCGGGCTGATGAGAGGACCTGGCCTGATGGAGGCATTTAAAAAAAAAAAAGGCAGTGTTGTGTCTGTCTTCTATTACAGAGCAAAGACCTGAGGCACAACAGCTTTCTGGAGAACGCACAAATAGGGTGTCCAATCAACCCCTCCACCTCCCCCCCCCCCCCCCCCATGACCATTTACCTAGCCAGTTAAGTCACTTAACATCATTGTGAGAACATGACACGCCAGACTATCAATCATCAGGCATCATGTGATGATTGATAATTGGTCGCTTGGAAAGTAGTTCACACAAAAGCTAAGGGCCTCTCTACTTAACCATCTGCACACCTACCCAGAAACACACATCATATAGAACACACATTCTCTCACACACACACACACACACGAGCACACCTTGAATCAGTGCCCAGTCAGACTTAACTTTTCTTTTTTTTTTTTGCTCAACTGCCTTTGATCTTTGATATGCCATGCATTGCATTAATTATGTATCCTGCCTCAGAACGAATGTGGTGAACACCTTCAGGTATTTAATAGGAGCCTGATCATCATAGGGGCCCAGAGGATGACTCCAGGATACATATATACAGTAAATGCTGCATTGCCCCTATATGCACTGCATAAGGGATTTACAGTATAGAGAGAAGTCAAAGCTTGCAACTACAGTGCTCTGCTTCAAAGCAGGAACATTTTCCTCTTCTGAAACAAATACCTGTTCCGTATATGTGCAGGGTTGAGGATTTAAAAAGAAGAGGAGCACACAGGATAGATGTGGCTTAAATTAGGCAGAAACCGATGTAGCAGCAGGAACAATGGCAGTGAAAGGATCAAGATCAAACATATGCAAGGGAAAGTTATGCAAATTGAGCATGGTGCCGTTCGCTCTAAAGCTAGCCTGGAGGGACTCATGTGGATCTGCCCCAAACTTTTATGCCTCTGCAATAAATTTGTAAAAAAAAACGTTGTTTCCTTTTTGATACGCTCTTGATGGATCACACAATGGATTTCATAAACACTACCAGATGCAATGTGGGAGTTTTGACAAAAATCTTGGTATTGTGACAGTATAAGGATTTCACTTGCGCAATTCAACAGTCTGGATTTACTTTTGTTGTTGTTGTTGTTTCACACAACATAAACACAATGTCTCATTGTTCCACTTAGAAGGAGGTTCAACATCTGGATTTATTAAGCTTATTTCATACACTGCATTTTCAATTAAACCCTTTGTGATGCATGTAGTTCGTCTTGATCCATCAATATGCCTGTAGATCTCAAATTTCTCAAAGCTATAGCCATTTTGAGATGAAAGAAAGACATCAGATTTGATATCAGATCAGGATAAAATGCTATCAAGCTGCAATCCTCTGGTGTAGGTGCGTGTCTATTTCATTTATTTATTTTGATGTTGTCGCAGCTCCTAGTGAGAGATAGGCTAATTGCTTCAGCAGCGAGTAAGTGCAGTTGAAACATCTATCTACTGAGCCAACAGCCCCAGTTCAACAGATGTGACCAGGTTAAAATAACAGGAGATAAGCAGTGCAAAAAAAGACAAGAAGCCGCCTCTCGGCTGAAAAAGCTCCGCATGATCTGGAAAAGCTCGAGCTGGAGGAAAACTGTAAACTGACTTTTTACATAACTCGGGTGAAATGTGCTGTGCATTTATGCTTTTTTTTTCTTTTTTCTGTCTTCTTCTTCTTCTTCTTTTTTTTTTGTCTTCTTAATTTCAAACCTAAAAGCGCCAGGCTCACGTTTGCGTCGCTGCAGCTCGGTGGACGTGGGTGGGAGTACCCCCTGCGCTGGTCCCCTTTGCAGTGCGGATCCAGTAGTTGGAGTTGTACACAGAGAGGGAGAGAGAGACACAGAGACACAGAGAGAGAGAGAGAGAGAGAGCGAGAGAGGGGAGTGTGTGTGAGTGCAGCAGCTGAGTGAGCAAACAGAGAGAGAAGCATTAGGTTATCTTCCGAGACTATCACACATCGACCTGTCACTTTTACCGCTTCGAGTCCCATCTTCTTGAAGAGGCGCACCGCAGCACCAGCAGGAGAAGAAGAAGAAGAAGAAGAAGAAGAGTAGTCCCGGTCCGGTCTGGTCTGCTCCACCAGCAGCCGCCTGTGAAAAAAAACTCCTAAACGCGGCCGTCTCAGCTGGCATGAGCTAACCTACCAGGCAGACATGGAGACCAAACCGTTCTTGTCATTGGGTGAGTTTGTTTGTGTTATGAATGTGAGGCTTTTGATTAATGTGAAACCTCCTGGCGCTGTGTTTGTGTGTGTGTGTGTTTCTTGCCACCTTTTATCTTTTGACAGCTTGTGCAGCGAGTTGCCAAATGCGGCAACATGTTGACGAACCAGAATGGACTTTATCTCCTTTATTTGCATTTTGAAAAATAGACTCGTTGTTTCCGCAACAAAAAAACAAAAAACAAAAACACGAAGGACTCCTGCACATGTTGGCCGTGTTTGCATATCTGTAGCTGCTGCCGGAGCGGGTGACATTTCGCTGTGATACAGAGTGACATCTCAGTCGGGATCGAGCAGCGCGCGTTGCTCTCGCTGCAATTAAACGTCGCCCGCTCGGTTGGTTCAACTTTGCGCGTTCGTTTGAAGCGTCGATTTTTTAAAACAAAGTCGCACGAAGTAAAAGTGCGTAAACGCAGCTCGTGCCTCGCAGTTTGCCGTTTGCTTTAAACATGCTTTAAAAACAAGTTGGGTTAAAGATATTTAAACCCCTTTTCAGAAACTCTTTTAAACTTCTTCTCATTTTTTGCTTTCTTTTTCTTTTCTTCTTTTACTCAACGAGCAGCTTATTTATTTATTGTGCCTTTCAGCAAAGCGTGTCCTTGGAGTGTACAGACCTGCAATGGAGGTTTCTCTCTCTCTCTCTCTCTCTCTCTCTTTTAAAGCTTTGTGTTGTTTCTCACGTGGCTTGGTTTAACTTAGGGCTGCATTTTGTTTCTGTTTTTAAGTGTAGCTTGTGGGGTTTTAAAAATGAACTCAAGCAGCACAAGATTTGAACATGCAACAAAGTGGTTGGACCAAATGACCACGGTTGACAAGAGTTTTGCCTGGAAAAAAAAATGTTGCTTAGGCTAAGGATAACACAAAGACATGAGTTGCACACAGGTGGGACTGACCTTCCACATTGTTGTGATTCTGGGTGAAATGCTCCATCTAATCTATATTTTGATTGCAGGCTGTAGAACAGACTTTGTAAAAGCTGCTAATTTCAGTTTAGTCACAGAAGCAGACTGGCAACTTTCACATTAATTTTTCATTTTCAAGCAATTATTCTAATGGAAAAATAGAGGAATTTACACACCTGCCAGAATTTGCAAAAGTAGACGAACATAGGCATCATTTTATTTCCAGGAAAAGTTAAATAGGCTAGTTTATGTACTACTGTGGGAATGAGGCAATTGGTTTTACTTGAAGTCTTCATTTTTATTAATGGATGCTTTTAATTTCCAGTTTAAACACACACTGTTACAAGCACTGTAAATCATTAATGCTGAAACCTACCATAAGTTCTACCAAGTGAACAGAACAGACCCTTGTCCCCTGAAGCAGCGATACAGCACAAGGCTGAAGGCGAGCCCTGTTATTGTTTCTGGTGCTCTTTCATGAGGGCGTCATGTTACACCTCGACACGTATCGTCAGCTGCCTGTACGCACCAAGGAGATTCACAGGGACTTCTGAGATGCTGGGCGGCTTTCTTCTGTTACAGACCCCACTCGCTGACACTGTCGCCACAATGCCCTTTATGTGGTTTCCCAGAAATACGCTAAACCGCCAGAGTCACACACACTGACGGGCTGTTATTACAGGTGCACCGTATTGTGTGTCCACGCTGAAAGTGATTCAAGTTTCGAGTCTGTCTAAATGTGCTGCAAGTAGCCAATACAGGCACTTGACAGCATGGATGCACAGCCAGGTCTTATCTGGTTGGTGTAAGCCTCACCACTTAATTGTTTAAGTGAGGAGGAGCACTTTTCCAGCAGTGCTGGATCTAATCTTTTCCTCAGTGCCACACCACATGCTGTATCAGCAGCAATTTCATCGCCCATGGTCTCAATCTGTCAGTCCTTAAATCACCAATTATATTTAAACTTGCTCCATCAAAGGTCCACTTGAGCGCTGATTGTTAATTGGCCACTTCAAGGACGGTTCTATCTGCAAAGTCCTTGAACATATTGATTAGCCACTTACTCAATGTAATTATCTGTCGTGCTGCATTAGAAATACTGACATGCAACTGTTTGAAATGACAGCAAGTGCATTTCCCAATTAAAGATCAGTTGTTGGCTGTGATGATGACATCTTCCCTCCCTTTGGCACTGTACGTTCAGTATTGTATACTGGTGTGTTGCCTGATCTTGCCATTAGACACCGCCTCCGTAGCTGACATTAAGCTATGGAGACTGAAAAGATGACATTGAAAGGAGAACGTGTCCTTTTGTCAGAGTAGAGGCTGTCAGTTTGTCAGTGGAACAAACAATGTGACTGTGAATAGAAAGAAGAGAATATGAGCAATGCTGAGGTAAAAAACATTTTACATTCATACCCCTCAGTTATTGTTGCAGGTATTTTTCCTGATTATTTTCTGGCTAATATGTCAGCATCTAGGTACTTCCACAGAATGGTTTCACCAGCAGACTGTTGGATATGTCTGGTTGTTATTGCGTTTGTCCTTATCAGGATCTAAGGATAGTGGGTGTTATACAATATGTTGTCCAGATTCTGAAGCCTGCAGAGGCTAATTTGGAATGTATAAACAAAATGTTCTCGGCCCCAATCAGACAGCGACTACAGCGTGGCGTGTGCTACTGTAATTTGTTTTTCAGAGGATTCCTAAGATAAACAAGTTTTGAGAAAATCGACACCATTTTTTTTAAGTGTCTGAGAGTCCCAAACTGCTTAATGAGCTGTTACATATTTTGTGAAAAAATAAAAAATAAAATGTTAGATTGAGTCCAAACAAGTCTTAAATGATAAAACTTAATAATAATAATAATGATTATGATGATATATACTAAATGGCCTCTTTTTAGAGAAATTTTATTCACTCAGTGTTGGTCTGGGTTAAAGTGAATGTGACAAATGTTTTGATGTTTTATGGAGCACTGTGAAACAAAACATCCTCTCTTGATGGATCATAATTAATTTAACACTGTTGATTAGCACCCAATTGTTCATTCAGAAGGCCCGTTTTAACACTTGCTAAGGAGGTTTGTGTTTGTGTGTGTATGCTGCCTGTATCTGGTGTACCTAAACTGTTTGGTGCTTACAGTTTAGGGGAACATAACCTACCCCCCAACGTACGCCCGTGCAGACAGACACTCTCCCAAAATCAATGAAGTTCATGGTCTTTGATGGGAAAGTGAGATTCATGATGTGTGTGTGTGTGTATGGGGGGAGTGAGGGCTACATTCCTTTTCTAGCAGTAACTCAGGAACAAAGGTAATACAGGGAGGTTGCCGGGAGGGGTGTGTGTGTGTGTGGCGGTGGGAGCGGGCTTGTGGAATTACACTGCCAAAAGCATTTGGCCAAGTTTGTCTTTTACGGCCGTCCAGTTTTGTGTTCCTGATGTGATGCTTTTGCTCCCCTTCTGAGAAAAGGGGCTGCAGCTGTCATTTTTATTGGAGGAGTTTTATAGCAAGACTTAATGGCTTAAAGTGACAGCTCTCTCTCCCTCTCCTTTCTCTTTTTTCTTTCTCCGTCTCACCCATGAACCCTTTAACTCAAGGAAATCAAAGAAAATTTGCTTGCATTCTATGTGCCCACCCTCCACTTTCCCACCCTTCACCCCTGCCAACATCCAAATCAAACCAAACCAAAATGTGCAAGAGAAAGAGGATTTATGTTGCAAGTATGAGCACTGCAAGAGTCTGTTTTTTAATTACAGTAAACTGCCGTGAAGCATAGCCCAGTGTTTTTTCTTCCCTCTCATGGACTAGCTCTGCTGATCTCTATAAAGCATTAATTATACTTTATGACTGAGAAGAAGCTGTGTTGGCCTCAGATAAAGCACTACATATTTTAGCCTGTCATTCTCTCTCCTCAGCAGCCCATACATGTTTATGTTTTAAACAGAGTACAAATCAGAAAATCCTGGGAGGCTTTCTGATGCACAAATCACGGAACAACTCAAATGCTTGTTAATTATTTGTCTAAGGAGGTCCTTTGCTTGCAGGAGGTCTTTATTGATAACGACCACACTGAACTTTGCACCTCAAACCTTGACCTTTGCTCCCCATATGCTCCATCATTTCAGGAATTTGCCTTTGGCATTCAGTCTGTTGTCTAAATAGTTTTAAAGACAGTAGCACGTAGTTCTTTTAGTTTTTGTTTATTTCTTTGTATTCCTTTTCCCCTTCAATTTTTTTGTTGCCTTTTTATCTATCATTTGTCATGCCAGGTGTCATTTGTGGAGATTGAGGGGAGGGTTGGAACTAAAATTTATTCTGTCTCATCTATTCATTTGTTCATTCATCTTCTACCGCTTATCCGTTTCCGGGTGCTGGAGCCAATCCCAGCTCACACTGGGTGAGGGAGGGGTACACCCTGGACAGGTCACCAGTCCATCACAGGGCCAACATACAGAGACAGAGAGAGACCAACAACCACTCACACTCAGACCTACAGAAAGTTTAGAGTCACTAATTAACCCAAACATGATGTCTTTGGATGGTGGGAGGAAACCCACACAGACACGGGGAGAACATGCAAACTCCGCACAGAAAGTCCCCAGGCCGGGAACCAAACCTGCGACCTTATTGTTGTGAGGCAACAGCGCGAAGCACAATGCCGCCGTGCTGCCCCTGTCTCATCTATGAAATTATGAAAAATGACCTTCACAAGTTCCAACAGCCCAAGGTCACAGCTTTATACAGCTTTTTTAAATCCCACTCCATTGTGCAAACCCCTGTAATTATTCCTTTTATAACGATCGAAGACAGAGGAAAGAATAAATTCTCAAAGCTTTAGAAGATGGAACATCTGAATGGTTGGTGTTCTTTTCTTGCAAGATGACTTAAATCAACCAATCTCTTCAGCTGTACTACTTCCACACCTTGGATTTGAGGATGCATGGCTATTGCTGTGAATGCTCACTGACTTGGTGCTGGAATCATCGGAGCACTATTAGTTTCAGGGTTTTATTGCAGGTCCTCTGAGTCTCTGAATGGCTTTTCTGCGGGCTACCAGTATTCAGGGTGCGTGCAGCCACTCTTTTGAAGTGGAATCATAGCCTCTGTGGGGATTTGACCAGATCACACTCATAATTCGTATTGAGAGGAAGGTCAGTTTGCCCTGCTCTACTCAGAAACTCTTTTCGCTCTTTTCGTTAATTAAAGAAGTAAAAAAGTAAAAGTATATAGCAAAATAATAATAATAATAATAATAATAATAATAAAAGGCCAGTAGATGTCTGAAGCTAACCGCCTTATCTTCTCATCCATCGTCCTCAAGTTGCCCTGATAAAAACAATTGTGGAGTCTTCTTCTGTGATCGCAGTAATGCATGAAAATATCTCAGCTCTCTGTTTGATAGTTATGTGTTTTATAATAAGCTTATGAGCCTATGTGAACACAATGCTTTCCTATAAAGCTATATGTATAAATGACTGGCCTCATGTAGAATAACAGAAAAAATATTGAGTCATTTATTTTACTCGTCATGTAGAACGTAGTGAAAGGAGTGAGTAAATTTCACTTTCTCTTTCCAGATGATACAGTGGGTCACAGAAGTAAGATTCGACTATATCGGAGTATTGCTTCACATGTAGTAATACTACGTGTTGCGATATCATCAGTGTGTAACATGATCAAAAGCTAGAACAATGTGTTTGATGTTTCTGTGCTCCTCGGAGAAAGAAAAAGAATGAAGTTATGGACTCCAGCTGGGAAGCTGTTTTTATAAAACTGTATATTCAGGTGTATGCACAGTACTCTCCCTGTATTTTTTCACACACACACTCAAAACACTGTGTGTGTGTGTGTGTGTTAGTGTGTATGTACATGTAAACACTTGCCGCCACAGCAAAAACAGTGGGGGTTAATTAAGACTGTGTCTCTTGTTGCTCCGCTACAGATTCTTTTTGAGGTTGCATAGAGCGATTTGAGGTGCTCTTGTGAACCCCATAGCTGCCTCCACCCCCCTGCCCCCAACCACTGCTGTATCTGCTGCCTCTGCTGTTAACGTTTGTCTGTCACCTTGCCAGATGCCAGGGGTTAAGGTGGGGCTGCCATGCCCTGCTGGGCATAGGGCCAGAGAAATCCATCAGCGTCTAAGAAAACAAAAGAAAACAAAAACCCTTGGTACGTTCTGTGTGTGCATAACTAAGTGGCCTGGTGTTTGGTGTAGCAGAGGGGGAAGATTATGTGCATTGTCATTGTAACTTTGATCAAGCATCTTCAGTATTTATATTTTCACATATGAAATTAATTAATTGCTGCTACCTTGATTAAATGTTACATATATACATAGTACAGTTGCAAGAGCTTTTTTAATGGTGGGGGAAAAAAATGATAAAGATAAAGTTGATTAAAATAAACCATTATAAATTAGGGTGTCATCAGTATTTCGATTTTCAAAATCAAAGTGGAATCCAGGATGTAGCCCTGTCTCCCATCACACATCCCACAAGTGTGTCAAGGGGAAAAACACACACACACACACACACACACACACACACACACACACACACACACACTTGTGTTGAAGTGCGGCAAGTCAAAGCTATTTCCTAACTTCAGTGGTGCCAGTTAAAAGACACAATGGTAATTGCTGATATAGATGACACTATATCAGCACCAGAAACTGAACTCAAACCACCAGGGCAACAAATATTGCAGAGCATTTCCACAGGCTTCATTGAGAAGTAGAGGTAACCATGAAAGCAGTCAACTCTTCCATTCTCATTTAGAGCTAAAATGAATGAGTCCTCATGGAATAAATCCAGTGACACTAGACTAAATTAAACTAGTCTAAAATTGACATGTGGCCATATGTGCTAAAAGGACCAAATAAAGATAAGACGGAGAACTGACTCGGATAATGTACTTCAAATCGAAAATGAATACCTAGATTGTAAATGCTAATGCAATTTTTAATGTTTTCAAAGACTTCAAATAGCACATGGTTTTCCAAGTTAAACAAGAAAGTGGCTGTCCTTCATTTAATTTCTTCTTTCCAATCAGCTAGAAGTTTTTATGGTCATTAAAGTGAGTACTGACCCCCACTCTGCCAGCCTTATACTATCAATGTGAATGCAATCACAACTCAGAACGGATTTATATTTAGGAAAAGCAATTATTTAAATTAGGAGAAGATAGAATAAGGCACAGTGGCCCAAAGGCACAAAACAAAAGTAGCTTATAATGTGCATGACTCAGTTTTCTATAGTTCTAACACTAGACACGTTCTATTCTCAGGTAACCTGTGGAAATAAGAATAACATGGTAGTTAAAACGGTATCTGTTTGCTGAAAGGAACATGACATTATGACAGGTTGTGCTCTTCCCACAATACAGAATCTTCTCTTAGATTAGAGTCTTAATAAGCTTCCTTAAACAAGGTTTTTATGGTGTTCTATTTATTTAATCAATTAGTGTGTCAGGTTAGTGTCTTAATAGTGTGAGACAGGGTGTGTATATCTGGAGGTGAATAGAAGCTGTAAAAAAGAATTATGGACATTACAGGGTTGATTTATTAAATGAGTATTATGCAAACACACTAGCACATAAATATTACTGCATCTGTAGCAACTATCATTCATCATTTCTTAAACTTTCCCCCTTTCATCCGCTTCCTGCAACCATTCTTTTCCCCTGCTTAAGAAATTAAGCTACGCTAATGTATTTGTGGACAGCAAGTGTGCCTGCTGAACAGCAACATGCTAGACCCACACAACCAAGAATAAGTAAACTAAAATCGCTCTTATGTTAAAGTAAGTGATTTCTGATAAATTACACTGTTATCTTTATCTATATGTAAAAACTGACTAGTAAAGAGCAGCTCACAGTGACATGCACTGTGAGCTGCTCTTTACTAGTCAGCTTTCCCCACACGTCCAGATTGAGGGCCACTGAAGCTATTGCTCAATCGCACATATCCAGATCCTACATGGGCAAGCTCCAAAGAGACCTTGCATCAGAAAGTTTTCCTAAACTTGTGCGTCCTTCTTCCACTACGGCGACAGGATTCAGGTCCAACTTTGGCAAAGTGGTCCTTTAAACCAATTTGTAAGATAGGAGGCTGTGTCTGCAATTATGATAAAAAGGAGATCCATTTATAGGAGGCTCCAAACAGCTTGGATTACTGAGATGATGGAGAATGGCGAGGGATAATAGCAGATGCAAAAAGTACTGATACAGGTCATCTCAAAAGTGGAGACAAAAGGGTAAATACGTACATTTAATATATTGCAGCTTTCACATTATTTTCGCAAATTAATGTGCATGAGAGAGATGTGAGGAAAAAAAAGCTAATATATGAGATGGCAGGGTTCCTCTGTGGGTTTCCCTCTGCCTGCAGAAGAGAATAACTGATTAACTGTTTGTTGATGCCTGCAGGTTTAACATGTTCATATATCCCCTCAAGGAGGCTGCTGCCCCCTTGGCCTGAACAGACACACCTGTATGCATGTGCACACAGACAGACGGAGTGGCTTGGAGCTGAACATAAGTGTGGAGGACTTTGTCACCTACAGTTAGACACCTTTCTGTGGCCGTCTGGTTTTAGGAATGTTCTCAATAGCAGGAAGGTGGAGGGGTGTTAAGAATAGAGGGGGATGGGCTGTCTATCTGGAAAAACAACACCGGCAACACAGAGCACAGTCTTACCTCGAGATTGACAGATCAGCATGTGCTACGATTGTCATCCTCCTCCCACCGTTGAAAAGCTCAACTACAGTGAAAAGTTTAATTAATACTAAGCTGCTACCTCCCTTAATTTTGCCACCGAATACAATTTATTTGAGTTCAGCATTTTATTGCTCCTGAAGAACTTGGCTTTGCAGACATGATTTGCAGTGACATCGCATGTGTAATACATGCATGTAATAAGAAACATTGAGACCAACTACTAGAAGGCGGGAAACATATAAAAACGACTCAAATTTCAAACTGTTTTGACGATAGTAAGAATGGATGAATGCAGGAAACGCATTAAGTGGTGACTGAGTTGAATGCTCTTTGATAGTGGCTGTAGAAATTGTTAACCTGCTTGTTCAACTGCCACCAAAGAAAATGTTTTCATTGTCATGTAAATGGATTATGTACTGAAAGAGGCTTTGTAACACTGCTCCACAACATTGTGCAATTTTTTTTCTTTTGACTCTATTAACACAGTGAATTAAGTGTACATGCAGCCTAGTTTCTATATAAATACACTGGAGGAAAGTTGAGCAACCAGGTGTATTAGGCAGTGAGCAAGACAGGCAGACGTGCAGGCGCTGGCCATGTCTTTGTCATCAGCATTCTACATACCAAAGTGCTGACAGTTGCATGCACAAACGGCTTTGACAAGTTCAAGTGTCACGTTTAGGATGCTTTCTTCTGTTTCAGCCCAGAACAGGGAACAGCAGAAGGCTGCAGATTAAACAGGACAGATCTGAGCCTTGAGTTGTTTGGGAGAACAGGACCATTACTGAACAGGACTGTACGCATCTGTGTAGATTTACGTAGTTCGCCTTATGTGTGTGTACATTTAATCTGGCATGGACTACACCTGCAGCCAACACTTACATTATTGATTCATCTGTTGTTTCTTTTTATTTATTTATTACTTTATTGATACATTTTTAAAGTCGTGGCTGTGTCAGAAAATAATGAAAAATGCCCAGGACTATTTCTGAGCGTTCAGGGCATTGTCTTTTAAGATGGTTGCTTTGTGTGATATTTAATTCAGAATGGCATCAAACGGAGAACAGCAGAGTATGCTTACAATTGAGACACTTGAGCCAGAATGTCTGTTATTATTGTTTGATAAAACCACTTAATCAATGGAGCATAAGAAGCATAAGAAGAATGTTGAATTTTAGATTATTGATTGTATGATAAACAGTTGTTTTACCACTAAGATGTATGAATGTCAGAATGAGTGTTTGCGCTTGAGTATGCCATTATGTCTGTTTGCACAAGTCTGCACATGTACGCCTGTGTATGTCCCACATGTATGTTTAGCACTGGCGGTGTTAGCCGGGAGTCCCCGACACACTTATTCATGAACTGGTGCACAAGGAGCAGTGAAGAGCGGAGCAGCTGAGAACCAGTGTGCTGTCTGGGAAAGGGAAGGTCAGGGGTTGTGACTGGGTCACGCTCTGTGGGAGAGGAGCGGCTTCAGCAGACATGACAGTGTTTGTGTGGAGGAGAGGAGAGGGGAAAAGTGATGGAAAGGGGGAACTAGCGAAACCAGATTGTTGTGGATTCTGGTTAAAAAAAAAAGGAGGGAGCTTGTTTTTATTTAGGTCTTTTTTCACTTTGTGCATTTTTTCTTCATTGCATCAGTGCATCTATTGTTAGTAACAGAGTTAATTGTTAATTGATCCAAAGAGCGATAAAACGGGGAACCTAATCTCACTTTTTCTGACACACACACACACACACACACACACTCTAACACACACATGTGCAGTAGAGAATGAGAGTGGATGTTTATTACAGGATCCTAGTGGATGCTGAGGTGCCCTGGGGGCTATTAAAGCCCTCACTTAAAAGGGACTATCAGGGAGCACTGATCTGGGCTGCTTAAAAGAGGGAGGGGCTGTAGAAAGAGAAAAGAGAGGAAAGGGGAAGAAAGGGAAGTCAGCGAGCAGAAGGAGGGAATAAACAGAGTGAGCACATCTGGATTGCCTCAGCAGAATATTTGTGCAACATCTGGAAAAATTCTGTGGAATTTAAGGGTCCCCTCCTTTCATTTCAGATAGTTTTTTTTTTCCTCTTCCCTCTCACTTCTTATTCTCCGTCCTGTTTTCCGCATCTTCAAAGTCTCTTACCCTGGTGAGGCAGGCACGTAAATACTTCTGTAGTAATGCATGTTGAGCCCTTGCAGACTTTATAGCGGGCCAAATTGGGCCCATGTGACCAACTCCCCTTTGTGCAAGGCTGGCTAATTAAGTGGCACAGAAGTGAGAGGGCACCCGCCTGTGGATCCAGACCTAAGCCAGACTTGGGCCTAACACAACCCCTCATAAAAGCAGGAAATAAAAGGCAAGAGAATTACTTTTTTTTTTCCTTTCTTTTTAGTTTTCATCAAAATAAAACTTGATGTCACCTGTATAAGTGCCGCTGTAGAATATAATGTAGTGAATACAATGTCTTTCTGTTCTTTCACAAACAAATTAAGATATATTATGCATTAGTTTGGTGTCACTGAGGACACATAGAGTGTATTTGTGAGGCTGTCTTTGAGGTGTAAAGTCTCAAGAGACCAAAAAAAAAAAAAAAGCTTCAGTACTGAATCAACTCTTTCATTTGATTTATATCACTCAACTTTCGCTGAGTCCACGGCGCTGCATTCATCTAAAAGGGCCTTTGCAGTACATTAGAGATGCACAAGGAGGTTTTTGTCCATCTCTTCAGTGAGATCACAAGAGTGCCTCTCTCCTCTCATCATTGGCGCTCCTAACCTGCGTTCATTAGTGATTAAAATTCAGACGAGCTCAGGATGCCTCCCGTCTTACCTGGATGCGGCGCCTCATGGGTCGGCGGGAGCTGACAGGCAGGTAGCTTACTCAGAGCTGAGGGGAGAACAGGAGAGCGCAGAGGTACATGCTAATACAGCGACTGTGCTGATCAAAAGAGGTGCATCACAGCCTCCCTCTGATGGGCTTACTGATGCTGGGTCCCCCTGAGCGCTACAGTGAGCAAGGGCGGGAGCAGGCCAGCGATCAGAGGAAGGCAGCGAGGGGAGTGGGAGAAAAATGAGAGGATGGGGTGAGGGAGACTGAGGGAGGAGGGGGAGGGTAAAATGCTTGGAAAGGGATGGATGATAGGGAACTAGAAAATGTAAAAGATGAACCGAAAAACCCAAGTAACTTAATACTGTTGGTATTGAATCAGCAAGCTCAATCAACATCAGTTTGTAATTAATTAAATACCAAACATTCACAACATTAAACTCAGGACAAAAGTAATGTGGATGAAACACACCATTCTAGATCATCGTTCATCTTTGTATCAGGATGACAATTTCATTTATTTTTTTTTCCTCCCCGGGTTGCTCAGCAGTTCTCCTACATCTTTCTGCCTGGCTGAGCACACAAGTCAATATATGCTTGTGTGCAACATATGGCCCTTAACGTCTGTTGACATTAGTTAAAGTAAATAATACGAAAAAAAAAAAAATCCTGCGCTTTATTTTGGAACAATATTTGCTTCCTCACTGCTGACATCTCTGCTATGGATTACAGCAGGAAACGTTCCTGAAAACACAACATCTTGGTGGAAAACCAAATCTGCCTCCTTAAAGAATAATTCTCCTTTTAAATATTTGAACTCATTTCCGAAACATTTGTACTAAAGCACAAATAGATACTCATGGGGCCTGCAGATAATGATTATATTCATTTTGTTGTTTGTTTGTTTGTTTGTTTTTAAATTCGATCAGTTAATGGTTTATTCATTAAGTTATGAAACATCTTGTTTTTCCAGCTTCAACCTACCTGATGGACAAAAGAAAAGTGTCAGCATCTCAGATTTTGCCATTTGTTTGATTATTTGATGCCAGTTATTTGATTCATTGTTTCAGCCTAGTAAATAGACAGACTGTGCTAACACAGGCACCAGCAGGATTATTGATTTATGTGCATTCTTAGAAAGACGTATTACATTAAATCACATCATGCCAGTATCAGTCTTGCTTTCTTTTCTTATGAATATGAATCTGACCTATACACTGAGCTATAAAGTTATTATGTACTTGGACATCTATGCCCTGCAGAGTGACCTTGCTCTCTTTCGTCCACTCGCCTTGTCCCTTGATCCAAATTAACTTTGCTCTTTTGGATGCTACTATTTGAAACAGAGGACCAGTGATCAGCTCTAAGTTGATCTGATGATCTGCCTCTCTTGGTCAGTAATTCTTATGTGAGATAAGAGTTTTACCCCGGAAGGCAGATTTAGTATTTTTTGAGCGGCCTCGTGCTTCACTGGGCTCATTGTATCTTGCAGCATCTGCAGGTAGACGTGTAATGATGTCATCAATGACATTTCAGCAGAAAGAGTACGCTGCCAGCCCTCAAATGATGCCTCACCTCTTGGCCTAGACTTCGTTATGGTATCAAAATAAACCTCACTCTTATTGCATGACCTATTGGATTTTTATAATGCAGCTTGTGGCTCATGCTCTCAGCCCATATCTGCACAGTAAAACTTCTAATAAATCTCTCAAGGTTAACCAAACCGAATTCACATTTTACCTAATAATTGTCTCTAACAAATACCATGGCAAGTGATTGTTTGCATTTGAGGTAAAGAAATGCTGAACCTGAACCTGAGGAAATATAAGCATTGTCAAAAGTGACAAAAACACCACAAAACAAACTTTATTTCTAGTACTGATACAACACTAGGGAATTTACCTTTAAGAGTTTAAGGAAGTGGGGGGATTTCTGTCATAGAAGGCCATAGAGGTTCACTTACTGTGGGCAGCCAGCGAGACATTTGAGTTCTGTGCCCAGCTCTCTCTCTCACACACACACAACTATACAGCTTCTGTGTGTGTGGTGTCCCCTGGTCTCAGCTGACCACAGATGTGAGTGACTGACTGAATGGTATTCCACAGGCTTGACTCCAGGGGATTGATTGAGCTTATGACCAGCTTAGCCTTTAGTTCTCCATTTGATTGGCAGCTATAGTTTCCTCTTTAGATGGAACGGGACGGCTGGCATGGGAGGAAGGTATTGATGGAAGTGCTGATGGTATTTTGAATCTCACAGCATGCCACCCTGCGTCACACTGCATGTGCGTCCTCATCATTGGTTTCATCACCCTTTTTACAACAGACAGATTTTATTTTTTTTTTTTTTTATAATAATAATATATACTCTTGTATTTACCCCCTAAAAAAGAACCAACATATCCTGAGCTTCTGCCTTTAGTAGTGTTTCTGTGATAAATTTTATTAAAATATTTTTTAGAACAGACCTCAAGAATAATTTTAACTGACAGAGGGGCCCAACATCATCTTACAAAATGATGTTTTCAAAATTAAGGATTTTTGAAAAACTTTGATTTAGGGCTACAACTTTTTCCATCTTTCTTCCATCAAATTTTTATCAGTCCATTGGTTTCTCAATAAACTGATAAGTTGTTTGTTCAATATAATACATATAATATTGATGTGAGAAATTACAATCCCATCTTCAGTAAACAGCCTAAAATCTAAATGTATTGAGTTAATCATGGATGAGCTGAGGAATCAGAAAGGTTTCACATCCAAGAGCCTGAAAGTTGAGAGTTTTGACACATTTTCTTTTTTGAATAACTAATTAAGTTGACTATCATAATTGTTGCTGATTATTTTCCCCCTATTTGATGAATTTTTAATTTGCGTGACTTCATTAATTAGTGTATTTGGTGTATTTTGCTTGCATTTGACAATATATTTAGAGCTGTCACTTGATGTGATGTCTCTGTTTTTGATATATTTCGCTGTCCTTTGTGTTCATCCAGGATAATGGACAGGGTGTGTTATGGCCATTAGCCTGTCACAATGGAGCTGTCTCATACTGGAACCATGCTCCCTCCTGTTATGATCATTTCCATGCTATCTCAGGCTCTCGCTTTGTTTCCTGTCTCAGAGGGAACGGCTCGCTCAAGTCTCTAATGCTCCGTTTGTACTCACTGAAAAGCCTTGCTTCCAACCCCGAATACAGGGTAGACTCACACTCTCTTTGCCAACCCTCATCCCCTGTGGAAGAGAAATAATTTATAAAATGAAATCTACATTTGTTGTGTAAATGACCACATGCTGTAGGATATTTAATCCTGCCTGCAGTCGATCCCAGTCACGTGACTTGACCTAGTTTTGTCTGCCTCCGTCTCTGGTTCTTTCTCCTCTTTTTTCCCTCTTTCATTCTCTTTCTCACTGGTCTCCCTCTATTCCTCCCTCACTTGTGGTTCTCTCTTTTCTTTCCGTCACTCTTGTTTTCGCCCCCACGCTGGCTGCTGTCTTTTATTTCTGTCCCTTTTTACAACAGATCCAAGGATCTGTCCTTCTCCGCCTGATGTGTTAATATCTTTAACCATGGGGCCAATAACTCTGCCCTTCGTCACATACTGAATATAAACTTAAAAATAAGGCATCTGGCAAATGAAGGAAATGACATTCACTTGCAGAGCGGAGTGTGGAGTATTATTGAAGTCATGAGTCTTGTCATCATCCTCCACATCTTCAAGATTTCTACCCGGAGTTAAATAGAGTCACGTCGGTTTCAGAAATGTCATTATCATATGAAGGTCGGATTTTACTTTGGCAGGCACAGTTTATTTTGATTTTCAAGAGCGGCATTCTGAGGGATTTTTGTCCTTGGGTTTGTTTTATTGTTGATCAGGTGTGTTACAGTGAAACGTACACAGTCAGAGATGGATGCTGTTGACTATTTCAGCGATTCTACGTGAACAAAAATGATTCCTTTCAGTGCCTGTGCAGTTTGTCCTTGCTCTTATTGTGGCACCCTCTAATGAAAAATAAAATGAAGTGTTGCATATGTGTTTTGCTGCAGCATGTAGACCATCATCTCAATTAAAAGGATTACTGTTACAGTTGCATGATCATTTTAGTGTATTAATCTGAAAGGCCATTACTTTGACTGACTCTTACTTCAAATATTTTTTAATAGCTAATATTTCTGTCACTTGGAAGCAGCGTTTTCTTCTTCAGTTTGATGGGAAATCCTAGAGGTTGAATATGTGGTCTGTGTATTCTGATGAACCCCTTTCAGACTTAGGACAACAGTAAGGTTGGTCGCAGGAATGATCAGAGGAACCAGACAAATCATCTCAAGATAAATATGCTTTTTCTTATGTATATTTGTGGGATGCAAAGGGATAAAGGTGTTGCGTATATTATTTCCATGCAGGATAAATGCTCAGATAAATGGACACAGGGATCCATAGTGACTGTAGACCAACATCCCTGCAGGAGCAGCTGTAGCCTGCTTGTCACAGGCTCAAGTGGTTGCCTCCTGGAATGTGGGGCATGTATCCATTCCTGAAGAGCACAAGAGATCACTCAGCTTTGGAATAATGCTGTAACCCATAACAAGCCTCAGCCTCAGCTGTCTCACTTTCCCAGGGAGCACTGCACACGTCAGTAATTTTGCACAATTTATATTGGTATCCAAACAGGCTATTTTCTATGTCACTGTAAGATATGGCGTATCAGCTTTGATAAGCTATTACTTCCCTGAAGACTGAGATGGAGGAATGCCCAGATCACAGTCGACCTCATATACTGACACCTGGAAGCTGCCCAGTACTACCACAGTCTGATCTGCTGACCGAGCGGGTGCATTGCAGCAGTTAGGGTTAAGGGCCTTGCTTAACACCACCACAGGGCCATCGATTATGGTTTGGATTAGTCTTTTGGATTTCCCACCGTGATTTAATGCTGATAAAACCAGCTAGGCTCCAGTCATATGATGCTCAACAAATGTAAGTCTAAAAGAAAGTTGTCTATTAACTCACATGGTTGCACAATTAATAGAAATATAACCAAAACTGCAATATGACCAACTGTGATGTCCAAGTGTCAGCTGTCGGGGTCTGCTTTTACATTTTTCAGTTACCTTGTCATTGGAAAGGAACTAATTGTAGGTGTTTTTGACCAATGACTCCTGTAGTATGAGGGAGAATTCAATGAAGGTCCGAGTACCATGACCATCTGCTTTTTGGAGGATTTAAGAATAATTTACTGTTTTACTTTAAAAGCTCAGCAAGGACTAGCTTTCTGCAGTGTTTCATAATTTTTACATAACATGCAGTGCCAAAGAGCAAGTTTAGATTGTTACCCATTAGCTTTGCTGAGGATTAATTAGGCCTTCACTTTTCCATAATTACTTCAGATGTTAAGAAAAATCAATGCCATCTTATTTTCTTTTACAACTTCTTTGTAGACCAATATTTATGTAATAGTGTAAACTGGATTAGTTCAGTCCTCACATATTTGTGTGTTTTGAAAGCCTTGATTCAGGGTTCCCTGGGGTGCTTGGTATCCCTGAGTTTGTGAATTTAAGAAAAAGAAAAAAATGTAAGCCCCAAAGTTTTTGAGAAAAAGACATGGGTCATTGAAAGTTGTATTTATGTATATTTTATCCTGACTTTGTCTGTTGCTCAGCTTACACAATATATTGTAAAGCTGAGTTGTGTTAAGAGAATGTAAGACACCAACGTCCAACACTGCAACAAGAGAACTTAGAAGTGTTCTTAAATTCATACCTATCTCTCTTTGAATTGTCTGTGAGCTACTTTAAAGCCCGCTAGTCCTCCATTGTCTCCACTCATTGTTTTGGCCTAAATTCTTCATTCCAAAACTGGACTGCGCGCTGTAAACTGTCTCCCTGTACAAGTTTTTCTCAGGCCAGCCTGGCTCGATGTCATGCAGCGATACGGAATCAGAGGTGTGGACTTTACAATCAGTTTGCTCCCTGACAGGATTATTCCAATATTTTTTAGCTTCTGGAGTCCTCTCCCTAATGGAGCTTTACAGTCAACAGGCTAGAATCAACATGACTTGTTTTAAAACCCTCTATTCCCCATGTTTAATGGCTCCAACTTAAAGCGCCATTTTAGCCAAATCGTGCACTTTAACTTTAATCCCTGTTTTTATAACTGCACGGAAAACGGTCTGTCTTGTGTAATTCTTATTCTGTATAATGAATTTCATTGTTTCTATTGTTGTTCTGGTTTGCAGTGCACACCCATACAGAGCAACTGTGGGGGTAGATGTTTTTTTTTTTTTTTTCAGGTTTTGAATTATGTACTACTTCATATCATTGTGTTTCACATAGCAAACTCAAGCACAGAGCTTCCCATGACATGCTTATGTGGTTTTCTTTTGATGTGTTTTTGGAAAGGCATATCTCTGCCTTCTTAATTTCTAAAAACACACCAGAATTGCTTTTTCCTTTCACAACAAAAATAACAAAACTGGTTGACTAACTAAACTTATTGTTTGTTTTGCCATGGATTTTTCTCTGCTTGAAAATTAGAATCAGCGCTGCAGTTTGTTTTTGCAGTTTTTTGTTTGTTTTTTTTTCAATTCTAAAATTCTGAAAATGAGAAATGTTTAATTAATCATGCATCGTCTTTTTTAATGGTTATTTCAGAATTGCAGGTAATTCTTTCCCTAAGAAGAAAGAATTCTTCAGTGGAGTCAAGTCGTTGTTTTAGGCATGTGCCACAGTGCTTGAGTAGAAAATCTTGACTTAAATATATTTTGGCCTTGATTAGTGTATCTGGGTCAGAGTTATAGAACATATTGTTTGGAGGAGAAGAACAGGACGTGGGTGGCAGCACAAGTCCTTCCTCATGTTTTGTCCTTGGGTGTTTGTACCTGTTTACATCCTCAGTATGTTGGATTCTAGATGTTCTAGGCTGAGTTGGCAGGAGGAGGTTAATGGGAGACTGTGTGCCCCTGTTGAGATGGGAGCGTGGGCGTGTGGAGTCAATCTAACAGGCTAACAGGAAGTGTGCCTCGGGACCTTCCACCAGGGCTCAGATAGACAGTGAGTGGGCCACAGGTCGCTACACTGTACCACACCTCACTTAGTGCCTTGGAACATCCTTGCACTGATGTTTTTCTCCCACAGAATAATCGTCTTCACACAGTGAAGTCCAGCTTTGTTTTGACACTTTTAGCTGGAGGTAATTCTCTTTGATCACTTTGAAATGTCAGCTATGATCAAGGAAAGCCGAGGCCATGAACTAAGGCCAGAACTGTACCAAATCAACCATTAATCAAGGCTAAAAATAGCGGTGCAGGCGAGAGTGACTGCTAAAATGTGTTGGATGAATTTTCGCGAGTGATTCATTGGAGGAAGTGCATAAAACAAAGTTTTATCCTCCCCCTTTCTGCTGGTGATATTTCACAGCTGAGAAAAGGGCCAGTGTGTGTGGTGCCAAGGGCTGTTGGCGTTTGCTGATATTCAGTCATGTGAACTGCTACTGTAATGATCAGCAGAGGGATAGTAGATTTTTAAATGCTTCCTTGTGTCCCTTCCCGAGTGAAAGGAACCTCTTTTACTTTTGCAGCTTTTTCTGAGTCTAATCACACAAATTTGATTAGAGTCGTTTGCCCAGGGAGCTGCTTCGGCTGCCGGGCTGCAGTGAGGCCCTTGTTTCCCTATTTGCCCCCGGAGAAAGATTCTGACATGCACAAGCAGTCTTTGAACTGGCCCTTTCTATTCTTCCCCTCTAACCTCATTTACCACTTTCTTTTAGCCCCCCCCCCCACACACACACCTCCCACCTCCCACCTCACCCCTCCCTATCTGTCTGCAGCTGGCCACCAATGGGCTGCTTTTGGCTTCATCACGTCACTGAAAGTGAGACAAATGAGTGTGATAAATTATCAGGAACCGATCTCTTGGTGTCATCTAAGCTTAACCCTGGCACCGTAGTGTTTGCTACAATCCTGAGAGCACATCTCTGTGGGAAAAGTGAACCTGAGAGACTGGGAACCATTGAAGCCACTGCCAAAATACATCCATCCATCATTTAGCATTAAACATTCTTAGAATACTTTTGCCATAACTCACATTTGTTATATGTGCAGGTGTACTGCGTATCTAGAGGCAGTCAAATTTGATCCAAACCAGTGATTTATAGAGGTGGTGGAGTTGGTTATTTGCACCAGGACTTACAAGGTAATTGGAAGGAAGCCTGTGGGTGGAGCTTTGTAAGTGACAGAGTTTGCCACAGCCACAACTACATTTTCAACTGGTTATCTTCAGACGTGTTCATTTTAAGTGACTGCTGTGTCTGGCTTTGTGTGTGTGTGTGTGTGTGTGTGTTTATATATATATATATATATATATATATATATATATATATATATATATATATATAAAGTGTGTATGTTAGTCACACCTTTCAAAACACATCACTACAGTTTTGTTTCTAACTCACTTTGCTTAGTATTTAGCCAATATTTAAATGAATGGAATCAGATCAAAATTTTTGGAGGCTCTGTATCTGTTAATAAAGTCAAAAATGAATCTTTGGTGGTTCATAACGGAAGGCGAAAACTCAGTGAAATACAGTGCTAAAGTTACAGTTTTACAAAGGACATCTTTGTCACTTTTACCTTTTTTACAGATGTCTTGCAGCTTCAAATGCCACACCACAGTAACTGTCTTTTTCATTATCCTGAAACTGTGTGAAAGTGCAGACTCAATATCAGACAAAGTTGGAAGGCATGTTTTTTTTTTTTGTTGTTTTTTTTTTACAGCAGTTACAGAAAGGTGCTCTTGTTCATTTCAAAAGCGCCTCAGTTTAGGTCTTGCAAAACACAGTCGCTTAATAAGTCATTCAATAAAGCTGTCCAGTTAACTTTTTATTGCCTGCACAAACCTCAACAGCAGTTACCTTTGTGAGTCAGGATGCGATAAACAAATGCAAGTTGCAGATTTCAGTTGCTCTTGTTTTCTCTTTTCTCTTGGCGTCAACCACCTCGTCATTTTGTTAAGGAAGTTTTGCCTCGAGTACTTTTGTTGTTTTGGCTGAGGCTGAGAATTATGTCTTCCAGCCAAGGTCTTCATGGGTATCTGTTACTGCAGATTTTGTCTAACCTTCCGTTAGGACTAAAAAGATGCCCTCAGGTGCCTGATGTTGCTCTAATTCATCCAAGCCAGATCAAATTAAGGCTCTGGAGAATCTGTAGCCACAATGAAATGCAGGTTAGCATTCAGGTTCTGAATGCAGACTCTACCTCTGCTTTACCTTGATACTAAAGGGTCACCAAGCCATAATATGGCAAGTAAAATATACAGCATACTGCAGAAGTTTGTAATTCCATTCAAAGCTAAAGCCTTAGCTCATTTGAGGAGTCACCTAATGTACTAGGACAGACCCATTCCTGCTTTTTTTGTCATGTGTTTAGATTGACTCCTCATGGCCCCTCAGGGCCTCTGTAATGTGGTCTACCTTTGGGTGGAATTTGAACCCTGCAGTAGTGGCTCTATAATTGTGAGATGGCGTGTAATCAGTCCAGATAAACAGAGAAACATGCATGAACAACACAAAAGGATTTACATAAAATCTGTCAAAGCTGGTTTTGTAAGCATGATAGTATGATCATCATCTAGATACTGCCTCCAATAATCTTTATGGCTTTGTTCTTGTGATACATCTCCTCAGTCTTTGCTCTGGTTGAGATAAATAAGTGCTTAGAGGCATGTTGAAATGTGGCCTTTTCTCCTTCAAAATGGATATCATCAAATAGAATGGAAGACAGTTTGCTGATAGAGGAGATATGATCAGGCTGCAGGGATAGATGCTTTCCATACTGATGATCAGGATCATGGAGGGATGCAGCACTCAAGGTGAAAATGTTTGACTGTTAGCTGATGGGTGCTGAACTGAAGAGAAAGTAGTTGTTTCAACACATCGGGCTTCATCAGTGGTAATTGTAGGTGTAATGTGATAACAGACAATGGCCACATCGAGAATATAATTAAGTGTTGCACTTGACACCAGAATGAAACACAAACAAAACTTACGTCACAAAAAGAATAGCAGTGGCATTGATTATGTTTGCAATCCTCAATTATTTTCAAAATTTACTAATTTCTCAGTGATTTTTAGCAATTAGCTGAAATAGCTGAAGGGGAGGTCTTTTAGTTGCTTGTTTTTTGTTACTGATATATTCCATAAATATAAGTTGTCATGTAAAGCAAAACAGTCTGTGTAAAAGTTATTGAATATAGTGTATTCTCCGTGATTGTGTTACCACTCAACAGTTATGTCTGACTTCATTGGTCATTCATGGTCAAGTCTTTTGTCCTAAGCGATTGCATACCTTTGAAGGTGAATGACATTCACGACGGTAACCGTGGGGATTGATGGCTCCTCTTCTGGCCTGTCCTTCCGTGCACTCTACCAGGACCTTATTCCCTTGAGTCCCATGTGGGAAAGGCTTTTTCTTTTTTTTTCTTTTTTTTATTGCACCTGGGAGATGCATTAAGGCCCAATGAACTTTGACCTTGGGCTTGATCACCCTGGCAACACGGGACACGAACAATCGTTATGCTTTAAGAGAGCTCGGCTGCAATCCCTTAAACTCTCATAAATGCTTGAATGTATTTCAAAGACTTTAGTTTGTGCAGTCTTGTAAAGTCTGGAAGTGTTTTCACTGATGTATCCGTGATAAATGCGAATTGTACGTTAATGAAAATACTTCAGCTGGGCTGTTATCAGTGGGTTTTGTTATAATGGCAAATTTACACACCTTTGTTTCATTAGAACCTTGTCATTAAGTCTTTCTTTTATTAGCCTTATATCAATAAAAAGAAAAAACATTCCTTCATTAGCAGAACATCTCAAAGGCTTGCCTTCATTAGCACAAGGTTGTTAATGCTGGACGCAATTTCGTTAGCAGCCTATCTTTAATGAGGAAACCCCCAGCGTGTTTACATTTCTCTGATGCCCTATGATCGCTGGTAAAGGATAATGCTGATCGGCTGTTCTGGGGGGTTGAGCTTGTCTTCAGAAGATTGGATCATGACATTATTAAAGCCAATGAAACCTTGACTGCTGAGAAGCAAAGACCAAGATCAAACATATCTGTAATCATGGTCCTGCCACAGAGTACCAGTGAAGACATAATGATGCACTGTGACAGAGACGATTAAATGGTGAGACATGTACCAACCTTACCACTCATGAGAGCATTACCTGAACCTGCTCGTACACGTCCATGCTAGTGCCAGACTTTCATCATTTACTTCAAGGCATGAAAAGTAAAGCCCTTCACTGAAAATGATTTATGATGCCAACAGAAAAAAGACACGCACCAAAATGCTTTTTTTTTTGTTTTTTTTTTTTCCCCGATTATTTTTACAGCTGTCATATAACAGCTGTTTGGTGGTTTCTTTTTTCAAATCTGAATATCATAGAATTGCAGTCTTGTCACAAACTTAGCAAAAAAATCTGTGTTTTATAAGTGATACATTTTTGTTTACATTGAGAATAACAAAGGATAAAGTTTCTCTTTCTGAGATGGTGAGGTCAGGTTCGGGTTCACACTAATTTGTTCCATTTTCTAGCTCTGTCTTCAAGCTGTAGTCTAAATTCCAAGTGTTTGAAGCCCATGCTTTGGCATTACTCTTCTCTCGTGGGAACATTATCCCAGTAGATGGCTTGCAGGGTTGGGCTTTTTCAGGGAGGAGCTGCTGTCTGCTTGGTTTATTCCTGATTTAGGGAAAAGTCCAACTTGACTGGGAGCCTGGGCTCATATGTTATTGTCTTAATGTTTAGTGACATTGCTCAGAGCCCAGTACCATGTGGTCCATTATTTGTCCTTTGACCCCTTTGTACAACCAAGAATGTGCCGTGTTCCTGGAGAATTGATTCATTTGGCAACGATGGGTAAAATCTGGCAGAATAAAGCAAATGGAGCAGCACTTTATTGGATCAAAATTTCTCAATTCTCAAACATTCTGGTACTGAGATGATAAAGGGATGGCTTGGGTATTTGAATTTAGCAATCCTTTTGTTGGTTTAGTTTGTCGTAAAAATTGTTATTGAATAATTCAATTACATATGTACTTTATATAATATGTAAATTATTCCCTTATTTTTGGATTATCTGCAGAATAGCATGAAATGCCACTATTGCCTTAGTGCACCATACCCATAACGCACAAGTAAATTTATCTAGCCATCTGTTTATCAGTGTATCTTGGAATGTGGTTCATTTTGGATCTGGATAACCTTCATTATTTGTGCATAACACAATATTTGCACTTGAGTTCTGGTTGTGATGACATGATGAGAGATAACCAAATTTTGCCAAATCGCACTGAATTGCTTTCCGTCGATAGAAAACAAAGAGGGAAACACATGTCTCACTGTGATGGGGTGATGGATATCCCTACAGACTGACAACAAATTTACAGCTTACTCACAACTGCATACGCACAGACACACATATAGTTATCACTCAGATCCAGCCATTATGTCAAAACACCAACATAAAATGTCATGGTTTTTTATTTACGCCTTCCATGACGTCATTCCTCATAACGATAACCATAAAACTGAGTTTTAGAGTGACTTTTTTTTTGTTTGTTTGTTTGTTTTTTTTCTGTAATCATTTTACAACATTTGATAACAATAATGGCATTGTTGTGCTCAGGATCAATGAGTTGAAGAGCATGAAGCGATACGTGCTTACTTCTAGTTTGATGAGAGAGTCTGTTTAATTCATGACTTGTCAGGCCCTTCTTCATCTGTAATACTAATCAAAGCTTTGAAGAATGCCCCCCACACATCTTGCTGCACATACACATGGAACAACACTCACATTTGAGCACCCTCACAAGCAGAGAGCATCAGCATCCCAGACGGCTTATCACAGGGAACTAATGCACTATCCCTTTGCCTGTTTTAAATGTCATTCTCTAAACTCATCTGGAGTGACATGTTTTTCATGGTGGAAATAAAGGAGCTTTATTGAGCTCAGAGCAAAGTGACGGGGGCTCCACTGCCTGCTGCTCTTGATATTTGCGGGAAATCTAAAGGTCCTCATGAGGAATGAATAAAGTTTGGATTTGCAAAGACCTGCCAATGTCAGTGAGATCTGCATGAGCTGCTGGTCGATGAAGACAGAGTGAATCCTCTGCTGACTGAGAAACGCACACAAAGTGCACACAGAAGTTTCCACTTTGGCTGAAGGCTACAGCGTGAATCATGAAATCAAATGCCACTCTGCCATTTCGAATATGGTAAGGGTTAAAGTTTACAGAATCTGATCTGGAACATTTTTGCAATTCAATGATAAATAAATGGTCTATTTGATTCCAGCTTCCTGATGTTTCTACTTATTTTTTTGCATTCCTAAAAAATGTTCAACTCAAGGTGCTAAAACACAAGAAACATTTCCCCAAATTATGGCTATTTTTGGCTATTAAAGTTTATTTCTTGCTCTTCTTCACTGTGGGGTCAGTAACTGGTCTAGTGGGGTACAGCCTACTCAGTTGCTTCATTGTGCCAGATAATGACTTCCCTATTGAAAATGACCTCTTTGACCCCAGAGACAGACAGTATGACGGCCTCGTCCATCCCCTCAAGGCACTTGGGCCTGATATGCCATTTTGCAGTCACAAGAGCTGTTAACCTCAGTCCTGTGTCCGACCATTTCTTGTCTTCCCCGAGGCCAGTGCCACCCAGCAGGTTCTGCAGGTTCTGTCCACTGTCTTGAGTCTGGGTGTAGCTACACTGCTAACACTAGCAGCAAGGTGCTATGGTGTCACCAGAGAGTAGGTTAGTGGAGAGGTCCACATTGCTGCAGAGCTTTGAATATGAGAGGTTCGCTGCATCTGATGGTGGCACAGTACTGCAAACAATATATTTATATTTATTTTGCTTGTTCTCTTTTTCTTATGAACAGGAAAAGAGCCTCTACAGGCAATGCCTTCAATTTAGCATTTACCATTTTCGGCTGCTGTCAGCCTTTGTCCAACTGTTGTTATATACTCAGAGGAGCCCTGTTTATCCTCTACTACCTAGGAGATGTTTTTCTCTTTTATTTCTTATTCATCTTTTTTCTCATCTCTTGATTCTCTTTTTCTGTTTCATTGCAGGGTTTCTGAAGCCCCAGTGCTCATTGGCTCCTCCCATGCAGCGAGGTCGCTCAGGCGAGGCTTGTTCCTGTTTCAGTGGCGTATGTCCTCTCCATCAGCGTCGCCTATCCTCAGGTAACTCTCCACAGATTTCCCCTTAGGGACTTGTGTAAAATACAAGAACATCATTTGTCGTCAGTGAAACAGCAGGTAAGAAATGTGGCTGGTGTTAAAGTGTATTTCTATCAAAAGAGTGGGTGGACACATTGGAGAATGTCTCACCAGTTGCAGGTTAGAAATAGCATTTTTATCAGAAAAGTTTAACAGTGGAACAGCCTGTTATTTTGAAACTACACCCCATGACCTGATGCACATAATGATCTCTCTGCTCATCCAAAAAAGCATCTCATTTAATTTAAATCTGCTTTCAAAGGCAAATCAAATAAAATTTTTCAAATTGTAGTTAGATAGTTTTGGTTTTATTACGGGTTACAGAGATAACAATTGTCTTCCCAAAATGTTTGGTGGTCTGTGTTTAACAAAACAAATAACTTGGAAAGAAAACTCCTTTCCATGCAGATTGTTCTTTTGAAGTTGATCCCTATGATCATTCATTTGAACTGGTGTCATACAGTGTTAAAGTATGGCTTGTTCCTGCTGCACAATGTACACATACATACGCCATTGCCTCCAGTTAGAGGTGTGTCTCTTTGGAGGCAGAGTTGAGTCTGGTTTTCATGATTAATGGTGTCTTTGCATGTGGAGCCCCAGTGATCGACAAGTTAACAGAGGTGCTGTGAGATCAGCCCTCTTCCTCCAAATACCTTTGCCCCCGTCTCAACACACACACACAAACACATTCACACTCCCCATCTCAACCTAAATAGCTAATGAATAGGGGGACCAACCTGTGCAGAACATGTGGTTAATGCTGACACATTTATCACGCTATCCCCAAGGCTCGCTCCTTCTGTAGTGTCAGTGCTGTGTCATGTGAGGAATGCATGACTCTTATGGCTAGACAAAGTCACTTAAACATATAGATGGATAGATAGATTTATTAATCCCGAAAGAAATTGAAGGCATCCAGTAGCTTACACAGAAACGTACATGGCACCCGCATATCACCCATTTAAAAATTATTAAGCAATAACGGAATATATTACAAAAAAAATAATAAGAATTTCGGGCAAAGGTTGGGGGGGAGGTGCAATGGGCTATTGTAGCCTGTAAGTACAGTCCAAACAGTCCGTAGCAGACATCACATTGTGATGAGGGAATGGGGGTCTATTTCACACCTCCTCTTCTGTGTAGTGTTAAAAAGCAGGATGGCCCTGGGAACAAAGGACCTCCAGAGTCTGCCTGTAGAGCATGACAGGGAGAGAAGTCTGCCACTGAACATGCTCCTCTGTTTTGAGAATATGTTACGTAGTGGATGCTGGTCAGTGTCCATGATGGTCCATGATGACTCCTTTTCTCTGTAGTCGTCAATATATTTTTAACAGCTCCACCAAAGCAGCTGTCAGGATTTAAAGTTACAAACCTTGGATTTTTAGCTAAAACTTCTCTGTAAAAGGAAGAAATAGAAGTGTGCTAATCCAATTAATAAAATGTAGAACATATAGACACTGAACATCTACCCATTTTATTCTAGTCAATTTGGGTATTTATTTTTGGATAATATCAACAAGTAGAGTACTTCTTGCCCTCAACTTGAATTCCCAGAGTACAAATCATTTTCCTTCCTTGTTTGCTTGATG
The DNA here is from genome assembly GCA_034769265.1 of Remorina albescens. NCBI lineage: Eukaryota > Metazoa > Chordata > Actinopteri > Carangiformes > Echeneidae > Remorina > Remorina albescens. The sequence goes on from CM068477.1 coordinate 10,871,766, forward strand.
TAATTAATTTCTGCCCTACTTGAAGAGCTCTTAGCTGCATTTGTGGTATTTGCTCTGTGAAGTGGTTCAGTAGATTTCAAACATAAAAGCAAATGCTTGTAAAAGTTCTGTAAAATTGGTCTTCCTAATGTTTCCATCTTTTTCTCGAACAAGCACAAATAAGGGGAAACAGTTAATGTTTCAATGGTAAAAAAGGAAATAAATATAACTAAAAAATAATAATAATAATCAACGCTGTCTATCATCATCAGGTTGTAGATAACAGCCAAAATGACAAAATTAGATCAATCTCTTGGACCTTACGGCCTGTTAGCATTTTAAATCTATTACGAAATCCATTTTACCAATTTGTGTGATTCTTTGTTGTTACAATCTGGCAACTGGAAAGTGACATGAAGTTCATAGCTGAACACTGAGTCTTAGCCCCCGGCCGCGTCTTAAAATTCCCATCTCAGCAGATGTATGTTTTGGGTTTTTTTTTTCTTCTTACTGTATTTTATTGTATTTTATTCCCATTTGAAAACAAGTGCACTGTAAACTTTTTCTCTCAGTGGAGACAGGATTAGAACCCACCACTCTCTCTTCTCAGACAAATACTTTTTCATGGACAAGTTTGAGCATGATCAGTGAGGTGCACAATTTTCCACCAACCTCAGCCCCATCTCTATCTTGATTGATTGCTATTTTTTTTTTTTTTTTACTGTTACAGCCTGCAGAAAGGGCGGATATGCTTCCTGAACAATTAGGAGCATCTGGATTAGAAGTGTAGTCTTTCTGAAGTAAGAAGAAGGAAAACAAAGAAAGCAAACAAAGGGTTTTCTCCTCTATGTTGTGGCTGAATGAGGCTCACCAGATTATTTTGTCTACCTAAGACTCAGGGGTGAATGGAGAGAGGAGGAGTGAAAGTGTTGAAAAGTTCAATTTTACTAACTTGTTGCTTTTTCACTGCAGGAGCTGTTGAACAAATTCAGCAGCGTTTCCTGAGTAGCTGAGAGCAGAGTTATGCTAGAGAGGGTGGACAGCTTGGAGTCTAAAGTTTATAGACCCTGTAATAATCATGGTCTAATTATGGAATGTGTTACTATAAATCCACCAATGTCCCCAGATTGTGTGATTGTCCTTCAATCTCGACGTTCTGGCCGCCTGACTACGGCCACAATGACAAGCTGCTGTGGGAGGCGTGAGGCGTGTAGTGGTGACCAAGCGGGAGGTTTCTGGGAAGGCTTGTGAGCCTCGCCCGGGGAGCCGTATTCAGCAGCAATCTGCTGAACCCCAGGCAGCACACTGATGTGGCCGGGCTCCGGTTTCAGTGGTTTTACATTGTTTGGGCTTTTCAAAAACAAACTCTTACTGGAAAGGGACCGTGAGAAACGTAATGTGCAGGACTTTGTTTTCTAATAAAAAAAACACTAAATGATTGCTTTTTTTTTTTTTAAATAATCCTGCAAAAAAACAGAGTTATGATAGAGTTTTTTGAGGGAAAGAGTTTTTGGGGTTTTTTTTTCTTTCTTTTTTTGGAATTGTGGTGTATGAGGTGAGAGAGGGGGAAAGCGTAAAAGAGAGACAGCATTGAAAACAGGGCTTTTTGAAAAGGCCCTCACAATGCAGGCCTTGTGCTGTGATTTGGTCTGTCCTCACCGAGCTGAGCAGAGGAATGGAAAAGATTATCCGCAGGAATGTCTGGGGTGCCCTCAAACGGAGCGGGCCGCGTGACTGGCCAATGGGAGCGAGGCCTGCAGAGCGGCGGGCTAATTTTTTCCTGATGAACTCAGCCGCCTGCTCCACAATGCAGTCTGATTGCCAGGGCTGAACTCGCATATGGTCTGTGTTTGGAGGGTCCAAATGACAGGACCAATTCTGCCTGGAGAGAAAAGGGGGTGGTGGTGGGGGAATGCTGGACGTAGATGATTGTTTTTGGCTCCCCCTCTTTTTTTATTTCATTAGCTCTGGAAAGGGCTGAGTGATGAGCCGGAAATACACCAACATGATTTGTCCTTCCGATCTTCAGTTTGTTTCTACCTGCTGATATTTACACACCAGGTGTCTTGTTTGGTTTTGTTTCATGCTCTTTATCCGTGGTGCTTTGTTCAAATGAGTAGCAATTATGCTGAAAGCCAAGCTACATTAGTGTTCATAGCAATCCCACTTCATTTCACAGAATGCCTCAGAATGATCTCACTGCATCACAAATCCTGCCAATTAATTTGGAGCCCATTTACTATTCAGCAGACTTGGAAAGATGCTCCATTGCCCCTGCACCTACAACCAAGCCAGAGTAAACTACAGGGAAATCCAAGTGACAAAGCTCTGAGCGAGGAGTGTGTGTGTGTGTGTGTGTGTGTGTGTGTGTATGTGCTCATTGTTTTTATATGTAGTGCTTTTTTGCATCAGCATGGCAGTAAAAAGCCATGTGGTGGGACTCTGGAGAGAAGCCACATGTGTTTGTAGAGCCTGTGGTTACACAGCAGGGTCTGAGACTAGAGGATGGGGTGTAGCAGGGAAGGGCAAAGGAGGCTAAGCAGAGGGGTTGGAGAGGTTTTGGCGAGTTAAAGTGGCTCCCGGCTCCTCATATTTCCCATCGTGGGGTCCTGCAGAGGTGAGGTGGGTCACAGAGAGGGAGCTCGTTAGCCTCGGCGTGCTGCGTACTCCCCACACTCCCTGTACTCTAATTGGCTGGTCGGAGTCAGTGCTGTCCCTGGCTGCTTCCTGCTAGGTCAAAAACCAGAGGGGCCATTGCATGCCAACATGCAGATTATGGGCCCTGGCCCCCATTCCTCAGTACACACAAACTACACTTTGTGTTGAATACACAAAATAACTATCCCAACTATCACAACTCATCTCAAGTAGCAACCAGTTAATGTGTTTTTTTTTTTAATTGAAGGTTTACTTAAAGCCATAGGACTGGACTTTGTCAAACTTAGATAAGAAATGCCAAAATATTTAGTTAATTGGCTTTGGGTTTTGAATTTTTACTAAACTTATGGTACTGTTGCATTGGCTGGGGTTCACAAGAACTATAACTGCCTTTTTGTGCTGCTCTTGACGATCTTCAATTCCCTGACATCAGGAGAGGGCCAGGAAACAGAAAACTTTAGAGCCTTATGAAATTATATTATCAGAAGAAGATAAATCTCTGTCCTGGTCCCATAAATAAACAAGGGAACAAACATGGTAGCAATCTAACCTGATTAAAATCTGTTTTTATTCTGTTAAATCACACAACAGAGAGGCTCAATGTTTAAAATTTTTCCATTTACTTTAATTTAGCTTTGCTGCAGTATTTTTACATTGATTTAAAAAAAAAAAAAGGCAAAAAGAAGAAATAGAAAAATATGTTTCTAAACTAATGAAAGCTTTTTTTATAGTTATATTCTATAAATAATAATAATAATAATATATAAATTAAACTTGCATTAACAGATTCTTTGGCCTATTGCAGGCAGTTCAAAACCCTCCAACCACCGGAGTGGACATAAACACTGAGCTAAGATAATGTTGGCAGGCAAATTTATTTGCCGTTGTGTTTCTGGTCGCATGGCAAAGTTCAACATTCACAGTTTTTTGTTTTTTGTTTTTTTTTTTTGAAGGAAATGTCTGGCTCTTTAGCTGTTAGATGCTGTGCTATGTTCACTAGCTAGTGGCAAGCACTGACTGTTTACCGCTCTGTAGTTGGATGGTAGAATTCATTTTTCTGAAAACAGCTGTGGCTGGTGACGAGGTTCCTGGGAGCAGAGAAAGTGAACTAAAACAATAATCTTTAGGCCGATGAGCTTTAAGATGTTAAAACGGAAAATAGAGCTGAGAAGAACTGCCCACTCTGGTGATAAGTCTCTGTTGGTTTGTCAGTACAAACTGAACCTTTCATTATCAGATATAATAAAAAATCTAATAAAATATGAACACAAGCAGCTTTAAAACAAACAAACAAAATGGTTGGACCATAAACCATCTTGATTTGTCTTGATTAGATATCTTAGCAATTATGCTCTTTATATCATTTCCTACTAATCACTTTGCTAGTCCTTTTATCTTGAGGCGATTTACTGAATACCCATAATGTCCATCCATCGTGTCCGTCAGTGGGATTCCCCGAATTGACATGGCTCCTGGTCGCCAGCTGCCACCACAGCAGCAGCTAGGATGCATCTGGAGAGGTGGATGTCTCTGCATCGCACAAAGTGACAGGAGCCATCCACGGCGGGTCACTAGAAATCACAGCGAGTAAGCCTTTGATAACTCTCTGAGCCTGTAATCTCCCAGCTGCACCATCAGACTGAAACAGCACAGAGCTAGGTGAGCAGGCAGCAAGAGTCACAGGAGACGGTCAGGAAGTGGTTGTATCCCCACAATCACGTCATTGTCATCTCCAAAGTGTAATTAAGGAGTGTAGAGATATGGGCTCAGAGTTAAACTTGAATTTTTAACTAACTTCAAATTCCCAAAGGCTATAATTCTGAATTTAAATTTGGATCATAGTGCCACAAAAGCTGTGAATTATCAGGAGTATAGCTTATTGAATATCTAATATATTTTTTGAGCAGATTACAAAATTACCCAATGTTCATTTTCCCCTTTAGAATTAAAATGAGTCATTGTATTATTTCAAAGAGAAAACAAATTTATTTTAATTGCACTTCCTCCTTCCTTTATATATATGGGAGATAATATATTTTCTTCCAACTAGATTTACAAAGATGAGGTGAAATTTCATTTTGCCACTGATAGCAGTTTTCTTCAGAGTTGGACCTGACCCCATGAGTGAGGTTTACAGAACAGGCTTTGAATCTGGAAAGAAAGAAAGAAAAAGGAAAAAGGAGCACTACATTTTTTATTAAGATTAATTAAACATGAATAAGAAAGTTCTCACTCTTCAGGCCCTATGTTGCCTAACATAGAACAATATGTTAATCAGAGAGAAGAGATGTTGGGTTCCCTCGAAATATATGAGCAAATTAAGGAATGACATGAATATGAATGAATATGTACATCTTAACCCAGATATCCTAGTGCTGGTTCTGTCTCTTGCTGCTGCTGGCTGACAGAAACGTCATAATCAGAGGCTCCAGTGCCATTTCAGTTCTCCTTGCCTGATGCTGAATGCTGTGTTTATATCAGCCAGGCTGAATAAGTGTTGAGGGACACTTGCTTTCTCTAACCACAGATAAACATGGAACGAATGCATTTGTGTCACATTTGCAAAAGAACGCTTAGGCTGCCGCATGACACGCTGTGCAAACAAACATTGGGAAATGTGTTCTTTGTGTTTATTTCAAAAAACACTGCTGGCAGGAATAGATTATAAAGAGACAATGAAGGAGAAAAAAAAACAGCCATATGTGCTATTATAGATGAACATAATTGAGAACAAAAATGTACAACAAGATATGTTTGTTTGAGGAATGGCACAGGAAAGATGCCTCTTTTGTTTCTCACTCTTTTCGCTCAAGATTACAGAGAATCCAAAAGGTTTGCATTGGACATCTGGATCAGCTAACAGCAGTGGGGCCAGATATTTGGACAAGGCTGCACCAAAGGAAGAGGCCAATTTCTGTGATTTATTTATTAAACCTTATTTTCTCTCGGAACCATGCGTTTCCTGGTTGTTATGCTTTGCTTGCAACAGCCGAAGCTGCTTTGGTAACCATGAAGAACAACAACACAAGAATGCAGGAATATTTTTCTTGGCCTTGCAAACTTGTCGTGTCATTTTGCAGTTTGAACATTGGATCACACTGATATACTTCATGGACTTTCTTCCCTTTCTTTATACGTTTTCTCCCTCTTATTTGTAATGAGCCCTCCCACAGTGTTGTGACAGATTTCTACATGTCCATCTCTGGCAGCTTCTTATTTGTTCACTGGGTGTTAAGAAGTTGGTGAGAGAGCTCAGGTATCCTTTAACAATGGACTGGGAAGTGTTGCTGTCAGGGGCAGCTCTGGTTGCTCCTCCTCTCACTCCAGTCAGTTGCTTCTATCCTCATTGAATTTGAAGGGCACTGGCAACTATATCAAATTGTATACATCCCCCTTTGCACCAACAGGAGGAGAAATAGGCAGTGGAGAGAGAGAGCTAGATAGTCAGTGATGTTCGGGAGAGAGAGGGGAGGGAAGAGGAGAGGAGGGGGGAGGACTGTCGGTATTTTGATGCTAAAGTGATTTGACACGCTTGGCATTATAGCCAGCCTGGCAGTGGGGGAGGGGGAGAGAGCGCAACCGAGCTCTTGATCCGAATGTCACCGAAGCCGATCTCATGAAGTGGAAGGTCAGAAACATAGCACCTGCCACCCTGGCTCTTGCAGGCTCCACCCTCATGCTTTCGCAAAGGGCAAACTGGGGACTCAGGGGTATAGGGTGGAGGTTAGTGTTGTCTGCAAAAGGAGCGTGTGTGAGTATGATGGGGGGAGTGGCAGAACCATGACCTCCCAATGTCACATGTCTCTGCTGCACAGCAACAATCCCACCCGAGTGTGCTAATGCAGGCCAGTACATGCTGTGATGTGAAAGGTCGAAGTGGGGGAGAAGTTTTTGCAACTCCCACATGCGTTTGCTTACTTCTTGAGGTGCATGGAGTAAAAGGGGGGGGGGGTGGTGATGCAGCAACTAATGGAAATATCTTGTTGGGATTTGGTGTTGGTTTGAGCATCTGGCGGCCCTTGAGGAGCAGATGTTGCTGCTGTGGTGACTCTGAAGCTTTAGCCCGTTAATACTGTACAAATGACAGCCATTGAGAAGCAGGTCCCAAAGTCTACTAGTCAAGACCATAGTGGTTGGTCAGGAACAAAGCAAAAGTGGGGCGGGATTTTATTAAGTTTATTACAACTTGGGTCATTATCTCTAGCAGATTCGCTGATGTAATACTCACTGGATCTAAGATCAAATGCCAACAAGAACAGTAAGGTGATGATGTTAACAGATTGTAATGAAGGCAACAGTTGAGATTGATTATCCAGACCTACTTAAGGTACTGTATGCTATTTATTTAGTGGTACTGTATACTATTGATTAGGCAGCACTGTACACTATTCATTTGCCAAATGTTTATCTTCGACTGTTTGTCAAATTTGGCTAACAATTGAGTATTGCCTTAATTCAATCATAATGATCGCTAAAAGGAAAACCAGTGAAAACATTGGGAGTTATCCTTTAATCCAGCTGTGCTGTTGCCAGCCGCCCGTATTCTTGGGGCACGGGGACACCTGAGGCAGTGGTGGGGGAGCTGTAGCAGCAAGTTGACCTTTAGTGTGCATCCATGTGGGCGGCTCAGTCAATGGGACTGTGATGAAGTAGAGCCTGTGTGAAAGGGTGTACCAAACGCCATGGGGGCATTATGTCCACAACGCCATTACAGTTACTGACATTGAGCTCATTGACTAACGTGGTTGTGCAGCAGTGGTGGCATGACTTTGAAATGAGGATGGGGAAAGGGAGATTGTGATGGAGACTGAGGTGAGATTGTTGCCCCCACACACACAGCAGGTGTGTGTGTGGGGGGGGGTCAAAACAGAATGGCTCAGCACTGACATATCCTATTTATCACAAGGTTTGGACTGTGTGGTTCCATTAGCCAAACCTTTATGAATCACACTCATAAGATTTCCTGGTTCACAAACTTTTAAGGTGACTAGAAGGTCAGCATGATGTGAAATGAAAAAGATAAAAACACATGAAATGCCTAGAAGAGCAGGGGCAAGGACCAAGCTGTTTGAAGAGTGCTGCAAAACGTCACACTTCACTATTTTCTGACATTTTATGCAGTATATGTCATGGTTGTGTTGCTGACATGTTCACTTGGCTTGCTGCACCCCCCCCCCGCCGGGCTACAGGAGGCTCACCGAGGAAGGAGTTAATCATTTACGTGACAGTTTTGCACTAAATATTATGAAACCGTCTAGAGGACTTGGAACATTTAGTCTCTGTCTGTTAATGGGCGTCATGTAAGGATCCTCTCTCCATGGGAGACAACAGTATCAGGACAAGCACTCAATGCCGGAAAGAAAAGCTGCCACTGGTTTAATGTCTTTGCATTAGCTTTTTGCGGTAGCAATCTGTGAATAGTTATGTTTGTGTGTTCTTGCAAGTGGTTATGTGTTTGTGCTCCAATGTGCATGTGTGCATATATTTGTGTGTGAATATATATTTACTGTATTAACAGACTGTGTGCTCTTCATCTCTCTGCCGGCTGTGTTTGAGAGGGTTGTAGATTTAGCATGTACTGCCAGGCGAGGAAGAGCTGAATCATAAAATTCTTCAGCTCCTTGAAAATTGGTTACAGTGCTGTGATTTATTTATTTATTTAATTTCATTTTTTTCTAACCTTCATATGCAAAGAGTTTATCAGGGTGTGATTTTATAGAACATCTATGTCAAAACGAGCAACAGCAGCTGCCTGTAACTGAAGCTGATAATGAGCATGTATTTGTGTTTATTAAACAACCTCCCTGCCATCTGTTCCATGTATTGTGATACACAGGCGGGGCATGTGTGCATGAGCCTGTTGATTATACAACAGCCGTGATAGTTTTGTGGTGGCAACATCTCACCCGACACCATTGTGCCCACCAATATTATTATTCAGGCTTCGGTCAGTGGCATGGCGCTTGCAATGAGACGACATCAGGTGTCAAATACACATGTATAAACAAGACAGGGGGATGCTGACATGCTTCATACAAACCATATCTGTTGTTGATGTGCACACAGATGCACATCAACAGAGCACTTACAGAGACATGATTAATGCAGGAACTGAAGCTCACATATAGGAGAGTCACATCATTATTCTTAATGCAACAAGAGTCGACTGTGTTTTCCTGTCCTCCATCTGTCAACCAAAGGTCACAGGGCTTAAAAAGAGCATTTGGAGCAACAAACACGGCTATAATCACTGATGGCACCTTGGTTTTATGTGATAATTGAGCATTTATTTTTTGTTTTTTTCTTCTCTCTATTTGTTCCCATAATCATTATTTGTGAACCTAACACATTTAGCATTTGTCAGTCAAAAAATGAACGCCCAAGCAAAGCTGCACTGTAGGTTACATAATGATTGTAACCTGAAAGCACCTTTATTCTCCGAGTGGCAAGCTAAAAACTGTGTTTACAACCCAGCTTTACAGCTTTTAGTTATCTGGCTGCAAGAGTCATTGCAGGAGAAGCTGATACCATCTGAAGAAGAGAGATGAGAAGCTGACTTTGGTCTGCTTTAATGGCTGGGAAAGTGTCTGACTGATCTTTTATCACGATTGTTACCCAATGTGTAACCATATCATGGCGACTAGTGTTTGTATGTCAGCAGAATTCAAAACAGAGATATACATTTTTATAAGAAGCTTAACAGACGGTGGATATTAACTGTTTGCCTCAAACTTTATGTTTAAAATAAGATGTCTTATATATCTAGAAATGCTAACTTCAACATTACATAGCTGTAACAATAAGGAATGCTGTGCCTCATCTGTGGTTATATATAAAATTAATAGCTGTCACTTTGTTAGAAGCTGGAAGTCTTATAAGCATGACATTTTCCACATTTTGTGTAGCATGGTTGTATGTGTTGTCCCTGTTAAATAAACAATAAAATAAAATGAATTGAGAGACAATGCCATGCAGGAGAATTTAAGCACAGATCCACACATCAACACAGAGCTTACATCTCCTGAAAGGAACACTGCAGAGATTTATTATCATGCCACCGTAAATTTCAAGGACAGATTAAAAACATTATTTGAAAAAATTCTAAATCAGAGCAGCAGAACCTGAGATATCCCTGCCTTGTAGCCTCCCCGCCCTTCTTTCTGATTGGTTGGGACACCTTTCGTCTTCATGGTTTGATTGGCATACGAGGGGGAGTGAGGTCAGTGTGGGTGCCCAGCAAGAGATATGAGATATCCGTAATGGTTAGCATTCCTGTGGTGGTTTAAATCCACATTTATGACTGAAACACTTTGTACTCTGAAAGGGTTATGTTAGAAACTTTCAGCATTATCGCACGGAGGTTGATTTATGGTGTTGATTTACAGATGATGTCCAAAATATTTAACAGTTTAATGAACTGGACACTGGGTGTTAGTGGCCACTTCCAACTTTAATCTCCCCCATGTCAGTCAGCCTGTGACATGCTGTTTAAATGTAAATCTACTTGTGCTGCTGCCAATGACAGGCTGTCTGGATTTGTGCGCTGACTCTCTGCTGAATTGAGGTTCCTCAGTCCCCTCAAGAAAGAAAGTCAATTACATCAGAACAGTATTAGACATTACTCAGAAAAATAAAATGGCTGTCAGATCTGAAACATGCTCCCATCAAATATCTTAAAACAGAGTTCGGCAGATGCTGTGACGGACACATCAGCGATAATTTATCATGACAAGCAGAATCACATGACATTGCTCAACGCTCTTGTACAAGGTCACCAGACTGACCTGAGAAGTGGCCCGTGAAATGCTTCAGTACAACAAGACATGTTCAGATTGTCCAATGGATATCAGGTCTGGATGACATTAGTGACAGCAGGGGGGTTTTCACAGACTGTGCCATATCAAATATTGAGAGATTCCAGGGAAATTTCACAATAACAGGAGCATGCTGGGAGGCAAAGCAACATCCAGATTATTGGCAGAAGAGATCATTGAATAAACAGGGAAAATTGAGTTTTAACATGGGAAGGGGAGCTGTTAGAAGTTAGTAAACACGGGGCAGTTCATAGGGCTGCTGCTGGTGCATCAGGAGAGGAGGCTTTCTGTTATTTCGAATCTTTGTCAGAATATTCTTCAAAGGTGCAATAAATGTGAAACAGTGGCTTCAGGAGGAAAAAAAGGGTCTACATGAAAGTAAAAAAACATCTATCATATTTTTTCTTCACCAGAGGCATACGCTGACACTAATAAATCCTTCAGGCTGTTTTATCTGCTACTTTATACATCACATCAAACTGCACTTAGACTCTGAATGATGCAAACAGCTTCCTTCCTTTTAGCTCCGTCAGAGGAGGAGAAACGTGTGGGTGACTTCTGTTGAGTCTCACTGATCACTATGAATGCCTATTTGTTATACGAGAGTTGTCGTGTTGGTCTTACTAAAACTTCAGTGTTTTTATTTCATGACTTCCATTTTTATTTTTTTTTTAATGTTTAATCTTTGAATTTTGTTTCATTATACATCATTTCTTTAAGAATTCATTGTCCAGGGTAGTTCAGTTTCATGTTTGCTGCTCCTTCCATTATTGGCATTTCATGGACACAGGTTTGTTATGTAATCCAGAATCAAATCTCTACCTGTATACAGGATAGGACAATACAAGTTTGTAGTTCCTGTGCGTGTTTACTTCCATGTTCCATATTAAATGTCCCTTAGCGCAACAAACCAGGAAGACAAAGGGCCCTGCCTTCCTGTTTGTGTGCTACTAGGAAGCTGAAGGGAAGGCGAGCTTCAGAAATGAGGGGAAATTAGAATCACATTCAGTATTACAAACCTCCACTCATACATGACAAGAAACAAATTTACACAAAATGTTTAAAGCCAGTGTTTTATTTATATTCTTTCATGGAGCATATTTCAATGTTTTCATATCTAAGTGTCATTTCTATGGAGCCAGTGTAATGTGGCAGTGTTTGATAATGATTTCCTGGTCTCTCTCGTTAAATTGTGAATTGCAGAGCAATTTGTCAGTGTAACTAAAAGGCCGGACTGCCTCTAATGATGCATCACAGGATCACCCAGATCACTTGCCTCACTCTAGTTATGTGTGTATGAAAATGTTGCTTTGGTTGGAAGCACATTTCTGAAATTTCAGAATAAATCAAATGTGAAGCAGTTTGTTTCCATCAACTAAGTGTCTCTTCATGGGAATATAATCAAGAGGACGTGACATGAATATAGCAGCAGCTGTTGTGATAGCTTCTGCCTACTCAAGATGACATTTGTTTTTAATATGTGGGGTTTTTAAAATCAGATGGAAAGAAAGAGTCTTTATCTCTCAACTGGCCCCCATGTCTTCTCTCTTCTTCTCTTTCACTCTCACTTTTTTTCCCTGTCCTCCTCTCTCCCCTCTCTGATTTGTCCTCTTTTTCTCTACACAATTAGTTCTTAATCACGTTAAAGCAGATTTACTCCTTGGCCAACTAAGCCAATAAATATGCTCTATGTGATTGATCCCCCTGCCTGTCTTGTTTACACAGTGCATGCTTGCCTGCTCCCAAAAAGACAGCTGACCTTTCACACACAGGGCAGCTCACCCTCTTTATCTTGCATCATTGTGCAGCTGACGAGTCAATCGCGGCCGATCATGTGGGAATGTTTCACTGTTGCTAGCAGAGAAAAACATTCAGGTCTCTATGTGTGTGTGGGGAGAGGATGAGGGCAAATGGGATGTTTTCCTCCAATGTTCTTGTCCATATAGTTTCATCGCCCCTGACGGAAAGGGGGTTATTTATTGAGGGGGGCCATGTGTGGGAAGCAGAGGCAGCAGGCTGCAGCCACTGTTTCATCCATTAACTGCTTTGGTGATCTTGTGACCCGCTACTTCCCCCGGTCAACTGTGGAGTTCAAAGTTTGTCTGCGCTAAGGCAGCAGAGGGTTAAGGTGTAAATTGGCCCTCTGTTGGTGGGACCCTGGACATACATGTTCTGGATCATGCTCTCTGCAGTGTTATGCTTTGTGTATTTAATTTGATGATTAGAATGTTCCTCTGTCATTGAGCTCTGGATTTGGGCTCTCACATTTTGCTTTTGCCTAAACAGTAAATCAAAGAAAACAATTAGTTGACATTTACAAGTACATTTTTTTCTCCACTTACTCACATATGTGGTTGTGCATTGGACCATGAGAGCTGCCATATCTGTGATGCTCTTGTGCCTGTCAGCCGTCAGAGGGTCATAGACATGGGAATTGATGAGATCTTATTAATATTATGTCATGATGAATTATGCCTGTGGGTCACATTCTTTCCTTAAACAATTTCTCGTTAGTTTTTTTGCTTTGAAAAGAACTGGAAAGGTCTCAAGTCTTCATTCAATTACTGCAAGTAATCTGACAGGTGTATGGCCAGAAATAAGTAGCAAAGTTGAAATCGACTGGTTTTATCTATTTGGAGAGTATCTGGGCAGCCCACATATATGTGAATATATATGTGAAATGCTTATTTAGTTATCTGAAAATCTCGTAGACCTGGGAATTAAGACCATTCTTCATATTAGGTTGTTTTGGCATATTGCTTTTCAACTTGGATTGTTGTCATCTTTCTTCATAAAATCAAACCACACTTTGGACCTCCTCTCTACCATGACACCCATTTGTTCTCAGCAGCATGGAAGCACGAGTTTAAAGTTAACAAACCGACTGATAAAAAAAAAATCGATGAGCTTGAGCATACAACTTTGACAGTTTGGTTCTTAAATGGTTGTTGATTTTCATCCTTATATTTGAAATGGGGACAACTGAAAGCATGTTCCAATCACCTGCTTGAGCTACTTTTACCGCTCGTTATTCACTTTTGTACTTGACTTATTATGACAGGGAAGACTTTGAATCTTGTTGACTGCATTACTTTCAAGGAGCAGGGTTGTGAAAAGAGCTGACCTCCTGCCCAAAGCCTGTCCATTAGCATAGTTGTTCAAGCATTTTTTTTTCTTTTCTGCCATCCTCCATCTTCCTCTTATTTTTTTTTCTCCCCGAACTCTCTCTGCAGTATGGGGGAAGTGGAAACAGAGGAAAAAAAGAGAAAGCTAAGATTCTCTACTGGGGATTGTGGGAACCCACTGATAAAGGCTTGCATCTTAATCCATCCTAAGGCCTGTCTTACGGTGTACTATGAGCTTTTATGTGATCATTAAGAGTGTGTGCTCGTATGCACATCCACATGCACACAAGCGTGTGTATGTAGCTTTGCGCATTTGAAATGTTAATGTTTTTTTTGTGCAATCACTGATGCAGGAGTTCAGTCCTTTGAATCTTGCATTTCAAAATTCTTAGAGATCTTCAAATATCTTCAGTAGAAGCAATACACACCTCTTCTGTTTGACAGCAAGGCTATGCAATTACACAGTTAGTGCATACCACCTTCTTTTAGGGCTCACAAGTGTATTAAAACACTAATTAATGTGCCACAATTTTCCCTGTAATGCAGTGTACAAGGTAAGGATCTCTCTGTCTCTCTCTCTGGTTCTCTCTCTTTCTATGTCTCAGAGCTTATGTCTTCAGCTCCTTTGCTCCTCCTTGAGTGTTACTAGAATTCGGCTGATGTGCGCCAAGGGGAGGAGAGGAGGGAGACGCTCATCTTGTTTCAGTGCTTTATGAGTCTGACGTGTATGTCTGTAATTGCGGTTATGGGTGATTAAACTCCCGATGCCCCTCAGGATCCACAGCCAGCTATCAGTCAGTGTCAGGCCAAACCATACAGTGCTGCTTTCAAGGCTCACATTGGTTCATCCGAGTGTCTGTCCCTCAGATGATGCTGCTGCATTTTACAATGTACAACAGAATCTTATGTGTGCACAGGTCTTTTACTATGTTTGATAAAGTCATTTAATAGTAATCAATTATAATGTAAAAAAAATATATAAATGTGTGTGTGTTTGTGTGTGTGTGAAAAATTATTAAAAGCCCAAATGCTGTTACTCAAATGTCCTAGGCTTAAAACTGAGTGTTGATTGATTGCTTACTGATTAGTTAATTGTCATTTATTGTGAAAGAAAGCCAAACGTTCACTGGGTCAGGCTTCGTAAAGTAAAAGAATATCTTTGGGTCTTTTCAGTCAAAACAAACAGTTTGAAGATATCATTTTTAGATCAAGGCGCTGAAATGTTTCTACTTTCTTACGGTGTAATCGTTCTACACAAATTCAAACAAAAAACTAATTTGGTTATTATGACAGTTGCAGATATTGCTTCTTTGAATCAACTAATCGTTTCGGCACTAATGCATTGGCAGTCCTCTGCTTGCTGTATGTTCCAAATAATTAGTTATAGGAAGCAAATGAAAGGGAAATCATGTTTATTTTAACTGTGAATTTGCGTATTATGTGTGGGCGGATGGAAGCGTGGGTATTGGAATATGGAATCAGTTGATCATGTCTTGGTATCTATATGTTTATGTGCACAATATGCTTTCATGCATGCCATCATATCTGCATGGTGTGTTTGCATGTGTGTTTCTATTTATGGCTAAAGATAAAAAAAAAAAACACATCCTTGAGGCCTGCTGCTTCCTGGTCTAATTAGCATGTTAATCATGTCTCTGTGAGTGGGATATCAGTATGTGTTTGTGAAAGATTCATGACTTATCTGAAAACGCAACGCATGACCGCGAGAGTCCTGTCCTCCTCACCGTCCTGTTCTGACACTCCCATTGTGAGAGGACAGAGGTTCTCTCAGCATAAGAGAGATATGCAGCCAGACATCTGAGTCTCAGCCTATCACATGGATTTAGAGTCCAAATAAAACACTGCAGCATGTACATTGAGGAGTAATGAGGAGCTGTTTGTGTGTAAGTTATCTGTCAGTGGCCTCTCCCATTAGTTTTCTAGCTTGGCAGAGCCTTCCTCCTCTGTTGATGTTTGGATGTTTTCTCTTGCCTCCCCCCTCCCCACGCAATACCCTTGGAGGCAGCAAGGAATAGAAAAGGAATCCCACACCCTCTTTACCCTAAGGACCACTGTTAATCATGGCTGAAAGACCTCATGGATGAGGATGCAGGGTCACGAGGGCAGGACAAATGACTTGTCAAAGCACAGAAGGATGGGGATATCAAGAAGGAAATGAGTGAAAATTAGAAGAAAAGGGGAGAGAAAAGCGAGACATGTCTCTTGGTCTCTTGTTGCAATACATCTGAAGCTTCTGCTTCAACTTGACAGAGGCCGAGTGCCTGGGTCAACCCAGGTCAATCTCACTCCTTAGTGTAAAAGGAGTCCGGAGGCTGCTGGAGCACAGAAGTTCGGGAATAATGTTTGACAGTACACGAGGACATGAAACACCATGACTACTCTAAACTCTTTCACACTGCCATGCTGTTTTATGCACTAAAAAAAAAAGAGAGAGAGAGAAACGCAAACTCCCACAAGTTGTTGTTTGTGCAAAGAGCTCCTTGTTGATTCATCTGCCTTGTTTTATTATTTAATTTATGAACATATTTCCAGAAAATCACTCATATGGGCTGGCGTTCTTCCTGTTTTCTTTTTCTTTTTCTCTCTTTCATTGGTAATTTAGGAGATAATTATAAACTGAAATCATTCAATAAGATATCTTTTCCAGTATCTCAAAACAATGATTCAATACAGCAAAGATAAGATAAAATACTCTGTAAAATTGTAAAATATATATTTTTTTGTGTTTTCTAGCCTTTTAATCAGCTTCTTCTTTACATTGGGCAAAGCAAATACATCCCTTTTAACTTGGTACAGATACAGACACCCCCTGGTTTTTTGTGATTGACAGTTATCATCATCCATCTATTGTCCAATAGCGAGTCAAGATACAGCAATTTAAGAATGCATAAAAAGGCCAAACTACTGTATTTTCTCCTACTTTGATCCCTGATGAAGACTTGCAAAGGATGATATGTGCTTGAGGTTTTGCCTTTATAGCGAAAGATTTCAACACTATTTTTTGGAGAGTAATCCATCTATCCCCACGTGCATTGTAGTTCTTGCCCCTTAATCATAACCTTTTAGACTTGCACTCACTAATAATGACACTGAATGACTATTCTTGTTTTTTGAACCTTTTAATCTGCTTTCTCTTCACTGGGCAGAGCCAAACAAAAAAATCCCCCTCAGCCTGGTGGAAAAACCCGAGCTGTAGCTCCTTTTGAAAGTTTTGCTGGACAGCGTGTGTTTGTTGGAAAGCTGCCAGTGAAAATGCAAGAGAGGGGAAGTCAGCAGACTGGCTGTCTTCTGTTCACTGTTGTTCAGATTGACTCTGTCAGGCTGGCCTTTGAGGCCCATGATCCAGGTGGTCTGTTCTCTGCGGCGCCCATCCCCCAACCTACCCTGTTCACCCTCCTCTCCCCTCCCTCAGCCTTGGCAAACCCATACCTGCAAACATGCCCAGTCTCAGCAAGCTTCCTCCCAGAGTGGTGGTGTCTTCCCTCCACCAATCGCAAGACTCTACAGCTATGGGCACATCGGTGTGAACCAATGAACAACACCTGTTTCTCTCAAGCATGGCTGTCCATGCCAATCATAACACCCACTTTATTTGGCCTCTGTCGTGAAGCCAATCCTAACATGTAATTCATGGGCATCCCGGCCGTGAAAGTTACAGGCAAAGAGAAATATGGATTTTATCGTTTGGGAATGGACCTTCCAGAAAATGACCTATCCAGCACAAATGTCACAGCAAATGTGCACTTTGTCATTGCATCATCGGAAAAAAGGTCCTTGTACTAAGGCAGCCTTTTGATAGGACTGAGGGATCATTGTTTTGTGGGGAGACTCTGGAAGAATGACTCATTTTGTTGCCTTTTACAACTGTGAAAGCTTTGCCTGTGTTTGTATGTCCAGCTGAGAATTGCTGCCATGATCACATATGTTGAACTTAGTGGAGTTAGTGGGTTCAAGTGCTGTCTGCTTTTGTGAAATACATCAATTTGTGGTAATTGTGAGGGCTGAATGATCTGTCAGTCGTACATCGTGGACAATCTTAAATTTGTATATGATCAACTCTTTGGATGAATCCTTCAGATCCTTAAAAGGTGGTTAAAAGTTTTGGTATCTAATTTTTAAAAGTCAAATCACTGCTAACCAGCCCACTGTGAACTGTCAAAAAGCTAACTGCAGCAGGTGATAGTAGACCTTGTCCTGTTCTACAACTGTGGTGACCCTGGCGTAGCGGTATATGTACTATTCCTTTATGTGAACAGTACAATAACCACCATCACCAGCTGTAATGCAAGAAAGTCGAGCAACGAAAACCTGTGCGGGCTGGTAATCAAAACTATTACATATACCATACCATAAATACACTCCCCAATAATTAGTCCATATGAATTCATGATGCAAGCTGCAGCAAACATCAGAAAAAAAGGCATCAAAGTGGTAGAAAGGTTTGAATCTGAACTTTCTACACCTTACAGTCAAAATGTTAGCAGTCAAATCAAAAAAACATCAGAATGCAGATCATGATTAAGATCAAAAGATCACTCCAAAAGACTGAAAAATGATCTTTTGGCCATTTGCACGCTCCCACTTAGAATGCTAAATGGTAATGTTACACACTTGAAAAGAAAGCCTTCATTTATTTTACCAGCCTACAGAAACTCTGAAGATGTTCTGCTTTTACCTGATAACGCATGGATGAGTAAGATAATAGTAAGAATCTTATTCAGGGGTAGAGGCCAGGTTGCTGGTAAAGTCAACAATTAATTTAAAGGTAATTACCGTTAAGAGGTTGTATCTTAGAGGTGCATGGACAAGCTGTTGAGGTTTCAGAACATCAACTTGTGTTTAAAAATCTAAAAAATCTTTTGTATGAGCGCTTCACTCCAAATTTTGTGACCAGTGTTTTGCTCTGCAAACCAACAATGCACTCCTCTGAGGTAACCCTCCCTCTGCAGCTCTTCAGAAGTAGCCAGAGCATACAGAAGGGCAAAGCAGCAGTTAGTGCTGCTGTTGAACTCCAACACCTGGAACCTGATCAACTCCCTGGTGTTTGTGTTGTTTGTGCTGTCTAAACACAAGCTAGTAGTGTTAGTCACGTCCCCAGCAGAACCGATGGGCTCTATAACGAAAGGGAAACATAAACATGGGTAAAAACATGAGCAGGGTAAGGGAGAGAAACAGACAGCGGGGCCATGAGGCTGATGCAGGTATCTGTGGAGGAAAGAGAGCTGGCCGCACTCTCGCCAGTGTGTCTTCCCAGGACATGAAAGACTCATAGCTCCTTACTGGGATTATCCTAGACCTCTTGGGAGTCCCTCACATGAGAAGAGAAGACAGAAGGAAAGATGTGGAAAGAAACTGAAGGCAACAGGGACAGAGAAGGAGGAGGGGGTTGGTGGGGGTCAGGAAAATTAAATGGGAAAGCAAGAAAACTAGGGAGAGATCAAGAGACATATTTTTATGGGCTTTCATCTACATAGATGCCAGCTCTGCTTAAGAGCCTGCTGATGCACAGATAATTCAAGCCCAAAATATGCATCCATTCCCCTGAAGAATGACCAACAGCGGTAATTCACCAGAGAGCCATCTCCTTGTTCGATCTGACGCCTTCCTGAAAATCATCTCTGCAGGCTCAGACAGTTTAAATCAGTCGTAACATTTCTTCTCTGGCAGAAAAGATCCATACACCAGATGCAGGTAACAGAAATATACCTTGCGATAATCTTGCTTCATGACAGTGCTGTGCTCCTCCAAATAACTCTTGAAAACTAATGGAGACGAATTGACATTTTTTAACCAAAAAATGGAAGAATTTGCCGGTCATGAAATTTTACACTGTGTACACTGTGCTGGAGCTTTTGAGAGTTTCTAGAGCTTTTTCAAATTTGAGGAAAACCATACTTGTAAGACTCAATAACAGCAAAACCTGAAATGTTAGTAAGGAGCTCATTTAAATTGCCATGAAATATGCACTTGAGACAGAGCATTCAGTAGGGTTAGGTTTCACTGTTGGCTTAGGCTGTTTGAACTGTCCATGTGACTTATTTTGTTGATAGTGGGCCAAACGTTAATTGATTTTGTGTGTACTGAACAGGCTGTCTGTGTGCAAGAGCGGGGGGGTGGCCATTAAGGTCAGATCACATCAGTCAATGTGACTATATTTTCGTTTTGTTTGTTTATTTTGGATACGCCATCGCTCCACCCTGCTGGATTTTGTGTTTTGTTTGCTGTGGGATGATGCACCGATCCAAAGTACACTCCTCTGGTGACAATCACAAACAGAACACACACTCTTCAGGACATACAACGTCCACCCCCCCCACCCCACACGCACACACACTCCTTGTATTGAGGCGCATGTGTTCCCCTTGGCTCGCGAGGCCTCTTCCTGCAGCACGTACACACATAGTTTCCCATCACTGCTGAACCCCCTCACTACCTCCCTTTTTATTCCCTCTGACTGGCCCCCACGATCTCCAGCTTTCTCTGAGAGACTTTCTCGCGCTTTCTTTTCCTCTTGCTGTCTGTTTGAATTTCTCTTATTGGTCTATAAATCTCTATATCTCTCTTTCTACATGTTCGTCTATCGATCAATCTGTCTCTGCCGATCCTCCTGTTTCCCTTTATCTCAGGCTTGTTCCCAAGAGGGTAAAAGAGAAAAGGGAGGGGGGGGGATGCAACTCCAGCTCAAGGCCGGGAGCCAGACCCTACTCCTTTTGGACTTCATTACAAACGGACCAGCACCTCGCAGCCTAGGACCAAAGAATAATAATCAGAGGGAAAAAAAGAAAAAGAAAAATATGGTCTTCAAAGGCTTGTAATATAGTCAATAATTCAAGCTATCCACTGAAAAAAGTTCTGATTTTACTTTCACAGTCCAAAACCAAAATGTGAACCAGCTTCTTTTGCCCTAGCTGACTCAAATTGAAAATGATCTGTTATCACATCTAAACATGTCCATCCTTTTGCAAGAGAACACTTAGCATTTTTATGGGCAGTTATTCTTCCTCACTAGATCCAGAGGGTTGAACATGGGATATGAGGTATTCATCCATATCTACCTTGAGCCCAACACTCAAGGCAGACACCCAATGCTGTTGTATTTCGGCGCTTCCTTGATACAGATGGAAGCTGCCAATCATCTGCTGCCTCTGAACAAGTTTTCAAGTGGCAAATTCCTCTTCCTGATGTCAGCACAGGGAAGGAACACTTTGTTGTTTCTCCTTAGTAATTGGCATAATTAATCTCCATAGACTGATGGCTTTATTACTAGTGAGTGAGGATAAGACATTAAGAAAGCAAGCAGACACTCCTTGTAGAATCATGTCTCATTCACTCCTCACTGTGGCTGGCTGTTTTTCCTCTCCCTCATTCACATGTCTGTTTTGAATATATTCTAAACCAACTGTTTTGGTTGAACATAAAGACCAACTGTGATCTTAAACATTGGGTGAGAAGCTGAACAAAGACTCTTTAAGCTACAAAGCTTCACTGTGATAGATCGTTGTACCCTGATCTTGTATTACATGTAATAAGGCCTTTCCTCAGTTGATATATCTCTTTTTCTATGATGGACAACTGGTTGGTGGATTCAGCCAGCTGATTGAGATTTACATTATGAGTAAAATGGTGAATTATCGGTAATATCACAATTATGTTAAATAAACCAGATGTTGGAAAGACTGACTAGTTTAGCCTGTGGAATTGTTCTTGCTCATATTGGCAAAAATGTAGCGTTTTCCAAAATGTTATGTTTTCTGAAACTTGAAATCTGTAATGCGTCAGCAGCCTGGTTTTAGTAACATGATGTGAGGGCAATCAAAAGTAGTTATCAGATTTGTCTTTGCAGTTGTTGAAATTGCGCTGAATCCTGTGTTTTGCATTTATGTTATCATCTCTCTGTGTCTGTGTGTGTGTATATGTGAATGCTCAGCCATTTACCTTCAAGTGTGTTTTTGGCAATGAGCGAGTCAGATAAGGGCCTGTGTTGTGATGTTTATCTCTGGGCGCAACAAAAGAGGAAGCTCGATGAAGCATGGCTTCCTGGTTGCCTTGCATTTCCCCAGTTCTTGGATTCATACAAGAGTCACAGACATGACAGCTCAGAGAGCTTTACAGAACAATTTCTTTTTCTCAAATAATATTTCTTTCAAATTTATAATGTAGAAAAGAAGCTGACTCATTTACTTGAAGGTCCCATATATTCCACATTCCACATTTTAAGTTAAGTCGTGATATTCATAAGAAAAAAAAAAGGCTTTTTCTTTATGCCTTTATTTTTGGGTGGCATAAAAATTTGATCCTACAAGATCCTACAAGGTTCCAGATAGGCCAGGCTATGGGCATCACTGAGCTAAGATACATAATATTTCAATAAGTACTTATTTTTATCCAATGATGTTTGCTTCTACAAACATCATAGGACAAACAAAGATGATTTTTTTTCCACAGTCATTAGTCACCCCAAGTTCTCTACTTCGTCGGGTTCAGGTCATTCAAAAACTGTAAAGGTAATGAATTCTCAAAAAGAGCCTGGATCATCACTTGCAAATGTAATCATCTTCTCCTGACGGCTCCTCCGCAGGCTATGGTGGTAATTATTGCTCCATGCTATGCCTATGATCAACTGCCATTGTCAGTTGTTGCTCATGGCATAAGCTTCCAACCAGAGGACGGTCAATATGATGCATGCACCATGCTGGCTTTTATTCATTTGTATATTACATCTGCTCAGTCATATTTTCTTTTTCATATTTTATCTGTTACTCTTTTCTGGTTTCCCTCTTGACAATTTCAGATGAAGCCCTAGATTTGTTTGTACTGTTCAGGGAAAGTTGCAGGTGTGAGGCAAATAAACCATACCAGGTAATATCTCTAATGCTGACCCCCACTGTCCTCTGAGGCCATTTAAGGTACGCGCTTTGTCAAATCTGAATCCAGCATCAAATCTGATTATGAAGCCCGAATCCTTTCAAGAGTTAAAAATAACTTTTAAAATTTGCAGTTTTTAACTCTATAAAATAAAAAAAAGAAAATCTATTTTTATCTTATGGCCAATGCACGGAGCCGGTTACTGGGCCAACAATTTACAGAAAAATGACATTGCTGTAGATGTGTAGAACAAAGTTTTGTAACCACTGTGCTGCAAATATACAGTTTAGATTCATCCATTCGTTTTATCTTGGGCAAGCATTAAGGAATTCACTGTTTGAGTTGACTGAGTTTTCAATGAAACCTAAACTCTATATCACCATAAAAGTCAGCGGCAAAGATGTTGGGTACCAATCTATGAAAAAAATAGAACATTAAGACTGAGTGAGACTGAATGAAACTTTTAAACTGCACCCATAATATCATGAACTGTCTCGCTGTTTATCTGTCTGCTCAATATGTTGTTCACCAATCATAGTTTCTGGCTTTTTTTCAAATTCTTTTAGATTAGTCTTGACTATGAGATAAGCTTGAACATGACATTTACTATGTCAGACATTTACTGAAGTATTTCCAGGCTCTACTTTCAGCAACAATGTTTCAGTCCTATCTTGGGCAGCTATGCTCAAAAGCCAGCTGGTGTTCTGGCTCAGAGCTTGCAGGGAAAGATGCTATATCACTGCTGTGCTAAAGAGAACAATTAGGCCATATCAGCAGATCAGAGTGTTGGCTGTCGGAACACAGTTAGCAATAGCGCCAGTAATCTGTGGCTTAGCTGGCACCTAGCCACAGCCAGCCACAGCTCCGTGGCCTCTTCAGACACTTAAGAGTCACCGAGGGCACCGACATGCCTTAGGAGCTGGCGCTCTTATCCACACACCCTCTGGGAAAGGATTTGAAAGGGGAAGCAAATAAAGGGAGCGTATGGCAGAGAGCAGAGTGAAAAGGAGGTAGGAGGGAAAGAATTATGTTTTTCATGAGGGCAGTTATTTCAGCAAGCAAAAATAATCAAGGCATATCAACACAGTGTATCAAATGATAGTTGTTAGTCACCCACCTACTGTGAAATTTGGGTGGCCTGTTTGTGTTCTACCGTCACTTATCACATATTTAGGCCTTTTTCTGTCTTTTGGTCTACAAGTTGGATCATGGATGCTGTGAAATAGGGGCCTTCACAGGCAGTAAACCAAGGACATGGATACTTTTGATTAGAGCTGTCTCACTGCAGCTACTCTGTCTGATCATATCTTATCATGAAAGGAGTTCCTGTTAAAGCAGACACCCTCATCACTTTGGGGCTTTTTGCAACTTCCGTCTCACTCACCTTGCTTAGGGTAATGAAGATGTGGCATTAAAAGTATTGAAAGTGAGGAGAATAGCCTCGTAAAACTTTGTATTATTTTCCCCTGTACTGTATATAACCCAGTGAGAGGAGGCGAACCAGTAAGGACGAAACCCTGCTTTCAACAAGCTTCCCTCTTGCATGTAATAAGGCTGTGATGACCTTTTCTTTGTTCCACATCTCAAAGAGTGTTGATCAGATGCTACTGTCTGCAGCTGCTCCTTCCTTGTTGGATCTCTTGTGCGTTGTCGTGCATCAAAGTCTGTTCTGTTCAATGGCAGGTTTGCATATTCATGTCAAGATGTGAACTTTCCAGCAGCATAACCCTGACTGCCAAAGGTTCATTCTTTCATTCATTCAGCCCACAACAACTCTAATTAAGAAAACTAACTCTGACCACATGTTTTATGTCCCGCCACCCTGAACACACATTCACTCCCACAGACACACCCTCCCACTATATCTCCCCTATTCTTAGAGTAAACACATCAGACAGTGATAATCTTAGTTTGTTTTGGCAAAAAACACGTTCCCAGATTAATGTACACACGCACGCACAACACTGAATACGTGTGCTATTTTGTTATTTTATTTTAAGCACTGATAGAAGGCGTGATGATAACAATAAGCTTATTGATAATGATGGATTTGTTGAAATACACAAACATCACTTTGTTTGAATGCTGAGTAAAATATCAGCCTGCAGTTGTCATGGTGATGTAGATATTAGTGGTAAAAACTCTAAAAATGAAGCTGTTTAACCAACTCCTGTGTTATTTTTGGATCTGGGTTTTTAAGCATCTGACTAAATCTCTTGACTATTTTGTTAGAATACTGAATACAGGCTAATGACTAGCATTTCATCCAGACTTTACTGTGGTGCTCTGTGTGCTTCAAAAACTGACTCACCTGCCTCTCCTTAAATGTCTCTATGAATAATAATAATATGTATATATTAAAAAAACTACTTTCCCCTCAAACCAAAGGAAGGATGAGCTGGAGGGGTGGGGTTTGTGGTTCTGCGTTATTGTTTTCAGGCCACTTCTTCATCCCCTTTCCTCTAAAAGGGGAATTGCAGTTTGCTAATGTGCTGCAGAGTAGGTGTAAGTGACTCATGACTACTTCAATTATGCCAAAGTCAATCCATGCCATGATAATTTTTTTCCTGGCTCCTGTCTCACCAATGCCATCATCCCTCAACTGACCCACTGTCAGCACAGTGGTATAGAAAACCCATTGTACAAGGATCTGCATGGAGCCAGTCTGGATATTTTGTGGGCGTGTGTTTTAGGGTGCATTTGTGTGTGTGTGTGTGTGACCATGTGTTTTGTAGTGAAAGATCTGACGAAATCTCAGGAGAATATGGGGTCGGACAGGAGCTACTGGCACCAGTGTATGCATCATTATGAGAGCACAAGCTACCACCAGTTGGTAACAAGATTTAAAGGCAAAATGGAAACTGGAAATCAAGTATGTGATTTACTGAGATTTATGAGCTGCCTTGCTTGCTACCTTGCTGTTTTTACTGTATCCCATGCCCTCATGATCCACTAAATCTCCACTGTGGCAGAAGATGAATAATAGAGCAGAGCCACAGAGCAAAAAATAAGCATCTGTCTTGCTTCTGCATAGGCATTAGGATCTGTTTGTGAATATTTTTCACTCAGTACTGACCACACCAGTAGCTGATGATTACTAAACTTATGGTCAGTGTAACAGCAAAAGCGGGAGGGAGTCAATAAATGAAACCAAAAAACTAGGATAAGTTTTCTTCAACCTTACGCAAAGCGGAAAAACTTCCATTAATCACTGCTGTACGCTGCAACTTACATGAACATATTTGACCATATCTTTTAGCAAGTCCAAAACATGTTTTGGGGAAAATGTTGTGTATCTATCTTTATTCATGACTGATTGACCCCTCAGTTGTATGTTGAAACTATAAATTGAGAAGCAGTAGTTTGGAAGAACCCTGTCTACAGAGAGATAATGTTATCAGTAGAGCTTTGAGTCTGAAACGAGAGATGGAAAGTCAGACAGGTTCATGTTACTTCCCCCAACACCTCTAACAAACACACACACACACACACACACACACACACACACAGTCTGATACCTTTCACCACTCTCCACTGTGTTCCTTCAGGATATACTCTCTCCTACAAATGAGGTATTACTAACTTAGTGTCACTATAAAAACCTCACAACAGCCTCCTCTTCTTCTCTACTAGGTCCTTAAAACTAAATGACAAAACAGATTGTCACCGTGTTTCAAAATAACTCATTTGACTTATTTTACTGTTCAAAAAATGTGTCATTTGAACCTCCAGTAAACTCGATAGACAAGGTCTGGTTAACTATAACTAACTGAAGATTACTGGACAGAGTTAAGGCGTGTTCAATTTCAGATGTAAAAGAATGCAAATCTTACCATTCACACAAACCTCACATTATTTATTTATTTATTGGGTTGTCTGTCCCATTCTTGCAAACATGTTATCTCAATGAGCCCTTAAGCGAATTTCTTCAAATGTGACACAAATTCACCATGACTGAAGAATTAACTGGTTTGGTGGTCAAAAGGTCCTGGTCCCTGTGACCTCTTCAAACATGCTCTGGGGCTCCTTAATATGCTGTCTCAAAACTGCCTTGAAGAAATTAGTTTCAGTGTTTCAGCGTCTCTTTCTTTGTGAGGTTCTCGCACAGGCATAGTCAGGAGAAAGCTATGGTGAATATACCCTTTATTTGCCGGGCTCCCAAGGTGCACATGTGTCTGAGTGTGATCATGCCATGATGGAAACAAACCAAAGCACCATATTTACAAAAAAAAAACAAACAAAAAAAAGGAATAAGACAAACTTTAGTACACTATAACTCTCAAAGTTCTCAAAGCTCTCTCTCTGTGACGCCTCTGCAACAAAACACTCTCCCTGTGCATCGCCAAACAAGCCCCTTTTAAACCTCAGCTCCTCCCAGTGGGTGTTAGATAAAATAGATGCGCCACTGTCTGATCAACCAACCTTTTTGGCGTTACACGCACACACCATCTCACCAAAGGTAGATTAATACAAATGAATTAATTTATGTGGCCATGTGTGTGGATCTGAGTCTTCACCCCTATGCACGCTATAAAGCAGTGGGAAAAATGAATAATGAGGGGTTTCTGCATTAGCAAAGAAAACAGGAGCTGGAAAATGAGTAGTGTGCATGTGTGTTTCTGTGTGTGTCCACCAGACAGAGTAAAGTGTGACCATGGGTGTGTATGTGCAGGTGTGTATCAGCCTGCAGCCAATAACATTTTCATCTTGTTCCGTGGTCTTGGCCTTGGCAAATCTTGCTCAAGACGAAACCTGCAATCACCATTTTGTGCAATTTCAACCTTTGCAGCCGAATGAATGACAGATTGTGTAGCCTTTCTGGAAAGACCATTAATCACAACATGACAGATCACCTGGCAGAAAACTGTAAACATAGGTTGTCTAAGGCATTTGAACAAATGCCGTACTCAATTTTCCTGTGAAAGTCTGACTCCTTTCATCCCGTCATCCTTTGTTATCTCAAACATCCATTTATCATATTCTACAGTATACTCACAAACCAGCAACAGCGAGAATGCAAACTGACAAATTTCCTCTCTGTAATTACACCCAAAGGCACAACAGAAGAGGGAAAAAAAAAAGGGGAGGAGGGAGAAGTAGGAGATGCTGCTATGTTTTACACAAGTGATAAGTGAAATATTCTGTGTGCGCCTGCCAGTAAAATGGGCCTTAATTTGCTTATATGTAGCTGTCAGTGGAGCTTTTCTGTGCTCAGGGATGAAGGCCAATTGACAGGCAGAGGCTGCAGAGGATATCGCTCAGAAGCAACCATTTTCTTCTGACAGACATCCTTGTGTTTCCTCATTTACTGTCCACCCCTTTACACCTTTTCACTTTCCTTACATCTCTTTTTCCTCCTCTCCCACAAATACTCTATCGTTCTGTGTTTCCTTCTCTCCTCTCTGTTCCTTCTCCTCTTCCATCCTAGTATTCTCTTTTGAGTTCCTTCCCTTCTCTCCTTCCCTCCCCTCCTTTCCTCTCCTCTCCTTTCCTCTCCAGGGAGGATTAGGACAGAGTCCTTTTCATCCTGCTGTAATCCTACACTGGCAGCCCAACTCCAACAAGAATAAACATAGACACATAGACATGAAAACAGGCATACATATTTTTGCTCTGAGATATGTATATGTTCAGGGAGCGTTGCCTAAATAAGACCATTCATGTACAACATGACCACATGGCTACATCTGGAAAAAGTACATCAGTGAAGATTTTCAGAGATTTTTCAGTTAATGTTCGGCTTGGGTTGTTCCTCCTCTCCTAAAAAGAGTAAGAGGGAAAGACATAAGCAATGGATGTGAAAAGACATCAACACACTGATCTACCTCCCAGCCTGTCTCTGTCATCTCCCTCGAGGTTTGGCCTTTCTGAGACTCTTGTCAGCTGAGCTCCCCCCTGCTGAGACCTACAATGGCAGATTGGCAGCCCTAATACCAGCTCACTTTATCTGCCTGAATTAAAACCCAATTGGAGAAGGGTTATGGGAATTGCTGGCTCAGGGAGAGCGCTTATTTATTTATTTAATGTTTTTTCAGGAATTATGTGTGGGCGCATTTTACGAAAAAAAAAAAAAGTGTAATCAGAGGGATATAAGCTCAGGGGGTATCAGTCGGAGGATTAAACACAGTACTAATACAGCTAGATGCAGAGCTTTTGTTAGCCCTTTATTAAGAAGGATGTGTGTTTGTTTTCAAAAGGATGGGGACCGTGCGTATGTGTGCGTGTGTGCTAACAGGAAGTGCTTGTGAGGCAAGCAGGATGTGCAGGAAGTGTTTGGCTTGGCTCAGCTGGCTGCTAGGTTGTTGCTCTGAGGACTGCTGATGCAGGGAGAAGGATGCAAAGATCCCCCCCGCCCCCAGCGTTTTCTGCTGCATTCAAGAGTTTTTCACAAAAGAAGCACACTCATAAAGAACACACAAAAGTAACTGTGAAGTCAGCAGGGACAGAGACAAGACACTCCAGGAAAATTGCTGTGAACCTGATGGTTTACTCGCATATGACAACCAATTCAAATGTCCTTTGGTTGTATTCTACTGTGCAGAAACCTGGCCACTTATGAAACATGGGAATGTGATAGGCAAGCCGCACTCTCTCATTTATTACATAAGAAGTCCATGTCCCCGCTGCAGTGGGAGCAAAGTTGTAGTGTCAAAACAGGACAGTGCACAAAAGGAGGGCATGTCAGGACAACAGACTGTCCGACTTAAGCTGCCTTATACCGACTATAGGGCGGGGTGTTCTGAATAAATTGTTCCAACATGATATGCTGGTATAGTAAACATATTTTATAACCTGTGTTGTGAAATTGTTAAAAGATAAAATATTGATCCATGGAAACTCGTGAAGGTTCTGTAAATTCAAAACCACATTGATTATTGGAGTTTGGTGCTGAACAGATGAATTCTCAGGAAGGTAAGTTATAATTTCAGTTAGTCAACAGCCAGGCTAAGTTTCTGTAAGTATGGCTCAAAATCAAAAGATTGTCTCAGAGGGTTTATCAATCTGATTAGTTTGCAACATCCTCCTGACTGAAGGATCCATCTTCCATAATGTTCAGATTAGATTGAAGTAGCAGAGGGACAGAGAAGGGGAAGGCGGATAGCAGCAAAAGCAGACCTGATCATAAATGAAGGCTAAGAAAGAGCGAATGTTGGCGTTGAAAACCAGGACAGGGTTGAGGGAGTTGTTACGAGTGCAGATACAAACCGCACAGCAATATCCTCTGCGTCTGCTCTAACTCCTGTCTGTCCCATATCCTCTGTGTTGACAGCTGATGGGCCAGCTCACACAAGTCAAAGCTTTGAGAGTAGGAGAGAGAGGAAAGACATAAAGACCGGGTCTGCATATAATGATTTTATCTTTGTTGGTATCCCTGACTACAGTCTAGCTGCAAAATTCCCCTCAGCCTGTAAAATATTTTATTCCCGTGGCAACACTGTCTCCAAAAAACTATATTTGTATACAAGCAAAATGCAAATGCAAAATTCTGACAATTGCATATTTATTGTATTTATTTTTGTGATGGCTTCAGCATCAGTAAACTTATTTATCTTTATGTGTAGACACACAGCACTTGGTTAAAGATGAGGAAAAAGACACATTCTTTTACACAGAGGTTTATATTGATTCAATATAACAAAATGCAAATTTACATTTAAGAAAAGGCTAATTATTTCCCATTAACCGCAACCAAAGCTGCTTTTGTCCCCTGGACCACAGATGAGCATCTGGGAGCAAACTCTAGTCTTTGGTCCGATATTTGTGTTTTTGTACTCTGACATCCACCCCAATCTACCTCCAAGCATCTCCGCTGCTGCTGATAAATGTACTTCTTTATTCGTTCAAAAAATATGTTGCATCTGAACACGTTCCAGCCAGCAATTATGTTTCCTATGAAATTACTTTGCTGTATAGCTGTGTAGAAACATTATTTCCAGGAAACAGGGTCGCTGTCATCCCCACTGTTCCACTCATCAACCACATGCATTATAGATACACATCCTGTCTCACAGATCCCCGAGGGGGGGCACTTGTGAAGAGGTTAACTCTTCAGTTCAGGGACAGACTCACTCTTCCCTGCAGGGATAGTAAAAATCCACTCACCCTCATATATATGTATATATTACCATTGAGTTTAATTGTCTCATGTGTTTTTGCTAAACTCTACATTTTCCTGGACTGTGGTCAGATTCAACAACTGCTTTTACTCTTCACCAGATGTCCTGAATAACTTTGGTCAGGAAAAATTCAAAATTAGAGTGTGAACTTTTTTTTTTTTTTTTCCAAAATTAAAATGTGTGCATGAAGAGCCAACATTTCAAAGGGTTTATGTTAAATCACAGCCTAGTGGGAAAATGACCAATCCACAATCTTAAAAATGAAATGCTTTCATTGTAACATCCTTCCCTTTTTTTCTTCTTCTTAACAGACTCTTCGGGCCAGATGACTTCATCGCCTCTGGGCTCACCCACATCCCACCGAGGGATGCATCCGTCTCTTCTCAGTCCGACATCAATGGGGCCCTCTGGCTCTCTTCACTCTCCCATCAGCACACTGAATTCACCCATGAACGGCATGGCTTCACCCTTCTCCGTCATCAGCTCACCCATGGGCCCTCACTCCATGAACTCACCGGGTATGGGTTACGGCCCCAGCGTTAGCCCCCAGGTAAGGCCTGTGACAGATTCAAGAATATGCATGATTACACAAGGTACCCACACACACACACACACACACATGGCATGTACACTATTGTACATAAAGACAATGTAAGAAAATATTTTTTCTACTATGAGAAGACCAACTGAAATTTGTTTTAAAGATGTTGTCACATGTACTTCATGCAGTGAAAGAAGCCATGTTGGCCACCTTGTACAGCGGATGCTAGTTTGACGTTAGCTGCCAGCATTCGTGCACATCTTGGTTTACTTGTGTATTTTGGGGAATTATATTGTGTGCAATAAAGCAGCTTTGTTCCAGGTGGCAGAAGGGGCTTATGCTAATAAGAAACAGCATTAGCATAAACAATGCTTCTTTTTTCAGTTCTCACTCACTCACTCATAAGTTATTGATGTCTGATTTCTTTGAAATTCAACCAGTGGAACCAAGTCAAACAGTGTTGGAGGCTGCAAAGCAGCTTTAGCTTGGTGGGGCTTACCTGTATTTTTCCTTTTTCTTTTAGAAAAAAAAAGAATAGTTGAACTCTTTGGGGAAACAATTGTATTTTCTTTCTTTCTTTCCGACAGTTGGAAGAGAAGATCAACACAAGATAGTTAGCTAAGCTTACCAGAAAGACTGAAAGATGGTTTCAAAGTTCCTGTGTATCACTGCCTGGGAGCATTTTTCTTCTTTAACTCTGTTTACATTCATTTGAATGAGCAAAAAAGTTACAATGAATTATCGGGTTGAATTGTACCACTCAGAAAACCAAATCCTTCACATTCGGTAGCCTCCACCTCAGTCACATGAGGTTTTTTTTTTTTGTTTGTTTCTCTTTCTCTGTGTCTATGCTCTCAGCTTACTATAAACTATCCTGTCTTACACACTGTCTAAGAAGTGCAAATTACAGTTGCTTGTACTTGCTTGCACACGCACACGTACACACACACCACACATACTTTCTCCTAAGCCGGGCCCCAGCAGGCTGAGGCCTTGCTTTGACCCCATGCCACAGTTAATCAAGGCCTATTCAACTGGGATTCCACAGCATTTCAGCCCTGTCACTCTTTCTTCTGTATCTGAGGCGTATTCATCACTCTCTCGCACCATATCTTGCTTTTTTTTTCCCATCCACTCATTCTTCTACTCAGTTACTGTCCTATTTCCTCATCATTTTCCCCCTTATTGCTGTTTAATTCCTTGTCCTTTTCACACTATCTACATTTCCTCTCCATCTATGTCTGTGTTGCTTTTGTTCCATCCATAAGCCTTGCTTTCTTTGGTGTAAAAAAACAAAAACACACACACACACACACACACACACACACACACACACACGCACACACAATTAAGACATCAAAGCCTGCAGTGTCCCAGTTTCCTTCTGGAGCCATATCTAAAATTGAAATAGTTTCCCCCTAAAATGCAGTGGCTGCCACTTTTTGTGTTTGTTCATAATTGTTTTAAAGTGCATGGGCAATGTGATGCTATTTGGAATGGGCTCTCCCTACTATTGTCGGGCTTATCTCTGCCTTCTGAACGAAAGTGTCTCACATGTAATGGAGTTAATAGTGGATTAGAGGCACTTTCAGAAAGCAGGCAGAATATTTCATTGCTAGAAAGCCCACTTTCCCTGATTCTTCTACACTTTTTAATTCCAACACTTTCATCTCATCTGCTCTTTCTGTCCCAGAGCAGGGTACTTTGTATACAGGTTGGATGTTTGGGGAGCAAAATTGCAGTTGGGTCAGCACAGTGTGCCTGTTTTTGATTGGACTTACAACAGGAATTTCAGTGAATTCAGATCAGTCTGGCCAGTTTTTTTTTTTTTCTGCATTTGTTCTCATAGTTTAACACCACAGGGTGTCAACATTATATGAGATTGATGCAGTTATAGTACTGCAGCTAAATATTTTATTATTTCAGTGCCTGTGTATGACCATCACCAGCCCTCCCTGGAAGCTAGTTTGTGAACTTTATTGGGTGGAATGACCTTTGTGTGGCAGGGAGGGCAGTGCTACACCTCACTGAATACAGGGAGGGATAAAGGACAGAGAAGATGTGGAAGGATGGACAGGAGAAGGGAAGCAGGCGGTGCTGGTATGGGCCAGTGGAGTGAAGGATGCTGTGCTTTTCCTTCACCTCACTCAGGATTAAGAGGGTTTCTGTGTTGATCTCTGGAGAGATGGGAGTCCAAGTAGGCGAAGGTGTCCCAAAAGAGGAGCTGAGTCAAAGATAGGGTACATAGTGATGGAATGAAAGAGCAGCTCAGTCCATTTTAGGCAGGATTCATCAATTCTTCATGATGTGACCCAACACTAGCTGGCAAGTGACACCACACATGCATGTGGGAATTCCCTAAATATGAGTGAGACCATCATCAGGGCCCAGAGTCGGGTCAGGGGCCCCGGCTCCCCATGCCCACCACCCTGTGTGCGGGAGCGTGTGAAGTACCGAGCCCAGAGAGCCACCACAGCTACGTGGCACGCTGCAGCCCCCAGTGTTCCAGGCGGGTGATGGCGAGCACCACCGGACTGGCCAAGCAAGCGTATGCCGGAGCCCAGAAGGGAGAGAGGAAGCGGAGAGCCATAACATACCGGCCAGCGTCGGACTGACAGAGGCCACCAGGGAGCTACCATTGACCCAGCACCACACAGTGCCAGGAGACAAAGCCCAGCCACGAAGAGGAAGAGCCCAGGTACCCAACCGAACCGTCCGCCATACGGCCCCCAGGCCGCCGGCCCCATGTGCCACCCAACCATGGAGGACCAGGCCCCCCGAGCCATGCCATGACTAATGACAAGTGTCCCTTTTCCTGTGCTTCTCCAATCGCCGTCCAGGAAGCATTGCACTGCACTGTGACCCTGTGGCCCTGGATGTGGTGTGATGCATTAAGATTGGGGGAAAAGAGAATCTGGTGTAGGGTGTATGTGGTGTACCTGACTGTGGCTGTTAGAAGAAACATAGTGCAAAGCGTGTGTGGTGGGTGAAGCGTGATATAAGTACAATTTAGGAGGCAAGCAAGTGAGGGCCCGGACCCCAGCCGGAGGGCGGCAGGTGTGGCGGCCCAGGGGACCCAGTCTGAGTTTTAAGAACTGCTTGAAAGAGTAGATTAGAGCTCTAGGGCTCTAGAGTACAACCTGATCCGTCAAGTACAACTAAACATTTTCAGTGGGTGCAGACCCATTTAACAAATCTGTTTCTGTGTGTATTTGTGCAATTGCCAGCACAGCAGCATTTCAGTACCTGGCAGCAGCAAATGAAAGTGATGAGCCAGTATATTAATACATTTTTACAAAGCTATTTGGGTTAGTGGGGACAGTTGTAATGTATACATGCAATTATATTATGTGTCTTAACATGTTTTACTCTCTATCTTAAACACATTTGCATTGTTTGCAGGAA
Organism: Remorina albescens; assembly: GCA_034769265.1. NCBI lineage: Eukaryota > Metazoa > Chordata > Actinopteri > Carangiformes > Echeneidae > Remorina > Remorina albescens. Next base: position 10,906,291 of record CM068477.1, read on the forward strand.
GAACAACACTACAAAATAACAGTCGCCATTTAGTACTGTTGAAATGTATTCAAGTCTTTACCTGGAAAAGTAGGAATGGGCTATTTAGGGGGAAAGAGCACCACCCTCTTCTTTCAGGTTTCCCACCCATTACAAGATGACAATGTTTAGCAAGCACATGCAAATATACACTTAATCTGTACTCAGCTGGTCTGAATGACATAAATGTCCTTACCTTATCTTTATTTAGGTTTCTAGAAACTAAAACCTGAAGGAATGCAGCCACTTGTTACTCACAACACAGCAATGCTTTGTGTACAAGGGCCCCCTTATCTGTCTACTAACTAAATTACAGTATGTTATAAACTAACATAAAGGTTATGCACTGCTTGTAAATGCTAAATGTTTAAAAACACACTATGGACAAAGAGATGGCTCCCAGTGTCATCGTGACTGGTCGTTGTGTTTGAGGACATAGAGCTGTTGATCATGAACATTTGCACAACTGAGGGTATGGAGGCTGCTTGCTGTTGCTCATGGAGGGTGGAGAATGGCGGTTTGATGTGAGAGTGGTGTGGCTGAGAGGTTAGAGGTGGTGGCAGGGCCCTGTGGTCGTGAGGCGTGGCACATTTGATGAGACATGATTTGAGTCAGATGGTGTATGCCACTTGCTCTTAACACTTGGCTGACTTGGTGTTTTCATGAGCAGTTGACTGGAACGAGGTCACAGCTCAGTCTCTTCCCCTACTTAACCGCCCAGAGCCCATTACAAGACGCCCTCCCCTCCTCCCACACACAAACACACACAAACAAACACGGGCGCGCGCGCGCACACATACAGACACACACACACACACACACACACACACACACACACACACACACACATGCACGAACTGATAGCTGCAGACTAATAGGCTCAGTGTGAACTCACACAGCCATAGCCACACACATTTTGCATATACAATATTTTACTCTTGCTAATGATCTTATAGCATCATAAAATAATGTTTTAGTTCTGTAGATGTGTATCTTGTTTTCTGTTTATTTTAGCTTCAAGTTTGTTTGTTTTTTTTCTCATGCCCATGTTTATCATTAACAACAATAAGTGTCTTCATGAACAGGAAACTTTTACGTGCCTAAATATTTAAACTCAAGATGAAAAAGAGTTCTTATACAAAAAATGATAATAAAAACTGCAATTTTTCTATACAAATGGTGAAAAGAATAAAAAGGAATGAGGCTTAACTTCCTCTACATCAAAGATGCAAATGACAATTTGATGAAAGTTGTGGACGGGATGAACAAAAGTCCCATTCTCACTGGAATCTCGCGTCCTCTAAGGCAAACCACATGTAAAGAGTGAGGCAGTCCTTTATCATCGGCCAGTTCTTACATCTCAGACAACAGTGCTTTCCCTTCAGTTCTGTCCAAACTTCCAGACGCACACAGACATGCTGTGGGTCTGCTTTTTCCTTTATTCTTTTTTTTTTTTTTTTCTGGAAATTTGTTTTGTTTGTCACATCTATTCTGTGCATCCCACTTGAATCTTGTGCATGTGCATGTGCATTGTTATAAGAAGAGCCGCATACACCATGAACATGCATACACCATGAAAGATATTTTGACAGGAATAATTTCCCTTTAATGAAAAATGCATACTTTCCCGCAGTGGTTTTGTAATTTTAAGGTTCGTTATATGTGCTATGTGAAGGAAGAGATGGCCAGACATCTCCCCAGTTATCTGATCTGGGGGCGATGGCAGGCCACAGTCGTACTCATGACAATCAGAACCATCAGTGGTCATGTCCGCAGGCTTGAACTCACTGACAATAGAGACCATCCCTCGATCACAGACACCGCAGCTCTTCAAGCAGCTGGAAGGAATTATATGCAGGAGCTGGAACACATTTTAATAACCAGAGTTGTCTGGCTTTCGTTGTTATTGGTTTTTGTTTTGGGGTTGTTGTTTTTTGTTTTTTTTTTTAGGGGGGGGGGTATCTTTGTAATTGTACCACTGCTGATTTCCCTTTTGCAACTTTGTAAGTACTCTTGTGACTCTCCGGTGAAAACCTCCTCAAGCATCTTAAACCTACAACAGGCCTCCAGTGTCTCTCAACATGGCTTAAAAATACATATAAAGCTGGAGTGTTGTTGGAGTCGGACTGTTAATGTGAAAAAGGTGTAAATTTTTTACAAGAAATGGAACACATTCTTAATTTGTTATAAATGAGTGGCAGCGCTGATGTCATGTGCTGCTTTTGGATATGTTATGTTTAGGTAAGGGTCGCTAGGAGACTGAAACACAACGCACACACATAAGAGAAAGAGAGGGAGAGAAGTAGACTTCAGCCCCTTTTCCTGTGTGGGAGTAATAAAGGTCCATTCCACTGCTCTGGTCTTTGATGGACCTTGGTGTAGTCACCTTGCATGACATCATGGTTGCATGGCTCTAATGGCTGCACAAAGGGGCTGTGTGCAGGGTCCCAGGGGAACAGTCTGTGCTCTCTAACGTCAATCAACCCTCAAATGGATGGGGGGGGGGGTTTGCCAAAGCTGTCTCCAGGTAGCAGTTACAAGCACTTTTAGAGACCACTTTTTCCCCCATCACTGGTAGTTCAAGGAAGTGTAACTAATGGGGAGAATTAATTAAGTTGTGCTTCACTGAAAGTTTAGTTTTTAGTGTCCTGTAGTGACAACCTCTCTGTTCTTATACCGCAGACAGGCCTTTATTTCAAATGAACTCCTGTCACATAAATACAAGAAACGCAATAATATTACAGTAAGATAAGTTTCCAATTTGCCATATTAATTTGCTGTCGCTGCTTTTTGATTTTAACGCAAATGTCCGACATCTGTTTCGTATTAAAACAACTGGAGTGGAGGGGATGGATTGCTTCTCTGAGAAGGCTTTTATTTTGAAACACACTCAGTAAGTGTTGTGCACAGAAAGTTCACTATAACTTGTGAAAGAAGATATTAAAAGGGATCTTATTTCGCACAGAGCTGCAGAATGATGTGTTCTTTTGATAAATTAATAATAAATGGAGTATTTTGTTTAGTTGGCCTTTATTTTTGGCCATCCTTTTTTGTCAAAACATCCTTATTTCTTAATCATACTTAAGGCCATCATTTGAGAGCTGACAGTATGTGGCTTTGTAACACTGGGGCCCGTGTGTGTTCTGACTTGTGTGGGGCCACACAGGAGACAAGCCATTCAGGAGGTGGCACCTATAAGGGATAGAAACTGTAACTTTAGGTGTAAGTTTCAGACATCAGCCCCCTAATGCAGACACTAGACGTTGCGGTTTGAATGCTTCGAGGTCATGTATTTATTTTAAAGCTTCAAATAATCCCTTTAGGGCTTTAATAGCATCTAGTGGTGTGATCTTACAGCAACTCGACACTGTCTGTGGATAGACATGTATACTGTGGCATGTCTGTGAAGTGTAATGACACTTTCTGTGGGACAAATTCTCCTTTCTTTTAGGAACATACCTGTAAAAATTGTAACCATGTATAGAACGTCATTATGGTCTTTCAACAGAATGAAAGAAAAAACCACCACCAAAAGAATACCCTCTAAATATAGGAGACAAACAGCCCAGGAGCCTTTTCAAATATTTTAACCTTTTGAGATACCAAACGGTTTAAAAGTTTGCCTCATTGTTTTTAATTTTACATGTATCAACTGACTGCTAATCCTAATAGCAGCCTTTGCTTTTCACACACACAAAGAAAAATGAATAAATTACTGTGAAAAATGTGACGCAGTCGTAACAAGTAATGATGGAGATGTTTTATTTCCATTGCACTGATGACTTTTATTACAAGTTTGTGCCATTATTCAGACATATGTATGAAAACCTCTGCACTAACACCAAACTTTTCCTGATAAAGATCTTTAAAGTTAGTTCTATTAAACAACGGGAGTTGAGCCTTGGACTACTTTATTTCTATTAAACACCACGTCTTGTTTGAAGAGCTAATTAATTATTCAATGGATAACACTGATGGAAGAATTAGAGGTCAGGATAAATAGCAGTTAACCAGTGGCTATGTGACATGCTAATACTTAAGTAAAACATTATTCTCTTTAACGTTGGATGACTCGCCAGCAGATTTATCAGTCCATTATCTGCTGGATTGCGGACAATGGAAATACTGAATCACTTGCAGGATGCAATCAATCTTAACAATTGCAAAATGTAGTGGTGGTTTGACATTGAGATAATATTTGAATTACTGTTGGATTATGTGTTATTTAACCAAAAAAAAAAAAAAAAACTTTAAAATTTTCATGTAGTCCAAACAGAGAACAGCAGGGAAATCCTGATGGATGACTTGATGATAGAGGACATACAAGAGAGTTATTCTCGACATGGACTCTCAATATGACATTGAAAATACTTCTTGATCCATTACTAAGTGATGTGAGAAGGTGAATGGCCTTTATCAATGACCCGCCTGAGGATATTGGACAGGCAGTGGACAATGGAAACACTAGTGTCAGACTTGATTTAGGATTGTAAAATGGAAATATTAATTTCTTATTTGACTACAGGAGTCAGTAACAGATAGATGACAAAAAGAGGTTTGATCACAGCCACGTACATGCTTATTATACCATGTCACAAATGTTTAACTGTGAGCTGGTGGGCTTATTTTCCCAAAATATTCTTCATCAATTTTATAATTTATTAATGCACAATTGAAATAAATTATACATTCATTCTCGGTCCAGCAATTTCTTAAACTTCTTAAACTTTACTGTGTTTGATTTGGATTAGATTGAGGATATACATTATGTAAGAGATAACCTCAAAGGTCTGAAGCTGAGGCTGAAATTTTAGAAATTTGATAAATTTGTATAAATCACCAATAACCATGGCTTTGTTTGTTTGTGAAGTTGGGAAAAGCAGTACAAATGCATACCTTTCTAATTTTGTCTCTGTGTCACGACAAACTTATCTTAGCAACAATAGCAATAAAAGGAAATGGGAGCAAAAATAAGTGTTTTTATGGGACCATTATGGTAGATTTTGGGAGATAGATGCGTGGTCGTTATGAATCACTTATGTTTTTATGTGAAACTTATGTTTCACTTATGAACAGCCAAAATATACACAGAACAACCCAGAGGAAAAAAAAGCACCTTTTCAATTTCCAGTAGAACAGGGAAAGTCCCTGATTAAACTGAGAGGTCCTTTATCACCCCCCCCCAAAAAAAAAAATCCCCACAAAAAACAAAGCTAAAGTGAGGAAAGTAGAAAAAGCAGATGATGAACTTATACTTATAGACCAGAGCAACAAAAACGCACACAGCCAAAAGGACAAAGTCATGCACATGTATGCAGACAAGACAGAACGGCATGCTCGTGCATTCAGAAACAGACACTGACACATACGAAAACACACTCACACTCAACTAGCACAAAAATTAAAATTACATGTGTGCATGCTACAGAACCACTCTTGCCTGCACACAAACTCCCTCCGATGCCAAAAACACTTGGACGACCCACACACACACACACACACACACAGATATTGCCATTCTGACTTCAGACAACAGCTGAGAGTTACTCAGCGTATTACCACTTAACTGCTTTAACACTTGCTGCCTTTCATGCTGCTAATAGTTTAGTATCCATTTTCTCGCTTTAACCGAAGTTTCTGTCAAAACACAAACACACAAATGCAAGCAGTGCTTGAGATGATTCATTTGTTGCAGCACAGCATGGGGTGAGCTGTCTAGAATAATGTCTGCCTCGCCTAAAGTCTATCCACTGGGAGAGAGCAGACAGTGCGATTTGTTAGAGCTGAGTGACAATAATCATGGAGCTATTTTTCGATAAAACATACTAACGAAGGATTTCACTAAAAGCTTTATTAATGGTGAAAAAAATCATTTCCGCTTTGTTGTATTATCAGCCAATGCTCTTGATTTAATCCAAAAAGGACCGTGGAAGAAAGCTGCATCGTATCAAGAACAAATAGCATTTACAAGGCTGTTGCAGGCTCTTCCACTTAAGGTTGCAATTATAGATGTGTACTCACAACCTGGCAGCACTAAAGGCTACACAGCACCTTATTACTAAGCTGTAAAAAATGTCATAGGAGCAGTTTACCATCAATGAATTCACCAGTAAAGTATTCTTCAGTCTTTGGCTAAAAATATCACTGAATCCACGTCCTTGGAGATGAAGCAGTGAATTGTGTGTAGTTGGCACAATGACTTATTCCGTAAAGGAGGCTTGTGTAACTTTTCTAAGAATATATGGTAACAATTATTTTACAACTGAGACAAAATAAATCCACATCTTTATGATAGATATTCACTTTTTAAAGCTTTTAAAGGAGACAAAGTAAATATATATATTATATTTATATATTTTTTTAAAATATCAACATTGGTTTGGACAGTAATTTCACAACCTTGAGATATAGAGATGTGTAATGTTAAGTCACTCAGCAGGTTCTAGTGGTCACACACTGGTCCTGTTTCCTTATGCTGAATGTGACTTTACATTTACAGTTTTCATGACAGACTAATTTTGTGAACAGTGTGTTGAAACAGGTGTCTTTCACACTCGAAACAGTGCCGTAATTGATCCCAAAGGGTGCCTCACTGCAAATGCATCTTGAATGCCACAGAAGAGCTGGCCCATTAACACACACCCCTGTGTGAAACCCGACGCTCCCGTCTTTGCTGATATGTTTCCAGCTAAGACGCACACAGACAGACACATCAACAATGAGAGGAGAGTTCTTACTCATTCCTCTCATACTTTGTGGGGCTGCTGAGATAACTGTGTTTTTAGGAGGAAGTGGTTGTCATGAGGTGTCAGAGGTGAAAGGTGACACAGGGTTATCTTTAGGTTGCTTCATGACCTAATCCCTGTCTGCACCTCTCAGGAGACAGTTGGTTAGGGTGTTGTCGTCTATCAACAGGAGATTTGTATCCTGCCCACTCATGCTTCCTTGCTTCTCCTCTCATTCTAGCTTTGGATATCATTAGTTTCTTGGCTCGAAACAAGAACAACTAAATTAAATCTTTTTTGGGCAGAGTCTGGGTCACACAATAATAAAGTTTTGGAGAATGAACTCTACTGTACAAGAATTGCTTGTAAAGTATAACACATTATTCCTGGCTGCTGATGTGCCACTGCCTGGATTTCTGAAGTCATTCTGTGAGGGCGGTTTGAAAAAGAAGTACTGTGAAGATAACTTTCTCTGTGTTAAGAAAAGGTGCCCTTGAACTGGGAAGCAACTGAAGCTCCACATGAGGGTTGTGCGTTGAGGAGTGGTGTGCTGTAGGATTTGATGTCTCCTTTTGAAGTGTCTTTATGAAGAAAGTCTGTGCTCTGCCTCTCTGAATGGAGCTTAGCTTGTCTTAAGCAGAGGCCTCTGCTGTCTTTTTTCCTTTTCTCCTCTGTTCACTCAAGGGATGACTCCTTTCTTTTTTATTTCACCACCATGTGTGTTGTCATAGCATACTAATGGTTTACAGGACCTGCTCTGCTGCCACAATGATTCTTTCTATTAAAATGAATTGAGATCGAGGAAGACAGCTAGAGTAAGTCAGGTCACAACAGTGCCTGCAGCTCAAATGAGATGAGATGCCTCATGAGGCATTAAGCAACTTTTCTTTTGTTTTAGCTTTTTAAAACTATTTTAAGACACCACCTACATCTCAGGGAACTTGTAATGGGCATTAATGTGCACTGCCATGTATAGATTACAGGAAACGCGCTTTATGGCTCTGCACGTCTTTATGAAATTAAAACTACAATCACAAATTAAAAAATTATATATTGAATAATTTCATACTTGAATATATTTCTCTAAGAAACCCTTTTTTGAATGACTTGAGCATTTGCAACATAGAAATGACCAATTATTATTTTCCAGAAGTAAAAAGTAAATGCTAACCTTTTACCTTGTGGTTAAACCACCATATAAAAAAACAACACAAAGACACAATTTATAGTTTATTGTACAACAGTTTTAAACTACCAAACACATGGATGCCTATAATGCAAAAATAATAACAATTATTATTATTACAGCAGCAGTGGATTCAGAATACATGCAATTATGAATGCAACTACTTAGAGTATCTGAAAATTTGTTGATATAGACCATGACTCTCAAGGACTAACAATCCGTTGGAGAACTAGTAATTCCTCACTTTTACGTGCTTGCATCTTCCACGAGTGTGCTAAAACCAGCGGATAGCAGAGGACATATAATCACATATATCAGTTCTGTGCAGAATCTGACACCCACAAGCAGACAGAGACCACCACTGTACTGGATGTACCAGTCTAATGTCCTCCACAACATGTTGCATAACACCTGCAGCACATGGAACGGTATTATTCAGCCGTAGCATTTCAGGCACTTGCGTTAAACAATCCTCATTCCCCCCCTCCCCCACTCCCTCAGGCTTTAAAAGTTTCAGGGGGAGTCTACTAAGTAAAAAGAAATAGACCAAGACAGTATGCAGGAAGAGGATTGTCAAGGGGTTTCCCAAAGCAATATGGCTCAACACACAGCTGGCATACCACCCTATGATGGGTCACATGTATATGTTGTTGGGGAAAGCACATGTATTCTATTTCCAGAACCAGTTCTGAGCTCCCTTAATCCCCCCGCCTTGCCTCCATCGCCATGGGCAGAAGAGAAAGAAAGGCCCCCCAGTCTGCCCACCCCACCTTGGGGAGTAATGTCTCTGAGATAGAGTTGCAGGTTTACTGGAAATAGATTGTGAGTGGAAGAGTCTTTTGTGTCAGGCAGACACAGAGTTTGAGAGAGACGATCTCAGTTGAGGAGACAGCTGTGTCAGTGCTGCACTACAGGGGAAAAGAGTAGATTCAGGCATTTAGCTGAGGTAAGACCACATGCTGTGTGTGTCTGTGCGTGTGTGTGTGGGGGTGGGGGGTGTGGGGGGGGTGAATGTACAAAGATGTGGGTATGTGCACATGCTTGCAAAAGCTGGTTCCAAAGAAACAATGAAGCTTTGTTGGTCCCTTTGTGCTATTGAGACGCTCTCTTAAAAATCAAATTCTTCCCTGAAATAAAGGCTTTTTAACCGAGTGCTATTCTTCCATCAAAGAGCTGACAACAACTGTACTCCTCTGTGTTTGCTATTCATATAAATAGTGCAAATTATACTTGTTTTGACAGTTTAAACAGAACTTACTATCACTTTTATGTAACCTATGCTGAGTTGATATGCTGCAGGAGATTTTCCCATTTTTCTTTTTATCAGTAATGAATTGTATGAAATGTGGGTGATGTATATATAAAAAATATCCACAAGTAAAGCGCTGCTGGATAATAACTTAAGAATAATCTTTTTTTATTTAGATGTTTTTTGTGATGCTTAGACTTTGTGTGTGTGTATGTGTATGTGTATTCAGTAATATATGTGTGTAAATAGGGTGTGAGGAGCAGGCCACGGGTGGGAGTTTGAATTGAACACTTAATGTAGCAGAAGGTTTTAACCTTTTCAACCCAGAGAACCCACCACTGCACCCATCATTCACATTGCGGGGAAACATTCAAGTCCATATAAGTGTCCTTTTTTTGAAAGTCTAGTCAGGTTCTCAAGTCAAGTTCCCATGACACTGCATATGTCATGGTAAATTCTGTGACAGTGTGTCTAAAATGATGCAGAAGACACGTCGAGTTTTCTATTTGATGAGGTGCTAAAGCACTGTGGTTTGTAATATTTCACTCGGTGTAAGCATGATAGATTGTAGCTCCGAGCTAAAATATAAATGGTATTGCTGACATTTCCTAACTTTGAAGCTATTTGAGAAGAATCAAATATTGGTTTCCGAAGTTGAAAGGAGATGCCAGGAGCAGCTAGGCTTGTGTACACTGTGTCATATGCATGGGTATATGACATTCCATGTGTGTGTATCTGGACCTCAGCAAATGACTAAATCACATGAAATATCGCAACATTCACATAGTGTGGAAAGTTGTGCAAATGGGCTGGAGTTTGGTTTGCTGAGAAACACTAAAGCTTGGAGTTTCTGGTCAGATGGAGGTGCAGAACTGAGAGGATTTTGTAGTGTTATTGCTGTGGGCAGGAAAGATTTCCTGCATTGCTCTTGCGACAGCAAAGCTAAACCAGTCGGTTGGTAAATGCTAACTCGCTGGCTCTCCAGTAGGTGGTGGAGCAGGTGGTCTGGATTATCTATAATGGCTAACAGTTTGCTCAGTGCCTTCCTCATCACCACATTTCCAATGTTGGATGGTTACAGAGCCAATGAACTTGATCAGTTTATTAAGTCAGGTGATGCCTTTTACTCTGATGCTGCAAAGACATTACACTGGCCTATGTTCTATGCAGCCACAGTAATGGCCTTCCAGTCCTCTCCCAGTGTACACAGGCCTTGTTTTTATCACCATCTCTCTGATCTTTGCCACATTCAGAAACAGGTGGTTATTTTTTTCCAGCCTTATCGACAAAATGCACCGTACTACTCACCGTGCACATGCTGGATACGACCAACCACTGCAGAGTCACCAGAGATCTGTAGGTTGCCCTTAATTAACGTTTCAAGTGATGCATTTGTTTTTAAGCTGATTCACATTAATCGTAACAATACGATGCCATGTATTGACAAGTTGAAAACTGAGGAAGGAGAGGTGATGACAGAGCGAAAACAAGAGTAGTTGAGTAGTAGTTGAGCACATTGTACTTGCAAAGAAGCCAAGCTGCTGCATTAGCTGCAGGGCCATAAGCTAACTAACTAGTCTTGTCTCTTTATAGAAGTGTCGTGCATAAATAAAAGGGGAAATTTGTCAGCCTGTGAAAGTAGGGGTATGTGTCTCAAGTCAGGATGTTTATCTTGACAAATTATAGCATGCAGGAGATTAAAGTTTAGAATATCTCACCACTCTTAATGTTATGATTTTAAACTGTTAGTAATTCATTTTATAAAAAAAGAATATATCTCAACAATGTCATATTGGTATATTTAAGATTAAGTATTAGACAAATATTGTATTCAAATAATGTCCTTCCTCTTCACTCACAAATATAAATCTTTGGAGATTTCTATTTTTTTTTAAACAAAGACAAAAATAATTTGTACAGTTTCTGTCATTGGATTTATGGATGAATAGACTCATCATTCCAGTAGCTCCTCTGCTATGAATACCAAATCATACAATTTCATTTTTAAGACATGCAGTAGATCTGTAATTCTTTTGTTTTATTGTCTATATATTTGTGTTAATGTCATCGTTTTGGTCTGAGTTGTTCCTGATTATGAAGTAATCCTGCAAATGATTTGTGCCACACTCAAATGAGAATAATCCACTGGTTGGGTCCCAGACTTGATGAAAGACTGTGGAAACAGAGCCCATGTTTACTTTATATATTGTGTTTGATAGAGAGCATTGTTTCGAATGGTGTGTACAATTCTGTGTTCTTCCACTGCGTAGTTAATGTATTCGCTATCTCAGACTATCACGTTTGTCTCATCATTATAAGAACAAAATGGTTCCCCTGTCATGACCTATCCCCGCAGACAGAGACGGGCTTTCTGCTTGAAAATAAGCTCAATTTAAAGGCAAAAAGTGTTTGTGCTGTCAGACATCTCATATGTGTTAACTTAATGAAAACACGTCTGGCTATATGAACCCAAGTGTCTGCGCTGCCAACTCTGCCCTGTCTGTTGTGGGTATGTTTGTCAGGTATCCACTTGCCTGAATATATTCAAATCCTTTCTCTTTTGCTTCCACTGGCATAACATCATTTTATGTTTAGCATGATCGACCAGAGTTGTGCTTTTACTTTTTTCATGTCTCTCATCACATGGTGCTAATGGGTTTCTAGCATCTGCTCCATCCAGTGCATTTACTGTTTTAGGATAATTTATATCCTGCCCTCCTAACGTTTATCTTCTCTGGAAACAGCGTGTAGCTAGTTATAATAATTAGTCTCCCCTTGCTCCCTGCTTTTATCAAAAGGCAAATGGAGGTCACTGTGAGATGAATTTTATCTTTTTCAGAGAGGGAGGCAAGCAGCAGTTGAAGTAAGACTCAAGGCTGCAGTTGCACTGCTGCTAAAACAAATGCTGTCTCTTTATTCCACTGCACTGTTAAATTTTGCAGCAAAGTTATGCTACTGCTGAACATTTGAGAGCCAGCAGGGCTTGTTGAGAGCATGAATAAAAGAGATCCTGGGGTGGAGTGGTGCAGGATCCTGCTGCGCCGTATTTAGATCTGGAACGGAGGGGAACAGGAGGGAGGAAAAGGAGAGAGGGAGCAATCAAAGAGGGCAAAAAGAGCTGCTGCTTGGATGGCTGACCATCTGTGTTGAGTAGCAGAAGTCATAATATCCTTCTCACTTTCTACATTTAGTAAATTGTTCAGGACAATCTGCGTGACATAACCTTGCTCCGATTGAATATCCCTGTTTGCATGTGCAACCAAGCCTCCTCTCCCCTTTGCAGATCTGGCCCTTGTTCAATAGTTAATGTCATCAGTTTACTATGTCGTGTCAGCTGAGCTGTGTGAGGTGCCTGTGCTATGGGGTATATGATGTCGATTGTGTTGATTTCAGGCGAGCTGTTTTGTGACCTGTCGGCATGTGTGTTTGTGTATGCTGATGTTCCAGCTGAACTCTCCGATGAACTCGGTCAGCAGCACGGAGGACATTAAGCCCCCGCTGGGCCTCAACGGCGTGATGAAGGTGCCCGCACAGCCCTCAGGCACAGCCCTGTCACTCACAAAACACATCTGCGCCATCTGTGGTGACCGCTCCTCAGGTGAGTGACCAGACTCAGATGAACCCAGAGTGCCTGACCATATGTACTGTCTGCGCAGGAACAACAACAACAGAATATAACAAATGTTATCTATTTACAGAATTACCCCTTGTGTCAAAGGTTTACCAATAAATTCATAGAAATGCGATCAAAAGAACAAGATGTCATTATCAAGGTTGAATTGATTAGAAATGGTTGTATGAAGTCAAACCCTGAAAGTCAAGGGACCTTTGTGTGTAATTTAGGGAGAAATCATGGGAAACCATTGATCCAGAAAATTGTTTTAAAATTATTTTTCAGCTGCCAAGACTCCATCATCAGCAAAAAAAAAGAGAGAGCATTGCTACACAGAGTATTTTTAAAAGTAGGGTTCTGACCACACTGAGAAACCTCCAAAGAAGATCCAAAGATAAACTATGGCCAGCGGACAGCCCATGGGACGCTTTGGCAGAGCTACACACTGCAGTATTTAGCAGTGGGAGATCTTCTTGGATGGACAACAGTCAGAGAAATTCTTCACAAATCTGGGCTAAATGGCAGTGACTCCTGAACACATACCATCATGCACAGCAGCATAAAAGAAAAGAAAAAAAAAATTTAAACTTGAGGCATTCATGAGGCAAAACATTGTATGGCCTGATGAAACCAGACCTCAATGTGAGTTCGACTGAAATAGAGAAGCACTGTGTCTTTAGGGAAACCAGCCGTACGCCATCACTCATCCCAATGCATCCCCACCATAAAACATGGTGACACCACCATCATCATGGTGTGGGTGTGTGCTGTTATGCAGCTGGCACTGCACATACAGAATTAAGACTGGAGAAGCAGATTTTGAGAAGAACCTGTGGTTATGACAACGATGATGATAGTACAAATGCTACCACATCTCTCCTGGAGGGCCATTAGATTGGGAAATAACAGTACTCTCAGTGGTACTTAATGATTTGTTGGGGGGGATACATGAATCAAAACTGTGATGCAGTAATGCCTTTTCCTGCCTGACTGAAGCCTCATATATGATGGAAAACATCAAAAAGCAGCAACATATTCATCCATCCAATGTCTTCATCAAAAGTGCAAAAAAAGCCACTACACTTAATAAAGTTGTACACAAGTACACTTTCACCACAATTAACAGCATGTCCCAGTAGCTACTGTGTAGTTTTCTTCCTCTTCCATTCTGGAGATCCAACATGTTTGATGGATCTGTTGTGAGACTAGAAACTATAAAATGCCATCCTGTCAAGTTCATATTTTCTCAAGCAGCTCTAACAGAGGTTGCCATTATTAGTGTTATTTCTTGGTCTTTTTTTTTTTTTTTTTTTTTGACCTTTCACACAGACCACATTCTCATGGAAGGGTTTTATTAATCGTGGGCTATCATTTGGTCAGCAAGAAGCTTAACCACTATAACCACAAGGATATTTAACCAATGGCTAAAAGTGTTTCTTTTGGAGAATTGTTCAACTTTGTACAGTCAACAAATAACCTTGTGTTGATTTTCTTTTTTTTTTTTTTTTTCCCCCGGGATAACCACAAAATTTTTTCTGCCCCAGGATGAAGCTGGATATGTAATTCATTAAATATATTCGGTGGCAGCCTGCGTCATCAGTCCAATAGTGACCCACAGGGGGGAAAAACTGTTTTTTAGCAGGTCATGTGTCATTCAACTCAAATGTTTTAATTTTGAACAGAGCTAAGAAAGACGCAGTTTACTGGAGAATGCAAATGGAAGTTGCATGTTAAATCAGAGCGTAAATGTTTCTGTCTCCTCTTTGGAAAAATAAACTACAATGTCACATCAAATAATTTTACTTAGTTTGCCTGCCAAATAATGTGCCTGCCGATATCAGACTGTCTGTGGTGCTGTCACCAACCTGATTTGTCCATCAGACCAAAGACACTGAATAACTGTGACAGAAGGAGAAAAGATTGTATCCGACAACTGGTTGAAACACCTTCCTCCTCTCTCCCCCTCAGGTAAACACTATGGGGTATACAGCTGCGAGGGCTGCAAAGGTTTTTTCAAGAGAACGGTGCGTAAAGACCTGACCTACACCTGCCGTGATAACAAGGACTGTGTCATCGATAAACGCCAGAGGAACCGCTGCCAGTACTGTCGCTACCAGAAGTGTTTAGCCATGGGCATGAAGAGAGAAGGTACAGCACATACCGTTGAGGATAAAGTCCAACTTACCCATTCCCTCATATCAGTGCTAATCCACATAGATGCACATTAAGATACTGATAAGGGCCCTTTTCTAAAGCAGCACACAATTGGTATAATAGTATTTTCTCATGGCCAGTTTCTCCAGTGGGTGTCATATGTCCTTCACAGCCAGGTAAAATGTATAATTTCAGTCTGTCCACTTTCCCTCAAATTACACTGTCAAGACCCTCCCAGCCAGTCCGATCAGATTTGGAGTTTTGTCCACCTGGTGTGAATATAATGAACTGAGCAAACCCCAGTATAGTCGCTCCGACTCTTGATGCATCCATTCAACGGCATTGAGATACCAAAGAAAAGACACTTTCACAACTTAAAGAACTTTCTTCTTTTGCCGATTTTTATATTAAAATCAGATTTAGTTTGAAAGTATATCACCTGAGCTACAGTGTAACTTCCATGTGGGTTGGGTCCTTTTTTGCCTGTATCACACTATGCAGAAGCATTTGCAGCTGGGAATCTGCTTTAAATCACACTGTGCATTGCAGCCATAAACTGCACTGTATTAATAATGTTCTGCTTCACACACTGCTTTTGGGGAAATAAAGCATTCAGCTGTTGTAGCTCCCAGGAACTCAGCATTATTGGATGCGGGAACAGAGCGAGGGTTTGTGAGAACAGGCAGTCCTGAGGGAGTTTCAGTGATGTAGACTGGAGAAATAAACTGCGTGAACCTCTGCCTACATTGCAGTGCTTGCATGTCACCAGTCATACTCTTAATGATTACTATCAACGTAGAGGTTGTGTTTGACAGCCTGTCGAGTTTTGGAGTACCGCATTGTTTTCACAAACACAAGGTGTATGCACTTAATTTTGCACTATCCTAAGGGACACAATTTGACCAAAACACTCAAATCAGATAATTGCTTCTAATTGCATAGTATCGTGAAAATCTGCAGTACATTTTGTCAAATTGCAGACTGCTAATGGAATGCACATACCGCTCCTGTCCTTTTCAGATGCAGACGTTTTTATCTGCCACACAAAGAAGTCATAGTCAGTCTGTGTAGCTTTGGAGGACCAAATGATATTCAAACTTTAAAATCAGATTTTGGTTTTTGGTGTTTGTTCAGGTAAATATTTGCATTTAAGGATATAAACATCTTTCTGGAGTTTGTTGTGGTGAATGCAAGTGGACCTCCTCTACTGCCAAATCTCATTGTTATTTACTGGTCTTAGGTTCGACAGCCTCTTTGCAACAAACATTGCATGTCACTCCCAGATATGACAAAGTCCACAAATCTTTGAACTGAACCAAACAAAAGTGTAGGAATCAGCAAAAAGATTCCTCTACAAGTTCTTCTTTCTTATCTGTGATTGGATCATAGTCAGGAGTGAGCGTGGTTTCAGGATTGTTGGATACGATTTTTACCGCCAGAGGATGCACTGCACCGTCTGCATTTTCACACAGACATTCCCTTTTAATGGGTTGTTTGATTGCAATGAGATGAGATAGACTCTTGACTACTAGGGTTATTGAATGAGGTTACCATTGTTCAATGCCAAACTTTACCTCTCTCCAGTCTATGATAGTGACCCTCAGTGTAAAAATTGGATTGGTTCCTAAAAGCACCTTGAAGGAAAGATTGTAGTATAGATGAAAACCAGAAAGACTTGACTTGTGAGAGAAAAAACGTCGTCTGTGAGGTGTGAATTTTAACACTTCATGGGGGTGTTAAAATATTAGCACTCTCAGCAGTGCTGTTAAGCACTCATTCACACATTGAGTAAATCAATCACTGCCTCTTACCATTATGACCAATATAGCTGGAGAATTTTCGATACAGACTGCATAATTATACTGAGCGATGTACAGTAAATCTGAAGTGAAGCTGAAGATGGAGACAGGTGTTACCCAGGTGTGTGTGTGAGTCTGTGAGTGTGTGTTAGGTGTAGACTGACTGCTTCAAGCTGAGCACGGAAGAAGAATGCATGTTTTTTGGGTAAATACATTGTGGGTGCTATTATGTTCAAGGCCACTTTGTCTTGACCTTTATATGGCCTTCCCTCCTCTCCCTCTTGCTTTTATTTATATCATTGTTGGGCTTTTTACTCCATCAAGGATATTATCATTTACTGCCTTTCGCCTCACTTTTGTCCAGGCTAAGCCTCCCCCAGCACCCCGAGGGCTGTGTTTAGAGAACAAGGCAGCAGTAGCCCAAAAGGCTAAGCGAATCCACAGAAAAACAGGATTAAATGAATTTATGCTCCCCCAGTCAGGAGAGGAAAGGAGGAGGGGGGGAATAAAGCTAACATGATTTCAGCCCTCCTCACCTCTCCCTGACTCCAACACAAGTATTCTACCCTTGGGCTGACCTCCACCACCAGACAGCAGTTCCTCTAAACTGGGGCCCCTTTCCCTCTCCTCGTCTAACAACCCACCCCCCCACCCTCCCCAACAAGACTACAGCCTCTCTGATTCAGGGCTTGGAAAAGAAACCAGAGTCGGGGAAATGTGTGGAGACATCATCCAGAAAACCCAGATTGTCTATAGTGTGTGTGTGTGTGTGCGTGGAGCAGTGTGGTTTTCCAGGTGCATATGTCAGCTTCCATGCTGACAGACAATTTCTAAAAAAAATTAATCATACAATATATAGTGCTGAAAACTTTTTATTAATCCCTGTGTGGAGGGCAAACTTGTGTAAAGCTGCAGGACTCTTTTCTGTGGTGTCTTGAATCATGTAAATTATAGCCTTTGAAAAGACAAAAGACATACACATGCATCTTTTCCATCCTAACTTGAGGGTGAGGGTGCGGTTTGTCTTGCCTTGGCCACAGTGAGTCTTCATGTCTGCTCAGCATATAACAGTCTCCTGTGTTTCCTCGCCAGGCCAATCAGGTGATGAGACCAACACGGTTTTGCTTCAATCAGTTGACAAGACATGGGAAAAAAAAAAAAATCTCCCAGACAAAGTCTTTATTCATTTGTGCTCAGGCTTTATTTATTAAGCCTGCACGGCGACAGTGTGGCTGTAGGCATTGTACATTCACGTATCTGCCCATCCATCCCGTAGTTTTGAATGAGATATCTCAAAAACGCCTTGAGGCGATTTCTTCAAATTTGGCACAAATTTCCACTGAAGGATGAACTGATGAGATTTTAGTTGTCAAAGGTCAAGGTCGTTGTGACCTCCCACTCTGGCCATTCATCTGAAAATTACGTATCTGGAACGCCTGGAGGAAATTTCATTACATCTGGCACAAACATTCATGCGGCCTCAATAATGAACTCATCCCAATTTGACACCAAAGGTCAAGGGTCACAATGATCTCACACAACATTTTTCACCATAACTCAAGAATTCATATGCTAATGATAACGACATTCTCCATAAATGTCTTATTGGATAAGATTTTTAAGTAACATTTTTATATCCAGAAGACTGAAAATCTACTTTGCTGTTACATCATTGTGTTCTGCAAAAACACTTTTCTGGATAGAGGTACATAAATGTGAGACTGTAATTCTAGTTCAAGCTGTTCTGGTGACCACACGTGGCATAATGCAAGCGTGACAGGCCATGTGTTATTTATATGCCTGTAAGTGTGTATAAAAGGAGCTGGCTATTTGTCATCAAGCCCTACATGAAAAAGACATCTTTTGATGAAGCAGGGAGAAAACCTTGAACATTTCTACACTGCTGCATTGTGCTTAATGTAGGTCCAAGGTCCCAAATATATTCCATCTGCATTGTCAAAGCAATTATTGATGACTGAACTCTTGGATATGTTTGCCGGCATAATACATACAGGGTCATGCACTATTTACCATATCTCAAAGGAACATAGATTGAAACAGCTACTTGTGCTTGTACATACTCGATGTGGGCAAGTAAACATTCATGTACGCACATTTCATCTACATGTAGATATGAACAAGGCAGCAGTATTCATTTTACTGCTGATGTTTACCAGAACTGGTTTAAAAAAAAAACAGCAAGAGTCCAAGCAATAAAGCAGTTCCACATGCTATTACATCTGTACTTAAAAAAACAATAAGACTGTTTCTTACCAAATCATTTCATGTCATATTCTTTCAGCATGATTTTTTTCCTTTGAGTTCAATAGCTAACCTGCCATTGTAAATGCTTTTCCAGCTCCTCTTGTTTGAGAAGGCTTCAAGTAAAAAATGAAAAGGTTGTGGGTTCGATTCCCTGGCCTCAGGCCTTTCTGTGCAGAGTTTGCATGTTCTCCCGGATACTCCGGCTTCTTTCCCCTGTTGCACAGACATGCATGTTAGGTTAAATGGGCAACTCTATACTGCCTGTAAGTAATATAGGGGGGGAATGTGAGTGTGGATCATTTTTTGTCTCCCTATGTCGACCCTGCAATAAACTGGCAACCTATTCAGGGCGTACAAATGGCTGAAATAACATCACCACATTGACATATGAACTTATGACGAACAATAGACAACCGAAGGTAATTTGGGAATGGCAGTACTAGAGGATTCTTACTAAACTTGAAACACTTGTATCACTTTCCCATATGGGGTTAGGTTTGTCGGTTTTGTCCTATGGATGTGGGTGTGGTCTCTTTTAAAGTGGGTCGGAAGAAAATGAAGACAGCCCTGACATAGTCTCCCATACAAAGTTATTGTTATCTATGCAAACAAAAAGACTCCCATTATCAAATTTGAATTCATATCATTTTGATGCATTTTTGTATTTGGTGAGTGTAAGCATTTCTTCCCAAGCTTACCGCTAACGTCCATTATGTGCTGCTTTAACAGTGAGCCACCAGTTAAGCTGATCAACCAGATTTTTGCTGTTGCTGGAAACAGAGCCTATGATAAAAGTGGTGAGACTGATATAACTGGTAAACATACAGCAAAATTCAAAACAATGACCTAAAGTAGGCAAAAACCACCCAGAGCATTGATAAATACATATTGATCAAGGCTGGATTGTTTTCAAAATGGCTTTGTCATTTAAACAATGCGGTCTTAACAATCGTGTATCTTACTTTTAACACACACATTAACTTGAAAACAGCAGTAGTGACCGGAACCAGTTTTGTTACATGCAGCCGTTCAGGAGGAGCGCCAGCGAGCCAAGGACAAAAATGAGAACGAGGTGGAGTCCACCAGCTGCGCCAACGAGGACATGCCCGTGGAGAAGATCCTGGAAGCCGAGCAGGCGGTGGAACCCAAAACAGAGACCTACATTGAGACCAACCTCGGTGTGCCGTCAAACTCGGTGAGTTGGCGCTTTATACATTGTTTCTGCACCAACCCATCACTTTATTTCCGCACTTGCGCACACACACATACACACAGTGGGTGATGGGTGATGGCTGATGGGAAGAATATGCTCTCTCATGTTTACTCCCAAATTGCATCGGATAAAATGATCACTATTCTTCATGTTCTTCCATCAATTCCACAGCCACCGATGTACTAATTTCTGCAGGTGTAGTGAAATTAGCCACATAAAACAGGGAAAGTCATTTAAAAGATAAGACTGGTCAACAACTTCACCACTATGACTAAATCCTTGCATTGATGCCTCCTCTTTGTGTACTTTCTTAATGCATTTAATGACAATTGGAAAACAGTGTACATTTTTATTTGTGAGAGTCGTTTTATTATTTAGTTGTGTGCATGGAGAAAAAAAAAGGCTCACGTTAATCGTCTGTCCTTTATTTTAACCTCAGTATTAATTATTGCTTGGAAGGTAGAAAGTTTTTTTTTTTATGGAGTTGCGGTCAGAAGTAAGGTGAAATACTAAATTTAGGGATTAGCATTTTTTTTCACCATTTAGTTTCAAATGTTGGAAACTTGTATTCTTTCATGTGAAAGCTGAAGTAATCCACACAGATACAGCAAGGTTTAATCATTTTCATGTGACAAATTCCTTTATGTATATACTAAATACTGTAGAGCAGAGTGTTTTACAGGCACTTACGACTGATAAGTTAGGACGGTAAACTTTTGCTAAGGGCTGTCAATTTAACTCTGAATGTCAAAAGCTTCTGCCAGTAAAACTTAACGAAGAGAACTTACCAAACGTTTTTTCAGATTTCTGATTTTCACATTTATCGCTAAAATGTTTCTGCATGGAGTCATTTTGTTATCATTTTGTTTCTCAATTTATTTTTTCAGTTCCCTGTTAAATAAGCCATGGTTGTTTTTGTTGTGGAGTCAAAAGCTGACACCCTGCTGTCTGCTGGTAGAGATGTTAATTAACATCAGATGTGAGAACTGGTATTTCCCTTTTTACTTTGGTCCCTTTAGAGGTTTACCTGTTCATCTTGCAGTGGCTCCTTTTCTCAGCTGTGAGTTCCCTCATCTGTCCCCCTGTCATCTGGGCACTGTGGGCCGTCTTTGACACATAGGAGACTAAGAATGATGAATAATGCAACACGCAGACTATTCCTCAAAGCATCTCCGAAAAGGCCCAGCTTTTTCAGGAATTCTGCTGGAACATGATAAACAGAGGAGCTGTGCAGGGAGAAAGGGGGGCATGACAGAGTGAGGGAGACTGGAGGAGGCAGATAGAATGAGAGAAAGGGAGAGGAAGAGCTTCTACATGGATTTGTCTGCTTCAGGGGAGGGAATTATCCTGTGAAATAAAGGTAGAAATTCGAAGATGGTTATGTGAGTAAATGGGAGCTATTTTGGGGGGGCCAGATGGAACTACTGTATAGGAGAGGAGTTGATATTGGGGAGAGGGAGAAGGAGTAGGCAGTCACAGGAGAGCAACCAGCAACCTAGACACACTAATGCACTAAGTGTGTTTGGGCTGAGCCCCACTAGGTCCCTGGATGCCCACCGTCTGCCCAACACCAAGAAGAGGAAGTTCTGACGGGCTACAGAGGAAATAAAAACAGCACTTATGTTATCAGCCTTCAATCGGTTCATATTACTGAGTGTGAACAAGTTGTAGTAACAATACTACAACATTTGTAGCATCATTGTTTTTGTATCTAGTATGAAACATTTTGGTTTGGATCAGTTTGATTATGCGTCTCCAAAATTGCAGAAGCTAACGTTTTTTGAAAGGTAAAATGCGCCCCAAGGTTTTTGTGCGTTTTTGGCATGAAAGGAGTATTTTAGTTCTACAGAGACACCCTAACCTACAAACCATTCTCCCTAGACATAAAGGCACATGCATTTTTTATACAAATAAAATCTGTTATATATATATATATATATTTTTTATTTTTTTTTTTTTTTGGATGGAAAACAAATATAAGCATTTCATCTGTCTTCAACTGTGATAAACAATGCGTTTTGGTCAGATTTTTTTTATTATTATTTTTGATTCAGATTTCTTAATTTCTACACATTGTATTGCCACAAAATTTATAAAAATTGATAAAATTGACATTTTTGATAATCACAATCAATAACATCAATAAATTTCAATCCTAAATTAGACAAACATTTTCTGATAATGTTTTAGTAATGTGCAGAGAATGCCTATTTTGTGCCATTTAAAATGAAATCCACAACACAATAAAATGTTCACAAGGTAAAGGGGCTCTAATATTTTGTGAAACAAACCTGTATTGATATGAAAAATAACTCTTTTATTGTTCTAAAATGGATGTATGGTATTTGATGGTATGGTATTTCTGCCCTAACCCAGTATGTCAGCTTTGTGATAATAACATCTTGATTCAGGGTTATTTCTTAAGGTTCCACAATGAGTTGAGTGTTACTCAAGTTATATGCCAGGCTTTATTGCTGTATAACTGCTGCCAAGACTTTTGTTTGTATATTCTAAAGCTCAGTTTACCGTATTCACTGTATTTTTCTACTTAAGGCCTCAAGGTCCAATATGTGGAAGTGCGGATACTTTCAGCTCTTTGTGCCAAGGTTTTAAGATATTCTCTTCTCAACCTTTGGGTGTCTTCCCAACACAACAGAGCAGAAAAAAATGGGGTTTCACCTTTTTTAAGTGAAATTTTCAGAGCTTAGAACAACACAAAACAAACCACCTCCATTGTGTCACGGTGGCAGCACAAATCTCAAGAGACTCGAAACATGAGCAGGTGGCGCAATGGGAAAGTTTCCATCCACTTCAACAAAGACATGGTGTTTGAGTTTCCCAAAGTTGGTATACTTTGTCTTATTAGGACGGGAAAGAACTATTGCACCAGTGGCTCTTGCTCATTGGTTATGTCTTCCTGCTGATGTCCATAACTGGCAGGTGGATAGAGGTGGCTGTGTGGGCAATTAATCTGCCAGTAGAGTGAACAGTTAACAGTGACAAGCCGCAGGAGATATTGAGACAAGTTCTGTGTCTAAAAATTAGGCGGTTATATTAAAACAAATGCCCAGTATCAATCCTTTTTTTTTTTCTTACTGAAGTAGCACTCAGGCTGTCCTGACCACCAGGACTTCCCTTCTCAGTCCTGAGCCCCTGCCACAGGCTCTGCGAGGACTCCATTGAGAGGCGCTGCCCCATGCTATAATTAATCACAGGGCCATGAGTGTACACCATAAATGAGCCACCACCTCTGTCTAAATGACAGGGGTCTGGCCAAGCTGAATGAAGTGTGTTTATCTCATGGTGACCTAGAACGGGAGTCAAACAGGCATTAGTAATTTGCCTTCAATCAAACAAGGAGAGTTCTTTTCTAAACGATGAAGGGGAGAGGAAGAATGCTATCAATGACTGATGCTGAGGGGATGCCTTCACTTGGATAATTTTTTTTTTACTTTATTTCAGGGAAGTGGTTTTATCATGAATGAATGGATTTGCATAAAGATCTATTTTCAAAATTTTGTTCAACTTAAGACAGGAAACATTGCTGAAGATTCCTCCCCATACCAACACATCAGGGCAGTTTCTTTTTCCACTCTAAAGAAGAGGGCACTTCATTTTCATGCTGATCGTTTTGAGTACCCAATTTTCTCTCCATCGTCACACTAGTATTGTCTGGTTAAAGGGGTATAATAAAAAATTGAAAGGCAAATCTTTCGTCTCCCCTATTCAAGTGATGAAAATTTCATAGGACCATGTGCCAGCCAGGCATTTCTCTAAGTTGGGATGATCGAGCACATCATTCGAGTGTACGACAAACCCTTTGTTTTGCTGGGGATAAACATAGAAGTGTTTGTGACAGGCGTTCAGAAAATCTGTTCAAAGAGCCTAGGATCCAGTAATTCAAAATGTCTTCTTCTACTTTTTGTCTCTATTTTTTGTCCCAGCTGTCCGGAGTGATTTTCACAGTAAAAGAGGAGGAAGCAGCTCAGCTCCTTCTATTGAGGTGTGACACATTCCCAGGTGGACTTTTATACTGTACATGGAGGTTAATGTTATTCCCCCACAGGTCACAGTCAGCTCCTCCATTGTGGCTTGATAACTGCTGCTCTGTGACTCAAACAGTAAGTACAGTAATGTGATGCCCAAGGATTGTTGTAGGGAAGTTTAAGTTTCCCCTGTCATCTCCACAGACAGAGACAAAGAAACCAGGTCAGTGTAAACATGGCTAAGATAGTCATACAACATTCATGAGGCTTGTCGTGTTTAACGAGAACCCTGGGACTTGTATTCATATGAAGAAGGGTTGCTCGACCATAGCGCACAATGAAGCCCCCGTTTGTATTCTTTTGTGTTGGCCCGGGCTGCCCTTTGGAATGAATTAGCTTTTTTTATTGTTGTTTTGGTTTTTGGTTTTTTGTTGGGTTTTTTTTTTTTTTCGTTTTTTTTTTTTTAGAGGAAGCACAGCTCATGAAAACTGTCACGCTGAACTGTGCCGTCCACATCTCCCACGGAGCTTGGATGCTGAAATATTCATAAGATGCCTTTTTAATTTTTTTCCCCTGAAGAAAAAAAGTCAAGTTTCAGTTTTCACCAAAAAACAAACCAAAAAAAAAGTGTAGTCTCTTTGTGTAAAGTTTTTCAGATATCAGCTGCATATCTGTGATACACTGCAGTGAGTGTGAGGTTCAAACCACAGGAAGAAAACGTGGAGGAGAAGATGGCCAAGTCTCTGGCCTGTATATTATTAAAGGATAGTGTGAGCGGAGAGATGTTTTCTCCTTCATCTTGATCTAATCTTCTCTTGAGAGCTGCAGTTGGTGCTGGGATCTTCTGAGCTTTTAGCATTGATCTGTGGGATTTGGCTGAGGAAGTTGAGGAGAAGTTGCAGAGTTTTTGTCAAGAGTGTGAGTTCACACAGGGATACTTTGCATTTAAGGATGTTTACTTGATTTAAGATTATGCACAAAAGCACGTGCTTAAAGCCTTTGTTGACTTCCACACGTGTCAAGGGTATGCACTCCTGGGATGACGATAAATGACAGTATTGTTTTGAATATTTTTCCCCTCTTCTGCCCAGATAAATTTACATCGTTGTGAATCAGTCATACTGTATGTGCAATGCATTAGTATTCCACAACTCCTTGTAAACTCCCTCTGGGTTAGGGAATAACATTTCCAAACCTTCATGTATCAAGACGTTTAAGGACAGGCAGTCATTGTATGTGAACTGCTTCGTAAATTTCACACAGCAGCTATGATACGGGCCTCATGTAAGCCTGGTATATATTTCCTGGTCACATAAACCGCAGTTGATATCTTAAATTTTACAGATTTTTACTTAAGTGACAACGGTATTTTATAAACTGTCCTTTAAAAAAAAACAAAAAAACAATAATAATCTGACCGAACATGACCAAAAAATATATGTCAACAGTTCAACAAAATTTAAACTTCTGATGAAGAAAAGGGGGTTCTACACCATAATGGCCAACATCGTTATGTCCATATCTCATAGTTGTAGGAGCCATCCATTGAATTTCTTCAAGCTCTTATCTCCCCTCTCAAGGCCTAAGTAGGTCTAATGAAGTGAAATCAATAAAGGATTGTAGCTTTCCTTAATTCACCTGGACCTTTCATCTCACTGGGGAACTAGTTAATGTTCGTATTTTGGGCGCTAAATGGACAATTTACTGCAAAGAGCAGCTTGTTTCTACAGTCATATTATCATAAACTGATGTTTTTTGTTGTTTGTTTGTTTGTTTTTTATTTTTTATTTTTGAAATTAATTACAAATGTTGACCTTGAATCTATGAAAAACTTTAATATTGAAAAACATAAGCTACAGCAAGGACACAAAATACAAGATACAGCAATGAATTTGTATAAGGGATAATTACACAATCATTATTGTGAGAGTTGCAGTGGGTAAATATGAATAATCATTATATGCAACAGTTTTCAGATTTTACAAAGATGTGTCTGGTCTGGTAATTATCTCATTCAAACTCCTCTAAGAGCTGGCTCTGTAGTGGAGTGCCAGTGGAGTGTCAGAAGGGGCCTCTTGAGCTCCACTAGCTGTTCAAAAGGCTGATTTGTGTGTCAGCTAAAAGGTCCCCAAAGAACGAGCCTGCGAGGCAAAAGTTGTTTTTTCACCGGCAGCTCTCTGCAGGTAATTCCTCCACGAGCTGGGACAGAATCACTGTTTGTTTTGTCTTCCTACGTGTTCCTCTTCAGAGGAAATTATTCACAGTGTAGTACTCATCTTGGCTAGTGTGTGTAAATGCACAAAGCCAAGAGAAACAGACAAAAACAAAAATATGGCACCTATTCATTTCAAGCATTGCCAGAATTTATAACTTTTTAACTTGTGTCTGTGTTTTCCTGCAGCCTAATGACCCGGTGACAAACATCTGTCAGGCGGCTGACAAACAACTCTTTACCCTGGTGGAGTGGGCCAAGAGGATCCCCCACTTCTCTGAGTTGCCACTGGACGACCAGGTCATCCTTCTACGAGCAGGTGTGTCACTAAAGGCTTTTCAAAAAGCAGACCTGATGTGCATAAACAAACCCAATACCATCTCTGTTCCAAAATGACCCCACCATGAGATATGTAATTACATAGCACCTGGTATCAAATAAAACACAAGTAAACACACAAGCGCAGACTTTATCTTGCTTAAAATGATGGATGGATACCTATTTTGTTGGTATATAGTCAGGAAAGAAAGTCTTATCTGTTCTAGCTGATAAAGGAGAAAACACTCAGAACTGCAGAGGCTAGTGGGAGCTTGCTGCCTCCATCTGGGAAGAAAAATCCAAGCAAAAATAGAAGTTGAATAGACTAATCTGCTGAATAACTCTGTTGGTCATATAACTGAGAAAAACATCAGACCCACCAAGGTCAGAATGGCTCATTGAGTGTATCTGCTATATGTGGAAAAGCAAGTTCACCACCAAGGATCACAGAAGCAGCAATATATTTGAATCATCTGTCACTGTTATATTCACCAGCAACACATGCAGGAAGGTCTTTTGGCTTCTCCCAACACATTGCCCTTGTTGCCTGTTGCTTCTAATTTCACCATTATATTCTAAAACCACCTTTGGGGGAAAAAATGGTATTACACACCTATCCCTTACTGTGAAAAAATCCTCCCGTTATTCCTTATCTTTCACACATACACTGATGGAAAGATTTCAGCAAAGCAGAGACATTATTCTGGAGAGCTCTAAGGTTTTCTATAAATAACTGCTTTAGTTCTGCTGTATCACAGATAAAAGCATCCCAGCTTCTCTCATACCCAGCTCAACTCTGGGGAGAAGAGGCAAGTGTTGCCAGGCAGAACAGTTAAAGGAGCCCTGTCACTCAAAAGGCAGCGTCTTGTGTCTTCAGTGCTCTCTGTGTCAAGCCCATGCTTTGGCACATCAAGGCTGTTGTCTTTATTGTGATGGCAGGCGCAGTTCATCCCTTTTACACGCTTGTCCCTCAGAAAGCATGATTCGAATGTCTCAGTATTAACCTGATGCCTGTGCTTGAGAAAGCCGCATGCTTTTGCCACACAGCTTAATTGATTCATTGAAATTCTCCCTTTGTTGTCAGTTTAATTTTGCGTGAATGTTGTGTGAACTTCTGTGCTGGGATTTGCTTAGAGTTTTTTATTTATTTTTTTTACCTCATACTTTTCCCTAATCCCTTTCCCTATCTCTCCCTCAGGTTGGAATGAGCTCCTCATTGCATCATTTTCGCACCGTTCGATAGCAGTTAAAGACGGGATTCTGTTGGCAACCGGGCTGCATGTACACCGCAACAGCGCTCATAGTGCCGGAGTGGGAGCCATCTTTGACAGGTCATTATTACCTTATTATTAATTAATTATCCACCAAGAAGCAGCCATTTATTGACGAACGTACAGTATATGCAAACTGCAGCTACCAGTTTTATGCAAGTGTTCAGACAGAAAAAGAAGCACCTTGTGTGTCGCAGCTGAACTAGCTAGCAATAAACACAGTAATTGCATCTTATTTATACAGTTATAATACATATAACTGTATATATATATATATATATATATATGTTATATATAATGTTTTAGGAATCACCAATCAGCATTTAATAATGATCACTAAGTTTTGACAAATGAAATTGGCTTTGCCCTTTTATGATTTATTAATGCCTTATTATTGATCAATGATAATCAATAAAACATCTGCTACTAATGATGCAATAGTAACAACATGAATCCTTCATTAGAAAGCAATCTAATTCTTTGTTACATATTAAAGTGTCTTCCACATAAATGTTACACCTTCACTGAGACTCCTAGGTGTGCTTCATGAAAGGCCACACAGCACAGGAACTATATCGATTACGTCCAGTGTATGAAATGTGTACAGCTGTGCACATCAAGGGTCACACAGGATTACTGACCTGCCCAGAAGAAAAAGAAAAAAAAGGCAGTCACAGTGCAGCTGGGTGTGTGCAGGAACCAGGCTGGTCACTGATATTGACTTTCCAGGGCAGTGACCTGTCTGTCACACTGAAATCTGCGGTATTACACCTGCAGCTGGGCTGAGATACACTATGTGGAAATTCATAAAAGATTCAAGCTAATTGTATATCATGTGTTTTTATTATTTATTGTCATTTTTGATAATTGCTATCTGTACACAACAATTAACCACTCAGACAATTCACTTAGAAAAAGAAAAATGCAGGTTCCGTCATCAAACACACAGCTATTCTGTTGAATATCTGTCTTCTTCTCTCTTCTTTTCTCTGTGCTTCACCAGTTTCTACACTCGCTGATCGACATTCACAGCCATGGGACATATTCCATCTCTACATTAACTGTGGCAAGCATTAAGATACAGAGAACTGATGATGTTATTTTATCTACTCCCCTCTCTTTTCACCATACAAATGAAGAGCCTGATTAAGTTAACCACTTGAGTTGCCTCTTTTTCTTCTTCTTTTTTTTTTTTTTTTCTTTCCTCTTCATGAGCCCCGTTGTCCTCGGAGCAAATTAAATTAGAATGAGCTAAGAGCCACAATTGACTTTACTACGCGAGCGTGAGGGGGAGAAAGAAACAAGAGTGAGAGGGAAAATAAAGAGTACCGGGGAGAGGGTGTGACCGAGTCAAAGAGGGGTGAGGAGTTCGAGAGACTCCGTGCTCCGACCCTCCCACCAGTGATGTCACACACAGACAGTGGGAGTCCGGGTGTTAGATTACAGCTTGTGTTTACTCTGTGGCTTTCCTTTTATGAAAACCATGTACTAAATATAATTGCTTTGCAGGGTTGTAAACTTTTCCACTGATATAACTGTGCCTCTGTGGACTGAGAGGGCGTATGTGTGTATTATTTGTTTTTTAAATAGATGTGAGCTGGATAGTAGTTAAAACATATTTTTAATGTCCTCGTCTAGATGTGGATGATTCACATGAAGCATGGTGTGTCATTTACAAATGCTGCCAATTAGACAATTAGATGGTTTCCTGTGAACTTTTCTGCTACAAAAGCTGTCTAGTGGCCAAGAGGAATTAAACAGACTTGAAATAGTATTCTACCTCTGATTTTAATCAAGCCAAATGTCTAACTTTGTGGTGGTGTTTTTGTCCTTTTTTGTGCAGAGTGCTCACAGAGCTGGTGTCTAAGATGAGGGACATGCAGATGGATAAGACAGAACTGGGGTGCCTTCGGGCTATAGTCCTTTTCAACCCAGGTAACAATCACAATGTGTGTGCTTTCACTGATGTAAATTTCTTGTTTCAAAGGTGGTTGGTGGTGGTTGGTTGGAGCATATGCTTTAGAAAACTGTCTTTTTATTCAAGTTTTAGCTGAACCTTGAACCAAAGGAATCAACTGATTATCAGAATACAGCATGTGGACTTTTTATTAAACTTTGCCAAACTTTGTGAGTTGTTGGGCTGAGAAGGACTGTTTTCTTTAAAATGAGGGGGAAATAGCATCAAATTAACCTTAACAATGCTAGAATAGAAAATGACTCATTAGGCCTACAGTCATTCTCAAAATAAACTCTATATTTTGAGCATGAAACACTCTCCGCCTGAAGGCTTGAAATAGGACTTTAAAATTGCCAGACTTCCTCAGCTTGAGTTTGTTTACAATGGAGTGCAACAGTGACTTCTCACACTTTTCACAGTGGGATGGTGGGAGGGGCATCTATCCATCCATATCCATCCATCCATCTATTCCTCTAACCACACCTGCAACATAACCCACATCTCCATTGCACTTTAGCTTTAAAAATGTTTTCCTGTTCTTCACCTTCCTTCACCAAAATATGTCTTCAGGTTGAGGTTTATAGCTTCAGAAACGAGGATAGCAGGGTGTGCAGCAGGACCAGTGTATTTAGCCATAAGTTTGGAGCAGACTGAGCATATAGATGGAGAAGAGGATTATCATCCATGAAAGAAAAAAAAATTAAAAAACATTACCATCATTAAGGAAGTGACTTCAAGGAGTGAGGAAGGAATTTCTTTTTCCAATGAACTCAGACTAATAAAGTGTATTAATGCTCAAATTTTAGATGTGGTCTGGAATATGATTTTAGTTTCAGTCTGTGGGATTCAGTTTGTTCCTTTTTAACCTAACTATTGACTTCTCTCGTGGAATTGATCCTTTAAAACTTATGGAACCTCTGCAAAGTACTGAGGTAAAAGAGCACAAAATAAAAGCTAATAAAATATATATTTTATCAACATAATGAATTATTTCTTATTGTACATGACAACATCTTTGCTTGCTTTTTATGGCCTCTCCCTTTTATGGCATTTCTCTCCAAAATCTGGCCATAGAAAGCAATTCTTGCTGAGGCATCACTCCTGCTGGCAATGTGCTGTTTTGTATTTAAACCTCATCCACATGGAACCAAAGTTTACTAAACCGTACCACCAATGTGTCCCAGGTTTTTAATGACTCAGTGTGGGAGCCTCCGTCCGTCCCACAGTCCCACAGTGGCCCCCAAACACTGACCCTCTGTGCTCCACATTTTGTTCAGGCCAAATCCAGACCTACTGGCCCCGGTTCACTTCTGAGCTTTATTCCTTGTTAATTAGGGGTTCGAAAGGCTGGTCTGACTGAGAAAGCAGAGGGCGGTGAAGAAGGGGACATTGAAGCTAAAAAGGCCCTTGGTCCTCCCTTTCCCACACTGTGATCTGGTCCAGCCATTAGCTACAACAAATGTTCATTCATTGTTGATCGATTGTGCAAAGCTATGTTCATCAGAAATGTTAATCAGTGGCATGTTTGTGGTGTTAATCAAAGATGAGCCCAGTGAAGCTTGAATTAGCGGAGCTTTGAAATCACAGTCCTAATTGGACTAACCCAGAATGTGGCGACACACGTCCACAAAGAGCCTGGGAGGTTAAAACTCAACTTGTCAGCGAGTCCATGCTGTACCATCATGAACTCCTGTTTGGTCCTTTTGAGCACACACAGCCACGCTATACTGAAACAAAATCACCGCTTCAAACAGACAGGATCTGGGGTTATGGTGATTGTTTATGTTTTGTATTTGTGTGTCTGCAGACTCTAAAGGTCTCTCCAACCCAGGTGAAGTAGAAGCCCTAAGAGAGAAAGTCTACGCGTCTTTAGAGGCCTACTGCAAACAGAAATATCCTGAGCAGCCTGGCAGGTATGAAGACACACACAGGAATGATTGTGCCGGCCCCCTAGACTCGAGTTGAATTAAACTGTTAAATCCACACATAGAGAAATCAGCAAAGATCCTGGCTTCATTCCAAGCTCCAGTCCACACAAGCATCTAGGAGGTAGAAGCTATAGCTACTACATACATTACAACAACATAAGTAATCATTTTTATCAATACACTATCTTTGAGTTCACTTTGTCATCAGATGTGACTGATTGCCTGTACAGATTCTGTGCCTTCTTTAACTGTCAAAGATGGGCTCAAAGACAAAAAATGTAAATTTCAATAAAACTCATTTAGATGTTCATGATTTCTTTAAATTCAGTTTATCATTAGTTACCTTGGTTTGAACAATTCGGCCAAAGAAAAAAAAAAACATGTTGTTTACTGTTGTAATCTCACCATTTGGAGGAGAGCAAATGAATGAAAACAAGTTTTAAAGGTCTGAAAATAAGCTGAGGTAGCATTGCGGCATAGTGGTTAGCCCGGTCGCCCCACAATAAGGTCACGGGTTCGGTTCCCGGCTTGGGGCCTTTCTGTGTGGAGTTTACATGTTCTCCCCGTGTTTGTGTGGGTTTCCTCCGGGTACTCCGGTTTCCTTCCACCGTCCAAAGACATCATGTTTGGGTTAACTAAATTGTCTGTAGGTCTGAGTTTGAGTGTGAGTGGTTTTTGGTCTCTGTCTTTCTCTGTGTGTTGGCCCTGTGATGGACTGGTGACCTGTCCAGGGTGTACCCCGCCCTCACCCAGAGTGAGCTGGGATTGGCTCCAGCACCCCCGTGACCCGGAAACAGATAAGCGGTTGAACATGAATGAATAAATGAAAATAAGTTGGCCTCATACAAAAACATTTTTCTATTCCCCATTTCAGTCGCTTATACGTTTTTTCCTCAAGGCTCTCTTATGAGACTTCCAAGTCGGACTCGTCAAAGTCTCCTTACTGCAAAAATTTGTTGTAAATTGATCGTTTCAGCCTAATGAGTGCCAGCTGCTTATGAGGAGGTGCTCCACTCTGTGGGCAAGTTTCATTCACAAAATTAATGTTAAAAACTTTACCCCATGGGGCTCGCTTTAAAGGAAGACAGAACAAATTTAATAGGGTCAGGTGTCACCTTTACCAAACAGGAAATATTCTTTTGCTCCGGTGAAGTACAACAGTCTATCTGTTCTCCTCATCCCTCCAGGTGCCTGTCAGATGTATAATGCAGATTTTTTTCATATTTTTTTTATTGAAGTCCAGTGTTTTAGAAGTGGTCTTGTGTCGTGACAGGTTTGCCAAGCTGTTGCTGCGGCTACCAGCGCTGCGCTCAATCGGCCTCAAGTGTCTGGAGCACTTGTTCTTCTTCAAGCTCATCGGAGACACACCCATCGACACTTTCCTCATGGAGATGCTTGAGGCTCCACATCAGATGACATAATAGCATAAGGAGTCGAGCCCTCCCCGCCCCCCGCCCCACTCCTCCTGCCTCTCCCAAATCTCCCATCAGCCATGGATCAGGAGCACGGTCCTTTTTAAAATCCTGTCGGACCGGACGGAGAACCTCTCCCTCCCACCCTCCTGTCTCTCCTCGGCTTCCTTCGATGTGTTTCGAAACAATGAAATCATCACGTGTGGGTCTGTTTTATACCGTGTAAAAATATATAAATAAGAAATATATATATGAAAAATCACACGGCAACATGAGCGAAAACAGTGGACTGAAATGAGCAAAAGGACAGAAGACAAAAGAAACTTATTGAGCCATTGTTATCGTTGGTGTTCCTACACCTTGACGAGAAAAAGCAGAGTTGATCAGGTTTTAAATGCCCATGGTTATGCTTCCAGGTATATATATATATATATATATATATGTATATATACATATATATGTATATATATATATATATATTTATAAAAATTGGCAATGATGTCATATTTGGACCCTCAGCGTTGTGATCGGGACAATCGTGGACTTGGAGAGCCTCAGGCTGTGTAGACTTTGACCTGAGCCCTCTCTGTCTTTCAGGACTGAACTTAACTTTGGGAGAGGGACAGTGGGGGAAGATAGTCTGTTTAAAGGAACTCGTCTGTTCCTGCCTGGCTCGACTGAACACATCAGGTCTTGCACTAGCTGTTTTTGAAGTGTGAGCTTTCTGGAGTAGAACTCAAGAGGTGGGTTAACAAGACTGGAAGTGTTAAAAAAAAAAAAAAACCTCAGGTCTCTGCCCAGTTCCAACAAATACAACCATGTCTTACTCTATTAGCACTGTGTACCATCGGGGAGGACGACTTACTAGTCCAGTAATCAGCCCTTTAGTTAAGGTATTGGTGGATAAAGAGGTGGGAGAGCTTGTTCCCTACAATCTGCGCTGTTCTTTCTGCTTATAGCAAAAAGCTGGCTGCTGTAAATAAGCCTCACGTTAGCTTTGGGCTACATGAGCATCACTGGAGGCTCTGAAAGACAACCAGCAGGCGCAGCAGCTTGAAACAACTTTTCCCATCCTAACTGAAACATTTGGCCTTCAAAGAAAGTTTAGAAGTGATCACGTCAAACTAGGATGGCTGGAAAGTGAGCCCACACTCTCATCAGTGGGGGGAACGTAAGCTCTTTTTCATCACACATCCAACCTCCTCTCTTTGTCATTTTATGTGAATTTGAGCACACCATTCACACCTCCACACTCAATCCATCTGCTCAAAGCAGCAGGTATTAACACCTCATATATACCTGTACAGAAATTCAAAACCATATACAGTATTGATGCTATGTTCAGTTTTCATTTTAACAACAGCAATGCAGAATTACCTCTGTTTCCATCCCTCAGACCTTCAGTCCTCAACACTCATTAACCATTTACAGAACACAGGAAAAGTGCGTGTTGTTGCAGCAGAGCCATTATGTGTTGTTGGGTTTCGTTTTTTTTTTTTTTGTTTGTTTGTTTGTTAGTTACTTGGCACTTAACCTCATGACAGCGGAGTCGGGTTCCTGAATGGGGAGCTGATGTTGATGGAATTGACCTCTGAGGTGGATTTGGTCCCGGTCCAATCAGGCGCGACCTGGTTATTGTCCTCCTCAGAGGGACACATGCACTCGCTCTCTCTGCACTTCTCTGGACAACCAAGTGTCACTCAAGTTGTTAAATGTCTCCATGTCATGTATACATATGCTTTAGGCCCATATTCTGCTTTTCCTTTCACTTTTCCTTTCCTCTAAATGCTGCAGCTGCTGCAAAACTATGCATTGAGTGCATTTCCAAAGATTGTCCACAGAGCGGGGGCATATTAGTATGGCTTAAAATTCCTTTTAAACAAAATTTTCTGAGGTGTGGGTCCACTGTAATGATTTCCTGGAGGAGAAGCTTAAACTGAGGTTATTTCCCCCACAATTCAGATGTTTGATAGCCATTCTGTACTGGTTTATTAAGCTGACTGATTACATACAAAAACAAAGAAGTTACAAGCCCTCATTTGAAAGTGGAGTATGGTAGAATTGTTGGGTGATTTCAGGGCAAGATATGCAAAAAGGACTAAAAGAGAATCAAGTTCAAGGATATCCTTATCGTGTCAACATATTTACTGCTTGGTCATCAGCTAATGGTCTGAGAAAAACGTGCGGAGTCCTTAGAGTGCCACATTAATAATCTTTTACTTTTTTACAATCAGTTAACAAATCATTCATGAGCTTTAAAATTTGAATCAAAACTCTAATCTGCCAATTAAAGACGTGCCCTTTTTTATGAAATAATTAAAATGTTAAAATGGAGTCAGTGCTGATTTTAAAAAGGTTTATGAGATCTTGATATTTAATTTGCTTGATATGTTTTAGCTACAATTGAACTATTTAAAGCTGTCATTGGCCATTAGTTGGCTTCACATCAAGTTTATATTATTTTAGATTTCAATATGTCAACTTATTAATTGAACATTAAAAGTAAAAAGAATGTGAAACAGGTTCTTAGTTCGTCGGGTACTCCCCTTCAGGACTCCATGGAGTGGTGACTCTGACCAAAACACTGATGTCTCAATGACCATGTCTTAACTGATGAGGGTGATCTGGGGCCGTTTTCACAGATGTGCAGACGTGCCCCCGCTGGGGCATTAATCCACCTCTGAGAAACCGATCCCCAGATGACTGTTGATCTTTTTCCTAACGAAGAAAAAGAAAAGGCCCAGTTAAGATGCCAGCATTGAAATGTCACATACTGTACACTTCAAGCAGTACTGCTGCCTTTACGTTCAGTCGCAGAGCAGCTTGGAAAAGTATGGGAGAGGGATTTGGTGATTTTAGAGCTCCCTCTAGTGGAAGAGAAGCAGCACTGCAAGATTACTTGAATCTTTTTTTTCTACAAGTATTTAATCAGACAGCAAGGCGGCACTTTCTCGCAGTGTTATCAGCATGTTCTTTTAGGTCAGACAAAACCTCATAGTCTGTGCTTGTTTGAACTGAAAAAGGTAGCAATAACTTCAGTTTGACCTATTGGCTCGTTGTTCTATTGTTATTCAACAGTTTCAATGAGGTGATCTGTGTTATTCCTAACTAATCCAGGTGACAGTATTGACTGCCAGCTTGAGCTCAGTTTACAGTATTTATATTTTGGAAAATTATATTTGTTGGTCTGTTTAAAAGAAAAAAAATCTGTTTAAAGTATTAAGGCTGAGGAAGCTCGACATTTTAAGCTTTTTCTGTAACAGCTGGCGAGATTTGTTGAAAACTCTTTTGGAGGAATGCAGATTTTAACCTAGAAAAGGTGATATTAAGCAATTACACTTTTTTTCTGACAGGGTGACTTAACTCAAAAATGAATTCCCTTTTGTTCTATTCAGTATGACGAGGTCTCCTGCTCTTAGTTTACTGTGATTGGTTGCTGCAGGTATCTTAAGCCATAAAGTGGATTAGGTGGGATCTCTCTCCCCTGCAGGAAACGAATAGACAGGGATCCTCTGGACAACATAAAGAAAGGATAACCCACAGAGAATGACAACCTACACAAACGCTTAATAACATAAAGCTATATTTTGTTAATATGTATATGTGTATATATTTATAAATATATAACAGACCTGTTCCTCGAGTATTTCCAACATTGATAGGGTGAGGGGGACAAGTCTTTTAGACCAAACTGTTCCACTCCAGGTGTTCTTCAACTCAGAGTTTTATGGCGTTTCCTTGTTCACAAATATCGGAGGGTTTCTGCATTTCAACCTTGACTTTATAAAACCAGCAGAATAGCAGCACCTCCAAACTCGAAAAAGAAAAACCAGCCTCTCAACAGTTTATGGGACCTCAGAAAACTATGAAAGAGAGAAAACTAAAAGGTTAAGTCTTTAAACCCTCCAAAATATATGTTGCTTGGCAATTGTATGTTAAATAAATGTAATCAGGAAAAAGCTGAGCTTGTGACACAATCACTGCTTTCTTTGTTGCTTAGACAGTAAAATGTTCAAGTAAAAAAAAAAAAAAATTAAAGAAAGAAAAAAAAAACTTGGAAAAAGATCTATTTTTGTACAAAGGTAATTTTATCCCTTGCTTATGTGCTCTGTTCTTTGCGTTTTCTTCTGTGGGCTGTTGTATACGTTGTGGAAAAGCTTATTCAACGAGGCAAGAGAACATTTTCAGATTATTAAATGAGAGGAATTGTTGGCTTTGGCACCTTGGTAACTGTGTCGCCTTTACTTCGCCATTTTCAACCTGTCGCTGCAAAATGGGAATGTCTTCATTATATTTTTGTCTATTTTTGAAAGGAGGTGGAGTTTTGTCATCTGTTCTTTGTGGGTTGTTCTCTGATGTTCTCTCATGGACAGAAAAAAAAAAGTTATTAAAAAATCTCAAAGTGAGCTGGAATGACGCAAAGTTGATTGTTTCCTGGATCCCCAGAAAAAAAACACACACACACACATTTCCAAGATGTTTTCCACTCATGACTCCATGTCATGAAACATACAAAAACTGGCTTTAATAAATTGCAGGTCAGAGCTTGTTGAATGCAAAACATACCTCACAAAAAAATCCAGATTAGATATTAGAGAACAGAGGCTGTTGGCTTTGTGTGCACAACTATCTGCTAATCATAAAATAAAATGAAAAGAAAAAAACTGCTAAAATGATCCAATCACAGTACATGAAGACGTACTATGTAGAAAAAATCCTACAACACAAAATGATCCATTTGGTCACTGGTGAACTGTAAAATAATAACATTCAGAGAGAATTGATATCAATTCAATGTTCCAAAAAGACAGTAGAAAAGAAAAAAAAGCTCATACATAGATATTTTTGATGGCAGCTCTTATATGACATCACATTTTCTTGACTTGGTTTATGTTCTGCTCTGACAATATGATACAGCTTGTTGAAAGTTCTGACATTTCATATCAAAGGGAAAAAGGATGGTAACAGTGGCACCACTTGTATAAATACCAGACAAAACGGCCTTAGGTAACTTTGTTTTTTTTTTTACGTAAAGCTTGATGGCCAAGTCGCATCTTCATCTTGAAGTAATTTAGATGGTACTACACATTAACACAGACAAAAAAATTCAAAGTTAAAAAAAAAAAAAAAAAAAAGTCCAAATGATCATTACATTTTTTACACAAGAAAGGCCAGAGATGAGCGTGTGGGAGCTGATGAGAAGCAGTGCAGGGTTAATGCAGTGTTAAAAAATACTGAAGCACCAGAGCAGTCACAAAATCTGGCACATGTGGAAACAAAAAAATAAAACCAAAAAGACAGTTGGAATGTCTTTGGGGGGAGGGGTGCGTCCACTTCAGGGCTGATACTGTGCATGGATGATGCGTCTCTTCATTGGGCTCTCTTTGCTGGATTGCCTTACCTGAAAGCTGTCTGCATCCACCAGTGCTCTCTTGTAGAAAAAAAGTCCTTACAACAAAATGTAGAAAATAATAATTAAAAAAATGTTAAAAAATACATGAATGAACCCCCCCCTTCCCAGAAAAAAAATCCAAGAAGGCTTAGCAGTCGCTTTTCCATAGCTTGATGGTTTTGTCATTTTCTAAGGCCGCGGATGCGATGATGTTCTCTGTCGGGTGGCAAGCGGTTGAAATGACGACATCTGCAAAAAAAAAAAAAAAAAAAGACGTAAAGGAAAATTGTTTAGAAATGCATAAGTTTCACAAGTTTTTTTATCCCATCGAATATTTTTCTTTAAAATGGATTTCACCACATGCAGCTTGTGGCCTTCTTTAAATGTGTACTTTCAGAGACAAAAAGGGAGGAAGTGTGTGTCGCTGTACCTGTGTGGCCCTGCAGCTTCTGCACAATCTCCTTCGTCTGCAGGTTCCAGATATAAACCATGTTGTCCTCTGAGCCCGACACAATCCACTGCAAAAAAACGGGTGAGTATCTTTAGGTGTGACTTACGTTCATCTGCACACACTGACAAGTGGAGATACATACATAAAGTGACCAGGCTGAACATTAAACAGCAGGGCGGAGTAAAGGTTTCACACTACAGATGTGCTTTGAGGAACAGGAGCTTTTACCTTTCCACCAGTGACGGAGAAGTTTGCAAATATGCAGTACTTCTCGTTTTTATGGCCTGTGTACGTTTTCAAGCACTGAAAAGGGTAAATGAAATGAAAAGTTAAACATCTCATACTAACTGTAATACTGTATTTACTGGTAAGAGATGAAAATATAACTGAACTTCAGATAAATTTATTTAGCTTTCAGTTTCAAATTTGTTACTATTAATATTGACATTGTGCTGGAGATTTGCGTATAAATATGAGACTATGCTGGACACATTAGCCAAATTCATACTAATTTTGACTTTTTCTAGGTAAGAATAAAAGACATAATAATTCAAAGAGTAAATCCTATAAATTAGATAAGAACAGTTGATCTCACCTTTCCTTTGCTGTAGTCCCACAGCTTCAGCGTACTGAGGAGTAAATACAAATGAAACCAGCAAAGTAACGTTATATTCACTTCATGTAGCTGCAGTTTAAATTGAACAGCTAACCAAGGAAAGCTCACTGTGCTGTTACACTGTCCTCTGCTGGGGAAAAGACGTGTTAATGAAGCTGATAAAATATTAACTTCACACTCACTTGTCCAATGTAGCAGCCAGGATGTATTTCCCATTGGGGGAAAACTTGACGAACGACACAGGAGGATTGTCGTCGTCTGACAAACACATGAAAGAGAGAAAAGTGGGCACATGACCAGAGGTCAATACTTCTTTCAGGGAGAAACACTGTGACAGATTTGACAGAACCAGGTCAAGGGGACTGAGGATGGCCTACATGTGCTGCACATCATGGATAATCTTACCTATGAGTGTCTTTAAACACTGGCCCGAGGCTGTGTCCCAGATTCGGCTGTAAATGTTTTAAAAGAAATCATTTAAATCAGCAGTTAAATCAGCAGTTAGAGATATTCTATGAGGACATTCAATGGGCATATTCCACATGCAGAGGCTCTTAAACATATTCTGTCCACTGCCATGAAATTTGGATTTACGCAGCATCAGTAAACAGCCAAGAGAAAAAGGTGCAATGAAGCAGAGCATTTATTCTCTATGTGGAAGACAGACTCTCTCCGGTTTGACAACAATCACACAAATGTATTTCATGTGGAAAGATGCCAGCTTCTGTCACAGGCAAGATAGAGCAGCTTATAGTGTGCTTATAGTGTGTGTGTGTGTGTGTGTATGTATATATATATATATATCTATCCAGCACTGCTGATAAGAAAACGGTGTCGGTGAGTTACAGCTACAGTCAGAGACCCACAACAGCAGCACAGGTATTAACTGTGTGATAAACAGTTATGACAATAGGATGCAACGTCTGAATACACCATATTTAAAAATACCAACAGGAAATTTCTACTGTATGATATTTGTGCAAAAATTATCTAGTTTGTTCTCACCAAAGGCCATCATAGCTACTGGACACAATCAGGGAGCCATCTCTGTTGAAATGAACCTGAGAGGCGACACAGATCGTCACATCACTGGCATAAAGTTAATCTTCAGTCTGCAAGATTCAGCAATTGTTAGACATTGAAATCAACAACTTACAGCAGAGACGGGATCAGAGTGAGCTGGTAGTGTTTTCAAACATTTTCCAGTCTTCACATCCCATATCCTCACACTCTCATCAAACTTGAAGAAGAAGGAAAAAAAAACAAAAAAAAACATTTGTCTGCGTTTAATAATAAAAAAAACAAAACTCACACAGACATGTTTTTAATGCTTGAAGGGAGTGTTTCAGAGAAAAGGTCTAACATCTGGTTTCCATTTACTGCTTGTTTCGTGCCAAAGGCTTCGTACTCACCGATCCTGACACGATGAGATTGGACTGAGGGTTGAAGTTGCAGCAGAAGACATAGTTGCTATGACCTTTTAGAGTTTTTAGGCATTTTCCCTGGAAGAAAGAAAGAAAGGACAAAAAAAAAAAAAAACATGACTTCAAATGCCACATTCTGGCTGGCAGCAGAACAGAAGTGAACAATTACTCCCCTCCCGCTACAGAAGACGGATTAGACCTTCTCCAGCTAACGTGATAGAAGCAGCTGCAGCTTCCACTGGGATTAAAATCTAACATCAACTGAAACCGCTGATGTGGATCCAAACAGCGTGCAATGCTACGAGATATGAGTTTGTGAAGCCAGTTGTACAAAACTGTTGCATCGGCTCTCTTACTGAGCTGACGTCCCAGATCTTCAGGGTTTTGTCATCTGATGCAGACACCAGGAGGTTGGAGTCAGAGGACCAGGCTACATCAGATATGCCCTGCAGAAAAACATGTAGAATTCATAGAACAACAGCTTTCATGCTGCTTTCCATTGTCTTCATCAAGCAAACAATAACAGCTCCTCTAGACAAATGCAGTCCCATCTACAGCTTCTCCTAACAAGCCAAACAACACCATGGACAGGTTTCCAGTCTATCACAGGCTATCAACGACCACTTAGTGTCACCGGTTACGTTAATGTAATGCTTTTCGACTTTGGGAGGAAGCCAGACTTAAGCACACAATCTGCATGTTAGCAGCACAGCAGTAAAGACAACAGTGTTAAACTCACAAGTTTATGTCCAGATATGGTTTTTTCAAACTTGCCATCATACGCGCCCCAGATTTTGATGAGTTTATCAGCCGCTGTAAAGACAAAGTAAATATTCGTTCAGTGTCATGTGTACGCGTATGGAAGAGTAAGAGCGGACTTTATTGTCCCCAGAGGAGAAATTTGTCTTGGGCAGAGTGCTACATTTCATTGCTTGACGAAACACACACATCACAGGGAAAAACATCTTCACAAAGAAAGTTGCATCACATTAGAAGAAATAAAAAGTGGAAAAAGAGCTCACATGAACTGGCGAGCCACTCTCCGCTGGGACTGAATTTGACAGAGGACACAGCTTTCGTGTGGCCCGCTAATGTGAATTTCAGGCTGTAGTTTGGCTTGGCAGGTGCCGACTGCAAGTGAAAACACAACGTCACATCTAAAAAAACTCCCCCTGCCGTATGACAGGACGGAAAACATTCATTTCTCCAAAATGACATCAAAGGAAAACAAAAACATTCATCAGCCTTCCACAAAATCCCACCTCGGGATGTTCCAGGATTAGTCCCACATAAATTACCATAAACAAAGCCCTGAGTAATGAGAGGCTGCATGAAACACTGACAGAAAAAAAAAATAAAAAAAACTCTGCAAATCCAAACCTTGCTTTGACTGGCAGAAGCTGATGGTGCGACTGGAGGTTTTGTATCGGTCTCTGGTTTCTTATCTTCTGTTGCCATGGCGAGGGAATGAGCATCTATTGTGTGGGATCCTGAGACAGACAGATTGTTCAGAGTTTAGTAAGTGATGTTACAATTCGCTGGCAACCGAGCACAACGTGCAAACAGCCTGAGAGCATTCCGTCAAACTGCAACATCAAGGGTTTAGACATCGACACTCATTCAAACGTGAAACAGCTGAACAGCTCCAGATTTGAAAGAAAGTATCAGCTGCACCCCTGTATGACAACACAACATATTGTGATACAGCGTTGTGTTATGTGCATTAAAAAATAAATACTAAATAAGGAACTACACAATACTATGATAATCAAACCTGTATCTGTGGCCCTTCCAGTAGATTCATATGCAAAATTCACATTTATCTTGCAGGATGAACAGACTCTGATATAAATGCTAATCATGTAAACCACTTACAGAGAAGAGCCAGGTCTCTTGTCCATACACCGACACTGTAATCTCTACGAATGCTGCATTTGGCACTGCATTTCCTCTTACTGCTTCTGTTGTTTATGGGTCACCTTTTGTTTATTTCTCCTTCAGATGGAGATTTAGCTTTAATCAATTAGCTTTAGCTAGCCAATGCTAGTCCGTGTTGCTAACGTCGAGGGGACGTAAACAAACGTTGACCGGTCAGCTGAGGTTAGTGGTCCTTGTTTATAGTCTGTGATCGTGGCTAAACGGCGATTCGCGTTTAAATGGACTAAAAGAGGAAAGCAGGAAATTCAAACAAAGGCAGAAGCGAAACCTCCAATCCAAACAGAGACACAGACACCGCAGCGGACATGCGGGAATTTATTTGCGATTTTCGTTTTTTTCAGGCGGGGATGAAAGGACTGACAGAGGGAGATAACGATCGATCTTAAACGGACTGGTTTTGACTTGGAGCTGAGGCCGATCTGATCACTGAAGCGCCTGCTTGAAATTCACTGATGCTGTTGACAAATTGCCAGAGCTGCCACGGAGGGGCCCTCCATTCAAACAATGAGGAGGCAGCAGCGAGACGGTACTCACCGGGAATTTAGCGCAGCTCCGCGGTCACAGTGTCACTTCCGGGTGGAGGCAGGTGAGAGGAACGAATCTACATTTATAACTGAGACGATCGTGGGGAAAGCGGATTTCAGTCAGATTGCTGTTGGACGTTTGTCTGCGAGAAGGAAGCTTGCAAGGAGACGCGGGGAATGTGGTGTGGTGTTACTTGTCTGCGCATGCGCGCTACACTCATAAGTAACGGAAGCTAATGAGGGACATTTTAAGTGTCAAATATACACTTTTTTGTCAATAAAGTAGTTTTATATTTATTATCGATGTTCAAAGTTACCTCCTTAAAATATACAAACGTTACTTTACTAAACTAAGTCATAGTTTATTATTTTAGATCAGGGGTGTGCAAACTACGGCCCGCCATCCATTTCTAATTGGCCCGTGTTAAATTATAAATAGCCCGCACATAATATAATACTTAACTTTATTTACTTCTAAGTTTTTACAGTTGATGTTACCTGGGAACTGCTTGATCTTATGAGTCTAAAGGGGGCAACAACTGGTAATGACATTTTTGAAGCTGTGTCCGATGGAATTGACCAGATGGGACTTAAATGGGACAAGCTGTGTGGAGTTACAACAGATGGGGCTCCAGCAATGACAGGCGAGCGCAAAGGAATGGCATTTATTGCACGCCAAGGTGCGAGAGAGTGGAGGTGAGGCTGTTAAAATGCACTGTATCATCCACCAAGAAGCCCTCATGTGCAAAGACGGTCCAGGTTGGTGATGTGATGAACATTGTGAAAACTGTCAACATAATTCGGGCACAAGGTCTCTACCACAGAGAGTTTTCCTATCTG
Source organism: Remorina albescens (assembly GCA_034769265.1). Taxonomy (NCBI): domain Eukaryota; kingdom Metazoa; phylum Chordata; class Actinopteri; order Carangiformes; family Echeneidae; genus Remorina; species Remorina albescens. The sequence continues at coordinate 10,950,782 of CM068477.1, forward strand.
ATGTTTAGGCTGGTTATGGTGACCTACTCTGCCATTCTGATGTACGCTGGCAGCGGTTGTATTCCCTGAGATCAAATATCGGCAAGTTTTTGAAAGAGAATGGGGAAAACCTCTTCATGAGCTGAGTGACCCTCTATGGTTGGCAGACCTGGGTTTTTTTTTTGTTTTTTTTTTGTGTTTGTTTGTTTTTTTTATCTCACTGTTCATCTTAACACACCGATAAAGAGACTATAAGACAAACAGCAGTTGGTGCCACAACTGTATGAAAGTATTCAGCGCAAAAGCTCCGTCTCTTTGAGTCACAACCGTGCAACTTCAATTTAGCGATAACCGTTACACCGCCGTGCTGCCTAATCGGCTAAGAGTTAATCTAAATTAAGAAAAAAGGTTAAGATCATTTTTCATATATATATATATATATATATATATTACATATTAAGAATGCTATTGGCCTTTCATTGAATAAATCAACACTACTTTCTCTGATCAATTAAATAGTCCTTACAAAGTACAGAATTAAAAGTAAGGGCATTTCAAGGCATGCCAGATATATAGTGTTTTATAAGGTTTTTTAATAGAAATCACTTTGGCTAAACTCCGGTCCAATCGGTGGCGGTAAGACCTCTCTAAGCAGGTTTGTCAACCACCAATAAGCACCACAGAACAAGAAGCAGCAGCAGGAGGAGGGATCTTATCGGTCCGAGGAGCTAAATCTGTTACAGAGGCTCGCTGTGGACTTGAAGTGGACTCTGTAGTCCGGCTTCGGTGAGGCTCGGTACCTCCTCAGAAGCAAAGCAGCTCCTAAAGTGTCGCTCCAACGTGTCTTCATAAGAGAATAAGTTGGACGAGTCGGTAAAAAACTTAAATAATTCGTGGCTTGTTGATGTTGTTCCCCCTGACTCTCACGTCACGTCACGGCACCCGGAAGAGAAGTCCCTGCTCTAGCTACCGTCAGCCGAGCATGAGCGCTAGCTACAGGTTAGCTCCGACACGCCTCTGCGTGGAAACTTCTTGTCGATACTGGACTATATATATATATATATATAAACCCTCAAATAGCAACATTAAAAGCGTTAAAGTGTATAATATCACACTGTGTTGATCTAATAATGGCATTAAGGGTATTTTCTATCTCCAAGCTAAGCTAAGAAAACAAAGCGTTAGCTTTGGTGTAACTTTTCGCGTTAGCTTGTGGACGTATTTTGCGATGGTCTTTCTACTTTTTACAAACTTAGTGAATGTCTTCTCGGCTTTGTCCAACGTTTAACTGATTTTATTATAAGAAGTATCTATGAAGTGACAGCGCCGTGGATGAAAGATGGTCGGTTTAACAATTGATTGCAGTAAGTCTGTGAAGCCAGTTTGTTTGACCAACCCTCAACTTTGTAAAAAGCTTTGTCTATTTTTCAATTCCTGTTCAACGTGACAACAAAAAACAATCAAGCTTTAATTAAAGTGTTGAATCACCATGCAGGATGGTCTCTAAACACTTGACAACCAAAATAGTGTATGGGACAAACACACAGAGAGCAAAAAATACAATAAAAACACAGATTTAAACCACCGCAATTATAAAATCAAATAAAAGGGATGTTAAGAGTGTAGCGGATCATAAACACTCTACAGTAGGCTTGTATGAGACACATACACAGCAAACAATCAGTAATACTAAAAACATCAATGTTTTAATGTCAATGAATATTAAAAGAAAGAAAGGTGAGGTAGGGTAGGCTGTAATAAAATGAATAAGGTAAGTTTTAAATCTTGATTTATAAATGTCTACCAAGCGAGCCTTTTTAATAAGTGATGGGAGGCCATTCCAAAGAAAATGGGCACAGTAGGTGAATGTACAGCCAGCTGATGATTTTTTCACCCCCAAAATAAAATTTTATGTACAAATTTTGTATAAAACTGTACAGTTTTGTCCCTGTAGAAAACGCTTTGTCATTAAAATAACAATCAAGTCATTAATTCACCAGTAATGATACAGGTGTCCCTCCATTTCTCTAAAAAGTTAACACATGACTACAGTAATAGTGGTAAAGTACAAGCACATCCCATCTTAAATTCACGTAGCTGTGCATGTGGACAACTACCAGGCAGATTCATTCAAATAAGCAATGTAAACTATTCTCTGATCCATGATGACAATTACTTAGATAAACATCAAAGTTAAATCGTGATCAGTAATTTGATCAGAGTAGTGTTTGTTAGTTGTTGTTTTTTTGTGTCTTTGGCCAACCATTCAGTTCATGCCCCATTTTAATAAGCATGTCCAGTGTACTCTTAAGTCACACAAATACCACAACTTTTTCCCCTAAATTCTTTATAAAATTACCAAAGATGAACATCATGTGAGCTGGGGTTTCTCTTGGCATTAGAATTTGAAAAATGGTGACCTCTATTGGCCAGATTCTTGATATAATTTTTTTATTTATTTATTTATTGAGATGAAAAGCTGAGACCATGATGAAACTGTCAGAGTGTAAGTGGTCTGGAGGCTTATTCATACCTTTGCAAATGATCTTTACTTTCATATGTGCTTGTTTGTGTAAATGTCAGTAGGATTACAAAAAATAGAGCTGATTTACACCAATGGAAGGGATGGTTAGATATGGGAAATTGTGATATTTAACTGAGTTTTTTTGACAATTGGAAAATGTATTTAATAAGACAACCCCACTTTTCTTTTATCTTTCTGCTATAATAGCTTCACTGATGTGTGAATAATTGTTTGGCCCTGGCAGGGGAATTTATTCTAGTTGTTAATGTGTTGTGAGAACTAGCCTTGGTCCAAGTAGTCAAAACAGCATCTCCACATTACTTATATGTGAGGTGTGTAGTGATTGAAACTTGAGAGTTGTTTGCTTTAAATACTAAATGTCAGTGCAGAAATGAATGGATAATAATAATGGTTAAACATTTTTAAGCAATGTATTCCTTTTGAGCATTTGAAAAAAACGGACTATCAAAATTGATTCTTTATTTAAATATATATATAAGTTCAGCATCACAGCTTTGGTGATGCAAGGAATTGTACTCTAATAATTTTTATCATTTTGATTTGAATATAGCCCATATTAGGAGAAAAATCTGAATCGCCCATAGCTGCAGTAGACTAAGATATCAACATATTTTGTTCGGTGTTGATGGGACTGATCACTTATTGCGTTGTTTTTAATATCAACAGGTCTTGTGTGGTATGAAAACTATGTATGGAGGTGGCAGGTGTTCACTGAGAACTTCTGATGAGCTGACGGACAAAACTACAGAATTGTCAGGAGATAACAGATACCATTGGAGCCTGTGTGACCATTTCTTCAAGACTAGTCTATTTCAGCTGCCACCATCATGTCAGCAGAGACAACCTCAGATCCTTCACAAGCTGTGAATCCGCCCCCTCCTGAGGTGACCAACTCCAGCAAGCCAGGTCGAAGGACCAACCAGCTGCACTTCATGCAGAATGTGGTGATCAGGTCGCTGTGGCGGCACCAATTCGCCTGGCCTTTTTACCAGCCTGTCGATGCAGTCGCTCTTGGACTACCAGTGAGTAGCTGCCTAACGCCATGTGATGTAACTGTCCTTCAGACTTTCAAGGCTGCTTCCAGTGTGCTTTTCATCAGTAATACAAATAATACAACAGTTACTACTGTAATTTCTTACTGTTATTTTTTGCAAATCAAAAACACATCAGAAAACTAGTCTTGAAAAACACCAATCAACTGCATCTATTGAGCCCTTAGCAAGTTGTAAATCTGTTTTTTGAAATATGGTCAATTTCAAACTGAAACTATGATACAGCTTTCTATTAAATTTAGTTGTTAATGTGCCAAATAATTTTCTGAAATACTGCACAAAAAGTATTATCCACAAACTAAATAAGGAAATGAACAGGGTTTTGATCCCTGAACTGGATGGGGTTTTCCAATCCAATACCTGCAGTGTAACTGTTGTAACTGTGATTAAAATTTCATGTGTTTACCTCGACTTGTAGAGGAAAAAAAGTCTTCTTTTTTTTAAATTGGAGTGAATTAGTTTCTCTTTCAAATGTCCTCTGATTTCATTACTCTTTCATTGCAGCTATAGATGTGTTTGCTTCTCTCTAAGCTGTCTCTGTTTCTTCCTTGGTTTTTGGTTGCTCCCTAAACTGCATGCACACCCCACTTAAACAACACAACACCATGTACTCATGGACACATGAATGGGTCGCATTCAGTCTCAGTTATATTCAATATTAGATTTTCTAACCCTCAATTAGTAATAGCTAACAGCCCTACAAGTTTTGATTAAACTCTATTCTGGCATTTTGGCTTTACTACATTTTAGCGATTTGCTAATTGGACTGTTAATGTAATTGTTTGGAAATTAAATTCCATTTATCGCTACTGAATTATTTGGGAGGCGGAAATTTCAGAGACAGATATCTCAGGGCCCAGAGCAAATAGGACCAGATTTTTCTGCATGGCTAGATGCCTTGTAAAAGGGTTTGTTCCTGTTTGTTACAAATTTTATCCAAATTTAAGTAACTCACATTCAATTTTTGGACACCTACTCTATGAACAGTTTGTGTAAAAAGACAGTAAACTATTAAGGTGAACAGGAAGGTCAGACAGTTTGGTAAAAATTGTATTTTTCACTTTTATTTGAAAAGACATCAGGCTTATTTAGGTCCTTTAGATCCTTTTGACGTTGTGGGACAAAAGCAAAATTATATTAATCGGACATGTTGACTCTTATTCTTGATCAGGATTATCATACAATAATAACGTCGCCGATGGACATGGGAACCATCAAGAAACGACTAGAGAACAACTACTACTGGAGTGCCAGTGAATGTATGCAAGATTTCAATACCATGTTTACCAACTGCTACATATATAACAAGGTGAGGAGTGTCAGGATTGTAAATTCATCATGCTTGTTAGGAAGTAAATCCTCACAGGTTTTCATCTTGCGTCTAGCCTACAGATGACATAGTGCTGATGGCCCTTGCCTTGGAGAAGATTTTCTTGCAAAAAGTTTCCCAGATGCCTCAAGAGGAAGTGGAGATTTTACTTCACACAGGAAAGGTGAAGGGCAAAAAAAGCACTGCTCTAGGTAATGAACCATTACTTATTACTAATCATGCATTACTGCATGATTAGCTTGTAATACGTGCCACTAGGCCCCCAAACTACATTTTCTTCTACCTTTAACTTTTTCACTGATTAATTTTGCAGACTCTGAAAGTAACTGCTTCTCCTCATGTCACATGGATTATAATTGTGATAAAAGCATTTTTTTCTGGTTGCTTGCACAAATGTTCTAGCCTTGAGAAAAACTGCAGAGAGCAACACAAATTTGTGAAATGTGGAATGTGTTTTGCCGTCCTTTTATTGCAGGTTATGCACAAATGTTTTCCGTACAGCACACTACAGTCTGTCTCAGTTTTTTGCTTAGCAAAAATATAGAAACTTCTGAAGGGACCTTTGGCACTAAAATCTGTATTTGCTCTTTTTTCCCCTCTGGGTTTTGTGATGATGCAATTACAGGTGGGCAGAATGGGACTGTGACCACGTGTCCTTCAGTTGTACCACAGATAAAAGTTAGTCACCATTTGTATCGCTCAATCATATTAATTTGAAACCTGACAGCATGACGAGAATTTATACAATGTTTTTTTTTTACCAATGAAGAGGAAAGTGCTGAAAAGGAAAGAAGAGGTTACCGCTTTGTCCCCAGCAGGCACCATAACCAATATCAGTGATTTATCAGAAAGCAAGAGGAAACGTGGAAGCACAGACCGAGCCATCAATCCTTCAAAGAGCAGCTTTGGTGAGACGGAGTCGCCTCGACATGAAACTGACTGGGGCAAACAGAGCCAACAGCTCAAGTACTGCAACAACATCCTGAAAGAAATGTTCTCCAAAAAGCACTCAGCTTATGCCTGGCCTTTCTACAAGCCTGTTGATGCTGAAGCTCTGCAGCTTCATGATTACCATGACATCATCAAATACCCCATGGACCTCAGCAGTGTTAAAGTACATGCCCATATATTTTTATATATACATTCATACACATACAAACACATTCTGGTGTAGGGTCAATTTCAGTGTCTTCCCTAACCTTTAGTTTTATTTAACAGATAAAGATGGATGCAGGAGAGTACCAAGATGCACAAGGTTTTGCTGCAGATATAAGGTTAATTTTCTCTAACTGCTACAAATACAACCCTGCTCATCACGATGTGGTCACAAAGGCCAGAAAACTCCAGGTGCGTTTTGAGTGATTAAAATCTGACAGTTGAGGGGTTTGAAATCAAATTTCCTTGTTCTTGAGCCTCAGATTTCACTCAGTTCTTCTTCCTCGTGCTTTCATTTGCTCAGGGCTTGTTTGAGAAGAGGTTTGCAAAGATGCCAGATGAGCCTGCAGAGTTGAGTTCCCCAATGTCCACTAAGAGCGCTACTTTCACCGGGATAAGTGGCAACACTTCACTCAGCGGGGACAAATCAGTCTCAGCAGAGGAGCACGCTACCCGCCTTGCTGAGTTGCAAGAACAGGTGGGTGCAGAACAGGTGGGTTTCTGCACAGATCTCTCTTTGTAAAAAAAAAAGGCTCGTTGCATCCAAACAAGTGAAGATCTTGACCTGTTGTTTTATCTCAGAAATGATGGCACAGCTTTCACACACTACCTGCTCATTTTAGACGAACCAACATGTTGCAGCCTGGTGCTTCTTTTTTGCCCATGAATCTGCCAATAAGTAGTCGCATCATTGTGATCATAAACACAATGGGATCACACAACCAATAAATTGGCTCCTATACAGCGACGTTGTAAAAGAGATTTAGTAGTGTCATGAGATGTGAACTGTTACCACGACAATGATTTAACCCACACTATAACAACAAAAAAAAAAACAATTTCTGCCAACTTAATCTCTGGCTCTGTGATATGCAACATGGAGAAATAGATCCATAAAGAATATCCGCTGGAGACAATAGTGTTGACTGCTAAAGCATATGCTGAGCTGCAGTCACCTACTCCAGCTTCCTAGCAACCACATTCTTAGCTTCTGCAGGGCTGCTGTTTTTCGTGGGACTTTGATTTGAATATTACTCAAGCACCAGAGTTACCCATTTCTGTTGCACTCTGTACAGTTCAAAGCTGTTCATGAACAACTTTCTGCACTCTCTGACGGCCCTGTGATTAAACCAAAGAAGAATAAAGAAAAAAACAAGAAAAAGGACGACAGGCAAAGTGAAGGCAATTCAAATTCCAGGTGTGATAGAAATATTTTATATAATTTAACTTTGTGTGTATAGTGTGTTGGCTCCAAAGAAACCTAACTCTGCTTTGTTTTAAATTTCAGGCAGTTGTGGAAGGGGAGTACAGACATTGATTCAAATGATGAATGTCTGCCGATGACGTACGATGAGAAGCAGCAGCTGAGCCTGGACATTAACCGTTTACCTGGCATCAAGCTGGGCCGCGTGGTGCAAATCATTCAGACACAAGAGCCCTCAATGGGTGACACCAACCCAGACGAGATTGAAATTGACTTTGAGGTGCTGAAGCCGTCCACCCTACGGGAGCTGCAGCAATACGTCAAGTCTTGTCTGTATCAGAAGTTTAAGAAATTTCAAAGTAAGTGTTTCTACACTGCTTTTCCCCCCTGACAGATAAGTTAAGGTGTTAAGTTGCCAATAATGCAAATGCAAAAATACATCAGCATCTGTAGCATCTAACTGATAATGACCCTTTTCTTTACTTACCCTTTATTCAGAGAAAAGCAGTTATGCTGCAACTCAAAATGTCAGCAGGAGCAGCTCTTCAGATTCTGCCCCGAGCAGCTCCAGTGAGTCCAGTTCAGAAAACAGTGGCTCCTAAGAACCTGATTGTTTTTACTTATTTTTTCTTTCGTGACCAACAGAGTTTTGAAATAATGTAAATTATGTTTATTTTTGTATTTGATGAATGTTCACTGTGTTGAAAATTTTACTTCCTGCACAACAGGTTCTAAGTTCAGCTTCTCACGCTGTCTCTCTAAATCGCAATATCCTAGTGTTTCTTATCAGACACTATATATTCACAACACAGCTGGAAGATATACTGTTGGAGTTCGGGCATATTATAAGACCTGACACTCACCCAATATCCCGTTTTTGTTATCCATGTTCTTCTGTTTAATTAAAGGACTTTTTTCAAACAAATCATAGAAATGTAGCCATGTTCTTTTACACTGGACGGCACTTTCTATTTGAGCTGGGTCATTTAGCTAAAAATGCATTATCCATTCTATATATATGAGAGGAGAAAACTCATCTTCTGTAGGACAAGAACTTAAAGAAAAAAAGAAGATTGTGCTGTGCATATTTATGTCATCAGTGTACCTCTAATACTGTCACTAGAAAAAATAGGAATTATTCAAAAAGAGTACTTAAAGTTCCGGTTAAACAAAGACAGAGCTTTAAACATTCACCCTATCTGTGTCAGGAATTTTTTCTATTTTACTTGGGGAAAGAAAAGTTCTCTCTTTTTGCAAGTAAATTTTCTCAACAAAGAGCATCAGATGTGCATAAATAAAAAAAGATTTATTTGATGCCAGTTACTTGTAAAAAAAAAAAAAAAAAATCTGTGAGCAAAGTTGAAGGCTAAAGGCATGTTCTGTCAGTGGTGTTTGTGTATTCAAGGGCTGATGTATCCAACAATGCAGGACACCATTTTGGTTATAGACCGGCTGTGGTTTATTATGAAGTGCTGTTTGATTAAATGGAGATAGAACATTTTTATAGAATCTTTACATGTAAAATTATATTCTAAATCCCATATACATAAAAACATATTTTTGTAGCACTCTTTGTTCCTAGCACCTTTGTTCAAGTCTGATCAGATGGAAAATTGCCTTTGCCTGTCTTCAGCATATTGCTGCGTTGTTCCAGAGCCTGGATCAAATTTTTCTACTGTTGAGAGCTCCATAAATAATCATTCCAGGCTGTATAGTTTGACAACTGTAAAACAACCTTTTTAAAGGTCATTTTCCCGTAGAAATGACGTCTAATGAATCCTTTCAGCATGATGTAGTCTTTTAATTGTGTTTTCCTTCCATCCAGGCTTCTTTAGATGTGGTATGAAAGTCAACTTATACTCAAACTAGAGTTCAGTCATCCATCAAAGTGATCCCTGATGTCTGCTGTTATTTGTGTCTCCTGTCCTGCATTTTTTTGTTGGATGGTAAGGCAGTGAACACCCTTCAGATCTGCTCTGCTCTCCTAACTGTTGAGCCACGCAACAATAGTGCAACTCTGACAAAAGTCAGAGCAAGAAGTGATTCTGATTACCTCATTCGTATCTCAAGTTTCAACAGTTGGGTATTTCTTATTTCTGTGTGGACATGAAGACAGCCTGTCTGGACCTGAAAAAGCAGTCCAAAGAGCAGGAATATCACTTAAGAGGCCCTTTATGATGTCATTTTTTAATTAGGGTTTTAGTTGGTTGCTGTTGATATAGTGAATGTGTTATAAAAGTTCAACATTTTTCCTCAGGGAAGTCTCTTCTTTATGACTGACACTGAATTGTCATGCATATTAATATACTACATAAAAACCAAACTTCCTCTTTTTGACACCAGTAACATCATTGGGCTTCGTCTACATATTTATCAAATGCGGTCTATTTTTAGGCTTGGGACTCACAATTCTAAACCTAATATTGAATCTGCTGCTCACCTTGAGAACAGGCTGTTTTTTTCAGGCCTATTCAGGAGTTGCTTTGTGTTTATTTAGCAGAATAGGTGCAAAACAGCCTCAATATTGTGCTCTTTTGTAGAAAGTGCCAAGGTGAAAGGACCGCATTTCGCCTGAAAAACAAACTCACACTTCAAACTAGCCTGCCAACTGCTCCGCAGAAACTGGCACACTCCCAAAGCCGCCCAGTTCAAACAGCTGGTGCTTCTGCCAGCTTACACTCTGCCAGGTCTCTGTGCTTAGCTTCTTTCAACATGGACTAGAACACTGGAGTTATGCAGTCATGGAGGTTTACACCAGAAGCCTCTGATGCCGAGGAACTGACTTATACTGGCAGAGAAAAGATAAACAGGCTGGATATATCTGGCTTGTGGTTCAGTAATCAACCAGAAGATGGCAATCATGCATCATCCTCAACTTGACCAACAATGCTTTTTCTAGTCTCACTTTTGTGTTGAAGGCAATGCTGCAGTTGGAATGAGTTACATGACTGCTGGACACATATATATATTTTTTTATTTATTTATTTTTTTTTTTTCAGATCATTATTTTTGACTAACTTTAGGCATAAATCTCCCATAATGGGAGAAATGCAACTTAAAGGAGTTCTCATGAGCAGGAAACAGAGAGAACAGACAGAATGTTCCTGAACATAGGGAACAAAGCTCAAGAATGCATTCATTGTGCATCCTGGGAAAACAGTTTCCCAGAGCAGCTTACAGTCCTTGCACAGCGAGATGTGCACTTTGTGACCTGCATTCCCATCATGCCAAATAGAACATGCCACCCGGCGGCCAACGACAACCTTGGGACTTGATTGATCAATACAGCAACTTCAATGACAACTAGTCATTTCTGCCACTACTGGCCATCACTCACATGAGCACACCACGCACATCCCATAAGAGACGGGTTTGTTTTGATTAATGGATCCTTGGTTTTCATTTTCTTCTCACCACCTAGTTGAAGGCCAATTGGTTGGGTGGGCTAAGAAACTCAGTGAGTGTGGGCTTCACTGTCAATTTAAATCAAGGTACGTAGAATGAACTGCACACGCAGACACTTCCGCTCAGTCAATGATTTATGCTAATGTGGCATATCAAGGATCATAATCACAAATTAGCTGATAGTACAACCCTTCTCAGCTAAGTGGAAGCATCTTTTTTCATAAGTTCAACTTGTAATAACACATATGGTGATTATAAATCTAAGTGACAAAGGGGTTTTGGAGATGTTCCTTTGCAGTCCTGTGCTGCATCACAATAACATCCAGTGTATTCACTTGGGGTTTCCCAGGGCCACAAGCCTATGCTCAGCTGTATCCCTGGATCAGCGATTACGTACCTTGCAACAAGGCACTCAAACAGTATTTGTTTGGGGAAAGAAGAGCATTATATTTCCCCACCTTCATTTTACAGCTATTGTCATGAAGATAGCTCTGGATTGTCATGAAGTGTCATTTTTCTGACCTTAATTTATCTGTCTTGACAGGATTTACAGAGTCCACAGGCAATTTTCTATTTTTTTCTAACAATGGCTTTTTCGAATTGTACATAGCTTGATGAATAATTACATGTGAGCACTATTCAGTAAAACCCTGTTCTGGCTTTTTTTCAATTTGCTGTAGAACTGGTATGAGCACTGAAACACAGCTCCCCTTGGAAAAGGCCTGCTTAAAGATTTTGTAGGCCATATTTTAGGCTGATGAGGCTGTTCAAAAGGTCTTTAAAGGTTAAGTAATCTCGAGGCTCCATCAACCAAACTCAAAGGCCATTTGTACATCAGAGAATGCATCACACAAAGGACATTAACAACAGCTTTCTGCCCAGGACATTTTAATATGCCGCCAAATTACAGAAATGTCAGATTTGGGGGAGGTTTTAATGAACCAATAGAGGTCTGAAGTTTTTTTTTCCCATGAATTCAAACCTTTATTTCCATGGCATATAAGAGCAATTGAACATGTAATATATCAAATAAAGTCCATAAAACCAATGTATATAAAATTATGATCAAAAAGGTGTATAAAAATGTATCCATATATTTAATGTCACTCAAGACTTGGTTTTATGACCTCAAGGCATGAATTCTGTAATGTCTTCAGACTGCATGTACATACGATAAGTCTTGTGGACTTTTGGGTGAAAGATGCAATTTATACATGAAGGACAAACTCGTATTGCATTGTAATGGCCCCAGAGTCCCTGTTTAGAGTGTGTCAGTGGATGGTTGTGCCAAAAGATAGTAAAGTATTTGGTTGCACTGGTGTCAGTTTACCATATTACTCGTGAACACTATCTGTATTATTTTCTGTATACCTACTTGACCAACAGAAATTTTACATGTTTGGTTTGGAGGTCATTTTGTACCTGTCAGTCCCAAAACAAACGCTGAATGTGACAGAAAAGAGCAAAGAGCCCACAATATCCCTGTCTACTGCGAAGAGCTGACAGTGGCTGTTTCAATCCTTCTTTAAGCCTGTGTGTAAGTCCACACATGCATATTGATGATTTACATCCCCTTATAGATGGCCACAGTCACATATGGCTGGATCTTAGTCACCCCCCCCCCCCCCCAAAAAAAAACCAAACAAACAAACAAAAAAAAAAAAACTGGGAAGATCAACTTTTCTGTACAGCTTCATTTTATTCCTGGAGATAAATTTGCTGAACATGTTACATCCATGTGGGATTCTGAAGGTGGGAAGAGACAATGATGACTGAGCTAATAAAGTAATGAGACATGACCAAGAGGATTTAAAAAGGAGCCTGTGGCATATTAATTTTAATGATGATTAAGCAATTAATTAGCTAGTTGTAATTGTCTTTTTTTTTTTAACAAGAACTGACATTGGAAATTTAAAGGAGAAGTAGAGATAATAGAAAGGAACAAAATACAAACCAGAGTAGCAGTGGGATGACATGTTATCATTGACATAGTATCATATGTCAAATTCCTGGAAAGGAAAAAATCTGGCACTTTAGCTGCTTTAGTTCATAAATTTGTTGGCCATTCAACAAGAGTGCATTGAACATAACCACTTGATCCATTTTTATATAAAAATATGAATTATGGCAGCTTGAATGCACGTTATTTCACTTTACAGGGTAAGTAAATGGTTTCCCTTCTCTGGTGTTTTCTTTGAAGTTTAGGCATAAGATTTATTTGTGGTTTTAAAGTTTAGGTTTACACCTCATCTCTAGAGCCTTATTCTGGACCTCAAGCAACAGCGGCGCAGTGAGCCAATCAGAGCCTCTCGTTCCTCTGGCTGTTTTCTGAGCAACTGAATACAAATATAGCAGCTGTTCAGGCAAACGCTCAGAGAAAGCAAATCCTGCAAGGTTGGGTGTTTGGACCTGACGGGCAGTGCTGGGAACAGAGCTGAGAGCGGTGGCTCTATAGACCGATGCACAACCTCGAGTGCTGAAAGATGAAGCCAACATGGAAGTAGTAAAAATGCAGTTCCTCAAATGGTCACTTAAGACTCGCTCCAAAAGTGAGTCAATCCCCATACACTCCCATGTTAAAATGTAACTTCACCACAGAAATAAATATTTATAAAACATGGAACAAAACACATTTTTGGTCTCTATAGTTACTTTCATCGACCATAACAACCGTACAGCGATGAATATTTATGTGATTCATTAAGTCTCTATTCCCCACCCTTGATCAGCTGGGAGTTAGGCTAAATCGGGCGCTGCCAGGATGGCATGAGGATCACAGCTCACTCTGAGCTTAAAAACTGCTCTTAAGAAATCAGTTAGTCGCATTATCAATGTCTATCTTTATTTACAGCCTATGGTTATGACATCGCAAAGTTTTGGAAGTCAGAATGGCTTGTTTTAAGGCGCTGTTTCTACAGCGTGCATTTCACTGTGGCCTGAGATCTTTATTCCCACCGTGTTAATATAGAACCTAGACCACATTTCCAATATTAAAAACCATGGAAACATCACTCTGTTTAATATGGGACCTTTACTGAAATTTGCATGCTAATCAGCCACCCATGCCTTGTTCCTGCCCATCTTGACATTTTGTGCAACGTCTGTGTAAAGGCTGATTTTTGATTAGAATCATTGTAAAACGTATTCAAAGTTGTTTCCTCTTTTCAACTTTTAGTAGGATTTGACTCTGTTCTGTTTGATTGTCAAAGCAATGGGTGGTAGTGTGACAGCGTGTAGCCATGTACGATAAGAGATGCCTCAAACTGAAGCAGCTAAATAGAATTCATCCATCATCAATTGTGTTACTACACTTGTGTTTTGATGTGTGAGAACGTCCTCTGTGAAAACAGGCCATTAAGTGCATTGTCTGTCTGCTCCACACACTGTGGGCTCTGTCCATAACAGATTTTATGGCATCAACAGAAGATGACAGGTATGATTGGACAAGCCCTAAGAGGTCAATCACAGTTTTTAGAAGTAGAGTAGAGAGGGCACCTCCAACCATGTTTGTGTGGTGTGTTTTAATAAAACACAGATTAATTTACACCTACCAAGCACTTTCTATTACCTGTATACGTGCCTGTTAATGCTATTTTCCACATGACTCTGATTGCTGCATGATTATTGTCAGTGTTTCTGAAATTGCTGGTATTTTCACAGTCAACAGTCTCGACTGAGTTTTTACTCAGAATTGTGAGAAAAACCAAACACATCCAGTGAGCAGCAGCTCTGTGGATGGAAACGCCTGCTCGATGTTAGAGGTCAGAGGATATTGGCCGGACTGGTTGTAGCTACAGCAAATCATAACCGTTTGTGCTGCACAGAAAAGTATCCCAATACACCGCATTTTGATCCTAGAGGGGGATCACCTCCAACGGCAAAAGATCGCGTCAGCTGAAGAAGGGAAATCAGAGGCTGCGGTGGAAAGAAGCTCAACAGTGGACAGTGAGTGGAAGAATGTAGCCTGGTCTGATGAATCTTGATTTCTGCTGAGGCAACAGATTATAGGATCAGAAGTTGGAATCAAAAGCATGAATACATGGACCCGACCTGCCTTGCGTCAACAGTCCAGACTTGTGGAGAGAGTTTTCTTTGCACACTTTGGGCTGCTTGAAGCCAAAGCCTTTCTCAGTAATATTTCTGTTTGCAAATTTTTATGGCCACGGTTAGGAATCTTCCAACAGCTACTAACAACATGACACTTCGTCACAAAGTTAATCTCAAACTGGTTTCACTGACCTTCAACGGCAGCAGGTCTGAATCTAGTCGAATGCCTTTGCGATGAGGTAGATTTGGGTTGGCAGCATGAATGTACGGCAGACAGATTTACATAAAACACAATCATGTCAACGTAGAGCAGAAACCTTCCAACGTTTTGTGGAGTCCAGTCAAGAAAAACTGAGGATGTTTTTAGAGCAAAGGCCATCTCTACCCAGCGTCATTATGCTGTTGATAATGCAGTACTTGCTGAATGTGTAACAACTTTAAGTCTTACCTTAATTGCTATTTACCACAAAAACACAATACGCTGTGAAGATCACAGAGCTGTGATACTTTGTGGTCCACCTGAAGCCTACAGCTGACCTTTAGCAAGTGGCCTGTGGTCTCATGGGATAAATTGCGATGCCAAACAACTGCCTGCTCTTTATTCTAAACCAACTTGTCTGGTCCTGCTCGAGGTGTCTGCCTCTGAAACTGATGTTTTTCTCACAATTTTCCCCTCTGATTGGTCTTACTGGGAATTGTGTCTTTTTTAAATATTTTCATTGAGCAGGTTGAGTCTTGTTCTATTTGAGTACCTTGAAGCAATTTCTGTTGCAAACTGTCGAGCTTACTCTAAATTTGTTCTTATCTCTCAGTGGTAGCCATAAACATTATGTTCCTGTCAACATTTCCTCTTAAGCACATCAGGGGAAAACCTTTAATTGATTTTAATGACTCAGTTAAAGCCCATTAATGTTTGCACATCTGAAAGTGTGCTGGTATGTTGTGTTGTTCATAGTTACATGAAAGGGGGAGTACTCCAGTGGTTGTTAGTCATGTGCTTCCATTTCCATTATGTTGAAATCTGTGTGAGATATCAGATGGCCAAAATATCCTGACTTCTAGTCTCATAGTGTAGATCCAGCTCCAAGCAGTCATTGGCAGCAATGTACGGAATTTAAATTTAGTGTGTCCCAGCCCTCAGACACTCTCTGCTTGGTAAAATACACATATTTCAAATGCAAAACTTCTGTTCTTTGAGTTGTTGTTACAAAAAAAAGCTCTTTCAAGTTAGATGACCTTGGTGATGTTATCCATTTGTTCGACTCAAAGCTGCTTCAGAGGGATAGAAAACGATTTTTGAGGTACACCGTTTGGACTGTTGAGTTTTTCTAAATGCTGTTTTTTGGATATACTAAGATCAGCCATAGCATTATGACCACCTGCATAATATTATTTAGTTCCCATTTTGACCCTGAAATAGCCTGGACTTCACTAGACCTCTGAATGTGAGGTGTGGTATCTGGCACCAACGTGTAAATCCTTTAAGTCCTGAAAGTTGTCAAGTGGGACTTCTGTAAATCAGAGGAGCTTTTCATTTTGGATTTGACCACACAGTCCACCTTTTCGTCCCCACATGAATCTTTGAGCCTTTTCCTTACTTTGATGACCTCTGGTCGATCCCGACCACTACAGGCCAGGAACATCCCAAAGAACTTCAACCGTTATGAAGTGCCTGGAGAAACTGGTCCGGAATCGCATGATTTCCTGCCTCCCATCAACACTGGACAGACACCAGTTTGTGTACAGAAGGAATAGATCCACAGAGGACGCAGCAGCCACCACGCTCCACACCGCACTGTCACATCTACAGCAGCCAGAGTCCTATGCCAGACTGCTGTTTGTGGATTTTTCCTCCACATTCAATACCATACTCCCACACAAGCTAAAAGACCTTGGACTACCAGACTCCATCTGCTGGTGGATTCTTGACTTCCTGTCAAAACCCTCCCAGAGGGTTACGTTGGCACCCACAATTCCACAGCCCTCAGCCTCAGCACCAGCTCCCCACAGGGCTGTGTGGTGAGCCCCCTGCTCTTCACCCTGAATCCACAACTGCAGCGCCTCTCACCCGAGCAACTCCATCATCAAGTCTGCGGATGATACCACCATAGTTGGGCTCATCTCCGGGGGGGGGTCCACTTATTGGGACGAGGTGTAGAGGCTGTCTAGGTTGTGCAGGGGAACAACTTGGTCCTCAATACAGCGAAGACCAAAGAGGTTATAGTGGACTTCAGGAGGAACAAAACAGCCATTCAGCTCTTGTTCATCAGTGGGGATTGTGTGGAGAGAGCGGCTTACTTAGAGTTCCTGGGTGTCACCATTGAGGAAGACCTCACCTGGAGCGCCAACACCACAGCGCTTGTGAAGAAGGCCCAGCAGAGACTTTATTTTCTAAGACTCCTCAAGAAACAACAACTCTCTGTGAAGCTGCTGGTAACCTTTTATTGCGGCACTGTGGAGAGCATCCTGATGTACTGTATCTGCGTTTGATTTGCCAGCTGCACAGTTGCAGACAGAAAAGCACTTCAGAGAGCCATCAGCGCCACTCAGAAGATCATCAGCTGCCCTCTCCATTCACTGGAAGAACCGTACAGTTCTCGCTGCCTTAAAAAAGCCAGGAATATAATGAAGGACTCATCTCATCGTGGTCACCCTGTCTTTTTGAGCTGCTGCCATCAGACAGGAGATACAGGTCTCTTAAATCAAAGACAAATAGACTTATCAACTTTTTTTACCCAAGAGCCATTGCTGCCCTAAATGCTGCTTAAACAAATGTGCAATATGTAAAAACTACTGAATGCTGCTAAAGGAGCTGTGCAGTGGTTTCAAGTGGGTTGTTTGTGTGTGTGATTTATTTCTCAGTCTTTTCTATTTTACTATTTACTTTTACCATTTATTCTTTCTGCACCACAGGATTGCAACTAATTCTGTTGTACTCGTGCAATTGCAATAAAGTTTCTGTTCTATTCTATTATTGGAGATGCGCCGACCCAGTGGCTTAGACATCCCAGTTAAAGTCGTTCACATCCTCACACCTGGACATTTTTCCTGCTTCCAACGCTTTGAGTACAAAATGTCAAAATGGCATTTTTTTTCAATTATTATTTGTTCTTTTTGAACTGTCCCTTTAACACCTTTGCGTTTGAGGCCGGTGCAGTGCACGCTTCATCCGTCAGAGGGCGCATCTCCAACTCCCGGTTTAAAGAAAAAAAAAAAAAAAAAAATCACATTCTTGGAGTATGGAGCTACTTTGGCTAAGTGCGGACGCAACAATCCAAGTTTTGATCCTTTGCGCGATATAACCAAACACGTGTGAGGCCGGATCCTGGACGCGTCACCCCCCTTTCCAACCCACCATCCCACCCATTAGATCTGTGCAGTTAGGACCAAACATCTCCGTCCGAGAGGGGGAACCAGGAGAGGGAGAGAGGGAGAGAGGGGACATGAGCGGAAGGGAAGCAGGAATCAAAGAGGAGCGCGGCCGTGAGTGCGCCGAACGCCGTGTCGGACGTGCGTAAAAGCGCGAACCGAACTCTCACCGAGCGGCCGGATTTGACGGCCGATAGTCGGTTTGATCCGCGGCCGCACAGCAATGTTTAGATGGTGTTGTGGGAAGAGGGAGACCCCGGCGTTGTGGACACACTCTTGTTTGTATCATCTCCGTTTCCCTTAGCTCTGGACATTACTGGAAGTTGTTGTTTTATTTTATTTCATCTATTATCTTTTGGAGAACGTTAAATGCAAACGCGGTAGGTGACTCTAGACTTTGGTTCCGAAAACTGAGCAGACTGTAAATCGCTGTTCTCTCAACCTCCCTCCACATTGTGTTGTAAGCCGCGTTGTGGTTCACTGAAATGTGAGACTCTGGGGAAGTCGATAGGCTGCATGACAAACCGCTGCATCCAGCTGTTTTTATCTGCCCGTGTTGTCGCGCTTCATTCACGCCTTTTTGGGTTTGATATGTTGACCAAACTTTTTTCAGGATGAAGACGGCTCCCGTGGCCCGGCTCTGTTTTCTGCTGCCGCCCGCTGAGTCCGCTTCCATGAGACGCTCCGGTTGTTTCGCTCGTTCTCCAGCATTCATCATTTCCATGTGGAGGGGGCAGGAGAGCTGACATGCGTCTGGGAATGGGGATTTAGTGTGGTGACGTGCTGTGATTAACATAAAGTTGTGAAAGTGCCAGATTAGGGATCTGACAGTGAATGGTTGAGACATCCGGCGCAGGGAGGGAAGCGACCCTAGTGCCTGTTCGTGCGCCGTGAACTCGCCGCTCTCAGCCCGCCGCCGACAAGCGCTTGGACCTCGGTGACTTTTTGCGCGGAGAAAGGAGCTCCGGGGAGCCGCTATGGAGGAGTGGAGACAATGCGGGCGGTGGTTGATAGACTGCAAGGTCCTGCCCCCCAACCACCGTGTCGTGTGGCCCTCGGCGGCCGTCTTCGACCTGGCACAGGCCCTGCGAGACGGGGTGCTCCTCTGCCAGATGCTACACAACCTCTCTCCAGGATCGGTGGACCTGAAGGAGATCAACTTCAGGCCCCAGATGTCACAGGTGAGTTCATTTCATGCCTTTGATTCACCCCTCCAGGCTTATGTTGTGTGTCTGTAAGCTCTGCCTCCCATTCACACCCTCCGGATGCACAGAGGTGTTCTTTGGATTGCTTTGATTCTGCGGAAGGACATCTTGTTGCGTCTTATTTCTGGATTCCCCGCACTGGTCCACAGATTTTACACACAAACCTTCCTGTCACAACAAGCCCACTTCTTGGGCTCCAGCCCAGTGTGGCTTTCTTATCAGTTTATCTGTGATTATACACAGACGGTAACAAGTAGATGCTGAAACCCTTGATGGGTTCATTCAGATTTGTGCGGGTGAACTAGGCCCACAAAGACATTTTGACAATAAGAGTTGATCATGCCTGTTGCCTGTTGGCCTTTGGAGAGGTCAAATGTGAAATCAACCTAAAAAAATTGTCATGTAATCATGAATATTGAGTGTGAGTGAAAGGAACTTGCAGTGACAGCTGCAACATTGTCATATTTACTTTAAAAGAAAGACTGAGTATTAATGGTACAGTGTACAACAAAATCAATAGCTTAACAAAAACACACCAACCCTAGCTTCAGGTATTGGCCACAGTTTTACCTAACTTTTTGAGACCATTTGGAGGATCAGGTGGGTGTGGCAGTTCACTACAGGGCTGGACAAATCAACGAGAAAGCTTGATAATGAATGGTTTTGGTTTAGCAGTGGCAGTGCTATTGTAAAGTCGCAGTGTTTTGAACACTTTGCCCATTTCCCAAAGCAGCACAGGGGGTGAAAAGAGGAATAACCATCCACGTCCATTTAATTAGACTCAAAGGAAATACAAGTCTGTGCTGTGAAGTCTGGATTCTAGAAGCAGCACATGTCCGTCTCTGATGCACTCCCTCGTGTTTCTGAAACCACTATGAGGAAGAAATCTGTCTACGTTTTTGTTCATGTACATCACAGTTCTCTAAGGAAGTTGAACCCACAGAATCCACAGTGAGAAAACATGGTGAACAACAGTTTTCCTTTCTTGCACTGTGTTGTACACATAGAAGAAGACAGGAGCCTCCATATTGGGGAAAAACCCCCCACACACAGATCAGTACCTACTCTTGGATTCTCATCAGCTACTTTAACAAACGTGAGGACATATCAGAACCCTGTAACACAGAACTTTATGAAAGCCAGCACAAGATCTAGGAGGAACACCAACACTGTGGGTTGATGAAGAGCAGTAGATGTAACAATATTGTCATCTCTTAAGTGGCTGGAATATCAGAGAAACTCAGGAGGATTTTAAACAAGCCTCAACTCCCTGTGTTCTTTAAACTCAGCAACACAATGAGAGAAACTGGCACACCCACTGACCACGTTTTTCATACCCAGCAAAGCAATATGGTTCAGGCAGTCCGGTGCAGCGGAGGATGCACAGACCTACACATGAGTCAAAACATGAAGTGTCAGGTGGCACAGGAAGTTTATGTGACTGCAGCAGCACAGTAAAAATACTAGTGGCTTTTTATCGACTTTGTATCCCACCTGAAGTCTGCTCTGAACTGCCACTGAGCCTCCATTACAGTGTGCTGATAAGTCAGGGGATTGGGTCGCAGCTGCCTGCATCCAGGATTGTTGCAGTTATTCTTATTGTTTTTCCCTGCAGAGGGCAAAACAGCTATCACAGCACTGTGATTTGCCGCCAAACAGCACATTTGTCTGATGTTCTTGGGACAACTTCCAAAGCCATAACAATAATAGCAACTACTGTCATAATATGTGAATATCTTGGCTTTCAGTCTGTGTGTTGCTGGATGACACTCTTGCTTTTACTTTTGTTTTTTAGGGAAAAAAAAATTACAAATTGGACAACAAACATAACTTTGTTTGACAACAGTTTTGATAACCAATTAATATTTGATGTAATTTATTCAGCAGAAATGCAAACTGTTCTGTGTCTGGCTGCTCAAAAGAGAGAATTATTATGTTAGTCAGATGTTTTTGGGCTTTTGAATAGTTTGTCGGGCAAAAGAAGCAACAACATCAGGATGTGGGAAGTTGTGAAGCTATTTTCTGATATGTCTTATGATCAAATGCTTTAATGGAAACGCACCAGCTGACAAATAAATCAGGGAACATAATTGTTAACGGCGGCCCTAGTTCCAATCCTCCTCTAATTTGCCAATACGCAGCCTTAGCTTTGTCTTATCAGCTGCAGAAGCTACTGACTTCCATGATTACAAGGCGAGACAGAGGCTTGGATGGCATGCTTTGATCCGCCCACTAATCCCATGCTTCCCAGTCCTACAGTGCGGATCTGCAGTGAGGGTGGAAGGGGTGTCCTCAGTGACAAATTGGGTTAAACAAAATCCTGGCAGCTGAACAGTGGTATGTGATTTATGATAAGGAAAAGGTCAGAGCACACTCAGAACACACAGAATCTGAAGAATGAAGAGGAGGTGAAGCCAAACGATTACATTATTTGCCCTGAACAACCCCCCCACCCCCAAATCATCAGCTCTGAGATGAGTGATAACTTCCGAAGTTAATTTTTGTCTCTCAGTATGTCTTCCCTTGACACATTTAGTATCATCATATTTGTTTGGCACAGGAAGTGTGTGTAAGTTAATATTTGTTCTAATGTTTCCTGAAACCGGCCTGTTTTTTGATAAAGGTGTAACACCCACAGAGGAGGCATCTTTATCCTTTTTCTAGTGGCCCACTATTTCTCTTCACTCGCTGCTGTTAGTGGATCCAAATCACAATAATGCTGTTAAGGTTGGAACCGATCCCAGTTTGTGCTCCAATGCATTATGGCTGAGTTTTAGTTTGGTCTGTAGAGCACAACGGGAAGTGGTGGAGATTTTAATGGACTGATAGTGGATATTTTGGCCGTAGAAAGGTTTGCTTGATTTGGCGTTCCTGTCCTTCTACTGATATAGTGGTTAGAGGAGGTGCTCCTTTCTACCTCAACCAGGCCAAAAAAAATTTACTTTTCTGCATGTGAAACTGAAAACAGAAACATGAATGAAAAACAGCATGCTTCTCTTTTCATGAGTTTCATGAGTCTCATAATGAGTGGCTTAGACGATTCGTCCATCAAACGAAAGTTTACTTACTTCCAGGTTGGTTGTTTGATGAACTCGAGCACACATCACTCAGCTCCTGGCTCTCTCATGTGGATTTGATAGACACAACAGGTAATTTGATGGGATCATCTGTGTCCCTGAATTGTGGAGTTGAAGATGGTTGTTTTATGGCCGATGTGCTTCCCCTGTGACAGCCTGGTGACTTGTCCAAGTTGGAGCCTGCCTCGTGCCCAGAGCCATCTGGGATACAGTCCCAGTGATGTCTAACAGGAGAAAACTGTTACTGAAAAGTGACTACACCACAGGAACATTCAACTGTTGCCAAGTGGAAGTGTGTGAATTGTTTAAACTCCTTAATCAACTTCAATCATGAAAAGGTACAAATCAATAGAATTAGAGTTAGGCGAATAAATGCCAAATAAATGTTATGTTTTATCAAATGATTCCATCCTAAGTTCTATTTTTACATTATGAGCTTAAAGTTTTTACAAGGGCAACTACTGTTTTACTTTCTCTTGCTGTAAATTGGATCAATAGACACATGTTTATCAAGTGTTGTCCCCCATGACAACTGGCGCTGCAACATTTCTACAAATGACCACTGAGCATACAGGAAGTCTCTGAACTACAGACTCATCTTCCCTTTTAAAATCATCTGAAACCGCAGGGGCATGGTTATAAAACCACACAGAACTTCTTCCCTCATGCAACATTTTTCATTTGATGAAAAAATAAAAAACCCCAAACAAAAGGCTTGTCGAAATATCAACCATGAATATTTTAAGCATGCATTGCAAATGCTGGGGAGTATATTTACTTGTATATTATTAATTTGAGATGATTCTAAATAACTTCACTTGATGAGTGAAGTAAATATTCACATCTTTGATTTGAACAATTAAAACATTAAACTGGCAAACATATTTAATCAGACTCAGTTACTGCTAAAATAAAGTTGATGTAATATCATTTATCAGGAGATTTTCATAGTGCTAATGGTAGAAAAAAAAAAAGAATAAAACTAATACATTAATATTCAAGGCTATCTGTACTGTTACTTTCGTTTGCTGTTTCCTTATTTGCTGGATTGACCTGTTTTACTTTTTAATGTTGACAATTTAAGTTAAGATATAAGTTAAGACGTTTGTGTGATGGGCTTAGTAAAGCCATTGACACAAACATAGTTTACTACTTGAGTGAAGCTGTAGTTGCGAAAAGAAATGTTTCATTGAACTTCATCAGAACACTAAGTGAGCAAAAAATATTAAAAAGACCATTTTTCATAGAGTTCTTTAAAAAGTGAGCGAGCGTGGGCACAAAACTGAACCAGTATTCTCAGCTTTGCTGTTGAGAGATGGCTCTCACAAAGAAGCTACGGAGATGACCTTCATTTTGGTGGTCAAATAAATCCCTAATTATATTTTAAAGGGTGCTGAGATGTTCGTCTTTAGCTCAAGGTTGCGAACATATGCCTAATGAGCGCCGGTGTTAGGAATTGTTTGGGAATGCAAAGTCCACATCTCTATAAGCCAGTGCCCCAGGCTGCGTCTCAAAGACAAAGACTGAGCTCTGCACTCTCTTTTGCAGCATTTTGTTTTTTTTCTCTTCCCTGTTAGTGAGGTAGTTGTGAATACCTTCGGGATGACTCAGGCCTATGTGTTTGTATGTGCTGCTGTGCTTTTGTTTGTCTCTATGTATGTGTGTGTGTGTGTGTGCGTGTGCATGCTTGCTTGTTATGTGTATGCCTGCAAGTGTGTGTGTGACATGTTATAGTACCTGTGTTCAGATTGTATCACTGTTGGTTGAGCCCAGAGCGCTGCTGGAGCTTCTCTGAGCTCTGCGGGGCTCCAGATCTCACACAGAGCCTCCTGCTTCCACTCACAGTAATTGAGATTCTTCCTCTTTGTCCTGCTCCCTCCCAAAATATTGGTTGCTGCTGGCAAGAAAACAGAGCTGATCCGAATTCATTGTCAAATTCTGCTGTCAATATGTCGGTATTGACTGTAAACAATATAAGCCATCTGCCGTTTAGTCATGTCGAAACAACAGAGAAATAGTTAAAACTGTTTTTTTTTTTTTTTTTTTTTGTTGTTGTTGTTGTTGTTGTTTCTTATAGGACAGAAACACAACAAGCAAAGTGGATTATTTTGTCCAGTGCAAAACTGAAAGTCTGCCTCTTGAAGAGAATTTGAGATTAAACGCCTCCTTGCCCTCCTGCTGTGGAGAATATTGTTATAAACCAAACTACTGGTAAACATAATAGAGGATTCAGCATGGAGTGGCTCTCCAGAAAAAATGAATAACTGGTAGCTTGATATTTTTTAATTTTTTTGCTTTATCCGTGTGCTCTTTTTGGACGGTATGATATGTGGGCAAGAAAGGGCTTTTGGGAGCTGTAGCATCTTTCTCAGAGGATTTCTAAAACCCTTGCTTGCTTGGCAGACATACTTGATAGTACGTACTAATGGGAATTAAGTTGCTAAAAAAGCTAATTTGAGATCAGGCATGTGATCAGTTTGCTTTATCATCTGGATGAATCTGTATGGAAAATATGGAATGATGTACTTTGTGTATATCTTTCAGTTCTAAGTAGTTCTCACCCCTCCATTTCTTTTTCACTTTTGAAATGCAACTATTGATAATGAGTTGGCTAACACCTGGTTCACTGCCTGACAAATTCAAATGTTGTATTCACTAATCTTTTAATTCTGGTTTGGTCACCGTATCTGGATTGGCTTGCTAGTTATTCAACCTCTTTTTTCAGAGGCTTCAGAGCTATAGTTGGGTGGTGTTTTCTCCTATTTTGTCACTGTAAGCCAGCCCTGAGTCATCTGAGGCAGACTTGAAATACTTTCGTCTGCATATATGCCCCGTCCTAGAATCTGCACCACCCTTGTTCATGTATGCCTCGGTTTATTTAGTTGACTGCCCAAGCATACTCTGGCTTGGTCTCTTGTTGTGCTCTGCAGGGTCAGAAATAAGATCAGAGTGAATGTATGAAGCGGAAAATGACATGGTAAATGGTAAACCCCATGTACCATTCTAAAATCTGTGTTTGTGATCAGTGAGCTGAGGGAGGAGGTTACCACTGTAGACTTCCACCCACCCCTGCCTCCCTCAGGAGTAATTTAATCTCAGCGTTTGGTCTATTGTTGAACCCCTGACCTCAGCGGGTGCCGGATGCAGGTAATACTGCTAATGGAGCTCGTTAGACTCACGTTCTGGGTTGCACAGCTGTGACGGTGCCACGGGCAGATAATGGGATTGACGAGGAGTGAATGGGCCTAGGTTGGGGGTTTCTAACCTTTTGTGTGAAGTAATCTGACTCCTAAAGTCATAAAAATCTTTAACGGAAACTTCTGATAATCATGTGGCTGTGTGACATTACCAGAACTGGCCTAGAAACAGCCTTAACCTATCAGTGTTAATGGCAAAGCTATAAGATTAAGCAACCCCTTTTCACAATGACATGGACTAATCAGATTAGTATATTTATCTGATAGGGATGGGTGTTGATAACCGACTCCACTGCTTTGGATCCACGTCCAAGTAGGCAAAATCGAAAGGATGAGTCCTTTGTTCACCACTGTCAGTGAAACATGGTAGTCTGTGATCCGTTAGATTGTCTCTTTTAGCAGTGCAAGCAGTGTAGTTCACCCTCCCCTAAAGAACAGGGTTAATATATGTAATATAATAGGAAGTACATTAATCTGTTTTATAGCTGGAGCTATGATTGTGATTCCTGGTGCTTCAGTTACAGTAAATTTTTACAGTTAGGTGGTTTAGGGCTTAGATCATCCCCGCTAAACTCTGCTGATGACCTGTGTGTTCAACTAACCTTGTCGTTATGATGATATTTCCCCAACTGCATGATCACAACTGAACTTCTTGCTCAGTAAGAATAGGGAAAGTTGGCATATACAAAAAAAACCCCCAAAAAAACCCCATATACACATATACGTATATACTGTATACTTCTTTAATCCAGGAGTTATAGTAAGGGGCCTAGCAATTTATTGATCCCTAATATAGTCATACTTTTTCCCCTTAACTCTTAAACCTGTTTCCACAATGAGGAATATATAAAGAGCTGCAGGTTCCCTGAGCCACTGGGAAACCAGTGTCCTGTTCAAGGTCACTTCATTAGGGTGGCTGCCTTGCAGCAGGAGGGAGCTTGAACATTCATCGAGTTGAAGGACAGTGCTGGTCTCCACCTGGCATAAAAACAAAGTTTTTGTCCGACTACCAAACCAGACTGAAGGCTTTAGATTCCCAGCTGCTTCTGTTCAGCATTTTCTTGTCAGCTAAGTAAGAATTCATCCTCTTCTAACATTTGTCAGCTGCACAAAAACTTGAATATCCTTAGTATCTGAAAAGAGGTGTTGAAAGGTTTCTCACTACTGTAGGGGTGTTTGCACATGAATAAACTGGATCAAATAGGATGTAAGAATGTATTTCCAATAGTAATTAGCTTTCAAAAAAATAGCTAAATTGAATTTAGTATTTCCATGTCACCTAAACATCGACCTGAAAATGTGACTTGCCTTGTTTTATTTATTTTCCATCCATGCCCTTCACAGTGCTTCATGCTTATAAAGAAAACCTCTTACTCTCATCCTTAGAGCCAATCTAGTGTTGCTATTCAGGTCTGAACAGCTGTCCCTCTTTGCAAAAGGGTTGAATACCTTAAAAAACCACAAATAAAGTACACTTTGAAAAGTGATGGACAGAAACCATTATTGTATAATATATCAGAATAATAAAAAGCAGGGCCAATGAATGTCAAAAAGCAACTGGCCAGAGAAGTTTCAAAAGACTCGGAGAGGTACAAAGCAGATCGCTGTAGAAAACATGCTGTCAGACTGTGCCTCAGATAAATTAGAAGAGTAAATGCATAAAAGCACTTTTCCAAAAAGGAGTTAATAGGTTGGGCCAGGGACTAAAGTCCAAATTCTAATTTAGCTAATTCAGCCTTTGGATTTCCTTGTTCCTCCTTTTTCAATAGAGTTGTGTGCTATGCTGCTGCAGGGACATAAGTAAACTGGACCTAAGCAAAAAAATTGCATTAAATTGATATTATGTCATATCAGACTTTGGGCTTATACTGTTTGGCTTTTTTTTTTTTTTTTGCTCAGCTGCTTTTTGCTTTTGATTCATCAAGGAGTAATTAACAACCTGGCCAGACAAGCTGGTATATAGTTATAACAGGAAAAAGGAATGCTGATTTCAGGGAGACATGTTTCTTTTGTAAATACAGCAAACCAGTAGGTTCCAGCTTCTCTGCATATGTTAGTCTGACGTGGACTCTTTGAGGGTAAATAAACATGAGGCTGTAAAAGCGTGCGGCTGTAGCATTATGTGTGAGGAGAGATGCACAGCAGAGGCCTAAACAGAAAACCAGCTAAGTAGTTGTGTAGCACAACTATCGAATGAATTGTGTAGCGGTTTCAGTAGATATTCATTAGGCACAATGAATGGTTATACATAAACTACTGCAGCTCTGCAGCTCTTCTGTTCGTGCAGTGCGATAAAGAAACAGGAAGTGAATTTGGAATTCAAACAAGCTCCTTTTTATTCCAGACTCTCCACATACAGTGGCTTGCAAAAGTATTCATACCCCTTGAACTTTTCCACATTTTGTCACGTTACGACCACAAACATAAATATAGTTTATTGGAGTTTAATGTGAAAGACCAACACAAAGTGGCACACAATTGTGAAGTATAAAGAAAATTATACATGATTTAATTTTTTTTTTTTTACAAATAAAAGACTGAAAAGTGCGGTGTGCAAAAGTATTCAGCCCCCTTTTATCTGAGTGCAACCAATTGCCTTCAGAAGTTCCTTGATGATTGCTGAATGATCGAATGTTGACCAACCCCACTGTCAAACATGGTGGTGGCAGCATCATGCTCTGGGGGTACTTCTCTTCAGCAGGGACAGGGAGGATGGTCAGAGTTGATGGGAAGATGGATGGAGCCAAATACAGGGTAATCTTGGAGGAAAACCTGTTGGAGTCTGCAAAAGACTTGAGACTGGGGCGGAGGTTCACCTTCCAGCAGGACAACGACCCTAAACATAAAGACAGGGCTGCAATGGAATAGTTTAAAACCAAACATATTCATGTGGTAGAATGGCCCAGTCAAAGTCCAGACCTAAATCCAATTGAGAATCTGTGGCAAGATCTGAAAACTGCAGTTCACACACGCTCTCCATCTAATCTGACTGAGCTTGAGCTGTTTTGCAAAAATTTCTGTCTCTAGTCAAACTCCGAAAGACTTGCAGCTGTAATTGCAGCAAAAGGCAGTCCACAAAGTAGTGACTCAGGGGGGCTGAATACTTTTGCACTCCGCACTTTTCAGTTTTTTATTTGTAAAAATAATTCTAATCATGTATAATTTTCTTTGTACTTCACAATTGTGTGCCAATTCGTGTTGGTCTTTCACATAAAATTCCAATAAACTATATATATGTTTGTGGTCGTAACGTGACAAAATGTGGAAAAGTTCAAGGGGTATGAATACTTTTGCAAGCCACTGTACAGTAAATACCTGTTAGATCTGCAGGAAGTGTGAGTAACTCAAACCACAGCTACTTTCAAGATGTGGCAGTCCAGCAGATTTTAGGCTCTGTTTATTCCTCCTGGAGATTAAAAAAAAAAAAAACTGAGAGAAAAAAAAAGTCCCATAGCAGGGAAAAAACATAGATGGAGATTTAACAATAATTACTAACACAATAATAAAATCAAGGATTTCATGTGTATTGAGTAAAGATTATTCAATGCTCACAGTTTAACTTAAAACTTTTGGTACCTGTTTTAGAGGCTTGCCCGTGCTGCTGGCACACAGCTTAACGCTTTCCACACACAGACTGTAATAATGCAAATGGTTTGCAGTGAGCGCTGGCCCCAGTGTGAGCGGCTGCCATTGTTGACTCTTTGGGCTGGGAATTTCAATACCAGAATGTCCAAATTGTAAAGATGTGAATATGTTTTTGTCACGAAAGTTGATTTGATTTAAGGAAAGGGGGTTGTGTGTTGTTATTTAATAGAGTAATTTAATATACTTCAGCACAAATGTAATATGTATTCAAAACTTTAGAGAAAAAATTTACATGTTGCATCAGTTTTGCATTTAATTTAACTGAAAAAAATGATGATGATGATAATGCAATTTTAGTTCCCTTTAGGATTCAGAATATAACTTAATGTATAAATATTCTCTAGTTTGGCCCCTACTACTTAGGGGGTGGGCAGCCAATTACCTATAAGAGACAGACAGGGCACCATTAGACATAAAGTTATTTTTCTCTCTGGTGCTTATTCTTAAATTGTTACTTTACAGTGCATCACATTATTATCCTCTTCATTTGGTCTCTTCCAGTGGCTTGCAGATGACTCACTCAGTTGATGCTGAGAACCAGAGCAGCGCATTTTTATCTTCACTCCTCCACAGAAAACCTTCATCCGCCTCTTTGGTCGTTCTCCTCCTTGCATTCCTCGGGGAATGCTGTTCGTCTGAAACGCCAGCGCAGTGTTTATGCCGGGGAACTCCGAGTTGACCAATAATCTGTCAGACTGAGAGGGGGAACTGCAGTGATGTCATGCAAAAACAGCTTACAGCAGATCTAGTTAAGAGCATTTCAATATCAAAAGAAGAGCATGTTTTTATAAGTGGCATTACCTGTAATTCTGGTGGCTGTGAAAACATTCTGAGAGTAGGATTGTTCTGTTACTATCCCCTCATAAATATCTTATCTAACTAACCCTTTGGGACATATTACACTTGGAGGAAACAGATCCACCATGACAACATGCCGCCTTTTCCACTGGAGACGGACAAAGAGATCATGGTGCCTTATGGACACCGTCTGATTTCTAAAGAGGCTCCATCTGCGTGGCGGTTGTTGGGGGTGATTAGCATGGGCATGTGGTGGAATGGTGCCTGAATCTTTCTACAGCCAGCCCCACTCTGTTGGGCACCATCGCCCCACAGAGAAACAAGAAAGGTGAGGCCACAGTCCTGTCTCTGTTGTGGTGAGCCAGATGGCTGAATCTCTCCCCTGCCGTTCCTCTCAAACCAGACCAAAAGGTTCTTATTCTTTAATTGATTTTGACTCTTCATTTGTTAATCAGCTGCCAGTGTTTTTTTTTTTTTTTTTTTCCTGAGACTTGAGTGACATCTGTCTTCATCCACGATTTTCAGTAATGACACTTTGTCAGGGTAATACTGTTGCTGGGAATCTAATTCAGGTTGTTGTTGTTGTTGTTGTTTTTGGTGGACTGATTGTGGCTGTTTCCTGTGATTGGGAACAGATTAGGATCTGAATTGTACTGCGGGGAGAGTCGCAGCAATTCCCACCCCCCACCCTGCGGACACCTCTAAACTCAGCTGTACGCACACACCAACACACACTCCAATACATTAACAGACTGTTTCTGGGGGGGAAGATAACCAGTTTCAGCATTTTTTTTTATCTCTTGTCAGAAGGAACAGATATTATGGACTGCAGTGATTCACTGCCTGGTGGCAGCTAAGTATTGGAGGAGTGTTTATATGCTGTACAAGCTTTCGCCACAGAAACGCCACGAGAAGCACCGATTTCGCATTACAGACGCGTATTGATCATATCACATAATTGGCTGTGTGATAGGAAGGGCACAAAGGTAGGGTTACAGCGTCAGGCTCGGTCCCGTAAAAGGCCAGCGATTATTGATCTTCTCCACGGCTCAGTCGTTTGTTAATCATGCAAACAAAGTGAAACAGTAGTGCAGGTTATGGAGGGTGGAAGAGATCATTTCTTCTCGCTCCACCTTGAAGCTCAGGGTGTGCCTCTTTCTGAACTCCCAGTTGTAGACTGAGTGTACTCCTACAGTATCTTTCAAACATGCTGCAGTTACTTTTATCAGTGTTTTATATTCATAATATTATTTCAGGAAGAAGATTATTATTACTGTTATTGTTGTTATAACATCATTGTAAGATAACATTTGATAATTTGCTGTGCAACAGACATAAACTGCACATTACTGAGCTGTCAAATTAGTATATATTCATTTATTTCTATGGATAAACAGCAGACATTATAATTTATACAGTTTTATCTGACCATTATTCTCTGATCTTCAAGTACAAAAAAATATATATATAGCAATGAAATAGAAATGCATGGTAATTTACATGATGTAAAACCATAAAAAGTGAACATATCTCATTAGTATTTATGAAGCTGTAGCCAGCAAGTGTTTGCAGTGTCGATGTAAAATATAACTAAAATGATGAATGAAAATAGTAACAGATCAGTTTTCCGTTGAACTAATCAGCTCTTGTTCTCAGCTTTAATAAACTGCACGGCATGAACTTGGGCCTGCAAATTCAATTTTGAAATTAATCAGATGCATGATTACAGGCCTAGAGAGAGAGAGAGAGAGAGAGAAAAATCACACTGTGCTGTGATGCATAATGTCTTGATGGGAGAAAATAGCCCCAATATCATCAGCTCCAGCTCCAGTGCGACATTGAAGGCACACTTTATAAGCGCCAGAGTGTCAGTGAGACCAAACCCAAGTTGTGCACTTAAAGGTCGGTGGCTTTAACCACCGGACTCTCTTAATCCAGAGAGAACAGAACCTTTGTCAGTCTTTTCCAGATATTCATTTGTATTCTTGAAGTTTCGAACCAGCCCTCGAAGCCCTTAAAATTCTCCATTGTTAGTCTCTTTCCATTAGTGTATCTGAAATAAGCTGCCACCTTGCATGCTAATTACATTGTAATTGTCACTGTTAACAAAGGCCCACAGAAACTTACTCCCAGCTGATATCTGCTGGGGAAGTTACCTTTCTGCATTTTCCCTGCAGCTGAAGAATTCCTTCTCAAGTGGGCAGGGAAGATGAGACAGAAACTATACTGGGAGGGAAAGTGGAAAAAACCCAGAGAGAACGTAAAACAAATAGTTCAAAAAATGTACATGTTATATTATGATCATGAGGAGTGTCGCAATGTGAAAGTTTTTAAAACTGTTCCTACTCCAGAGCCCCAAGCTGTATACGTGTCGTGTTTATATTTAGTCTACTAGTGACTGCATCGCTGTGTGAGGGCCTGTTTTCCTTCATTATGAAGTGGGCGTGTGAGTCCTGCATCATGTAACTCAACATTGTACTCGTGTAGTTGCAGTTTCGGTAAAGGAGACTAAGTTTAATGTCCATGTCATTTAGCACACTTGTAAGTATTTGTCAGCACTTTCACTACTTCAGACATTCGATTCAGCAGAGAGGGTAAAATTTGTTTTCTGTAACAAATGCAAGACGTCCTGTCCCTCTGTGACTGATGTTATTAGGAAAAGTGAAACAATTTCTTGTAAGTTCCAGCTTCAAAATGGCAGGTTGAGCTTCCTCAATCCAATCTCCTGTCTAAAACAGATGAAAAAGGAAAAAAAGTTAAACCAGCCAGTTTGGTGTTACCATAATGAAAGCCACCGAGTGTGAAGAGAGAAAAAACTAAACAATTTAGAATTAATGTTAGAAGCTCCTGCGGAAACAAAGAGGGGGGGGGAAACACACACACACCACAGAGAAAAGGTGGAGTCACAGAGAATCTGATTGAGAGGAAGCTTTTAGCGGCTGCCACTTGAGAAATTGAGCATGTCCCTCACACTGACACACAGCACCCATCTAGTTTTACCTATCCACATCTTATCCCCCAAGGCAGACAATGATTTGCCTTAAATAAAGGGGCCATCACAGCAAGTTGGAGACGTGGCCATCTCACAAACCGAAACCTTTTCTTTTGCTTAATTCATGCAAACTTTTGATTTCTTTCTTACCTTTTGAAATCATCCACAAAATATACACAAACTTTAAGCGGTTGTTCAATTATTAACAAAGTTATTAACACACTTTATCCCCACTGGTCTATGTAAAGCAGCAACAGCTCAAACCCTAATGAACCTTAAATACAGTTAGGTATAGTTTATGGTAAACCTGACATCTGTGGGTCAGCCCACATTGGTTGAGGGACCTTAAACCTACTCAAAGCAATAAGTCACCCCTACTTTGAACACACTTACGGTGGAACACTAAACTAGTACATTTGCATGAAATCGGTATTTCTCTTCCTTGTTGACTTCCGCAATGTCTGTTCAACACTGTGCTTAGTGTCTCTATTCCCAGCTCTGTGAGAGTGTAATATTGAATTTCCCATTGGGCATGTGTTACAAACATTGCATTATCATGGTTTAATAATTCACAATGCAAAGAGCAATAATTGATATACTTTTCACAGGGCACTGTAAACACTTAAAGATGTGTCAATGGGCAAACAGGCTCAGCTGCCTTTTTGTGAGACACATCTAATACACCAGACCTGAAATAAATCCTAGCCTAATGAAGGTTATAACGTTTTAGAGCCAACATTTCACTTTGGAGCCTTTAGTTTTTCAGTGCAGCTAAATTGTAATGAATTTAAAAAAAAAAAGTCCTTCATGGGATGGGATGGCATCTTCCTAGTAACCGCTGTGTGATGTGTAATATCCCATTTAAAACAATAGTACCCAAATGCTGATGAAAACTAATCTCACAATAATAAACAATAATGCACACCACTGTAAAATGCTCTTCACAGTGACAAGCATGATTGATCTTTCTGTCTGTTTATCCAGGTTTTCCCTTTCCTTTTCTGTGGTGATTCACAGCTTCCTACTTCCTGTTTAGTATAAGCCCTTGGTGGGTTAGGTAGCGAGTTAGAGAAAGGATTGTGTAATCCCCTCCCCTCCTTTTGCTTGCACATAGCCAGACAACAAGAAACATCTGGACGGAGAACAGAGAGTTCAGAACGCACCCATCCCCACCTTGGATGAGTCCAACAATGCTTGGCTCAGACTGTGCACTTGGAGTCCGGACACCCTAGTGTTATCCCACCGAACCCTGTGCAAGTGTTGCATTCTTATCATGACTGCTGATTTCTGAGAAGAGCGTGTGGGTGGATTTTGTTGTTGAGTGCTCGCTGTGTTGTGCAAAGTGTGTGATTTTCTTTCTCTGAGTGGGGTAAAAGGTGTTATTTTGCTCTATCCATTATGGGAACCAGAAACTGCTTTTTCTGCTTTAAATATTGTGTATCGTCATGCTGTAGCTGGAAGAGCTTTTTTTTTTTTTTTTTTTTTTCCTCCACTCATGTTAACCTCTTGAACTGTGTTTCACCTTTGTGGCCTCTCAAGTAAAGATTAAATACCAGCATTTTTACACCCGTAGATCTTGGGTTAAGATCACAGTGACTTCACTAGTTTAATCTGTTGTTACAGTTGTAGACTTTGGGAATCATAAACTTTAACTTAAACACAGTCTTTTTTTCTACATCAGTGATCCCCGTGCAGGTGCTGAAGCCAAAATTAGAGCTGTGGAATAAAGTGGGCTTGCTTCAGCTTTTGCATTTGCCTTCTTATTCAACTGTGTCTGTTTCAGTTTCAGTTATTTCCCACTTGTGGGTTTGCTTTATGGTTAGTCACGTTAAGGGACAGTTGGCAGAAGCTTTGGATGCATTACCCACAAACTCATGCAAATGATCTAATTTAAACTGTTAAACTGTTACTTATAGCTAAAAATAAAAAGTTTTAGACTGAAATGATTAAAGGAATGGCTTCTTTGACTAAAGTTGTAGTCAATGGTAATAAAACATTGTTAGACCAGTACTGTACATATAACCATATACAGACCAGTAGTTAAACATAAGTGCAGTTATATTTTTCTCAAATTGATCATTTTCTGAGCTTACCGCAAGTTTGATCAATATTTTCACGCAATTTTGTTGCTCGTTGTGTTTGCTTTTCTTCCACATTGTAACTAGCTCCCTCCCTGCCTTGTGTTGTAGCCAGTAACTCATTGACAATAGGGCTCTCCCTCTGATGTCCTCACCTTCACACAGCTTCCTTGCAGGGGTTAGGTTGTAGCTTTTGATATACAATCAAAACATGTGGCTGTTTCCACTTCCACTAACGTTTGGCTTCGGGGCTGATTGTATGCTGGGTTTGACCTGCTCGTCTTTGCCCCCAACAGCGCTCTTTCATTTCTCTCATCCGTTCCTTGTTTTCAAGGATAACTTGACCTTGATAGAGGGGGACGGGGGGTGTATGGGATCACGTTTTCTCCCAGACTGCCACACTCGGATAGGCTTCTGCGATGATGAACTACACTGCTCTGTGACATTCATCTTTCCCACCTCGTCTTCTCTTTACACCTCTTCCCTCACCTCCATTCTCTTGGTTGCCTTTGTTCTACTTTAGATTTCGAGGAAATAAAAGAAAACTCATATCAGATAGAGGGCATAATGTCTACACAGATATTCTAAAGTAAATGAAGGGACATTTCCTCCTTTAACTGGGCACAGTATTTCAGAATTTGGGTGAGCTTGATAGCACAGGGTGACGCGCCCCATTAAAGGCATGGCCCCAGTTAATCTACACATTGTATTGGGTTTAGAAACAGTCCCCTGACATATTGCATCTCTTAGGTATTTAATTGACTTTAAATGTCTAGCACGAGTGATGATACTATTGGGAGATCATTACAGGCCTCGCTGGCTTAAAATAGCTTACCTCTAACCAGATAGCCGAACTGCGCTGATGATTGACTCTTTGACTGGCACAACTGATATATTTTTTTTCTCCTGCTGGAATTTGATTTGTGTAATCATGGAGGCAGGCTGTTAGAAACCCACATCATCTTTGAAGACTGGTCGGATTGATAACTGGAAAATTTGTTTTGGGATTTTGTCAGTCAGTCACACTGCTGTGTTATTTGTCTGAAATATATAGTTCAGAAATATTTCATGACTATCCAGTCAGAATTTAGACATTTTATTTTTCTTTTTATCTTGTTAAGGATTCGTGAAAGCCATCATGAACGATCTTTATTAATAGTGATGAGGTTAATGAGCTGTTTATTATTTAACTGTGGCAGTTAGTAACAGCAGGCTGCCCAAGTGATCTGTTGCATCTTAATGTAACTATTTCCCTGCTCTGTTAGATTGCATGTCTGGGCCGTTCGGCGATTCAAATAATTATATCATCAATGTGTGGGATATCAATATATGTCTCTGGGGTTTCTAAGATTTCTTCCCTCCTTAAAAAGGGTTAGGGTTGATGTGCAACATGTGTTGTTCATAAGAACCTTTTTTTTTCCTGCCATGCAAGTGGTCTAGCTTTATCATTGGCTCTCTTATTTATTGTACTCCTATTAGTTATACTGGCATAGAAAACCTCACATGCTTCTTTTTAATGGTATAATTAACAGATTTGGAGTGCTTTTTTTTTAATATATATAAAAAAACATTACATTAAATTCTGGCAAATTATGAGTTTTAATTATAAATTAATCTCTTTCTACTGTGTCTAAATACATTTTGGCCTTATTTTTGTTTCCTTTCAGAGAATAAATGATGTTATTTTTTCCCCCATTTGTTCACTCTCCCTTGCATGGACAACCACTCTCCATACAAGACTTTTGAATGCAACCCCTTGCTCAAAGGTGTGCGTGTATGTGCGAGACATTGTAAATGTGTTAGCTAAAGTGCCTGAGGATGTTCTGTTGCGGTGGAAGATTCAGCTGTCACCACACATCTCTGAGATCATTGCAGGAGCAATAGGTTGGGAGTGAAGGTTTTGGGGGAAGAAAGAAACGCTGTGAAACCACACAGCTGAATGTTAAAGGCACCTGGCCACCTCCCATCCCTGCTGACACTCCTGTTCTCTGTCTTTCCACCTCCATGAATTAGAAAATCCCTGGCTCACATCACTGGCCAGTAGAGGAAAGACTATTGAAATATTTAACTTGTACATTAGGCTACCTTGGGCTAAAGGCATCTGGGAGAATATTTAAACATTTACAAATGCTCCCAAATGTACAGTTTTTATATATGAGAGCACTGTAGAAGATCAGTGGGTTTATAATTTTTTATGGATAAAGGAAACCTTTGCTTTTCTTCGGTGCTTGAAAGGCCATATGTGCTATTACTTTAATCCACCTGTCATTTTAAATGGCTGTTTAATCACCACTACAAACACTAAAGTAACAGTGTAAGATACTCAAGTGCAAGCAGCTCTGTCAGTCCATGCAGCTTTGTATACTTTTGCCAAGGTTATGAGACATCAAATTATTATCTGGCCTACTTTGCACCTTATTCAGATACTTCAGATAGAAGTATGAGAACACCAACACTCGCCAGCCGCGGTAACCTTGAAGCACTTTCTCGTAATCAAGAAGGAGTCCATGAGGTGTTCAGAACAAACAGGATTTGGCGCAGAACATTGTCTTCAGAAGCACAATCAAACTGGCAGAATGGGAAGAAGATATTTCCATTTTCTCATCTCTTTAATGACAGTTTCCTAACGCCTCAGGACAAATGAGGGAGCAGTAATTAGAAAAACAATAGGACAGCTTGCTAGACAACAAAATGTGATGGGAACACAGGATTCCCTGCCATTCGTTTTATACCGACTTTAATGATGCACTTGATTAACAGGCTTTTCTGTTTTCAAGCGGTTTTACCAGCACTTTCCACTGCAACAACCCAAAGCAGTGTAAAAGTTTTCTCTTACATCTTTGGCATGGCTATAGCGGCGTGTTTTTGACAGATGTGTCCCTGAACAGTTGAATGAGCTGGAATGTACCAGAAAGAAGTCTCCCGTACAACTTTACTCATCATTAAACCATCTGCTTCTTAAATTTTTCACCTTCCCTGCGATCGTTAGGCTTGGGTATGGTTTACACGGCAGCAAATGCACCTGTCATTACAGCTCACTTGGTATTAAATGATTTGTAGTTTTGTTAAAGCTTCAGAAAAGGAATGCTTTATGA
This sequence comes from Remorina albescens, assembly GCA_034769265.1. Taxonomy (NCBI): domain Eukaryota; kingdom Metazoa; phylum Chordata; class Actinopteri; order Carangiformes; family Echeneidae; genus Remorina; species Remorina albescens. The sequence goes on from CM068477.1 coordinate 10,988,955, forward strand.
GGTTCTTCTTTGCGAACTATTACTTCCTTATTAGAAGGTATAAAGTTTATGATTTCCAACAATGAAACTCATCTTTTAGAGAAATTGCATTGCTAGTAGTATATCATATCATAGTGCATATGTGTTCTATAGAGTTTGAAATGGAGGACGCAACCTCCTGACAAGTTCATTATCAATCTTGATCAATGCTGACTGTTTGCTGGCCGGATAAGCACAGAACACACATTTGAACTTCGATTTCACTCTCTGCGTGTTCAGCATTTTCTTTTGTATTGAACGGTAGATATGATTAATACTAGTTTAAAATCAAATAAGGAGTTTATCCACAAGAGCAGCTCCAGCAGCTGTCAGGGCTGAGCAGTCCACAAGCACTGGGGCAGAGGCAGTTGTGTGAGGAAGCAACAGAGTACTTTGAATACTGCTCCCTTTCACAGTTGAAAACACCTGGTGTGTGACACAAAGTGATGGATTGTTGGTTTTGGAAACTTTCACTAATCGGTGGATGCCCCCTCCCCTTGCCCCGCTTCACCCCTCCCCCCCCCACTTTGTTTAAGGCAAACTGTTGCCTTCAGCGAATCAAAGAGCATGGGTTTGTTTATCTAGTTTGCATTTCTATCTCATTTGGCCCATCAGGAGCGCTCGTGTGAAAGATCTGTCTGTTCATTTGGTGAATATTGAAGCCATCTGTTGGCGTTTGCTTCCTCCTTAGGACATCCGCCTGATGTGTTGTGTGTTTGCCATTCATTATATAGCACGTAAAGCAACCCAACAGTCCAATTAAATTAGCGGCACAGACTGACAAGACAATGAGAGCACACATGCGTCGAACAGATCAAAAGCGGAGAGGGGGGTGGGGGGCAGGAAGACCCTGATGTGCTCACCCATGTGTAAAGCTGTGCACACATGCAACTGCATAGTGCACGTGCCATCTGTAAATCCTGACTCTAGTTCACACTTGACGTTCTCAAATCCCTTCCTACAGCTTCTTGAACTCTTTATTTTTATTTCAAAAGTTTGATCAGTAAAACTCACAGATGCGAGTATGAACTGTAATTGCTTGGTGGCTTTAAAACCGCGCCTCAGACCTTCTTTAACATAGGTCTTTGTCAACAGTATGCCGAGTCATTGGCTTCTCACGGCCACCCAGACATGTTGCCAGGTTGTGATGGATAGTTTCTAAACTGAAAGCAAACTTGGTAATTGGTTGGTGCTGGTGGAAGGAGGAGAAGCGTGAGCAGGCGGATCACGCCACTGTTAGACGGAGACATTGATCAGAAAGTCTGAGCGGGCGGGTCGGGCTTGAGGTTTCATGAATAATTTAAATGTGGATGATGACTCAGCGCTAGTAGCTGTGTTTTGCCTCACTGGAAATACATACAGTAAAAATCCAGTATAGTGTGTTTTGTTTAAGGGGTGAAGTGTCAGAAAAGGAAGGCAGAGAAATGCTGATTTCTGTGGTGTGAAAAAATGTCTATATGCTTTTTTTCTGTGATACTTGGGCAGAATTTATACCGACTTCCAATAAGCATGGAAGCTGAATTGCAGATATTTTTTTGCTGCTCTGCCTGTACTCATACCAGTTTTATGAGCACAGAAAATGTTTAGTTAGGAAAAAAAATAAATAAATAATCCAGCAACTTAATTTCATCACTCTTATACTGACAACCGGATATTTTCTTCAGCTTGCAAAAGTGTTATTTATCTTCGCAGGGCCAGATGCCGGGGGAAATGTCCGTGTGTTAAAATATTGCTATGTAGTGCGCTGCATCACATCCGCAAACAAAACACCATCTTGCACAATGTTGGCTCGCGCTCATTAACCACAACACAACTTGCCCAATATTGTTGGAGATGTCTAGTCCTCAAATGAAATTCATCAAAATAAAAGCATGATCGTAATGACAATGCCTCAAGGTTTAGCAGAAAGGAAGTGCACTGTGGGACAACGCACTAGTTCTGTGATTAATATAAAGAAGATTAGATCAAATTAGAAAGATTAGACAATTTAAAATTGGCAAATAAGTAAAACACATAATTAACAGTTAAATTAATAATGAAAACAATCATTACTTGTTGGTGTAATACCCCGAAACAAGTGTGATCAATTAGAGTAAAAGCTGGAGCCATCCATTACAGCTCTTTGCTCCCGGTTTTAACCTCACTCCAAGTAATGATACGAGTCAGATCCTTGTAGACCGACACATAGCCCGGGATCCCCTCATTTCGAACAAGAAGCCCCTGTTATTCTATTATGAGTTATGAATTATGGAGTTCTCACAGTGTGGAAGTGTCTCTCTCTCTGTGGCAGAGTGGCTGCTCTGATTTAATGCTAGGAGCTGCTGCCAATCCTGCCGTTCACTGCCAGGCCTGAGCTCCTAATGGATATGTAGAGAGAGAGAAAAAAAAACCAAAAACCACAAGCTTGTCTGTCTAATGGCCAGGCCCCTAATGTAGCGCTAAAATAATCAGTAACAAGGAGGAAGGATGGGGGTGGGGGTGGCTTCCGGTTTTGGGGGTTGCAGAGGTTGACGTGCCTGTCTGCTGGCTTGGAATCTGGAAGGGACACCACCCTCCTCACCCCCTCCCCACAGTGACCGTTGGGGCTGCTGACCCCGCTGGGAGGAAATTGTGATGTAACTCATCTAGGACGAGGAGTAACAGATTAAATCAGAAGTAATGTTGTTGAATGTGGCCCTTCATTTTTCATTTTGGTAAAAAAAAAAAAAAAAAAAAAGAGAGTGAAGAGTAGTTTTCAGATGAATGATGAAGATCAGCGGTTTAAAGCGGATGAAACAGACTTGGCTTTTTTTATTTATTTGATGATCATAAATTTGCCGTTATTTTGTTAAAGCACTTGTTTTGCCTTTTCCAACATTTCATGTATGAATATTTTTGTGATGATGTACAATATGTATATTAAGGCATCCTCGACATGGTGTCTCAACCTTCACCCTGTCAAAAGGTTCGCACAGAAAGTTATGTAACTCTAACCCAGATTATTTGACCTCATATATCGTAGGTTTATGGCTCTGGTGTCAAGGTTCCTAAGCCACGTTCCTTCACAACCTTTTATTGGAGGTGAAAGATATTTTCCCTCCTACCTGTAAACAGCACTACCAGAGTCAGACACGATTAGCCAAGCATGTCGTCTACTGGGTTTTCAGCCTTGGTCGGGTTTTGAGTTGCTGCAAACGTTTCTTTGTAATCCTGTTGCATGAGTGCAGAGGAAGTCGGGATAGAGCCTGTTTATTTATAGGGCAGGGAGGTCTTTCCCTTCACTGTGTAGCTCTCAGTCAACTCAACTGCCAGACAAAGCTTCGTAAATGATTTCATATCTAGGGGCTTTACAGATTCAAATGCAGCCAGTATAGTGGATTCAGGCTTGTAAAAAGTGTGCAGTGCTTTTGAATTCTCCGGGAAAACCCCCTTTGCAGCTGAGGTCATCGCCACTGGCTGGATTTTAGTTTGTGGTTCGTGATGACACTGTTACAAGTTGCTGTGGAACATTTCTCCTGTTTTTAATGATAGCAGACCTTGCTCTGCGTTTGCCATCACACGTAATCACATTAAGAACTGAAAGCTTTTTGTGATTTTTTTTGGATTTTTTTTCTGGAAAAAAAAAAAAAGAAGAAAGGAACACATTGGTCTGCTTTAATATCTCCATCTGCCTGAAATGGAAAACCCTGAAAGAGCTACGGGGTGAGCAAGTGTTTCGTCTGCCGACCGTGATGGGATCAGAGAGTTCGTGTTGGCAGTTGTGCATGTTTATAGAGAGGTTACCACATAGTCAGTCAAGCCTGGAGATGAGTGCTCCAGCTCCTGCGACCATCACTGTGACAACAACACCCACTGTTTACAATTTGCATCCAGTCATTCACTGATTAGCGATGTGGTGAGTAGCGAACTGCAGAAACACTTAAAAAAACCAAAAAACAGCTGAGCAGCTGACAGATAAGGAGAAATACACAGTGAATAGGCTGAGCAGGTGGTATTTATTTTCCCCAGGGTATTTCAGATAATGTGCGTTGACTGTATATTAATGAGAATGCAGTTGTGTATCATCTGGGCCGATAAACCAAATCAGGGGGAAACTATTTGAACTGCACTGGCCTTTATGAAACCATTTGCTCCGCTTTGCTGCCCTGATTTATTACGCAAACACAGACACACACAGGTACACAAGCGGCAACACACATGCAGGCGTCTGCATATAAACAAATGTGCAACTGCTCAGTTGGCCGTCTTGCCTATGGGCTTTAACGGATGATATATACAAAGCAGTTTGGATACAGAGTGGTGCCGTTAGAAAGATGGATCGTTGTGAGGCGGATGGGGATTAATCACAAAGCTAAAGCCCAGTGTGAAAAATGAGGGATGTCTCTTTTTTCCGTTCCTCCCGCTTCCATTCATTCTCTTTCACTGTGTTTTGCATGCACTTGTTCTTCTTGGGCGTGGCCTCTGTCGCTCTGTCACGGCTGGGCTCTCAGCCCTTCCTCCAGCAGATGGAAAAGCTCTTCTATTATCATAGTTCTCCACCACACATCTGAGACTTCATCATCCCCATATCTCCTGCCTCATATGAGTCTCACAAGCCCCCTGTTTTGTGCTGCTGCCAGGCTCTTTGCATCTGTAAGATCCTGTATGTGTGTTAGTGTGTGTGTGTGTTTGTGTATGTGTCTGTCTGAGGTTATCATTCTAATGCTTATCTGGTCGTTTGCATTATCTGGGCACAGTGACTGCATTGTGTTGGATTTACTGATTGCTGGTAGTGAGATGTTACTGTTGTTATTCCATATGGATGGGCACGGTGCACAGGGACAAGGGAGGAGGAGGAGGAGGAAGAAGAAGGACAATGAAAGGCCAAACCATTGTCATGGATCAAAGATCAAAGATTGGCTGCTGTGATGATGGAGAAAATGCAAGTTAAAGCAAACAGACACATGAAAATTCAGGGAGCAGCTTTGCCTTGCCCAAAGCTTGAAGGCAATTTGTGTGTCATGTGTGCGAGATGATGGTGGATTCTTCAAACGCTGCTGTGTCTGATTTGGTTTCATTGCTTGTCCAAATCCTATTTGCAAGGAGTGAATGGTCGATTTGAAAGCAGACTGGCTAGAAATGACCGATTCATCCCCATTAAACTTTACTTAAATCGATTTATTCAGTCACTTCTTATTTAGTAACTTTAAAACCCTCTCCATAACAGAGAAAGATGAACTATCTGCATCATCCTCAGCCGTTTAATAATCTTGACTCTTGGGTCTGAATTGGTAGCCGATGGTGATCCACCACCTTGTCAATATGCACACTGATAACAGTGAAAGCAGCTCCAGGGTGAGCTCTATTGCTATTGATCAACGGTTTGAATAGCAACGCCGGCTTCAGCCAACAATCCAGAATCTCTGTTGTACACCACGTCTTTGTTTCCGCCTGGTACTACTCAGCAAAAAACCACAGGCCCATATATATTGACAGTATGATGCTTACTCAAGATATTACTGCTTAAAAAAAAAAAAAGATTTGAAATACTATTGAACTACTGTTCTATTGAAACACTGTTTGATAATTCAGCTAAAATGAATACACGATATTATGGCATTTGGTTGAAGGCTATTTTAAGATTAAACAAATAGTCGATTAACAGACAAATTATTTTTAGAAGTGGTTCATTGGTTTAGTAATTTTTAGAAATATTCATTGGGTCCATCTGTTAAAATGGGGGATTCATGTTTTTTGTCATATGTGAGGGTTTATTAACTGGTTATTTTGGGTGGGATAGAAAAAAAGGAAAAATGATCAGTGTGGCTTAAGGCTTTGAAAAACATTTTTTCCTGGCAAACGATGAATTAATTGTGAAAATAATTGTCTGATTAAACAGTAATGAATGGTTAGTTGCACTGCTGTATTTATTAGCATCACTCGTCCTGTAAACATGTTTGTTCCTTTTAGTGAGGCATTATAGTAAACTGATAATGTTTGAGAGTTTCTTCTGCCACTAAGAGAAACAAAGCAAGTTATGCACATAAATTTAAGCTATGGCAACACAAGAATGTGCAGCTCTCCTTGGTTTTAACATTTTATCGACCATGTGGTTGATTTAAAAAGACCGGCTTTGCGAAAAAACATAGCTTTATGGATAGTGTCCAAGAAAATTTGAGGGCTTTACATTTTTAATCGGTCTCTTCTCATCCATGGCCCAGACTGTCATCTTTATTCATGTTCCTTTTTTAGGGAGTTGGACCGGAGTTTCATTTTGTCATCTACACATGAACCATTGAAGTATTCATGACATGGAGCTTGTCAAAACCTTCTTATCTCTGTCACTCTGTCAGTCTCCTTAGCACTGCCCCAGTTCTGTACTGTCAGGAAAAGGTGCTGCACTGATGTTTCTCGAGGCTGAATTGCCCTACACCTGATTGCTGTGTACACCCTTCTGCCCTCTGTTTTCCTCTAGCCAAACGACAACTGACCAGGTAGGGAAACAGCTATTATGTTGACCGAAGAGCCTCTTGAGATTTCTTTGTAAATGCTCTCTGCACAAACTGCTCTTGCCTCAAGAGCATCTTTGATCTGAAATTGGTTACATGAGATGGGCGATCTTGGAGAAAGGAAGGAGTGAGGATGGGGCCAACTGTCCTAAAACCAAATATATTCAGTTTGCTATGAGGGAGAAAATCCATAGACTCGAGATGGTCAAAGCAACATAAATTTGCTTTTGTTTGATAAATGTGAGAAATTATTAATGAAATATCATGTCAGTGTCAGTTTCTGATGATTCAATGTTGTATGCAGTTCATTGTTAACTAATGAGCATTAACATGAACAAGGTTTTGGTTCAGTGACTTGCTCTTTGATAGATAAGCATTATTTACAGCATGCTGCTCATAAATCTTTCCCTATCTGCAGATTTAGTTTCATATTCCTCTCTTTGACCACTACTTACCAAAACTACCAACAAAGTCAATCATATTAAGTAGTAACAACAGGTTGAGGTCCTTTGCAAAGCAAATACACTTCTAAAACTGCCTCTAGTACTACTCCTGTGGTAAAGAGGTGATGTTCCTCACAAAGTGAGATGTACTGCGTTTGACCAGCATTATTTTTCTCCTGGGCTGCACACAAATTTTTGTCTTTGACATACTGTAGGACTGAAGCCATCCAGTTGGTTGCCGAAGAGGGAGAAATGCGGAGACACACGGGAAGAGGGAAGTCACGGCAGTGCACACGGCAATTTAAATTTTAATTGCCTAGATTTATCTTCCCCATACAGTGTGACGGGTTGATAACTAGGGCTGATAGCACAGAGATCCTGTTTGTTAAGGCTCGGGAACATCCAGATATCTGGGCAGGAACCACAGGAAAGAGCAGAATGGATTTACTGCAACATTTCTTAACCTCTGACAAACACCCACGTTCACAGTACAATGCACAGTTCAGCCAAGGCTCAAGCGCTGGGTATAACCTAAAAGCCTAGCAAATTGGTCAATTTCAACCTGTCTGTGACACTATATCACCTGTGCTCAGTATGTTGCTGCAACACGCTGCTCATACAGCAAATGGGAGAGTGCGAAACTCATCTTTCCACAAGGTGCTTACTTGAATTTTAAACAAACATTTAAATGTGATCAGAAGCAACAGAAGTTTCTTTGTTACATTGCCGGTTAGCCGCAGAAAGTTTTTTAAAACCTTATCTAAGTGCCCATTATACTGTATTAGTTTTATTATGGCACGTGCTGCCACATGTTTTTTTTTTTTTGGCATGACAAATGTGGTTAAAAATTAGTTTGACTTTTAAGACACTGTAGACAAACCTGATGTTAATCTGCTGTGGAAGTGTGGGAAATGAACAATATGCCTACAAACTGTTGTAAGATAGAAGTGGGTGCTCTCCCATAGAACTCCCCTCGATTCAGGCATACTACAATTAGAAAAGCTACAAATGTATGTGAATGTCCACGGAGAAGCTTATCCTGTAGTTTTCGTGAATGATATACCATATATTCTACAAATCTGAAAAGCCGTAAACAATGGCTTAACTGGAAAGAGCCTGCACTGTCCCACTAACCTCATTTGTAACCTTGGTTCTATGTTCCAGTGTTTCGCGCTTATTTATGTAAGATCATTTATTTAATGCAGTTGATGTTTTCTGTCTGGCTAGAATTACCTTCTTCAAACTGATTTTGAAGTTTACATTTCTTACAGTTTGTGCTTACATTTGGTATTTCCAAAGATTTTGCCTCCCACGGCGTCTGCAGCACTTAATGGGCATGCAAGCAAAGAAGAAGAGCACAGCTGAATGAGTCAGGCTGTGGTTTTAAATGACACCTTCACCACGGGCAAATATTCTGTCATTGTGGGGAGAAAGTAGACATCTGTGAGAACATTAAATTAATCCAAAAAAACAAATCTATGACTTCCACTGAGGGTTGCCCCTGTAAAACTTCAGTCCCATACAGAATGCTTGTTGTCTCCTGTTGTGCACACAACAAATGTTACTGCAGTTTGCACGACAATAGTCGTAACCAAGTTCAAGTTTGATGGTTTGCTCTATAAAATGCGAACGGAAAGAAAAATTGATGAGAACTTATTCAAATAAATAGCTTCACAGTGTTGGCCATGTATAAAAAATATTCTTTTAACTGTGAACTGAAATATTTTGCGTGGGGTAGAGAAGGGCAGCAGGATAATGCAAAACAAAACTGTTGCTTTTTTTTCTGCAGTGCATTTTAATTTTGTTTTTTTAACACTGCATTTGAGGCGATTATTTTAGCTTTCACTTTCTCTCCTGTATCTTTAGGATTAATGTCCAAACCAGCTGCTTTATCTCGACCTACACCCCTTACATCCTTTCATAGAAAGTCTGATTAAACATTAAAACTTTAAAAGTTTCAAAAGTTTTTTAAAAGCTTCAAGCTAATAAGCTCTGACGGATGGTTAATATGCTGGTGCAGATCCAGTTCATATTTAAGAGCATGTTTGCATGAAGTATTGAGAACAGAAGGTCCACAGCTTGTCACACAGTACAAACGTCATCATTTAGACCCCTGACCCCCATTTATTCCCTCGCCTCTTTCACACTGTCTCTTTCTTCCATCTCAACCATCCATCTTTCTTTGTCATCCACTTGCCCCATCTGCAAGTCTGTGCTTCATTGAATTTTTCCACATCTTTCACCCTGCTGCGAATCTCTCTACTCTGGTCACATTTCATACCTCAGCATCAAAATAAAGATTCTTGACCTCCATCTGTGCATTTTTCCCCTCGCTTCTCTGTCTCCCCATCTGTTTCTGCTGTATTCCCAGCCGCCATTGAGATTAATTTTCAGGCAAACTTGCGTCAACAAATGCAATGAAAGTGTAATTGAATAGTTTTCTTATGGGGCACAGCGGTATAATGTGTAATTTTCTCAGTAAACACCACGCCACCATGCTGTTTTGTAATATACTCAAACTGAATGGGCATTGTGCCCTGGAGTTGCATCTGAAATTGCGCAATATGAAACAACAACCCATCAGGGCAATGGTGAGGAATATGAACAATCACATCTTTTGTTTTCTTCACAATTCACCAGATTTTGTTTCCTTCCTGCCAATACTACATCAATTAAAATATTACAAATGTACTTAATTAACGACAGTAATATGCTTTTAACTATCTGTTATTTGAAGTGTAATGAACCTTGTCTGTGCTTCAAAGAAAGGGTTAGGGAACAGAATGAACTTTAATGCATCAATTATCTCATATTTTGCTCCCGAGCGGCTGACGAAAGAGATGGCCGTGAAGGAGTGGAGCAGTGAGGAGAGAGGGATTGTGGGTCGTTTAAATGACAGCTGCATGAGCTTGTCTGGTGATTGAGGGTTCATCAGGTAGTTAATTTGCGAGTGAGCGTTGCGGCGCCTGTGAGCGATGGCGGTTGGATGATATTGCAACACTGAGCAGAATAATGACCCCGGCTGCTGCAGAGAAAAACCTCTTATCCGACTGTCACTAGATGGATAGACCTCATTTGTAATTAGCATCGGGATGGGAAATTATTGGAGAACGCTAGCTAAGTGCCAGTTGTATGTTCATGATTTCTGTTCGCTCATTTGTTAGATGCTTGGAGTTTTACACGCCGAGGAAAAAAAGAAAGGCTGCCAAGATCAACTTTATGAGTCCGGCATAAATTTTCAGAAAACATTAAACCTTAGTCATCAAAAGATGTTACTCTGGTTGTATATTTTTTATGGTGCACATCAGCAGCAAACTCCCCCGACCGCTGTAGCAGTGCAATCATCTAAATTTGTTGCCTTGATCCCAACATTATCGTCCTACTGCTCTCCTTCAAAACACACACATTCTTACAAATTTAATCACTTTATGAGATGGTGTGTTTGCGCGCGTCACTTACACAACATACAGTAAAGGGCTTAGAGTCTTGCTTCCTGCAGTGTGATGGATGGATAGAAAGTAGTATACGTCTAATTATCATTAGCCTCCTGGAGAGAAAAGCCTGTTGGAATGGGGACTTTTATTACTGTAATGCCTTTATCAGCAAATAGCTGTCCTCCTGCTGTTATGCTGAGCTAGATGACCGTTTGTCTTTCTCAAAAGTTCTGATACAGGCTTTGTGATGCCATAACGCTATCCATTATGACTCTTGCTCACTATTCTGCTAATCAAAGTGCATTTAGTTCTTTTGGATGCAGCTGTAAAATTGAAAATGAATCACAATTGCAATTAACATCTCTGGTTTAAAGCTCTCGTGTTGTATAAAGTTTAGATTATCATGTTTTATATAAAGTCGTTCCAGGTTCTGTTTAAATACTGAGACAGTATGAAGGCGCTGGATTGCAAAACAGACTTGCTCACAGCTTGCATCCGGAAATGAGCTGTTAGGTCTTCTTGATGTCACAACAAAACAGCCCAATTGCATCCACCCAGATCCAACATCTAACTGTGCTGGATGTGGTTTCCCTGAAATCTGTTATATTTTTCCATCACTCAGAAAACAGACACCAATCAGAAGTGATGCTCATGGACCTAGAGCCAATGTAGACCTATTGCTAGAGATGCATGGAAATCCTGCAGAAATGATACAGGCATATCAAGGAATTTTTTTGTGTAGCTTAATAATGCTGGAAGTCAACGCAGTTGAAAAGTGTAGTTGTGGTGATGGTGCAGGATGGGTTGAAAATTAGCTACATCCAACTGTAAAAAACAAAATAAAGAAAGAGAGAAAACAGGCCTTTTCTATTGTTTGTATTGCAATAGTCTACTGCAAAGGATGCTGGCAGGTGTACACTTTTCCTTGGCACATTCTTACAAATAGCTCCCATTGTAAAATATGGTGCATGAAGCCTTTTTATGTAGACACGTAGGCTACATCTGGCCTGTAGCTGGTCTGTGTTATTCCAGAGCATATCAAAGGAGGGAGAGACAAAAGACCTTCCTCTGGATGGAGCATCCACCTGCTGCGGTTTAGCAGACAGTTTCTGCTCTTATTCCCCCCTCCCCTCCTTCTTTCTCAGAAAACTGTTGATGCCCTTGCACTGCAGTGTTATCTGGGAAAATAGCGACTTCAGAATCCCAGGCTACGGAGTCAGATTCTTTTCTCCAATGCGGCCTCCCACTTCGGACGTGTATTTACATAAAACATTGCACCTACTCCACTCAGCATTTGCCTTAATTTCTTTCCTCCTGTGGCTTTTGAACATGACCTGATAAGATGCTGATGCAAATGTCATAGGTTGCACTTCAACCTCTGAATTGTAGGGGTGATTTTTTATTTTATTTTATTTTTTTGTTATTTTTGCATTTTACCTCAGGTTTCGGCCCATTAACTATCACAGTGAGAGCTATAAACCAAGCTTTGTGTTCAGCATGCCAGCTCAGCTCACCTGAGTATACATGTGCCTGCTCTATCGACCGTTCTATTGAGTCATTAAAAAGAGTGGAGCTGCCTTAAGGGCTTTGTCTGTGCTCTCTCGCTCTCTCTTTGCATGTGTGTGTGGAGGATAAACTTTGTGCAAGTGTGCTAGTGTGTAGCCATATTGAGATAGTATCTGGGGTTTATTTGCCTGTATATATTTTCTCTTACTCAGCACGATAACTCCTTGGATAAGGCTAAATGGACGGTTTGTCTCTTGTGTTATCTAAGTCACATTACAGTGGACACACATATTGTACACAGTGAAAGAAGACAAAACACAGACATGCACGCAGACTTGCACACATTCAAAGCAGTGATTTCAGATAATATTCAGGCAGCCAGCCTGGAAAAACAATCGGCTGTGCAAGTAAAAACAAGTAAAAGTTTTTTTGTAGATTAAACTAAGATACTGCGATTCATGGAGCCAGAAGTCAATGTGGTCATTCTTTTTGGCTTAATTAAGACATAAGTGCACAATATGTGTACCATTTGGCAACAGCAGCTGTTTGTTTAACCTTGTCTGAAATTTTAAACAGCCAATTTGTAGTAAATGTTTTATTGAACACAAAATATGCCCAGATTACAGTTTTTACCAACACAACATTTATTTTGAAAGTGAATGTATTGGCCAGCTGTTCACTGGCATCACCAAATGTTGATACTTTACAAAAGCTGCAATATCATCATTGTATTTCATACACAAACACACAAAAACACACACACGCATACACTATAAACTCCCGAGAGCACGATTCATGTTTTCAGAGCACTTGTTTTTAGTTAGATAGAAATATTGCTAAATATTGCAAAAGTCAATGCTGAGTTGAAATTTGAGATGCAACATGATTCTCTTTTTCAATATTTATTTATTTTTGCCAAACTTTAAAACACTTCAGCCTCATAACCATGTGAAAAAAGGTGTACACGCCGTTCTCTGGTGTCAATGAAAAACACGTACTGTGCTGCATCTCACACAGATGTCTAAACTGATGCCATCTAGCAAAGAAGTTCCACTTATTTTGAGTTTTCACATGAGAGTTAAGCAGATAAGATGGCACTGGAAACAAGAGATACATGTGGCGTCAGATGGAATCAGAAGTAGTAGCATGGATCAGAAGTACGGCTATCGTTTACACAACAGTCTAAATTAATGATTTTAAGCAGAAGAAGAAGGTTTTGACTGAAAAGTTAAATGTATGGTGCAATTGTTTTCAGTGTACTTTTTTTTAAACTGACACACACCAAAAGGCTGCAGTTCTGAAGTTCAGTCATCCATTTGTCATCTTGACTTTATATTTACTTACGAAAAAAAAAACAAAACCTCTTTATTAACTGTGATATGGATTTCAGCCATATAGTCCAGCCCTAGTTGTTATGGGTGGACCTCAGATGCTGTTTGTGTGATTGGAGCCAGACAAAGTTTCAACAGCCCAGAAACCAAGTGCAGAGTTGAGATGTTTTGGACAGCTGTCGGCCTGATAGGGAGAACAGAGTCAGAAACTAGTCTACTTGCTCTTTCCAGTCCGCTGTTTTTTTTAAAGAGCTCCCTTGGGTCCCTAAGCATGTCCCCATAGTCGTGGGTAAAACTAGTCACTCAGTTCAACATGCCTGCTTGTTATGAGGCCTATGCTGTGAAGCTGACCTGGGGGAAAAATATTTTATCATGCATGTTACATACTCTATCAGGTTTGTTTTTCTCCTCCGCACCCCATGTCTGGCAAGATTGAGGGGAGAGAGAAACAAAAAAAGAAAAAAGGACAGAGTATGTAACATGCCAATCCAGATATTAGCCCCACAATGCTTGAGCTTTTGTTTGTCTCCACTGATCAAATATTCCATTACTCTGCCAGCTCTCCTGCATGTAATGGAGTGGACCAGATCCATGTCCAAATAGAATTAGGCTCTCAACACTCCCACTCTCTCGCAACAGTATCCAAACAATTACTTCTCCCCACATCTGCCCGTGGAGGCCAGCTGCAAACTTGGCCCGGTCCTGTGACACCTCATGTGTCCACAGAGCTGACAGAAATGACTCTGCCACTCTGTTCCATTCATACCAGCATCATTTGCCAAGTGTCTGAACACGATGTTGCTTTGCATCGAGTTTTTCATTTTTATGATCGTGTGTTGACATTGTGCTGCTTTATTTGTGGAAGACAAAGTGAGACCTCATGGGAAGCTGCTGTTTCCTTCCAGAACAGACCTGAGGCGGCCTTGTTGTACACCCACTTGTGTCTATGTGGACAGGCGGATGTGAATATTGATGTGCTTTATTGATTTTCATAGAAAATCCTCAGGCAGCCCTTCTCAAAGTGGTCAGAGGTCAGAGTCACCTCTAGTAAGCTCGTTGTTGTCCTCTTTTATTTTGTAAAAGCAACAATGGGAGGCTGTCAGGTTTTTTTATTTCCTCATTTATCCGGCTGAATTCTTTTTTTGTAATCTATCCTTGATCACAGAGCACCTTATGGTGACAACGTGACTGTTCCTCAAGCTTTATGAGCAAACAGCCAAAGACAAATAAAAAAATTACGTGGTAAAAACATTCCAGACTAGAGAGAAGAAATCAAGCCTGTTTACTTAAGCGGTGTCCCTATGTGCAGTTTTGAGATATGTCAGTAACACGGTAAAGTCAAAGTTGTACTCAACCAAAGTCAGACTAATGTTACAAAGTGAAATGTCAGCTCTCATGGGTAAGGTATTAAACGCCAAAGTTTGGACCTCAGTGCAACAAAAGTTGCACTTTTAGGCGTGTTGTAGGCTAACAGTTATAAATAGAATGGCAGTCATTGAAGCGTATACCTTGAAATTTTTCAGGTAGAATATCGGCATTTGGTGTGACTTAACTTCATTTGCATGATTCTCACAACAGTCATTTGTGGCTTCCTGGAAACTTGAAAGTTAAGATCTGCTCATGTGTGACTTCAACCCACCTCAGATTGATTTCTGTTCTTTCATTTGCACTGACAAGTTTTTATTTAGAGGTGCCATTGCTACAGTGACAGCCATAGTCATTCAAATTTGAATCAGCAAGCGGCACAAACCCTTTTACTGAAACCATGAATCTTTCACTAGTGTTCCTCCAGGATGTAAAAAAGGTTTTTATGTATCCCAAAGTGACTCCGATATAAAAACACTTTCTTGTGTATGATCTGGGTTTCTAACATATGAACTTAAGGGTGGGTTGGGGAGTTAAAGCTCCAAATCTGTTTAAACCGATCTGCTCCTTTAAGGTATTTTTCTCACAACGCAGCTGCAATCTGGGTCTTATCTACTCTGAATGCCATGCTGCTGCTCATGGCTGGTTGGCTTCCTACCTCCCTCACCTGTCGTCCTGCTGCGGGAGTCAGTGACGTCACATCACAGACGTATTGGATTAGTTTAGGATGAGAGTTCACTTAGCTCTGTTGTTCTACCCCAAGAGACAAACTCTTCCCTTCCTCCACCTTTACCCTTGGGGGGACTTGATCCATCTGTCCCCTCCCCTGTTTCTCCTCACCCGCTGACTCAGACACGTTGTCTCTCGCTGCAGTAGCTGAATATAAAACCCGACAAAGAACAAATGAGGAAGTTCCCATAAGGGTGTTTGTGTAGTCGCACTGATATGTAGATCTTAGACAACTCAATAAGTCTGTATTTCAAGCCGGCGAACACGTTTGAAAATCCCTCAAGGACGCTCGTCGTGATGGATAATGTTGTGATTAATGATTGTCCTTGAGGATGCCTTGTTTGTGATATGATTTACCAAACTATATGTGCATTTGTTCAAATCACGGGGGGCTTGCATGTTATTTTAATTACAGATAAACTGACTACAGTTGAGGTAATCGCTTCACCTTGCTCCCAGTTTATAGGAAAAGCTTGATCAGCGCTGTGTGTGGTTTTCGTGGTCTTTACAGCCTTACTCTGCTCTGCTGGCAGTTTTTCTCGGTATGCAGGCAAAGTTAGCATCATAGAACAGATGTTTAACTATTAAGGGGCCCCTTTCTTCTTCTATATCTCCCTTTTTGATTTCATTTCGGAAAAATATCTTTGATTTACACCTGGACCTCTCACCTAGAAAATCCCCCCAGACAGGCTTAGCTTAGGAGATAAGTGCCTACAAGGGAAGCGTGGACAAATCGATAAAAGTTTGGGCGGTCTAAGTGAGCTCCTTGCTTCAACCAGTATCATCCTTTGATGGTGATAACCTGAGCCGCATGCATCAAATTGATAAGTGTGTTAAAATAAGTGCTACCCCTGTTTTCTTGGGTCGTCACCCTCTCTGCAGCAACTTCCATCCGAAGCTCCTCACTCTGTTATTCACCTAGCTTAGAGGATGCCCCTCCCTCCAAGCCACTATCCTTTTTTTTTTTTCTTCCATCTGCTTTGAAATTAATGGGCATGTTGGAAAGTAGGTTAGATCCAGAGTGACAGCTTTTTCTCCCTCCTATTTTTAAAGGAGTGCTGCAGGCAGTGTCCAACTGCGTGGGCGATGGAGAAAAGAGAGCTAGTTTATCAAGTTGCTTCTGCCTCTTACTGTAGATTTTTCTCACCTCTGCCCTCTGGGGTGTTCCTGAAACCATTGCTCATAGCATCACTTAGCTGCTGATGATGTATGCTCCTTGGAGTAGTCAGCTGCATTCATCTCATGGCTCCGGTTATCATATATGAATAATCGCTTTCTTTTCCTTCAAATTGCGCTCAGTCTTTCTGGGATCCTGTTAAGTGCAATGCATATATTGAGGATCAGCATGAATACATTTAAGAGAATTTTGCTAAACTCTGCAACAAAATGTTTTACTATTTTACACAAAAAGTTGGTAATATGTAAAAAAATTAATTCAGCTGTTCATCTTAATAATCAATTCTTAAATGAAATAAGCTCCAGAGGTAAGTAATAACTGAAAATACAATGAAGGGAATTCCTTGTTTAACTTTGCTCGTTGTTAGCGTGTGTAGTTAGCTGGAAGCAGGAAGTTGAATGTACTTTTGTGGCTGTATTTCCTGAGTTCCACAAAGGAAACAGTAGATTTAGGTATTATTTTAGAAACAGCTTATTGACCCCTTTCTCCACTCTCACTGTTGAGTCGACCTTTTCTGTCCGTGCAGAGGACACAGAAAACTGCTTCACATGCACTTGGAGAAAGACTGAGCTGTTAGCAACAGTGTACACTGCTGAAACAGTCACGTATCATCCCTGGGTTAGTGCTCCTGTGAAAAGGTCGGAAACCTTGAGTCATTTGACCTGAATGCTGATTGTAGCCTTTTCCATCACTGGCAAAAGCACAATGTTAACTCTGTATCATAAGTACTGATATAAGGACCTTTTTGGAACTGGCTGTTACACATGTGGACATCCCTAAGCACCACAGTTCACACCTGGCATTAGAATGTCTCTCTAGTGCTCTGATCTCACTTCCTTGCTCTGTATGCAAATAAATTTGTATGAAGTTTTGCCTATGCTGCTTTTAGCTAGGGCAACTGTGCCACAAGGCTTCATTGTGAATGTGTTTGAGAGAGAAATGGAGTGGCGCTCTACAACGAAATAAGAGGTTCTCCATTTGAAATAGTGAAATATTTTTTATTTATGAAAGGCTGGACTGATCAGACAGAGTTGGCACTTTTGTATTCACACTGCGAAAAGAATGTAGCCACATGTGGCTCAGATCTCCTCCAAATGTGAATATGATCTTATGTATAAGTTTTAGGCAGAAAACTGTAATGACTGCTAAATTTATCAGGAATTATTCTTATGCAATGCAAAAAAATCCTCACCAAGTCTTATCGATCTACAAGTTAGCCTGAACAATGTTTTATACACTCATGCTCTCTGGTCCTAGTGATGATTTAACTCTTTTATTATTATTATTTTTTTTTACTAAAATACTATTTTACCTGAAAATATATTGAAAATATGTTGTTGTTAATTTCTTATTGGCTAATAAGGTTATAGTGTTAATGTCCCTCTATAGACTCTTCAGGTGCAGTGAACTTGGCAGGGGGAAAAAAGGATCCCTCTTATATATTTAGAGCACATGTTGAATGTTTAATAGTGTTTCATATGAAGCAGCCCCTGATGACACAGTGCTTGACATATCTGCTGAATATCTGAGTATACTACACATGTTCTTAGTCTCATCACGGAGGTTTAAAGAGAAAAATAACCCAGCGTCTTTCTGGGTTTCTTTACACTGTTGCCACGTTGTGGTTTTCAGACACCCTACGCAGGCTACAACCTCCAATTATGGAACAAGCACAGCATTACATCTGAAAGGCATAACCAGTTATATGTAGGCACACACACACACACACACACACACTTTTTTTTCTCTGTCTCACACAGACATCCTTTTTTGGGGATATTTGGGGACCTGTCATTGACTTAATGCATACACCAACCTTAGCCCCCACAACCCTAACCCAAAAACTATGTCTAAACCCTCAAACAGCTAACTTGGGTCCAATATGGTCTTCATAAAGTTGCCAGACCCCACAAATACAGTAAAATGTGTATCTAAAGTACACACACACACACACACACACACACTTAGGGGAGAGACTCTGCACATACTCTTTCCATGCTTGAGGCTCAGGACTCTGATCTTTCCAAAGGTTTCCTCCTGTGGCTTGTGTGCCAGACAGTCTGGAGAGCTTTGGAGGGGTTGGAGTTGCCTCGCCTGCTGGATGAAAAAGCCAATAACATTTGCTTTCTGTGGCACAGTAACCAGCCTCTCCTCTGCTTTCCTCCATCTCCCAGCTAACTCCCCTCCTGCTTCTCTTGAGAAGGATTACCAGCAGAAACCAGACGTTTGATCCTTCCTCGTGCTCCACCGCTGCTATATCCGTCTGACAAGGCTCTTTGCATCTCTTTCTCTTCAATACTTTTTTGTAATTTTCGCTCTGACTTCCTCTTAAAAAAAAAAAAACCCAAACAAACAAAAAGGATAAGCATTAGGGTTTGTTTTTTTTTTTTGTCTGTCTGGCTGTTTGATGTCTCAGATTTAGCAGTAGTCTACCTGGGGGCAGGAAGAGAACAGCTGGGTCACAGACGAGAGGAGTTAATTCAATTTCTTTAGGACTGGTGCATAGAAGATCACAGAGACAGGTGTGGGTAATTTGTCACTGTTTCCTAAGATAATGTAGAAGGAGTGATGCAACTGGACCATTAACTGTCACGAAGATGAGGGGTTTTCTCAGCCAATACTCCCTCTGTATCTCTGTATAAAACTCATAAATAAAAAAAAAAACATACACACCACCATGGCCCACCTCATCCGCTTAAGCTTTTTCTCTTCTTGTTTTTCCCTCCTGACAAAGCTCTTATCTCAACAGTGATTAATTACAAGGGACAGTGCCAAGAACTTTCCAATGTAATTTGCAGAGGAAGTGTAAACAGGAAGTTTGCTCCCAATACATAATATGGCTAATTGCAGCTACCGTGGGTGACAAGGACCAAAAAGAAAAGTTCTGAAAATATGATATGATGTGAAACAGGTGCTTAATTTAAACTAAGCTGTTGACGTGTTGGAGCCAAGAGAAGCCACCCTAAAAAGAATTCCACCCTCTCCATGAAGGTCGTAATTACTGGATAACAAACAGTTCTGGAAAGACCTAGCTGTAAATCATTTCTCCTGACAAAAGGTCACATCGCTTTTTAGTGCATTAAGCTGTCACTTTTTTTCATAATAATCTATTCAATAGCCTTGATGCATTACCATGCTAGGCTCTTAAAAGGGATGTGTATATTTAATACTGGGTAAAGGGAATATGACAAAGAGTATAGGAAGAGTTTGAGATGGAGAGCATTGTTTTAATCTTCGGCATTTTTGTATTTGCCTGTTTTTTTTTGAGTATTTGATTCAAATCGGGAATAAGACTTTCTGATCAAAGAATAAGTGGATTATTACAAATTACTGCTTTTGATAGCTTAAGTTTTGACCTATGTCTTTTATGTAAATAGTTTTCCCCATATTAAAAAAACTTAGCCACATTAACATTTACTTCCTCACTGAGAAGTTTGGATCTGGCCTTGAGCCTTGCCCACCACTGCAGGTCACACTAGGTTGCCAAAGGACAGATCAGAGATTATCAAGATGGTTGGCAGACTCAGGAGTTTGTTCTGTGCCACACTTGTCAACTAGAAGATGTATGCGAATGTGAGGGTCGTTGTTGGTTTAAATTGTTTGTAAGCTGGCAGTGGCTGAAACAGTGTTTGAGGTTGTGGTAATGCAAACTCTTGCTCTCTGATCTGTTATGACAAATTTGTGTTTATTTTGCCCAACCCTGCAAATTGATGAGAATGGGTCCTGAGGTTATGTGATGTATGTATCCCTGTCTGTCTGGTTCTGTTTTGCAAAGACTTCAATTAGTTCCCTGGAGTTCCAAGTTAAAAATACAGAGTCATGTTTGTTGACTTGTGATGCGTTTTGGTTTAAAAAACTATTTAAAAGTTAAAAAAACTAGATTTTTATCATTGTGGGGTCTTAATCACGTTTCAATGATTGAAGCATGGGTCACATTTCCACCTGTAATAAAGTGTCATGAGTCCAAATAATAATCCATGAATCAAGTTTGTGTTGTTAATTTAACTCATGATTGGGGTAAAATGCAAAATATTAATGCCATTGTTGGTCACAGTTAAATACGAGCATACTCTAGAGCAGTTGATGTGATCTTCGTGTGAGGCAACATGTTATATGAACTGAAAGGACCCCTGCCAGCCAATCAGAAACTGGTATTTTGCTGCAGTTAAATCACCACAGTGCTACATGGTATATACAAATTTTCAGCTGTGATCAATGTTTAAGTCTTGTGTGCAAAACGCACATTATCAGAATGTGTTTGCAAACATGAGTTGTTGGCTTTTTTCCCCAGTGTGACTGTTGTTCAGGCAGCGTTGCACAAAATCAAACTTTACAGCGTGTTTACAAGTGTGTTGTTGGGGTTTCATATTTCATTCGCTCTGGCCGAGCGCCCGGTGGAAAGCTCTCCCCTGTCCAGTGCACCACAGAATGGAAGTAAAGTGTATCTCAGTATCCAGTCCCTTAATCTGTAAATTGGTTGATTGCTGCATTGTGTGCCGTGGCAAAGCTGTGCGATGTTTGAATGATTGTTTAGCCAAGCTGCGGGTATGATGATTAAAGCAGGCCGAGCACAGTCCCAGAGCCAGTTGGGTAATTAACAGGCTGTTCTCCGTGTTAATAGCATTAGTCACCTTGGAGATAATCGCAACCATCAGGAGCGAAGGGCTGCATCCCCCTTGTGTACCTGATAGCCTCCTTAAACAAAGGCCTGACAAACATTAGGCACAAGCAAAGGTCTCAGCTTTCAGCATTAAAGACTTACAATGGAATCATTTCAGAGGGCATTTCGATAAGTGATTTCTGACATATATAAATATATATATCTATATATATATATAAATTTATATATGTCAGAAATTGTGTATCTATATACATTGTGTGTGTATATATATATATATATATATATATATATATATATATATATATATATACACACAATGTACCAGTGATGGGAAAACAATCCAATCTGATTTAAGACTGGTGGTTAGTTCATTCCGAGTTTACTTATGGATCATGTTCTTGATTGCCAGAAGTCAAAACAGATTCATCTCACAAAGCCAATTAACATTACAAAAACGAATGAGTTCCAGAGGAAGACACAAAAAAAAGTTAAATATAAAAACATTTTAGAAAACACGTTTACATCTAATATATATATATATATATATATATATACACACACACACACACACTATGGGTACAATAATGTGTCCCCTATAAGGTGATGTACATGTAAAAATCACTCTCTCATTGGTGCATAAATGGCATATATTTCATTTCTTTATGGGAAGAGAATCAGCAGTCGTAAAATGACAAAATCATTATTTGTTGACCAACTAATTGATTCATGGTGTCAGTTGTAGTAATAATACCCAGGTGTAAAGTAGACCTATGGACGCATTAGTAGCATAAGCAAAAGTAGACGTGCTCATTATGAAGGATGCATCTTATCGATCTTGTAGCTTCTTTGTGCACTCTGTTGCATCTTTGAATCCATATCAATTGATTGTATTTCATGAACCCATCATATGTTTGGTGAGGGAGTGTTATCTGCTTAGTCAATGCTCAGAAATATAACAGAATGTACTAAATGCCACAGCATTGTAGTAAATTAAGCCCCTAACACAAGTGTTTGATCACAAAGTTGTCAGCTAAGATATCTTCAGTGAGTCATTGAAAACCTAATTTCAATAACCTTCCCTTTGAAGACACATGGCACGCTGCCAGAATGTGTGTGTGTGTCTCTCTCTCTCTCTCTCTCTCTCTCTCCCCCCACAGACACACATGAACACATTGGTTCTGATGTGTAGCCAGAACTTCATGACTTGAATCCATTGCTCTGAATTTGTGATTTGTGTTAAATAACATTTTCTCTTTTCACAAACAGGGCTCATAAGTAAGTTTAAAGGCTTGCTGTAAAACGAACAAACAACCAAAAAAAAGCAACTCGTGATTTATCTGCATCTGAATTTGGTTTTAGGTTTTATAGTGGAGGAATCATGGTCTGGATCTGCCTGATATTGTTCTTTTTAGTTAAACCCTGTCAGATAAATTTGAAGTTCTAGGTGAGTGGTAATGTGTTTATAGTTTTTCTCTATGTCAAAACACGTTAATCTATATAGATTTCATTCCCTTGTTAGCTCCTCAGCCATGTGAGCTCACACCCGGAGCGTACTCGGCTCCACTAAAGGCCATTTAAGACTGTGAGACTTAATGGGCTGCGAATGTGGCCCAGTTTAGTACACAATGGATCTTTATCTAAGTAATGTTTAACTTATTTGTCTGAGTTTGTCTTGTGTAGAAAGAATGGAAAGGTAACGCTATCTCATGGGGGATCTAAATCACCGTGATCAGGCTTAAGTTGTGAGGGAAACTTGCCGTGGGGAAAGATAGATGCAGTCTTCTTCTCCCTGCTCTGATGTCATAAATTATGTGGCCATTGATCCATGGGTGTCTGTGATTGTCAACGGACCTCCTTCTCACATTCATCAAGCCTAGAGTCTGCAGCTAAGCCTCAAACAAACTCCCCTCCTGAGTCTCTGCAGGATGCCCTGTTGCTTGGATACAGCATAGATTCATATGTAATTTAAGAGTGGATGGAAGGCTGCATTATGAACCGACATGTTTTAGCGTCTTGGCCTATGTTCATCCTGGAGTAAGGTTTGAACAACAGGTGAATTCTGAAAAATACATCTACAACATCTTTTCCATCTTCAGGCTGATTCATTGAGGGCAATGAAACACAGGAAACCCACCTGGGTATCCACCCAGGTGGGTGATGATAATATTTATTACAGTCAGTTGTTGAGAAGCCGACGGCCTCCTTTTTGACAGTGGGGATGGAGAGAGTCAGTCATGCAAAGGTGAATCCTCTCTTGCACGACGCAAAGATGTCGAAAAAAGAAATGTCTAAATCTTTTGCATGTAGTTTTTATCACTTCACAGGAGAGAGGCTTTATAAATTATTACTGCTTCACAGAGAAAGGAGGAAAGCAACATTAACGGTCAGAAGAAATTGAAAAAAAAATCAGGTCAGGTACACTTAAGATGATGATAGAGAGTGCTTTTTGTTTGCTGTTGATGTCTGCTTTCTGTTGGCATCGAAAAACTTTTCCACACAAACATTTTTCCTCCTCCCTATGGTTGTCAAGCTGAGGCTACAATCTGGACAGATCCTTTTTTTTTTTTGGTTCAATAAAGAATGATTTGATTTCATATATTGAACAGGACTTAATGTTCTCCCATGTAGGGTGAGGCTTCAGACTTCCGTTGTTTCTGATCACATACTGTATGAAGTTTATTTGGGTTTACGTGTCTCCTGCTTGTTTCTCCAACTTTATAGTCTTGAACGATTGTGAAAAAATGGCAACAAATAATGCTAAAGAACTAACTCTGACTGAAAGGAGGAAATGAGGAGGAGTGTAAAGGGAAAAATACAGGAAAGGAGGAAATACAAAAGCCATTAAACACTGTAAGCATCACATTGTCGTCAGCGTACAAGCTACATAGAAATATTATATTGTTTTTTTGTCCACGTTGTTATGTCACTTAATCTCGTGATCATTGTGTGTTTTTATTGGTGTGTTCATGAAATTGACTGCTGAGGTATTAAAACATTTCCTTTTGGGGTTTCTTCGAGATTTCGTCTTCAAGTGTCACCAACTAACCCTCACTTTGAAATGAGACAAAGACCTGCAGCTTTGTGTTACATTGTTAACGTGCTGATCTTTTATATGCTGATGGTTTCACACATAACAAAACTCAAGAGATAACCAATGATCATGCGTATACAATTTAATGATAACCAATCCAGTAAGAAAAGGGTAAACCTCAGAGTAGTAGACGATATGATTCATCCATGAACCATGAATGTGCCAGATGAATTTCACCAGATAGCTGATAATGTAGACTTGCTGGGGGCACTACAGGAAATACCAGAGCTTCACCAAAGTAAATGGAATTCATCCTTTAGGGTACACATATGTAAAATTTCCCTTTCTTTTATATGCCAGAACATCCATTAGTTGTTGAGCTATTTGATCAAAGTGGTGGTCTAACTGCCACTATACATTTGCAGTATTAGTGTCAGGACAAAAATCTATAAAATAATATAGAATTTCACTATACTGGCCGACATTTTCAGGCAACCACGCAAGCTGAAAAACCTGTCCTCTCCTTTTCTCTCCGTTATCCATGAGAGCAGATCTGTGGCCATTTCTGCTTCAGTAGAGAGAGGAAAGAGCAGTACCTTGAAGACATATCACTTCTCTTTCTTTTCGCTATTTTGTTTCACTCTCCCCTGCACAAAAGCTTTTCTTCGCGTGGAGAGGGGCTTCTTTTCAGTTAGCGTCAGGTTCACTGCTTCTCTATTCTCGGAATGACCTATTATACGTCCATGTTACTGATGGCATGCAACTGTAGGTCAGCTAAGGCTTCTTTCTTCTTTATGCTGTGTGCTTCTTATCTGAAGCTCGCCCCACATGCAATTAGAGCGTGTTTTGATGAGTAGTCGGTGTAAAGGTGGGGGGGGGGGTTATTAAATTATGTTGGCAAGCTCCATGATTGTGGTGCCCCCCCCCACCCCACAGTCTGTGGTCTAAACTGAATGATCTTCCTTTGTAATGGAGATTAACCTCACTAAAAACTTACTTACCTTGTTTAACTTCCACATCTTCACACAAGCCACGTGGGCCTCGCTAACGAAGCAGCTCTGCCTCGTCTGCTGAGGCTTGTATGAGATTTAAAACCGCGGTCAATCCATGCCTCCTTACAGGCTTTTAGGGGTAATAGGATAAGATTAACACATTTGCATACTATTGCAATGCATTATTCATGCATTGTCCATTTCTCTAATTTGCCGGAGCGGGGTCTCTCTCTTCGCTGACTTAAACATCTGGGTGACCTGGAAGCAGGGCACGGGAGCCACAGCGCTCATTAATCCCCATGTGGGTGTCACCCAGCACTTGCTGCTTAAATATTTACCAGCCTGCATGGTAGAGAGGGGTGTGCATGTGCATAAATCAAATCTTTCGGTTTTTCATGCTGGGCTATTATTCCTCTGGTTCTATTGAACACAATGAATATTGTTTATTTTACGAACAGCACAGCAGGCTTGGCAACTCAGAGGAACAATTTGCTCGGATTCAAGTATTCATCAAAGCAGATATTGATTTCAAATAAGGGGATTCAGAGATCACAGACATGGAAGTCAGTCAGCTTTGAAAACAATATCTAGAGTGATTTGTGTTGCATGTTTTAAGTAGAAAAGATACCTCGTAGCAGACTGAGATACAGTAGATGTCTCATCCACCTACTTTGTTATCAGTTACACTTGTTGGTCAATGATATCACAAAGCTTTTATGTTCCCCTAAAAATGTATTGACATGAAATTGATCAATAATATTACCCTACTTTACATCATTATATATATAATATTACTTTACTACTCAGTTTAATGTAGCCAGTACCAATTAGCTCTTTTAACACTGTTATTTTTTCTATATTCATCTTATGACACAAGTTCAAATGTTATCCAAAGTCTACAGCAGCAACGCTGAGTTAATAAATCAACTCAAATTAACATTCAGTTATTTCAAAAGTGATCTCTAGATGTTTGTTTTCACTTATGATTGAACACTTTCCTTTGTAATATGAATTTTACTGCTACATCGGACATCTAAATACATTAGCTAGGATTTGTGACTGCAAAACTGCCAACAGTTGTGGTTATTTGTGCACACCGTTTGCATATGAAAAAAAAAAATCTAAGGGGTAGAGATAGCGTGAACAGTCAGATATTACGGAATAATAAAAAAATACTTAAAAGTTAATCCTGTATTATTGAACCTTCAAAGTCTCAAACATTATAGTTCAATGATTTATCATACTTCAAGTTAATATAATGGTGGAAATGCACCATATTTTGAAGTATTTAGTTGGATTATCCTTCTGTCAGGGCTCTTTCCATAGAAAATGACTTCAGTAAATGAAAAGATGAGAGCCTGTGGAAGTTCTCCAGATTGCATGAAGCCTTTAGGCTTGCTGTATATTTTCCTTTAATTATTTTCAGACTAGAATAATGGACATTTTCTGCACTGGTAGTTATGCATTTGGATGAGTTATATTCAGAAGGCTTGAGTTCTGATCACTGCCAGGCATAAATCTCTCCTTACCAGAAGGCAATCAACACTTTCAGTTGTAGGATCATTAACCAAGCCCAATGTTTACCAGATTCATTATCACCTATACCTGGTATTTGTATGTGTGTGTGTGTGTGTGTGTCAGCTGTGTATGTAGACTGTCAGAAACAGTTCAGCCAGCCTTTTCTTGCCTCACATGAGCTCTTTGTCGCTGCTGTCCAGCCTGATGAGAGGTGCCTTCCTGTTCTTCTGAAAGTGTTGAATGATTCACTGCTGCAGACACAACATGAAGGGATTCTGTAATGTCTGTCTGTGTGTGTGCGTGTGTGTGTGTGTGTGTGCGTGTGTGCGTGTTTGTGTGAGCGTGAATGAATGTGCGGCTTCCCCAGAGTTCCCAGATGGGCATCAGTCTCTTTCATTGAGTCCAGTTGTCTGACTGGCTGTCTGAGTATCTGATTGTCTCTCTGACTCACCTCAGTCTCCCTCCCCCTCCTCTCTTTGATTTCATTCCTAGATGATCTTTTTCATTGATTTCTTTAAGGCCTCCGGAAACTTTTCAAGTTAACCATCTTTGCTTTATCAGGAATCCCAACCTACAGTTGACTGCTTCTCACTTATTCTGTCTGTATGGAGATGAAAGACGCCTTCCCGTTTGAGTCTGGAACTATTTGGCCAGTGCACGAATGAAACCTGAAATAGTTTGAAATGGACAACAGTGATGCTATTTTCCTTTTTGTTATGATTTAATATATGTTTATTTAAAACAGCTTATTTCCCAAGGTAATTAAAGTGTTATCACTGCTGAGGGGAAATGAGATGAACCAAATGCAAAGTACTGTATCTGAACTCTTATCTGCACGCCCCACCTTATCCCTCCTGTGTCTGGACTCGCACAGTTGTCTTGTTTGACTGGCTTTTTGGATTTCTTTGTTCGTCAGGACAAGACGTCACGAGTCTGTGGTGTCATTGTGTTCAAAAGGTGTTAAAGTTTTGTTTTTAATTTGCATAACAGCTTTGAATCGATAGCAGTTCACTGATTCAGGAAACAGCTTCTGAGCAGATTGAACAGCACCGGCTCCTGTAGTTTCTCAGTCTAACACACCTTCTTCCTCATCTTTTGCTCTTTCTCCTCAATGGCTTGTGTCGTCTCCCAGCTTTCCTTTCCTCAACCCCACCCTTCTTCTCTGACACCAAAGAGCTGTGTTTTTGGGAAAAACAACCTACCTCTCCCACCTCTTCCTCTTCTTCCCCATCCTCCCGTGATCAACCTCAAGTTTTCCCTGCATCTCATTTCTTTAATTCGTTGTTGTTCAGGTTTCAGGAGGAAGCTGTAATTTGTTTCCCCTCAGATATCAGCATCTCGGAGTGTGTGCAGATAAGGGCCTCCCTCCCAGATGAAATATGCATAATTTCTCTCTGAGATGTAGCATACTGATACAGTACAAGGGCTTGTCAGGGATGTGGCAGGTCTTTGTTATCTGACTCTTTCCTCATTGCCACTCCTTTCCTTCCTGCTTCCTTCGCTCTCTGCACTCTCTCCTCTTCCCAGCCTTCCTCACAACAAGTCTCCCTCTTTCAAGTGGTGTTAGCTCTTGACTGAGAAGTCAAAATCAGAGCTGTTTCTCCAGACAAGCAGACAAGCCACCTTGTAAAAAGTCTTCTGCTGTAGACCAGCTGAGACCACCTGCAGGCAATATCTCTCTTTACCCTCACTTTTCCTCAGCCACTTTCTTGCTCTCTTAACCCTCTCCTTTCCTTTTGTCAACCCAAAGGGATCTGTAAAAAGTCTAATTCAGAAGTCATGTTTGCAGTGATATTTGGTTCTGATGCTTAATGCGCAGACTTAAAGGGCTTTAAAAAGACCAAAGACAATTGTAAAAGGCCATCCTGAGTGTGAGTGGCTGGTTGACACAATGTCAAATGGCCATTGTATCAACCTGCTTGAAGCAACGTGTACACTTGAACATAAAAAAACATAAAAGATTTCTTTTGTGACATGATTGGGGAAAGAAAAAAAAACATTTAGCGGACTTAAAGGACGACAGCTGCACACAAAAAGAAGTACTAATAATGTAATGGCTAAAAGCGATCAAACACCTGCATACCTTCTTCACTCACAATCAACTTTTATTGTAATGTTTTGGCTGTAAAGCCATATGTGGGAGCCAGAATATCTTTCTGTAGCTTGAAACAGCAATCCCGGAGTTCTGTAGTAATGAAACAGATTAAAGCTGTAATGAGCCAATCTGTTACTGTGAAAACGAAAAGTTTCATCTGCTGCAGTTTCGAGGAAAAAAAAAAAATCTGATTTCAATTAGCTTTTTGGAGTCGGGCTGCAAATAATGATTAGTGTAATAAAGATTCAAATAAAGGCATGCACATCTAACAGGCACAGTAACCTGCAGATGTTTGACATGATAAAACATTCTTGGTATCATAAATATTTTTGATGGTTTATTTACTGTATAAAAATGCATAAACAAGAATTACTTTAACCTTTACATTCTATCAGTTTTGAAATCAATTTTGTGCAGATTCGTTGTGTGAGATTGAACTCACAACCCTGTGAAAAATGGAGCAGTATCTATGCTCAGCCATGACTGTGTTGCAGACTTCAGTGAGGTCATTTCAGATGTGCGGTGCTCAGGGTAGCCTCATCTTAAGGAGATGACCGCAGTGTATTTATTCCCAGCCACACTCACACTCCCCCACTCCACGAGAAATAGTGTGGGTTTTTTTTCATCAAGATCATAGCAGTTCTCTATTTCTACCTGTACCTCGGCTCCTTTATCTCCAAACATACATTAGGATGTCAGACACATCCCCCCCTCCTGATTTATATCTGCAGAGCCCCTCTCTCTCTCTTTCTCTTCGTCTCCTTTTTTTCCTCTGGCTTCCAAACCACTCCAGCAAATGTTACCTTTTCATATCTGGGCAGGGGAAAAGAGGCCCCCCCCACACCACCACCACTACCACCAGTGCATGTGCGGATTTGCAGACAGGATAACCTTCGCAGGTGAACTTCAAATGTCACTCTGGCTTGCTAGCCAATTGAATTTCTTTTCGCTGGCTGGTGTGACTCTCTTACGGGGTTCGCGCCTGTGACACTGAAACCGAGCAGATGCACACGCATGAATAAGAATGAGTAAATGATGCTCTCAGGTGTGGCCAGGAGGGGCCAAAATAAAATACCACAAAATACCAGCAAGCCAGTATCAGCTGAAACTTGTCCTTTTTCTTTTTTCTTTTTTTACACAAAGCCTGGAAGCTAATTAGGATAAATGACTTAAGTGGATGATATCTCATATTATGGTTAAACACTGTGGCACATCAAACTGCGCTGAAGTTGAAATAAGAGGGATGCTCTGCAGCGTTTTTCTGTAGCCACATTTGTTGCCTCAAAGGCATTCCACCCAATGTGAAATGCGACTATGTGGGGCTTCTGGTTGTTTTACTAGTTTGATGCAGCAGCCACTACAACGATGAAATGTGTTGTCAAAGCTCTCTGCAGAATAGGCAATCAGGCATTTTGTTCAACGCGGGCCCTCGCTCGCTCGAATCTCTTTTGTGTGTTCGCTCTGCTTCCGTGGCCATCGGTTCATATCGCTCACGCTCACGAGAAATGAAAGGGCAAATCTGAGCAGCATCTGGTTTTGCATGCCAGGTAATGTGTTCTTCACACACAGAAAGATGGAGAGATGGGAGGCTGTTATTAATATTTCAACACCCCTTTACAGTCATTGGTCTGTTTCACCCATCCCTGAAGGTTTTCTCTGCATGATAGCATATTTTAGAGACTGGGACTATCAATATCCATGACCAGGGCAGTTATTATGCCATTCATAATGAGTTGTTTTTTTTTTCGACTTATTATAGCCGCCATTCCCAAACCTATTCCACCTTTCTATAGTTCAAATTTATTTAACTGATGGCCTCATAATTCTTTCTCCCATCTTCTGTGTCTCACAGTACCTCAAAGTGATCCACTAACCTGAGATAGAAATGCTTCTTTTTATTTTAGATGTCAAGATAAATGCTACAGCATCAGTGTATTTCTTAAAGGTGGTTATTGCTGGATGAATTTGGGACCTGTGACATATTCAGTGTGAGTTCAGTGTCTCCATCCAGCAAGGGCCATCTTTACAGGTCTTTGCTGGTGGTCTTTTCAGGGGTACACTTCCCGTGTGCTCTGATGTCAGGAGACATGCTCCTCTGTGGTGCTCCTTATCTGGATTCGAGAGGCAGCAAATCAGCCTCAGGAGCAGTGATCAGTCTGCTTTCCTTCTGGTGCTGACTAATCTCTCACATAGCAGGAGAGGATGATATCGAGGGTACCAATCATGAAGCAGGAAATGAAATATTTACCAAAAATTCTTTTGCATTGGCAGGGAATATTAAAAAAAACGGTGTAAGTCTTTGTTCAATCATGCTAGGAATTCAAAGCTGTTCGCAAAATTTTTTGCACAAGACTCATGTTGAACATACATTAATGTCTCCAATCTTTTTTCTTTTTTTTTGTAGTTCCTGTGTCTGAAGAACATTCGGACATTTCTCAAGGTGTGCCACGACAAGTTTGGGCTGCGCAACTGTGAGCTGTTTGACCCCTTTGACCTCTTTGATGTCAGGGACTTTGGCAAGGTGAGTAAAACGTGGGGCACGGGGACAGACTGTTCCACGTTTCAGGCCATAAAACACTCTACACTTGAGCTGACACTGTGATCAGTTAAAAAACGGTGCTGCCCGTGGGCTGTGTTCTGAATACAGTGGGAGCTTGGAGGCGTGTTGGTGCTCGTGTGGTTGATAATGAAAGATGAGAGATATTCACACATTTTGATGTTGTTTCATCAGCTGCCTAAATGTGGTTGTAAAAACACCCTTTCCATATTTTTCCTGCAGATATATTTTCAGCTAATGTTACTCTGTTGTCCCCCTATTGATATCAGTAGTAGAAGAAGCATGGACATGCTTCTGTATGCTCACATAGGCATGAGGTCTAACACCTCAGAGTCAGCAGTCTCCTGTCAGTGACGAGAGTAAAACTCAACTCTACTTTGAAAATGAACAGCCTGCTCTGAAAATAGTGTGTGAATGTGTGTGACAGCTCAACAGTGAAGGTGGTTGACTCACTGGTATATCGCCAGAGCTATGTGGGGAGACTTTTGATTGGGTTGTTCAAGGGAATTGTTTGCATTTACTAAATAATGAGGTCACTGCCTCTGGGGACTTTTTAAATCTCTCTCCAGAGGGAGGTTCGCACATCTGAGTCATTTGCTCAGCCAGCTGCCTCTGTGACCCAGACCTTGATAAGTAGCTGAAGATGGATGGATGGAATTGCAGATCTTTGGTTCTGATAAGGTTTGGGTGACAGCAATATAGTTGAAACGGGCAGTGTATGAAAACAATATATATACAATTACTACTCCTGTTTTGACATCGGTTGTAAAACAGTTAAAAGAGCTAAAAGCATGATGGTTTCTCTTCTTCTCAGGAGATTTAAAGCTCCCTGAGAAGGAGCCATTTGAAATAGAAGGAGGGGGGATTGGCTGGTAATCCACAATCGGCACACCCTGTTGGCCTGTGCTTCTGAAAGTGAATTGTTTCCCCTCACTTTCTGATCCCTTTGACTGCAGTGTGAAGTGTGTTATGATTGTGTGTTGCTACAGACAGACGGGCGGGGTAGGTGGGTTCGCAGAGTGTTGAAACAAGCAGTAATGACAATATGATTCATTCAACGGATGATGACATCTGATGCTGTCATGTTAGGATCGGCGTGGTGGGAATGTGAATACAGTACCTTCAGTATTATTTCTACTCCACGAGAGGGGATTACTCTGTAGACATGACATATGAATAAAACTGCATTATATATCACTGTCATCGATTACAAAGAGCATGTGTTTGCCGAAAGTCATCTGCTCATTTATAAAATGTTTCCAGTCTGATTCAACGTATCCACTCTTGGACTGATCAAGAGATGGAAAGAGAAAAGACCAGAGAGAAGTAAAAAAAAAAAAAAGATAAAAATAAAAAATAGACAAGGGCTCATTTGGCAGTTTGTAGATAAGCCACAAGACGATGTCTGAGAGTCAATGAGCTCATGGCGAATGGTATTAAAATCCAGCAGCAGTCAGAATCAATCACATAGGCCCTCCATATGTCAATTTGCAAATTGCTTTTGTATGGTTTCAGTGGTGGTGGGCTTGTCTCACCATTGATTTTCCATTAAGGCCAAACATCACATTATAATATATTGAACTGAGTAGATCCTTACTAATGTGACGCACATTTAAATAGTGACAATCCCTCATAAATGTTATATAAAAGGAGAGATGTTTTTTTTCCTGCACTCTACTCTCTTTTGTTACGGTGACACAAAGGTGTCTTTGTGAGCACATCTGATAGCCAACAGTGGGAATTCTTACTTTTGTCATTTATATTTGTCATAGTTTGGTATTGTTTGTCTCTTCTTTCTTTATCATCCTTTTGTCAATCCTACTTTCATGTTACACAAAGATAAAAGCAGCAGCATTGAAGAAAACATGAATTTTCCGTTTGGATATTCTGTGTGTGAACGTTTTCAGTCCTTTAATATTGCCCAATAATGTTCTGCCGTCACGCTGGATGTAAGTTGTGCAGCTGATTCTTCCCAAGATGCATCAGCTGACAGTTTTTGCTTGAACTGCTCCCATAGTGGTCACTATTAGCTAATTCTCTGAAGCAAAAATGAAGTAAAAAGCAATTATACACGATATGTACAAGCTATGTCCACATTGTCTTTCTTGTCTTAAGCTATTAAACATGAAATTGGCCTCGTCGAGTTGCTGTTAGAGCTCTTGCCATATCAGGTGATGCCGGAGGAGCCAGACACACTTTGGCTCTCTGTCTACATGGTACGTGGGATGGTAATGCATCCCTTTCAAATGGATGTTTGCTGTGTTTCCTATGTTTGTCGCCTGCTTATTTTGCAGTGGATATGGTCCAGCAGTTTAGTCAGCTTTAGAAGTCCAGATCCATTCCCGAATCAGCAGCTTTGTGCGACTTTTACCATTCTCCCATGCAACAACCTGTCTGTCCTGTCTTTTGTATGACAACTGTAGTCTGTAACAAGGTGATTGTGTTTATAGAAATTGTATTGAAATGTATTCAACAGTTGGTTGTTTTCGTCTACTGCCTTTTTAGGTGGTTTTACACAACATGAAGAAGAGGAGAAAAACAGGAAAGGAAAGGCGGAGAAGATCCAGAAAGATTGAAAAGATAGAGCTCTCAGTATGTTCCTGGTGGCACTCATCTTGAAAACAGATTCACTGTCGGGAGGAATAGATTTTTTTTTTCTTTTCTGAAAAGTGGCATTTAAACAAAGGGCTATAGGGGAGCGGGGTTGCGGGGGGCTGGCAGTAGTAAGGTACCTCTATAAACATTAATCAGCCCTTATCCAACATTCATTTCTCCACAGTGGCTGCTGGGGGGCCCGAGTTCATGTCCCTTGGCCTTTGATTGCCATCTTTCCCCCTAATGATGCTTTTTGCTATGTCACTAGCAAATGGAGACTCAGGGGCCAACTAGGCCCCGTCCTGGGGAAAAAAAAGTAATTGCCCCTTCAAAACCTCCTGTACCCTTTCCCGTGTGGATAGTATTGAAACAAATGGAGCACAGATCCTGCTCGATGTCCTTTACTGATTTTTATTTTCATTTCTTAACTCATTTCATCGAGGAATGCCCTTTGCCACAAACAGTATGAGCCAGTGTTCCCTTGTTGTGGTTTTCTTTTGCAAGGGGGAGAAACTAGCTCCACTGTTTGGTCTCCTGCACATATCACTGCACTCGTTTGCACCCAAACCCATCCCCCATCATTAGAAATTCATTATGACATCATTAAACCAATGAAATACAGCTTATTACAGTAAACCCCAGAGAACGCTTTTATTTAAACGCCTCCCTCCATCCGAACCCAACCACCTTGTTTCTTTTTTCTTCCAAACCTATTTTAATTAGGCACCAAAGGAACATTGCTGTCATTTAAATGAACATGGCAATCACTTTATTTGGCTGTTGCCATGATTAACATAATTAGCCTGCACCTGTTAGACATCTATCAACAGTTTGGTAATTTTCCGTCTGCAACTGGAGAGCAGTGAAGGAAGGAAGCTTTCTGACAGATTTGCCATCTTCATTAGGAGGAGAAAAGGCATCATCAGTTTGACGCAGACGTCGTCGCTTGCATCAGCTTCCGTCTCATCCGAACAGAGTTATGACTAAGTGGCCTGTGAAGCCGTTCACCTGACGCTCATTGACTGGATAGTACAGTGTCAAGGTGAATGGATTTTGTTTTGCGTGCTGCATTTAAAATGGAAATTGGCCCCTTGATGTGAGCTCTTTATTTGCATGAAACGGCTACGGTTCAGGTTCAACTTTTGATATTATACATGTGAATGTGAACGTTTACGCTTTATAGCTCAATTGCTGCTGAAAATGAAGTGCTAGTTTTTGCTTAAGTGAGCAACTCTGTGTTTTTTTGGATGAAATTAGATTTTTTTTTTTCTGAAATATGCTCTGCCCCACAACCTATAATCACTTAATTGTCATGTGGAATACACAAAATGCAGTTTGAAACAGATGGAGGATATGAATGGGAAGGAAACACAGTCCTCTGATTTAATTTGTACAAACTGCTCCTTCTTCAGCTTTGCTTTTTCTTTTCCTCCTTATACTCCCCCCTCCCTCTTCACTGTCCTCCTCTTCCTGCTCATTCATCTCACACCCACTCCCAGTATGAGCATGTTGCGATAAGAAAGAGGCAGCGGCGTGATTGCCACTGGTCCTCGGTGTTTGATTACCCTCTGTGCTGCTCTGAATCCCAGGCACATTGAACTCCTGCTCCCTTCATTTCCTTCCTGCCCTCTGTCGCTGAAAATAGCCAGTTGCTTAGCATCCACGCCCAGTGCTACTAACATCTGGAACGTGCCTCAGCCACAATTGGGCTGCCTGCCTGAATGCTATTTACTGAAGTGCGCTTTAACCTCAGCCCCGAGCTCTCAGCCTGGCCCTGTTCTCATTTGTTCTCACTATGTGAACATTCCCAAACATGCAAAATGTTTGCAAAAACGACCTTTGAACTTTTTTGGTTTTCAAGGTATTTACAGCCATAGGGCATGTCTCAGGAAGGCATTGATTTAGAGATAATACAGTTACTCACAGAAATTCCATCATTTAGTATTTATGAGTGGTGTTACACATATTCCAGGAGAATTTTATTATTATTGTCTTTTAAGATTTTTATGTGTTTATTAGATTAGAATCAGCAGAGGCAGAAAGGAGGCTCAAGGGGAGCAAAGGACATGCATCGAATGATCAGGCCGACCGATTTGACCAAACACATTAAACCAAAGAGCTATCAGGACACCCCTTGTGTCATGCAAGCAGAGTAAATACATGAAATTGACCAATTCTCCAGGATTATAAAAAAAATGTTGAAGAGATGTGCCTAGGCATTCTCATAAACTTTAAAGTGAACTAAATTACAGCAGATGTAGAAAAGACAGACATTGATTTGTAATTTATAGAAGAAGACCGCTTTAAGGCAAAGGTGCACCATGGGAAGTCATGCTGCATTAGCCATTCATGGAGTCTGTTTGCTTTGTAACCATGGATACAGAAAGAAATCTCACTTGTTTGATTTGATGATTGAGGCAAAATTTAGTTTCATAGACACTGTAAAAACACTTTGTTCCTGTTTGTGTTCCCTGTAAAAGACATATTGTACCATGAAAAGCCACTCTGCAGTATAGATTCACTGCGGATGATTTTGTGCGTTGTACATTGATATACACTACCAGTCAAAAGTTTCTCATTCAAATGAATAGGAAAGTGTGTCCAAACTTTTGACTGGTAGTGTGTATATATATTATTTTATTCTGGATTAACATTTTGAATAGCTGCAGGATATATAGTGATTCATGCTTGTCAGACTCAGGCTGGAGAGTGTGCAGTAAATGGGTGGAAAGAGCTTTAAGGGTCAAGCAGCCAGGGTTGCACACTGCAGTCAATGCATCCTCCTCCATTAGGAACCATGTCCTCTACAGCAGTCCTTCACTGTCAAGACCCAAGAGTTGTTTTTTTTTGTTTTTTTTTTTAAGGTAGGGTCTTTCATGTTACCTTATCCCTCCAGGGGGATAAGTTGTTGGAAGAGGTTTATTGCTAAATATGATGTTAATATTTTTCATCAGGTGTCAATGGGATAATAAGATACCTGAGCTCATTTTATTTTTAATTTAGTAATAGAAATGAGGGTAATTTCCCCAACAGGCTCACAGAAACCCTTATCTCAGCATGTAAATATGCCGTGTTCTTCAGTATTCCCTGTTTGTAGATTAAATAACCGCATTATAACCGTATACAAAGATATGAAAATTACCTTCACCTTGATGAGCTGCAACAAGAAATGCTGTTGACGTGCAATCTATCAGTGATTAATTTTTTTTTTTTATACTTACAATTGGGTGTTTTTATTGACCACTGATTATTCCTGTTGATCCAAGATCACTTCGTAGTTCTGTGGCTGCTCATCCTTCTGCCTCCCGAACTGCAAGTTTTTACACAAAGCTTCCATCAAACAATCAATAATTCATTTCAAATGCCACGGTGGTGATGATAATTTTCCTTCCATGAATTATAAATGGCAAAATTGTCCCACTCCCTGTGCTTTGAGCCCCCTCCCACCTTTCTGTTCCATTGCTCCACTCCCACGACCTCATTATTACCGCAGTTCGTTACGATGGTAGCCGCGTAAACAGGTGGTTGCTGAGCAATAGGCTGTCACTTGTGGGTGTGGCCTGTGCTGGCGGTCCTCAGCTCAGGGTTGCTTACTGTTTGGAAAACCTGCTGCAGCTGTCAAGATCACACTTTACTGCAGCAATGGGGATGAAATGTGATGGACGGTCCATACAGGTGAAGGAGCAAGAAAAAGAATTATGAAATGTCAGCATTAATCAAATAAAACTAGCAATAAGGAGAATGTGGTTGATGGATGATTACCTGATCTTTACCTGTGTAGGTGCAGATTGTGTGGTAGTCCTGCTGCATTACCTCTGCTCTGGTACTCTGTCAGCGTCTTTGATTTGTTGCCTGTCAGGTTAGATGATGGAGAGCAACAATTTTCCTGACAGCGCAAATGAGTTTTAATCCTCTCAGGATCCTGTTTGGAGCTCATTGTTTCACTTGGAAAGTCAAATGGAATTTGGGGATGAATATAATTCACTCGAATGCCATCTGGATTCCCTCCAGCTCTTCCATACCCACCTGCTCTACAGTTTCACTTTTTTGTACATGTGGATATCCCATTCAGTTTAAGCATGTTAGTGCCAAAATGAATGAATTTTAGTCCTCTGACTAGACATAACACCCTGTGAAATTTTGAGGTCTTTCATAATTACCATCTGTATTTTGTAATGATGTTGCTTGTATTTAATATAGTGGTTAATTAAATGCATATGGTGTCATATTTATAAGGTACTGCATTCTTATCTTGTTTTATGACATTACCAGGTCATGATCACCAGATGCAGAAGTCATGATGACGAGAGCACGTCTGCTCTCTCCTCCTGTGTTTCCGTTAAGTCTGCTACACTAAAGCTAGTCTACTGTTAAAAGCAAAGAACCAGCAACTTCCCACATCAATGAGCACTCTGGCCTTTCTCCCTTCCACTTCATTCTTCCTCCCCTCTGACAGCATTGTACAACAGTGTCATTTAAATGTACCCGCAGAGAGAAAGAGAGAGAGAAAGAGGAAAAGCAAAGTGATGAGCTGCGTGTAAAAATTGTTTATTGAACTTTTATATCCCGGTGAAGTCTGCGTGTTATTGTGGAAGTAATTGGTCTCCTCTGGTGTTTTTTTTTTTTTTTTTTTTTTTTGTGGCAGTTAATGTTGCTCTCTGCTGCTAGACAAGTTTGGGACAAACCCAGCGCTCAGCCCGGTTCTTTGAAGTTTCTTGGCTTCCCTGTTGTGCCGTGCGGAGTTGGGCCTACGAAGCTGCTGGGGTGCAATCCCAGCCCTCCCTCTCTTTTGGGTTCAGCGAGCGAGTGAGTGAATGGACACCGGAGGGTGTGTCCCTGTCGTTGTGGTGGGTAGTCTTTGGAGCACTGCAGGACTAAAGTAGTGGGATAAAGGAGGAAGAACCCCACCCCCACTCCCACCTCCAGCAGGAGAGTAGCTGAATTCTTTGTAGCCGGTGTGTGCTCTCATTATTTCTCTTCCCCCAGTTCCTCCCTCCGAGGCTCCACAGGCACAGCTTTGATGGACAGGTACATTCTCTGAGGAATCACTGGCATGAGAACAGAAGAAAATAACCAAAAAGAGAGTCCGTCCTCAATCATTTTTTTTATCTCATTGCGCAGGGCTTACACTGATCTGGAGCTGAAAGGCAAACCCACTCTGCTCATATATCATGCTTAGTGTAAGTTCCAATGTGCATCTCGGTGTATGATTTGGATTGTGTAATCATTTACTATATACTCTCAAACTGCACATAATTTTTGAAACCTTAATTTTACAGCCACAGCACCTTGACATTTGGCACACAGACTTCAGGTGCACTTGCAGAATCATAAACCCCGATTAAATCATAAGCGATGCCAAATGTGCAGAGAATAAAAGAAGAAGAATAAAATATTTTGTTTATTTTATGTGACACTTTTGTTTTGAAAATGAGTGTTCACCTGCAAAAACAGTAAATAGAAGATTGCACTGACTACTCTGGGAATTAAAGAGTATTGTCTGTGTTCCAGATAATTAGTTGTTTAGATGTAGCACACTGTCAGTGTTGGGCTCAGATCAGATGGATTTATAGTATTAGAAGGCTCAGTTAGGAAAAAGGGTGCTGTGCCAGTCAGCTGCATCCTACAAGTGTCAGTGGACCATGTGTTTGCTGACAATGCTGTGAGCCTGCAATCAGCGTTTGGCTCAGAGCCCGGCAGAAATATCAAGTATGTGAACATGACCATAAAGTTTCAGTTGTAATATTTCAGAAGATGAGACATTGTGTGAGACTGATATCTCAAAATGATGTCACCACTTTGTGGTTTAAATGGAATTCAACATTTTTTTTTTTTTTTTTTTTTGTGACAATGCTGGGATTGACAGTTTGAGGCGTTCTGAAAGATTATCCTTTTATTTGTGTGTGTGTGTGGCCATTGTTGGTCAACAATGCTACACAAGAGATGGAGCATCTCATGTCAGAAAAGTAAAGAGTAGTTGTGAAAGCTTGAAAGACAGCTTGAAAAGTGACAAAAAGGGACGCATCAGGGAACTGTGCCTCACTCTCACTTTTCATTGAAAAAGATTTGCTTTTCCTTAAGTTTTGTTAGGTCAAGTTCAAATTGCTAAAGCTCCAAAGTTGGCCAACATGTCATTTCTTGTTTGTGCAAAACAGGAAAGCACATTGATATTTGACACTGGACACAGTGAAAGTTGGCTTCTATACTCCAGCAAATACCTGAACCAGCTCTGGGGGTGCTATTTTAAGCACTAACACTGACCTCTGACCTCTGGGGCACAGAAGAATAACCTTTTTTTTAACCTTCCTTTATGGTCATTTGAGTGCAATAATGCTGGATCATGTGTTGACCAAAAAAAAAAAAAATCTCTGTGTCAGATGTCCACACTGGAGAAATAACCACTTCACCCAAATGGAGCATTCATTAAATTTGTTATTGCTTTTTATGCAGGATGGCACACACACACACACACAAACACACACACTTGGAGCCTGGCTCCATAAAGTATCTGTTGGTGCCCAGTGCTCCCTGATTCCTCCGATCAAAGGGCTGTAAAATGGAAATTGGACTGAATGGATAGCATGGTCTCTCATTACCCGCAGCGTATTTTATACAAAGTTGTGGCAGCACATTTGAGGGTGTTGGGGACAGACTGATAGTAAGATGCTTCAGCCCACTTACCTTTTTATGCATCCTTTTAATCCACCCTCTTCCCCCACCTCCTCCTCCATCTCTCTGGCAGATTCTGCATTGCACGGTCCCCACTACTTCATTTTCCCGCCCTTTACTCCCACCGTCCTCTCATCGTTTAACTCTTCCTCCCACCACATGTCATGGTCTCACTTGTCTTTTTCACCTCTGGTCCCTCTTGGTTACGATTTTTTTGTGTTTTCCCCGTGTGGCTGCGGCTTGTGTTCAGCATGCTGCATGGTAATTCTATACGGCTGATAAAAAGCCAGCAGCCAAAATCTTTATTGTGTGGGGCTTGGTATTTTGCCAGATGTTATAAGTGCCCCCCTGCAGCGGCCACTAAACTGATGCCCTCCACCGTATTTCTATTCATTTATTTCCCTGCAGGTTCCTCGTAGCAGGTAGTAATGATGCACAGGCCTTATGTGGCCATTGGGTTGGACTGCCTGATGTGTAGGTAAAGGTAAAACTTCCCCCATGTAACGGAACACCAGCCACTTTAGAAAAATGTTTCAAGTAAAGATTGCTATAGTAGAACATAGATGTAAAATACAATAATAGTTCTAATAAAAAAGTAGTAAGTATGAATGTATGAAATTATTCATTAGAAGATTGTGTTTTTATTTGCCACAACTTGCCTAAGATCTGTCGGAAGCTAAAGTGTCATACCTTAAGGCAAATTCTCATAATTACAGTTAAATCCAAGGTTTAAAAATATTCAATGTCATACCTACTCTTTGTTATCAAAGGTGGCAGTCATAGAGAAGCGATCGGCTTCTCTCGCTGCCCTGTTAAACTGAGCGTTTCAGGAGATCCTTTGTCCCCAGGGCAGTAAGACTGTTCAACTCCCCACCCTCCTGAATTTGAATTTAATTTAATTCAGGCACACATGCACCCACACACACACACAAACACACACACAGTCGTCCTCATTCATTTACGCATGCTGGTGCACATGTACACGCACACACATACACACCCACTACAATGGTTACGGTCTGCAATTTTAAGATTCCTTTTAACTAATTTTAAACTTTACACTTGCACTTATTTATTTTAACATATTTTATGGTATGTTCTTGTGCTGTCTATGTTGTATATTAGTTTGTGCTCTTTTGGATGAATTGGAAGTGTGGCTGTGATCTGTCCCTTTGTGATGAGCTCCCTGACATTTGAATTTCCCTTGAGGGGATGAGTAAAGTTTTACTCTACTCTTTACTCTACTGTCTGGTGGACCTATAATGGCTGCACAGTTAAAAAAAAAAAAAAAAAACCAAAAAAAAAAAAACCCTATAAGCCCAGCTGCTTATTATGACCCCATAGTTATGTTTTACTGTCAGGTGACCTCTCGCAGCTGTAGCAATTATGACGGGAGCACAGGGGGAAGTCGGATGATATATTATATGGTTCACGTAAGAAGGACGTGAACATTCAGTGTTGAAGAATTTAAAATTCTATACTGCTCAATGTGGGGTCTTGCCGAGAGACAAGGGCTTTAGCTTTCATCTTAATAGAATAAGAAGATATAATATGTGTTCAGGGCAGATTGGAGGTTACGCTGAGTGACCACTGGAGAATGATGAGTTGGGCTGAACCTATCTAGTTAGTATACCAACTTCAGTCAGACTAAAAAATGCTAGTGTTGACAGAGAGTTATTGCTTTCCATTGCCAGAGACAACTCTTGGTGAGTAAAGGAATAGCCTAATACTGACTTCATAAGAGTTTTATCGAGGCTGATAAGTAAACAGCTATTCATGCTGATGCTATATAGCAGCAGCAACTTAATTTAAAATGTTTTGCTTAACCAAGAATAATTTTCTCCAAAGCCTTAACTTCATGTCTATCACAGTTACCATCATAGCCAAGGCCCAGTAAACCTGCTGCTGTGGGGTGTTTCATCCGGAGATGCTCCTGATATTGAAAGAAAGTGAAAACAATACTGGATCAATACTGGGGAGGTTAGTTAGAGCCAAAGAACCATAGGAAATAGATGAATAGGGAATTAACAGACTACCACTGTAAGAATCTAGGACCAGCTAGCGTTAAAGACCTTACAGAAGGGTGACATTTCATCGAATCATGACAAATTGAATGGGTAATTTAGGGGGTTAAAGCTTGTGTTTCAGTTAGGGTGAAGGGCAGGTCTGGGGTTAGTTGTGTTGGTTGGATTGGATGGTTAAGGTAATAGGAAAGGGAATACATCCTGTCAATTATTGTCCTCATAAAGATAAACGAGTGTATGTATCTGTAGGTGTGCGTGCCTTACCCTCATGCTGTGGCAGCTCTGTCTCAGCTGAAATTACCAGTAGAGAGAGTGTGCCTATCTAGCTACCTGCTCATCATCCCGGAGCCAGAGCCCAGTCCTGGACAAAGCACACACAGCGGCTCCTGCCAGACACTGCATTATGGAGATTAGGGTGAAAGACTGACAAAGAGGTAGATGGAGGTGGAGGGAGATGAGAGCAGTGAGGCTTCAGGGAAGGGAAATTAGTTTGCTTCTGGATGCTCCCCTAAGGCTCTGGAAATACGGGGGAGACAGAGGGATTAGGAGAGGGAAGAAGAGGGAAAAGCATAGGAAGGTGGACAAAAAGTGAGGGACAGTAATAGACTAATCTTGTATAGAGAAGCTCACAAACTACGAAATGAATAATAATTTTTGTGATGATTTGAGTTAGTTATCCAGGAAAAATGCCAAATAATGTCTGGTCCCAGCTATCCAGATATGCTGCTTTTCTCTGGTCATATAGTTTTATAGATGTCATATTTTTCAAATTTTTTATCGCTAAAAAAAATTTATAACACTACTCTTCAAAGTAGAACAACTGTATTTCGGTCTTTTGTGGACCAACCTTTTTTGGGCAAGACCTCAGTGAGTTTAACAAGTCATCTGACTTTGCAAAATTGAGGTGGACAGACTGAGAGAGAGTGAGAAAGCAAGAGAAAAGTGGGTGAGCGGTAACCCGTAGAGGAATGAGAGGCATAGATGTGACAGAGACGAAAACACTGTCAGACAGAGGTCAAGTGTTTGACAAGAGAAACAATGTCAAACAAGAACAAAGTCTGAGGTAGAATCGGGATAAAGACAGGAAGGGACAGGCCAATTGTAGAAGAGTGAAATAAGAGCGTAAGAAAGATGAAAAATGGAGATCGGAGGAAGAAAAGAAGCGGATATAGAGT
The DNA here is from genome assembly GCA_034769265.1 of Remorina albescens. Lineage (NCBI taxonomy): Eukaryota > Metazoa > Chordata > Actinopteri > Carangiformes > Echeneidae > Remorina > Remorina albescens. The sequence continues at coordinate 11,032,702 of CM068477.1, forward strand.
GACAGTGCTGCCATTGCTGTTGTGGTGGGAGTGTGTTCACTCAGCCAGGCACCTTCGTGCCCTTTGTGATGAAGGAGAGTGGTCTCACTGCAGTCTGTGGCAGAGGAGGATAGCAAGCTAATGGCTAGACTGGGTCTGTACCAGCCTTAAAATGGCAACAATCGATAATCCCCTCAGTTCCTCCCTGAGAGCCTAAACTGCTATGATGCACATGGTGCTGAGATGTGTGTGACTGTGTGAATACCATGTATTCATATTCTCTTTATCTACCACATTAATATTTCCTTTATGGCCACTATAGTTCACAACGTGAAGATCAGGATCCTCAATAAAGGCTAACAAGTTTAATGTGATGCAAGTTAATGAGCAGGAAAATTCTTAAACTTTTGAAATACAGGATCATTATACCACATTAAGTCTCAAGATATTTTACACATGCATTCTAAGAGCGAACAAAATTTATAAGATTTAATATTATTTTCAGCCCCCAAAGCAAAATTCAGACATGTTGAGAGAGATTGACTTTGTGCAGTGTCTTTACTTGGAGATTGTAGAAATGACATGATGCAGGTGATTTGGTCTGAAAATGAGCCACAGGGCCACACCCGGCATCACGCACACACCTGCGCCGCACACACAAACAGAGAGGGAAACACCAGGACACACAGGGGAAAGAGAGACCTTGTAACAAAATGACTTGTTAGTGTAATGAAAGCTTTGGGTTGCTGTCACTGGTTATTTTTTAAAGTAGTATTTATTTTTTATTTTTTATTTTTTTTAAAGAAAAGAATCCCACCAGTTTTACATACCAACGTCTGTATATATCATGTGTTTTATCAAGTTTTTTTATTTATTTTTTTTGCTCTAGAGGAACTTGTGCGAAATAGGGACTGGTGAATAACTGGCAAATAAACTAAACATGGATTACACATTACTTCCCTTTAAAGGATCACTAGACTGAAAGGTTTTTGGTTTTGGCGACTAAAGCCAGCCCTCGATTGGTGGTCGCATTCTTGTTTGGGTTGTTTATGTGCTAGAATTTCCTCTTGGACACAGCAACAATTATTGTCAAGTTCAACCCTGGGATTTGCACTGTGCAACAAAAAAGTGCCAAGCTGTGCGCAACACTAAGAGCCAACATAAAATCGCCTGCCCACACTGCTTCAGAATGGACAGCAGAGTGTTTTTAGAAGGCCGACACACTCACACTCTCACACAGACAGTGGGGACATTGTTAGGCTGCTGGCACAGTCAAGTTTCCCGGTACAACTTGTTTCCACCCCGTCTAGAACAGTGTGACCGTTGTGTGTGTGTGTGTGTGTATGTGTGTGCGGTTGCTGCATTGTGTGGACACATGCATGCAGTGAGTAGTCACACTGGATTGTATTCATTATAGAGAGATGGTTTCAGACTATCACTCAGCTTATTTCACTGTCAACAGTAGAGTTGTGTTCAGAAATGCGATCTTTTACATTTGAGTTGAGTCACACTTTAGCACAAAAATGAGAAAATCTTAGACAAATAAAACATATTATTTACTCCTACAAAGTTGTCCAACAGATTTATTGATGGGCTAGATGTTGAATAAAACTAATCCTTAATGCCCTTGAAGTTTTTTTTTTTTTTTTATGTTTGTCTGAAGGAACACCATCCAAAACCTGAAAGTTTTTTTTTTGTGCCATGGAAACAAAGGAAACTTTGCTCCATTGAATCTCACAGCAGCAGTGGGCACATTATAAAGAAACTGAAGTAACCATGGAGCTTCCCTGAAGCCTCTGCCACACATGCACTTTTCTTTTTTTTTTTTTTTATCTTGAAATAGAACGAGACACTGTGCCTGCACTGTTCTGCTGGCAGTTTAATATATCACCACCTCCTTATGGCTTCAAGAAAATCATCTTGGTGCAGAAAAGTCTTATGGACCTTAGAGAGTTGTTTCCTCTTTCTCACAGTGTGAAAGCACCGGCATTGATCTTGCTCGTCGGGTGTCTGCGCTGCACAAGTTAGAGCCAAAGCTGAAGTGAAGAGCCGAGGCTCCTGCTCATGGAACACAGGAGGTCACACATGCACCCTCGCCCTTCAAACATAAAGTAGCTTGACTTTATTTCACTGTCTGATGTTTTATTGCTTTCGACACATCTTCATTTGACTCAAGTGACTCAGTTGACGAGAACATGATGTCTTTTAGCCTGCAGTGCTTCTATGTCAGGGAAGAACTTTGTCACAATGTGTGTCAGCCATGAGTTTATAGTGAGCTTATAGAATCAATTTAAGGGCAATGAATAGCTTGCGATTTGAAACCATTTTTGGCTATGTGTAAGAGGAAAGTGAGGCTGAGAGAAAAAGGAATTGATACTGATTTTTATCGACTGACTAGAAAGATCCTGGCGAACATTTGGTAAAAAAATATATTTTATATTGAGAGAAATGCTTCAAAAACTATTGGGTTGCCACGGACTGCGGTAAAGATGTAGATAGCTATAGCGTCACAGAGCAACTAGCGTGGTTGTAGAATTACGTTTGTTAAACACATTGACTCAACCCTTTTCTATCTAAATATTAAACATTAAAAATCTTAACTGATTTTGAAATAAAGCTAAGGTTGCCGTTTTCCTCCATAAACCACAAATGATCAAATAAGTAAAACAAATCATCAAATGCAGGTCTTTGTCCAAACCTCACAGGCTTAGTTTAGAAAACCAAAATATCTTTGCAATAAGAGTTGTGCCAACTATTTTATTTTATTTTTTTTTATGACCTCTCACATCCAAGTTGAATTTGGATCATAAGGGCCAAAGTCGGCCCTGACTCTTTCCCACCTTTCCCAGAATTTCAGTGAAAGAAAAACACACAACAAGGGAAGGAGAGTTTTTTCAGTTAAGTTTTATCTTGGCGTTCACACCTAAAAGGCCTTTAAAACACTGACTCACATAAAACCGTTGCTTTGCACACATTAATGTTTTCATTTGCACTGAACAGCGGCTTGATGTCTTTATGATACTCAGCATTTCTATGTAAAAGCAGTCACCTTATATGCTGAGGCCAAGCAGGGGGAAGTGATGAGATTTATGATGCCTGGGGAATTCAAGAGCTCTAACATCCTAACATCTCGTCTTTGAGTGTGTTGCCCTCTCTCTCTCTTGCAGCTTTGTTTTCTCTATATTCTCTGCAGCTCACCCCCTCCTTTTATCCGCTTTCTGCTCTGCTATCGTATGTGCAGCTCGACTAAAACTGGTTGAGTAAGGATTTCTTAATGATGGGTTTTTCAGGCAAGCTGAAACTCTTTATCCCTGAAAGACAGTGTCTCATATTTGTTTGTAACAACTGAATGTGGACATTGTTTTTCTACTGCTTTGTGGGAACTATGAGGATTGCACAGATCAGCACTATCAAATGAAGAGGCATCGTACTCTGATGCAGAGTCATGATGCAAGTGGATAAACTCATCTGTCTGGATGTTGAGTCAGAGGGGGAATTAGGCCAGGCTCCACCATGGCCTCGGCTATGTGGGATGCTGTTGATCAGAAGAAGCTCAGCCGTCTCTGCACCTCATTTTTGATCTCACCACACGCTCTGAAAAACCTGCTTTCCAATTTTGTTTTAGCTGGACATCATGGGCCAGTTTATTTGATGTAGAATTAATATGTAAAACTGGAGGATGGAATTTACAGGAAGTAACCTAGTTAGTTTTAAGCTTTAGGCAATGAACATTGCCACAAAAAACATTATGATTTTTTTTATGATTTTGAGATAAATGTTTCAACATAAAACACAATGAGTTCCATGGATTCATGGTGCTATTGCCAGATTTTGTCCTAAGCGTATGCTGCCTCAGCAGAAATTCAGATTCATCAGTCCAGTCTTTTAACTGTCCAGTTTTGGTGAGACTGTGCCGATTGCTGTCTCAGGTTTCTGTTTTTGGCTGACTGGAGTGGACCCCATTGTGGAAGTTGGACGTGTGTTGCATTCTGATGCTTTCCTGCTCACAGATGTAAAAAGCAGTTATCTCAGTTACTTTAGCCTTTGGCAGCTCCAACCAATCTGGGCATGTTTCTCTGACCCCTCGCATCAAAAAGATGTTTCTTTCCATTGAACATCAGCTCACTGTTATTGTTTTTCTTTACTTTCCATCGGAGTCTGATTAAAAATCTCGGAGACTGTTGTTTGAGAAAAAATCCCAGGAGATCAACTTTTAGATACATTTAATCCAGCCCACGTGGCACCATGTGGCACTTCTCATGTTGAACATTAAAGTAGATATTTGTAAGTTTTACCTTGCCAAGCCAATGTCAGAATGAACAGCTATTTACTTATAAGTTCAGAAGAAATGACTCACTGTGGCCCGGATCTGCTCTTAAGATGTAGCTACTCAGCGGGCGTGTTTTAACCTTAACTGTCCTATACTTCTGCCACATGGTTGGCTCTTTGATAAGCAGGTATGAAGGTGTTTTTAATAAAGTCCTTGTTGAATTAATATCAGCCAGTGAATCCATATGGCTCAGTTGGACGGACCATTACAATGAAGCCAGGCATCAATATTAAAACTGAGAACAGTTCTGGCTTTAGTTTGGGTTTGTATATGTTCAGATCTCCAGATCTCAAGTAATGATTTAAATTAATACATATATTTCTCTAAATTCCATGGTCGTTTATGTGGCGAATACTTACACAGCAACTTTAAATTGGCAGTCGTGTTTGACTTGTTTCCCCAGTGTGTACCGAAAAGGATCAAATACACAAAATGAGGCAGAAATTAAATTGAGAATTATGTTGACCTGAAATCCTCCCGTCACTCAGTCGGAGGGTTCTCTAATTATGACAGTGTTTCAGGATTGGGCAATGGATTAGTTACATTTACACAGTGATACGCTGCAGAGTCATGGTGTTAATAATGTCACTTGCTGTCAGCTGTTGCAGGGTGATTGCTTGGAAAAATTCTTTCTCTCCGAGGATGCTGGGTGCTGCGGAGGACAATGACACAGACCTCAGTGGCACTGACAAGAGACAAAGAGACAGCGCACGTCTCAAGCCGCTATGGATTTGCATTACCGTTTCTTCTTACTCCTCTTCACCTCTCCGTCTTCCTCCTACCCGGGGCTCCTGACCTTAATAGCAGCCTCTTTCCTGTATGACTGGGAGATATATAATCCAATAAGTGCAGCACCCTGCCTGTGGCCGGGACTGTTGCATACACACAAGTGCACAAAAAGAACACACTGTGCACACATGCTCACGCGAACAAGAGCCTGTGCAATTGCTCTTCAAGCTTACATGCAAGTGCTTTTTGAGCGGTGTGTACTTGCCGTCTCATGTGAAAGTGATGCTCATGAGAAAAAGCCCCGCAGGGAGAGGAGATGTTTTGGGGTAACTTATTTACAATTCCTTGGGCTTTTAAACTTGTGCATGGAGCCAGACGGGGGGCTGTCTTTGCCTCATGTGTCAATGCTTCTTGTCTCGGAAGGATGGCTGGCTATTTATACAACCCCTGCCCTCTGCTCTTCCGTGTTTGTGTCCCTCTTGGTTGAGGAAATTCTTAACCTCACAGAGTCCGCCAGCTCGTTCTCACAGCTTGTCGGACCCTTTTGGCATCAGCTGGGCGGTTCGATGAAGCCCCCATCCCCCATCTGCAGTCGAATAATTTGTCTCCACCTCTTTTCTGCTCTCTTCTTTTCACGTGAATGGTCTCATTTGTTAGCCCATTTTGTTTTATTTTTGTGTCAGGTTTTCTTCAAGTAAAATAAATAAATAATTAAAAATAAATAAATAAAACGGAGGGGCCCCCAAGGATTTGGTAATGCACACATTTCATCTGTCATTTCAGAAAGTCCAGAAGGTTGACCATAACTGCCTGTGTTAGATGTGAATGTAAATGCACCTCTAGAGGCACACAGAAAGGAGCAGGTGGGGAGTATAAAGGAAAGTGCAGACAAGATGAGGACAACAGCCAAAACAGATCAGAGAAATCCAAAAGAAAGGAACCCACTTCCTCTCATTCTGTCTCGTATGAATGTGATTTGCTTCAGATACACACAAAGCTTCACAGCAACAGATAAGGTCTACGGTGGGTTTTTCTTGACACAAATGAATTCAAGATCAACAAAAGCTCTGGGTTGTTTTCTGAGAATGCTACTGTTGGATGTAGCATGTAGGTTTTTGGTTTTCCTAGCACTGACAACATCTCTTCTATTGTGAGTGGGAGCTAGCTGAGACAGACAGCTTGTCACACACATATGCACATACACACACAAACAAAACAACCATGTCAGACATTTTTTCATTGAGCAAAAAAAAAAAAAAACCAAAGTGAGGTGCTTTTTCATAAATATTTAGTATTTGGTTCTTATTAAAACTAATTCTTTAAGGGTTATATTCCCAGTTTATAATGCTGATGTGGCAGCATTAGTAGCAGTGGTGAGCTTTACATCTATTGTGCTCTGACAAAAGGAAATGCCACAGTGGGACATTGGTTCAAAAAGCCTCAAAAGCAGGCGTGTGTGTGTGTGTGTGTGTGTGTGTGTGACATACACCCACACACACATATCAACATATCTGGATGCTGCAGTAATCATCAGATGCATTATTAAAACCTGCCTCTGCCTCATTTAAACTAATCTGGACTGAATTGGCCAGGTACACTTGGGAATTGATTTGTTGAGCCTGGGAGCTGTCCAATAAATTGCAATGCTAATGGCAGGACTGAACAGCCCTCTATCCCTGATAAAGGCAGATTTAATGGAGATATTTCACAGGGAATCATTTATCAGGGACTGACAGGCAGGCAGTAAGACTCCCAACCGCCCCCCCTCCCCAAAAAAAAAGACACACCCATGCACACGAGCCTTGATATGCATGGGGCATGTCCTCTCTGTCAGTGCTTCCTCCATGAGGAAGCAACTTTATCTGTCCACAAAAGATTAACTTCACTCAGTTTGCTGTGAAATTAGACCATGAAAGGGACAAGAAAAAAGCAGAACACATTCACATCAGGATGGATCTGAGCGAGTGTTTGGCACTAGTGGACCGTGAATTTGGACAGACTGAGAGGGGAGACAGGCTGTGGGCTCTTTCAGATGCTCGCAGCAATGCATTGCGAAGCAAGTCATAGATCACTGATAAAATCTGACGGTACAATCCAAAAACGATTGTGACTCAAAACAAGGAGGCATTGACATGCAGGAAGCACATGTATGTGCAGCATTAATAGCCTTCCCAACATAGCAAGGTAATTTGTAACCCTCTATTGTAAAATGTTTAGCAATATCCGTGTTGACTTGCACTATGTAACTCGTGTTTTGTTTTCCAAGCATAACAATAAAGACAGTTAAGTGTGTAATGTGATGCAGCAAAAACAGAGACGGTGTTTTCGTGTCGTAACCCCAGCTCTATGATTACACTCTAAATATCCAACTGGACTGGTAGCTCAGCCACTCGTCTTCATGTACCTACCCACCAAAGATTTGCACTTAGATTTACAAACTTTCTAAGTGCTGCCTGAATGTACTGTAGTTTGCCCCTCATTTATTTATTTATTTATTTTTATCCCTTCTTGTCCAACTGAGTTTGATCATGAACTAATTTAGTCCATAAATCTGTTGCCTTCAGCAACCACTCACCTAAATGACAGAGAGTTAAGTTTACCAGATGCAGGAAGTTTTAAAAAAAAATTGTTTTAACAGCTGCAGCTCAACAGGTCGAGCAGCCAAATCAATTACTGAGCATGCAATATTTTTGGGCTGATGTTGTGTTGACTTACCAGGAGTTTGGCCACTTTCAAATTCATTTCAAATTCCTGCATTTGTCCCAGCGAGGGGAAATTGCAATGTTGTAACAGCACATAGTAAAAAGCAAAAACAAAAATATTAATCATTAATATTAAAATATTAATAGAGTAAAAAAGAAACGGTGATAAATATATATATTAAAATAATATGCTTTAAAAAATTCTAATAAATAAATAATACATTTGGAGAATAGAGCTAATATAGAGGCATTCATATGATATCCAAGATGTATTTAGGACACTGTACGAGACTTTGTCTTATCTGTTGATAATGTTATTGTTGGAAAGCGTAATTTAGTATACGTTACTTTTTTTGTAATTCATAGATGCGAGCCAAGAAAGATGGTGGAAAAAATCTTCCTTCAAACCAGAACTCTCCTAATATGCCAATCAACCCTACAGTGATGGTCCAATATAAGTTGGCATACAACGGGCCAACTGCTGAGACTTTAGTTTGATTTTGAGATCGGTCCAGTGCACAGCAATAGATAACCCAACCAAAGCATCAAGCTAATACAGAAAGAGCAGGCTGCCTTAAATAAAATATATATACTTTTTGATACATGCACTTGAGCTTAGAGTGTAAATCTCCCACATAAAAAATAATTTAAAACTTTATGGTTTCACTGCTCACTGTAAATGGGCTCTACTATACTTCCTTAAAAAAAAAAAAAAAAAAAAAGACTTTAAAGCCCGTTTTCTAAACCTAGCAAACCCCAGTGTGGCCTTTATTCCTTGCCTCAGATTTAACGATAATGTTTCTCAAAATATGTTTATTAAGCTCTTGAGGCAATAATCAAAGTAAAAACAAAACTAATCTGAAAAAAAGTAACATAGTAAAACAGGAAATAAAAAAAGTAATGAAAGCCTTGGGGTTAAAATCTAAATGTATGAACGCCATAGAGACCTGGAGGCATCCCTTAACTCACCAGGCGGGCCACGCCATAGTTCTGGGGAGCAGCGGTATAAAGGTCAGATTAAAGTCAGTCTTGAATGTAGACGTTAAAATGTGCAGCGGTGTTGTTCCTGAGGACTTCTTTGTTGTCTATGACCTCACCTAACCACAGCCGCCACGTTCTCTTTTGTCCGTTAATACTGCTCCCTGGGGACACGACTGCTCTATCACCCTCGCTCTCTCCATCTCCTCTCTGCTCCTTCCCCCCTTCATTCATTCCTGGAAGTGGTGATTTAATGAGGAGCTTGGTCACTATGAATGACCCCCACCCCCTTCAAACATGAGTGTCTATTCATTTTTTTCCCCCTCTGTTTTCATTTTTTGTGCGTTTGTCTGGTCAGATTTTTGATTCAGCAAGCTGCACAACCTAAGCTCCCTGCTCACCTGCTGTAGTGAAGTTTGTCGGCGAAGACCCAACAACGAACGGAGATAAAACACAAGGCTCATCATTAGGAAAGTCTCTGAACTCATCCTCAGCTCGTTCTCCCTCTGCTTTCCCCTTAGAGAGTACTGAACTTAAGATATCAATAGCTGCTGTATTTCCAGGAGTTAATTTAAGCGGCGCACAAATAGCACTTTCATCAGTAAAGATGTTTGATGATGTGATTTCATGCTTAACAAAGCTAATGGGCTTGGGCCATCTGATTAATAACATCTATCTAACCTCCTGTGCTTTTCCCTCTGAAGGTAGTGGGTAGTAGTTTGTGTGTGTAGTCCAGCGGTGGCGTGGATTTGGCTATCCTGCTGCCAAGGTAATGCCCTGTAATTGGCCTTCTAATTCTGTGGGATAATGAGAGGAGAGGTGAAAGGCAAAGGCACCGCTGCTGCATTTACCTGCAGCACCAGACAATTAGTGCATGTGATGCTTATCACAGGCTGGCAGCAGACCTTATTAAATGAACCCGAAAAAAAGGATTTGTTCTCATTTTCCATTCTCCAATAGTTCACAGTCTTGTAGTGATCATTGGATAATCTGTTTGTGTCCTGAGAAGAAACACTTTAAGTATACTTCACTTCCACATTTTTATATTCTGCTAAGATCATGTACTTGTAACACATGTATCACAGACTAAACTACATGCAAAACTTTTTCTAAAAGGCAAATTAGGTTTTAGGCAAATTACCCTAACCCTTCTTTATTTTCTTTTAAATTTATTTTCTTAATTTCAACTGTCTGGCTGCATAATTCTGTCCAAACATGACTTGGCTCCAAAAGATCACTGAGTTTCTGTTGCTTATTGCACAGTTGAAGGGTTTGTTGTTACCATGGTCTCATTTTACCCTGATGACTAATGCACAGGGTACTGAGACCACACGAGTCCTGTCAGTCTTGGGTTGGGTGTCCATCCTCTGATGTAGCAGAAGGAGAAATTTACATTGAAATAATAAAATAGCATAATGTTATTACTGTACTCAATACTTACACCAAGAAATTCTACAATATTGAAGCTCTAATTGATCTCCATTTTTATATGATGCTTTGAATACAAGCATTGACCTAATGAGTAAATATTATGATAAAATGAGGAACTAGAGGTTTTTTGGCCATAAATTTGTTTACTTGCACAGAAAATCTATACGTAAGTACACCCTGACAGTACAATTCAATTATTTGATGCTGTGTGTAGACATTACATTTTGGACCACAGTGATGGATGGACCGACTAAGCTGGTTTGGCTGACATGACAAAAGCTAAAGTGACAGTTTATTTATAACGCTGCATGTATTACTGCAGGTTCCTTTAAATAATCATTGTTTTAAACCTTGGCTTCCTTGAGAGGCTGAAAATAGGCTTCCTTCACACAGCTGGTCTGTCTCTCATGAAAAGTCCACAGAGGATTCCCCTTGAGGGACTATCAGAGCCAGCCACCCTCAGCGGCCACAACCCTCTGAGGTCACTCAGCACGGGGAGAGAATGGCCTTCTTCAATTGATAGAAAACTGTCAGATACATCAGCTGATACCGGCTCCTGAAAAATTGCGAGTTACAGGTCCTAATTTAGCTGTCTTTAGCAGGCTGTTTTTTGAGGAGGATTAGAGCAGGTTAGCAGGCTTTTAGAAGAGACTGGCCGTGGCTCAAAGCTGATAGAAGAACTCTGATGGTGGGAAGTTGTGAGTCTGACAGGTCCATTCTCACTGCGGAGGCAGCAGGCCGGTGTGAACCGACAGGCGTCAGTGGTGTTCTGCCCTCTGGACAACATATGCCATGTCTGACGAGACTCCTCACATGCTGGATCGGAGTTTTACACAAAGACACACACACGTGGTCATGCAGTGGTGCACAGATGCATGCACAGGGATATTAAAACATAAAGACAGACACGCTTATATGCACATGTTCAGTCTGGTTCTGGCAGACAACAAAAATATGCATGTTAACAATTATACTTAATCTCATGCCCTGGCTCTTTCTCTTTCTCTCTCTCTGTGTGTGTGTGTGTGTGTGCGTGTGTCGCTCACATGCAGCTGCGCATTCATCTATTGATGACAGACAGACAATCAAGGACCAGAAACACTACACAATCACACTGAGAGATAAATGATTGCTGAAATCATGAATATTCTTTTTTATTTATTTTTTTATTTCATCGCTAAAGCCGCAATATGACTATTCAAATATTGTCATCCCAGATTTTCACATTTATTCAACAACATTCTGATCACAATAATAGGTCATGAAATGTAAGAAACAATTTCTATATGATATTGGAACTGATGTTTGGGCAAACTCTTAATGGATGATATTCGTTTTTGTCCTTATTTTGAGACGTTTAATGCATTCAAATATTACCAACATTTTGTGATGTTCTGATTACCTTTCTGATTTTTTGATGCCTGACATTTGGATCCAGCTACTCACTGTGTTTTGACATATGATTGTTGACATTACTCAGCTGAAACTCTTCGTTTTGTATTTATGTCATATGATGTCTTTATTATGATATAATTCAACCGTCAATCATTCAATCATGCATCATCAACCGCTTATCAATTTCTGGGTTGCGAGGGTTGCTGGAGCCAATCCCAACTCACATTGGGCGAAGGCAGGGTACACATTAAACAGGTTGCCAGTCCATCACAGGGCCAACACACTGAGACAAACAACCACTCACACTCAGACCTACAGACAATTTAGATTCACCAATTAAACCAAACATGATGTCTTTGGACGGTGGGAGGAAACCCACGTAGGCATGGTGAGAACCTGCAAACTCCACACAGAAAGGCCCCAGGCCCGGGACCCTAACCTGCGACCTTCTTATTGTGGGGCAACAGCGCTAACCACTATGCCGCTGTGCTGCATGATTGCGGACATTTAGGTAATGTATAACTTTAAACTATTTACATAGAAACCTCTCTAGTTACCAGCAGCTGAACAGCCAACAAACCTGTGTGAATTACTGTTAAGAGCAAAATAGAAGAATTGATATTTGGGAAAACTGCCAGTTTAGAAACTATAAAATTAGTAAATTACATGCTATGGGATGGCATACATGCTATGCACCGCTCATGTACTCTGATACTCAGTATTAGAACGCATGAGCATGAGTAGTTTAACCAGCCTTGGCAGCAATTAATAAGCTGCACCCCCAAAATTTTCCTTTTCAAATTGTCCATAAACAGCTTAGACTGTTGATGAAGATATTGTTCCAATGCCTTAATTTGAATTAAAATTAACTTCTGGCTCTTCAGAGCTGAATAGATATTGAAATAAAAAAAAAAAATCTTGAACACTGTTGTAAATATTTAGTTGATATTAGGTTTCATTTCATCAGTATTGCTTTGCTGGGGACTCAGAGGTTAGAACTGAAGCTTTTTGGTTCAGTTTCCCATAACCCTGAGTGTCTTTTGAGCCAAACCCTTAATCTCCCCACCTTCTCTTCGACCACAGTCTCCCTGTGATGTGAGATTTACTCCATTACGTGACATCAAATAGTTTTGGCCTCAGACAGCTTAGGATACACTGCCCAGCTCTGAACCTCTTTTTGTCTCTCACGGAACCAGCAGCTCTTTGTGGGCTTTAGGTCCACGTTTATTAAATCCATCACTTAAATGCTGATTAGATCGGATGCCCTGGGATCTGGGAGATTATGAGGACATGGAGCAGGTATCCTATCAGTGCGCGTGTGCATGAATGAATTTGTTTTGCCTCTTTATTCTGTGCCGTGTGTGCGGCTGTGATTTGTGATGCTCCTCTTGGGTAAGGATGAATAGAAATATCTCCCTGTGAAGTTATAACCTCAGGCTCAAACACAGCACAGTGGCATCATTTATGTTCCTTTATTTTATTTATATATTTTATTTATCCCAGAGAAAGAGAGCCATTGTCTGCGCAGGGCCATAAAGTGGAAATCAATGACAGGCTATAATTCGCAGCCCCAGGAAAAGATCCCGTTGGATCAATCTCCTTTGTTGCTGCCAAGGCATATAGAAGATCATATCACTGATTAGATGTTTTCATCCCTTTTCCATGGTTTCTTAATATCACGGCTGCTGATTATTTAACACATTTCTTAAAAAGAAAAAAAGGAGGGGGGAAAAAAAGGTGTTAACATTCATTCATAATGCATGAGCATGTGTGTTGTGGTTGTTTTGCAGTTTTTATGCTGCATGATAAAAGGTAAATGAAGAGGACTCATTGTCTACTTTCTTCAGACTAAATGGAGCGTCACTTCCTCACTTCCATTTCTGATTCTGTTCCCTTCAACGAGCGGAGTATTTACGGCTGGATATCAAAGCTCAAAGCACCAAGCCCTCCAATAAGACACTGAAGGTCTGGTCAGAGTTTAGTTTTTATCATATAGTTCCCGATATGAAGTGGAAAAGATTTTGGAATTTTTGACTGAATTTGTTCATCGAGCCAAATGAAAACGTGAGTAACCAACATTAATCTTTTTTTTTTTGATTTGTCCTCATAGTTTAACACCACAGTGTGTGTCAACTTTTTATGAGATTTGATGCACTTTTAGGCAGGATTCGTCAATTATTCATGATGTGATCCAACCCAGGCTGGCAGGTGACACCACACATGCATGTGGGAATTCCCTAAATATGAGTGAGACCATCACCAGGGCCCACAGTTGGGTCAGGGGCCTAGGCTAGGGTCCACCACCCTGTGTGCAGGAGTGCTTCACGCTCAAGTACATCATAAAATTCAGTTTTCCCTCTGGATTCCTGTACATCCACCACTGCCATAATAGTTTTTTTGTTTTCTTTTATCCTTTCCAGTTATTCCTGTAGGTGTGAACATACATTTCATGCCTTGGATACATGTCTAGGCCAATTGTCATGATGTCCTGTGTGTTTGACCCCTAGTCCTTGAGACACGTCACTGTCAGGGAGCAAGTACAGAGTTCTTGCTCCTAGTTTTTACTGTCTCCGGGGAAACGAGGCCGTCAAGGGTTTGTGGTTGTAGGATCCACCGAGCCCCCTTCGCCTCCTGTCACCGTGGCCTTCATCTCTCATCCTGCCTTTTTCCTCAGAGGCTCTAATGTCCCATCATCATGCCATGTGGCGTGATGGCCGTTTGTTGACAGCTGGTTTCTAATGGCTGGGCTCACACAGGAGCTGAAATTGTGTTTTCTCCTCAGAGTGTCCTTTTTCCAATGAAGCTGACAGTGCCCGCAGGCCAGCTGACTCGTAATAGGCCCCTAGCTTCATTGGTTCTTAACCCAATTGCTGCATGTCTTTGTCGAACACAGGGAATACATAAACACTTATCTGCTGTGGTGCAGCCAATACATTACACTTTAAAAAGGCTTGTGTTCCTGCTGACAGATGGCTATTGACACAGAATTTTCAAGTTGTTGCATTTTTTATCTTACACATAAAGTTTGGTTTTGGCAATCAAAGCCTCCCAAGGCTCCAAAACAGCTCTAAAAAGTTTCTGTCTTTCTCCTTTGGGTTTGAAACCAGCAGCAAAGCTTTGCAATTTGTTGAACCACTCTTGAGTTACAATGCAATTGTCCACTCACCATGTGTTTGCTCCAGACGCTTCTATTTTCAGAGAGTCGTATTAGCTGCTGCGCACATTTGTCAACATAAGATGTGCATTTTGATATATTCATTGGAAATGTGTGTGTTGTGATTAGACTACGCACACAGATGGATAGCAGAGGGAAATGCTGCCGAATGAGATGCAAACAGTTTAGAGCTTTCAAAGCTCCAAATACTCAAATTGCTTTGCTGACATTGGCATTGCTTAAATGGTCCTCATTGGATTTTGCAAACCTTTTAGAAGCACGTAACAAAGCTGGCAAACTAAAACGTTTTTGAACATAGCACAGTCAAGCTAATAGCTAAGCTTCCGTGCAGTGAGTTTGTGGAGTGAAAAAGAATGCCTGCATCATTTATCTCAGCGGTCTGCGCATCCACTGCTGGATTCATCCCTGTCGGCGGTCGACTCGGTCTCGTGTTGACTCAGGATTAACACATAAATGACCTTGTAAATGAGCCGTAATAGCGGAATAATCTCTGTGACCTATTAGACTAATACAGCAATAAAACAAACTCACACTCATATACGTTTTAATTGATTCGCTAGGGTTATTTGATTTGTTGTATGCACATTTAAAAGCCGAGGATGCAAGATAAAGACGATGATAGAGGACTTTTGAGTTCCTGTGTTGCTGTAAACGCTTTGATAAGTGTGTAATGACATTTTTTGTGTTTGGGTGTATGGCTGAGGTACAACTGTGAGTGTAGAAACCATGCACAGCATCACTAATGGCCTCAGTAAATAGCATGTTTTAGGCGGTTATGTTGATCACATTAAAGGCTTATGATCTCTGTAACATGAAGCCACAGCAGCAAAACAACAAGATGATAGAGCTGGAGAAGACGGACAGAGACAAACAGAGCTACGTTGCATCTGCTCTGAAAACAAATCAATATTTCAGTGTTTTTTACAGCACTGTGAAAAGCACATTTCTCATTTTAGAGCTTTGTTCAGAAGCAATGATATGTTAGTGTTTACCGTTACTGCTACATGAGGCTGCACATTCAGTATTTTGCCAAAGGTCTTGCACTAATGGAAACGTTGGTGGATGTTTGAATGGATGTTGTGAGGAGGGGGTTGGCTATAGTGTGACAATGTTTCCATGTCCTTTGGAGGCCATTAATTGTGAAGCTAACCAGCCATTACAAAGCAGATTATGTCACAGTAAGAGGCACTCTGCTGGACCTGTTGAGCCTTTGCAAGGCTTCAGATTTGGTTTATGTTGTCCTGATAATCAGGAAGATCTAATCAGCCACCATGCAAACTCCAAATTCACTTTATATTCCATCCTGTTTCGCCTGAGCTGCACCTTTCTAAGATTTCACTGAACAAACCTGAGCAACAAACCTGCAACAGACACAACAAATGTCTGTTTTCCTAATTATGCCTGCGAAAACAAACACACAACCACTGGGAAAAATCTGACTCTGACTGAGAATAGAAGCTTTTTTAATGCTTATTCACCGAGCAGAAAACATTAAGCGATGGAAATTTGTTCCAAACTTTGTGTTATGACATGCTGAGGTCACAGTAGTTTCACTATTTGTCATGACCTGAGCCATGACATGTCAAAAATAGCAACACCCTGGCTGACATATGGCCTAGTCTTGGGGGAAAATACTAGTTTATAAGCCTTCAGCACACACACACACACACACCCAGAAGGCTCTTTTCAAAAACAAATAGCCCATGTGTACATTTTTCCGCTTTTTGGTTGCTTCGAGTTAGTAGATTGATTTTTAAATGCATCATTTGAAGTTCCCGTCTGGGTAATGCATTTATGCAAAATAATGGGTACATACCTGTAGTACTCAGTTTCGGCTCATTAATTAAGACTCTTGTCAAAGTCAAATGATCATGTTCTTCTCATGTTAATCATCATAGTGGCTGGAAATGAGCATAAGCCACCAATCTGCAGCTGCTGAGAGCAGTGTCTTCTAAAATAATGACTCCATTAATTACCAAGCCATGTTATTGCGAGACGACGCTGTCCCTGCACCGCGTTAATTGAATGTACCAATAATGGATTTGCAGCAAAGTCAAAATGTGATAACCGCACTCTGTCGCTGACCTGCCGCGTTCACTGACATTCGGCAAGCCGAGTGTCAGATGCTGTTTTGATAAAACAGAGACAGGAGGTAGAGATCGGGTGAGGGAAGTGAAGTCAAAACTAATGATGGAGCATGGAATCAGGCCGAGATGTTTGATGGGTGTCGGCTCAGAGACTGGAAAATGGGGTGAAGGAAAGATGAAAAGGACGGAGCACAGTTTCAGGGGGAGTAGGGCGGTTCGGCAGCAAACATAACAACACAGACGATGGTGATGATGATGATCAGTGAGTCCAGATAAACAACACGGTTGTCTGCTAGCTTGAGGATTATCTAACAAATTCATTAAACAAAATGAAGGCTCAGACTGGACAAAAATGACAATATTATCGATACTCTCATCCAGCCCTCAACAGTGCTGGTTGGTGGAATTGCCTGAATGTAGTACTCTTATAAGGAGGACTGCCCCAAAACAGAAGTACGCAGTAGGGGGGTATATACAGTGTTGCATGGTAAGTTTGAGTCAGCTCATGACATCATGCCGATGTCTGCTTTAAATCGACAACCTCCAGTTCCTCTATTCTATGGATTGTGCGGGGGGGGCATTTTTCCTGGTGAAGGTGTGCTCGTTGGCGCCTTTACAGCCATTAGTGCATTCGGTACAGGCGCTAATGGAGTGGCCGGCCCACTGCTTCTCTGCAGGCCCTGGTTCTACAGTTTTTCAAATCCGCCATCTCTGTCTTACTGTTTTTTTTATATTCCATCTCTCTCTCTCTCTCTCTCCCTTTTTTGTCAACCCATCTTATTCTCATTAATGCCAGATTTGGTACAGATTTGTTTGTTTGGACCACATGACAGCTGTCAAATGTCAAAAGTCAAAGTCAGCTTATGAATGCCAATGGCGATTGCAAGTTTCACACAAGTATATGACAGGATTAAAGGATGATACAAAAGGTCGGCGGTCGTCTTCATTGTGACATCTTCGTCAATGTTGTGCAAATATACTAAAATGTCAAATTCAGTCTTCACGTATTACACAGAGTCTGGGATGCAACTTGCAACCTGACTGGTTGGTGTAGGTATACACTTGTGGAGGAGTATTACTAGATCTTATCTGACAGGAGCATCCTTTCTGTTACCCTGGCAGAGAGTAACTTTAAGCCTCCATCCTCTCTCCTGCCTTTTTTTTTTTTTGTCGTCTCCTGTCTGTCAGCTTATAACTGAATCGATTGCTGAGGGTGTGTTAGATGCAGAGTGTGTCGGGTCTCCAGTCACTCACACTGAGATGAATGTTAATCGATGTGATGTGCGGTGGAGGAAACACATCAAAATCTGCTGTGTCTGCCATGTTTTTTTTTGTTTTGTTCAACACACGTGAGCCTCCAGTGATAGAAACCCTGCTCCACATCACAGTGAGACACTGCTGTCTGCTAGCACACAGTAGCAACAGGTTAGTGCCCTTTCTACCGAATAGTGAGAGGTTGGCAACTGCTTTTCCTCCACACGGTAGGGGTTAATCCGAAGGCTGCGCCATCTTTGCCCCCCCCCTCCTAAAAAACCCAATGATTTTCCTCCAGCTGAGCCTCTGAACCTGTTGATGCATTCAAGGACACACCAGCATACAAGGTTAAGGTTGGCAGCCTCTTTCAGCACAATAAACAAATGAACAGAATTCACTGTTCGTATAATTTCCCAAACACATTGCTCATGCAACATGCAACAAGAAGGTTGTGATTCGATTCCCGGGCCTGGGGCCTTTCTGTAAGGAGTTTGAATGTTCTCCCCGTGGTTGCGTGGGTGGCTCCAGCTCCCCCCATGACCTGGAAACAGATAAGCAGTAGAAGATGAATGAATGAATCACATTAAACATTCCATTTCCTAATTCTTCTTTAGGACTATTTAATTCTTTTCTCATCTTTTATGTATTCATTTATCTTTACTAGTCGTACTGATGTTTTGTTTTTGTTTTATTTATTAATCTATGGAAACCTAATAAGGTCATTAATTGATTTAAAAAAATGCAACAAGAATTTGCTTTGCTATTGTCTCATATAGAGGTGAAAGCTTAATCTTGATTTATTCTTATTTTTTGATTTCATCTAACTGGAAGTGAGATTCATATTTTTATGCTGCTTTGACTTTTTTTTTTTTTGTTGTTGTTCATTATTTATTCCTAGATGCTATACATTACCTGAGTGTATTAATTTGGTAGTTCACTCGCTGCCTTAGCTTGTCTCTCCTCCTGTTTCTCTGCCTGCAGACAAGTCTGTTCCCGTGGGTTGAATGTAACTCCACTGTCTTCCACTGCAGTTGGTAATTGGGATTCATTTTCTACTCAGGTGGAGAATTGGTATCTAAGTATAGAAACTTTTAATGACACGCTCTACCTGAGGCCTGCAAGCTGCCAACCACTGGTCTTAAACAGTGATCTATTTAATAATATATGGGCGGCTTTAGCAGAAACCACTACAGATCCTAAAAGGTAACGTAGCAGTTTGATTAGCAGTCTTATGTCCATTTTCTGCTCATTATCACCCTTCAGTAATTAATTTCCTCTGAAACATATGATGGTCGGATAACTCCT
Source organism: Remorina albescens (assembly GCA_034769265.1). Lineage (NCBI taxonomy): Eukaryota > Metazoa > Chordata > Actinopteri > Carangiformes > Echeneidae > Remorina > Remorina albescens. The sequence continues at coordinate 11,052,067 of CM068477.1, forward strand.
TTTGCTGCACTTTGCTGACTCACCACTTTCCCAGCTAAAGTTAAAGTCTAATAATGTGGGTAAACTACGTAAGGAATGAGTTTTAATTATCGTTTTTGCTTGGAGCTGCTTTACAAGCAGCAGCAATAACATACTATGCCTCTGTTAATGATAAATGATGATTAGTCTCAGCTACTTTTCAAGATGATTTTTTTTTTTTTTTTTTAAACAGGATATCAGAACACAAGGAAAGAAATGGCTGTCTAGACAGTAGGCTACCCTTGTTAAAATTTACAGGATGCTCTCAGGGCAGAATTTGCAATTAGTACTTTATTACCTCAGATATGCAAAACTACTTTATGGAGCTTTAAATCAGAGACACAGATGATATTATAATGTCTTTCGATCATTCTCTTTTTGTTTCAGAGAGAGTATCCGTCTCCCTTTCATTTTCTTCTTTTTATTTCTGGCTCATTTGATTTTCATCTGACTAACCCGTCTCTTCCTGTGTACTACTTCTTCAAGGACTTAATCAATCATAGATCAGTGATAAAGTCACAATTCTTTAGTCCCAATACAAATCCATATTTCACCTCCTCTGCTCCCTCTAAGTATCAGTCTGAAGAAGATCAGTCTCCGTAAGGCAGTCAGTCCTCCAGGGTAACTTCCCACCATGCAGTTCCATCAAAAACACTTGCAACTCAGAGACATTTTTGTCTCAGTTGTGTTTAGCAGCTCTCATATGACTCATTTGACTGAACCCCACCTCTTTCAAACAGACAATATTTTCATCCGGTGTGAATTTATTGAAGGAGCATGTTTTTCATTTGATCCTTAATCAAAGCAGAGGTGACAGCGTGAATGTCATCACACAGTGGAGACAAAAGAGGCCCTGACTGCTGCAGTATGGCCCGGGTCATTAATGGATGCTAATATAATCTAAAAGCAATGGACCCAATGGGAGACGGCAGAGAAATGAGTTTGCGCCGTGTTTGATGCTGGCACTTTTCAGCTTCATTACCCACCACTGTTACAACTGGTGCCTATGTGGATCAGTGCTCATGTCTCTGGGCCATCATTAATATCCCATAGTACAGGTTTTTACAAAGGTATTAAGAAATTACTGTGGCAGAATAGATTTCACTTTACAAGTGCTTGTGGAAAATGGATTGTTGTTCCTTTGTGTGGGTCAGAGTAGCTACTTTTGATAGTCAACTCATTTATCTAGTAAAAATGCCAATCATTCTTTTCCACTGTATTTAATAAAGGGTGGTGGTGGTGACACTCAATAAGTAAACTGGGTAAAAGCTGGTTTAGAAGAGTGTTTAGAGCCTGTTTCACAATTGAAATAACAGTTCAGTCCGTATGATGGCGTGTAACATACATTTTTAGGTTTCTGACATTACTACACTTTTCATTAGATCCTTTGGAAATTTCGGAGATATTGCGGTATTCCATCCTGGCTGAACAATAGGACTTATATGGTGTCATAGTTCTACTGAGGTGAGTTTTAGTTGCATATTCACTCTCATTTTGTCTCTGACTACCAGTGACCGTTCACACTGACGCTTGTCAGGAAGCACACAGTGGTCTTGTTGCACTGTGTTGGCTGCTGCGGCTGAGAAAGATGCAGAGAGAGACACTTGGCCCAAACAATGAGCTGAGGGGAGGTGCAGTGTTTTCTAAAATTTCTGTGTGTTTGCATACCAAAAGCAACTCCGAGTCACGTGTATTCATACAGTATGGTCACTGATATCAGATATTACAGCTTTTTGGTTCTATTGTCCTATTAATTGAATTTTTCTAATAGGGTAAATCATTATATTGTTTTAAACTTGATTACTCCTGTTTCTTATGTTTTCAATAAAGAAATGTATCAGTATGAAAAACTTATTCTTAATAACTTATTTTACATTTATCATGCATCAGGTTTTAGGTGACATAAGGTAGCAGCACTCATGATATAGGACCATACAATATATGCCAGATGTTTTGCTTCTTTTGATCTGTTAAATCTGATGATAATTAGAAATTATTGCCAAGGAATAGAAAAACCAAACACTTTGAGATGTTTTCCCGTGACTAAACCTGTTTTCTTTTGAATGTTTTGCTATTTTGTTATTTTTGCTCAAATATTTTTAAAAGGGCATTTCAGGGTTTTGACCTGGATCTGATGAGGGACATGAGATGAGCATTATTCCACACTGCGGGTATAATCATCACTCCAGGAAAAGATTTTAATGGTTTGTCAGTGAACCGCAGGTGTAAAACAGGCCACTCACAACAGCTACTGACGTGCACTGCTGGATTCACATTACATATAATGTTAGAGACAGTAAGACCTAATGAACCGCTGCAGTCAGATGTAATGCAGCATAGAGGACAGGATGTGACATCAACCAAACACAGCCATGGAGCTAATGCAGCATCCCATCATCACATCAGACACACAGCGTATCAGATGAGTCACGAGACAGTTTGAGGGACATCAGACTGGAAAGAGACAGAAAGAAAAACTGACCACTTTGCTGAATTATTACGAGTCAGATATATAGATGTATTTTTTTCATGATGCTCAAAATTTTGAAAAAAAGACAAACCGTCATTTTGGCTATTTTCATTTTTTGTTTCGATGGAAATGGAAAATAGACTTTCATTTAACCCTCACAAAGAAGTAATAGAAAAAGGGAGGTGGAAGAGAGCACCACATTTTTTCATTTGCTGGACAGAATTTTTTTGGCAAGAAAGTGCTTCCTGCACTGTTTTGCCCTGAAGGCAGTACTGCGCATCTGTGGCAGCGTGCCAGCATGCAGCAGAATGATGCCGTCGCCACCCTCATCGGAAGCTTACTTGATTGAGGTTGATGCAAGGTGGTGACATGCAACGAATCAATCACCACTTGCTGTGATTATTCAAAGCCCTTCCTTTAATTTTTCATCGCTTTTCTTTCATCTTTTGTCAGAGTTGAACTGGGCCACCGTTTTGTGACATTTCAAACATTATCTCTCATTCCTCTGCCTCTGCTGAGGTGGTGTATATGCCAGGCAGCAACGAGTGGTTGCATGGCCTCACGGTGTCTGTGTTTTTAATGACCTCTTCTCACTGTGGCTAATTGAGCCCTGCAGTGTGTGGGCAAAGCTGCAGACTATAATAATATCAGGATCAGACCTGAAAGACACGCAAGACACGCAAACACACACAGGTCTCGAGTTGGTGGTCCTGTGTTGCGGTTACCCTTTGTTTTTTGTCGCAGAGTTATTTATATCTAAAGATCAAAATGTTAATGTGAATTATTAATGCTTGTCAAACTTGGATTCACTACTCACGAACGTTCTCCATACTAAATCCAGTGAGAGTGCTCCAGGTTAGCCCCCCTGACATCCACCTCTGGACGGTAGACAACAGAGCTGTGACCTGTCAAGGTGGTGAACAGTGTCCCATATGGAGCCTCGTCAGCTCGAAAGTCCACATGTCCCCCACGCTGCCTCCCTTTGGGATTACTTGAAAGTCACTCGGTGCCCCAAAGCTTCCTGGAAACTGTTAGAGACCAGAAATCTTGACTTCTATATAAAATGCCATTTTCAATTGTAAATATCTAAACAGTAAATAGATAGTATAATTATGACAGTTTTCAGGATATAAACAGCATATGAGTGTCTCGGGAAAGTGAGTATTTCCACTTCCTTTTCACTCATCTGCCCCTTGTTGCTTCAGTTTTACATACCAAAGCAGCTCTCCTCCTGCTGGCAACAGCTCCTCTATTTGCACAATTCATGATGAAAATATTTTTGGAGACAGTGAGTCCTATTTGTGACCATTTTGAGCTAAATGATGTGGATTCAGATGGAGCTGCTGGTGCATTTCATCACGGCAACCTGAGAACAACCGTCTGTAAGTGTGTTGAAAATTCCATTTAAATCTTTTGAGAGCATTTATTACCGGCTTGTAGATTCATTGTCAGTGGTTGTAAAGGTAAAAGGCAACATGATTGCTGTTAGATTGCTACCCTTTTCGGAGTATTTTGCAAATCTGAGGGATAATCCAAATTTCTTTATCTATTTTGGGTTACTGGCTGTGCAAAAAGATGCAAGAGAGCTGAAGAAAATGATTTAGTAAATCCATCAGCCAATCAGCAGAAAGTTAACTGACTGTGTCTGTGTTTTTGGACTTGATCAGACAAAACCAAACTTGGACTCTCAGAAATTGTCATTGGCATAGACTGATTAATAAATGATAACATAACATAACATCTTTTTGAATTCATATTTAACACTAACCCCGAAAAAATCCATTAAACCATATCAGGCTTTTTGGAAGGGCAGTTCAATGTCAGCGCCAGAATTCAAAATAGTTTTACTAATCTTGATGAAATGGCGAAAATAGAAGCCCAAAAAAGGTCTGTTACCTTCTGTGTTTCATCTTTCTTCTACACCATGAGCTAAAAACTCGTCCTGTATGTATCCACACTGAGTGTTATGAAAGCTTCAGGCCTTATTACAATGTAATTGTCAAAGTCAGACTTTGATTGTACCTCTCAGAGTTAACACACAAACATCTAAAATAGATACAGTGTTGTCATGTCACCCATTTCATTGATTCTAAACTGCCGTGTCCTGTTTTTTGAATCCAGCTCAAGCTTGCTGCACGTGGCGTAGAGTCAGTTGCAGGAGAATTGGAGTGACAGGCAAGAATACAGTATTAGTGTAATACTGACCCCGCCACAGCTGAGATCATTAAGAGGTAATCCCTTTAAAGTTGGAAGAGGCAGTAAAGGGCCATCCAGAGAAGTGCAGGAATTTGCTATTCAACAGAATTTCCTTGGGGATCGGCGATATCCAAAGCTTTCAGTGGTGTGGTATGGTGAATTAATATGATTTGTCTGTTTTTTGTTTTATTTTAAATGGAAAACTTAAATGTCTTTTAGTGACCGTGTGGAGGACAAAGTGGCTTAGGTAAAAAGGTAGAGCTTTTGTAGATCAGACGCAGAAATAGCCATTGTCAGAATGAATAATTTCCCATATGAAATGGTTCATCCCATAAGACCTCCTGGAATAGTGAGAGTTTATTGCGTGGTGGGCTATCATTACTGATTCACTATAGATAGTCCTGGAATCCCTTATAGACCTGGCTAGCCTACTTTCGGCTCCTCAGCAGATGTGGCAGCAGAGTTAAATGGATTTTGCTCGTATCCCTGATGGTTTGACCTGTTTGTTTATACCTGTGCAGGATTATTGCTGTATGTTTTGTTTTTTTTTTTGTCTATATGAGTGTGACCTTGGTGCAAGGCAGTGTTGTTTTGAGTCCCACCTGGGGAAAACTTCCTTCCATATATTAGCTCAGGGATGTTAAAGGTGAAAATCTTTATCCTCCTGCCCTTTTCACCTTTAATCCCAAACGCGCTGCACTCTCTGTGTTAAAGCCCACGTTTTTGTCCTGGAATGAGTGTTTGTGTGTTAACCTATGTATGTTTTTCTTTTTTTGTGTATGTGTGTATTGGATTCCAGCAGGACAGGAATCCAACTGCCCCTCCCACCAACGTGAGACAACTACTTCTATTTGTATGCCCCAGTTAGTTGCTCCTCTGCCCACCACCATCCCTTCCCACAGCCCGACTCCCCACCTTCTATTTACGAGTAATGAAAAGCAAAGCCAATTTTTATCACCTGCCACTGTTATTCATCATTCAAGTAGTGACATTCGATTAGTATTGAAGGAGTTGAGGAATACAGAACATTTCCCTTCCTCTAAGACCGAAAGTCTTTATTTTCTATAACAAACAGTCCAAACACTGGAACGAGTTCAGAGACAGAGCAGAACGCTCGATCTGTGTTTTGGTTCTCTGCACCTAATCACCTCCAAACCCCTGACAGTCGAAATTCTTATCACAAAAAACACAGCATGTGACACACCCACAGCACGCAGCTCGTACGCCAGACCTTTCTATGAGCACAGACATGCCCTCTGACAAACCTTCGTCCTCCCAATCCGTCCTTCCACACCTTAATGAGGAAGCTCATTATGGACAAACAAGCCACTGCTCCCCTGAATAAGCAACTAGGATGGCTCGGCTGTTAAGCTGAGTGAGGAGCCGCCAGCTGAATATTTTATTGATCTTGCGAGTCCAGCTGTTAATGTGTCTTGTGTACCCATGTCATTAATATAGTGTGTGTAGAACAAAGCTCTGTGTCCTTTGAGTTCATCAGGTTTCAATACTTGTTTAGTAGATGATTTCGCTGTGCTGTTTGCTCCTCTGGGGTCAAGAGGGCGTGTTTATAAAAGAGGGCGTGTTTATATTTAAATCAAGTTTATGATCTATGCCAATATGTTTGTTTTTATGTTTGTGTGTGCGTGTGTGTGTGTGTGTGTGTGTGTGTGTGTGTGTGTGAGAGACTGTCCTTGCCCCTCCTGCACTGCAGATTATCTCAGTGTGCTAAAACTAATCCCATAGTACGTCCCATATGGACAGACTCCTTCAATTTAGGAAACATTACATAATTCAAAATCAATTAAAAAAACACATTATATTACTTGTATATGAAAAATTATACAATAATAATAATAATAAACACTGAGATAATCTGAATAAACCCATTATCCACACAGATGGTCCTAATATATAAAATATCAAAAAATATATGTACAATACATAGTTTTTATAGATTTTTGACAATGCTTCATTTGCTGATCGATGAAACACATTCAAATGATATAGTTGTGCTACTTTTTCAACATACAGGCTAGAATGCTCATTCACTCTAACAACTGACAACATCGTTGAAACAATGATCCTGTACGTCAACATGTGTTAATAATTCATCTGTACTCGTCAGGGAATTGAAATAAGAGATATCACATCAGTGTATGACCAATATGATTGGCACGTGGCTCCGGCAGAGTGAATGAGATATTAATCAGACACAGTCTTGTGTAACTGAGGACGTTTCAAAGAAAACTCATATTTAGTCATTCTGACTTGTGAATTTTTGGCATTTTGTTTTTAGGCGTGTTTCTTCATTGCGTTGGGGTTATGGGTCCCTAATAGGATGATCTCAAGAGAAAGAATGCTGCTCAGTCATAATATCTCCTCTGCCAAATGTAGTTATCTACTTTTCACCCTATGAACCTTCATTTTGATCTGACATGAAAACCCATATGATGCATTCTCTGATGCATTTTAGTAGCTCTCTGCCAGTGTCCACATAAAACAAGGTGCAGCAGTTGTTTCCAGAGAGTTCAGCGATGCTGCAGCGGTCGGGACGTACTTCTTAGCCCCTCCATCCTTTTTTGACATATGGCACTTGGCCTTTCCCTTTGTCCTCACTTCTCAACAGAATTGAGTACATGATGTTATATTCTGCTCATCCCCACGTGACCTTTAGGTATGACATTTAATACATTTAACGCTTTCTGTCTGTCTTTGGAATTTGTGGAACGTAATATAAATGCAAAACGTGCCCTGTGGGAAAAATTGTTGCACACACTAGTAAACAGTGATGATGAGGTTTACACAGCTTGACATGAAGTCATAAATGCGTTGGTTCATCAACATTGTGGTTATTTTTTTCCATGTGTGTGTAGGTTGTGGCATATGATTTCATGTGCAGTTTTTGTTCGTAATTCTGTGAGCCCCAGCTCCAGTTATTTCATCTTCCGCTTCTGCTTTCTGCTCAATAAACAGTCAGCGCTCTTAGCAGAAGAAACAGAATTCCATTGACACCATTTTCTGAATTATATATATTTTATTTGAAAACTTTTTATCCAACAGTCCCCTGAGCCAGAACGCTTTTGATAACATACAGTTGGAAAAAGAAAATGCAAGAACCTCAGGGTGCAAAAGCAATCTGTGAAGGAGTTTCCACACCTGTAGGACTATCTTTGTTCTGTTTCCTTGTACATTTGAAGTCCTGATTGAAAATACCATTAGGTTTAGTATGTGCGTTCCTCAGTAGTAGTCAGTATTAGTTCTTTCATTGAAGTTGTCAGCTTTAAATAGAATTCAATGTAGATGACAAGTGGCAATAATAATAATAATAATCCAGTTTTCCTTTTTGGTGCCAAAAGAACCATGACAAGAAAGTAATTACCAAGGTGTGTTTGCATATATTGTGCAGTCGCACTCGTGAGCTGTTTATACATGAGCTTGGTTTATAATGCAGAGGTGTGCTAAAGCTGAGGTCAGGCCAGCTAATGAAGTTTCCCCCTATAATATAATTAATTACAGCACTTATCTGACCAGACAAAACCCAGCTCAATGGATTACATTAGGATGCAACATCTTGGTCCTGGATGACCAGTAGGGAAATGGATCCTGATTATCTTGCTGTTAGAACAACTGGGGCACATACACACACACAAAAACATCACCTTAATTCAGATCAGTTCATGGGATGGCTCACGTCCTGACAAGATCCAGTACTGTGACGACTGCACCTAACGGACTGTGAAAAAGGACATAAAGAGGCTATAAGTTTACTTTGTTTTTAATGGAATTAAGGAGAAAATTTTACACACAACACAAACAGACCTGAAAAGACAATGAATCTACTCTTAAAGGACTGCACAGACACAAGAAGGAAATGCAAAGGAGAATGGAGTTCTTGAGAATGTTTTGACGTCTGTATAGTTGTGACATCCCCTGCTTGTGTAGTTTGACTGAATACAGATTAGGCATATATTATATATGTATGTTAAACTCATATGTGTCATATTTTGCTCTTTTTGTTTAAAGTGTTGCTATGTATAAGAGGACATATTTTGTTATTTAAAAACCATCTTAGTGTTGTTTCACACCTCCTCTAGATCTTTTGGTGTATGTGGCCATGGCTCGAAGCATGGCTGAGAGAGGTACCAGATATGTTGTGGCATCACAAAGGTATAGAAGTCATGATGGTGGTTTTAAGTGTTACGGGAGCTTTAGTTCACCAGCAATGTATGTGCTCACCATTTATGCTTATGTCACAACCTTGAGTTAGACTGGTGCCACTTCCTCAGTTCCTCTCTTTGATCCCCTTCTTTCTGCCGATGATATTATCTCATGCATCATAACTGTAAATGTGTTTCTCAAGCTATCAAACACTAAAATTTGCTACTCCTTTAGTATCCCCTTGCTTTTTTTAACGTTGACTTTGTATGCAGTTGCACCACTTGTAAAATCAACTTCTTCATCACAGCTGTTGTTTTCCATCATCATTTTAGTCACATCCCATTGCTCACATATCCCCTGACAGTTAGTAGCTCAGAAACATATCGCATAGTCCCTGCGAGACCCCGCCAGCTCTGACATGACAGCTTATGAGGTGTGATATTTGGAGGTTTAATACTGTACTTCTGACAGTGTTTGGCTTAGCAACCAATGGCAGCTTCTCTTGGTGGCAACCACCGCCTGTCTGTGAAAATGCAATACCATGTTTTTCTTTTTTCTCTTCCATTCCCTTGATAAGAGACATGAGCATCTTTATCTCCCCTTGGACCGACATTTTCCATATTCCTTCACTAAATTACTTCCTCTGCCTCTGTGACGGAGAAGTAAAGGAAAATGATAAGTCTGACAGTGTCAGTATAGAATTTATATACTGTATAAATGGCAGTTTTTAATCGGATCCTTTCAAACAGAGGCTTCTGACAGACTAGAGGAATGACTCTAGAGTCCTGTAAGAGCCGATAGGAGGAGATGAATCTGGACAAGAGGGGACCATATACCTACGGTTTTCATCATCTGTTATTATGCCGCATAGCTCTCAATAACCTGTGTGTTTTGGTTCAATAGGTATATAATGCACTTTATATGGACGGATGGAGGACTAAAGAACGGTAAACAAAATAGTCCCAGTGCGGTTCAACTGTAGCGCCTGCAGGACTGGGAAAAGGAAAAGTGTATATTTATCAAATACAGGGACAGGAAGGACAATTATATAAGACACGTAGAGTTCCTTTGAACTAACCTTTCAATATAACACAAGGGTTCAACAAGACCACAAACTAACACCTCTGGAATTACTCAAAATGACTATACACCCTTTGAAAACAAACATTATATGATTTATTACAGGACTGCATCTGTTTTGCCCAATAAACTGGCTACTGAGTGTGTATAAACAGTTTCAAAGCAGTTCTCAAGATGAAGCCATGGACTAACTTTAAGGAACATGTGTGAAGCAAATTAAATTGAAATCTTCTGAAATGGCTTAATTCATTGCTGGAGGACTAAATGACTAAATCTCTATGGACTTATATAGGATGATCACTACATTTCTCAGTATGTGATCTATTCACTAGACTGATGATGCCATCATTAGCCCATACACCCCAGATACAGCACCAACTACACTGCTCTGCTGCTGTCAGTGCCAAGTAGTGTGTTATACAGATATAAAGTTAAAAGCAGTGAGTTTTTACTGTGATGTTTTCTTGCTGCTTGAGGGAGGCAGCACAGTTCCCCTCTGTAACTTTGAAACTGAAATATTTTCTGTTAACTTGCAGTCATTGCACACACACACAGACTCACAAACACTGGAAAACAAGCAAAGCTGAAAGCTTAGTTAAATGAACAATAGTCACGGTGCGGCATTTCTCCCTCTCGCACTCAATATCCGACTGCTGCTCAGCAATTTTGGATCTATGGTGCATTTAAGTCATCGGACCACACGCGATATAAATGTGTCTTTTTTTCTAATGTGCATGCCCAGAGGCACGCCTGACAGGACACTGTGAATGACTAAGCACACAAAACTCTCATCTGTTTGCACATAGTCTTAATTTATTTATTTTTTATATTGGGGGGGGGAATTAATTCAACTAATCAATTTGACGTCACCACACCAAAAATCTAATCCTATTTCCAGTTGAAAAGCTCCTTCCTGACAGCTTAAGTGTAATAATTTATGCGACTCTGGTAGCCTGTAAACAAGTCAGGTGGCGTAAATGAAATACAAGCCTAACGTCTCAGGGTTGAACCATTTTGTCAAACTGTGTTGTCTTATGTAGCACAAATGAGTTTGGCTGCTGCGAAGCGGGGAGAGTGTGCACTTCATCAAAGGTAGAGTGGGGGCAAAGCTTGTGTGTGGGTGTGTGTTAAAAGCAGGCGTGTTTTGTTTTGTTTTGGTTTTTTTTTGTCTATCATTCATTGTCTTTAGTTTTCCCCTTCCTGATTACACATTTTGAAACCGTTTGGATTCAATCTGTATGATGCATCAAAGTGAAACCTAATCCAGTAAAAAAAAAAAAAAAAAAAAGATATTTTTTTATGACCATTTCTCAGATATGGTTCTAACATATGTCAGGAATGTTATGTCTGATTTATTATTATTAGTTGTCTCTGTATATTTTGCACAGACTCACAATTTCAACATCAGGAGTGCAGGCTCAGGGTGTTGAGGCGGAGCTCAATCAGTGAGTGGTAGGTTTACAATGAAAATGTGGCCGTTTTTAAAGTGGCTGTAGAAAATGAAAGCAGGAAACGGTCTGGCCAGTTGGAAGTTGGACAGCCCCTCCCCCCATGGCCCTGGATGAGAGGTTTTGGTAATGGGTGGGTTGACACTCTCCTCACCCCATGCCTCATCAGCATCACTTGATTCTGCTGCCATCTGTCTGAGCAGGTTACTGCCGGTTACCACCTTCCTGCAGACGTACACACATACAAAGAACACACACAGGTGTGAGGCGTAGCAGGCTGTGGGCAACACAGTCAACTAAATACCAGGCAATGTGGCCTGACAGGCTCCACCTCAGCGTTTAGGTCACCAGACAAGGATCATCGCCTTCATATTCTGAGATCGCAGCACTCACTAAAAACACGACACTGCATGGACATCAGATATTCTTCGTCCACCTACCTGCCTCTCTCTTATTTTTTCAGCCTGTGAAGATGCAAATGTACAACCCCAATTCCAAAAAAGTTGTGAAGCTGTGTAAAATATAAATAAAAACAGAATGCAATGATTTGCAGATCTCATAAACCCATATTTTATTCCCAATAGAACATAAACAACATATCAGATGTTGAAACTGAGACATTTTACCATTTCGTTGAAAATATTTGCTTATTTTGAATTTGATGGCAGCAACACATCTCAGAAACTTTGGAACAGAGCCAAAAAAAAGGCTGGAAAAGTAATTAGCACAAATCAAAACCAACTGGAGGAGCATTTGACAACTAATTAGGTTTAATTGGTAAATGGTCAGTGACATGACTGGGTATAAAGCAGCATTTCAGTGAGGCAGAGCTTCTCAGATGTAAAAATGGGAAGAGGTTCACCTATCTGCGACAAATTGTGTCTAATTCTGTCTGAAATTGTGGAACAATTTCAAAAAAATGTTCCTCAACACGAAATTGCTAAAACTTTGAAGACCCACCATCTACAGTGCATAATGCTATCAAAAGATTCAGAGAATCAGGAGGAATCTGTGTGCAAGGGACAATGCCTGAAGGTCAAAACTGGATACTCGTGATCTTCGGGCCCTGAGGCGGCACAGCATTAAAAACAGGCAAGATTTTCTACTGGACATCACTGCATGGGCTCAGGGACACTTCCAGAAATATCTGTCTGTGAACAGTTCGCCGTGCAATCCACAAATGCAAGTTAATGCTACATCATTCAAAGAAGAAGCCACATGTCAATACAATTCAGATATGCTGTCGTCTTCTCAAATCAAATCAAGTCAAATTTATTTATATAGCACCAAATCAAAACAAATTTACATTAAGGCTCTTTACAAGGCACTTTACACATAGAGCAGGTCTAGACCAAATTCTTTATGGAGTTGTTAAAGAGACCCAACATATCCCTCCAAGAGTCCAACAGTGGCAAGGAAAAACTTCCTTTAAGAGCAGAAACCTCGGGCAGAACCAGGCTCAGGGGGGGAAGACATCTGCCTCGACTGGTTGGGTTGAGGGAGGGAGAGATGGGGGAGGGGGCGGGGGGGAAGCAGAGGCAGTGAGAGCAAGAATGAAGGAGAGGAGGAGTGGACTCAGTAGAGGGACGTAGAGGGAACAAAAACAGGAGGAGCGAAGATGCCATGGAAAATACAATAAAACATACAGTAATTGGAACCTGGCAGCACTAAATGTGCACTTGTAAATATTAGCAGTAGGGGAGAAGAAGAAGTCACAATGGGAAGTGAGTAGTACTGTGTAATGATAACTAAAGGTAACTACTGCAGCAGCAGGTACTGAGCAGGAACATGGAGCAGAGATGAGCAGAGAAAACTACGCTGTCCGACACCGTTTTTGAAAAATTACACACCGACTCCTCATTAATCTTTGTGACCTCCGACTGGCGTAGTTGGGTGTCATTGCTGCTGCCGTGAATTACCACTTTACCATATTGACCCTTATCTTTAGCCAGCAGTTTCAGATGAGGCTGGATGTCTCTCATCTTCTCTGGGCCAAAGTTCATCTAAAATGGTTTGAGGCAAAATGGAAAACTGTTCTGTGGTCGGATGAATCAAAATTTGAAATTCTTTCGGAAACCATGGACCACACCTGCGGACTGAAGAGGAGCGGGACGATCCAGCTTGTTATCAGCAGACAGTTCAAAAGCCTGTATCTCTGATGGTATGGGGTTGCATTAGTGCCTATGGCGTCGTGGGCAGCTTCCACCTCTGGAAAGGTACCAACAATGCTGAAAAGTACACAGAGGTGTTAGAGCAGCATATGTTCTCATCTAGACAACGTCTCTTTCAGGGAAGGTCTTGCATACTTCAGCAAGACAATGCTAAACCACAAACTGCATCCATCACAACAGCATGGCTTCGCAGGAGAAGAATCTGAGTGCTGAAGTGGCAAGACCTTTCACCAATAGAAAACATTTGGGCCATCATGAAAGGAAAAATCCAACAGCAAAGGCCCAGGACCGTTGAACAGCTAGAATCTTGCATCAGACAAAATTGGGACATCATTCCTCTCCTAAAACTCCAGCAACTGGTCTCCTCACTTCCCAGATGTTCACAGACAGTTGTTAAAAGAAGAGGGGATGCAACACAATGGTAAACATCGCCCTGTTCCAACTTTTTTGAGATTTTGCTGCTATCAAAATCAAAATGAGCCAATATTTTCCATGAAATGGCAAAATGCGTCAGTTTCAACATCTGATATGTTGTTTATGTTCTATTGGGAATAAAATATAGGTTTTGAGATTTGCAAATCAATGTGTCCTGTTTTTATTTACATTTTACACAGCGTCCCAACTTTTTTGGAACTGGGGCTGTACTAGACTGAAATTTTGGTCATGTTCTCAGATACTACAAGTCTGGCTTCAGTTTCTGAACAGCACAGCCTTACACATTCACGTTTGCACTGTATTTTGGTTTGGAAATGTGGTACACATTAAGGCAATGCTGCATGTTTGCACTGTATACACACATCAAAATATGATCATTATATTTACATTTTTTTTCCTGAACATAACAGTAGGATACCACGACACATGGCTGACTAAAGTGTTTTCAGTGTCTGTGCTGACTTAAGGATCTGAATATGTAAATAAGTTTTTAGGTTGTTTTTTTTTTCTCTACTAATTTCCAAATGTGTCAACATGGGCTATTATGTACAATAAAACAAAATGGGCAAGAATAGGAATTTCTATCATTTTACAAAAATTGGTTCTACTATAAAATAAAGCAAAGAAGATAAAGGTTTTTGAATGCTCTCTGAAGTAACTCTATGTTAATGTAAATATATGGTGCTTTACTTCCCTGACACTGGATACACCAATTAACTTAGACCAACAATAGTAGCCTCCCTTCATTTTCTTCCAATTAAACTGAATGATCTCCTGCAGAGACCCACTTCACGTTTACTCAGGAGGTGTTTCTGTGTGTGTGTGTGTGTGTGTGTGTGTGTGTCTGCGTGATTGTGTGTGAGCATTTCTGAGCAGCCCTTCAGCATGTGAGAGTCAATTTGAGATGATGTTTGATAATGCTCTGATTAATATTGCAGAGTTCATCTCACTTGACTATTAATGCACTCCTGCTTGCTGTGTAGTATATCCGTGGCCCATCTCTTAGGAGGGTCTACTTGTTATGCGAGGCCTGTGTCTTTGAGTGTGTGTGTGTGTGTGTGTGTGTGTGTGTGTGTGTTCAGAGCCCACGCACAGCAGATACGGACTCCTTCTCAGGCTGTGGGTGAGTGACAGTGAGGATACAGGAGAGGGATAAAAACAGAAGATGGGCCACCTCTTTCTTTCTTATTACATGATGGAGACGAGGCTTCAGGCTGGATCTAGCTCACACGGTGACACGGGCTTAGACTGAGTCAGTAATAACCAACTTCAAGTTACTATGAGCTGTGGTTAACAAGGGAGTATACTTTTTTTGTCTACGCAGTGCCATAATACAAACCTTTTTCCTCATTTATAATTCATTTATATGCTTCACTGCACAGTTTATTACAAACAGGTGATAACTCTTATTGAAACACTGATATTAGTGTTTCAGAGGCAGTTGTTTTTTTTTTGTTTTTTTTTCTGTTCAGTGAACAAAAGGCACCTCTGATCTTCTGGACCCCGTTGCATCCTCATTACGCTTTTTTTCTGCTGGAAGTGACGGGCACAGCTCGGCTACATCTATGCTTAATGAAGAGCCAGCCATCTGCGTGAGAGCGCATCAGCACTGGGGGGATTCCCCTATAATGACAACCCACCCCTACCCCTCACCCCCTATTGAGCAGCCGGGCAAGAGGAGCAGAAGCACTGAGGAAGAGAGAGATGGACATAGGCCAGATACCCCTTATGGCTGTCTGGGTTTCCTGCCGCTCACGCTGATGCTGTAGAGAAGAGCACTGACCCACACATCATATCGGATCATGAAGTTTGAAAAGTTGTGTAATGTTATTTTATATACTGCATATGTAGATTATAACAGTGAATCAGACACCAGTATATGTTAATCTTAAACCTGTTTACTCTCATTAGTGTCAGATCTAGGATCCTCTTTTGGTTGCAGTTTGTTGCTTAATGTTTAAAAAGAAATTAGGAGATTATGTAATAAACTGGGGCAGCATGGTGGCTACTGGCGCTTTTGCCCCACAATAAGAAGGTTGCGGATTCAGTTCCTGTGCCTGGGGCTTTTCTGTGCGGAGTTTGCATGTTCTCCCTGCGCCTGCGTGGGGTTCCTCCAGGTACTCTGGTTTCTTCCCACCGTCCAAAGAGTGTGACTATAAATTGTCCATAGGTCTAAGTGTGGGTGTGAGTGGTTGTTGGTCTCTGTCTGTCTCTGTGTGTTAGCCCTGTGATGGACTGGCGACCTGTCCAGGGTGTGCCCCGCCCTCATCCAGTGTGAGCTGGGATTGGCTCCAGCAGCCCCCACAACCGGATAAGCGGTAGAAGATGAAAGAATGAATGTATGTAATGGATTCATCGTAACATTGAGCTGCCAAACACCAGACACCAGCTGAATATTCATTTGGTCGATATTAATGTTGCATATAGGTTGAGTTGCAGTCTTTCATGCGGTTTTCCTGATGAACTGATGTGAACAACCAATAATGCACACTGCTGAATCTGCAGTTTTAACTGACAAACATACAGTAATTTTGTCTCTATAGAGTAAACCGGAAACATAAAGTCATTTGTTCTTGCCATCATTAGCCCTGGATAACAGTAGTAAGTAGCACTTTGTCTACTGCCACACTCTAAGTATTTGATTGCGCAGGCCTTTCTTGCAGCCCAAATGATCTTTAATTAGCAGTTAAATAGCAGCTTAATTTCTAGGAGATCATTCAAAAGGTTTGCAGTAAATTAGCCTTTGAGGTCAATGACTGGAAGTGATAGTGATGTTCGCATCTGCTCTTGCACAGTGGATCAATCCTTTAAAGTGCCGCCTTTGGTTGAAAACCAGCCTAAACAAATGTTTTTATGTGTTAAAAACTTGGGTGTGTGAGATTGATCACAGAACACATGGACCTGGTCGGGCCCATCATCTCCTACTCTCTCTCTCTCACACACACTCACAAATACGCATAGAAGCATTGTCAATGTGTTCACCTATCTAACTGGCTAAAAACGACACCAGCTGTTAATTTGCATATAAAGTGGGGAAGTGGGATTAGATCTCAAGAGCGTTAGGCACACACTGGAGGACCTACCAGCCCATGATGTGCTGTTTGATTTTCAGGTGAATAGAGTTTTATCATACCACTTCCTTTCTTATTCTATCATACAAAACAAAAAGAGTGAATGTTGACTGAATTAATGAATTCAATATTTCAATCTGAATTTGAGGTTTGTTTTTTTGTTTTTTTTATTATTTACAAGGTTATATTTTTCATTTGAGGCCTTGCTGCTTCAGAGCTTCCCCACTGAAATACTGTCGTCTCCCACTGTGGAAGGCACAACTCTGATGAATGGTTTAGATGGCCCTGGATATATTGCCTCTGGGATGATTTAATTTCCCACAGAATAAACTAACACTTTTTGCAGTGCGGGCAATTCAGACTTTTTCTTTCTTCCGTCCTCAGCCTCATCCTCTTCGGTGGGAGATATGATTATTGTGATTACTAGTTTAGCCCGGTCAGATGGAGTTTCCTCCGGACGGTTGTCTGACTCATGCTATAGCTCACGGTTCAGAATGTGTTGCTGAACTTTTTCAGTGTGACATTGTCAGGGTGATAAATGTACATTGACATCTTCCACAAATCAGAGTCTATGGGGAAAGACATTTCAGGACTGGAGACCAGTTAGTGCCAAGGACCCACAAGAGATAATGACAGCAGAGTAATTGCCAGGTGATATATTATGTCCATAAATGCATTCAATATTTCATAGCTTCCTAGTTTTCTTTTCTGTAAAAGTGAAAAATGATGTGAAGTGACGACTTGCGAAAGGTGGTTGTTATTTCATAATCCATGGGTGCAGACAGTATTGGCTGCGTTTTCAGTCATATTTTGAAGAAACGATTTTGTTTCTTCGAAATAAAATCCAGCAAAAAAATTAGAGTGCAATGGAGGGAAGGCGACCGCTGTATTTTTACCAGATGTTATCTCCTCGCACGAAAATAAATCCTGCCATCAGGCATCCCCCCTTTTCCTCTGCCCTCTCTCCTTTTTTCAAGCAAACTGTTTGATCAGTTTGATTTGTTCAAACAGAATATGGTTCACTGTGTTTTCTGGGCAAACTTTCCACTCCACAGGTGGCATAACTCAGTGTACTTTTCATTTATTTGTAATGGCAGATCCTTCAGGCGTTGGGCTGATGGGCACCGTTCCTCTTGCAGAGTCTGGTCTGATGCATCAGCCTCCTCCTCTGAGGGCTCACTTGATGGCGAGGGTAAACAGCTTGAGGTTGAGGTCATCCTTTTTGTTAAGTGCAGCTCTCTGACTGCCAAAGTTGCCATCGCTGCTTTAAGGGGCCACATGTCTCATGAGTTTAGACGGTTTTTCTTTTCTGTCTGTGTCCGAGCAGCAGCAAGACTCTCCTCTGAAATAATGCCTAATGGACATGGGAGTCCCATAGTGAGGCTGGTAGACAAGCTAATCTCCTTGCTTCCCACAGCATAACTGATGAGTGTTACTAAAACACACCTGATGAGCAGAAAAAGATAGAATTTTATTGCCCACTAATCTGAAAATCATAGAAATATGTAAGTGCACGAGAGAGGAAAAAAATATGAAAGATTCTCCAAAATATTGAGATAAAGTAGGATTTGTCTCTTTCTGTGAAGAAATGTTGTACCCTACAGCTGACATCTTTTGCCCACACTCATAATCCACATCCTCCAACTGCATCTACACAATGTCTTGTCATTTTTTACAGCACTCTGTGTGCAATGCACTTGCACCCACTGAGGTGACTCCACAGCTTCATTGGGAAACAGCCACAGTTAACACCTGGCGTGAAGTGGAACGCACGGCTGACAACACAGCTTCATAAGCTATATCGATGTTTCCGCTGAGCGATCACAGAGAGGGGCAGCACGGCGGTGCAGAGGTTACCACTGTTGCCTCAGACATGAGTTCTGCAATCATTCCAAAGCCTGGAGCCTTTTCTGTGTGGTGTGCATATGTGGGTTCCCTCCGGGTCTCCGGCTTCCTACCACAGTCCAAAGACACGCACCTTTAGGCTAACTATTGAGTTTACATTTCCCATAGGTATGAGCGTGAATGGTTGTTTGTCTCTGTAGGTCTCTGTATGCTGGCCCTGTGATACACTGCTGACCTACCCAGGGGGTCTTTCCCTTGCCAATGTCAGCTGGGATTGGTTCCAGATCTCTGCCCCCTCGACCCAGATGGAAACGCTTTGAAGATAATGATTGAATGGTGGGATGCATCACAGACAGTTGGACTTCCACACAGCCCATCCTGCAGCATATTTTTGCAAAAGCTTGGTTTTATCATGATATATTCCCCCTTGAAAGCACCCAGCCTGGACTCTGTTTGGTGTTTCCTGTTTTAATTTACGGTATTCCCTCTGTATTTATAGCATTGTGTTGCACCAATTGAATTGCCAGAATGTTGATGGATGTAGTTTCTTGTTCTGTGACTTGTTTAATTGTATTACATGTCCGCCCGCATAATGACCTTGGCCTGTTTCTTGGATTTTGGATTTAGCTTGTTTAAGTCAATTTTGGACAGCCTTGTTAACGTTTGACTCTGGAGACCTCGTTTGCTTGCTTTGTCAATATAATATAATATATATAAATAGAGACTGTACCCACAATACACAGGAAACTTAGAGGCTAACAACTGAAAGTACTGGTGCTGACAATGGTTTCTTTAGAAATTATTATGACTAGTGGAGTGGATGACAGGTAGTCTCATTTAAAGTATGCATTTCCTCACTTCGACAATATGCAAAACCCTTTTTGAAAATACTGACGAAGGAAAATGTAGGTGCAAACACGGTACTCTTTCACACCAGAGAGAAGCTGCACTACATAGGAGTAACCATTAGTTAATAAGTCACCGAGACTCAAATGTCTCCTCTCCTGATTAGATGTGTTTGGTAATCACTTGTCTGTGAAAGTGACACACAGGCACAAAGCTCCGTCTTTTCCAATACAGTCCAGAGCCCCTGTGGATATGTACACTGGTATACCTTCTTCTAATATATTAGCTGTATATAAAGTCAACACTGTGGCACACACACACACACACACACACACACACACACACACACACACACACAAATTCACGCAAAGCTTCCTCTGTCTGCTGCTTTATCCCAAGCACAGGCTGGGAGAGTTATTGGCCATAGAAATATCATACAAAAATGTCATACAGACACGCACACGCTTGCAGAAGAACGCACACAAACATCAGCCAGCCCATTAGCTGACATGCTCAAAACGCACACAGTGGGAATCCCAGACTGTATCCAGCTGTTATACAGTCAAATCTGAGTGTATTTGCGGAACTTGCAGTCAGAGGCACGGGGGAAGAGTCGAGTGAGGTCGGTACTGAGACAGTTTCCTTGGCTGTGCAGCCCTGTCTGCTGCCTGCCTCTGCACACTTGCCCGCCTGCCTGCCTCAGAATGAACCTCTTCCACAGGAAGAGGCTGGGCTTTATAGACAGACTGCTGAGCACTCAGACCTGCCAATTAGGCAGAGCCTCTCCAAACTCCCTACTCCTTGGCACCACTGTTATCACACTCCTTAGGATTCTCAGCAAGCCAAAACACATTTACAGGCACATGCATTAGCGCTGCAGGGTTCACACCAGCAGGTTGAGACCGGTGGTAAACAGCTGAGAGGGCTGTATCTCTAATGACAGGTGTGCATGGGACTACAAACAAAGGCTGCTCTCTTGTGTTGTTATATGTGTGTATGCAGAAGGCATTATTGATGTAGATATTAAAATTATTCATCTGTATCTATATAAATACTGCATTTGCACATGCATATTAATATTTAGTCCAGGAGAATGTCACAGTAAAGCCCAAAGGCCTTTTTCTGCTGTGCTCCTTTAAGAAAAATATTACACTGTAATAGAGCAATAAATAGAAAGACTTTGGCAAAAAAAAAAAAAGTAAGTTACCCTTGATTTATTATTAACAGCTCACAAGCTGCTTGTAGTGTTTACAGCCAGCTTATTTGTTAATAAACCTTCCTACGACATTACAATGGAAACACAAAATAAAGAAAAAAATCTCTCTAAATGAAAAAGACAAAAAAGAAAAAAACGTTGGATAAAATGGCCTGTTTGTTTTGACACTACAATCTACAACTTGGCTCTGTATAGTGCATTTGCTTCGTGTGATAGTGATTTCACACTAAATTATGTATGGCGTCAAACACGCAAAAGCTATCAGCCAACAATCATCATTACACAAAGCCTGTTTTAAAGACGAAGACTTTAATGTTCTTTTTCTTAAGCATCACTTAAATTTGAGTTTTTTTGGGGTTGTTGGGTTTTGTTTTGTTTTTTTTGTTTTTTTGAGAAGCCGTTGGTCATTTCTAAAAAGGAGCGTCACATTTCATAAAAGCACTAAAGCCTTTAATTGCTGGGCTTTTGTGCTTTATCAAAGTAATTCAGATGAGCCTTTCAATGGGAGCAGTTGGATGTTTCATCTGAACAGAGCCCCTCTGCTTTCGCTCTCCCAATAAAGTGGCTTATGGCTTGGAGAAATTGAAAAGTAGGGAAAATGGCCTCATGAATGACTTAGTCGCCTGCAACAGATTACAGCTGCAATAAAGTGACATGTTTCTCATTTCGACCTTAGCAACAATGGAAAAGGCGCTGTTGTCACCTGCACAACGGGGGGGGTTATGTGTCCGGATGGATTAATACTGCTGTGTTGCATTTAATCCCTCACCGGTGCTTTGTAGGAAACAACAACACAAACATGGGAAATATCCCCTACAGGGACTTCTTACACCCAGTGACCATAACCCAGTGAAACACCACTGTTATATAATATCACGTTCACATATTTGGATGGTGTATATGTGTGTTGTGCTGCAGTTAAGGTTGAAACAATGAGCAGGATTTTCTTTTTTTAAGCTCTTGTTGGCTGCAATAAACACAGCTATAAAGAGCTGTGTGTACAAACTGAACTCGGGAGAAAATAGTTGTGCAAAATTAGATATATCCCAAAACCGGCATCCCAAACCCTTTTATGTGTGCATGTATGTGACCAAAACAATTACAAATACTGTATTATGGATAGTCTTAATTAGTGTGTGTGTCTGATGGAGGGTGTTTTTGTTTGTTTCTGCAATTGCATTCTGAGTAAGGCCATTCAACTTTCCCCTTTACAAGCTGTTTCCAAACACCCAGCCATTGTGAAGTGTCACTAGCACTCAACTGTCTCCTATTAAGCACAAACTCAAAGCACTGCGTAAGGGATCCCGCCTGGAGCAGTTGGCTCCGTGCTCAAAAAAGCTAGAAAAATAGCAATCACTTCCTCACTTTGCTCTTGCTCTGCTCCTTTTCCAGTACTCTGTGAGGTCCAGGAAGCGATGAATAAACAATGGAAGAAACAAGTATTACATTCACAGCCCAAAGCCTAAACGCGTAGTGCAGTGTGCTTCCACACGTCCCACTCCTTTAAAGCCATCCTGTCTAGTGCATGGACAAATCGCATTTCCTCTCCTGGGTGGACGAAGCCTGATCAGGATCCACCATCTCTCATTATCAAAGGGGTATAAAGCAAGCAAAACGAACCAAATGCTTTTATATTTCCTTGTGAAGAGAGGGGAAGAAGATATGATGGAGAGTGAGAGAAAATAGGGCGAGGAAAAAGTAATTGAAGCGGCTTGTAGCCCAGCGATCTGGAAACTCTATATTATTGCTTTTGCATTTTACTCCCATCTGCCATCTCTCCTATGGCACTTCCACTATTTCCTCAAGTACACCACAGCTCCTACCCCCGCTTCCACCCTCATCCAACACCCTTCCTCTCAGGTACATTTAGCCTAATGTACCATTTAATGAAATGAAAAAAAAAAATAAAAATCATGCATTGTCATCATGTCCTTGACCGTAGCGGCCATTCGTACACTTTCACTGCTTCATCAGTAGTCAGAGCAGGAGTGTGTGAAAGAACTGAACCAAAACATCTCTCACCGGTGCAAATGTTCACCTTTGACTCAGAATAACACATAGATAAATGAATTGATAAAACCTTGTTTTATATACAAAACATTGCAGTTCTCCATTCAGACTACGTCTGTGAGGGAAGCTATGGGTGCCCCCCTGGGACAATAACAGGAGAAAACACATTTTCATAATAGCTGTCCCTGCCTTCCAGTCCTGTTTGTTCTCTTTCAAACATTAAACAGATTACCCCCATTATTCCACCAAGGTAATGCTTGTAACAGACTTTTTTCAGATGGCAAAAGCATTTCTCGTAGCGGCTTAATGTGTTGCTGGAGATGATGAGGCATTGGAGGACTTCCAGTCAAAGAAAAGAGTGAGGACCAGGCATTTTAAAGCATGATGTAATGTGATGGGCTAACAAACTGTAGGAAAACTGCACATCCACCAGAACAGGCTGATTGTCCTTCCCTGTTATGAAGCAAAGGAATTACCTTTGGTTTTGGAGACGTAACTCGTTTAAGCCTGCAGTTCCTGCCCGGATGAACATGCTTTCTCACTTAGTGAAAGACACATTAGCCATCAGCCAACCATTGCTCATTACTGAGAGTGCATTTACATCATGAGATCTGGATGAATGAGGAGCAGCAAACACGCACACTTCTTTTTGTCACTTCCAGTATATATGGCACCTTCTTTGGTGCCTTTTGTATTATTCATCTCACAGTGACTAGCTTTGCCACAGCCTATGAGCTTGAGTTAAGCTTAATGCTCCTGGGAAATGTGTTTGTCCATGGCAGTTGTAGAGTTGTAAACCAATGGCTACTTGAGAGTTTCACAGAAATTGTCTTTTCAAAGGTAGATCTTCAAAATTGAGCAGATTACTTATTACGTTGTTAGCTTGCAAATACTTCACTATTCGTTTATTGGAAATACAGAAACAGCACAAGCATTGTTGGACCTTCAGCCATCCAGGTTCAGGCCTTATTGGAAATTACTAATCTGGCCAGCCACATTTTTCTGTGAACCAAGGTGTTGGATAGATGGATGAACCTCTAACTAGCAAATACAGACAATGCATAATGCATGAACAGATTATCACAGTTATAGACCCAGAGAATGATCCAGCATTACCACCCACTCAGGAGCACTACGCAAGCTTTTTGAATAATTGTAGCTCACAGTTTTAGCTTCACAGCACATTTACTGTATGGTTCACCTGCACTGGTCTCATCGACTCCATTCCCAACAACAAGTGCTTCAGGAAAATATGCTCCAATGAATCCCCTATCCAGGTCACGGTGAGACAAGTAGAGTTGAATATAGGACGACTGGACTTCAGGGCAACTGGTTTTAAGTACTTGAAGATACAAGGTCTGACTCACTGTTGGAGAGTTAATGAGGTATTTCATCCCTGTGAAGTTGCTGTTGGTGCCGGTTTTGTTGGAGTGAATGGTTAATCTCCTGATGGTGGAGGAATAAAATGCCAGTGTTGTAGGTGACGAATAAGTTGTTTTTATTGAACTAATCTGTTAAGCAATCTTTTCTCTACTTCAAACCACCCATCTTCCCCATCCCAGATATCTACAAGCTGGTTTTCATTTAGAATATTGAATCAGGAGTTCTGGGAGTCCATTTTCCCCAAGAAGCTATTAATGATACAGCTTTGGTTTCTGATACCTTTTTTATTGCCAATCAACCCACCAATGTATTTGCGGCAGTCAGAAGATGCTTAAAACCTAAAATCGCACCACACTAGTTTCCTCAAATCATCACAAGAAAGTAATTCTACTCTTCTTTGGGTTCATTATTAAGTCCTGATTGGGTCATAAAGTCACATTTATGTAGGTTACAACAAATCAGGATCAAATTTTCAATTCAGACTCAGCCTCCACTGAGGACTATTACAGTACCTTGTTGACTTCTCTGTGGTCTCCTCTGTGTGGTTTTCTTCTCCACCTTTTGTTCCACTCTTGTTTGAGCAGTGGTTTTCTTTTTTTTTTTTTTTTTTTTGAACACTTGGATTGTGGATGTTGGCTGCTGTGTGTTCAGCTAACGGTGGTTGTGGTTGCCAGATCTGTCTGTTGGTGTCATGTCAGCCGCCCCATGGATAGATTACATCATACTAAATGCTTTAAGAGGCAACCTTTCCCTGCAGCAATGATATGCACATTGGATTAGAAGGCACATCTATTTTAGATAACAAACCGCCTACAATTTATGCAGAAATGCACAGATTTATACATGACTGTGGGTGTACACAGTGACCACAGTGACACAAAGATATCCATTAAGAAAGTCCTGCTCTGATGTAAGAAAATAAAACGTATATCCATGCTTGTTATGATGTTGGGCTTTTCTCCAGAGATTGAAAGAAAACACTGGTAATAGCCTTAGATCCATGTAGTCTCCAACCCCCCACAGATGACAGTACCGCTTGTCGGATTCTTCTGCTTCCCATAGATTCAGGGTTATCGAGAGTGTCACTGTCTCTTCCTGTTTATGTTCAGGAGTGGGGGTTTGCTTGTACTTGTGCACATGTGCACATATGTGTTGGGGCATCCTTCTGGCAAAGCTCTCTTTTTTGTGTGTATTCCTGGGTTTATTTTCTTGACTACTTTCTTGCTAGTGTATGAACTCTATATATATATATATATGTGTGTGTGTGTGTGTGTGTATGTATAAAGTTGTCCTGTCTGCTCTGAGTTGCTGCAATTTTGGGTTGCCATCTAACTGACAGACAGGTCAGCGCCGTCCTCAGAGGGATAAGCCATCATGTCAGTAATAAAACCAGCTGTCAATCTGAGTGGTTGGACGTGTGAGAGTGACCCGGTCGATGAAATTCCTGACAGCCGGAAACAGCATTAGGGTCGGCAACGATGAAGTGCATGTTATTGCCTGTATTCATGTGTACCTTTGCTCTATGATTTGAGATGTTGAGGACAATTCTGAGTGATGTGGTCTTGGTGTTAGAAAAAAGCTGTTCACCATTGTCAGTGTGCGTTTCTTCCTAATCGTGCGTATCAAAGAGGAGAAAACATTCATTCGTTCATCCATCTTCTACCACTTATCCGTTTCCGGGTCGCAGGTGGTGCTGGAGCCAATGCCAGCTCACATTGGGTGAGGGTGGGGTCACCCTGGACAGGTCACCAGTCCATCACAGGGCCAACACACAAAGACAAACAGAGACCAACAACCACTCACACTCACACTCAGACCTACAGACAATTTAGAGTCACCAGTTAACCCAAACATGATGTCTTTGGATGGTGGGAGGAAACCCACGCAGACACAAGGAGAACATGCAAACTCAGCACAGAAAGGCCACCGGCTGGGAACCCAACCCACGGTGTTGTTATGGGGAAACAGTGTTAACTACTATGCTGCCATGCTGCCAAGGAGAAAACAAGGCACATAAATTTTAACTATTTTAACTACAGACATTAAATATGTTAAATATGTAAACTCAGTACAATACCCCAACAAAATTGTGTTTACTTTATGAGATAGCTTTCTAACCAGAATGAGGAAGGAGGGATGCTTTTCTTGTTATGGGCCTGGTGCAGATTGTCTTCCATTATTAAGATTTGTGCACCTGACTCTTGTTGTTAAATGGTACGTGGCACAGGCAGGATGTTGCGAAAATGGCCTTATAGAGCAATAGCAATTCTATAGCCTTGCTCATGCTGTCTACTAGCACTGGCTTTATGGAAAAGGGCACGGTTCAGTGATGAAATTAGACAGGCAAGATGTGGACTGCACTTTCCCAGCATTTTGCAAAACTGACAACTTTATAGATTTCCGTGGTTTAAAAGCATCAGTGTAGGAGAAAACCGACCACTGGGCTGTGAGCCTGCCTTTCTGCTCCCATTTCCGTTGAGGCACAGGCTTCGTAAGATTCAATGTAAGGGAATATATAAATATGTATGTTTCTCCTTTTTTTGGATGTGTTCAGGTTGAAGGGATAACAGTGTGTCAGTGTCCCAGTGAGGGAAACTTTCCTGCATTTTACATCAGATAGAGGAAGGAGAAGATTAGACGGACCATGACAGTGAAAGTCCTGTGAAGAGACTTCCCCATCTCATGATGTCCCACGAGAAAGCGAGAGTTTTGGAAAAATACCTGAAGTCCATCTTCCGACAGCTGGACATTATATCATGAGTGCCCTGTAAATAATTGAGAGCTCCTCTGGGGTCCTGACCACGAGGTTGACAGCCTCTGCCTCACTGAAGGTATCACTTAGTTTTTGGCTTCATTATTATTTTATAAAAATGAGGTGCGCTTGTTTCAAATTAAAGGCAGCATGTGGGATTTAAATACAGTTTCCCAGTGAAACAAATTGTGCACATGTACAGGTTCTGAAACTGTCGCACTGACATTTTGCTCCCTCGAGATTTTATGGTGCTCCCTCTGCAGACATAATACTCTACACTGAACAACCTTTTACAGCTCCTCCACCCCCATAATCAGGCTTTGAACTTTAAAATCAATAAATAATCTTTTTGGTCAAACAGCAAAACCAAGTTTTTTAAGTTTTAGGACTTGGTGGTTGTCGTCAGTGCAGATCTTTCAAAAAAATGCTTTCTCTCAGACATGATGAATGAATGAGTTCTTGTGATGTGAGAATGTCAACGCTCCTCACTTCCACCAACAGATATACATTGCTTGCTTGATCAGGACTCTTTGGGGTCGCAGGGTGCTGGTAATGGTACGGCATCATTATCCAAATTTCAGATGCGGCGTCATTTCTGAATGAATGAAGCCCGACATTTATTAATGTTGGGTTTCTGGAGGGTGTTTTTTGCTGGGTGGCAGGACGACACAGTGCGCAAGTGTCAAACCACAGACTGATTATGTTTCAGAAAGGATCGCATGGGGTCAATGTCTGTGAAAGATTAAAGGGTGTTGAAGTTAAAAAAGTTGACTATGCTGCAGGTTAGAAATATACGCTAACGGGGCCTTGAACAGTCGTCTGTCTGTATTTGCCCTTGGTCAACAGTATTACCATCCAGTACGCTGTTATGAATCCTCGTTCTGCCTACCAGAAGGTATCTTCTCTCTTCCAGCTGACTTTTGTACCACCCTTTTATCATTGTCTGATCCACCAAGGACTCCTCTGTCTGCTTCTTCTGTCTGGGGGGGGGGGGGGGGGGCTGATTGTGGATCCCCCTTTTTCTGTATCCTCTCCCCTCCCCCCGGTCTCCTTCATGGTGTTCCCGGTGAGGCACGCCGAATGGAGACCCATAATGAGGCTCTGTCTGTTCCAGCTGACACAGTGAGCTGTCTGAGCCTGTGATGTGTCACTCGTGCGGGGCTTCTTTCTCCCTCCAGACATCTATGTGTTGAATAAAGGCATTCCTCCTCAGAAAAGCTTCCAATGACCACGAGGGGAATGGAAGAGGTTCAGAGCTCGTGCAGTGAGGTCCTGTGGCCTACACTTTTGTTACACACCCAATCACACATTTTCACCACAATGAAGCATGTGTTTTTTATTGTTTTGTTTTTTTTCCTCAACCTAACCTTGCTCTTGCTTTGTTTGGAAAAGAGGGATAAAGGGAAGAAGTTGGGTGTTAAGCCGTTTTACATCACTTCTGTTTCTACTGTACATCACAACAGGGAGCACATTATGAGCTTTCATCGGATTCAAACCAATCACAGAAAACTATTTATTTTGTTGTGTTGCTGTCACTTAGTGTGATGCATTGCTGCAAATTGCCTACTTCAGACTCTTCAACGCATGGTCCCTGTAGTGTGAAGCGTTTGTTTTTCATTAGGGTAAGTGAGGAAGTTGGAGAGAACACGTGTCTGGCAGGAGCAGCAGCATCCTGACAGCCCCTTTCTGGAAGTACAGCATCTGCCTCTGCATCCGAGGTAGAGTACTGAGAAACCAGGGCAGGGTTGGTGATATCGTAAAAGTTCAAGAAGCATGGTTGTTTCTAGATGATTGGTTTAAATCCAAAGATCACACGGCACGCTTGGGTTTTTTTTTTACGCCCCCAGGCTCAAGAGCGCCAAGCTGTAGAGGTTTGGTTAGTGTCAAAGCTGTTTTTGAACTTGGATGTGGTCTTACATCAACTACAAAATGGATATGTATTTTGTTAATTTATTGTGGCAAGTATTTTGCTGTGTTTTGCTGTCAAGGGGTTTGAGGAACAATAATGTGTACTTGAAGTCATGAGTCTACCTTCCAGACCATTTATCCTGGGTGGACTTGAACTTCCAGACCAAGTAGCTGTCAAGCAATATTTGACTGCTCCCAGCAGAGCCAGTCAGTTAGTCAGGAGTAATGTTTTAGATCATCCAAAGCAGTTCCTTATTGCCGGTAATGTTTGCTGAGGCACTGAGATGTATTGTATAGGATTTATTGATCATACATAAGAATGGACAGCAGCTCAGAGTGTATGCAGAATGGATTTTCAGTTTGAATTGACTGCCATAATGCCTTGGACCCTTTGTATCTGCTCAGACATACACGCCAGTGTCTTCCATGACGTAGCAGTAACCCCAGTAACTGCCTTTTATGACCGTGTCATGACAAGTGGGGGATTGTAGTCAACAAACATTGGACACATTGTCAAGGAAGAAATTTAAAGTAAACCCAAAATGCCATCTTTGACTCGTGTGGATCAAAAATAAAAACGTGCAGTGTAGAGCATCAGACTACATTTATGTACATTTTGCTTTTTTTTTTTTTTTTTTGCCTCATTTCTCTCTCAAATGTGTTTTCATTTTGGGTGGAGTCTCTGAATGGTTGCTCACTGTATCTTACTGACATCCCCAGAAACATTTTTTTCCCCATAATTGAGGTTAAAATGTAAATGTTATGTTTTGAAAACATAGCATACATTAAGTTCTCTCTTTTTTATTTATTTATAAACATTTTTTTTTTAACCAGTTTTTAACTTTTATTTTTGTTCCCAATTTGCCCCACCCTTCTCAGATTGACAGACTGCAGTGAATCTCTTAAGAAATGTTTTCTTCTCTCAGATTCAAGCACTCAAAGAGAACACACAGGCGCAGGCACAGGCACATGCCAATATGGAAATGTGCAAGGAGACTGTCATGCACATGCATCCACACTCAGAAGTGACAGAAGTTAAAAAGAAAACTCTACACACAACCTGTTTAGTGAGCTTCCAAATCATCCTGAGTGTTTTCTTTGCAACCACAAAAGCTCTATGAATCTTCAGATTCCCGCACTTATCTAACCACAGTCTGCTTAACCTGGTAGCCTCCATCTAAAAACTCTCCCTTGGTTCAACACCATCGCTCTTCAGATAGATGTGCACTTTTTGAGCAGCAAAAGGTTTTCTAGATGCGGTAGACTGCAGTCATTCTCTCTAGCATTATGGCAGTTGTTTTGACAATTTGATTAAGTAATTGGCAAAAAGATATTTTCTGAAAGAGCTGGGGAATTCAAGCAATACATGTGGACTTAAAAAGAAACAATTAACCCTTTAATTGAACAAGAACATTTTCAGACTAATTACAGTAGAAATCCGATCATAAAAACTCAAATTATTAGTCTTTCTGTCTTACCATCACTAATGCCCTGCTCACATTATGGGAAATTATTTATTGTAAAGCCAAATACTGTTAAAGTACAACTAAACAATAATTTGATAACATTTTCTGATAAATCTCATTGACTGAACTCCAAGTCAGTACTGACTATAGATAATCCTTACTCCATTCTTAACAAAACCTCCTTTAACTGCAGTTGTCATGAATGAATATCAGCTAGCTTTATCCTGATCTCGTTGTTCCATACTATTTAAAAAAAAAAAAAAAAAAAAAAATCAGGTGCCATCTGACAGAGTGTGTCCCTCGCTTCCATGTGCAGGAACTGATCTCACATCTCTTACCAGGACTACTTTAACGCCCCTCTGGCAGAGTGTCCAGCATTCACAATAAAACCTCTGCAATTGGTCTAAAATGCAGAAGAATGTCTGGTCTTCAATCAGCTAAAGATGTCACTCCACTTTTCATCACTCCCCCCTGGGTCCCCTCCCTGTTGCTCACATACAAAATAGCCTCCAGCACATCACCTGACTGATTTCCTTATTCAGATTTATATATGTATGTTACTGACAGCATCTTCCAGCTATGTGGCTTACTTGTTTCGTTGGTTTTTTTTGTTTTTGCTTTTGTTTTTTTTAATGCTGCTCAGGCCAATAGCATCTTCCAGATGAATGAATGGGAATGCTAATTTCAAGAAAATATACAATGTCCATGAATAATCTTTGTATTAGACAATATTCTTTGTTGGAGGAATGATTCATTTTGAAGTTGCTAAGAGCCTTCAGCTAACAGAAACTTTTTTAGAAATGTAGTATTTAAATTGAAAATCCCTGTGACTTGGTTTTGGTTTAAAAATACCAGAATATCCATGACATAAACACAACTTTCGACTTAAATGTTTCCTGATAGCTTTGCCCTAAAATTAAGATTTGAATAAATTCTGCCCTTTTCAGCTGGACTTTTATGTTTTGACTTTTGTCTTTCACTTTGTAAGTCCCCCTAAGCCATCAACACGGCATCAGTTCTTGTTGCAAACAGTGATTCATAGTTGTGACAAAGCTAGAAGGCAGTGAATTGGCAGTGATTCTTTGCAAACGTCCAATGCACTTCCTCAAGATATCAACTGAATCTTTGTCCAGCTTTGTGCAAGAGTAAATGAATTGCTACATTTTATATATGTGTTTCTATAGGAGGATCTGAGCGCAATTGTTGCAATGACAAAATGCCGCAGTGTTCCTTAGTGACGTGCTGGTGCTGGCAGAAACATTAACAAGCCTCATGAGAGAGAATTATTCACCAGTTTGGAGTGATACATTGGTGGCCATCTAGCCACCAATTCAAGCTTCTGCCCAGTCGCTCTCCGCCCCCCCTCATCACCATGCATTATTCTTTTTTTTTTTGGTCTCTGTTCACTGACAAGCGCGGTTTTGTTGGTGTAGCCCCGAGCTCCAACCACATCACACGTACAGCCCGCACATCTTCCTCACTCCCTCGATGTGCCATGGGCTGTTAACAGTGTTTTCAGAGTCAGGGAATGTGAAAATATTCAGTGAGAAGCAGGGGGTAAGACTAAGGAGAGGGGAGGAAAACTCAGGGGGGGGTGGGATGGCACACAGACTGCCAGTGTTGGCTGACACACCTCGCCATCCTAAAAGGTTAACAGGCACAAACCTCCTTTCCATCCGATGTGACATGACACCCTCCCCACTTTTGTCGCCCAGTTTGATGTGTCAGTCTTTCACGGTTCATGAACCCAGGGGCCATGAGAGGCATCTTTCACTTATAGTTGTGTAGGAAATCATATAGAGTGGCAGCACAAAGAGGATCCCATTCATTATTCTCTGGATTTTTTTTTTTTTTTTTTGCCTTCGTTTGATCTGTCACATACAGACACGTGCATGCACAGAGAAACAGACACACACGAGCCTGCGCACATGCCGTCGTAAACAGTCATTCATACAGATGTGCCACACTCTCACACACAGTGTTATGTATTTGGTCACGCCCCTTGCAACTGAAAGGCATTGCTCCCCTCGGAGAGGACATTAATAAGGAATGAATCCTTTTGAAGTCGGGCTATGGGCTGTCAGAGAGCAACTGACATAATCATCCCCAAGAATAACACCTCCTGCCGCCTTTTAAAATAAACTACCACACATCGAGCCTCTCTCCGTGCTTACAGAAAATTGTCAGATGACTCTGTACCAAAAAGTGTCACCTTAACATGCAATCCAAAGGGCCCTCTGCCAGCTCTCCAAAACGTGCCGCAAACATCCATCCATCCATCTTCATCCGCTTACCTGGGGTCGGCACGCGGGGACAAAGCCAACGGTTCTTTTTCATTCCAATTTGTAAAAACCCAAAATAGTTCATCTTCAAGACATCAACTGTTAATTATAATGTAAACTTTAATTCTCTAAATTCTCTAAAAGCAAACACAGATATAAATATTCTTTAAGACTACATAGATACCATCGCCAGTGCAAGTTCCTCTAAGACATGCATGCTATGTCCATAATATGTCATACAAATTCATCAATCTGATGGATAAAGTCAGACTTGGTGTTTCCCTCCCTGCCCCCTCTCACACCTCCGGCTCATTTCACAACTCCCAACTCTCATGCCTCTCTGCCAGGCACGTGTTGGACTGGTTGATGCCAGATTCCCCTCCTCCTCCCTGTGCTGCTGATTTTTGTTTCACTCTCTGGTGCTAGTACTAACATGTGTCACTATGTGCTTATAAAAACCTGTAAATTACTAGTTTGTGTTTGCACAGATGTCACTGAGACAAAGCATGTTTATTTTACTTGCTCACTAAATTAACAAGACTGACTTTTGATCCATTTGTACATCCACTTATCCGCACACGTGAGCGTGCCCTGTAGGCACGGATGGTAACGCACGCTCTGTCACTGTTCTCACATATATTGTGCCACACACAGCCCACACATATGCATTACAAAGTCTGTTATTTAGAGTTGATTCATTTATTTTTATTTATTTATAATCAATACACCATAAAACGAGCTTTAACCAAAACTTACTGTAGTAACAGTCATAGATGCTTTGGTGAAATAACTGGGTCCCAGTGACAGTGTATGTGTCAAATAAATCTTTGGATCTTTTTTTGTGAAAATTCTTAAAATAATCTTTAGTTTGACATTTAAATTTTTAAGACGTAGTTTAACATGATGCAAAGATGAAGGTTTTATTGGAATACCTAAAGCTTCTTGTACTTGTTTTATATTATTATATAATCTATGGATGTTTTTCAATTATTTTTGTAGTCCCTTTTTAAAAGGAATTGATCATTGAATAGATGTTTTCTACTGTAGTTTATGTCCCCATAAGTCTAGAACTTTAATGTGCTCGTAACCTGATAATATTATGGTGTGAAACTTTTACTTACACACCAGGAGCAGCTGTAATGGCTCAACCTATGGAAAATGTAGCAAAGGTTTTGTGTAGACTGCAGAGGCAGGAAGTAGCCTGCAGCAGCAGGGAGGTGGACATTAGTTATGTGTATATCAAAGGATGGCTAAAGCTTCAGGCAGGTTTGTGTCCATATAGAATGTAAATTGTCTACAATTTATTGCGTCTGAACCTAATTTGGGCTTGACTTTGTTGCTCTTGCTCTAATTGCCTTTTAAAGGATCTTTGTTCTTTATTGTGTAATTACAGGCCATTAATGGCTGAAACACTGAGATTTTATATTACTTTCCACTTTCCTCCCCTAGTGTTGATTACGCTCCGTAGTTTGGCAGCGACCTCTGTTTAGTGAACATTTAAATATCCAACCATATTCATTTAACTTGTTGCACAATCCATCTGAGGTGTTCATGACGACTGGGTTCCTCATGACCAAAAGTCGGCGCCGCCCTACTGACAGGATTGTCTGCATGTTTTTTGTTTTTTTTTTTTTCCTCATTGCGTTGCTGAAATCTTCCATCCTATAAAGAAAAGTCATTAAAGTTTGAAGGATTATGATCATGTTCTCCGCTGAGTAATATAGCATGATTTATGATAATTAAGTCCCAATGAAAGAGCTTCCAATTTAGCAAGTGTTGGGGATTTGGGATTTGTGAATGTGTACGTGTGGCGCTGATTGAAAACACAAGCGCTTGTGTTTTTGAGGTGTGGGATTTTAGTCTGAACATTTTTATTTTATTCCTTTTATATGAGGCATGTGTATATATAGTTTTCTTTTCTAAGCCCTGCTTGCAGTGGAGGCTGTGCAGTGGGTTTAAACTGTTAAATATTTCTAGGTGTGATCATCTGAAGGGGATCAGACACTGAAGTTATTGGTGTATCTAATGAAATTAAATGAATAACATGCCAGTTAACTGTATTGCCTTTAGTGAACTACTTTTTGCTTGTGATATTTTATTGACGTTTGGGTGCAGCAGTGAATGGAATCAGCCCTGATGGTTGAGATTGGTCCCAGTTGTCTTGTGCTCCTTTTCATCTGTCAGCAGCGCCCCACAGACAGGGTCCTAATCGTAGCAGGAGAGAGGGGACGGGGCCTGTAATGGAAGCCCTTTGTTCAGTTGTCACTTTCACTGCTCTTGTGGAAACATCCTCCTGGCCAACCAGACGTGCCCTCTAGGTAGCGGCTGCTGCACTTCTGTCGCCTCTCAACTAAAGACATCTATCACGCTGAACTATCTCAAGTTGCTTTTCCCTTTCCAGTCCTCCTTTTTCTTTTTTTCTTTCTCACTCTGCGTTTGTCCTACCTAATGGTGATCACATTTGACAAATCTACTTTCTGTGCACCCAGGAAAAATTAGTGTTTGTATAAAGCCAACACACATGAAAGAAAAAGCAGTATTTACAACGTTGCCTCCTAAGTATACAACACCAAAAGCTGTATTGTTGCACTGTCAAAATATTCTTTGGTAAAGCTTGGAATAGAAGCTTTGCTCCTACAGTTCCTTGATGTTTTGTAAGCCACAGTTCCCAGTTTACCCATTCCCTGAAGTGGTTATGAATACCTCCCTCTTGACTTGGTGAGGTGAATATAAAGGTGGCCCTGGCTACATGCATATTTTCTGCCGGGTAAACATTGAGCTGTGTGATAAGGGTTTTAGAGAGAAGGGAATATTGGCAGAGAGGAAGGGAAGCAGCAAAGA
This sequence comes from Remorina albescens, assembly GCA_034769265.1. Classification (NCBI taxonomy): domain Eukaryota; kingdom Metazoa; phylum Chordata; class Actinopteri; order Carangiformes; family Echeneidae; genus Remorina; species Remorina albescens. The sequence goes on from CM068477.1 coordinate 11,087,663, forward strand.
AATAAACATTGTATCTCCGTACTCAGCTGCAGCCAGTTTGAATATAAGGCACCAGTGGGTCACCGCAGGATTCCTCTGCCAGAAATACAACTTGTACTGAATATGACGGAGCAGGACTTGCAGCCCAGTCGCGCAAGGGGGAATCAGTCCACTTGTGTATGAAAAAATATACCAATAAGCTCCACACTCTAGAGGATTTGGAGTGCAATTACGCATGAGTGGCGGTTGCATGCGTGCGTGCGTGCGTAAGAAATGTTTGAGGCAATGTTACTTTTCCTTGTCAAAATCATCTATCAAATATGATTAACCTTTTTGAATATGATCAATAAGGTTGGATGCAAATTTTTTCCAGCGACATTTAATTTCCCACCATGCACACGTGTAGGATTTAGATGTGAGTGCGAACGTGTTATTATGTTGGTTCGTGGATTTGTGCACATGAATGCAAGCATTCCTACATGTTTTGGTGGTTTGCCCAGTGCAGTATATATGGTATAATAGCATCTATGGGGATGTGTGCAAGATTAAATATGTATAAGGCTGCAGATCAGGCGTGCCGTACATCACATTAATAAGGCAACAGATACGGTCCTACAACAAAAGTAAGAAATGCAAGCAGGAGTGTGAGAACACATGCAAGATTTTATTTCTATTTCCACTACATTCATTCTTTGGATTTAGCATGTGACGCAGCTGAAGAGAATACCATGTGACCCTGAGAACAGCTGTGTGGTGAAAGTGCAGCTGTTTTTACAATGTAGAGAAACATCCTTCTTGTACATTATCGTTGCCGGAGAAGCTGATCTCCAGTAAAACAGCCCACAGGGGGGTTTAGGGTGTAAGGTGAGCTGTACACATATATCTGAGGGCTAATACCGCCTTCCAGCTACCATAATAATGCAATGTTAGCCCTCAGTGCATTTCTTAATTGGCCAAATTCCAAATATTTTAATACTTCAGTGATAATCAAGCACCAATTCCTTAAGAAAGTAGTTTATCAGAATTTAAAGGGCCACACCAGAGATGAACAATGCCATAGAGATGGCAGAATTGGTGCTGAAAGATAAGGACGGTGAGAAGGTGACACATGAAGTATCTTGATTCATAGTAATTTCTCATAATGCAACCAACAGCAACGCTTTATCTCTGGTACACACCCAGTGTTTACTGGGTGTGTATAATACACTGATGTTTTGATGCTGTTGGTGCTCTAAGCCCAACGAGATTCAACTTCTGATTGCAACATGGCAAGAAAACAGACCCTTTTTTGTTCCCCTTCAAAGTATTGACTTCAGATTCAGTGGTGCAGGGGTTTACACCCTCTTCCCCCAATTTCCTTATCTCCTCCAGCAGAGGGGTTTGGGCAAACCATCCTCCCTCAGGCCAGCTGGATTACTCATGTTGGTCTAATCCCATTCATTTTCTCAGTGCTCTCCATCACACTGACGTCTACTGGACCACCAGGTCTCACAAACTCACACGCACATACGTACGTGAGCTTAGGTGCCTGTGTGAGATAAGACCTATGTAGAAATACTAGGTTCATGAGCCCAGTCTGAGACACATCGTGGGAATTCCCGTTTCCTCCCATGATCCCTAGTTTGTCTTTATCACCACAACCTGCCTCAAAGCCTAAAGCCCTCGTGTCACCGCACGCCCCCAGCAGCTTTGTGTCAGGGATCATCTCTGATGTATTAGGGTGTATAAATCTAAAAATGCTGTTTAAATGTCAGGATGGTTCAATAATGTTTCTTCTTCTTCCTTTCTTACCTGGTAAGGAGTGCAACTGATGCAACCTGTCATCTGCTGATAATCACTTATGTAGTCCTTCTGTACGTTCAGAAAACATTATGTTTGAAATAGACGAGCTGAAGGGCACTTTGTGGAAGAAGCAGGAGCTCTGCAGCAAAACTCACATCGCTTTACATAATTTTTTAGACAGGAACTTTGGAATGCTTCTTAAATGTGTCACAAATCAGTTTATAATTGAATATAAATGATTTGGGACATGGAGGATTTATTGAAATTGCAATAATTCTCAATCTGTTCCCAATTGAACTCAGAGATTGGCAGACATTTCAGGAGAAAACACAACAAAGAAACAAACAAAAAAAAAAAAAACTGCAAAAAAAAAATTATAGAGGATGTTAGTTTCTGGCAGTGATTGTCCATCACACTGAACAAGATTGCATGATGGCAACCTGTAATAACTAACGGACTGGCTGAAGGCAGCAGCTGTTTACTGCTGAGATGTGAGCCAGACACTGTTGTGTGGTAACCCAACTGGAACTACTTTGCAAACAGTGAGCAGACAAAACAGATTATAGCTTTGACAAGCTTTAAAAGATGTTGCAGCATCAGAAAATTCACACACAAGTCATACACAGATTGGTTGAAATGCTCCTGTGTCTATTTACCTCTGTAGACACATTAATCTTATTTTTCCTTCACGAACTACAGACTCAATTTTAGCTTTTCTGGCTTCATTTCCTGGGCACCTTTATCTGTGAGAAGAGTTATGCACTGGCTGCTGTTCATTTCTAAAGTTTTGAAAGGCAACATGCCACCATACCTCAGCACTTTATTGAACTGGTCACATAGTAATTATTCTACACGATTGCTTGACACTCGATGTTCCCCGGACTAACACTGAATTTGGTAAAAGTCCTTTTAGTTTTTCTGCAGCATCTTCCTGGAACATCTTACAACGTACACCCAAACTCAACACAATGGTTACTAGTGTCCAGTTTAAAACTATGATTACCAACTACTGTACTTTTGAATGTAATTGTTTTTAAAGGTGTTCGGTCTGTTGTTATTTGCTCGTTCTTTGTGATTTTTAATTGTTGTTTGTTGTGCTCTCGACATCATTGTAAATGAGGGCTTGCCCTCAATAATTCCTCAAGATTTAAATAAAGGTGAATGAATTAATTTACAATTTGCTCTTGTTCGATGCTCTGTCTCTGCCTTGTTGCATTTACAGTATGTCTCATTTTACATTTCTGCCTTTATACAGCACATGCTGATGGATCCCTGACCTCATATCAGCCTTTAATACCAGCCTTTCAATGTATTTGGGTGGGCTAAGTCAACAGATCCACATTTCCTCTAATCCTAAACCACATTAGAAGGATTTTGGACTCCAGTTGCTCAGATTTTGTGTATGATTCAGACCGAGCTGACACTCTTTGCTTCACTGCACAAGACTGCCTCTTAGCGTGTTTCTTACAGCTGTTAGTATTTTCAAGGATCAACTTAAGCATTAATGACGTTAAGTTTTTTTCTTAATGACGCGTTTTGTCATAGATTGCCCCTTAACGCGCCTTTGCACGTGCCGCTGATCGAAATGTCGGAGATTGTCAGATAGGTTTCAATGGTTGGCCAGTAGCCTACAACCAGTTGATGAAAGACATTGAAACATGGCATGACACTTGAGAAATTGTCAACACAGCAGGAGGTAACGTCATTCTAGTGTGCAAATGTCAAACACATGTTTGGGAAGAGGCTTTAAAAAAAAAAAAAAAAAAAGAAAAACTGAGCCAACTGAAACATGCATGCAGCCCTAGACAAACACTCTGTGCACACATCCACGTTTTCTCATTTCCTCCATTATTTTTGTTTTCATAGAGGCCTTTCAGCACTTGGAGGAGTGGTGTGATTTTTCTCAGCAGTGTGTTGAGATCCTGAGTAATGAGCACAAGAAACTAACCTGCTGTTTTGTTGGAAAAGCAGCAGAGGACAGATTGCATGTCTGATCTCGGTTCATTTCTAACAGCAGGGTAACCTGCAGCAAAAGTACTAAGATGCCTCAGAACTGATAATCCGCCCACCCGTTATGGGTCTGTAATGAAACGCTTCCAGATAAATTGTTGTGATTTGTTATTGTTTTTGTGTTTTGTTCAGTTTTGTTTTTTTTTATCTGGTCTTTTTTTCTCACACTTTCATTTTTGGCTCATTGTGGGATAATTTCATGCACTGTGCTCTGCTTCTGTGCTTTTAGTGAAAGGTGTCATCTCACTCTGCCTTCTGAATCCATCTACAGCGGAGATAGCATGGTTCATCATCAGTTGTTCACACTGTTTGCTGCTTTGTCTGTTTGCCAGTGCATCTTTTAAAGAGAACTTTTGTTCAGAGAACATGTGTAAACGCAAACACCATGCATGTTTTGAAGAGTGTAAAGTGTTCCTGTTGCCATAATGGACTACCTGCCACTTCCCTGAAGGCAGGTAAAGTGTTTTGGGTCTGCAGGATGAAAGTATAATAAAAAGTCTAAAATGTGAGATCTAGCTTTGAGACTGCATAGAGGGCTATATATACTCACCTATATTTACCTCCAGTAGTTACTGGCTGGTATGTTACTGGTTTGCTTCTGTGCTCTATGAATGTTCTGTAAAATGAACTTAGTAAGACCTGACAGACCAAAGAGAGGATTTCAAATGCAATAGTTCCAGATTTGATGACATAAAACTGAGAAAATTTCAATCTAATATTATTTTATGCCCTTATCAATTTTATATTCAAGAATCTGAAACCATCATGTTGAACCGTTCCATGTTGAATAAAATGAGATGAATACATCTTTCTGGTGTCAATCCAGTCCAGGTTCTATATTAATACTGTCAAACTATCAAAACATTTAGAGAAATGCTCACAGCCTGCATTCAGGAACTGAGCCTTAAAACGAGCCGTCAGGACTGAAGTAACTTGTGACACAACAGCGAAGCACGGCCCTCTGCTGTGCCCCAAGTCTGGACCACCTGGAACTGCCCTCGCTGCAGGATTTAGATTCTCTGAGTCTTTACCTGAAATCAAGCATATTTTTATTTGAGCCCTCAAAAAAACACTCAGCCAATTAAAAGAGCAGATCAGATTTTCTCCTCTCCTCTGAGAAAGTTGATTTAAAGCTACACCAAGATGACTTTTGGCATTGAAAATGCAAAGAAAGTGTAAAATGTGGGTCTTTTAAACTATAAAATGCTCAAAAATGCTTATAAATCAATTCCTTGTCAAAACCAACTAAAACCAGCCACATCTCATCTTGCAACAGTTGTCATGCAGAGAACTTTATTTTGTGCCTGCTCAGCACAGCTCCTCAGTTGAAAGAACTTTGTCCGACTCCTCCTGCTGAGTCACCACATGCTTGCCTGACTTCTTCATCCTGGCCCCTCCCTCCCTCTCAACGATAAACTCATTCATTATGAATACACCGGCTTCGCAGCAGATAGAACTGTAAGCACAACAATTACCGGTGATCAGTTACTGTCAAGTGTAGCAGCATTTTTTGTGATGCTGTTCTGTGACCTTCTTTGATCTGCTGTCATTTATAAGAGGTTGTTAATGTTGCATGGCACAGACAGCCTAAGAGTGCATTCACTCCTCTGCAAGCTATTCTGGCAGCATTTCTGGCAATCTTCTAAGCAACCCATTTAGCTTGGTTTATGGTGAAAAGAAGGGATACATGCAAAGCAGATAAATCCACAGCATCTCCCACTTTTCTACATTTTAAAGTGCGGCCAGAAATGATTAAGATTGGGGTACAGTTTTAGCTGCTTTTGACTCTGGACTCTCACATATTTCACACTCAGAAAGGGCTGACTTGCAGCTTTAGTTTGAGTGTTTTACATCCATAAGTTGGATGAATTTTTAGAGGTTTAGAGTAATAAAGTTACTAAACTTGAAGTATAGTATCATATTAAATTTGTCATGTCAGATCTTTTCTTTCTTTTTGTTCTCCAATACTTCATCAATTTCTTCTTGCCTTCATGCCCTTATCTAGACCTTGGGCACCAGGATCAACTTCCTTTAAGCCCCATTCCTATCAGGACTTATCTTTTTACCAATACTGCAGGCTCAACAGGCTGGATAACCATTGATCTGTGTGTGCACCAGTGTGTGTAAAAAAAATACGCACCGCAGAGTGTGTGTGTGTGTGTGTGTGTGTGTGTGTGTGTGTGTATGTGTGTGTGTGCATGCGTGCCTGAGTGTGTTTGTAGATACACTCATGTACAAACATACTGTACAGTGACACACAGGCAGAGTTGCACATAGGTGAACCGCTTCATGTATGGTGATTTAGCGTGAAATAGGGCAGGTCATGGACATGTCTGCAGCATACTGGAACATATTAGCCACTGTTGCCCTCTCTGCTTCAAGCAGCACAGGTTCAGATCAAATCAATGCTTGAGATCTTAAAGCAATATAAGCTCCAAAATTCATTTTTCGGCACATATTCACATCAATAATTCATATTAATGTCTGTAGGAAACATGGAAACATGGTCAACCTTTCTGCGGGCTTAAATCCTGTAGCATCAGCTGCATTATGTTAAGCCAACCCACATTTTGAATCAGCAACATAGGGGCTGTGTACATTTTATGAGTGGACTGTAGGCTTACGGCCATTTTTGACTGGCACTGGTGCTAAATGGGGTCTTTAGGTCAACAGCAACAGCAGCACTCTCCCTGGCCTTCGGGCCAACCCTGTGGCTTTCTGTGCTTGGACATACGCACTGAAATCCCCTGTAATCAAGCAGCTGGACGCTCTGCTTTGAGGGGATTTAGTGCAGTGTGGCAGGTGCCCATCTGACTGTAGGATCAGGATTTGCACAGGCCCCGGCTCCCCCCTGTAGCATTCAGCAACTTTGACATGAGCCAGTGCTTGGTGGATAATCACAGTGATTCATGCAGTTTTATGCTTGTCATAGAAAAGGTGGGCAAGAGTTCATTAGAGATGCACTCTGTACACTCATCCCTCCAGACCCACATGTTGTGTCTCTAACGTCCACTTATATTCAGGATGGTCGAAGTGAATCTGTGTTTCGACCCTTTCTTGTTTTAGCTCATTTATTTACCTATTTCAACAATTCCATTAAATTTCACTGATAAATTGAACTATTTCACTATTTCAATATTTGTTATTGCTTATTTGTGTGTAGGAGCATGGATAGTTTTACTATCTGCGCATTTGTCTAATGTGACTGCGTAGCTGCACCCCATTGTACTGGTAGTTTTTATTCCATTGAAATTCATTCATTTCTGGTTTGATGACTTTTTTGGATGAATATCTGGTCTCAGTTGTAGTTTTAAATGTTTTCTTGTGCTTATCTCGCAGCAGCAGCAGTGCTGCTCTCCATTTACTGGATACACTCATCAAAATGAATTATCAACTCATTAGGAAGACTGTGTATAAATAAAGGCTGAGTGAATGAAAAAAAATTCGATTAAATCTGAAGTTTTTTGTGCACAGTCACACACCTCTACAAAGCGAGCATCTTTGCGCCATGGCCTGTGAAGTATGAATGAATATTCGTTGTTGGAGGTGCTTTTTTCGTGTATGTGAATTGGTCATAATAGAGGGAGAAAAAAGGGATACTGAGTCCAAAGAAGAACAAGAAGACAAAAAAGGACAGAATAAGAGAAGGTTTGTAAAAGGCAGGAACTCCCAGAGGCAGTGGGACAGCAGGACAGACACACACACACACACACACACACACACAGACAGGCTCAGCCGTCCCTCCTCTGTCTGTCTATTATTGATGTTGAGCACGCAGGGTTCCCTCTCAGCCATCTGTTCTCAGCTCTCCCACTCTATAGCCCTTTTTTCCTCATACTTACCACTTTGGCAGGCTGGCATAAGCAGAGGAATGCTGTCCTATCAAAGTGTGAATACTTCATAAATATATCACAGCATCAGGGAGTAAGTTGTTGCAGGAGGAGCCCAGAAAGAAAGTATAACAGTAATGAGGTGAATTTTTCATTAATTATTCCTCTTTGTTGCATGACTCCCAACACCCGCATTGATTTGCGGTGTGAGCTATAATGGTGTCACAACTGCATCAGACATAAAGAGATTTGGCATGTGGCTGTGTTTTTATGATGGACTGTCGATAGTCCTCTTGTGCACGTTTTCAGATCTTAATCAGATCACAGCCCCACCCTCCTGCACTTAATCGCATATGGCTGCAGGTTTGATTTGATTTGTATTTGATGACCGCAGATATTCAGCCAAGCTCCGGTTACCAGGGGAAACGTGTGTTTACAACCACTTGGCTTTACCTCCTAGTTAATCCATAGATGCAGTCCTTATCCCTGCTCCCCCTGGCCTGTACGCAGACATACACACACACACACACATTACACACCCATTCACGTCTGTTATGAACGTTATGATGGATTGCTAGTGTTGCATGTCAGGCTCTGGCAAAAAAATTCCATGCATAGGTGAGACTTTCTGTCTAAACATGTGTCTTCAATTACACAGCCTGGCTGAGAGGAAGGGTCAGATGTGGGTAAAGTGATATCAGGGGCTGTGGGGTGGTAATTAAGGTACAATATTGGTGTGGGGCTTAAGAAACCTAAGCTTTCACCCTATAGTGTGACTTGTCTTTTGCGTATTCCTAGAGGGGTGAAAGAGGTTTTATTCTCTGGCTGGTTCCAGAGTTAAGACCCCTGGGGAGTACAAGATGAGAGGGAAATTAATAATGTGTGGACTCAAAGGCTTTGACAGAACCAAAGGATCAGATGAGGGTGAAGAGAGTGCATTAGAGGCAGAGAGGGAAACTGAAAACACAGAACGCACAAGCAGACAGGTGCAGCCACCCTTGAGCAGAGGGGGGAGTAAGACGAGTGGTATTATGAGACAGATAAAAGATGCAAAATGGGTTTTGCAAGGATACTTAGCTGAAAATCTCATCTTCACTCAAGTGAAGCCTCTAGACTTTAAAGGCAACTTCTAGATCGATTTTGGGTAGTATTTGTTGAAGTGGTTTAATAAAATTAAATTCTACGCGCTGTTCACGCCTGTGTAGCTCTACATAGTTAAAGAAAAAAAAAACCCACAACTGTCACTTTTGTGCAATCGTAACAATGTGAGGAAACATTTTGCCTTCCTTCAGCAGCCCTGGAAACAGATTGCAAATTAGCATTTCTCATCAAAGCCAGAGGGAGTCGCAGACTGCCAGTGTTCACAGTCCTGAGACATATTTCTCACATTATGGTGTGTGAGGCTAACATGAACAAACTGCTTAATGTTAAGGAAACTCAAGATTTAATGTAAGAGTCTATTATAGTGGGATGTTTGGAGGTCATGCTACCATGCACGGTGTTGGCACACTCATGTCTTGTCTGCCTCCAGGCCAAGCAGGCTTTGGACCTGCTGTGACTCTTTCTGGCTCCAAGCCAGCAGCTCCCCGATCCTTTGAACCTCGATAAACCTGGGCCAGCTGTGTTTAGCCAGATCTGACCACAGCTGATCACACCACCCTACCCTCCATATTAAATATGGATTGCGACTAAATACTAAATCTATTGATCTATCACTCCATGTTCTGTCTTTTTGTGTATGCTTGTCTGATGCTCCATTACCGCTCCACAAAGACAAGAAAAAACCTCCCCTCTCCACAAAAAATATAGAGCTAATAATGATGCTGGGACAGTATGCCATATGTGATCCCTCCCTGCAGCATAGCCAGGTGGGCAATATGCCACCCAGCTACACAAAGGGTTTATCTATAGCGATTTATTAAACACCCTAGCCACTGACTAAACAGAGACCCAGAGCTGAATAAGCAATCCGATCATCTCTTCTTTCTTTTTGTCTCCTTCTTTGTCTGCCCTTCTGTCCTTTTCAGTCCCTAGCTGCAGAGTGCAGTTAGAATATGTGTTAAAAAGGTGTGTAATGGTTGGCTAGGCTCATATTGGAACCATTAAGCATGAACACGACTATTACACAGCTCTTTAGGAACACAGGGAAACAACCCCTTATCGAGCTGCCGAGTGATAGCACAGTCAAGGCTTCGCCCTCATGGAGTGGAGTAGATGTAAATGATTATGATGCATCCCCACTCCATAACAGTGCTCCATGTAACCCCCCCCCACCAACACCCCACTCTCCACAGCTGATTATGTTAAACACAAGACCAACTTGAATAGAGATAGCGAGAGGTTTTGGTCAACACCACTTTAGCATTACTCCTGAGTCCTAAATTGGAGGTCCTCTTGTCACAACAGCCATTAGCATTAGGCTTGTCTTGAAATTTAAATACCACACGTGGTGACAATGCTGCATTGTGTGTTTAGAGGCTGCAGATGACACACCTGCCGAGGAAGAGAGGTTGAGATAACAATTTTCTCCTCCCTGTCGAGGAGGCATCTGGCACTGCCACGGTGTTGCAAGCGGAAATACACCCAGGAGTGGGTAATGAGGCATAGGAGACAGGCTTTGTGTTTTGTTTTGTGTGTCTGTGTGTATGCGTTTTGGTTGTTGGATTCCCTCATCCTCCTGAACTAGCCTCTATAGACCCACCAAGCTAGCCAGCTGTAGTCCATAAACCCAGTTGCGTGTAACTCATAGCCCACAATAAATCAGCTTAAATACAGTCAGGAACCCACTAAACCAGACCTTGCTGTACAACAACGCACAAAAACAGAGAAAGGTTAAACATGGACATTAGCGTACAAGGAAAACAAAGGTGGTGAGTAAATTAAGAAAACATGGGGGCATTCAAGTACACGAGCACGTGTTTGTTACCTGGTGTGTGAACAACCCACAGTGACCGGGCAACGCATGTCTTTGGATGACAGCATTAACATAGCGGCCCATGTGGCGCTACATACGACTGAGGCGGGTTGCTAAGAAACATGCCGATAATTTTCGACAATCCCCCGCTGCATGCTGATCTTTTATTTAACCTTGTGGCACTTGCAGTTTAGTTTGTTAAAAGACTTCCTGTTGCAGTCGCTACATTTGAATTTGCCTTTGAAAATTTCTCCGCTGCGCGCTTTTATCATATATTGTTTCTTTTGACTGCTCACCTTTTTATTAATTTTAGTTGCATTTGTGGTTGATTGTTGTTATAGTTCATTTCTTACTTTTGCTGTTCTATTAAATTTATCATGCATTTAGAGGATTCTGCTTTAAATAATACACAATCACAATATAATAACACTATCATTGAATCGCAAATGGTACAGTAAACCAGGAATGAAGCAAAGTCAGTTCGAAAATAAGATGTGTTCAATGACCTGTCCAGACTTGTTTACCCCACTGAAATGCTATTCCAACATAAAATAAATTAAATAATAAATAAATAAATAAATAACAATAAAAAGCTCTTAGAGGGGGGCTACAAGCACAGCTTTGTTTACTTCCTCATTTTACTACTAAGTCATACATAAGCCCCGCCCACAGCTATTTGTTCTGGGTTGACTGTGCAAGACAAGGGGGGGGGTTAAACATTTAGAAAAAAATGTATCGATTGCTTTGTGTGACAAACAGTCAACAATTGTTCTTTGTGTTTCAGGTAATCTCTGCTCTGTCGAGGATCTCCCACCACAGCATTGCACAGATCAAAGGCATCAGGTACGAGTAAATTTGTAACTCACTCACTTATCATTTAAACAGCCACAGCACTCTGTATCGGTGTCAGAGAAACCATTTGGATGAATGTATCCTGTGCTACTTGTCAGCCTGTTAAAATGGAGGTGGTTATTAACATATGCTGCTCATTTTAAAGTCAATTTACATTTTTAAGTGATCAGCTGCAGCTTTTAGCCACTGTTAATCTAATCCACAGCGGATTTCTGCCTGTCAATAAAACGGTACCGCAACACACTGTTTATGTGGAAATGCAGCAGTTCATAGGCACTACTTCAGAGTCCAAATACTACATTGTATTCAGGGATAGTCATTTTTTTCCCAGATAACGATGAAGCTGAGAAAATCCGTCAGAGTCCTTTATCAGTCCTGGAATGGGCCTCTGATTTCTCTTCATTTGCTCAATCTGCTAGGAGCTTCGTGGCTCACCGGCGCCACATAAAAAGCCATTTTATCCATTTGAGTAATGAGCTGATGGAGCACACCCATTAGGAGCCATGCCAGGAAATGAAAGGAGAGGAAAGAGAGGGGAAAGCGACAGAGAGAGAGAGAGAGAGAGAGCGAACAAGATAGAGAGGGACACAGAGAGAAAGAAAGTAGGCTCCTTTCCATTAACAAAACAACCTGCTGACTGCTGGCTAATTCACTGCCTGTCCATGGCAACCATTTTGCTGTGAGGTGTCAAAATCAATGGTCGGTTGACTTAAGTCTAAATCAGGGTTACTTTTAAGAATCTGAATATTAATTCACAGTAAATGATTATTTGAAGTTCAGATTTTCATCACAGTTGTTGGAAATACTGTTCTTTAAGGGAAGGACGTGCACCCAACAACTGCAATGTCCTGAAATGCAAAGTTTGGAATATTTTACAGCCCCAGAGGTTACCCTGACCTCTCACCTTACCTTGGAGGGAAATGTGTGAAAGCCTTGTGGGGATCATTGAAGTAGAACTTTATTAAGTAAGGTCATTTGACTCCTGGCTCTCAGAAGAAAACACTGACTAAGGTTTTTAAATGGCACACTGAACTACATTGTCTATAGTGAATGTGACAACATGGGAATTTCTTGGTGCTGTTATTTAAGCCAAAGCTCTCTTAATTCTGCATTCCTATCTTGATAATTAATCATAGATCATCAGTCACACTACTGAAAATGAAAAGGATGAATTATCTTCAGAGCAGCAAATGCATATGGTCCACTCAGTGTCTGTATAGCCCTTGATTCATATCACACGCACATATCACAACTCCATGAGTTGATATGATCAAAAGCTGTAGTGCAGCCACTGAGTGGAACTTGTAGTGTGGTGTTGTTGTCACCTCCTGTACGCTAGATCAAGATTTAAGAAGAATTTTCAGCCTCGCAAATGTACATGATCTGAAATTTGCACCACCTTTTGATACTTAATTTGTCCACCAACGAAAGTGCTTAAGATATTCCTGCTATCCTATTGTCAGTGGTATCCACACTAGGGTATATTCAGTGTAAAAATTTAAAACAGTGCTTAATGGAGCTTTATATGCACGGGGGCACATGACAAATGCATGACAAGGTCCAAGGCCATGTACTGTATGATTTAACACGAGTACGGCGCCTCTATTAAGCAGAGCACTTACACAACGAGGATGTTCACTGACCCCAGTTGGCATTTTGAAAGGGGCTCCACACCCGCTTTCTTGCTAATGCCGTTGAGGACAAGGTCACTTGCATTCAAAAGTCCAAGGACTTGTCAGACCTCTTCTGTCTCACTTCAGAGCCCCCGTCAACCAAACAGGTCGAACAACAGCTATTCAAATGCAGGCCTTGCCCCGCATGTAAGTAGTCTAACATATAGACAGAATGCTCATGTCCTCCAGGTCAACTTGTACAACGACTCAGTCATGCATGAAACTGTTTGAAATGTTCTTACGTTGTGTTCTACGTACCATTTCAAGGCTAAAACTGGTGATGACCGCAGAGAAAGTAACAGAGAATCGAATTAAACCAACAATAAGATAGTCCATTTTTGGTTTTTAGTTAATTGAACTTTATGGAAATAATCTAAAGGCTGTTACTGAATCTGTATAGCTCAACATCTTAGTCACAACCCAATGGATAAAGTCAGAATGGTGCAGAGGGAGATAAGTGATTCCTAACTGCAGTCTGGGTCAGTCGGTGTTGTTAGCCAGGAAACACCCGAATAAGTTCTCTGATTTTCTGAAGTGAAATTTGAAGCAGCAACTCCTCGAAGATTTTCTCTGAAGTCTTGCCTTGCCTCTGAGATTGTGATAAAGAAAGGGTAGTTCAGTTGGCTCGGAGCAGTTAGCGAGAGGAAACAGGTGTGCTTCTTCACTGAATCTCAAATGGGTACATCAGTATATTGTTTACTGAAAAAAAGATAAGGAAAAAACTGTATAACGCTCTATTATTAATAAAAACGGCCCCTTTATTTTCAACAGATAACAAGTTTGTATTCATCTGTACTTGAATGAACATTGTTGAATTTCACCCTTTTTGTCTGTCCATACTGTTTTGTTTCTATAGAAACTAGTTTTGTGTCTTTAGAAACATGCCTAGTTTAATAAGGGATATAGTACCAAATAAAGCGATTTAAAAGACCTTTTAGACCTTTGCAAGCTTTAATTCCCCAGGGTGTAATTCTCAATGCCCAGACAATAACCCTGAAGGTCTCCATTCATTTAAGTACAGATACCCCATCAGACCATCCATTGAGCTCTAAATGACTGAAGAGTTCCTCACTCTGTTAAATCTCTGAGCAGCATTGCCACAGGCATGTCCATTGACGTTCTGTTGAAGTCCATTGATCTTGACTTTGATGTCTGTTCTCTGTAGTCAGGCCTCAACAGTTCACATATCTCTCAATGTGTCAACATCACAGTCCTGCCCAGAAATGAAGGATTTAGTTTAGCAGATAAACACACATTTGCATGCTCATCTGCATGTACACACAAAACAATAGACATGCCATCGCTTATCCGCTTGTGTATTCTCTTCTCCTGCATCTGTAAGAATAAAAATCCTGCAGGGAAATACGGCCAATTTTTTTTTCTTTCCTGTTTTGATATTCACAGTTCAAGCTTGGATGACTTGCAATGAGTTGATATATCCTTACTTTCCTTTGTTTCTTTGCTTCCTGATATCTCTCAGTTTTCCCTCAGTTTTGCCTGTCATGCAAATGATAGAGATCCTTCCATAACTCATTTATGGCATATCTTTCTGTCCTCTGTTTAATATATATGAGTAAAATCCTAACATTTTTATTTGGAGTTTTCTCTTTTCTAGTCATCCCATAAAATACGATGGTAGAATTAAACATTTGTTTCTGTTAATTTTAATACATTCAGGTTTATTTTTTCACCTAAGTTCATTACTTCCCCATCTTACTCCATCCTTGCTGAAAGATTCAGTATCAGTCCAAAGTAAAATATGACCAAATTTTTCTCTCTTTGTGGAAAACCTTAATCCTCGTTATGTGAAACCTAATGTTCCACTCCCTTTGTGTGTCCTAGCAGCTGACTTTGTATCTCTCACAGCTTATCCGTGGTATAAGCCTGCGTCATCCTCCGTCCTGTTATTCAGCCCCCTGCTCTTCTCTTCTTATCTTTACTGTCCCCAGCTAACCCCACTCTGACCTTCAACCTGTTCACACTTCAGTGGCACAGTTCATCACTGATCCCTGCTATTTGAGTGTGTGTCAGGGACTGTGGGGATCAGGGTCATAATGTACAAGAGAGCTCAGCTCAGCACCAAGACAGAGAGCAGACGAGGAAGAGGGGTTTAGATAATGTTAGAGGCCTTTATATCCTACTATCACACTACACTCTCAGAAGTACAGTGTGTACTCCCTTCAGCAGGATATTTTTTTGTTTTGTTTTGTTTTGTTTTTTTACACGCAGGAGTACTTACATTTTCCAGGATTAGTATGACTCAGGCCTATATGTGTGGATGTAACCGGCTGATAAGAGGAGCTATTTCTAATTTTAGATAGCCAACGCTAGCATTTACAGCAGTTTATTTACCAGTCTTGTCAAGTGCTCCAGCCATGTTTGCATTTATAAGACACGAGGTTACAATACGCTCGCAGAGCAGCACTACTCCTTCAGAGCAGACTAGATGCAGCACTGACTCTGTATCCAAAAGTGATGAGACAGGCTGGTCTGGCTAGAGCGAGCTGATTAGCATGCCAGCTGCAGTAGAAAAAAATAGTTATATAGAAATAGAAGCGCCAAATTAAGGGGTTGCCTTACACTGCTGCAACTCTTGCTGTGTGAAAGAAGTTTGATACCAAACTTACAATTTTTCTTCTACACTGATGAGTGAACTGCTTTTGCTGGCTACACTGGCTATAAAGCATGTAGTTAGTAATAAAAGTTAGTGAGATGTGAGATGCAACCAGCAACCAACTGGTTGGTTCTAAAATTTTTAAGTTGTCATTTGTTTCATCTGTTCAAATTTATTCATGTATATTGCTGAAAAGTAACAGCTAGTTGTAAGTTGTATATAACAATCCGCAAAGTGGATACGAGCCATAAAAAGCAGATTGTAGAAAAAAAGTAATGATGATGCTTTTGTTGGTTTAGCAGAGATATAAAATTATTAATGAATAAGATTAAAGTAAACAGCATGAGAAAAAAGGAAATGGCCACAGCTTACACTTAAACAGGTGAATTTCAGGCTGCAGCTGATGTATTTTTCTTTTTGATTAATTCACGAACATTCAGTCATCAAAAAAAAAAAAAGAAAGAAATGGTGGCAATTCCAATTTCCACCACTTTCACATTGCAGAGATATTACATGTCAAGTTACATTTAATTCATATTTAAAATATGGAAAATATGCAGGCAAAACAACTATTCATTAACTAATAATTATGAATGAACTAAATTTATTCTGACCTTTACCTGACGAACACCCATTTTTGATTGGAGGGATTTCTCTGCATTTAATACACATAAGACTTTATTTGGCAGATATAAATGACATTTCTTTGTACTTAGCACATGATCAAAATAGGTCTTTAATCTTACAGATTTGTTAAAGTGGATGAGAAGGTTTCGCTGCACAATAGGGGTAAGATGGTGTTAACAACCACCGTTTGCACCTCCCTCTACTCCTTCATTCTGTTGGCACAGCTTTGTACAGTCAGACTGCTGAATTACTTCACACACATTACAGTGTTGTTATCACATTGCACATCCACTCCTTATTTTTACACGCCGCCTGAACATATCACGTATGCCAATTTCACACGTAAACGTTGCCAAATTAACTTATACATGCAGGGGGCCGGTAAAAATGCACTTGCTCATATGTTAACCTAATTAGCACACATACTGTACACCATTTCCACTGCAATGAGCTTCTGCTGAATGAAACTCCAGTGCCAGGTTTAAAGGGGGGAGGGAGCGGTTTATGGACAGGTGTGCTACAATAAGTGAACAGGCCTGCTCGAGCTCCAGCAATTTATTGACCCTGCAGAAACAAAGCCAAGCTCTGGGACAGGAAACTTGCTGGCTATTTGAGCTGTGTTCACACCTAACGACCACACTGTATTTTTTCTGTTCAACAATTGTTGATCAATGGGACTGGCTTACTGCCCCATTGTCTCTTTGCGTGGGGACAATTCCCTTTACACTAGCATCAGCTTTACAGGCAATGAAAAAGAAATGATATGACATGATCACAAGCACATTATAGTTTATTGAAATGATAAACTTCATCTGGAAAAGGCAGCATGAGAGGGAGAGGCTGTCTGTTGGCACGTTAGTTTCAAATACAGTCTGAATTCATCTCTGCTCTAGTTGACAGCACAATATTTTAACACACAATTCTGACATTCTGACAAATAAGACACAGACAGTGCAGTCACCTGGTCCCTCATGCCCCACTGAAAGCTGCAATAATCTACATGTAATCTGCTAGAGCATAATCAATTTAATTCCAAGTAAAAATTCACCTTATTCTTGGGGTTTCTTTTATTTGATTTTAAGCTTGCCCGCAGATACGTTTGAGACTAATAGCTCCAGGTTAAGGCTGCAATTAACTGGGATTCTTTCACTGGAAGTGTTCCGACTCAGCAGTCTTTGTTTTCTGTGCAATTAGTAACACATTATAGATCTTTTCAAACCACCTTTGGAAATGATTAACATATAAAAGAGTTACCCAGAGGAAAAAATAAATACAGCCCAGCAAACATGGAGAGGGATAAATGTTAAGAATGTAGAATCGAAGAACTAACTCAAATATTGCTCCAACTGAATAATTTGCTCCACAATATGGGAATATGACAGACAGTGCCCTTTGTCCATTTTCTTCATTCAACTTCTGTGTTTCAAATCCAATATTCAATGTAGTTGACATGTTAAATTTGCTTCCAAAGAAATTTTTGAGTTTATTTATAGTGACTTTACAGCAACATTATTGTTGCCTTTGTAGAAGATAACTTAATTTATTCAAATCTTAGCACGAGCATTCAATAATGTACCAAATAAGCTCTGCTGTATTGATGAGATACAATGGATATGACATTATATAGTGACACCCCATTGACAGGAACTGCATTTGAACACCTCAAAATTCAAGTCATACATAGAAATATAAGTTAATAACAGATTTTCCACATAACATCAAGATCAGGTTATATTGTACCAAAAGAATTCTGAGGATATATAATAAAACACAACAAATATGGTTTGTATCATGTGAAAATTGATTAATTAGGTAAAAAAAAAAAAACCTATGTCTAATAACATCCGCTCTGGTCTGCTGCAGCATGCAGACCTGAGCAACATGAAGCAGCAAGCCTGCAGGAAAGACAGCAGACAGAGAGCGGCATTGAATTGCCAAGAGATGCCTCATCAGAGGGGTTCTGATGGAATTAGTAACATTAGGACATAGTTCAATTACCCCTGGTTGCATCATTTAAGAGAAATGAAAACGGCAGCTTTGGACACTGCTTGGCTCTACAAAACATCAGTGCGGCCATACATACGAGCACATATCTGCACAAACTACTCTATAATTAAACTTTGTCCTGTGGGACTCCATTAATAACTTATAATATAATGCACATTTCATTGGAGGGGGCCATTAGATGGGGGTGTGCTATTACACTCTGGAGGAAACAGCTCCTGTGCTGTGTTTCTGCTCATAACAGTGTGTGAGAAAGCACCATTAATCAGACATGGCAATTTCTGTGTTGTGGAAATAACAATGCTTGTAATTAGCTCTTGAAAATACAGAAGTTTTAATGAAGTTAGACCACTTTAACACGGCTGAAGAAATAGCAGAGTAAGTGAATCAGTTTATAGGAGAGTTTGCATGTTCGTTTTTTGTGCGTGTGCGTGTGTGTCTGAGGGCCTGAGGGTGACAGGCTGGTCTTTGGTTATTCAGCTGAGCGTTCATTAACCCGATAGCTGATGTCACTCACTCTGACCACAGCTTTCATTAAAACAAAGCACAACTGTCTCATACTGTAGATATAAAAGGACTAAACACACAAACCTGTGTACAACAGAAATGATAACATTAACCCCTTTTTATTTCAATTTTTTTACTTTATTTATTTATTTATTTATTTTACTTTCATGCTGTAACTTTCACTTAAGAGGCTTATATGTGGCCTGAATGCAGCACAGGTCACTGCTGTTGCTCTAACCTTATTAAACTAGATTTCCTGTTATCATCAACATCTGTGCCACTTATCCGTCAGGGTCACTGGGTGAGTCCACAGTACACTCTGGACAGGTCACCAGTGTATCACAGGATATACAAGGAGAAACAATCGTCCACACTTACATGCACTCTTACAGGCAAGTTAAAGCCAGAGGGTCCCCTCTCTACAAAACACATTCAGAGTGCTTTATATAAAAATTCTACCATCCAGCCATCATCACTTTTGGAGTGCCTCCCTGCTGACATTGTGCGAAGGCAGGGTGTGCCCTCGATACGTTGCTAATATAAAGGGACCTACAACTGTTCATGCTCTCACTGACATATACAGAATGACCAATTAACTTAACCTGCATGTCTTTGTATCACTGTTCTCACTGTGCCAGTGTCGTTCCCTTTGGATAGTTCATCTTCCTCCCACAGTCCAAACTCCACTGTTGCAAAGGTTCAAACCCACAAATTTCTTGCTGTGAGGTGACAGTTCTAACCACTGCTCGACCGCACCAGCCTTAAAACAGGAGTGAAAGAGAAATGACAGATAACAATATTGGTTTCTTGTGAGTCGCTTGCAACTCTACCAACTGCTAATGTCTACTCATACTAATGTATATTTTTTTTCACCATTTAATGCACAATATTTGTTCAGACTTGATCTCAAATGTTTGAAAAAATTTAGTTTCTAATGTGGATCAAGTGGCGGATCTTGTGCTTAGGTCCTGCAGGCCTTGCTCAATAAACATTTCTAAATGTTCTGGTTTGTACAATGGGCAGTTTAGCCGGTTGAATTTAACTGATTCGGTATGCATTCCACACATACCAAGGATTCCCAAAATGTCGCTGATTTGGCTACTATGGCGAGGTTCTTGATGAGAAGTTGCAAATTGTCTATATTTTTCAGGTCATAACTTAATCTCCTGTCTTTGTGCATTTATGTACTAAGGAAAGAAAAAAGAACTGGGTATAATTTTGTTTCTCACCAAGGTTTCAAAAGGCTTTACAAAAGCCTGAAATGTAAAAAAAAAAAAAAAAAAAAATTAAATGTGAGGAGACAGAGCAAGAAGAAAAGGATAGAGGCAAACCAAAAATAATGTGCATACTAGGAAAAGCACAAAAAGAGAGGTCTTCAGCAGGGACTTCAAACACCCGGGGGAGTTCACTGATCTAGGGGGGTGACCGTTCCACAGCCTGGGATCCAGGACAACAAATGCTCAGCCCCAACGGGCTTCGCTCAAAGGTACTGAGCTTTGATGCACCAGCACTTCAAAGATATATTCTAATGTGAGATTATTCAAGTTTTATAGGACAAGAATCCTGAATTAATTCCTAATGTATGTGATCAAAGTCACACAATAATGTCATTTTAAATTTTAGACCAATTCATCGTTTTCTGTCACGTGACTCGCGCTGACACCTGGAGGGCAAAAAACCCGGTCCAAGATGGCGTCTAGCACTGGAAACGCCGGAGAAAAACCTGTCAATTTCCAAACGGTTTCAAGACACAAATATTTAGATCAACTCTCTAAAGAAAAAAACACAAGATACACGATTAAACTGCAAGTTTTGGGCACCCGCTGTCGGATTTCAGCCGTTAACAACAGCGAAGTCCCTGCCGGCGATGTTTCCCTTATCTTGCGGAGAATCCCTCCTCTTACACTGCTGCCATGATGAAAGCATACAAAAGTACGGACAGTTAACGGATTTTCAATCTGGATGGGTCAATAATGCTGCCGTTCGGGAGGTGAAGGACAAGAAGTTCTTCATTGTCAAAGCAGAGGTGAGTGCTAGCGTTAGCTAACGTTGATAATGGGTCGTTAGTGTCAGTTCACTTCTTTAGTCAGCATTCTAGGGCAGTAGTGACAATGCATGAGTATTTTAGTTACGTCCCTTATAACATAGATTAAATCAAAACCTTTATCCGTCCCAAATGTCAGGTAAGCCATTGCTACAGTTTAAATGACCCACAGTTGTCATCTTGGGTTGCTGTGGAGAAAGAGGGATTGGTGCGATTTGGCCACAGCCACCTCAGAAGGGATTCTGTGAAAGCACAACCCGGGTTGTTCTCCTGGTCGATTTGTGCAGCCAATTGCACAGCAACTATCTGGCATTTTGGTAAAAGTTAAGCCAAAACTAGTTAAAAAAAAAAAAAAAAAAAGTAGCTGGAGGACAGGCATAGGAAGTAGCGTCGTTGCCCTCCGGGGGGGCGTTCCCACAATGGCGTGACGTCACGTGAAAAGTATGAATAGTGGATTTTCCTTGGCTATATTGAAACAAGCTGGCCTGGTCATTCAAATCACACCCATGTTTCAGTGATGCTAGTTTTACATTGGTGTGTGCACAATGGTGCAGTGTTTAGCGCTGTCACTTCACAGTGACAGGGTTCTGGGGTCAAACCTGCCGAACAGCTTGGGGCCTTGGGGTCTGTGTGGGTTTCCCCTGGGTGCTCCGGCTTCCTCCCACATTTCAAAGACACGCAGCTTGGCGACTCTAAATCACACGTAGGCGTGAATGGTTGTGTGTCTACGTGTAAGCCCTGTGATAGACTGGTGACCGGCTAATGGATGGATGGTTTCAGATAAAAAATAAGGCTGTGGGGTGCAGTGGTGCAGGAAAACAAAGAGAATGTCCATGGTATGTCCTTCCTGATAGTATTATATTGAAATACAAATGCCATTTGATGAATTATAATAACCCCAGAAGATGTTTTGAATCACAGTCCTCGATTTGTAGCTCATCGTCATGCAACGTGTTTTCACCATGAACCTGAACACGTCACCCACTCCTGCCTGCTCTGTCCTCCATCTCTGTTTTGAGTAATGGTACCGTAGAGGTGAGTGTGTGTGTGTTTTGACAGTAAGAAAACAAATCGTGTGTTCAGTGGATACATTATACAGTGGGAGTCAAGGTCAGTCTTATACCATTGCAGAAACCGTTCCTTTATGTGGGATTTATAGTTTTAGGAGAGAATGTTTAAAACAGCATGTAGTGATCAGGGTCAAAACATACACACACGCACAGATACGCACACATATAAAACTACAGACAAAAAGTAGTGATTCATTGGAATACTTTGAAAACTGGACATGGCAAATAAATTGTTTGTTTTTTTTATGTGAAACATTTTAACATAAGACACACTCAGGATTCATCGTCATCATGCAGACTATTTTTGTTTCACTATCATTTGCATGGCTGCTGATTATCTCTGATCACGACCTTAGTGAGTTTAATGGGCTTCAACTGTGCATGGCATTAAACTTATAGACTATAATTTATAGCAATCAGATCTTGTGAGAGAAAAATAAAGTATCATAAACACGGCAGGCCGACCAAGAACATATCATGCACTTCAGGGATAATGTTTGTGGAAAGCAGATATCCTTAAAAAGATTAGGAATGAATGTGCCCCTTTTTATGGGCTAATTGCTCAGTCTTCCATTTACAGCTCTGCTACTTCTTGGCAGTGTTGTGTTTGTTGACCCTGTGGGTGGAAATGAGAAATCAAAGAGGAAGGGGGTGCAGGGTTAGCTATCCAAAGTGGGTTGGTTTTTATCATTTATGTTATTGCTGCACTCAATGACGTCTATCTGAGTGAGCATATAAGTAAAGGACGTCACATTTTATTGTGGTGGGGGAAAAAAAATAACAAAAAATAGGTCTCCATCACAATATTTCATATTGCTCTACATTGGTGCCGTAGGTTATGAAAAGCTGCTCCAAACCTCCAGAGAGGATTTCTGAGACATCTGGCAAAGAAGCCCCTTTTACATCCTCAATTCCTGAGAAAGTTGGCTATTGGAAGAAGCCATTTTTTGTTTGTTTTGTTGTTGTTGTTTTTATTTTTTATGTCAGCTGCAGTGTGTCGATGTGTTTTGACAATGTTGTATGTGACTGATGGACTCCTCTGCTGAATGCATCATGCTGTTGTGCTGCTGAAATGACTGGAGCCACGAGTGACAAACTGACAAATAGGACACACAGTTTTCCACTGGGGAGGGTTTTTTTTTTTTCCCCCTAACCGGAACAAGACTTTGGTGTGATACATTGTTCTGTAGCCTCTCTCACTCTCCGTGTCTTTGTGTGCACCAGGCCCTTTCCATCGGAGGACACGGCTCTGAATGAGGACGATGTCTACCGGAGCCTTGAGGAGCTGGCAGAGTGAGTATGAATTCCACTACAGACACCCACAAATAAAAATGAATAATTAATCATGAAATTAAAGATATTTTTAGAGTAATTTAATAATCACAATGAATACAGATGAATCCCTGGATGTGTTAAGATGTGATAAAAACTCTCATCCCATATTCAACACATCTTATGATGTTTCAAAATGAACCGAGATTGCCACTTCCTTGCAATTTCCTCTACCCACCTAATTACATAAGCGTGGAGCCCTTCTGTCACTCTGCCTGTTGCCATGGCGACGGCAGCACTGCTATGGATTTCGGCCTGGTTGCCTTGGTGTCTGTCTGCCTGGCTTGGTGCATGTTAGGTGGGTGGGTGGGTTTAGCTGGGTGTGAAAGAGAGTCGAAGGGTCTGGGGAAGTTGGCCACGTTCCCACCTGTGACAATCAGATTAATGGAGTATACTTAGTTAACCGCTCAGAGATGGGTGTCATTCGTCACAAGGAGATAGGAGGGAAGAGAGCGAGAGACAGAAAGGGTAACATGCGGGCTATAGATATATGCCAGCTGAATGCATGATTGTGATGTTCTTCAGGGGATGAGGAATGTGCTCTTGTTGGAGGAGAGCAACAGCCAAGCGGGTTAATGCTGGATTAGGGTGCAGCTCAGCCATACATACAGCCCTGCAAGCTCAGAACACAGCCCTTCGCCTTAAAAACTGAACTCAGTGATCCTTAAAATTTTTTTAAATAAGCCTGTCTTCATAGAAATTAAATAACAGTGACTTATTTCTGTTAGTGAGGTGAGATACTGATGAGAGGTGAAAGACACAGCTGCATTAAAAGCTGTACTTATGACTCTCAGAACAAAAAGTTAATCTTTACAACTCGTTGATGTGACGCCATCACATTTTTAGTTTTCATTTGACTCACAGTAATCCAATGTTACTGTCTTTACGTGCAGATGTGCATTGTCAAAAGAATCTGCAAAGAGGAGGTAATTCTGCACACTTTTAGTGGTGCCGAATGTTGATAGAAATATGCTTATAGCCCACAGCCTTAGTTACTACATCTGGAGTTCTAAAAGAGTGTGGGAATGAATCAGCCCACTGGGGTGTCAGACTTGGGAAATCATTTGCAGAATGGACAAGTTCATTGTCTGTATCAAAAAAGTAATCAGACTGTAATCAGGTTATGGTGGTTCATGCATTTACTGTTATGACCAGAAATGCATCAAGTTCATCATGTAAAAATGGCATATTCACAGAATACAGATCACTTGAATTTATAAATTACCATTGAAAGACCCATTGGATATAGTCAGTGCATGGTATCCATAGCAACAGGTCACAGAAAGAGTCTCAGCTATATTTTTTTCCGTATGGCTGATGGCACATCTTTAATTTGCCGCCAACCTCTAAAATATGAAATCTCCTCTGTCTTCCATTGTGTTTCATGGTTCTCTGTAACCATGGCAGCAGGTTTATAGTGCCTGTAGCTGAGTTCATCTGTTTCTCAGAAGCGGTCAGTGTGTTGTATGATGTGGAAGTGTAACCTAAAAGTGCTCTGAGCAACAATTTAGCAAACACACAAAATAATAAGATAAATATAAGAGACAGGATGATACAAGCAGTGTCTCAAAGTTACAGAGTTCTGGACAACAGTCATATACGGATTTTCTAAAACATTCCTGTCCCAGATCATTTTACCTATGTCCCTATATGGATGGTCAGAGGTCACATCTTCCCCAGGCTCAAGTTATGTTAACTGGCAGGAAGCTATACCTACACGTAGGTACAGAATTTTCAGATAACATACAGCTTCATAAGTTAATTATTTTTCACAGTAACAGTTGTTGTTTTGATCGATGAACCACATCCTTTTTCCTTGTCATGTAACATGGTGCTCTTTGTGTAACCTGTTGGGTGCAAAGGGCAGGGACTTACTGAATTAATAAAGCTACTCAGCAGCTTGGCTGCTCTTGACCTTTTTACAAAGAACATGCATGCATTTCATTTCATCAGTGGACAGACACATAATTGATTCATCAGCAGGTCTTGCACCTAATGCAGTTGGACACACTTAGCACATGGGCCACGTTAGCAATAACCCTGCTCTGAAAGACTTATTAATTAGCCTGAAATATTGATGCATGCATGATTTACTATGAGTGCATGACTGAACTGCAAAAGTGAAAGAAAAGAAAATCGCAGTAATAATAGTCATTTTCCGTGCCTCTATGCTGAAAACTGATAGGTTGTCTGTCTGTCTGTACCTCTTTCCCATTCTCTTGATATCTCATTTAGGGAATTTCTGCAAATATGGCACTAATGTTAACTTGGATTCAAGGATAGAATGTTTCAAATTTTGGAGGTCAAAGATCAAATGTCACTGTAAATCAAAAAAAGACTTTTTTTGCCATAACTCAATAATTCATATCCTCATTAACAGCAACTACAGTAGCTGACAAAGGCAACTAACAACGAGATGGCAATTCTGTTTTATAGATGCTGTACTCAAACTGGAAGAAAATAAGGCAGCGAGAGAACAAATGATCTCATAAAAACAACAGCGTGTAAGGAATAAAACAACACCAGTGTCACCTGAAATATTTAAGAAAATAAAGCAGCATGGAGTTAATCAGCATATTACAGCTGACAATAACAATCAATAAAATGGCATCATTAAAGTTCAGCGGCAAAATGAAAAAGGATGCTGACTGCTATGGAGAGCAATCTATAAAATGGATTTTGAGGTGAGATCTAAAAGCACAGATCATGCCAGCATACCAAATGGTCAACGAAAGATTGTTCCTGCTAAAGATTGATCAGGCGTTTATTTTTTTGTTCTGGAGCAGCCAATAGAGTGAACCTCAGAGATCTCTGAGAATAGCTGGAGGTTCAGTCCTCATCGATATAATGATCATGTGTCCTTGCCAAAGATGCTACAGGCAAACCTAAAATATGTGATGGAGTGTTTCTGGTTGCCATCATCATTTCATAGGTCTAGTAGAAGTCACTTTGATGTGTGGATGATTTCCATATTTACAATATCACGTCAGAATAATTCATTACCTGTGAGGTGGTTTGAGGGCTGTCACAACGAGTTGCTGCTCTAAATGAAAGGTATGGAGAATCTATGATAGCTTAAAGCATATATTTACAAAGCAACCACCGGTTTGCAGTCTTGTGGACCATCCCTGTTTGCACAAGTATCTGAGTCAGGTGGAGTCCAGTCTCTACCCAATTGAGATCTCCTGGGTTAATATGGTATACCAAATTCCCACTTCCTGCCTCTGGCACTCTGATTTTCACTTGCTTAACTTGCAGTACATCTGCAGTGACTCCATCGTGGAGTTGAGAAAGCATGAAATGGGAGTGGATCGGTCACAGTCGCCAAGGGACTTTTTCCTCCGCAAAGGAGACACACAGATTTACATTCTGAAGCAAATGGTGTCACCAGTCCTTTGTGTCCCTCTTCTGTGTTTTATTTTGCTCCATTAATCCCTTGGGCCAATTGACATGAAAAAAACAATAGCCTGGAAAAGAATGAAGCTCAGTGTATCATTCACTGTGAGGAATGAAGTCACACATTGTTTTTAAATTAAATTTTAATTGAGATGGTATACTGATATTTGTAAATCCCACACACTTTAGATACTTCTTTTTTTGGGGGGGTAGCTTTAAGTTATCTTCTTAACAGACTTTTTTGGAGGGGTCAGTGCTGGACCTCCCCCACAGAGTACTGTAACTTTGTATATAAAAGAAACCTAGTATTATTTTAAATGAAACCTTTAGGGCATCCAAGTCTTTGGGGACATATGCTCAGCAGCTCCAGTGAATCATACCCCATTCCCCACTGATGTAGCCCGATGTCATTGAGGACTGGGAGCAGAGGCCAGCAGACCGATTGCGTGCAAACACACTGAACACCCTCTGGCCTGTCAGTGTGTAACCAGACAGAAAATTAGACCTAATTCATGAGCCCTCTGGGCCTCTGCTCCTACTGTTTGATGCATTATAATATATGCACATGCGGAAGCACACTCCTACCTATACAAACAAACAGTTATGAATTCATTTGAATGATTCAATAATGTACACTTGAGCCAGTGAGACAGGGATATACATAGAGAATTTGCATTGTGTCATTATGTTAAAACACACACACACTTGTACCTTGGGTCCTGACACCCATGAGTGTAAACCATTCATGTAACATGGCCAAACCCATAATATTTTAACCTCAGATTTAAAAAAAAAAAATTTGTCCTCAGGTAAAATATTCATTTCCTGTAAGTCATTTGCTTGTGAAGGCAATTTATCTCTTGGGAAAGGTAGTTGTCACTAACAGTCAATGACAGAATGGCCATAAGGAGCAGCAGGAAATTGGCACACAAATTACGCCCGTGGCTCAGTGTGAAGAAAAAACAAAACAAAACAAAACATCAACAAAAGATGTAGAGTGAGCAAGTGGAAGAGAGATATGTGACTGTTATTGTGTTGTTTTGTTTTTTTGGGGGGGGGGGTTGTTGTTACTTTAACACTGACGCAACAGAAGACTTCTGCTGCCTCATTTTACAAAAAAATCACAAAAAAGAGAAAAGAAGGCTCAAGTTACCATCACATGACCACTACTAACCTGGACAATAAAACTAAGTCAGCGGTAATCCATCTGGATGTCACCCATGTATAGCTTGAGGGGCCTCCTTTCTTCGAAGTTGGACTATTGTTTAAAATTTGTATTGAAGAAGACTTGAAACTAGAGACTGAGATTCATTAAAAACTCATTAGGAAAACATTTACTGAGGGAATAAATCAAGTAAGAAGTGGTGCCATTTTCCCAGATACTTCAATACATTCTGGCTTCTTTTCACAATCTGACTTCTCATTCCTTTCTTATGTAATCAATGATTCTAATTTTAAAATAGCAATTTGAAGAAGAGAGGAGCTGTTGAAAGTGTCGACACACAAAAACCCACATCTCCACCCCGTTGAGCCGCCGAATAATTTGTCAACAAGCAAGTCATTTTTATTAGCCTTTTTGATTTTGTGAAACCCAGCACGATATGTAGGTCAGACTGGCAGGTTTCTGCATAATAAAGGTCTCAAGAAGGGGTTCATTAGAATTCTATCACTGAAAGATCAATGCATGTCGACAGTGAAACAGTTAGCCACTTAAGAAGTTGATTAATAACATCACCAATGCTCTTTAAAATCCAGACATGAATTATCTAAAACAATCAAACCATGGATTCCTCTGGCTAATGAATAATCAGTTATGTCAATACAGGTTTTGGGTCAGTAGAGTAGCAGCAGTAACAGGGAACCGTCTCCCAATGCTATTCAGAAAAATCAATGTCGACAATTAGGGGAAGTAAATAGTTGACATCCAGAAGTTTAAATGAAACTACGCTGTGTACTGTTCTATTTTGTGTGCATTTTAAAAGCTCAACATCACAAAAGCATGAGAAGCATGTGGATGTGGATATTGACAATGTCAAAATCCCCAGCTGGGAATGACGACGGGGCCTAAATGTCAGTGTGAATCAAGAAAAAGTTTTTGTTTATATCCATGATCAATATAGATGATGAAAACTCAGATAAAATCATTCCATTCAGTTTTTCATTTGTAATCTTTTCATCTTCTTATGATGTTTGCTAGTTAAAAGAGGCCTCCAGCTCCTCCTCCGTGTTTTCCCTGGAGAAGCTGCCCCCTCATGTCTCTCCACAGGTCACATTCATATCGCTGCACTAGACCGCCCTCACATAATGCTGTCTCCAAGGGACTGGAGGAAAATGAAATACAACAGCCGCCTCCCCAAAAAGCTTCTCCTCCATGCAACACATTCAGTCTCTGCGGAGAGTACGCTTCAGCCTCCGAGTTCAGAGAGGAGACTGATGGGATGTCATCAGCTGGCCACTGTCCTCCCACACAGCCTTCTCAGTATTCAGCATGAGCCACTTTTACTTGATGAAGAAAAGAGAAGTGCATAGCTGAGAATGAACCAAGCCACCTCAATTAAAACTTCAAACAATCCCCACCATGCACAAGCATGACAAAAAAGCAAAATATTTGATTTAGGGCACTTATCTTCTCTCATTTTTTTCATCCCTTCTTCACACTGATAGTGAAGGGAGGAATATTTTAGACATGATGGCAGATGTAGAAGGTCAGATGTAGCCGTGTGATGTGGAAAAAAATTCGACAATCTGTGCCCACAAATCTTTTTTTACAATATTCATGAATTAACAAAGTGTATAAAATCCTCCCCCAAAAAAATCCTATTTCAGTGATGTTAAAGTGAAATTAGATCTTATGCTCTGAGCCCTTTTGGTTTGGTGAACGAACAGACATGTTTTGGTCCCTTGTTGCGCAGGTAGGGGCGACGCATCTTCCTTGAGAATATTCATACCGGTACTTTTACACCTCTGAGGGTCATATATAAATATATTTGGATGAGGATCTACTCATCCAAAAAAAAAAAAATTCTCTTTCATGGCCTTCCTTCACCTGGTGATCTGGCATCAAACGACCTCTTGGAGGACATTTAAGAAGGGTGGCTTCTTGCCAAGCTTGAACTCTGCTCCTTTCCCTAGCAGGTGGAGGGAGTTGGCAACTTTCACAGCGGAACCTCTGCTGACTTATTTATGATGCATATTTATTTATTCATGTATCACATATAAATGAATAGATGACATATTTATTCACTGATGTATAAACATGACGACACATTCACGGATTCATTTATGACAAGAAGTATTTTCTTCCACCATGTAGACTCTCCTCCAGACCAAACTGCTCAGATGCTGAGAAACTGGAGAAAAACTTTTTTTTTTCTTTCTTTTTTTTTTTTTTGCTCAAGCCGTTGAATATAAAAATTAGTTGAGAAATGTAAATGTCACAGTAACTCCACTGTTAACTGGCTTGGTCATGTATGACCATGATGTTGACATGACGCAGCAATAGGCTGGCAGCCATTATAACAAAAAAGCCAGCCTTCACAGTAGTGTGCTGGTCAGCACTGTTGCCTCAGAGCAAGAAGGTTCGGGTTCAATGGCGACCCTAACCCTAAATTGGCTGTAGTGAGTGTGATGTGATCGCAAATAATAGCTTCTGTCTATATCTATGCATCAGTAATGGACCACCCTCACCCAAAGTTGGCCAGGATTGAGTTCACCAAGAAATCAGTTCAAGGCCTTTTCTTGATCTCAGGTGTGTTTGGTGTGAGGTGTGCCTCCATTATAACCCACCTCTGCCATAATACATTCACAATGAATAGTATTACTTTAAAAAAGACAAACAGTTGCCAACTTTTAAAATAACAATCATCCGTCTTTTTTCCCGGAGTTCATACTAACTGTATTTGTTTACAGTAACCAATAATTGATTTCCTCTTTTATGTGACTTAATGTTTCCTGTTTATTAACTCCACTGACACGGGCCCATTGCCAAAAGTATTTTCCTGTTGATGGCGTCTGCACTGCCTCCAAAAGTTTGCCAAACAATAACTGCTTTTAGAGCTCAGGGGGAAGTATGGGGTGAGCTCCTGAAGGAAGGAGCCTCTTTCCCAGAAGATGCTGTTCTCCACAGTAACTGCCTGAGCTCCGCTGGCTGCTTGCTTAATTAAAGGTCAGTCAGCTAGCTGGGTGCCCAAGCAACATAAACTCATTAAAGGGAAATGCCACTCAATAACACAACTGAGTGGAGGTATGTGAATACTGCGTCCCTTTGCCTCTGACAGTGTCATTCTGGGGACAACCATCAACTTGTACTGGTTTGACTGCTCAGAGCCTTTCTGCTGTCAAAGCACTTTTAAGGAACGTATGAGCCCTTTCTCCTGAGAGTGAAATGGTTCCTCATCTATGTTTAGAAGTCTCTGTCGATCTAACTTAATTGTGTTTGTGTGTGTTTTTCCTTAGTGAGCATGACTTGGGTGAGGACG
This sequence comes from Remorina albescens, assembly GCA_034769265.1. NCBI lineage: Eukaryota > Metazoa > Chordata > Actinopteri > Carangiformes > Echeneidae > Remorina > Remorina albescens. The sequence continues at coordinate 11,118,775 of CM068477.1, forward strand.
ATATCTACGACTGCGTGCCTTGTGAGGACGATGGGGATGACATCTATGAGGACATCATTAAGGTGGAAGTACGACAACCCATGGTGAGAACGGGACAGAGAGCAGGAGCCTTGCATGATTTCATTTTCTCTTGCACCAAAATGTCCATCGGACAACTCAGTAGCCTTACAAGCAAATGTCTTCTATAACTGATGGTAAATTCTACTTCTGACATCCAATGCTTTGCCTTCCTCACGCTGCTGCAGATCAGATATATGCAGGTGAGTGCTGCTGTGCTTGTGACTCACCCTACCCCTGTCAGCTAATCCTCCCTTCCCTTTCCTCCACCTCATTTATAACAAACTCACAGCATCTTAAGTGAATAACCTAATAGTATGCGTGGTGACCCATGCAGAGGGGAAAAGGAGTACCCATCTGGTCCACAGTCTGACTCAGGCCAAAGCGAAGAGGTCTGTGACCTCAGCTCAGTGACTACAACACTAACCTGACGTTAGTGGCAACCAGCAGGTGCCACATTGAACCTCAAATCACGAGACAAATAAGCTTCACCCTACTGCTTTTCAGCTTTGGCTCTGATTGGTTGATTACATGTTGGATTGAAGCCTGAACTTGGCTCAGTTTTGCAGTGCTTTCAGCAGTTTCAGCAGGCAGCACATTATCAGTATTATCAACTCTTATTATCAGCAGCAAGTATCTGTTCCAGATGGCTATTCAGCAGTCAGGCTGCTCATATCACTGACACAGTGTAAAAATAAATCTGCACATACTGTCTGTGTATGTGGGGTTTTTTTATTTTTCATCATGGTCTTTAGGGTGACTCACTTATAATGTAGAAAGCTGCATATTGTTCTCTGACAGAATGAACTTGCATATGTTCACAAGCATGCAGAGACTTGCTTAGAGATCAGGCCTCATGAGAAGTGCTCTGTCTGGTTAAGTTATGTATCTCCACCCCCGCTCCTTTACAATGTGCAACCTGCTTAACAACTGTGGATTCATCTGCATATACAGCAAATACATATACATCCATACATGTGTAAATGAATCCACAGATCTTAATCTCAGTGAGACTGCTTGATTAAGTAAAACTGAAATTAAAAATCTCACACAGTAATTCCCTTTTGACACAAAGTCTGCATCATCCCTGCCTCACTTTACTTGGGCCATGCCAGCAGCTGTAGTCTCTCAGTCTAGGTGAATATTTTCATTTGCCATCAGATAAAGAACCGTAGTTAATTAATATTCGCTCGAATCTTTTGGATGTATTTTTTTCCCTCTGTTGTAGCAGTAATTGCTCTCCACTAATTTTCCAACAGCACATCCAATCATGCATAAACAAACCCTGTCACCTAGAAATTGTATTTATGTGCAACTGAACTGCAACAGTTTATAAGCTTTGTATGGAAGAGCGTTTCTAAAAAATAATCCTGACACATATGTGGCAAGTCACATATACAATGATATTTAACATAGACAACATATTTGTTGGGCAGTACATCGGCATAGTGGTTAGTGCTGCTGCCCCACAATAAGGTTGCGGGTTCGGTTCCCAGGCCAGAGTTTGCATGTTCTCCCTGTGCTTGCATGGGTTTCCTCCCACCGTCCAAAGACACACATGTTTAAGAGGTTAATTGGTGACTCTAAATTGTCTGTAGGTCTGAATGGTTGTTCGTCTTTGTCTGTCTCTGTGTTGGCTCTGCGATAGACTGACGACCTGTCCAGGGCGTAACCCCACCCTCCAACATCCACTTACAGTGATTACAACATTATCTTTATTTATTTATTTATTTATTTATTTTACCTTGTGTGGCTATTTTTGCTGTTATTCCAGCTGTATGTATACCACAATGAGAGAGAATCAGAGAATCATTGGTGTGATCATGGGTTTCCATTTTGTGATAAAGTATCTAAATTCAAAGATCGTATCAATTGGTCAAGCACTGTAGTTTAAAGGACCCTTGTTGGAATAGGTTTGACAACCACTGGTCTGAACCACAGACCTGGGCTGTGTGTATGAACCCTGGCCTCTTATGTGACAGCAGCAGACATCCACCTTGCACCCCACCCAACTCTGCTGCTGCCAATAAAGGAAACGCCTTTTTCATTCAGAAAACCCTGAACGTGATCTGACCAGAGGTCGTGCCACAGTGTGAATCTGCTGTTGCAGTTTAGATGTAAATAAAGGTAATAGGGCTGATGATGTGTGGCCCAGGAAATCTTTGCAAACTTACTGGGAAAGGTTACACTTTGAAATAAATAGAAACCAACAGCTGCGCAAAATATATAAACATGTATATTCACATTGACCTGTATGGTAAAGTACTATACTTCCCTATTAAAAACACTTGGTATGCACTTGGTATTTATCAGAAATGTCACTTTGAATATGCATTTTGCCACAAAAGTAGATCGCAAATGGGTCAGTGGCTCTAGCTTGAAGCTCTAGCTTTTAATGTAGATACTCAAATGTTTGTAGCTTTTCATATAAATTCAATTTAGATAAGTTAATAAATTATCATGCCGCCCAAGTGTCTTGATCATTTTGTGTCTTATCAATGTAGAAAATGGGAATGACAGAAGATGACAAGAGAAACTGCTGCTTAGTGGAGATCCAGGAGACTGAAGCAAAGTACTACAAGACTCTAGAGGACATCGAGAAGGTGAGTTTAAGAAAGTGCATTTGTGTGCATATAGTACACTTAAATGTGTTGAAGTGCTTATATCCAGGAACTGTAACAGTGTTACAGTGTTCCTTTTGTCACTTCTTCTTAATTGGTGTCTTGGGCCTGTAGGCTCGGTCCCAGCATTGAAATGTTAGCTATCGGCAGATTGATTTGGGAGCACAAATGTCACAGGAGGGGGATCAATATGGTTATTATTGGCTCAGCCTCCATAAGAGACACTGATCCCAGAGGCTTAAAGTATGCCTGAACACACACACAGTGTTTTGGAAGCTATCCAATAAAAGAAAACATTTACATTTTACACACTACATGTATTACATCTACTTCCTTAAAAACCAATTTATGTCATTTTCTAAAAGTCACTTCTCACATTATCACGTAATATCTCCTTGTATTACCACTGCTTCACTGGTGGAAACATGGTCCTATCTAGCTTATTAGAGGCTGAGATATTCAGATGTTTCTTTTTTATAATGCAACAAGGGTATCAGTATGTTTTCCAATGAGGAGTTTGTAGAGTCAGCTGGTATGGGCATGTGAACATGGACCTGTTTTAAGCTTCGAGCCTCCTCTGACATTTTCCTCTTTATCCACGTTCCTCCTTCCTGCACACAGTAATTCTTAGCAGGGTAGTGTAATGCGCAGACTCCTTACTCTCGACTGTGCACTGTGTTTTGCCTATCTTAGCACGATTTTGCTCTGCCTTTGCAATGTTTTGTCTCATCTTTGCACTACTTTCTTTTGTTGCTGTCAGGTTTGTCTTGGGAACCTAATGTTGTCTGTGTGTTGTTGACTCTGTTGGTGCTAATGGCCCTAAACAATCCGTGTTCATGTCTGTTGCCCACTAATATATGAACTAAAAGACAGTGTAATTATCTTCGTGTTCACTTTGCTGTGCCTTCCATGTCTATCAACTTTGCTGCCTACTGATGCCGACAAAGTCAAGGAGGCTCCCAGTAAAACGGGAAACTTTCCATGTTGAAGGCATCGTAAACTCACTGGCACACCATCTCTGCATGTTAATGAGCCATTGTTAAGATCAGTGGTGCCAACGCATCAGTTTCCATGTTGACTGATTTCATTCACGATTTGATGGAGGGCCACACATCATCCGCGCCGCTAATTTCATTAAACTAAATGTGTGTCGTGTGTTTCCCACATCAGACCAACACAAGACTAAATGAGTATAAATAACCATCTTATGATCAGAGGACTCGTTAAGTTTAATTGAGTTGGGGTTAATAAAGCCTGTCAACTCTCCATTGCTTCTTAGTTGATCAATTTGTTATTATTGTGATGATGGAATGTGACAACCATAAAACAATGTTGGAGTAATAACAGGCAGGTTTTATTCTTCTGTAAGCACATGGAGCATCCATACAGTCACTGTTTATAGCTCACTCAGCGTTATGGCTTGAAATTAAATGACTCCACACACCCGGTGAACAGCAGCAAAGAGATGCTATCTCTGACAGCATATCTGTGATTTATGTTCTTTGTGCTGCTGTTTGTCTCCTCAGATCTGCTTTATTTCAATCAATCAGTACAATTGTGATATGAAATACTGTTAAGTCGGAGTTTGTGTTCTGTTATTTTTCAAAACTGTGAATGTACTCTTATTTTTTTTTCACTGATTTGTCTCTTGTTTTTCTTCAAGAATTACATGATACCGTTGAAGCAAGTCCTGAGTCCACAGGATATGGAGGCTATCTTTGTCAACCTGGAGGTGAGCATCTGCTCAAGCAAATAAAATGATTTCAATACAGCGCGCCTGGAATTGGCGCACACCAAGTGAATAATTCAATATGTGTATGAATGGCTGAATGAATGACGGGATGTGTCGTGAATACACAGAACCACGGGTGTTAACAGGTTGTATGCAAATACACGGTTCATCAAGCAGAGACATTTCTGCATTATGGCTCAGTGTTTCAGCACAGTAAACATAAAAATGTTTTATTCCATTTACGATTTATTTTTTTTTTTAACCATCCTGATTAACTTAAAGGTAAACACTGGTAACATATTGGATTTTTCCTTTTGTCTAAAAGGCTAATAGATCAATCTAACTAACAAGCGTTTTTTCCTTTGTGCCACAGATATTCCATTATTATCCAAAAACTATTAAAACACACACGAGTGAGTCACATTGGACCTGGTGATCTGTTCTTTCATTGAGGACAACACAGCGACTGGAGTTCATTTAGAGTCACTCCCACACACAGTATCCTGCTGCTGCTGGAAATACTTGCTTGTGTATTAATCCAGTACTGAAAATAGTCCTCAATGGACACACGGTTATTTTTATTTCAGTATTATTTGCTAAAAACTTCCATTCCCAGCTGCTTTAGAAAAATTTTTATGCAATAATTCATTCATTTTTCTAACGATACAAAATATACTACAAGAGTGACCTCTTTTTAAGGAGTATACACGCCCTCAGTTGAAATGAAGAATGACAATTCAGGCTGAGGACATCACAAAGCACTGAAAGAAAAGTAATCCTGCCATCTTTCAGAAAATTTTTGACTATAGTGGACAATATTGATTCCACAAACTACATTGTGAATATATTTAGACTCTGCATATACACGAACATAGACTGTAATTAGACCACATCTGTTTATGTCCTAAGAAGTAACATTTTAGTCTTTTCGTTGCATATAACATTGTCTGTGAAGGAAGGAATGTGAATTAAGCCAGTAAATCTAACTTTTTATTGTGATTTTATTTAGGATGTGATCAAAGTCCACTTTGCTCTCCTACGAGCCATCGACCTGACAATGGTCAGCGGAGGGAGTGGCCTTGGGAAGATCTTTCTCGACTTCAAGGAAAGGTTAGTAACCTCAACTCCAATAGCATCTGGATACACATTGTGCATTTTGGGTTATGTTACACACATAGAGGTTAAAATCCCTTACAATGCAAGGAAAGGTCAATTTTTTAATCTGCTTTCTGATTCGGAAAGCTGCAGGGAGGGCTGATGGGATTACTGCTCAAAGAATAAGATAATGTTGGAGGAAAAAGCTGAGAGAGCAGGGAACCAATTGTTTTCCACATTCAAACAACATAGTCAGAGTGAATCCCCTTAGCATGACTTAAACTGGCACAGTTGTCTGTCCTTACACCTGACACTGCCAAATAATTTTCTCTGGTATGCAGCAGATTCTTTGCATTTCACATACATTGTTTCTAAATCTAACCTAGTTTCTTTGACACAAGTTTCATTCAGTGTTTCAATTATAAAATATCATCCTTCTGTTGCCACGTTAACTGTTCAAATGTCTTTTTATCAGACAAGTTCTGTGTGTCGTGTTAATTCTAAGTCCATTAAGTGATTAAATACTTTTTTTTATGTATATATATTTCCTGCAATCCTAGTGCAGTCACCAGTGTTCTTCGTTGTATTACAAAATTTGAAAATTAAAAGCAAATTTCCAATGGGAAAAAACCGCATTGAAAATTGAACAGTGAAAGCTGGGGCCCACTGGCAAACAAAGTTTGGTCTCAGATGGCTCTCTGTCTTGCCCAGCTGCTGAGCAACGTGTGGATAATTCGCATCCCTTAGGGGAAGCAGTGATTTTTCTGCTTGCGGTGTGTGTGTGTGTGTGTGTGTGTGGGTGGCTGCTTCATAGGTAATGGTAATGATGGTAATGATAGGTTCTGGCCCCAGTCGTGATTCAGTACACAGCCGAAGATATGCCACTCTCCTCAGATGATACAGCCATTAGTGCAAGAGGGACTCACACACTTCACTGTGCGTAAATGAACCCGTTCTTGCATATGTAATGTATTTTAGCAAGACTTTTCTCCCCCCTCCTGATCTTTCCACCCTGAAACAGTATTCTTGCCAGTGACGTCAATTTGCATAGGTAACACTCTCACCGCAGGCCCCTTCCTTGAGCCTAGAGGGCCCCGTAAAATAAAGATGACGTGACACAAGAGACTACCTTCCCAGTAATAGAGAGAGGCAGTTACATACTTTGTCCCTCTAGCTCACACAGACATGTGTATCCCCCTCTCCTCATTCAGCTCGTCCGACTCTCTCATCTACAGTATTGGAGCAGCAGTTTGATGTAGTTATTTGCACGCAATCCTAGAAACCAAAAGGTCCCTGTGAGGGGCTTTTTCAGAATGAAACAAGGATGCAGAGACGGTTCAGCAAAAATCTCATTAATATTAATATCAAGTTTAAGTTTTGCATTGTTTCAGTGTTTAAAGTGAAATGCAAAATTGTATATTTGTTATGGTTGCCTCAACTTCATCTCTGCTTGGCTGCCTCCGGCATATTATTGCATGGTTTTGTTTATGAATAGATTTGTTTAAAAAAAAAATATATATCAGTGAACAAAGTAACTCCCATAACGGCCAAAAGTATGTGGACACATTTCCTCAGATGCAAGCATGGGAATGAATCTATGGCTTCTTTAAAGGCTTTCCATCAGATCTTAAAACTGGTGAGATTCGTTCATTTGTAGGCTGCAGCTTCATATCTCATTTATAGTCGACGTGATTGTTTTTTTGATGGCTGTAAACCTTCCATCTATGACAGAAATATCTAACATTTAAAATCTATGCATAAACTAATTTTGCTATTATTTATTTCTAATATTATCCCTCAACGACGTTTTCCAGAAAGCAACGCTGGGCTCTTTTAAGAAAAAGATTCATTAGATTTGCAGATTCGGTGCGTCACCGCCTTTGAATCTCTTCTGAATCAGCGTGTGATTGACATGTATACCCGCCTCATTATGAACCACTGTGGTGATAAACAAGAGTGACCAGGGGACTGCACTCACACAGCACTGCTCTCATCTTGGCAATTTTCCTGAGGACCTTGCAAAGCATAAATAATTTGGTTATCTATGCTTGAAAGTCCCTGTGACCTTTACAACAATGTGCTTGTATCTTTTTTCCCCCACATCAGTTTTTTTTTTTTTGTGTGTTGTCATTGAACTGAATGCCACGCTGAAAATGTCACTGGTTTATCTCAACTACTTTTCAGTTCTCAGACAGCCAGGACCAGGCTGAGTGGAAAAACACGCAGAGAGGGAGCTCTATGAAGTAAATGGGCATCTAAGTACCCTTTTGTTGATATCCTCATTTGTGACATTCCCTGGCTCATTTCCAGAGTTATCTGGATCCCAGATCTCTTTGCGGTGCTTAGTAATGGCCTCACTCTCAGCCTCTCTATTAGGGGCCTTCACTCCATATATTGTGTGCTGCCTATGCTGAGAGCAGGTGAGGGGGTCCCAATGCCTTGTGTCAGAGAATATTAGCTGGTTCCACAGCCTGTCACTTCTGGTTTGCAGGGAGATTTCCTCAGTTGCCTGACTTGGCTCACGGTACCCAGCAAGGGTGGAGGAGAGGGCCCTTGGCGCGGTTTCTCAAAATTACATTTTCTGTGAAATAAAATGCACGGCGGTGTCCTCATTATGAAATAGGCCAGCACAGCACAGCACAGTGATATCAGTGGCACTGAAAAGACTATGAACAGCAAGTTTTCAATGCCCCAGCCCAAAAGGAAACTCAAACAGCTCTTGCTCAGAGACTGCTGCAGTGCTTCTCCTCCTGCTTGTACTCACACAAGTTCACAAACTACCTTCCCAATGTTTAACTTTTTCGGTTCTGTAATAGTACAAGTGAAAAATTGCTAACTGCTTTTACAAGGAGTAAAACTCTTAAAGTTCCTCTGCAGACATGTTTTAAACTACACAAAAATACTCTGATGTGATTAATATCACAGCACCTTGTCAATGAGATAAGTAAGTACTATGCTCATGTTAGGTTGGCAGGGGAAGTGTGCATATCAACATTGTCAAAAAATGGAGAAAATAGGAGGTTTTACATTTGAGCCCCAGAATTAGACTCTTTTGTGCATCAAAACTATCAACCTCATTGTTGTGTGGAGTGGAGTGTGTTGTGAGCCGGAATCAACAATTAGCTTATATTTGTAGATTTATCAACCTTTATGTCTCAGCCTGTAACTGGCAGTGGCTGACACAGTGTTCACTCCCTGCACTGCCAAAGCTTTGGGTTTATTTGACAGGATTGGTCTTTTTGGTTATATGACATTAGTCCCTGGCTGTCATTGGTTCACTGCAGTTCCAAGGTTGAACGTGGTGTAAAAAACACCATATGGAGATGTTAACAAGGTTGAAAGCTTAATATCCATCAGAGGGCGTCTTTAGCAGTTAAAACTTAATTGGCCCCATCCAGCTTCTTCAGGGACCTGAGGTGACTTTGTGTCTCTTCTCCCTGAACCCATACTCTTCACAGTGGAGTTATTTAGTTGAGAAATCTCACTTTATCAGTCATCTTTCCATTTTTGTCAGTGAGAGTATGACTGATGTTTGTTCAAATGTATAAAGAAGGTTTAAAAAAGAGCAGCAGTTTCATCATTAATCCTCTGCTCTGCTTTTCTTAATAACTATTCTGAATCAAATGTTTGCTGTGATGCTGTGAATATATTGTATATTTGTGAATCTCTCAAGAGGCTGACGAGGAGCTTTAAAACTCCTCTAAGATGTGCACTATAATTACTGATGTGGAATTCAGAGTTTTAGTTGTTCTTATGTACACAGCACAGTATATCAGACTGCAAATGTTCAAGCAGCAACAGAAGGAGCAGACAGGAAATTAGGAGTTGTTACCTTGCTGTGATGTGTCCAGGTGAGGTGTCAATTAAAAAGAGTGTACCTGTCACCGTGTCATGGACTAATTAAAGCTGACTGGGCCAAGAGTGGATGCATGCTGAAATGTGCTTGCATGTCATTAGGCCTTTTGCTCCACTGCCTGTCTCGAGGAAGAGGACAAAGCCTCTGACTCTAGCCCGTCAAATCTCAGGTGAAAGGGTGCAATTAAATGTAGAGAAATATAAGTCATTTACATGCAGTATGGCATCTACCAATCCATTTGTTCATTGACTTATTGCGTGTGATTTATTGACCTTGGGTGTCGTGTTTCGATGCCAGAGATTGATGCTGTCATAATTTTTATATGCACTGGAAGCCTTCAGGGGTGTTTTTTTTCCATGGCTGTCATTCATCTTTAGCTCAACAAATAACTGCATGAACTGCCTTACCTTTAAAATTTCTAAATGCACAAGACTGATTAGAAATTAACAGGGATTCAGTTGTAGGTTGCTGACCATATCATCAATTTGATTACATCTGCATAATTTAGTTGTTCTATCCTTTGCCATTTTGGGAAGTAGATGGTAAAGCAGGGTATGTGTTAGGGTGAAGTTATTGTCTTACTCACAGTCTATAGCACATGCAGCGACCTGCCTGACAATCAAGATAGAGTACAGAGCAGGTCAGATCCCCCTCCTCACTTATCTGCAGCCCCCATCCGGGCTGGTGAGAGGGCTGAGACTGAAACACATGTAGGTCAAAACTGTGGGACAACAGCGCCTGCTGTCTTGTTTGGACACTGGTGTGTTTGCTGCAAGTGGAAACTTCACAAATCCAGCCTTCAGGCGGCAGAGAACTTGCTCCAGGCACCATGCCAGCGTTACACTTGAAAACACATATTCACAGGTGCACAGAAGACGGCCTTCTTTTCAGCCCAGTCAGATAACCATACAAATATAATACATCACTTTTTTTCTTTTTTCTTTTTTTTTTTTTTTATTTCATTGACGCTTGCCTGTGCTGTGAGAAAAACATCATTTTGCCCCCAAGCTAATTTCCCTTAAGATCAAACTGATGAATATATATGAAACTCATGAGATCTCTCTTTCATACATTGTAAAACAAGGCCTTTAAGAACACTCTCCTCCGGAGTGGCCACTTCCTCTTGCTCATGTAGCTTAAACTGCTACAGTGATTATTGCATTCATACAAGCCCCTTTGCATTTGTGTCTTGGAACAGCTTCTTTAAAGAAGACCTTCATGTCACATTATATCTTGATAACTTGCTATATGATGGGTGTCCCTGGCACGCGCCCCTGGATCCTCGCCACGCTGCACAGTCTGCCTGCTGTCTTCTAATTGATCATGGCTCCCATTAATCTCAATCACTTTGTCATCCTGGAGGAGCAGGAGCAGGAGCTAAGGGGAGCTGTCTCTCCGAATGTGGATCAAGTTTTAATCTGCAACTTTTTTTTTTCCCCGGAGCCAGTTCAACCAGAGATGGAGCCTCACTGCAGGGGGTTTTAGTCAAAACACCCAGTGAAGATTCACTCATCATCTCCAATAGCGCTCTTAAAACTTTGTGTGATAGAAATGCTGCTTTTAAGGTTAATATTCTGCCCTGTGCTCCACCTCTGGGCAAACATCATGCTGAATTACATATTTAGCATTTACAGATATTTCTAGAGCAAAATTATTCATTTGAAGAGATGCTTTTATATTAATAATGGAGACTTATAAATTTACACTTCAAATTTTTTAATTTTTAAATCTTGTCACATTAATGTTGAAATTATTTATAAGAATTTCTGTCAGTATTTATTTTAACCCTACTTAAATGGAGAAGCCAAATATGAACATGTCTCCTTTTTGAGTTTATACATTTATTATTTTGCAAAAAAGCTTATTTTGAATATTAAGGTTTGTCAAAATGGATGAAATCAGGGACACTGAATTTACATTTCCAACTCACTGAACACATAGTGTTCAGTGAGTTCATCAGTTATTTTCACTGTCTTATAATGAAAAATGTTCAGAGCTGCATTTTCCACAAGAGGACCTTTTTTTAAAGGGATTATGTATAGGTATTTCAATCAGCAGAGACCAATAAGAGGAGCAAGAGTTAATGAGAATTTTGAAGTAAAATGGAAAAGACTTAGACCCCCGGCAGGAGGTGGATCATCCTGGAAAGGTTTAAGGTCCATCTAATTAGAGACAACTTCCCTCAAAGCCTTGATTCTGGTGATGAGGATGAGGGATGGCGCTTGTGGATAGTGCTTACATGTGATTGGTTTAAGGCAACTGTCAGATTGTGACTGGATAAAGATGAGAATGAGCTTAGAGATAGAGGGAAAAGATGCTTTTGACTAAGAAAGCAGAATGCACCAGGAGATAGACCTACAAATTGCTAAGCTTTATTTTTGTCACTTATTTTAAAAAATATTGTATATAAACTATGTAACATATAGTTGTTTCTGTGTACACAAGCTGTGGAAAGAGGAAGAGTCCATGTGATCATTCAGTTTCCACACAACCTTTCCTCATGTTGCTCTTATCTGCGTGACAGAGCTAACAGAGGATTCGGCGGCTCCCCTTTCCCCATTTGAGATTCAGATTAAGTGACTGGAGTGCCAACTTCACCAGGGGGTGGGGTGAGGAGGGGGGGGGTGTTCAGTGCTTTAGCATCCATTCCAATGCCCTGCTTTGACGCAGCGAGTGAGTGAGAGGAATGAGTGCCACGTGCAGTGTTATCCTCCAGGCAAGATGACTTTGAACTCCTTCTCAGCTGAACACACAGATCTGTGTCAGGGTCCCATTGTAATATCTAATGAACGCAGCACTAATATCCTCTCTCCTCAAAAATTAAGAGGGTTTTTTTTTTTTTTTTTTTTTCTCAAATGCTGTTAAGAGGAACCAGTGATATAAAGTAGCAGCTTTCATTAGTGGTGTGTGATTGCTGCTTATTGGCAAGAGAATGCCCCCTCTCCCAATATTGCCCTGGGATCGCCATTCAGAATTATTTATTTATGCTAATCACATATATTACCAATAACAATATATTTATTTACATATTCATTTAACTGCCCTTTTATATTGCCAAATGACTCTCGGCCTGACCTTACAAATTGCTTTATTAATCTTAAAATGAATATGCGAGGATTGCCTAAAGGCCTCTAAAACTAACCACTTCAGAAGTGATTGTAGACTCAAGCAGCAATCTGCTTTTGTTTCTGTGTTTTTTTACAAAAGATCAGTAGTCCCCATTAAGGCTAATTTTTAGATTATTAACCATATTCACAGCTTTGAATGGTCCACAAGCTCTCACCCTCACAGCAGAGAGGCAAAAATATCACTGCCTAAGCCAAACATTTCTCTTGACAAACATTAATGTTTTATGGTTTGGCACTGGAGCATTTGTAAGATGTATTCAGCTGCAGAAGAACTTTCAGGAGCTTTCATTTTACAGATTTTGTTTGTTCTAGCCAACAAGAACTAAAGATGTTTCAGTCTGGATGTTGTCAGTGACTTGTTCATCTAATTTTTATCATGCATATTTAGTTCTCATGTCTTAAGTCTATTTTGATGCAATGGCTGGCACCATCTTTGTTTACGGTTACCATGGTTAGGGTCAGGGTGTGACTCTGCTCACCTCAGTAATCTGGTTATCTTTCTGACTGTTTGAACAGATCCACTCTCTCAAAACCAATCTGTTTTAGTTGTTTGTGCTGAACTAGCACCGATATAGCTACCTGTGGATTCACTCACCTGTTCTCTAAAATACATGAGAGGAGATGCTCTATCATTGCCAAATTATCAATGCAGTGATCTTAGTTTTACAGTGTATGTTCTTATCTGGGACATTTTAGACGATGGACAACTGGGAAATTACTAGTTTGTCTGTTTTGCAATGGGTCATTTCCTAACACCGAGTGGAATGTAGATTAATTTTGTTCATTTGTCCAATAAGAGTGCGTGATTCCAGGTTGGATCTTTATTCTTGTCATATTAAAACATTTCTTTCATTTTAAGGAAAGCTACATTACAATAATAGAAAACCTTTAAAAGAATATTCTGTAATAATGAACAGTGAGTTGTGTTGATATTCTTTTGGTACTGTGTGTCTACAGTAAGGTACAGACACAATGTAAGTCTGAGGAGCCAGAGATGGCTGTTTCTTTGTAGCTGTCAGAATCACATGAGCAAACATTTCCACCTTTTAGGTTGTTTGTGTCATCGAAATGCTTTGATTCCTCTCTACATTGAACTAAGGAAGATAAGTTGTGTGCGTGTGCTTGGAATAACTTAAACTGAATTTTGTCCTTCACCAGGTTGTTGATCTATGGCCAGTACTGCAGTCACATGGAAAATGCCCAGAAGACACTGGATGAACTAATAGCAACACGTGAAGATGTTAAGATTAAAGTCGAGGTAATTTCCTTCACCAACGATGTAATGCAGATCTTTATTACTACACAACAGATAGCAAACACAAACTGTGTATTCCACCCGGGCCACATACTGGACAACACCTTTCCAAATATTATGCTAACATAACATTTTTAAGTTGTCAACACAGCCTCAATGAATCGTGCCACAGGCCTGTTCAGATATGGTTGGTGGATATGGTCCATTGTTTTGTTATTTATAACAAAAGAAATAATATACGATGAATTAATCCTTTCTATCATTTTTCCAATACCGAAAATTCCATTGCAATGGTGAAGGGGGTTTGAAAAAAAAAAGAAATCTTTCCAACAGAAGCTGTCTAAAATAATGCAACCAGGTTGCGGAGAGATTATGCAAATAAACCAATCAAATACCAGAGAATCTGACTAATCTCTGTGTGAAAGTACAAGAAGCTGTTGAATAAATGATGTTGAAATTGAACAAATTCATAAATGGGGATAGAATATGCTGTTACCAAACATAAACACTGATAAAATTAGAAAGTTAAATCATGCCATTTACAAACATACCATCGGAGCTTTTAAATTCATGATACTACTGAAGATGAATTTGAATTAGAATTTTTAATAGCCGATTTAGTTGGGCATCACCTTGTGTTGTTTAATCCCCCAGAAGATTTAAAGATTTATAAATGATATCCACTTTCTGCTGTCTTTCTGCACTGAAACCCCGTTTATAGAGAAGGATAAGCCATCCTTTTTACTGCACAGCAAGAGAAGCTAGAAAAAGAACCTCCCAATCCTAAAACTTACAGGAAATTACTAACAAAACACAATGCAGATTTTATGAAAATGTTCACATTAGTCAGAGGAATTTCCCATTCAGTAGCCACAGTGAAAGTCTCACAAGTGGCTTGCATGACCGGAGCTTTTGTGCCCTGGAAGAATAAACTAGGTTTGTTGCTGTTAATGGAAAAGCGGGTGAATATATGGAAGCAACAGCAGCAATGCAACAAGACACATTGAATTATTAAACCACGAGTGAATGCTTGTGAGTAAGAATGCGGCATTATGTAATATGTAATAACAGCCTCACTGTTTGTGTCATTGTTCTGCAGGAATGCACTATGAAAGTGCAGGAAGGGAAGTTCAAGCTGCAGGATCTCCTAGTGGTTCCCATGCAGAGGGTGCTCAAGTATCACCTACTACTGAAGGTAGGAAAAGTCTTAGTTGGGCCGTCATTTGCTTTCAGATCATCCATCTCCATGTGATTGAATAGACAGATGGATTTCAAAGATGGAATTGTCTTTTAGAAACGAAGCTGATGGAAATATGCTTCACATGATCCTGCTTTTAAATTTCGAACACTGACCCCCCCACATACCTTTGAATGGTGGCTTTGAAAAGCAGTTTGTTGCTTGTCTTTTCGTTGATGATGGTGATTGTAGACAGCTGGGACAGACAGCTTGGATCCAAAGCAGTTTCAACAATAGCCCAATTTCCATGGGAAGGAAATTGTCCTTAGAAACTAACATAATCCACCTCAACATTCAAAGGCACAACCAAAAGCATAATATTTAAAGCTTTGATTGTTGAGAATAATCATAGGTTCTAGTGTCCCACACTTTTTCTGATGTATCATAGGGGGAAATAAGCAGACAGGGTTCAAAGCAGGATGTCACGAAGAACTTCTCCCTCCTTCCGTGCTGTTGCAGTTTTGACAAATAGAAAAGACGGGTGTTTAAAGTATCATATTTCATATAATCATGTTTAAACACAGTTGAATGTCTAATGGATCAGTTTATTTTCAAGTCTGTCTTTAAACCCTAGTCAGTTTCGTATACAAACATAAAATCTACAATGTCACAGCCATCTTCTAGAAAACACGGGACCTTTTTAGTTTGCATTGGGTTCGGTTTGTCTTGGACCAGTGTCCTGATTTGAAACCCCTGTCATTCAAGTTTTTGTTTGTTTGTTTTTCTTTTTGGGAGGAAAACTAGCACATTAAATAATCATAATGGCCCCAAAAATTGAGCTTAAGCACCAAGATCTAGATTTTCTGTCTGCCAACAGAAGCCAATGTCCAATTAACCACCATCAGACTCTCATTCAGATGTTGTTAAATCCTGATTGTTCCGTGGAAATAAATGAAATCACCCTATTCCAATTGAGTACCAAAATACAAATGCCCCTTTTTTCTGTAATTGCAATTTGTGTATTTAAAAGAACTTTGTTTGAAATGGCAAAGATTCTCCCCACAATATCAAATTTACTATGGTTTACAGGATGGTGAATTGATTGACCGCAAAATGCAGCGAAACGTAATGGAAACGGACTCAAATGCAACTCAATCATGAACCATGTGATTACAAACGTCCCCAAAGTAACAAAGAGCATGTGCAACTATTTTTCTGTAGTGGTTTAATGGCCAAACTGGTTTAAGTTTTAAGTTGTGCATTAGTACTCGTTTAGGAATATGTGTTTCCACACCCTTTAAATCCACTGATTGAAGATAATTGAGCTTTCTCCCAATTGCTTACAGTGGAAAACACATTAGAAAGCATATTAGACATATTCCATATTCCAACACTCCTAACCTTCACCTCTTGAGGGGAAGCAAACTATTAATTACTGTTTTAAGACAGACCTGAAATAATCCTACAATATTTCTCTGCACATTCTGGCAATATTTCTGGCAAACAAAGTGGGTTAGAAGCATTGTTAGGCTTTTTATCTGCAGGTTAATTTTTAAAGATGTAATCAGAACATTCAGATATGAGAGTTTTGTGCTCTGTGGATCAGGCTGCTCATTTTTATTTGCTTGCTCAGACACAGACTGCTCCTGCATTGTGAGACTCATATTTAGTTGAGACCCTTGTCACAGAGGTGAAAGTTCATGCCCTCTGTAATTTTAGCGAGTGTTTAACAACTGTCTTCAAAGTAGTGTTTTTGTTTTGGTTTTTTTTTCTGTCCATGAGCCAAGTGGTGACAGTTGTTCCTCTGGTTCTGGCCAGTCATGTCACACTTTTCCAGACAGTTGACCTTGCCGCATGAAAATGTGTTGGTTGCTTTTCTAAGCTATCTACCAACAATTCCAACACTGACTGTGTGGCTTGTCTGAATACGTTTGGGCTTTGTAATTTGTAACTGTAATGTGGGGACACAAACTACTGCTTGGCATTTAACTTTTTAACACAATTTACCTCTGTGTCTCCCTTTCCACAACTTAACACTAACGGTTTTCATGTGTTGTTTTCATTATTGTCACTCAGCTATAACAATTGCAACTAAAATAATTCATTCAAAGTTTCGTATATGTGTTGTGCTGAAGTGTTCTTCAGCAATGTATTATTGTTCTTGGCAGTTTTGTATTGAAACATATTAATGTATTATATTCTTATTTCAACTTTAAGGTAAAACTTGACCTATTTGTTGTCAGTATATTTTCTTTTCAAAGTTTTTTTCACTTTATATGTAGAAGTAGTTTATATGGCAAACATTCATTGACCATTGGTCTATAAACAGAATCCCTCTGTGTGTTTCTTAAATGTAAATCACAAGCTCCTGGCTGTTGGTTGTAATCATCCTTGCTGCGCTGATGTTCATATTAATAACATGCTAATGTATTTAAGCACAATGCCTGACCACTCACATCTCAGCCCAAGATTCTCATCCGCAGCCTTCCCCCTCCTCCCCTTTCCCCACCCGTTGTTCATGTAGAAAACAAGCTGGCCACTGTAATATTGTCCATGATTAATTGACTCAGCGTCTCAATTATGGATGAGCATATGAGTTTATGATGCAGCGCCTAATGGGCAGGGAGGCGGGTGTTTGCTCCAGGTGATTGTGGGTCCACACAGAGATGGCTGTGACTTGTTTGATTTGAACTCCTGCTGCATTCTCACCAAGGCACTGAAGTCAAATCAACTGTGCGCTAATCAGATTAAATGCACCCCATTTCACTGCTTCCCACAGCTTTGCAGAAAGGCACTGCTGTATCTTGTGGCCTTGGGGAATGTCAGATTGACAAGTTTAGTGTGTATGTTTGTGTGGCCAGTCGTGCCCATGGTCATGCTCATGGTGTGAATACTCATCTCTCCTCATGTTTTATGTTCTTTAGCTGCACTTTAAATAAAGAGAATTCAGCACGGCCATCTCAAAAGTAATTCTCCTCAAGCAGGGCGTGAATATTTGATGGGTTTACAATGTTTTCATGATGCCACATTCACATTGCAGCAGCCACTCACTTGTGTACAAGGAACACAGTGTGGTTTGAAAAAAAATTGGCTTTCTAGGTGGGAAGCCAGCATGGGATGACCCACTGAGAGCCCTACTTGCTGTGGTTGGTTGTTCAGGATGCCTGCACAGTGGCGAGGGGTGGAGTCTTGGGGACAAGGGGCTGGGGAGGTGTGGTGTCGAAAGTGTTTGACCCTCTGGTGAAGTCCATATCCAGCAAGCGAAGTACAAAAAACACTTGTTTTGTCACAGTGTGTGATAAATACTCGTATGAGCAGGGGGTTTTAGATTTTCCAGTATTGTTATTGTGTATTGTACTGAAATCCCATCTGCCCATTATTTGCTGCTGGTGAAAAGGTCGAAAAATGGGAAACATTAACAAAATGTAATTACACATGCTGCATTCTTTCTGTTGTTGTCTTGGGACTGAGTGATAATAAAGACCATTTCTATTATACAGATCTAGATAAAACACATCCAACTTAAAATATTTACAAAATATTCAGTGTGTATATAAGCTCGTTAGGTGCTGAATTTGTGTTATGAAAATTGGTTCCTTCTTTTTGGTGGCACGTCAGACCCAAGAGATGAGACATGGAGAAAACCTGGCATAGTTGGTCCACCTTACTGCAGTATTCTTGCCTTTTAAAGTTTCCATGGGATTTTTTTAGTGTTAGAAAGCTGAGAGAGAGCTACTTTACAACATTTGATGAGACCTGTTTTGTTTTTTTTCCCCAAAAAGCCAACCGCATATATCGCATTGGATCAACAGTGTTTGATAAATCACTGCAATAAACCCTTGGAGAAAAGAGGAAGCAAACAGTCACAGATCAGAATGATGTAACACACCTCCTACTGACTGCGTACGAAGAGGACAATATGATTTGCAGAGGAGACCGCATTTTCCATTATCTTGTTACCATACAAAACAGTCCTACAACCTGGATGGTAGTTAACATTCTCTACTGCTTGCTCTTTTATTTTGATGTATGTTGCTGTTGACCGTGCCTAACTCAGCGCCACATCAGTGTCACATTCATAATCCCAGTAAAGACCATCTATAAATCTTTCACTACAAATCCCTCTTATTACCATAGGATTCAAGGTTTCAGGGGTAGACCTCTTCCTTAATAATCATGATAATCTCCCGCCACAGGAACTTTTAAGTCACTCAACTGATCGGCCAGAGAGGCAACAACTCAAGGAAGCACTGGAGGCTATGCAGGTCTGTGTGTGTGTGTGTGAATGTATATAAATGTGTATATATATAAAATAATGCAGTGCTTTAAGCTGTGTAACTTGTTACATGCAGCATCTGTGGCTCAAAGTACAGCAAATGCACCATGATGTGACAGCTGTCACAAAGATTTTCTGCATTAACACTGAATGAGTGTTTGTGTCGCACTCTTAGGACCTGGCCATGTACATCAACGAAGTCAAGAGGGACAACGAGACGCTGAAGAAAATCAGTGAATTTCAAAGTTCTATAGAAAATCTTGTAAGTACTGCGAACTGCCGGGGGCCGTCACTTCAGGAAGTGACTGAGCCTGCCATTTGGTCACCTTTTCCTGCAGTGTGAGGCTAGTTATTTTCCTCTGCTCATGGGTCTTTTTGTTTGTTTATTGTTTTTCTACCACTAGGAAAATGCTATTTGCTGCTGGCCAGATGTTGGAGTAGCAACCAGTTGCTTTAATGTTGTTGTAAAGTGTTTAAAATGATTATTTATGAATTCTTACCAATGTAAGTGGAATAAAATAAATAATCCCCACTGACATCAAGGGGAGAAAGGAGCCATTCACACACAAATTCAGTTACCAGTTAACATAAACCTGCACGTCCTTGGACTGTGGGAGGAATCCTGAGTACCCATAAGGAACCCACAAAGGCAAACACGACAGTGCTAACCACTGCATTACCATATCTACACCTTTTATCACATCTTTTATTTTGTTACTTGCCATCCTTTATAATCCAAATTCTCCAGCCTCTGTTGTGTTTAAAATGGCCAGATTTGACATCCTTTTGTGTCTGAAAACTAAAACAACAGCATAAATGTTATCACGAGGCTCTGATATCAAGTTTTTGGAGCCATTAGTCACTGGGCGTCGCAGAACAGTCACCCTTTTTTTATAAAATATCCACGTTATTCTTTCCCATCTGCCGAGAATGCTTGCATCATCCAGCTTCCACCTGTTATCATTCTCTGCTCTAAAATCATCCCTATAAATCATTCAGTCTTGCAGAGCACAATCAAGACCTGCAGATATTCACACACTATTATATTTTTTTTCTGCTCTTTCACGCTCTTCTCCCCTTGTCTTCTGTCACTTTTTTTTGTTTTTCTTCTGCCACTGTTACTTTGGACTTGTCCTACATTTACATACTCGAAATTTACTCAACAGGAATTAATAGTTTTTGTATCGTACAATTCATTTCCTATTTGGATTCTGTCTGAAATCCAAATGTTGCTGAATTTTTTATGGCTTCTAATTCGATTTAGATTTGAAAACATGCAGTGGATTGACATTCAGTGTGTCTTTGATACCTAAGCAGCAGGTGAAATTGGAGGAATACGGGAGGCCAAAGATAGATGGAGAGCTGAAGGTGTGCTCCATCGTCAACCGAACAAAACAGGACCGGTGAGTCCAAACTCTCTAGAAAAGGAAGAAGAAAAAGGAAAAAAAACAAAAAAAAACCCAACTAGTGACATATTTCACCACCAAATTATCAACCAATGTTTGTGTATTTCCTCAGGTATATATTCCTGTTTGATAAAGTGGTCATTGTCTGCAAGAGGAAAGGCTATAGCTATGAGCTCAAAGAGATTATTGAACTGCAGTCATATAAAATGTCCGACGATCCCATGAACAACAGAGACATGAAAAAGGTAAGAAAATTGTCCATATGGTTTGGAAAGACAGAGAAGAGCAATCTATGATGCAGTGAGCTCTTTTAAATGCAGTTTAGCTAATCCAGATGATTTGAAAAAAAAGAAAAAATCCTGCTCAATCATTACAAATGCCGCCCTTGAGCTGAAGGAGCTTGTTGATGGTAATTTCAGATACCTATGAGTAATGCATTGAAGGGTCAGATATGCATTGTGCTCGCCCATGCTTGAAAGATCATGTAAATGCAATGAAGGTCATTTAGGATTCATGGAATTGTACCACAGTGCATTTGTGTCTAACATGGCTTTTTTTTTTTTTTTTTTTTTTTTTTTTTTTTGGCTTTGAATCTGCATGTGTCTCTCCATGTTTGCATGTGTAACTGGGTCTTTCTCTGGTGTCTTTCTTTTTGCATGCTTACCAGTCAAGTGGAAAAATGGTAAGCTGAAGCGACCCTTTATTTTAACTGATCTTCTCATTGTGGTATATTTTTAGCAGCAGAGTTTTTGTATAACGCCGTGATTGCACGTGCACCCACTGGCTCTTTGACCGACCAACTCTCCAGCTTTTGGTGAAATGCATCACTAAAGCATGTTGGGGCAACTTTAAATTGTGGATTAAATGTGATCATATACACACACATACATGAACATTTCACCTATATTTGCTTAGTAATTAAATATTAGTTTTACATTCCTGGCGTTACAAGATTCTTTGTCTATCTTTGTCTGACATTGTCATCCACATATCTTTCTCTGCCATTTGTCCTTCACTCACTTTATCTCCACAGTGGTCCTATGGTTTCTACCTGATCCATCTCCAAGGGAAGCAAGGCTTTCAGTTCTTTTGTAAAACTGAGGAGACAAAGAGGAAGTGGATGGAGCAGTTTGAAATGGCCATGTGAGTACAATTACATGGTATTTGAAACAAATAGTGTCATGGCTGTGTCCAACTTCCCTGAAAATTCGACTAAAATAACTGCAACTGAATGCCAATGAAATGCCAGAACAAGAACATGTAACATAATGAAATAACTTGTCAGATCATCAGAATGATATACTTTTGTTATCCTTTGGTCCAGGTCCAACATCAAGCCAGAGAGAGCCACAGCCAATCAGCATAACTTCCAGATGCACACATTTGATAAGAACACCAACTGTCGAGCCTGCAAGATGCTCTTGAGGTAATGACCCTAAGAGAGCCCATTTATATCCTAAAATTAAGAACTGCTGACTAATTCATTTGTGTATCAGACTTATGCTACCAATAAGAACAACAGTATTCAGTCATGATTATGTATGGGGTTTTTTTTTTTGTTTTGTTTTGTTTTGTTTTTCAATGTTAGTTGAATCTGCACAGTTTTACTGGGAGTCAGTGCTTAAAGACACATTATTTAACATTGGTACAAAGGTTCTGTCCATCCATGTTTGACACAGTGTTGGAAGAAGCAGTCGGGTCATTTGTTGTGACAGATTAATCAAATTATATTGCCAAAAAAGAGAGAAAACAAAGAATAATGTTAACAGCGCATTTATTATCATTGATATTGTAATTGTCTTCCAAAGTATATTGCGATAATATCATCGTGAATTCATCATGGATCACAATAAAAAGCATTAGCTAACTTGGCCCCTCATCAGTGTTATAGCCGTCTTTATACTTCAGTATTTCAGTAAGTGGCACCGAGGCTGACGGATGATATTTTTAAACATTCCCCTTCCCACCACCACCACACACTGTGTCCCTGAACAAACCTCCACCCGTGTGGGAGTGCTACCCGACTGCAGCAGGGATAACTCGTGTCACTGAATCACCACTTTCACCTCTATTACAGTCAGCCGGCAAAACTCCACACTGTGTATTGACCCACAAATTTCATGGCTTGGCTGACCTAAATACACTGAGCCAGTGGAGGCTGGGATCGGCGTTCTCACTCCCTGCTAGATGCTAATTACTGCTGCAGCTAAAGTGGATCCCATTGTGATTTATGGTACTGATTATTCAACAAGGCAGAGTGCAATGCTTGCACTGTTACAGGATCCGTAACAAATACAGCCCTGGAGTACGTGCTCTTAAATGGAGCGGGTTGATTTTGTGATTTTAAAGGATCACAGAATGGAAATGATGGAGCTTGTGTAACTACAATTACTGAATTATCCTAAGTAGCACTGGGTCCCCTTGTGGGCTGTACTTACAAGAAGTTAATTTGTGTCTGAGACACTTCCTGTTTGCATTACTGGTGTGTGTGTGTGTGTGTGTGTGTGTGTGTGTGTGTGTGTGTGTCCTCCCCAAGGGGCATCTTCTACCAGGGCTACTACTGCTCTCGCTGTGGAACAGGAGCACACAAAGAGTGTCTGGAAGTCATCACCATCTGTAAAATCAGTAGGTGTCTTCTTGTAGTATATCAGGTTTATTAATCAATGTTGTGTGAAATACATCATTGATATGCACAACATTAATATGTTGTGGTATTCATTGCATACATACACAATGAAGTAATCAATTGCTTTTATTGAGAGCTTCAATCTTTTTCTTCCCACAAATATTAACAGCAGGAAAAGGGGCCAATTGTTAAGCACCAAAGACAAAACCATATCTTACCATAAAATACAGCCTTTTCAATATATTGTCTATCCAACTTACTTTATAATTCTTTAAAAGAAAACAATTTCTACTATTACAGGAAGGCAGATAAGAAGTAAGTAGATCCACATGTTCACAAGAAACAACTGCTGTGTCAGTTTGGTTTTTTGTATAGCAGAGCTATGGCTTTTTATCTTCTCAGGAGCCCTCAGATTCATCTTGCTGCCCAGGAAGGGGTCCCTTTGCCTAGATTAAAAACTAAATTTACTTAGATTTAGTTTTTAAAAAAATCTGAACTTTCACACTCTGGAACAAGTTAAATACAGCTGAGTTTGGTTTAGTGGAAGGTCTAACCAGCTCTTATTGTTTAAAAGCCTTATATGTATTGTATAATGTTACAACATATCTATCTCTAAATCCCACTTTACACATGGGTCGAAACCAAGATGGACCCAATCAAGTCAAATTGTGTTTGGCATCACAGGTTTAAAAAGAGCACTACCGATGTATCTTTGACATGCTTGAAAAGAAAATGTATAATCCATTGTTGCTTTTAACTCATCTTAAATAATTAATGGTAACTAATTGTGTAGTGACTTGTCAATCCTTCCTAATGGTGTGTGTCGCATTTGTCTTTCATTTCAGATCCCCACGACCTTGTGAGTAGCACTATTATCTTCATTATTGTCATCCTATAAATTGCTATTTACATCAGAGATATTTTTTCTTTTTGACTAAAGGAAGTAATGTCATTTTGTTGGTAAATGTATTGATTATTTTGTATTTGTTGTCATTTTTATAGGAACCTGGAATGTCATCAGGTAAGAACACTTCCTGTCATCTAACATTGACTGGGAAGACCCAGTTAAAGTGGATATTTTTTCAGCTGCCATGTGACAACTTTGGAAGATCTTGCTATTGCTCAGCACGGCTCTCTACTGCCATCTCGTGGAAAAAGATGCTGCATATGTGCCATACCTTACCAAACAGGGAGAGTGGCAATTCAAATATATATATATACATTAAGTATAACATTTGACACAACAGGGACATCAGACTGGTGAAGTCTTCCTTCAAATAATCAAAGCACATCTTGAGAGAACAAGACACGGTGTGAGGTTACAGTTAAACCTGTTTTTGGTTAATTTCTGGCATTTCTGCTCTGTAATGTGGACAGAGTAAGGGATATTATATGATAAAGATCGTAGAGCAGAGGTGAACACAGGATGTTATGGTTACATTTTGTTTATCTTTGACCACTACATCACTCAGATGTCAAAACATCAGCCAAAATCATGAGTTTCCAAAGAGGGAAATCCCAGCTAGAAGCTGTCCGGGGTAATTTAGATATAACATTAGATATTTACCTCTTCTATCTCTTGGTTGGCCAAGCTAAACATGGTGGCAGAATCTGACATGCTTTTAACATTGTCATCAACAGTCCCATGTAGTTATATCTCAATCAAACCGCACTGTGTATCCTTGTTCCCAGGTCCCAAGATGGTGGGAGTGAGGAATTACCACGGCACGCCAGCGCCTCCAGGAAAGACGCCGCTCTGTTTTCAGACAGGAGACTTCATTGAACTGCTGAAGGGAGACCCAGACACAGCATGGTGGGAGGTATAGCACTCAGCTACATTGACCACAGACCACATAGGCATAAGAAATTAGGAATACCATTATTTACATTTTCGGACCTCTCTGTACTTCAGCATATGTCCGCATCTTCATTGGGTGAACTCGGCAGGATTTGTACCCAGTGGAATATTTATACTAAAAGATTTTGAACTCTAGCTTAGCTCTGTCTAAAGGTGACAAAATGGGCCAACCAGCGCAGGCAAAGGTCAGTAATTAACATATTAAATCAAATTTATTTAATCCTTAGAGAAATAGTCTAGCACCTCACTCCACATTAAGCCACAAATTGTTGTTTTCATACTGTGGTTTTTGTGTGAATCAGATACAGAAAGTATCATGTTAATTACTTAGCTGTAGAGCTGCTGATACATGAGGAGCCTAACTAGCATTTTTTTTTTTTTTTCTGGTCTTTATGCTATGCTAAACTAATTGGCTGCTTCTTACATTTAACATGTACACATGAGACTGGTATTACTTTTTTATTTCTCACAACTGCCACACAATGGAAAACTATTCCCTTACTCCAGTGTAGCTAAAACAGAACTGCCCACGTACTGCCTTCACTATATATGAATCATCACCACCCAATGTCTTTGCATGGTACAGCTTCTGGATCGTGATGATGATGATGTGAGCAGATTCACCCACCAGCTTACAGGACACACATTTTAATGATTTAATGGCATTGAAATTATCTTACCGCAGAACTGGGTTCGAAAATTCTTGTTATCTTTTGTGAAACTGAATTAAAAGTTATTTCCCTTACAACACAAACCTGTCACACACTGGCATGTTTTTTCTTCCTTCCCTTGCTTCAGAAGTAAGCAGCCATTCGTATCACAATTACTGTTCTGATTTCTGGGAGCAAGGTGCAGGCATTCTTGTATTTTCAGTGCTGTGCTAGTTCAACATTAATGAGACTACCTGCAGACTTGGAGGAGTTTCTGTGGGGGAAAATGGCTAGATAAAAAGAGCTGGGGCAGACTCAGGCTACTTTTGCCACTCATGCTGAATCACTGCCATTAACTCAGACTCAGCTGTTCAGTCATCCCTCCACAGCATGACAGTTTAATCTGTCCATACAACATCAAAGAGTGTCGAGCTAGAAATCAATTACTGTAGGTAGCAGGACAGTATCTTTCAGCTGAACTTGACAAGTGGGTAGGTATCACATTCCGCTATCGCATTATGTGATGTGTACAGTATTCAGTTACAGTGATAACCAGCCAACGCAGTCTTTCCTGGTATTGCCATTAGTGGGTGCAAATGTTGCAAATGTCTCAACAATAGACATAAATCTGGGCAAATGTGCAAAAATTATTATCTTGTAAACTGCGATTGTAGTTCGTTATTTTCAAATGTATGTCTTGTTTTGGTTCTTATATTTGGATCTCTGATTAAGTAATTTTCTCTGCTTTATCCCCTTTAACCACACTGACCCTCTATCAGTGTGTTTTCAGATTGTGTGATGAATTTTGTATTCATGTAAAATATTTTTGATTTGTCTCTGTGCCATACAAATGAATTTATCCCATCTTTATCTTTCAGGGGAAACTGATACAAACACAAAAAAGTGGCTTCTTCCCTAGTTCATGTGTAAAGCCTTGTTTGGACCCAAAGGTTTGTCGCCTATACAGATTTAGGAATCTTAACAGTATGTGCTAGTTCTGAGGGCCTACCAGAGCCCTGGTTTTTGTCTTTCAAGTACACTTAACTACCTGTTTGAGACGTTCAAGTAAATTATGTTTTGTAATGTGGGATGTCTGTTGTTTGTTTCAGCCTTTCCAGTCATTATCGAGTCGGCAATCCTCAAGGGAAGCAGATTACTATGGATATCCCTGGTAAGACCATTAACTTCAGACGGTTGAGCACTTATGTGTGAATATTTCATCCTCATATTGTTAAGGCCTGTGTGTTCTATATTATCATTACTTGAGGTCATTATATTATAATGACTTCAGGTCTCTTAATGTTCATGCAGTAAGTAGGATGACCTCAAGCACATTGAAATGGAAAAGTTTAATTGCTACATGGATGTTTGATATCATGGACTTGTAAAGTTTTCACTGTGTAATTTGAGGGTGTAAATTTATATTTAAGGGTCACAGTATTTACTCTCGGCACCTCTGTAGGTTTGCAGGGAACATGGAGCGCCAGCAGGCTGACAACCTCTTAAAATCCCACAGCAGTGGGACTTACCTTATCAGAGAAAGAACAGCTGAGGCAGAAAGGTTCGCCATCAGCATCAAGTAAGTATTTCATATCCTACAGGAGAGGGAAATCTCAGGGGAAGGATTTCTGTCCATATCTCATGGGAAATAAATATTCTCACAGGATGACTATGTCAGCTTTTTCAGTGCATCTTTTTGCTCTGGCTAATTATTAGTCAGTAATTGCTTTTTTTTTTCTTCTTCTTCTTCTTCTTCTTCTTCTTTTGTTTATTTTAAATCCTGCTTTTGTGTGCATTTCCTCTGAAAGAATGCATCCCAATGAGAAACAATGTATGAGCTCTTACTGGAGCTGTCTGTTTCAATGAATAAAAGCCCACAGTCACACATAACTGGTAAAAATTACTTTATTTCTGTTTATTAGTTCTTCATATATACAAATATTGCCTAAAAAACAATTTCACACTTTTGAACATATGACAATAATGGCACCTAAAGTAAAAGTGAGCGAGTATGTAAGAGTAAAATGTTCTTAGATAAACTATTGAAAAGGACTTAATCTGTAACCACAACTGAGGATTTCTCTGATTTCACAGATTTAATGACGAAGTAAAACATATTAAAGTCATTGAGAAAGACAGCTGGATACACATCACTGAGGCCAAGAAGTTTGAGAGTCTTTTGGTAAGTCATAAGTGCAAAAGCAGTTACAGATACCTACAGGGGAAACAAATATTAGCAGCTCACAATTTTTAACCCTTGTATGTTGTTTGATGTAACAGGAGCTGGTTGAATACTATCAGTCCCATTCACTGAAAGAGAGCTTCAAGTTGTTAGATACCACATTGCGATACCCCTACAAGTCGAGAGAACGCTCACTAACACGGGCCAGTACGCGGTCACCAGGTAAGCCTCAGATACTTCGCTCCCTTCGGCATTTCACTTTCGCTTTCTGTAGTAAGCACAAGTGTGAACCAAGCTGGGCCTAAAGCTAGCAACACAAAACACATGTCACGTGAAGCTAAAAAAAAACACAAAAACAAAACAACCAATAAGCTTGTTTCCAGAAGAAAACTGTTGGCCACTAAACATTTCACGCCCGTCAGGTATCCACATTTAGTGGCTTGCTACAATAAATTTTTTGCGTGACCTATAGTTCCATTTGGCCAGCAAAAATGAATGATGTTGAACATTAATGTGTACAATTCTGAGGAGTGAAGCCACTGTGACACTGTGTAGTATGGGTAAGAGTAACAGCGATTGAGGGAGACTGAGGAAGGCTCTGGGGGAGAAAACTTGAAATGTTATGTATTTCATGTGGAACTTAATTGGCAATACTTCTAACCCTTAGATCCCATAGGGCCTTGGCCCAGTGTCATCTCTTAGGCCTGAAAGCAACTGGTTCGCTCTGATAATTTCCTGGCCAGCTTGGACACCCAGAAAGGGCTCCCAAATACATGTCCCTTTGTACTGAAAGAGAGGTTTTGATAGGCGATTTGGATGCCTCACATGTAGCTGGGAGGAACCACTTGGCAAGCTCACAGCATGCCAGGG
The DNA here is from genome assembly GCA_034769265.1 of Remorina albescens. NCBI lineage: Eukaryota > Metazoa > Chordata > Actinopteri > Carangiformes > Echeneidae > Remorina > Remorina albescens. The sequence goes on from CM068477.1 coordinate 11,147,564, forward strand.
GGATTAGAAATACTCCCGGACCTGGGAACTCCTCAGAACCCCCCAGGGAGAACTTCCATCACCGTAACAAAGACCCAGATAAGCAACATCGGCCAGATGAGTGTTTGGCTCAGGGTCTGATAGGACGCTGCATGTCAACTTATAAATTGGAGAGCTTCAATGGGAATGATTGTGACAGTGCTTTTAATTTAGTGCCCTGTCATCTTGGCTTTACAGAAGGCCAGGGAGTGTGAAATGAATGTCAGACTGCCCCCTCTCTCTGGTACTCTGTTCCTTGTTGGTCCAGTGACTATCCTGACTCATACAAAAAGAAATGAAAGGAGGCCAGAGGGGAAAAGGGCCAGAAAAAGAGGCAACCCTGAAGTAGATAAAGAGAGACAGACAAAAAAGAAGAGTTTGTCAGCTAAGTCTGGACTGGCTCCCTGAGTTGGCTGCCCTCTTTGTCCATCCGACTGTATGAATACTGGCACTGACTTCTCTCCTGCAATAGCCCGCCTTTGTCCGCTCCATCGAAAGACCCAACACTCACGGCAAGCTTGTCTCCCTCCTGTTTTGGCTAATTTGAAAATGAATGGAGACAATGTGCTGTCGTTTATTTCTCACTCTGTATTTGCAAGCAAGGTTTTTTTTTTCCCCCCGCTACCCAGCAGGTGGACATGGAAACGGTGGCAGGATTTGGAAAAATCTATTACTGTATGATTAGGAACATCTATAATTGTACTTTGTTATATAAGGGTTTGTTTAGTGGACTCCAACAGCCATGGCCAATCACATCCATTTGTCTTATTCTCATTAGAATCAGTGCTTTCTGCGCCATTATATCCTCAGAATTGGCTGGTTTTACTGTTTTCTTTGGGGGGGGGGGGTGGTTCGCACATGATAATTAGGGTGCCATTCAGGTTCTATAGTTTGACTGTGTTTACATTCAACAGATGAGTCCTGCCTGCCAAATTTGAAACTAAACAGTCTCTTAAGCTGCTACATCAGTGCATAAACTGAGGATATGTGTCGGTTTTAATAGCAAAATGTGGTGTTCAGACTGCAAAACCATTATTGTCAAGCAGATGTAAAATAAGAAGACAATATGCTTTAAAGCTACAGGCAGAGCTTCCATGCATTTGGCTCTCTCTTTTATTTCTTCCTCTGCCTCTCTGGCTCCAGCTCTGCATGCATGCACCTCAATACATCTTCAAGCTTTTTTTGCTCCTCTGTTTTCTTGTTGCTTCTTCGCAGCAGCCACCTGCGCTTCCTACAACTTCTCCTTCCTCAGTCCACAAGGCCTCAACTTCTCCTCTTCTCAGAGCTCAGCTCCTTTTTGGTCAGGTACTTCTCTTTTTTCCATTTTCTTATCATTCCTATTGTCTGCCAACGTTTCACCACCTGTAATTTCATAATAAGCCTCAGCACTCTCAACCTTATTACTTGTTCTCTGTGGTGCTATTTTAATTAACGGGAACATTCCATTTCCTCTCCCTTGATCAAACAACTTGTCCCTTCTCATCATGCTCATTTGTCAGTGTGTGATTATACCGTGTCATTCTGAACACGGCACTGGCCATCTTTGCTCAATCTTAGCAACTAATTACTATCAATATGTCCAGTTTGCTCTCACCTCTGTCCCTCATGCCTAGCAATAGTTATTTGTTTCTAACACAAATCATTATAACTTTAGTTAACGTATCAATATGATATATATTAAGATGTACTTCTTTTTTCTTTTTTTTTTTTACTCTGACTGGATCAAGCTCTCATTGTGTCCATTTTCAGTGTTTACTCCCCGGGTTGTCAGCACAGCAGTAGCCAGGTATAACTTTGCAGCACGGGACATGAGGGAGCTGTCGCTGCGAGAGGGAGACATCGTCAAAATCTACAGCAAGATTGGTGGAGACCAAGGCTGGTGGAAAGGAGAGGCTAACGGACGAGTGAGTATAGCTTAAAATTACAAACCTCTACCAGAGCCCATATTGAAAAGCCTCTGTTCAACAGATGTAGGTGTTAAAGCGTTTTGGGTGCTGCAGTCTCCAGCTTCATTAATTTAACATTAAAATTATTGCAATTAAAAGCACAGCTCCAAATCAATAAATAATATAGTTGAAATCGACTTTCCTTAGCATGTTCTTCATTAGTGTTAATCCCTGACTGTGTTATTGTGTAGTGTGTACAAATTACTGTCAAGTAAATCTGAGCAGAACACACAACAACCAGAATGCTTTTCTTACATTTTCATGAAAAACAAAAACATACTTTGAAAGGTCACCTTAATCTGACGCTCCCTTTCTCTCATTTCATCTTAATAATGGCGCGAACTAACATCAAGAATAACTGCAAATCCCCGTGAAAAGATTCACTGTTCATGCAGTGACGGCACATTATTCTCCTCTGAATTAGCGTGAGACATGTCAATACTTAGGTAGTGCCTGTATTATGAACTGTGCATTGAATAAATGAACAACATTTTGCAGGGTTGTGAGTTTTACAATAACAATACAATTAAACGTTAAATATTGATAATCTATGATTGTGAGCAAGATGCTCATTAAATAAAGCCTTTATATTGGCACTCTCTTTTACTCACTTTACTATTCCAACAAGTAGAAGTTGTTGCTTAGCAACAGTAGAAGTAGCCTTCAAGTATATATATTTTTTCTTTTTTTAGGATGGGGATAAAGCCACTACATTTGAACTATAAAACTGGCTGCAAGTAACGTACATCCTGCAGCCAATTAAAGAAAAGAATCCTGACTAGCCTCAGTCTGGTGCATTCATGCTGTGGACGTCAAAGATTACTTTTAGGTCAACTGCTATTCAGCTCGTCTGGATGTCAAAATGGCATCTGACTGAAATCTAAAATAGCAAATAAAGGAATTCATGTCTAATAATGTCTGTTTTATGTTCCAGATTGGATGGTTCCCCTCGACCTATGTGGATGAAGAAGGGGTGCAGTAAGGCTGTGGAGGTTTTCTCGCTGGGCTCCCTTTTAAATCAGGAACCATCTTCTATCTACTGTTCTCAGAGAAAATTACACACTCTCTCCAGGAAAATAACACCGGCCGAAACAATTTTTTTTTTTTTTTTTGCTGGTTTGCTGGCTTTTTCTTTTTTTTTTCCCTGCAAGCGTTTCTACCACGTTTCTCCATCTTCAATTATGCATCAGCTTTGTTTTTGTTTGTTTTCAGCAAGGTTTTAGCCGGGTGTCCTGTTTAATTTGTGTACAGGAAAGAGGAAACAGCGGCGTGCTGTCTGCCAGCCTTTTTGTGTGCACTGCAGAGGGTTCACTGAACTGAAGACGCAGCAGACACTGACTCTGGATAGCTTTACTTTGAAAACAGGCTCCCCCTTTGGTTGCAGGTCTACGTGAGGTGAAATAATTGTACAGTATAGATAATTTATTGAATAGAGATTATTATCATGACTAATGATTACTGTGGGGAAGTTGATTTTAGCAGCAGCAAAGAATTGGGGGGGAGGGATAAGGAGGAAAAAAAAAAAAGGCAGGCGATTGGTTTTCATGTTGCGAGATTTTGCCTTAGTTGTCATGGTGATGCCTTTTGGGCTGACACCAGTGGAGGGAATCGACTTTGTTGACTGGTTTTACTTCTCCATGTTTGCGTGTGCCCATGTGTGGCCCACTCACATACACACACACACAGACCAATGTACAGTACTGTGCCTTTGAAGAATGGTCGTTGCTTATCGAACCTCAACATCAGCCAGTAAAGAACATCGGCCATAAACCCACCCTCCCCAAAGACACTTTGTCCACATCCAGAGGACTTTTACTAAAGGAGGGGAGAGGTGCCTGAACATCGCACTGCAGATGGCTCGCCTCCAGCGCTCAGAGACATAATGGGGAAGCATTTAAGACATCCTAAAAGGAGACTGGATGGACTCAGAGAGATAGTTGGGGGGTTTTTAATAGCCGACAGCATTCATATACACAGCCAACACCAGTCTTGTAGTTAGAAGTCAACAGGCGTCATCAGCTGGATGCGAAAGGGAACATCAAGAAAATGAACTCGACAACCACTTCACATTTTGGTCATTTTGGTGTTCATGGTTCTATCGTTTGCTTTTTTTTTTTTTTTTTTTTTTTTTTTTCACAGAATCAGGATAATTATTTTAATTTTTTTGGACCAACACTTTTTCTAATTATTTGAAGCCAAATTCAGCCATGTTTTAATGTCTGCATGGAGTCTGATCGATTGTTATGATTTCTGTACCTTGCCTTATTTTTACAGATAATCAGGTGATGGGATTTTTTTTTTCCTCAATATTAATCAGTTTCCATGTGTGAAATCTATTTTGGTGCTGTGCAGAATGGTGAAAATTAAACAGTGTCAGAAGACTTAAAATCTGAAGGAAAACTCAACATAGCTCCACAGAAGGAGCTTTTAATCACTTTGTCATTTTCAAGGGGTGCAGTGAGCAGTGTTTGCATTTACTTTCAGTAGGTGCCAGTAATGAAGCCATATAGAGCTTACAGCTTTCATATCAATTTGTTGTACTGTACAGATATTCAGATTTTTGCTGACCCAGTCAGCTCAGCTTTCTTTAAAAGTTCAAGTGAATTTACAAATTTATGAATTTTAATTAATATATGATATTGACTAACTCCATTTGTATGGCCTTAGTTTGAACCTTCATATTTTCCACCTACACATTTCAGATCTGATAGTTTGCTTGCAGCTTCCACTGAACTGTCTCACCTTCATGCAAGTTTGAAAATTTCACAGCACTGAACACGAAAAAGGAAAAAAGTATGAGAAATCCTTTACGAAAAAGAGAAAGGATTGATGTAGCTATTTCTATATATTTGGAGAGTGTCATCTTGCTGGAAATGGGTCAAAAAAAATCCAAACATCAAAGCGTTTGGCTGTCTCACTGAGAATAAAGTGCAAACACTGAGCACATCAGCTCCAGGTAGTCCACAAAGATCTATGGAGCCGAAGATGCTGATATGTTTAGTTTCTAAACTTCTTTGTGTTTTTCAGGGTGGTCATCCTTTGCAATGACACAAATCATTAACAAAGTCCTAATAGAATTAGGAGGGGGGGGGGGGTCTAGTCGCATTTTATGTAGTGGACAAAAACCCATTGCATGTGGCTCTTGATATGTCAACTCCTGTCCATAAACCCTCGAAAAAATAACTACTTCATTGTGTCCATTTTTTTTTTTTTTTTTTTTGAAAGGTTGAGTATTTCCAAATAAGGTCTATCATGAAATAAATATTTCTCTTTTGTTTTAAAAACTGAGTTTTGATTGTTTTATTAGAAATGATAAAAACTGCAAATTTCAGACTTTTCTCACGATGCCGTCTTTCATTTTGTACATTTTGACCACACTGACGGATAGCTGCATGTTGAATGGACAACAGTCCACATGATCTAACAATAGCCTTAAAGAAATCAATATGAACAGTGTTATATAAAATCATCACACAGCTTCAATTTCAGTTCATTAAAGTCTGCCCCAGGCTGTTGCAGCTCCACAGTTTCAGTTTTAAGTTTTTCAAACTGAAAAAGAACTATTGACAAATACATTTCAACAGGAGCTAAACGCTCTCTTGTGACACCTGTCACACTGCGTAGCCATATTTGCTGTCATATTCCAATGGTCTGCATTTGACCAGTGTACAGCTGTCACTAGAGCGGGTGTGTGGGTATCCTTGACTGAAAGAGCCCACTTCGGTCTCACCCACCTGACTGTATGACACCTGTGGGGGATGGCTGGAAGTCCGGCTCGTGTGGCGACTGACTGGGCGGCTCTCAGGTGGTGGGACATCCTCCCTGTTTACAACAAGAGAGAGAGACAAGAACAACATTAGATGATTTCGCCGCAGAGGGAAAAGAGGAGGCTCAGTCGTTTCAGGGTGTTGGTGTGTGATGTCTTTAAACTTGCCCTGAGGGAAAATGCAGGAGCTGACTTTGTCGACTAGGCTTTCAGAAATGTAAAACTTATTTGTTGAACCTTGAGGTACACTTACATCAAACATGGGCACATGAGTTTTTCTTGAAATTTCATCAGATCATGCTAAATATTAGGCTTGAAAATAGTCCACTTAAAAACTGGGTTTTCATTTGCATAGATACAAAAAGACAAAAGCTGCATAATTCTCACATCTTAGAAGCAAGATCCTGTGAATAAGTTTTCCCTGGCACATGATTTCAAGACTTACCAAAATTGACAAACCACTACACATACATTAATCGTTTTAGCAAAAAAAAAAAAATGCTTTCAATGCACACCCATTATTTATGACAGATATCTGAGAAATGTTATTTTGTTTGTCTTCTGGACACTGAAATCCATATTTAAAACTGTGGATGTACAGTACAGTATTTACAGTAATGAAACGATGTTGCTCAAAGGTGAAGAGCAGATGTCTTTGATATCTTTGAAGACACCTCCCAAGAGTGCCTACTCTCACTGAGACCCCGCTTTCAGAAAACACTGACAAGAAGTATAAAGTATGATCTTCCCCCATCAACAGAGCTGCCAACATTCAAGCTTAGAAGCTACTTTGCATTCTGCATTTATGTAACTTTTCAATAGCAGCTGGGATCTTCTCCTTTGTCAGAGTGAAACACTCGCACAACTAATCGACTTTGGCATTCTATACTCCCGTGCAGCCTGTGGAGGCCATGGACTCAGATTTCTGATGGTAAAAGGAATAAATTTGCTTTGGTTAAGCTGAAATGGGAAACAATGTGCCTCAAGTCTTCGAGGCTGTAATTCTTAGGTGTGAGTGTTGCCATGCAACAAGACAGGACTGCTGTGAAAAAAAGTCAAAGTAAATCAAGTGGAGCATAAATTAACTATATAATTTTTCTAACCTTTCTCACTTGTTGCGGAAGTTGTTGGTCTTGACTTTTACATGAGTTTGCTCTGACTAATGCGGGAAAAATGAGCTACACATTTTTTTTTTTAAAAGGTTGTCAATTTATATTGAAATATTTCCTGAAGGACTACAAACACTGTTTTCACTGCCTCAGGAAAAACAATATTTCCTTCCTTAGGTAATCACTTTTTTAATGTGGCTATATAATGAATATTTTGATGTCAACAATAGATTAAATAATAATTTGTAATGTTGAAAGTTGGAGTTAATTATGACAAACCCACAGATTCATTAATTACCTCCTACATATAAAGTTGCCTTTCAGTTGCTGCAATACTCTTACATGTTAAACACACTGTGCACTACCTGATCCGTATCAAACAACAGACTGAGCTGTTTGTCCCTATAGAGCCAGATATTTGCCCTCAAACCAAGCATCAAAGCGTTTATTTTTTACATGGAAAAACACAAACCCAAATGAATCCTCAAGTTGCTCTGGATTCGCTGGGTGTGTATATAAACAACTGTTTGCTAACAAGCCTTATGTGTTGCTGTAGTGTTTACAGCTTGTGCTGCTGTACCCAAGTGGCAAGTCAATCAGATACTGCCAGTTAGATATTAGCTCGTGCTCTCTGACCTCAAAATCACAGCTGATAAGATTTGCTGTCAAGGAACACCAACTGGTTTTCAGATTCACTGGCATTTCTAGATATTAGGGGGTGTAACGGTACGTGTATTTGTACCAAACCATTCAGTACGAATACGTGTGTGTACAAAACGTGAGTTAATTAACCTAACTAACAACCCAGTCCTACATTGGTGCAGAGGAGCCATGCGAAGCCATCTGGCAACTCGTCTTAGCACCTAGTATTAGCACAGAGGAGCATGAGGCACGTATGGCGAATGCGACTGAGAAGCCAGAGCTTGAGGACCCACTGATCTTTCGAGTTTATTTCAATTTGGATAGTAAAACCAAAGAGGTCTTTTTATTTAACTGAGCAGTCCATTTTTCTTTACCAAAAATTTGCCGAACTGTGACTTTAGCGTACCGTTACACCACTGCTAGATATCAAAGAGTACTGATTTGGTGATACCTGGCAAAAAAAAAAATAAGTGTTAAATCTGCTACTATAGTTTTTATTAAAAGCTTTTAATAAAACATTGATCTATACGTTTGTCAGTCCGTGCATATTTACATTTTGTTTTCACATTAGCATTCAAATTTGCACTCATGTCTCTTTGGTCTTGAGGCAAAGCTCGAGTCTTCTTTTCCTCACATTATTCATATATGTTTTTTGAGAGGCAGAGAATGTGGTAGGTTCACTAATATAATGCTCTGTCTCACTCATCCCTGAACTTTTCTAGCTGCAGTGTTTACCTTGAAAAGTCGAGGAATTGACGGATCTGAGAGGCAATATTGTTGGAAGCCTCACATTAGTATGCTTTGCCATCTCTCTTACGAGCCTTTCTCCACTATTTCATGCCCATGTGAAGAGAGTTTTACTCCTGCATGTCACTGATATGGAGGAGCCTGTATCATGATTGTGGCTTGAAGTGCTTCCCTGTCCTCCCACACTGACACTGCTCCCATATTGACATCTACTTTGAAAGCATGTGGGCTGTTTTCAACTGCATATGAACCAACTCCACAGTTTTTTGATAGACATTGTCTATTCGCCATAGGAGAAATGCTCTCAGAGGTGTTGGAAAGGGAGGTCATCTGCAAAACATCGCCCCTGGAGTAGTTCAGTATTGTATATGTTTTCATCAAACCCCTAACCCCCTAACCCTACGCCACAAGAGTCTGCACCTGTTTGAAGCCAATTGCACCACACTGCCTGCTTCAACTGGCTATACAACGCAGGAGAGAGGTCTCAACTAAAGCAGAGTTGTTCAGTAGCTTGAAAACACAATTAAAAATCTGATATTTTACTCCTTCTCATGGATTTTTGATATCGTTGCAGAGTTAGATGTCCATTATTTGGAAACAGTTTAATTAATCAAACTGTATGAAGCAAATAAGAGTAGGCTAATTGGCCACTTGATTTTCAAACTATGAAAAACTTGCAGACCAAATTAGGATAGTAATATCAAGGCAACGATTCAATCAGCCTTTTATCATTTTCAACAAATAGCTAGAAAATACTTTTTTTTTTTTTTTTTTTTTTTTGGAAGTTGCAGCTTAGTCACCTCAAGTAAACAATAGAAGCTGTGGTAAGCTAACATGCTGTTTAACTTAAGAAAAGGGAACATAGTACTCCATTTCTCCAGCCTGTGCAGTGGCTTTCAGTCAGATCCGAAACTGAATAAAAAGTTTTCCTTACTATCAACAAGTCAGTGAATTGTGTAGACCCTGAATGTATTCCTGACATATTTGATGTTTAAGGTGTAATAATATCTGCAGGAGCTGCTCAGCTAGAGTTTAAAGTAATTGGGGTGAGATGGTATTCAGCCCCAGTGCTGCACACTGCTGGAACAAGCTCCCAATGGACATCAAATCTGCCCAAACAATGGCTGCTTTCAAAGCAAGATTGGGGAAAAAAACAAACAAAAACAAAAAAAACGTAGTATGTAGTCTTGCTCTTTAATTAGATATAATCTGTTTTATAATCTGGTTTTATACAGTTTTCTTATTAAGCTTCTTATTTCTATATTTTTGTTGTTGTTGTTGTCTTCTATGTTTTGTTCCAAGTTTCCTTTTGTCATTGATTTTGTTTGGAGTATGAGTGCAGCTTTGGTCTTTGTCCAAAACATCCAATTCAAGCCTATACATTTTACACAATTTAAGGGGAGTGTTGTGCTGCTATTGATGTTTCAGCTTTTCCTTTGGGGATTCAGCACCCATTGATACAAAGAGACCTAGACAAATTTATGGACTAATCTATCCTTCAAAGGCGGCCACCGCGGTAACTGAAATTACTGTTAGCCAGCAGGTGCTCCTGGGTTCAAACCCAACACAACCATCAAACTTTTTCAAAAGGCTTTCCCCAGACCTGGGCCATGATAAAACAGATTGCGTTATCAAAGCACTAAAATTTCCAGTCTTTGTTGTGTATGTGTTTGTGGAGGGGGATTGTTTTTTTGTAGTTTGCTTTACTATTCATTTTATTTAATTAAATTGTACTTCAAAAATGGACTTGTGATCTTTAGTTTTTAAATAATGTCCTCATGTAAAAAAGCGTGAACTATGATCAGAGAATAATTTTTGAACCCAACACACACACACACACACACACACACACACGTGTGTGTATAGTTGTCCTCAAGGTTTAGTTGTTGTTGTTTTTTTGCAGCAGAAAAACATTTGTGGTAGCAAAACTGTTTAGTCCTTTTAGTTTGGGTGATTTATTATATTTAAACTCTTCTAGAATTTGTGCAGAGGTGTTCATGGAGAGCAGAATTGAACTCCTAGATGGAATAGAATGATTTGTTCTTGTTTATATGGTTCGTTCACCGCTGTGACAGTAACTCAGCTTTTGGAGTCGTCTACGCTCAACTAATGCCAACAAGATCATCTGCAGCAGTCACTTTGTTATCTCCTCTTTCTTTCCGTCATTTCCAATTAAATCTAAATTGATGGCCAGTTATGAAACGGCAGCCAGTTATCTTAGCATAGCACAAAGACTGGAGACACTGGGAAACAGCTAGCATGTCACTGCACAACAGGCGAACTGGGCCTACAGCCTCAGCACCTCGTAGTCAGGCCAGCTGCTGCAGGGCCAAAAAATATGACGTGGCATTCAACCACCACGAAATGGTAAATAGTTATTTTATACATTTTTATGGATGACAAAAACAAGTTATCGCAGAGCAAATGTGTTTCCCTCTGTTTCCAGTGTTTAAGCAATGCTAAGCTAAAGGTCTCCTACTGCAAGCTTCATATTTTTCGGTTACAATTGGTATCGGTCTCCTCACCTACCTGGCAGAAAGTGAATACAATTATTTTTCCATAATAAAACATTAAGAATCGGAAACAAAACACATATTTGGATTTAAATTACAGTACATCCACTGGATTTCTTAATTATACGCAGTAAAAGCTGAGTAAAAAACTTCAGTTAAACTGACACACAGAAACGTCATATGAACGCTGCAAGCCTAAGAAAGAAACCCTCAAGAGAGTTTGCTGATACCAGAAAGCTTCTTGTGTTTCTAACTCCAAAGAAAAGCAGAGAAGAGCAACAAGAAGAGAGAGTTTGTAACTTTTAATGAATCCTCCTCTTGACTTTCAGTCGACGCAGCAGTATAACTGTATATTTACAATGTCAGCAATTATATATATACACACACACACACACACACACACACACACACCCAACCAATCTGAGGAAAATCAGTTTGCTTCTGCACTCTTAAAACAAAACTTGGATTTTCACGGGACTTCATCGAATTGTTCTGTACAAATTGAGGTTTTGGATTAGATTGGAAATGGCATTCTGTATAATTAGATTGTGCAGAGATTGTGAACATGGCAAAATAATTTATGTAAATCCTAACAGTTGTAAGAACCCCGTCTCAGGAATCAAGATGTGTGTTGCCATAAAGAAATCCAACTGAAATATTATTTTCTTTTTTCTATTTGTGTTGCATTTAAATGATTCTTTCCTGATTCTCAGGCAAGTCTAGGATTTTATGTCTATTTATAGCCAAATGGCTACACATACTGTAGATGGCTGTGTTGTTGTGGATCCTATAATACACATTGATCATTGCCTGTTTTAAAGTTCAATTATTCATGTTGTGCTTTTCTTAATTCTTTTATTTTTAATTTTGCGTCTCATGAAGCTGAAAGCATCTTATTTTTCCGACTTGATGGAGATGTAAAATTTGGAAGTTTATTACTCTACGCTGTTCTTTTTTTGGCAGTAACTGAGGACTAAGAGAAACTTTCCAGACTGCATGTGAGGATTTGTTGCATCCCTCCGTGATTCTGTAATCTAAACATCAAGCTGCCTGTATCTTTGAGTCTGCCTTGTTGTCTCTGCTGGAGCTGTGCTGCTGTAAGTACCTGATATCATTGGAGAACTCCTTCTCAGAGTGACATCTGCTGCTGAGCTTCCAGTATAGAAGTCCGGTGATTACCAGCAGGATGATGATGAGGAGTAGAGAGCCCACAACGGTGCCAACTATCACAGCTGCTCTGTTTGGAGCTGGGAAATCAATATGAATAACAAGGAGTTATTATCTCAGAAGTTCTGTGGCAGGAGACAAGTGAGGAGAAGCCTAGTTCCTAACTCTTCAGACTACATAATGTCTTCTCACAACTCCTCTTTACTGTTTCTGTCCAGTGAAAGTGGCCCAGGTGTCAACTTTTTTTCAGTGAAATGAATGCTCACAGATTAGAAGATTAGAAGAGGAACCATGCCCCTCACCTGTGTGTTTAATACAATGTTAAGCTAACATATCAAATTTCAGTAGCTGATAAAGCCCAGCAAACAAAGTTCACAAAATTAGCAAGCAAAGTGTAGCTAACAAGTAAAATGAAGCTTACAAAGTTAAACTAACACCGAGCCAAAAATTTTAAAAAACTAGACTAGCTCTGTCCCAAGCTTACAAAATGTGCCAACTAGTGCCTTAAATCCAACTAAGTAACAGGTCATGTCTCAATTGCGAATGCGTACAAATTTCAGACTGTCATCATATTAAAACATTGTGTAATGGCCTTAATTACAGGAGGTCATGGGGCCATGCTTTCATCAAGAGCTGAGGACTTGCACATGTTGGAAAATATCCATGCACCTTTTTGGCTTTGCAAAAAAAAAAATATATATATACATATATATAAAATCGTTCATAATTGAATTAACTTTTAGGCAATAATTAGTTAGTTATGGAAATCTGAAGATATGAAGAAATCAAATAACACATCCAAGAAAAGTTAAAATAAATTAAAAAAAAATACACTGAATGTAGGAAAAAAATGAAAAGGTTACCCTGTAAAATTCTCATTAGTCATCTTGCAGTTTCTTTGTAAGCGGGTAGGAATCGCTGTTCCGGGACTAGAAAAAGAAAATTTGTTTTTATGCCTCAAACCAAAAACTTTTGAATCTCTGAGTTATGGACTTGACAAGATATAAGATGGGGATTCTGCTCCAAACATCAGGAGGCAGACTAAGACAAACTCATTTAATGGATCCACAGAATGCAGTGCACTTGTTTGAGAGTAGGGAGGATTTATTCTGAATGACTGCCTATTACTTCTCACAATCACTAGATCCATTCCCCTGTGAGACAGCTCTTGTATGCGTCCGTTTTCTGGTCTTGCTCAGAGCTGTTCACAGGTATTACTGTCCGTGGATCGCCGCCCCCCTCATAAGAGGATTCCTTTTGTATTTTACACACTCTCTCAGCCAATCAAAGCTCATGAGGTGCCCTCCATCAGCCTCTTCATTGTTTCATTTATGCCCCATAAAGCTCCTGAGGACTGCCGATAACAAATCATTTTTGCATTACTCATGAGTGTGTAATGCTGAAATGATTGCACTGACAAACTGAAGTGATGACAAGTAGAAGAAAAGAGATTTTGCATCAAGTTACTTTTTAGCATTTCCTGTGACCTTTTGTCTAAATGACATCATAAGGATGATTCACTGTGTGATTAAAATCCGGTGTGTGTGTGTGTAAGAAGTACAGCAATGACAAGATTATGGCACAACTACAAAGAGAGAAGACTTAAGAGGATGAGATCTAGGTCTTTCACGATCACGTGAGTGTGTCATGAATTTGTCAACAGGCACCATTCTGCGCAGGCACGTATTCATTCCCTTACGTTTGTTTGCCCTCAGGTTGATGATGCAGTGTTCGGTTCCAACAGCGTTGTTCACCTCACAACGATAGATTCCTGCAAAGCTCTTTGAGTGATTGCTGATTTTCAGCTCCCCGGTCACACTGTCTGAAAGAAAAACATGCACAAACACAGATTTACTCATGCAGTACACACTATGCATTAAAAGAAAGATGCTGGTTTTTTTTTTACATACAGCCAAAATTGAAGAGACTATTTAGAAAAGCATAAGCTTTGACCACTGTGTTTCCAAGACAAGAGGCAAGAGCGCTGTGTCTTGAGGGCGGACTGGGGGGCCAAGGCTAGTTGGTTAACATGCCAACTTAAGGAGAAGAAGACAACGGATGGACAAGAGTTGACATCGGTGTTACCATCACCAGAGACGTGTTCTCCCGGTCAGTAAAGGAACGAGGTTGATACTGAATTCAGAATTTTTATATACTGACTAAATGCTAAAATTGCCTGTGTAGAAGTGTTGAAGTTTACAAATAGTTCCTTTAACAGACACTTTCTTCAGGGCTCTTTTAAATGTTCATCTGAAAATATGTAGATTTTTTTTTTTCTCCACTCATATTTGCATAACCTGGATGGGAAGAAAATAAGCTGCTGCTGCTCCCTGACAAAAAGAAAAGTCGCTCTACAAATCATTATTTCCTAATGGCATTCTCAAATATTCTGGATGATTCTCATTTCAATAATCACAAAAACTGATTTTTAATTTTTTTTTTTTTAAGGGTGAATGTTGAAAACACGAAGCACACCGTCGATTTAGAAAAAGCGTTTGTTAGATTTTTTTTCCCCCCACTCACACAGACTCAAATACCATCCCACATATCCCCAGCCCCCGCACGCACACACGTGTTCTTTTTGATGTGTAGTAGCATTGTGACGTCAGCAGAGGTCACACTTACCCTTTGTGGCTGTAGCAGGGAGGGTGCCACTTTCTCTCCTCCACTTGTATTTTAGAGGAGTGGAGCCTTTTGCACACTGACAGTGCAGAATCACCGGCTCGCCAACCTGCTCTCCTCCCTCCACCCAGCACTTAGGCGCTGACGGCTTCACTAAAACCACACAACAAATGGATAATTTCACGCTTCCATTTCCATTACATTTTCTTAAGGAAAAAAAAAAAACAAAAGACTGCTTAATAGCTTCAGGATCAAGAACCATTGTGATCCTTCAATAACAACAATTCACACGATATGGATAAGTGATGTGCGGAGGCAAAAAAAAAAAAAGGAGAGGCAGTTTTAACTGAAAAGTTAGATTAAAAAAAAAGACAACAGGTACATATAGGAAAATCAAAATCAAAAAGCTTTCTTGATGACAGTTGAACAGTTGAACATTGAAATTGAAACCTACACTGTCCTGGTATAAAGCGGTAAGGGTAAGGTGATTATTTTTACCCACAAAGTTTCACAATTTGAATTGTCGTCATTTCAATTTCGATTTCAGGTGAAAAAAATAAAGAAATCCAGACCTCCATTCATTACATATTTTTGTTACCGCTCATCCTGCACTCAGGATCATACAAAGAGTCGGATCTATAAAACCACTTTCCAGACTGTCAGCTTGGAAACAGATGCCAGCTGTCTAATGCTTATATGAGGCCTTGGTATGGCTGATGATTTAACAGGGCGCTTGTTTTATCTGTTGCTGCTTTTGTATCAAGCTGAGTGTCAGAGGGAACTAAGAAATGATTTAGCTCTAACAAGTCAGTCGTCCCTCTGATTATGTAAAATAACTGCAAACGTTGATCAAGAAATCCACTTTGTCTGATAATTGGTTTGTTCAACAAGCACCAAACTTGGAACCTCCAATGCTGGAAGCTTGTAAACCACCTGGAGCTGATCTGGATCCAGGTAAATTCTACTTATTTTTCAGTTTTTGAACATAATTGGCCAGAAGAGGCTTTTAGGGCCATCTAAAGTGAAACATAGTACCCAAGTAAAGTTTACCAAATTTTTCCTCCTACAGATAAACGTCTGCATCAGTCCTATTTTTTTGAGATTGATGCGATGTAAAATTACTGGTAAAAAATTTGTTTCCTCCTTTCATTATTTCAGGCATATATTGTGATTCTTCTATTTTCATGAAAAGCTGGAGACCTAGTGGTTTAAAAGTCCTGACCAAATGAACAAAAGGGAAAAGTACATACACAAATTTTAATATGTGATATTGTCATATGTCATCTACATGGAGATATTTTAATCCCATATACATATATATCCTCAGAGGATATGTCAAATATACCTTCTAATAATCTTCATATATTATGATTTATTTTCATTATGTTTACAAAGATTTGTGTAAGGGTTTTATGTGCAGTATTGTGTATTTTGTCGAGCTAATTACAGTAAATTCAGTGAAGTTGTAAAGCAACATGAAATGTAATCAATGCTCTGTAACGTCTGCAGCTTTGATTGATCAGAAAACGAGATGCTCTCAGAATGAAAATAAAATGTAGAACTAACATCAAATCAAAACTAATCCTTAAAAACTACATATTCTGATGGACATTTGGACGGGCTGGATATCTGCTGGTGAGCCATCGCTCTAAGAAGTTTAATACAGTATTCAGTATTCAGGATTAAAGTCATAACAAATAAGTCTGCCAATGGGGTGACCCTCTTCCACCCAAGGTAGTGCTCAAGCTCTTGAAACAAAATGAGTTGGACTAGAATCAAGTGAATTACTTCACTTTTCTGGCAAATCTGAAGACTGACCAAAGATAAATGGTTTTAAGTGCAGTACTACCTCAAATTACTGGCGCCTTTTTTTCAGGGTCTCATGAATTTCTTATTCTGTATCGGTTTTAGTTTCAGAGAAAGCCACCGTACAGTTGATTCCTTTAGTTAATTCATTTAATCGCAGTGTTGAAAACTGTGACCACAGCCACCATTGAAAAGGCAACGGTCTCAGTTTGCACGATCAAAAGTGGGAAACTGTTAAGAAGGCGTGAAAACTGTGGTGTTTTTTTTTTTCTTGGTGTTTGAGATATTTGGTTTCAACTAAAAACATAACTTATTTGAGAGAAAATGGGTCGAACATGAGAAAATAGCAAAATTTTACCCTGAATTATGGAGCAATTTACAGAATGAAGGCTGACCAGTAAAAGTATGTTAGAACTGCAGACACTGAGAAAGCTATTATCTCTGGATATGGTTATGAATATGTGATCTTTCACAGAACTGACCTGCACAAGCCAGTGATGAGTATAGAGTAATGTTGTAGTATTCCTAAAAGATAAAGCCCAACCTGATAGGAAATCTTCTTTTGAAGCAAACTGTAGGTGTAATGCAAACTGGCATTATCACAAAAAAACAAAACAAAACAAAACAAAAAAACCTCTGTGGTGGGAAAGAAAGCATCCCAGAACATTAAGAGTAAATTGTGCAACTGCTTTTCCGATTGAAACCAAGTTCTGACATGGATGTTAGAGGTGATGGCCCTAAATTATATAGTGAGGTGATGTTAACCTCAGGATGAACCACAGTGCCATGTCTTACCCATAACCACCAGCGACACCTTGCGCATGTCCACTCCAGGTGATTTCTTCACTTTACACTGGTAGGTGAGACTGTGAGCTGGTGACAGCAGAGCGATTGAGAGTGAAGCGTCACCCGTGGAGGGGTCGGGAGCAGCAAAGCTGAGTCCTTTTACAAGCGCGTGATTTTCATGGATGTATTTGGTTCCACTGCTATAGGACATTAGCTGAGGGAAAACAAAGGAAAACAAACGTATCAGCAACAAAGGACTTTAAACAACACATGAATCAGAACTGCTTTCCTCTTCAGATGATTAAAGGAGTGCTTCACAATGACAAAGCCACTTATGCTGAACACCAACTCTGTAACTCTACTGGATTTTTGGTGGCTTTTAGTGCATTATTTTGGTTTTTGTCACAATAACTGTGTGGTCCAATCTCCACACACTTATCAACCTTTCTTTGAGCAGCAGCACGCAGCTGTTTTCAGCAAACAAGTTCAGATAATCCTGCAGTTTCTCTGCCTGCCAAGCCCAAAAGAGAGACCGATAAAATTTGTGAACTAGCTGGTGAAGAATATGCAGTAGCCAGAGATTGTATAAGGGTATAAGTTTCTGAGGAAAAGTTTTGAAGCTCAGAGTGCCTGCTCCCCTGTCGCCAGCTTATGCATATGCTCTCCCACTTGTCATTCCAACTCAAACATTTGAGTTACATCAGTTTTACCTCAACATTTTTGGCACGTCAGCGTTGGATTTTGTTTTTGTTGCTACATCTGACAGTTAAAAAAAAAACAAAAAAAAAACAACAAAACTGGATTTTTCTTTGTTCAGTGGGAACAAAGGCATGAAGGACAATGGGCTAACGCTTCTAGCTTTAAACTTGCAGTAGACAAACCCATGTTTTTAAGTATTCAGTATGCACATTAGCCAGTAATTTAAACTGGTCACCTCTCTACAACAGCCCCAGATCAATCTTAGTAAATGTCTACTTCCAAATGGCAGAGAGGTCTTCAAGTCTCCAACACTAATGCCTTATTTAATTTTAAAGGCAAATGGGTTAAACAACTAATCCCTGGACAGAATTATTTTATTTAGACGAATAGAGGCACTAAAAATCACTGGAAGTTCATTGGAAAAGAGACATGAAATTCAAACAGATCAGATCAGAGATGCTTAAGGTTGTATGTGGTGGTTTCTTCCTTTCTTTTTATGTTTTTTTTTTTGTTGCACATCTTCTGTAACTGTCTTTATGCAACACACAGCAGGTCAGCTGCAAATGCAAAAAGAAAAACAGTGCATCCTGTATTCACCTTTATTCATTTGCTAGATGACTGCAAGTGAACAACAGTAAGTTCTTCAGTGAGGTAAGTGACCTGGAAATAAGTTTGGAGCGCTGACATTGGTTCAAAAAGGTGAACTGCTAGGACAGGAGTCTGCAACCTTTACTATGAAAATAGCCATGATGCCCCCTCTAATGGAGCCGCAAAACAAACACACATCTTGCTTCATATGTTCATATGTATGCAAAAATTAAAAAAAATAAATATTCAGACCCCCTTAAATTTTTCAGTCTTTGTTACAATGCAGCCACTTGCTAAAATTATTTGTCGATTTTTTTTTCCTTGTTAATGTACACCCAGCACCCCATTTTGACAGAAAAACAGAAATGTAGACATTTTTGCTAATTGTTGGGATTGTATTGGGCAGGTGATGAGCAGCACCTGGTTTTCTCCACACATACCGTTTAGAATTAAGGCCAAAAAGTTCAATCTTGGTCTCATCAGCCCAGAGAATCTTAGTTCTCATAGTCTGGGAGTCCTTCATGTGTTTTTTGGCTTTCACGTGTCTTGCACTGAGGAGAGGCTTCCGTGGGGCCACTCTGCCATAAAGCCCTGACTGGTGGAGGGCTGCAGTGATGGTTGACTTTCTAGAACTTTCTCCCAACTCCCCACTGGATCTCTGGAGCTCAGCCACGGTGTTGTTTGGGTTCTTCTTTACCTCTCTCACCAAGCCTCTTCTCCCCCGATTGGTCAGTTTGGTCATCCTTCCATTTAAGGATTATGGAGGCCACTGTGCTCTCAGGAACATTGAGTGCAGCAGAAATTATTTTGTAACCTTGGCCAGATCTGTGCCTTGCCACAGTTCTGTCTCTGAGCTCTTTGGGCAGTTCCTGCGACATCATGCTTCTCATTTGCTCTGACATGCACTGTGAGCTGTAAGGCCTTATATAGACAGGTGTGTGCCTTTCCTAATCAAGTCCAATCAATCTAATTAAGCACAGCTGGACTCCAATGAAGGTGTAGAACCATCTCAAGGATGATCCAAAGAAATGGACAGCACCTGAGTTAGATATACGAGTGTCACAGCAAAGTGTCTGAATACTTATGGCCATGTGACATTTCAGTTTTTGTTCTTTAATAAATCTGCAAAAATGTCTACGTTTCTGTGTTTTTCTGTCAAAATGGGGTGCTGTGGGTACATTAGTGAGGAAAAAAAAATCTACTTTAATGATTTTAGCAAATGGCTGCAAAGTAACAAAGAGTGAAACATTTAAGGGGGTCTGAATACTTTCCGTACCCACTGTATAATTTGTTGCATTTAGGAAAATACAGAACTGAAATAAAGAACACTGATCTTTTACTCTCTGTTTTTATCAGCTATAACAAAGGCAAACACCAAACTCTTATGAAGAGGAGAAACAAAAAGTGAAGTTTGTCTGTGCATGTTTAATAAATTAAACAGAACTACACAGGCTTATTCCACTCCTGCACATACTTCTGCAAAATTAATGGAATAAAATATAACCCACTTGGATATAATTAAAACTTATAACCGCAACCTAGGAGCTTAAAAAGGGCAAACATAAATATAGGCCAGTTTGAATTTAATATAACAGTTTTTTATTTCAGTACGCTGTCATCCTTATAACATAAAACACAGCTATATCAGCTCTAGGCCTAAAATAAATATTCTTTTGCTGAAGAATAGCTTGTTAAATGTTCCTGTTTTCACCTGTTTAATGGGACTTCTGTTTCTGAACAGCTTTTCTCAGACTTATTCATAGAAAACCACTCAAACGCGGTTACCAGAAACTCAATAATGCCCGTGGGTACAAGGTAAAGGTGTCGACAATAGACGCAGGAAGTGACACAGATTTTAAGTGACAAAATGTTAATTTTTTTTTTTTTTTCAATTTCATGTATAACCCTGAACTCCAAGATAACTATCCAACAAAACAAATAAGTAGAAAAATTAAAATAACTGTTGTTTATTTATATGTGGGGTTTTTTTTTTTGTTGTTGTTGTTGTTTTGTTTTGTTTTTTAAGCAAGAAAAAGCTTCTGTGGTGGGGCCAAACAGCCGCATGCTTCTCTGGGGCCACGGGTTGCTGACGCCTGTGCTGAGATTGTGTAAAGAAGTGCACCGATGTGCACAAAAAGTGGCAGTTGGGTATATTAAGGCATTAGAGGTGTTAGTAAAGGAGGTGGTCTCTGAAGAAATGAGGCTTCAAGAGATGATAGATAGACATGGTCCTTGTCTGATAGCAAGGGCATATACAGTATGCCTTCAGCATTATATGAAGAGTACCAAGAATCACCGAGTACTGAGAAATAAGTACTAAGAATCGATAAATAATGAATGAATAGTGCATCGGTGGTGGCTGGCGGATTGCCCATATATCAGATCCTAATGATACATTTATAGTATGATTTGTATCACTCTCATTCAGCATCTTACCAACTGATCCTTCTGCGTGGTGTCTGGACTGACCACAGACCATTCAATGTCAAGTCCTCCGGTGTCAAGGGGGCCCATTGTGTACCTGCATCCCAAAATCGCACTCTCTCCCTCGGCCTTCTGGATGGTTTGAGGACCCGTTGCTGTCACCTGCATTCCTCGTGCACATCTCAGCTCTTTTGATTCAGAAAGGTCTTAAGTCATTTGTCACAGACACTTATAGGCTGTTTCTTAATCACTGCTTTCAACCCCCCCCCCCCCCCCAAAAAATGAAAATTTTTATACGCAAACAGATATTTCTAAAATGGATTCAGATTCTTTCTCAAATTATGTCTGACTAAGAGAGCAAAAAAACGCATAACTGCAGCCAAATTCCACTCAAAATATATACAAGGGACTAAAATGAAATTCTTTCAGTGGAGCCCAATAACCACCACTTCAGAAATGAATAGAGCCAAAGGATAAATGTGTGCTTTCCAGTATATCACACTTTCTTTTTTTTTTCAGGCTCTGTTTTTCACTGCATTCACTTTGAAATAAAATAATGGCTTTCACATTAAAGAACCAAACTTTAATTTGATTCGGCTTTCATCAATATTGAATGAGTTATGTGTGAGATATTGCCCTTTTAATACATTGTGCCCCACTTGCGAGGGTTCAAAAGTAATTGGATACCTGGTAACTAAATGTTTAATGGGCAGCGGCGCTTGGCTTCAATGCTGGGCTGTGAACAAAAGAGTCACAGATAGCGAGGAGTTGACTGAGAGCTGTCATTTCATTTGACGTAAAGCTGTCAGTCAATACGAAGGGTAAAGGGAAGACTGGGCAAATGAAGATAACATTTTTTTTTTTTTGGTGAAAAAAAAAAAAAAGATAACTTAAATGGTTAATAGTTAATTGTCCAAAATAAGTTTGACTGAGGAACATGAGAAAAATTTATTTAAATAGGAAAATCCTTTTATGATTGCTCTGCAAGTCAAACGTGCTCATGAGGATGCGTACACCTGATGGACTTGTGCCCTTGCCTTGTAACTTCATGACCTCAACTGCCATGGATTTACCGCAGGATGTAGACAGCAGCAAAAGAAAAATGGCAGGCTCCTGTTCACAAAAACTCATGTACATTTCCAAAACGGATGCCCCGGGATTATTGAAACTAAATTCATCCTCCTCTATCCATCCTGTTCATTTGATGGAGAGAGGGAAAAAGCTTAACTTATCAGGAACAGCTCATGACACAAAACTACCACCTCATTTGTCACACCTGGTTGCTGGTTCTGTTATGGCTTGGTTACGTGTAATGGGACTAGGAATGCTGATGAGTTCACTTCTGATGGACGCAACAAGATGAATGCAGAAGTGCAGAGCAGAAGCAATCTCAATAGATGGCATTTCATTATCCAGCAGGACAACAATGCTAAAGCAACAAAGGAGCTTTCGGGGGAAGAGGTGAAACATCTTAGACTGGCTAAATCAATCCATTGATAAATCTGCAGTCCACTTGCTAATGACCAAGAATGGCAGAGACCTCTTATCAAGTCCCGTGTGAGTATTTCTCAAGACAATTGTATTTGACTTCATGCCTCAGACTTTAGAGAACATATTCAAATCAAAATTTTCCATACAGTTCTCTCTATATCGATGTAAACCCTCTTAAATTAAGTTTTAAACCATTATTTCTATTAAAATAAGCATATAGGCTGAAGAAAACACCCTCGGTGAAAAAAAAAACTAAATTATCATTATTGATTTTTTTGCCATATCATCCTTCACAATTGAAGTTTGAATAGATATTGGGGCAGATTTAAATAAATTATCATGGAGATTGTTTTGTTTCCTGTCTTCCTTCAAAATAAATACATGTGCACAAAAACTAATAAAAGCAAGAATTGCCTTTCAAGTTTGTGCACACAATAATTATTCTTTTCAGACTTTAAAGTGCATTGTAAAAGAAAAATTATAAAATGTAAAGCACTTTGATTCCACTTTACGTTATTACATAAAAAGGCACTGGCCTCAAACTAAATGTACATTTGTATTAAAACCGCAACCCCAAGACAAAAACAAAAAACAATGAAACACGATTCAATATCTCAAATCCCAGGAGTCAACAGTCATCTGGAGGCCTAATCTGAAAGCCTGGTTGAGCGAACTGTGAGCGCCATGGTAACATGCAGATATCTCACGGAGGCCTGAGGCTCAGCAGAAATGACACATGAAACAAAGGGAGTTCATTTGTGAAAAGGATGCTTCATTCAGCCCCAGTATGGTGAAACACAGGGAGCAGACACTGCGCCTGTGTTTTTGTGTTTCTCTTGAGTGTTTATGATTCCTACCTGTGCTCAGGAGAGTCACGGTGCATAACAACAAGCCAGAGAGCCAGGGCAGGCAGCCGAGGGAGGGGACTGACCTCCAGCCACTGCAACTTTGTCCGAACATCGTGGTGCTGCACCAGATAAAATCAGTGACAGCAAGTGGTCAGAAACAGAATAAAGCAGAAAGAAAGAAGCTACTGAACTTATGAGAGAGGTCATATCACTCTTACCCGGGTGCAGGCACTTTCATTCAAACACCTGGTGGAATACAAAGGCTCGGGCAGCAATGCGTTGCCTGGTGCTCTCACTTTCCAGGGAGCTC
Organism: Remorina albescens; assembly: GCA_034769265.1. NCBI lineage: Eukaryota > Metazoa > Chordata > Actinopteri > Carangiformes > Echeneidae > Remorina > Remorina albescens. The sequence goes on from CM068477.1 coordinate 11,171,046, forward strand.
CTCCTCTGCTAACCCTCAACTGCTCATTACCACAAAGCCATCTGGTTGGACAGCTGCTCCACCTGTTTTACCTGTTTACCAGGAGGTGTCCTTGGTGTTACTCAAACACCCTTGGAGCTTTATCATATATTTACACAACCACCAACTCCAGACAAAACCAAAAGCCAAAATGTGAAGTAAAGCTAAAAAAAAAATTGCATGAAAACCATCCATCCATCTTCTACCGCTTTTCCGTTTCCAGGTCGTGGGGGGGGGGGGGGGGGGGGGTGAATGAAACCAAATGATGACAATACTTGAGGAAGTTAGTGTCCTGCCAGCAGAATAACAATAGAGTGATGAAAAAGAGAAACTGGAGGAGCTAACATGTAATTAAATGGGGTTTCTAATGTGAGGGTTAGAAACTCACAGTTCTACTTTGATGGGAAGTGAATTGTGCTGAACACTGCTTTGTCAATAGCCAATAATATTTATACTGTTCAAAACACCAGGGGTCTCCTTGGGACTTTTTCCACAGAAATAACAAAAAAGTTGACAGAAACTTCAATTGAAAAGAAACTTGGAAAGAAGATGAAACCATCTCCCACTTGCATAAGGACATTACACCACTACTTGTATTTTTGCACACAAAATACACCACATGCCACCTATCGTTTCTCAGAGGCCAGCGGTTTCATACAATAAGGAAGAAAGGGAGTGCACAGGAGCTCTCAAGTGACAAAAAACTGGTTGTTCAGCCACAAACACAAGGCGGTAAGGTTTGTATATATTTTACCTGGGACTATGAACAAATAATACAAAAAGAAACCAAAGCTTATCTCAGTGCCAGATCTGCAGGGAAGGAGCCTCTTACAGTGAGAGAGAAAATATATCAGAGACGAGTGATGTAGCCTTTTACTTCCACCTATAGGCTATCAAAATATAAAGCACATTAAACTTTTGTAGTTCAAACATCTATAACACAAGTTTTGCTGGATGTATCTGAACTCCAGCTGAATTGTGGTATCCTTGTTTCTTTATAGAAGGTTTTATGGAGAGAGGAATTTGTTTTGTATCGTGCTGGTTTGTGCTACATGCTGTATATTGTGTGCGCTTGTATTAGATGCCTGGTGGGGAACTGGTACTAATCTGTGCAGGTTTTTCCACCCAGCAGTGGTCTGCAGTGTTTTTCTTTCAGGGACTGACCTGTTTTTTCCACACTTTCATGCAGTTATTGGGCATGCTGTTAGTGTTAGAGCATCAGTTAGGTAACCTAACTGTGCAGATCCTCAGACACAGGTCGAGCTCGTGAACGTGCTCACATAAACCTCAGGATCCGCCATTCTGGCAATCCTATAAAGAGTTTGGTCCAGACCTGCTCAATTAGTAAAATGTTTTGAAGTAAATCTATTTTAAATACGTTTGATTTAATTTGATTTAGTTTTTGACAAAATAAGTGCTCTCTTTGTAACTTTCTTTTAATTAAAATTAAAAATTTCTAATTTCTAATTTTTATTTTGAATCTTGGTTGGTGATGTCGATTCTACTAAACCAAAAACATGTTATGATTCCATTTAAATACTGTCAAGAGGCACTAGCCCTCCCTAACCCCCTCCTCTTCTGCTTCCTTTGTCACGGCCACCACAGTTAATATGTCGAAACTAAGAGCCCTGGGGAGTGGCATCCACTGCCCAGTGCCCTTCATTCACAAAGTAACAACTTAGCTAACAATAATGTTTGCCTTTAAGCCACAGAACGAAATTGAACTACAATATAACAACTCAGATGACATTAAGCTCTATTAAGATTAACAACACTAGATCAAAACCCAGACCTACTACAGGTCAGGTCCGTTTATACTCAAACTCTAATTTTAAATCCATCAAATTCACCAAGAATAAGAAATGACAACTCGGAGAGAAAGTATTAGTTTTTACAGCAGTTACAGATAATGACCCCACTCCTGATGTCTGTTTTCACATGTGGCAGATGTTTAGGTTTTCCTCTGTTACACATAATTGAACAAGGTTATTTGCCATGAATGTTGGTGAGGATGGCTCAGTGAGCTGGAAACTCTCACCTTAAATGTTATTACCTTAAACATGGTGAGGCTTACAGCTGTAATCAACATCAAGCACAAACATCATATTCTACTCTTGTGCCACTATTTAGTCTGCTCATTTGGCAAATGTTGGTACTGGACATAGACACTTACATTATTGAAATGATTAGCTAACTTTTTCATTTAGTAGCCTCTGATAGCCTTTTTTTTTTTTTTTTTGTCTGTGCACCCAAAAATGTCTGCGTATGGCCTTGATTGGGCTTTTTTTCAGCCTTTCCTTGAATTTGTGCCACTGTGTGTTTTGGAGGTGTTGAGTTGAAGACATGCTCCACCAACGTGTGTCTGAAGCCTTCAACTTTCCAGGCATCAGCTTTTTCAACAACAGTTTGGGCCTTTTGGTGTGATGTGGCCAGGTTGCTGTCAGTACACCACTCCAGCCAGGGGCCTTCTTCCCGTTATCTCATCGATGTTGCGAAATAAGATTATCACAGTTGTGCCCTAAGTATAGATATAGAAGTGTGCAGTTGTGAGTGAATATCAGTGCACAGCTCCAAAGTCCATTCACGATGGAAGCGGAGCAGTTTTTTGACCTTCACAGACTGGGATCTGTTATGTGTTATCTGGGTCTGTTAATGCATGAGAGTACTGCCTCCCCTTTAGACACTGTCTTGTCTTGCTAGCACTCTCTATGTACTTTTTTATATGTTCTCCTGCACTTACTCAATATATGCACAGCTTATTGCTTCCACAGAGGTTCTTTTACTTCACTGACATACCCCACCTTTTAATTGGTTTGGATAAAAGCATCTGCCAAATGAGTAACTGTAAATGTCATGATCCAGGTTCGGCCACCAGTTTGAGGAGGGGGGGGGCACATGGTTTAAAAAGTAAAAAAAAAAAAAAGAAAAACAAAAAACAACAACTTTGCCAACAGCTTTTTTTCGCTGTGGACAAACAACAAAAGTACACATCACAGCTACAGTAGCTGTACGACAGACAGCTAGCCCAGCTGACCTAATCATTATTTCATCATTGTCACAACTGTCAGCAGTGCTGTGTCACCCACTATCCCGACATTTCTAATGTGTGATCCAGTGGTGTGCCATCAAGGCCAATCCTGACCATGTTAAAGCTAAAAATAGACGTGAGTTACAGGGCAGATAGTGGAGGCTTAAAGCTGGTTCTTGGTGTCCACTCACCTATCTGTAAGTCACTGCATGCCAATGCATGATCACACGAAATGTTAAGCTCTGCAGCTCAACACACGACCCCACCCATGACCAAGCTACAGGCACAGGAGCTCACTCACTCTCCCTTGCGTCTCCTAATCTTTGTGGTCACATACACCGAAGCCTAACTCAGTGTGTAGCTGTTTTCAGCTGTTTACATGCTTTTTTGTATTCTATTTTCAGATAAGAATCAAATGGTTTCACTGCAGTCGATGAATGTTATCTGTCAACCAGCACACAATCCCAAGATGCTGCTTTGTGTTGATGGAATAATTATTTCACCATCGCAGCATCGTCTGTCAATATCAACATAATCAATAATCGCATGAAAAGTTAGAGGAGACTGAAGGTCAACTGTTTCACGGCACAATAGCCCACAACCTTGGCTAATGTTTTGGCTGATTACCAAAACCAGACACCAAAGCAAAGCTACGAGGACAGAGACTCGGGTTGTGAGATCTAATCCTATCATTATTTCATGGAACTGCCAATAGGGGCAGGGTGTTTCCAGTTCACAGTGAAGGAAAAAGGGGAGTTTGGAGTTTTGCCTACCACTCTCTCTTTCGCTCTTCCTCCAAAACCCTGAGCAATGACACCTGGATTTAAAATTCATTTTTTGGCTTTGTGAAAACAAATGTGTTGTCGCGACTAACCCATTATTGAACTTTTAAGTCATGATTTACCTTCAATAATCATAACGTTTGCAATAATAACTCAAATCCAGCAGGATTGGGTTTTTTAGACACAGCTGTTTATCTCTCTCACTCGTTCGCCGGTGTTGCAAATTTCGGGTATATGTGATTATATATGACAGGGCAGAATAGATTTTACATTAATTTAATGCTACAAATAATTACAATGGGTTGATACATTAATGGGAATACAAGTCAAATATTGTCTTTGACATTTACAATGACAAAAGCTATTGGGAAAGATTCTGATGATCATAGACCACAGTAGCGATTATTCATTGGTACAATAATAACAATAATAACCCTAAAGTGGACAGCTACTCAATAAAGTGGAGGAAGGAGATAATGATGGTCTATTTTCTGTGAATCTGTTTGATGTGGGTATGAAATCAAATCCCAAACTAATCATTCATCAGGACCCGGTTATACACAGTGGACTCAATTCAACAACCACTGCATAAAAGTCACAGCTAGATTGATTTGCATGCTGTTTGTGATTCCAGGAAGTACTGTAGCAGAGGCTTATCACCTGCTACTGAACTAGCGAGCTCGCCACCTGCTAACAAGTTTTTGGCCCTGCCTGAGGTAGCTGGACTCCATTCACACCTACACGCCAGGCTTGGATTCTTTGAGATTCATGTTTCTTAAAGGAGAAAACAGGTTTTGTAGAGAGAAACAAAGACTCAAGAAAACAGGCAATCCAAGCCCAATACAGCAGGGAGCTTCTCTGCTTGGACCAATACACGGGTCCTAGAAAATTTAAACATAGGCCTTACTTTCTTTCCCACCAGCCTTTGTTTGGCACGCTTTTTCGGTAACTGTGTCATAATACTTAACAACCCTCTTTAAAAAGAAATTCAGTTATTCGGACAGTGGAAGGAATGTCCTTGTCATTTTATACAGGAGAAAATGAAATGAGCTAATGAAGTGAAGGTGGAATTTCATGATGCAGCTTGCACAGTTGGTACTCTTGACGTTTTTAACACCGTAAGCACCAGTTTTTAAAAAAATACAAATCCTCATAGAAGCTGAACTGCCAACCGCACTGCAGATGAGTAACACTGCCAGTAATGTCCTAACTCCAAAATCTTGCCTGTGTATCCCTTTTAAAAATTTACATGAATTATGTTGAGCAGCAGCAGAAGTGAGACAAAACAGTCTCTGCAAATAAAAACAGAGGTCAGGCAGAAGAGGAGTAATAATTGCTGTTGCATTGTGAAACAACATCGAGATTTGCTTTTCTGCCTCACTTATTTTCTGCCTAATTATTTATTTTTCGCATGTTTTTCTGCACAGTCTACTGGCATGTGTGCACTTTACACATCTCCTTTATTCTGACCTTTTTTTCTTCTATTTTTTTTTTTTTTTTTGTGCCCATTTTTCCCGTGGAAGCACCCTTGTTAAGCCAATGTCCAGACAGACAGACAGACAGACAGGTTGATAATTCAAAGACAGATATTCATGCTTTGTACTCTTTTGCATCATACTGCCAAGGGCTTGGTGTAATTTCTCCAGTGATTTACTATTATTTACTTAATCCTGTTTATTAATTATGTATTCTCCAATTAATGTTTTTTTTTTTCTGGATTCACTCATTTGAGTTTATGTACTTTGTAAAACAATATTTTTTTTAATAAATCAGATTTTTGGAAACTGTTGCATTAATAGATTTGTATTTTTTATTGAAGCTGGTACGAAATGATTTAATAGGTAATCTGGTTTAGCCGTACACACGTGGCAGCATAATAAATTTGATTATATACCCCTTTCAATAGAAATGTTGAAATTATTTTAGAAAAATAAAAAAATCTATTACATTTTCTTTAATTGAATGGAAGGTACAAAACTTCTGATGATGCCTCCATTTCAAAAAAATTCAAAAACCCACCTGGTTTATGTGGCTGGATTTTAGACAACTGATCCTCTGCCAAGTGGGTCACAAGCTCAGTTGCTCACAGTTCCAAAGTGCACGATTTTGAAAACTGCTGAGAGTTTGCAAGATAACCTGACTGATACAGAGAAGAAAAGGGAATACAAGCAGGATTACCGTCTCTGAATCTCCTGCATACCATCACACTTTAAATTGGCAAAAATAACCTGGTCACTTTACCTTAACTATGACTGCAGAAATTTGGGATGTCATCATTGTTGGTGCTGGACTTTCTGGACTGAGTGCAGCTCATTTGCTCAGAAAAAGAAATGCCAAGTTGAGGATACTGATACTGGAAGGGAAAGGTTTGTAAAATTGCATCATGATCAAAAAGAAATTGAGAATCATTTTCTGCTGGATCCTGTTACTTTGCTGGAAAAAGGCATCGCTCTGATTGAATCATGTCTGGTTTGCTGCACAGATCGGGTTGGCGGTCGAACAGTGTCCACCGACATACCAGCGGCCAACGGCGTTGATCGCTGGGACCTTGGAGGGCAGTGGGTAGGAAGGTAATCTGCAATTAAAAGAGATCAGAGTCTCCAATGACACGGTGCATTGTGCAAACTACACATGTATGGAACATGGTGATTATGGAAGCAAAAGAAGGAATACATAATAGTGTCAGAGCAGGCTGAAAACTGTAGACCTCCATTAATCTAGTGAGCTCCATCCAAATGATGACACAAACAAAGTCGCTTATTAACTGGAGGGTTTATCCAGTTTTATTACCCATTAACTCACAACTTGGAGGATTTTTTGTATAAAAAATATATCACACAAAATTATTATTTTTATTTTTTAATCATCCCCTGTCGCTCCAAAGAAGAGTAGTTTCTGCAAAGCTAACAGCTATGGCAACCATTTTGAGCTATGATTAAATGTCAATGAAACAACACTATTTTTTCAGTATTCGAAAAAATCAGGTCAGTATTCAAGCTCAATTTCTCTTTCAGGTGCTTTTGCTGCTTTTGTTTGTGTCTGTTTCCGACAGCTTCTACACCACTGTGTTTGTCAACGCTTTTCTAAAGAATCCCATTTTAGATTGGAGCAACCAACTATCTCCAAACTGCCCTGTCTCCCATATGTTTTGGACAAATGATCCTTTTCACCACAAATTCTCCCAAATCCAACTGTTACAAAGCAAAGTAGTTCAATTGGAGAACTTGTGAAGTGCATTGTTCAAGAACACTTTGATGACAGTTTGATTTATAGAGGGCACACCCAGGTGCTTAAATTCTTTGTGTTTTTTCCTCTGGTTGTTCAAGGACTCACTCCAGCAGTTGTTGTAGCCTCAAGCCCACTCCAATCATCTAAAAATAAATACTTTTATCCTCCTCCATCAACCATGAGTTTAATAACACTACAGAACATCCTGAAACAAAATAACGTCATTAAGTGCTGCCACCTTTTCTCTTCTAGCACCCAAACACACATCCTGGAGCTCATAAAGGAGCTGGGCTTAGAGACCTTCCTGCAGTTCAATACTGGCAAGAAGGTGCACCACATGGGTGGGCCGGATGCCAGAGTTCGCACCTACAGGACAAGCATCCCTGCTCTATCCCCAGTTGTGCTAATTGACCTCAGCCATTTCCTGTGGAAGGTGAGACAACATATTCACATTCTGTACAAAGGACTATGTTCAAGGAGAGATGCTTTGCGGTCACAACTCTTAGTGGATAAATATGACATTTAGAAAGCGAAAGAGTGCTTTCATTTATTTTGCATTATTGCTTTCCTTTCCTCTGTGAGTAACACTCACAGAGCACTTTTTCAAAAAGACCTTACAAATATTGAGTAGAGTCTTCATTTGTCAAACAGCCTCAGTAATTCATGGCATGGATTCTGTGAGATGCTGGAGATTTCTCAGCTCCACATTAAATCTTTTGCTTGGCCGTATTGTGCACTGTGGCGCCGGAAGAGGCCATTAGAGGGCAGTTAACAGTGAAAGGAAAGGCTGTGGCATTTAAACTATGATTGATTAGTGTTAATGAGCTCAAAGTGAGGCACCGCCAGCCTGGACTGTTGACACAAGGCAGGTTGGATTCATGGATTCATGCTGTTGATGCTAAATTCTCATACAACCATTTGCTGCCTCAGCAGAAATCCAGGTTCTTCAGACACACAATTTGCTGGTTGGATGATTGCATGAATAAGGAGTTCCTGATAAAGTCCTCGGTTGGTAGGTACATAACAGGAAATGTGTAGGATTTCTTGTGAGACCAGACTGTGTGTTTTTCCGAAATTTGCTTTTTTCTATGTTATCCTTCACATCCTGTGACTCAAAAAGGTGTCCCAAATGTCATTATGAGTTTGACCAATAGGACAAGAGTACATTTACAACACAACACTGTACAGTAACACAAAATTTCTTGTCCATGACAACTTGTTAGAGTAGAAGTGGGAAGTAGAAAATGTTGAAGGTGCTGGATGCACTGGCAGTCTCTTACTTTTGAATCTTTGTGAACCTTTGTGGGCGTCATATGGTGACTGTGCTTTGCATTTAGATTGACAGATTGTGTGCTACAGTGTGTGTCCGGGATCCTTCGAAGACTCCCAACGCTGTGGAACTGGACAGCATGACCCTCCACTCATACATTGAACAACATGCCTGGACTGCTGGTTAGTTTCAGTGTTATTAAATATCTCCTCCCCTCTCTTATATGTTCCCCTGACTTGATTTTCAGGAAAATGAGATGGTTGAATTAAAGTTTTAATAAGAATATAACAAAACCAAATCCCTATTCTGAAAGGATTTAAGTGTCAAAAGGGAATTGGTTTGATTTTGACACTGCCTTAGCTAGTTTTAATCCCACTTGGAACAATGTATCCCAAACCCCAGCATTAAAAAAATTATTAAATGAGATGTAACAAGCTGTAGTTTGTATCAAATTTTTCAAATCTTGAAATAATGTTCTTTATTAGACAGTAAAGGAATGGACCCCTTTTCACACTTCTGCATTCCACTAACCGGAAGTCATCATAGTAGGGATAAACAATTCGAAAACATGACGGCGGGCATGAATTCAGTGGTAACAAACACAACTTCACAGCAGTTGTAGTGTGCCTTTTTGTAGCAACTCAAAGAAAAAACAAGCAGAACTAGCTTTTCACCAGTTACCGGCTATAAAAGAGGGCCGACGTTTAGCATAAAACGAGGCAGCAGATTTAGATTTTTGATTTAATAAAAAAATTTGCCTATAGAATCAATAAAAATCATATAATTATATTCTGTTTGATTACTTTTTCACTGATAATTAGCTGTGTAATAAGCTGGATAATGTATAGTGAGCCGGTGATTACTGGAAATATAACTCTGGGGATCTGAGCTGAGCTGAGATGACATGAGCTTAAACCTCGAGTTTATGGGGAGCCTCTCTCTTCCTCATCAATCTGTAACACTTTGCTCTCACCACTACTTCGCCATCAACAACATTGGCGCTGAATAAATAATATTAACGTTAGACAGACATGCATAAAATACAGGCTTTACAACAGAACTGACCAAAACGTAACATTATAGATACAATAAAGAACAACGTTAATGCAGACTGGTTCAGTATCAAGCTAGGAAGCCTTTGCTTCGTAGTCATGGACATAGTTTTCGTAGAATAGCTTGTATCCTTTATCTTTTAAAAATAATAATAATAATAATAATAATACAACAATCAGACAGAATATTGAATTAGTGTACGATTTTTGTTGATTTTATAGGCAATTTCTTTTATTAAATCAAAAATCAAAATCTGCTAAGAAGTCAGGTCATCAATAGACCAATTAAAATGTATCCCCTGGGAATCTCAAGTTTCATCCAATATTTTTTCAGATATTCCATGTGGGGGGGGCTAATATCTTGCTGATAATCATGCTGATACTATGTTGTTGTCTGCATATAAAATGTCTGAGTGTTAGTGTTTTTTTTCCCCTCTGGATCAACTTTCCCCTCATTCTAATAGAAATAGTAATTATCCTTCTAACAATACCCTGTTTGTGCTTTTCGATTGGCTGACAACACTTTACCTCCACAAGGTAGAACAAACTGTCATTTCTTGACAAATCACTATATAGATTAGCTGCGCCATGGCATTAAACTTTGAAGAACACTCATCACAGGGGAATGCACGTTATCAGTGGATGTGCGAGAGCTGCAGCATGCATTCATTCATCCCTCTCTGTCAGAGCTGAAAGAAGAGGTCGGGCTGTGTACCAGGTCTGTGTTTGGCATGGAGCCATCCCAGATGTCCTTCCTATTCTTCCTCATGTATGCTGCAGCAGCTGGAGGGCTACTGCCACTTCTGGAGAACACAGCAGGGTCTGCTCAGGAGTTCAAGATAAGGGTATGCAGCTCATGTCCTTTTCCAGACTGCAAATTGTTTACGTGAGTGCTTTAAAAAAACAACCAAAGACCACATTGGATCCCTGCTCTATATCAATAAAAAAGCAAAAAACAAAAAAACATCCAGCCTCTAAACACAGTCTGCATTTCACTTAAGCCATGCAACAACAAATAGTTCCCTTTTTTTGGTCCTTGAAGTGTCATTGACTAGGAATTTCAACGATGGTCCTGCATTGGATTTTCTTACTTCCTCTGTGGTCCTTTAACATGAAAGTTTGAGTTACATACTGTTCTCTCTGTGTCATTCTTTATCTCTCAGTCTCTGTCACTGTGGTGAAATATAAAAGGACTGAATGCTGCAAAAAAACAAAACAAAACAAAACAAAACTAAACTAAAAAAACAGGCTGATGGGATTCAGGGACAAACAAAGCCTCAGAGAAAATGGCAACAAGGTTTTCATAGTTCCAAACATATGTTATATTTCCTTCAATTTTTCACCAGCAGAGCTTTGCTTAATGCTATAATCCAGCTATTTCCTCAAGCGATAATCATGACCATACCCTGGACGCAGCAAAAGCAACACCAAATTTGAAATGGAATGAGCCTGGTCAGTCTTTCACTGAAAGAGTAAAGGCTAACAAAATATTATTACCCCCCCAACCAACCCCCGTTTTTATTTTATTTTTTTTATTTTAGTAATTACATGCAACCAATACTTATTAATGATTATGGGACATTGTAATTGTATTTAGCATGTTTTTGCTCTGCTAATCTGAAAAGAACATAAATGTAATTTCTTGTTTTACTATATTGCTGTGTCAGAAAAGGTCTCTGATGCAGCTACATATGGCTGGTTAGACATCACCAGATGCTTGTGTTCATGTAATTTGCATGAATGACCCTTTAAGTTGAAGCTGTCTTTCCTGCCTGGGAAGGAGGGCATCGATGGGCTTTAAGCACACATTAAATTATAATATCTGTCTCTCCAAAGGGAGGCACCCAACAGCTTTCAGAGTGTCTGGCAGAACACGTGGGGTGGAAGAATGTCCGGTTGGGTTCTGCTGTGACGGCCATATGGCAGGTAGAGTACAGTAACAGCTCTCTCAGGGACTGATGAGCCATGACATAGAGATAACAGCGTCCTCAGTCGGGAAACAGGCCGTCTCCTGTGAAGGCACTGTCTGTTCCGCCTGACTGTCAAAGCTGAAAACTGAATTCAAAGCTGAGAGACCAAGAGGGGTCTGTGTACTTGTAGTAGTGTGGAGCTTTGCCTTGTCTTCTACATCAATACACTGCTCATTGCTACTGTTTATGGGTTTATTTTATTTATTGATAAGATACAGAATAGATTTTTTTTTTTACAATGGATTGATATATTAATAGTATATTACGGCATGTATATTTAATGTGATAGGTAGAGAACTATAGACCAAAAGTAAAATATTAAACTGAACAATGATTCCATTCAGCAATGAGTCTATGTCTGCAGTTCCTCAGAAGTATTATCAAAATCCCCAGCAGAAAATTACTGACAAAAATTTTTGACAATGTATTTTACATTTTTGCAATTTATTTGAGGAAAACATAGAGAATTAAACAGCTGCACTGATTTGTCTTCTTTTGGTATACACTATGGTAAATTGAAAATGCTCAGCTTTATAAAGGAAGTTAGGAGTTCCATAAATTATACTTGAGGATGGCAAAGGGGACTCCTTACATCTTTACAACAGCCAGGTACAAGACATTTTTTGGTCTTTATAGCTAATTTCTCCCTTCGTAACTCACCTGTTTAAATTTTCCTTAAAAAAGTTGTAAAGTTCTGCACAGTCGAGGGTGACGCAGCTCATAATGACAGGTGGGTGTGTGTACTCTTACCACAAACCAAAAAATCTCTGCTCTGCACTCCCCTCACCTCTTTGTGTATCATTGGGTTAGAGCTTGGCAGAATCAATGTCCACCATGATGACAAGAGTGGAACAGCCCAGTCACAACTGCTGGCTCCTCTTTGGAAACCTGTGGACGACACCACAAAGGTGATATCCATCTTTATATGTTGGAACAAAATGAGCATCAAATCCACTTGGTTGGGCACAGAAAAAGATCACAGTTGTGCTTAGAATAGACCAATGCACAACAATAAACCAGAGATACAGAACTTTGAAATAGCACGGGAAAGCCTAAAAGCCCACAGCCCTGCTCCATAGTACACTACAGTGAGAAAAGCGAGGAAAGGAAAAGGACAACGTGTGTTCTCCAGAGCAGCTAGTCAAGGCCACAGGGGGCTATAGCCTACCCCAACACGCAGTGGATGAAAGGCAGGGCACATCCTTGACATTTTGCCAGTCTGTCACAGAGATAAAACATTTTGACAGAGTACCAAAATTACACATTCATAGCAGTTTAGAGTTTCTCCACCTTACCTAAGCTGAACCAGAGGACCCAGAGGAGAGCCATATAGATACTGTGGCACAATGCTAACTTTACACCGAGAGGCACACACAAACCAAACGAAGAAATTGCCCTCTGTATGAGGGTAATTGCCACTGGTGTTAGGAAATATACAGTAAACCACTGAAGGGCTCTATAAAACATAAAAAAAAAAACGCCAGTCAAGAGATCTGAATATACATCCATTTCTAATTTCCAACATCTAAAAATATCTCGTCTTAGAAAACAAGAAGTTCCTTTGTGGTATAGTAACACTCTGGTGGGTGAGCGTCAATTATCACCAGAGGCTTGAGTTTTGTTGAAATACATGAGAGAGAAAGGGAGTTATATCGAACAAGAGCTCAGCAAGAGTCACACTTTCTGGAAGGAGACAAAATGAATGATGTACAGTGATACACGGATCCATCATGTCGTAATGTCACCACCTATCAAACTTCATTTTACCACAACATTTGCATAAATGGTTGGAACATCTCACTCTCTCACCAGACTGTCAGATTCAAAATCCATAAAATACAAGCATGATCTAATAGAGAAAAATCTGTTTAATTTATAAAGCTGTGCATAATTTATGAATATCTCCTTGGAAGCTTTTTTTTTTTTTTTTTTTTAATTTCCCTGTCGAGTGCATGCTTAATGAACACAGCAGTATGTCTGTATGTGTACTGTACACTGTTCCATTTAATCAAGCGTCATGAACTGTTTTTCGAAAGATCTTAGTTTGCATCTAACTTATTCTGCATAGCCTAAATAATATGATGGAAATACATATAATTTTGAGCCAGTAATGTTTTAATTTGGCCAATTAAAATCCGATATGCACAGCTGGGTACTTAGGAAAGATGAGGTCAGCTACTGGAAAATAGGATGCAAGCAAAGTTCAGTTTAATACAGTGTATGTATGCTGTGCAAATTAAAATCACCCAGGGAATTTTACCTACAAATAGCACAAGATGCAAAAATACCGACAAAACAACCTGCTCATTAGATAAAGCTGCATTTCTGTGTATATGTTTGAGCAGGATGCTGAGTGGGCCAGAGTGACGACTGCCACCAACACCTTCTTGTGCAGAGCTGTGATTGTCACCTGCCCCCCTCATTTGGCAGGTCAGTGTGCGTCACCCACCTCTGCCGACTCGCTAAATGAAATTCTCACTGATGCAGAAGGCAAATTTCCTCCTCTCTTGCCAAGTGTGTCAAACATGGCAAACTGTGCATCCATCCAGATAAATTTATGATTTCCCCCCTAAATCTCCCTGGCTGTGGGGTGTGGCAGTCACTTTGGCTGAAGCAGATTCTGTCTGAGGCTGCGCCCTGGGATGAAGAATTGGCTGGATAGGATTTAGAACCAGACTGAGAGTTAAGGCCAAAATTTTAACTGGGGGTTAATGAGACATTCGCTGTGGTTGCTGGTGGGAAGTTGAAAGCAGCAAAAAAATCATTACCGACCTTTGTGTAATCAAGCTCTGGAAGAGAGATTTAATGAAACCAACAAGCAAAACATTAAAAAGCATACAATTTGAAAATCTAATTTTATGGCAGCCACAAAAACGTGTAATTTATTTTTTCCTGGTGAGGGAATAAAAATTCCATCCAAATTCTAATTAAATGCACGGTCAAATGGTATTGATTTTGAATTGTATCAGTTTTTTTTACCTGGCACATGTAGGGTACAAAGTAAGAGAGAAGCTATGCTTGGTGATGGCCATTCCGGCGTCCAGGCCAGTTCCGATAGGTCCGGACGAGCTGGATGCTTAGCTTGAGCTTACTCATAGTTTGTGCCTGTTTGTACTAAGCTGGCAACAGATCTGTCACTCAAAGCCTCATACTCCGGGCCATGGACCATAGCCAGGATCCTTAATGAGACAAGTTTGAGTGCAGTGTTGAATTATGCAGCACAGATTGCTCAGGCTTGGATGCCACAGTGCCACACTCTGGCCTTAAATCAGTGTAGGGAGGTTGACAGGGATTCTCAAAAGCGGAAGTCAGGCCAGTGATTGATATGTAACCTCTCCCTAAAGCTGTTGGGGATAAATTAAAGATAAGATTGGTGCTTGAATTCATCTATGTGACAAGTTTTATTTTAAGTTTTTGGAAGCGAGTGAACCTGAGCATCCTCTCAGTTAGTAGGAGAGTGAAGGGGAGAGCTGAATCCAGGCAGTGGGAATGATGGTAATGGCTGTAGATGATTTCAAGTCTCCGTTGGAGAGTCTAGGTGCAAAGCGCTGCTCTCAGCTTCTGTAGCTTTTCTTGTTTGGCTCTTTCTTTGTGTCTGACATCGTTAATTAATTCTCAAAGCACCTGCTTTTGATCCTGTGAATGAGCTGATGAATGAACAAGGAAATGAAAACTTTTAGGGGTCCACAAGGCGCTTTATATCAAAAGACACCCACCTCTGTATTCACAAGCACCATCACAAATGGTGAATATGAGCCCTGTGCTCCTTAATATATTATGTTTGTACTGTTCTTGGCTCATGGATTTATCTTCCCATTCATCCATCCATCTTTTATAATGAGTTCCTTCAGGTTTTTTTTTTTTTCTTACTTTTTTTTTTGGGTCCCACTTCTCTTGCTCATCTGAGTGATTTATGGTTTGGCTTCATTGCATATGAGATTTCTATGCATGAAACGAAAAAGCTGGGAAATTAGGAATTCGGCCATGTGTTCACTTTTAAAGTCATGCTTGAAGTATGCATGTTATAATTGGTATGTAAGTGTGTTGTATATTTATCAGCGACTGCACAACAAAAACCCTAATTAGGCTTTCACAGCATGTAGTGGGAGGATAATGAAATCAGACATACGGTCTAATATTCAGCAGTACTTACAGAGACAGCTCGGCAGTTACTAAATTAACACTTTGTTTCAGTATATTTTCCTGTCTCTCTTTATCAAATAGGACGTCATCTACAAGGCTGTAAACGGTTGACTGCATGTGTACATATGTGTCCATGTGGGCACGTCTCATTGAGTGGGCGATGCTAAAGTTCGCGATGTCACTTGGTAAAGTTGCCTCACCTGAAGTGGCTTTCATGTGAGCTCAACCTAAGCTGACAGGCAGCCAAGTGACGTTATATCTGACGTTGCCATGTATCTTTGGCAGTGTTTAGGAAACTGTTACATCTGCCACTCAGAGT
The DNA here is from genome assembly GCA_034769265.1 of Remorina albescens. Taxonomy (NCBI): domain Eukaryota; kingdom Metazoa; phylum Chordata; class Actinopteri; order Carangiformes; family Echeneidae; genus Remorina; species Remorina albescens. The sequence continues at coordinate 11,186,856 of CM068477.1, forward strand.
TTAGTCCGGCACCCTGTTTATAGTAGCAGAGGACAGGTGAGCATTGCATTAGCATATATTTGCCAACTGACACTGTGATTCTAGGCCAGTATCCAGTGTGCTGTGAATGAAACTAATGGAGCTTAATTTAGGGATTAAACATGAAGTGGGAGCTGAAGTGATTGTGAAGATAGCTAATTCAATGTGATTTTTATCTTGTCGAGTTTAGACTCTGTGGAAATGAATTTAGCTATCTGTGTGTTGTTCACATATTTGCTGATGACTAATATAGCCGCGGCTGATGAGCATGCAAATATAGTAAATGTGGTTTTGCAAGGCTTTGTTCAGTAGAAAATGTACAAATGCCAAAAAGGACAGACTATGGTCAAGATTCTCTCCTTGTCTCTTCTGCCAACTTGACGATAACCCTGTGATAAAAAAAAATTAAAAAAGAATGTCCTTTACATAATATCATGGCCGGAGTCCAAGTCTGGTTTCTAAAGAACTCTGATGATGTTTCTAAAATTACCTCAAACATATTCTTGGCACTTCTACGCTGTAATTTCTTGCCGACTTACTGATTGATGTCCTACACCTGCGATGTGCCAAAATCAACCAATAAGTCAAACTCTATTTCTGGGTAACAGCTATTCTTGCTCAGAGCCGCTATTTGTAAGCTTTGCTAAGGATAAACAGCTGTTAATTTTCACATTAACAGCTGTTTACTACCAGTCTAGAAGAACCCTGATAAATTCAATATCAGGCTTCATTCCTTTACTACATGCCTACCCCTAACCCAAGAACTCTCTCTAAGAATACAAAGAAACACCAATGTAAATGCTCTTGTCTGCTTCTGCCTATTTTTCCAATGCTGAAGTTAGCAGGCGAACCACGGTTGCACTTTGGACAGTAGTTCACCTGCCCTGATGACACAGCACAGCTCAGAGTTGTTGTTGAAGCAACAGCAGCTGTAGCTTTTGTCAAGTCTCTTGCTCCCAGCAAGATACCACATTCGGAAACAGAGACAACTTTCAAAAAGCCTCTTTAAAATTGAAACTTTAATTTAGTTTAATTATTATCTATTATTATTACAAACTATCAAAATTTGCATCTAGAAAAATTTTCATCAGAAATAAATGAATAAAGAATTAATCTCAGTCTCATCAGGTGTGGACTGTTTTTGCCTCATCGTGTAGGTAAAGCATTGGAGAAGAGTTTTGGACATTATTTTACTTTGACGGACTTGTGTTTGAGTCATACAACTTCCTCCATCTGAGTTAAACCAGCAGTGCTCTCACCTTGCCAAAGTGCTCCTTTATGGTCTCATCTCATTCAATAAGAAGCCGATTAAGACAACACTTTCATTGGGGCATTTAAATGAGATGTCAGAATTAAATGCATCTTCTGTTTGCGGTCCTCTAGCTATATTTACTGAGGTATTTATTCCGTGGAGCTTAAAAGCCATCCAGTATTAAATCGAAGGAAGATGAATTTTTAAGCTAATGAGGGCAATTTTAGCCAAAAGATCATCCTCCATGAGTCTATTTTTGTTAAGACCAGCAGCAGAAATTATTAAGTAATGTTGGAGACCACTGTGTGTGTATGGAGGGATGAGGGAGGGTATGTGCTGCCAGAGTCAAGGGGCTTAGTCCTTAATTAAATGAAAGATCTGTGATGTAACCAGGAACCGAGATGTAGGACTCTATCTTTAACTTTTGGATTTAGTGGCTGTGAATTTAATTGCTCTCTGTATGGATACCTTCCCAGAGTTTTAAGAGCTGCTTACATCTTTGCTTAAATAAAAAACCTTGACACATGGTGGTCACAAAATATTAGTCTGGAACGAGGGCATTTTTGCTCGCCTCACGTGGACATTATCTCGGCTTCACACCTAGCAAGAGGACACGCATGTGAGTGGTTTCTCTCATCCACAATGGCTTACTTCAGATGCTCTGTACTTCTCTGTTGGCTTTTCAGGATATAAGACTTAATCCTATTTCTCAGCAAATGCAGACACTGACATGAACTCAACTTCAGTTGTAGGTAGTTATAGATATTTTCATACTTTTTAAAGTTTTTTTTTCTTTTGCACTCCTTTTTATTGCCATTCGGAAGCTGCATTTTTTAATCTGTGTCCCTTTGATGTTATATCTAGATTTGAGTGGCTTTTCATGTTTCTCTTTCCTCATCCTTTTGACAGCCAAAGACACTGAAAGTGCCTCTGTGCCATGTTAAAAGTTCAGAGTGAGAAAGTAATGGAAATTTCAAGCCTATTGCTCTGGGCTGGCACAGGTATGACTCATAGGTCATTGACAGGAAAATTCACAGAGCAAGGTCAACGGTCTCCACTTGTGCATTCACAAAATGGAAGTTACAGAGGATCACTGTAACCCTGTCCCGTTAAAAAGTAGAAGTATGTTTAAGATTGGCAAGTAAAAATGAAAACAATGAAAGAAAACCACTGAGGGAGAAGTCTGAGTGCTGAGGCCAAGGAACAGGCAGTTCAACAGATTGTTCCGGAGTCATAAAATGGTCTTGAACCAGCAGCTGTTTTCCCTCGCCCGGAACGTTGGCTGGGATTGGCTCCAGTGACCCGGAAATGGAAAAGTGGTAGAAGATGGAGGGATGGGAACATTTAAATTATACGTATATTCTTTCATTCATTCATCTACTATAGCTTATCCGTTTCGCGGGGGGTGCTGGAGCCAATCCCAGCTCACACTGGGCGAGGGTGGGGTAAACCCTGGACAGGTCACCAGTCCATCACAGGGACAACACACAGAGACAGGCAGAGACCAACAACCACTCACACTCACACACCCAGACCTACGGACAATTTAGAGTCATCAGACGGTGGCAGTACCCAGAAGAAACCCACTCAAGCATGGGGAGAACATAAAAACTCCACACAGAAAGGCCCCAGGCCTGGGAACTGAACCCGTGACCTTCTTGTTGCACAGCAACAGTGCACACCACTATGCCGCCGTGCTGCCCAATTATACGTATATTTTTTATGAATAATTGAATTACACTTAGTAATGCTCATATGTGTGAGAACAGCTGCATCATTAAAAAAGATAACTTAAACAAATGAACTGATTATGAATGAACTGATTCATCCATACTGTTTATCTGTCAGGGTCACAAAGGGCTGGAGTCAATCCCACCTGACATTGCAACACCCTGGATGGGACATCAGCTATCATATGGCAACATATATTGGGACAAACAACCACTCACACTCAAAGCCTTCTATGGCATACCAACAATTGACCTGAACAAGCACAGTTTAGACTTTGCAAGGAAAATGGAGATCACACAGAGAACCCAAACAGGCAGAGAGAGCACATACAAACTCCGCACAGAAAGACTCCAGGCCTGGGAATTGAACCCAGATTCCAGTGCTAACCACCACTCCGCTGTTCTCCCCACTTAGAATCATTATGTATGGATTTGTGGTATTTTGGATGTGGGACACAGCAGTGATGTTTCAAACATTTACCATCATCTCTTAGTTAGTTGAATGTTTAACAGGATTGTGATCTATTCAACAGGATTTAGTAAATGGACTGCTCTTTGAGCTCATCTGGTCTTATTGACCGCTCAGTGCTGAAGAGTGGAAACCACTGCCAAGACCTGAACCATAGCCACCAACACTTCACAAAATACACAAATATCAGTTCCATGGTGGTTCTATAGGAACAGTGAAAGAGTGAGAGGATCATGGGACTAAGATTCATCCTCTGGGCACTATAGTATCCAAATTGTACCAGTCCACCCAGAAGTAATTTAAGCAATAACTCACAACAGACCATGGTATCCCATTGTTAAATTACAGGTGAAGTAGGCCCTCTTGGCTGCCTGTGTATACTGCACGGTGGTTGCTTTGCAGTAGATACACTAGCTACCATACATTTTTATGTCATCATTTCATTTTTTTATTCATCTACCTGCTCTTTCATTAACTCTGCATATTGTTTCCCCCTTGTATTTTTTTTTTATTTTTAGCTTAGGTCTTAATATTGTTAAATAACTGCTGGCTAGCCAATTTGTTTTTCTTTCTTTATTTATTACTGTATTGTCAGTCATTGATATGTGTCTGTGAAAAGTAATTTGACTTTATAGTTGCTGCATAAGCTCATACAACAGCTATGAACTTATTAGATCGCTTGATTTGAGCCATCTGTTTTATAATGAATAATATCAGTCAATGGTCACAAAAGTGAATGTCAGGCTAACAATACCAGATTCGGAAAAAGGGTGATTATGCTACCCTCCAACTCCCACCTCATAAATAAATAAAAAAGCCGAAAGCTTGAATTTTGAAGAATGTTGCTACTTTCTTCAAAGTAATCCTCGCCTCTTTTTGTGTCCTTCTTAAGTTTGTGTGTTGTTTGAGGTTACACCAACCTGACAAAAAACACAGAGAAGTTGGGAAACCAAAAGTATTGCGACTTTTTCTGAGTTGCTTCTTCAGTTCTACTGACAGGGGAGAAATATTCAATATTTGCCTTCTGGTAGAAAAGGCTGGTAATTTAGGCAACCTTTTCAGACGATTCCAAAAGAAAATGCCTTCAAAAGTACAAGTTTCTAAGACTCCTGGAGACAGAATGTATGACAACAGTACGATAATGGCATTGCAAATGGCGGGTGTCCGTTTACAAGCGGGACCGGAACCCTTTCCACCAGTGTGCCCTTTGAGCGCACCTTCTGAGCACAGAGCAGCAGATTTGTGCGCTTAATCCTTTGTTAAATTGCCTGCGGATTGGATCTGTTCATACACATCATCTTGAAGTAACTGTGATACTAAGATGTGTTGACAGTCCCGCTTAAGTGTTATGACACATTTTTGTACCTAAGAGATGATGACAGTGCTGTCACTGTGGAGCACACAGTATCACATTAACCCGCATTGTCAAAAACAGTAGCATTATGGGTAAGAGACTGCTTGACAGTTCCTATGTCATGTGCATAGTGCTGTCATTTGAATGTCTAAGTGACTGTGTCAAATTAGTTTGGAGCCACTTATCATGTCACTGTTTTTCAATTTTACTGCATCAAGTTCATCAATTTTCTTCAGCATGAAGAGCATTATTTTGAGCTTGTTGACAAGCTCTTGACAGTTTCTGAATGATGTTTCAAATCTTCCAATGGTTCATTTGTTAAAAGCCTGGCCTCTGGCCAGATATCGCTTTGCTCGCCAGAGTAAACACAGTAAACAGCCTTGTGTCTCTCCATGACCTACGGTACTGTTAATGGTACTGATGAAGTTAGTTGACTGCTGTCACGTGTTGCACGCAATGAGATGGACCTTTTACAGATCTAAGAACCACCATTAGTCTTGTGGAGCATAGCAACAGCCAGAAAAGGATGAGGTAATGGGGATTTCAGTGAAGAGGCAGCAGTGCGAAGCATTGATCAAGATAAAAAAAACAACAACAAACCTTGATCTATGTACACTTCAGCCCGAGTGTACTATTCATCCTTATTTATTTTTATTTACCTGTGTATACCGTGTCTCCAAAAAAGCATCTGTCCTACATTCCATTTGAAGTACACCAGGTGACACGAGGGAAGCAGGATTACTGGAACTAAGAGGAGCATGCAGTTATTGGGATTCATGGTGTATTGTTGTTTTCCCACCAGCGAAAATCCACTACGAGCCGGCCCTGCCCAGCCAGAGACAGTTCCTTACACAGAACATGCCTGTGGGCCACATGATAAAATTCATCATTACCTACCAGAAGGTGAGTAACAGAAGATAAATGCAATATAACAGATGCCTACATGAATAATTCTGACAATACGAAGGCACAAACATTAATTTGATATGGTCACTCTTTGTGATGTAAAGGGCTGCTGCAGCTTTTACATTTTACATTTTCTTCTACTAGGTTTATGTGATGTCACATCAATACAGGAAAAATTCAGTTCAGTCATACTTACAACAGAGCAGCACGGCAGCATAGTGGTTAGCGCTGTTGGCCCACAGCAAGAAGGTCGCGGGTTCAGTTCCTGGGCTTGTGCGGCATTCGCTTGTTCTCCCCATGCTGTGTGGGCTTCCTCCAGGTGCTCCAGTTGTTTAGGTTAATTGGGGACTCTAAATTGTCCATAGGTCTGAATGTGAGTGTGAGTGGTTGTTTGTCTCTGTCTGTCTCTGTGTGTTGGCCCTGTGATGGACGGGCGACCTGTCCAGGGTGTACCCCGCCCTCGCCCAGTGTGAGCTGGGATTGGCTCTGTGAAATGCATAAGTGGTAGAAGATGAATGAATGAATACTTACAACAGTGTTTAATGTTGTTTTATTTTATCTTACAGAGAACACAGTGGTTGCAAGGAGCTGGGCTCCATAACGCAAAATGTGACTGCTTCTTCATCTCTGTCAAATCTTCACATTTTTAATACAGAGGTCCAATTCACATAAGCAATTTGACAATACAGTGTAAATGCTGTTAACAAATGGTGGCAGTGTTCAGCTTCACAATTGATTGTAAAAATCAAAAATTTGACTTTAAATTGCAGTTCATGTATCACAAGCTTGATGAAAAGAACCCCAGATTTGAATCATGCACACACAAGATCAAGTCAAGATACCAAAACAAGATTTAGCCTGTAGTTTTAAGCTATTCATAACCAAAATTACACCTTAAATTCGGTTGTCACTGTGTACTCCTTTTTTTTTTTATTTTATGTAAAATGTAAAATTGTTTCCCAGTCGCAGAGGTGAAGGCGCAGTTGTATCTCTTTTACCAACTTAATGAGACTGAAAGCCTGTAGCAGGACGCAGCAGACTCATTTGGAACGATCTCAACACTTTGTACAAAAGAGCCCCAAGCACATGAAATTTGATTTGTTTCATCTGCAACCACACAATTAACTAACAAAATGACTACACACCTTGTTAGTATACTGAAATTGTAAACTGTAATGAACATAAAATCATTCATGCTCATACAAACATTTATTTGATCTGTGCTTTGGTGCGTTGCCAAGATACATTTGGATGCTGATGAAGACATGAGAAATTGGTCACTGATCTAGAATATGGTTTATTTGAGACTCTTTGCCTCCGCTTTGCCAATTCTGTGGGAAGAAGAGCATTGGAATTAGCCGAAAGTAACTTGTGAAAATGTTATTGAATTCACTGACCTTCAGACGTCTTATTGGGGTTAAGTACTCTCGAGATGCATTTTCAGGACCCGGGAAAAACTGTTCATCCTTGAAAATCCACAAATGCCATTGAGTGAAATCACTTCTGCATGACAGACATGGGGACAAATGGCTCCACAGTCCTGCGACAGGATGAACACTCTCTACAGAAAACATTGGTTTTATTTATTAATTGGGCCTATCAATGTCATTTTCATATTGGGAGTGAATGTTGCATTTTTTAGTAAAAGAAGCAGATTTAGTCTGACATGTTAATATATGCGGTATATTTATTTTGTTAAAATATCCTGTTATCTCATCCAGGATCCCTGAATAAAGAACTGTGCTGCTCTGTGAATTTAACCATGCACAGCACGTTCGTGGATAATTTGCCACAAAAGCCGCAATTGCATTTATGTTTTTTCTGTGAACTCACTTATTTTCCCCTAATTGGAACACAATCTGGAAAGATATTGTAAAGGTATTGTAAATGTGAAGTTATTTTTGGGGGGAGAGAAATTAGATCAGTGCCAAATTTGACTTTTGTGTGGAAACGGAGTTAAACAAATGCGATGTGAGAGATGGAAACATGCTGGCATCAACATGTGGTCCTGTATGGGCACCAAAATTCATCAAGAACGCAAAGCCTCAATAAACGCGCTGTTGTACAATCAGCTAAGGTTCAATATCAAAATTGCCATTTTTTCTTTTGTGCTCATAGCATTGTGGATCATAAGTGCTCATACATCTGGCTTCTTTGTCCCTGTTACCTTTTTCTAACTCTGTCTAATCATCATCGACACGACAGAGTTTACTCAGTTCTGAGGATGCAAGAAGAGAAGACCATTAAATCAAACAGTGAGTATAAGGTTTGAGGATGGCACGTAGAAACAGTTCCTTTAAGGAAAATATAAAAAACACCAGCCGTCTCAACTGATGGACAAGAAAAGTAGGTTTTAGTACCAGACACCAACATCTTACTTTCTTTCAGAGACACTGCATAAGAGAGTTGTTAAAAAACCACCCTCTTGCCAAATCCCAGCACCAGAGGGAATAGATACGTTCATAGAAAATGGCAGCTGAAATTTCTCTATGAGATGCCAAATAAATAAAAAAATAACCTTCTTGTCACATCACTTTTTCGAGGTCAAGAATTTAGCATTTCCAGCATGAATTGTTGAATCCACATGTGATTTGGATTATCAGCTCCAGACTGCGAGGCAGTCCTAAAAGCACTAACTAGTCCCTCTCTGGATCCAAACCCTTGGAGGCAGCCTCAGGCTGGGGATCACATCTGTGTCTTCCCTTACCTGTGACACATCCCTGATGTTGGGGATTTTTTGCAAGGCCATCATTTCTAGCAGCAGAATCATCTCCACATTATATGGAGCATATATGAATTCTGGATGTGAAAGAAAAAACAAAAAACAAAAAACAAAAACAAAACATCAGCATATTCTGAAACTGATAGAAGCGTGTTTGCGTAGGAAAGCTGAGGTGACAGGTGATAAGCCAGGCAACAGGGAGCAGTGAGAAAATCCCAGTGAGCCTTTACCTGACGACGTTCTAACAATATTACAATTATGACCAGGGATCTAGCCGAGGTGGCCAAGACATGGGGGCTTTTAAGTATTTCCTTGCAGAACTGCAGCCACAAAGCATATTGTGCATCTGTCTTGCAAGCAGCTGTCTCTCTTCCCCTCTTAAGATATAGGGTTGGATAGAGAAAAGTCATTGTATTTCACGCTTGTTCGTCACTCAAATATGCCCTTTGGTGGCAAAACAGAAAATTCTTGCACAGAGAGAGAAAGGGTCTGAAACCATGTGAAGGGAGCAAAAAGATTTTCTGTCACCACAGTCAAGAGTCCTGAATATCATGTTATTCAGAATGCATTTTCTTTTTTCAACTATAGATTTCAAAGAGGAAAAAGAAATACCCAGTAGGGTTAGAGCACATTTAAATGTGGATATAGATATGTATTTTTTTAAACTGTATTAGGTTAGTCTAAGTTTAGTTGCTATTTTAAAGTCGATACAAAATAAGGCCAGATAATACAAGACAACTGGGATATTGAATTCATTTCTTCAGTCATCATCTAGCCAATCAGGTCAGCTTTTATTCCAAATAAATAAAAAATGAGCAAAACAAGACAAGAATAACGGGCATAAAAAAATATGCAGCTATTGTGTTTTACAATTAGCCTTGGTGTTATGCAGATACAGAGTGAATCTGCATGGATGGATAAAGGAAAAGACATTCAAACAAATATGCACTCAGATGCAGGCAAACATACGCATATGCATACGTTGTAAATGGGAACTGCAAAAGCTTATGTACAGAGACACAATAGTTTGCGCTGATATAATTTCTCCTCTGTTGCAACACTTCAGCAAGTCACAGAAGGAACATATGCATAAATAAAAGATGTCAAAGTGAACTGCCATTTGATGCCCACTCAAAACTGTCTGTATCAGCCAACAGCCTTTGTTGCAGGTACGCTAGAGTCACTTACTATTACATGAAGCTCCAAGGTTGTCAGAAAGCTACACGTAGTCCATATGAGAGAGCCAACTCCTTATTATTTCATAAGACATTTGTGTTGGTTTTCTCATGCTATTTTAGTTTGAATTAGGTTTCTGAGCCCAAGAAAAAAGGCAACTTTTCATATCAACATTACATGCAATAGTTTTCTGCATCATTGGCAATACATTTGCCCCCTTTCGCACTGATCCCATTTGGGATTTTCCAGGACAGTATAAAGGTTTTTGTAATCAGAGAAATGTATGTGGTCTAAACTTTTGTATATGTATATATAAGACTTTGGAGTGTCTGCTTTACAAATTCCCTTGATACTGTTAAAGTACAATGAATAAAAGGCGCCATAAATGACTAAAGATACTCTCAATCTTTGAGGGGAACATGATCCACACACAAACTTTTTTTTCTAGTCTCTTTTAGTGTGTTTTTATTGTCCTAAACCTTTTCAAGGTACAGCAGGTGGATTACTAATCTGGCAAACTTTCTGGAGCAGTGACACACTTCACCAATGAAAAATTGGATAGTGGTTTATGCTGACACAGAGGTTCTGAACAGAAAACTGTAAAACAGTCACAGCACACCTTATAAACCACCTGTTTACATTTTTTTTTAATCATACACACACGGACATTTTCCAGGTTTTGTGCATTTGTCTTGACAAATGGCCCAGCCCTGAATTCACTGACTTGAAAAATGATAAATAGAGAAAGGCCACAAAGTGAATTGCCTTCACCTTCAATTGATCTTCTGTATTGTTTTAGTTTTGCACAGTTAGTACTGAGGTTTTTGTATATTGTGTAGTTTCCAAGCAACTGTACTATGGTGATAAAGATACAACCTTGAGTGGTGGTTCCACATATGATTGGCATCTGGATGTTAATAAGGTTGTATATAAGATTCAAAGGCAGTTCAGTCTTCTTTGGAAGAAGGCTATAACATAACATGTAACACTATACCCCTGCTAGTCACACAAAGGCACAAATGTTATTTTTGCCTAACACCAGAGTGTAGCTCTTTTTATGGACGTGTCTAAGGCCTTTGAGAGTGTGGATGACAGGACGTAATGTAAGACTATTAGATAACACTGTCAAGTGGTTCAAAAATGATCTCTCAGGTAGGTCGACATGTGCGCAAGTTAAAGGCAGCACCTCTGGCTCCCACAGTGTGCCCAAAGGTGTGCCACAGGGATTAGTCCTTGGGCCACTCCTATTCCTAGTTTCACAGATAATTTGGATCTAAATATGTCAGATGCAAATTTGCATGCTGACAATGCAGTTATATACTGTTTCTTTCCAATAGGCCCCTTGTGAGCTTCACAAAACCTTGAAATTATTGTTGAATGCTCAAAAATAAAAACTCGTGATTTGTCAGACAACCTGATCTTCCCTCTACTATTACGCTTAAGGGGGTTGACATTGAGCCAGACATAATACCAATATCTTTAAATCTGTGAATGTACCAAGGACTGAAATTCTTTTCAAATTATAATCACCGCTGAGAGGGGAGAAGAAACTAACTTTTATACTTTTTTAGAATGATTTCAAATAACCATTAATTAAAACTTTTTTATTCCATTTCACTTCCACAAGCCAACCAGATAATTTTTACATTCTTCAATAGCAAGTCACTGTTGCCACCAATCTTCCCTGAAGACTTAGTGCTGCTCAGAAAACGAATTATGACCTCTAGTCTGGTAATTACCTCAATATCTCTTGTCAAATGACCATCATCACCAAGAAAGTTGCAAGAAACCCTTTTTCAGCACCAGTTAAACCTTCAAAACAGCCTCTTTATTCGAGTTTCCAATAGTCCTCTTTTTTTTTGTTTTATTTTCTAGAACTAGAAATGAAAACCCGTCTTCACTGATTGTGATCATTTTGGATGGATTTAAATAACTCAAAATTTGAAATTGATTACATTTCACCTCCACAATTTTACCACATGATTATTCAGGTTTTGTGCTAGTCATGACTGACACAGGATTTTCTCTGTTTCTGCACAGGCTTTTTGGAAGGAGAAAGGCCTCTCTGGTGAAATAGTGACAGGAGCCTTCACTAACTCTCCATTTGCTGTTACCTTTGATGCCACCAGCCCCAGTGGTAATGCTGCTTTGGTGGGCTTCATTGCCGGCCAACAGGCCTCACAGTGGACCTCCAAGGAGGTAACTGGTTATTATTGTGGAGCACTGGGGGAAGTAATAGAACCCGACAATTGTACTCATAAAAGTACCGTATTAAAAAAAAAAAAACAACTAACAACCTAGGTTAAATTATTAAGGTTAAATTTAACCAGAGGAAAGTAGATAAACTGTTCTCTGGGTAAACGCTACAGTATAAAACTAAGGAAATGTAGAGCTGGTTAAAATGCTACGCACCCACATTTTTTTTTTTTTTCACAATTAGAACTCATAAGGAAAACTAAGGTAACCAAGGTAATCAGTCCAGTGTTAAGTAGAGCCACTTCAATAGAATTGGATTTCTTTTTACAACCAGTGGAGTTGGCCCTGGTGGTCATTACATAGAATGCAGGTTTAAGGGGTTGTAAAGTGAAGCCCTTGAGTCCATGTTAATTTTTATCTTTAGACAACATTTCCAACCTGTTTCTATTTTTCAGGTGGACCTAAACTACCAGATAAATGAAATGGTTGAATGAAACTCAATAAAACAGGAGGCAAACCAATCAATAAGAGGAGTCGAGCATTTAACCTTCTTATTTTACAGCAAAAGGCATAACAGCATCAGTATTTTCCTCAAAAATAATTTTTTTGCCAGAAACTTCCCTTAAAAAACTAGCCCGGTTGTGAATTAACGCAGGAGAAACTCTTATCATTTCTTCTTCTTCTTTTTTGTTGAAAGTTGTTGGCTATTAGAGTCTTTAAAAAGTCACAATTCCAAAGGCAGTTAAATGTTGAATGCAGAATTCATTCTTTTACAAGAGATAAACCCAAGTTGACTCCAGCAGGCAACTGGATCTTTTTTTTTATTCCTCTATTTTTCATAGTTTATAGTTTTATTGTTTTTATAGTACTTTAGTGAATTGCTACCACACATTTGTTTAAAAAAAATAAGTACCTTACACCTTTCCAGAAATAATGTGAAGCTTTCCAGAATTGGGCTTGCGACCTGAGTTTTAGCAGTTTGAGCTACCGCCAACCCTTAAACCTAATGATGTCTGAAAATTCCCTCTTGAAACTTGTAGTAATTTCCATTCAAGCCCTGTAGGAAATTTTGTTGATACTGTTATTTCTTGGGATTCAATTTTATATTAAAACAACAGAAAAAACAAACAAACTATTCCTTCTATTTTACATGCTATAGCAATTTTTGTTAATACAGTGACAGAAACATTAGGAAACTTAATGGGGTGTCTGCTTTAATAGTGACACTGACATCCATTTGTGTATAAAAGCAATTAAAGTGGTCAGACGAAGCATCTTGGTGGGAGCCAGTAGAGAATTGAAATTGTTTTCAACCTGTGAAATAACAAGACCATTGTGTTGGACTGGTTTGATTTCATGTAAGTCACATATTATATTTAAATTGATGATGTGTACAACGTGATATGAAAGATAAAATTGCAAGTTGCCATGCAAGATGCTAGTTCTCAGTCACTGGCAGGGAGGGTGTCATCAATAAATGCCTCCTGCCGGGACGGGGGGTTAACGAACATATGGCACAGCTGGATTTCATGCATTTTACATGGACTCATGCATGCTTCAGGTTAAGACCACATAATGGTAACATAATGCGTATCGCCAATATTAGGTTTTGTGTAAAAAAACAAAAAATTTTAAAAAAGCAGCTCAGGAGCAACATTGCATGAGAGCACTGAAAAACAGCATATAGAAAGCAGCCAAAGGTTCCCTGCCAGCTTTCAGCTGTTACTGAGGCTAATATAGGACAAAATGGGTTAAAGTTTTTTCTCAATTACTATTAGTACCCGTAACCTTTTGTTCTTGTCTAATTTGAAGTGTGAAGACGCAATGGAGCATCGTTAAATTGAGATTTAAAAGGAGCACTTGACCGTTCTTGGTTATCCTGCTAAATTGGGAATTTCATAAGAACTTGCCTTACAAGCACTCCGCTGGATTATTCTAGGTAGTTGAATCAACACACTGGGTGCATCCAAATTCAAGGATAGCTCCTTTTAGAGAAAGCACTTAATAGGCTAAGTAGAAAAGCGACTTCAGGTCAATAGAGGATTTCCTATTTATCCTTTGCCACTGTGAAGTACCATACTGGAGAAACGGAGGTCAAATTATTTCCACATTTGACAAAGCCTTTGAAATAGGACAACCTTGTCCCTCATTTGCCCTGAATACCCATTTCAAAGTGACACATCACTGCTGAGACAATGCTAATTTCTTTATATTATGTCTTGTCTTTATATTCTCATTTTTTCTTGTGAGTTCTTTTCTGCAACAGCTTGGACAGACGCACACTCATGCTGTCTCAAACTCCCAGCATGCCTATATGTTTCCCACATAACTAAATATTTCTGCCGACAGCTGTAATCCTCTTGGTCTTTCAACCAAACTTTGTATGCATTCAACCTACTTTGACCCGTCCCCCTTTCATTTCTTCACTCTCCCTTTCTGTTGACATTTTCATTTATTGTCTGTTATTCCCTTCAACTGAAAGAATGAATAAACTCAGCCTTGTGTCTAGTATTGTTTTTGGCACCTAAGTCATTACCATGGCTTTCTACAAAACTCTACAGTGTGCTAAATAATTAACCTCCTCTCGCTATTCTTCTACTCAAGAGTGGAAAATTGTGCTGGCACCAGTGAGGCGAGTGGACGTTAAGGTTACAATTGCATACTCCTTTTGCTATGACCAGTAATAATAGCTGACAATATCTTTTTTTCTTTTGTTCAGATTTTTTCTCTCATACAGTGCAAGAGTGGAAACTTTTATCAGTCTTGTAGCAAACTTTTTTTTTCCCAATACTTATTTGAGAGCAATTTGTCATCATGGTGTTGCCACCCCCCCTTTTTTTTTTTTTTTCCTTCTTTATAGGAGATTATCAAGATAATATAAATTCAAAATTATTGCATAGGGATGCTGCTGGTAGCCAAAGTGAAGTGACATGCAGTATGCTTTATGGTGATTTGCCCTTTCGGTCCTCATGCTTCAGCTGCACTGTGTAGAACTGATTGTGCGGGATAACACAATGAGGAGCATGTGCTGTGGTTGAGTGAATCAAATTGATTGCTGCTGCTTGTGTCCAGCTTGGTATTGGTTTCCAGTCGTCACATTTCTGCTCCCCGCTGTGGTATTCCTGAGCGTTAGGTGAGTGTTACTGAAGCAGCGCATTGGATTTGATCTTTCCTTCTATTTGCAGGCTGGAGAGAGAAGAAGAGCTGTGATTTCCAGTCTGGTCAAATACCTCGGTCCTGAGGCTGCATCTTTCATCCACTATGAGGAGAAAGTAAGGACTTTTGTGACATATGTTCATAATGAAACAATAATATTTTGGGCCGATGCAGAATTCGGTTTTACTGAAAGATGTAGTTTCATTTTTGTCCTGGATTCCAGAGAGTAAATCAGTTGTATGGGGTGAGAATCTGCACCTCTATCAAGAAAACTCAGCTGCGCTGATTACTTTCAAAGGAAAAAAGATGATAGCAAACCAGCTGTTAAAAGGTGGCTATTAGTGTGACTTATTTTGAACACTTATAATATCAGTAGTCCAACATTACTACAGGGGGCTTAACAAGGGTATGGCAAAAGATAAAATGAGATAATCACATTTTTATTACCCTTACTATTCTATCAGAGCAATTCTATTTCATATTTAATCCAGATTCATAAAATGTGCTAATTGTGGACCACACTAGTTTATGAAACCTTCAATTTTTGAAAAGATTCACTTTGAAGAAAGACATGATTATAGAGGAGGGTGGGGAGCCAGCATGGGATCACAATGTGTTTTGGTGGGTTTTGGAATAACTGTGACAGAAAATCATTTCTTTTTCAAGAAGGGTAGGGGATGGAGAAACACATTAGAAAAAGGTGACCGCCTGCTGCATCACTGGAACTAAATGCCTGCAAATAGTAGCATTTAAAAAAAATAGTGGCTAACTGCTTAAACCAATTCTTATCACACTATACAAACATGTTAAATACACACTATCATAATAAGGGAGCATATATGGCAAAGCTCTACAGGGAGGATAGCTGCCATCATGGAAAAGACATTAGCTACCACCACAGCAGATGGAATGGCTGTGTTGCACGCTGTACCCTAGTTTTCTACATCATGCTGTGCCATGTGCATCCAGTAAAGCTACTTAAGTCCATTGCAGGATGGAGAGTGCACATTGGTCGGCTGAGAAAAAGCACATCTGTCATGCAAATGTACGATTTTAGCCCATGCCCTTTGCTGCTTAAAGTCATGATAGAATGAAAAATAGCCATAAGGAAACCAAAGTGAGGGATGTTAAGGAGGATGCAATGACACGAGGAAAATATCATTTTATGGAATACATCTCCGGGCTTAGTGAAAAGGCAAAAAGCTGATAAACTGATGGCACAGTATTGAGACATATTTGTCATGATTTCATGGAGGCCCAGAGGATGTATGAGTCTCTTGATTTTGGCTGGCTTATCAACGCAGTCAGTAAGTGCAGCTGTGGCCATGACAGCCAGCCCATGGAGGTAGTCAAGGTATTTAACAACTCTTATCAATGGACTGTTGAAATTCATGCTTCTTCTTGGAGTCACACACTTATGTTCGGATTCAGTGTGACCTAGATGTCTGGAGGATATCATTATCTCCATTGTCTATCCTGACTAGGCAGGAATCCATAAATTCACTTAGAATTCACAAAATATTAACAAAAAAACTGGCTCCAGAACTATCGCTTCTTTTTCTTTCTTCAGTTTCTTCAGGATCACAGTAATCCAGTCAATGCTGTCTGTGCATCCATGGGTACATTACAAACAGAAATTGGTTTCAGCTAATTTGGGATACCAGACAGGATTGTTTCTTAAGGTTCAACTGTCTCAGTTCTGTCTGATTGGAGCCCATAGAGTTAGACCTAAAGATTCTCCGGTCCTGCTAGCAAGTTGTGCTATTAAATAAAACTAGTCTGTTTAGGAGTTTGAAGTTGTGAAGTGCCCTTAAGTGTCACTTGTTGAAACAAATTCTACTTTTTTGACCAGTTCCACGAATTGATACAAGGACGCTCTCATTCTACTTTTCTGCCTTACAGGACTGGGCTAAAGAAGAATATAGCGGGGGCTGCCCTGTTAATGTCATGGCACCAGGTCTGCTAACATATTACCACCCTAGCCTGAGGAAGCCCTGTGGCAGGTAATCACACCACCGATGACAAATACGCCACAGCATCGCACCTCTCCTTCTCCCTGTACACCAGCGTCACTCTCCTCTGTGTCCTCACCAAAGCAAATGCTTGAAGGCATGTAGCAGAATACACCTGCGTAGCAGCTTTTTATATAAATCTTTTCAAGAGCTCAAGAACTCTATTTTGATTTTATACTTTAGTAAATTGTATCATTGTACATCAGATCGCTTAAGAGATAATGCTGCGGCTCTTGGATGTGTGTGCTATTTTTGTATCACAAAAACAATGTCTGCAGTTCACCCTGCCAACCGCATATTACTCACCAGCACCCATTGCCCACAGATTATTGACGTGAGTTGTGGGAGTGATTATGCCTTCACTGACACATATAAGTTCAATTCTAACGAAATGGCAAGAGGTCTTCAGGAGTGGTGTTCTCCTAGGAAAATGTCCTATAATCCATTCCTAATGGCCTGCTCAGAGATGCAAAAAGCTGGACAAATGAAAGCAAAAGGTGGGGAGGGGGATTCAGGTAATTCATCTCCATAATGACATTAAGTCCACAGGGAGCAGAGAAAGCTCATTACATAACATGACTCAAACAGCAGCAAGGGGCGGTAGCCCCTATCCATATTCCTATCCCATATAAGAAATGAATCCTCAAGGACACACGCTGTGACCTTGACACTATTCCAGCGCACGTAAAGAAGCCAAGCCCATGCCTGGTTGACAAAAATGCAGCCAGTGCTTCATAGGTTTTGTACTATAACAGCACATTGGATTCAGGTGGTGTCTGGTGGATTATGGGATCACATTTGGGATGTTATGAATATCATACTGACCACACTGTGGTTTATATAATTAGAGTAATTATCCGAGGTGGATACTATGGCTGAGTAGTCAGTGTAGATACCAATAGGGAGACCCTGAGAAGCAGAGAATAGAGTGAGTAAGAAGAAAGAGAAGCTGCCAAGAACTATGAATAAATTGACCCCAGTGGGTCATGCTTTACTAAGTTAACAGCTTCGGCTGCAGGTAGAATAAAAACTGCAGGGGTAGGTGTTGCTTAGTAGGGTATTGAGGGTTTTTTTTTTTTGTTTGTTTTGGTTTTTTTTAAACGGCTATTTTTGCTGCTCCTCACATTGTTTTCATTATTACTGCCAACTGAGGGATTAGTTAATTCAGACTACAACAAACAGAGTGAGGCAGAATAAATTAAACATCCATTAAATCTGTTTTTTTAATTATAAACTGAAATTTATATACTATGCATACTAATATCACAAGTTTATACCATAGTTTATAACTGAGAATGATACTGATATATAATAATTATTAGGACTGGAAGTGTCCATCTGAGCTCTATAGGCTGAGCAGTTCATCTCAGTAAAGTTTCCATCCATTCAGCCGTGCCAGGATTAGCCCCTCAGTCCTACTCTGTTCTCTCTTTTTAAGGGCAGAAGTAACACCATCACTCCTCACCCTGAAACACTAGAATGACTCTTCGGGGACTTACAATATATTGATGTAATTTTTTTTACTGCCTTCTTCTACAGGAGGAAATGGTTGTCACAAGCATCTGTCTTTCCTGATAAGCAGAAGGTTACAGACCAGTATTCCATGTAATTCAATGTTGCATGAGCTCAATCCAGCTACGATCAACGCTGAAATGTACATCACTTTGTTTCTAAATTAGATTTGTTCTCTCTATTTAAGTTTCTTGATTTTGGTTTGCAAAGTCAGCCTTGCTAAAGTTCCAGCAGGTTGAGCACAGAGCTTTTGTCTCAAAGCTCCCAGCAGCACACCTAAATTCATCGAAGGGGTGATGAGTAGGATTTAGCCGCAGAACTGCTGCCCAAACCTCTTGCACTTAAAAAGAGGGCCTGTAGAATTAATATGAACGAGCCTTAGGAGAATCCTGTCCTGCCAACATATTGTGAGATGCCCACACAAAGCCAAAAGCAAGTATCTATTTATATAAGGACGAACCACAAAAAAAAAAAAGAATTTAAAAAAATCTGTCTCCTCACTATCCTGAACCAGCGGCAATGCAAAGTGCTGGAAACATAACAAGAAGCAAGTGGTAGGACGCTTGCGTTACCAAAGGGAAAGCAGATAAAAGAAAAAATGCTTCTCTTCTTTTCTATTATAATTCACTCTTGCTGAATCGTCCAACACAGGGGATAAGGACCCTGACTTCACCCAGTATGCAACAAAACAATGCCATCCTGCCAGCAGACAGGGGGAGATGAAGTGCGTCTGACTACGAAAAACATGAACTTCAAATCCGAAATCCCAACGGCGCGCACAAACAGAAAGGTTTACCGATTTCTTGTAATTACAGGGAGGACGCAGTACCACAACTTACAACCCTGGGGGAATTACAGAGCTTTTCAAAAAGCACAAAGATTATGATATGAGAAGGTGTCAGACGTGTTCATGCACTCTCACTGAGCCGCTCCAAATATCTGCACCAAGAGTTGGCAACACTATCCACCTTAAATGCACTTTGTCAGCACACTTCAGGGGAACAACTCGGTGCAGATATGGTTGTGTTACATATCAAACTGGGTCATCATGAGGAGAAATTTACACACCTTTATTCTCTCAGCACAGATTGTCAGATATGGCATATAATATTTCCAATTTCCATATATAAACTAAAGGCATTTCATTATATTTCAGAGCAAGCAACACATTTTTAAGAGAATGCTCAAGAAAGGTCAGCGACAGAAGAGAAAGAAATCTTTATTCTTCCAAGAGTCTGCTTTCTTTAATGTGACAACATGGAGCAGTTTCTTTCTATTCCTCTGCTATCATATTATTTGACCTAGCCTTCTGGGAAATATGATTAAATTGAGCCCAACTAAAGAGTTTGTATACAGCAGAGGTCAAAGTGATGTCCCACTAGCTCAGAGGGGCTCTTTTATATTTATTCCCAGTTCTACGGATTGGATTAATCTCATGCTTTTGCATTCTTGACATCCTCGGTGGTGCAGGGTTTACTGTAAATAACAGACCTCCAATGTGGCATTGCATCGGTTTTAACAACGTTTGTCAGTTTCTGTTAACTGTTATCTAATAACCACCCTCAGTTTCTAAACGAGACACCAATCATGTTCAATTGAGGTCACAAGGTCCTGTTAACTCTGACAAGCTCTCATTCTCCTCATCATAATGCCTGTGCTCAGCATGCTGTTTAGCACCACCTGCTTAGCATCATGCAGTAATGCTTTACTTTCTCCCTCCAGCATTCCTGTCTGTTTTATTTTTTAGTACCTGACGTGGTGGAATATAAAGTTTATATGAATGAATGAACTTTATTCTACCAACAGTACTATGAAATGTGGTGAAATTTGAAATGTCTAAAATGAGATTACTGATATTATATCACTCATAGTTCAGGTTGGAGAGTGCCATTGATAACAGAGACATGATTGACTAAAAAGAAGACATCTCACTCTTTTGGAACGAAGGAAACCGATGCTTGAACAGTGGTGTTACATTGAGAGGTTTTTCCATCATTAACTATCTTTCACAAGCTCTGACAGTTACCTGCAGAGCTGCAACATTTACAGGCTGTGTTAGACAAGGCATGGCAGAGAACAGTCATGAAAAAGATCGGATTTTGATTGGTGTTATTTTAGGCAATACCAGTCCATTAAAATGGCGGCACCACCGTGTGAATTTCACTGTCAAATTCTGCCCAACCACGTCAGAGAAGTGTTTGTGCGAAGTGCAAAAGAAGCGTGTTTTCTGCCGAGGCCTCTATCTCTGCTATTCAGACACCATAAATTAATCATCAAGGATACTGTCCAGAGAGGGTATCCTCAATTGCCCTGATTGGCAGATAGAGGTGGAAAAGCAGAAGAGCCTTGAAATGCAGGAATGATGAGATACTCATGAATATATAAGCGGCAATGTGTTATACATGTAGACTGTCCACTGCATGGAAATTTAGAAAATTTAGAAATTTAAAAAAGCAGCACAGTGATAAGTTAGAATCATAAAAGCAGTTGGTATTAAACAGATAGGTACTTAGGCTGTTTATTTCTTGTTCATGCTAAAATACAAGAACACCTACTGCATCATTACGTATTACACAGGTGATATATATAATTACAGGTTGGAGAAGCTCAAAGGTGACTAAACATATAAATCACCAAATGCTCAAAGTATTATGTGGACTGTGTCAACCCTGTTGGCCTGCAGGTACAGCCTCTAATGGGAAGTTGGTTCATACTGTAACTGAAAGAAAAAAAAAAAGAACCCAACAACAGCACTATGTTGTAGTTTTCATGGCTGGCAGAAAATAATTGGCCTTCAGTTACTAAATAACAGACTGGATGAAATATCTTCTCTTGGTAGAGCACTTTAACCTCTTCAGAGAGTGTCTCTCTGCTATCTGGAGAGGTGACTATGAGTGAGCTCACCTCGCAGAGACACTGAAGAGCATAATAACACGTGTCCAAACACTTCATTAGGACATGTGAGTCGTAATATCAGTAGCTGTGGTAGAAGCTAAGTGTATCTAATGCCGTCCCGTTCTGACCGCTCCTCCTTAGTCCTGAACGGGAGGGGGTGGGGATGGTTTGTGTTGCAGTTTCCCTCAGTCTGAGCCTTTCAATCAATGGGGCCACAGAGTATAGAGTATTGACTTTACTCTGTTTAGGGTAGATTCTCAAGACCATGTCAAGAACAGGGTTTCGAGAAAAACAACAAAACCTGCTGCCTCAATGGGGTGGTAGATAGTAACATGTTTTCACAACAGCACTGGTGATAAGGGACAGTGAGACATAAGCTTCAGTTCATGGCCTACAGGGCCATTGTCCTAAATCTCCTGTGGGGATGGGGGGGTACTACTGACCACAGGATCATCTGCTGCTTCCTATTTCTACCTGTTGTTGACCCAAATGTGTATTTTTCCATTTTTGCCAACGGACATAATTAATATGGCCACTACAGTACATCAAACGCACAATGATAACCCCAGGTGAAGTTTGAATGTGACAGCAGCTGCAAGGTGAGTGATTTTGACTGATGCTGACAACAGACCTGGGCACCATGGGTAGTATTTCATATGGTTTATAAGAGATTCCTACAATGTGTTGTCATCACACAGAGGAGAGGAAAAATCCACATGGAATATCATTGTTACTGTGCTTTACTGCTGAGCGACCCCACCAGGGTTGAAAAGGCACAGCCTAATTTCAGTGTGTGCGGAGACACAGAGCCTCCCAATCAATGGAGACTCTATCAGTTCATCAAGACAGAAAATATTCGCAGTCAGCAGCATCATGTGTAAAACTAATAAACCAATAATACAAATGGCTCTTAATGGCCAGCATGGATATGCTGAAAAGGGTTTCATTATGCTAACAGAGTAAAATTTATGTTTCAAGCAACATCATCTTAGCACATAGCTCACTGACTATCTTGAATCACAGGCTCCACTGGGCAGGCACTGAAACAGCCACACAGTGGTGTGGGTACATGAGCGGTGCAGTGCAATCTGGTCACAGAGCAGCTCTTGAAGTGCTGGCTGAACTCTGTCCCATGACCTTGACCCAGGAGGAGCATGAAGCGGTGCAGCACAGTCTAAATGTTGGGAGTCCCGCGCAACAACCATCATCTACGCTCTCAAGCCTGTCCACTAGTAAGGCAGCGGTTGTCGCAGTGCTGATGCTGAGTGCTGCCCTCTTTTTGGTTCACCGTCCAAACGCTTTGCTAAAGGTCAAAACGTATTTGACAAATGTAGTTTTCAAAAAAACAAGTCTAATCTGTTTCCAACATAAGAGACATATATAAAGCTGGTTTCTATCTTCTGTTTAGTTCTGATTTACACATCTGATAACTCTGCGTGCTGTTATGCTATCGATATTTTAAGTAATATCATCAGACTGAACACAATGAATTTTTATTGAATTATATTACATTGGCTATACTGTGGTATAACCTAATGTTATTGGGGAAAAAAAAGAGAAAACTATATACTGATGTAAAATCTACAAATGAAATAAAATGTGATGTGAGATGTGATTGTTTTCACTCTCACGAGGTTTATTTTGTGCAAAACGAGAACAAAAATAAAAAGGATTTATTGACTTCACGACTCTCCCTTGCATTTTTCCTTGCATTTTTTTTTTTTAATAATTAGTAAAATAAATAAAAAGTATAATGGATATTTTTTAGAATGAAAAAAAATTAAATGGAGCTGCATCTTATCTCATTTGCCTTTTTAACATTTCAAATTGACACCATGGATTTAGGTTGTGCCTGTAAGCTCAGGGAGATCATGTTGTGTTTAAACCAGTTTGTGAGGAGACAATGGAGCTTTCATACTGTATGCCCCGCATTGTTTCCCAGAGAGCCATAAAACCCGCTTTAGAGGCTTGGAGCAGAGCCATAAGCACATTTTGTGCGCCCAGCAAACCACCAACAGAAATTTGAATGAGCGTAAGATGGATGAACCAGTCACACAGTGATAACGTCCCAGGGAAAGTGATTTAATCGCTGTCACTTGATTGCACAGTTGATTGAGAGGATTTTTGTCAGTCACTGTGTCTCTCCTAGGGAGTCTCTCAAACGCCCACTGATCATTGGATGGTGGTCTCTAACTCCATTGGCTTACTATTTGTCTTTGTTATCACAAGCTTCCACTGAATCAACTGCTTGGTTTCATTTAAGCCGGTCCAGGCCGAATCCAGCCAACAACCCCCTCCACACAGTTTTACTGCTATATAGTCACTGATTTACACATTGAAAGTCAAAAGAGTATATGCTGATTTACTAATTTCATGCACTGTTCTAGAGGTATCCTGTACACATGCCTATTTTCCCGTATGACCCCACTGAGGCTGAGGATAAAGCAGATGCTTTGCGTGCTAATTCCTGGACTCTGCGATGTGGAGGTTTCCTCTTATGCTGTGTGTCATCACCAGATTAAGGCATGCATGTGGCACTGTACGCTCCGAGGGAGTGGCAGCTTGCCATGTCGCTCTTGCAGTTTTGTCGTCATTCAGCGCGGTTCAGTTTTTGTATTTTATGGCGACCAATCAATCTGCTGGACTACTATGTGAATAACTGCTGCTTTAAATGTTTGTGAAGCTAAACAAAGGCTCTGTAACGCTCACGCTCGGGTTAGGTTTACGAAAGATGATTTGGGTTAAATGAAGTGCCTCTTTTGTCACATTTGCGATGACAAACGAGCGGTTAAGGTTGTGAGACGGTAACAAATGAATTGAACATGGTTTCACAAGGAAAGAACATACTATAAGGAGAGATAAGTCCAGCATTTATCCATCCACCACAAGCTCCTTTTAAAGCTACATTACTAGACTCTTTGGTCACAATTAGCACGACCAGTAGGGGTCGCCAAACAACGGAAACATATAGTTACTGTAGGTCATTATGATGAGCTGTTTCCATAGAGGACTTATAGGGCTTCCAGGCATAAACTGACTCAGTGATTTGTTTCTTCCAGCCACAAAGGTGTTTGATATGGCATGAGTTGCAGTTTGAACAGATGCAACAGACCGTCATAGCATGGGGCGAGTCATTGGAAATAATGGCTTCTGTCAGAAGGGCCCATTATGGTTTTTAAAGGACCCGCTCTGAGGGAACCATTTACATACACATCATATTTTGCACAGATAGACATGTTTACTGGGGAAAGTCTTTAATAGACACACAACATCACATGGTGATAAAGAAAGAATATTGTTCTTCACATCAAATCAGAGAGAAAGGCAATTCGCATGATATTCTGAAAGTCCCAAGAGAAGGGTAAAATGCAGTAATGAATTTTTCAGGACCTGTAAGTTCAAAGGCCCAAATAAGACATAAATTAAAAATAGAAGAACCGTTTCAGCATTTCCCTCCATCAGGATATGTTCTGCTCTGTGGACCTCTTTTTTTATCGTGTGCCTTATTTTTTGTTTTTACATATCCAATAGAAGATTTCCGGTAAAGTAATGTTGCTTTAATTACTGTAGCTTATGTAAACACCTGTCGTCGTACTCGCCTCAGTGTTTGCCTTCAGGCAACGGCGCCCACTTTAAAATTTGATACATTGCAGCATTTGTGACCAGAAACAACTACTGTACGCTCTCAGAGCTAAATCTAGAGCCCCTTTCTTGAAGCAGATTTGTTTACTATTATATTACTGGTTATCCTGATATACAGGTGCCATAACAAATAGAATACCATAACAAATCCATTGAACAATGGTGGAATAAATAAAGTTTATAATTCTCATATATTTTAAATGGTGTTCACAAGGGGGTTGATTTAATTCTCGCAATTATGTTTAGACTTAATTTGGTACAATTGTTATGCTAATGTGGCATCGAGTATTTTTTAGTTAATACTTAGGGTTTTCTTGAGGCCTCTGTGTCTCTTTTCTAAAGCAGCTATCCACCATGTACCATAAATCATGTTTTTTTTCAGCTTGTTGTGAGAACTTAATGAATCATTTGTGCAGCTGAGTTTGCAGCTGCAAATGAGTTCCTTCAAAGTCCAAGTATAGTTTTCTTATGGGATATATCCAAATTGAATGATTCTGAAGCGCTGACTGACGTCTAATTTTAAATGTTCAACAATGGCTCTCAGACGGTGATGCAAAATGCAACAGTGTGCCGGTCAAGGTGGCTTTCCGTCTGGTGTTCTCAGTCCAGCAATTAACACTGGCTTTTTAAAAACCATTATTGGGATTTTCCCTTAAGCAGCCGTCTACCCTCCCCATTCATTAACAATAGACTAATTCCAACGTGAAAACACTGCTTTGGGATTTAAAATTCATTTTATTAAATCTGCAGATAGTCCATTATCAATGAAAAGTTTGAAAATGCTTGTTATTGATTATGATCTTTTTATGTAGTTATGTAAATCATTTAAAAATAGTCAGCTTGACAGTTTAAGCTCATCATTTTATCTTAAGTGTTTGTTGTGACGTAGGTATTAGACAACTGTTGGGGGAATGAGACAACACAGTGAGGACTGGAGACTGTGGCCAATCATACAATAAAGTGATCCCAGACAAAGTGATTTAAGCGTTATCACTGATTGCACTGTTGATTGAAAGGATTTTTGTCAGCCCCCATATCTCTCCTGGAGAGTATCCCTGACACCCACTGATCACTGCACAATAGTCTGGTGCCACAGCTGACGATTTGTCTTTGTTATCACTAGCCTCTGCTCTTTGGTTCCATTGAAGCCGATCCAGGCTAAATCAAGGCCAACAACCTAACCGCTGAATATACAGTGCAGCATTGGTGCCAGAATAAACACGAGAGGCAAATTTCCACTCACGTCCTAACATGGGAGAGACACATTGAATAATTACACAAGCAACAAGGTGTAAAACGTGGCTCAGAGCATGCTGAATAAGGAGAAATCAATCCACGTCTCCAAACCAGGAATAAAAATCCACGAGTGCACAACAAAAATGAGCACGGAGGCACCGCAGAAAGAAACAAACACATTGCCTTTTCATTCGCAGCATACCACTGCCCTGTCACATTTGCAATTTAGCATTAAGCTTAGTGATCTTAAGGGCTCAAAAGCAGGAAACAGAGGGGCGCAGATGTATAAAATAATTTGCAGTAGAAGAGGAACACAACACTCTCCAAGGTTGGAAGATGAGCTGAAGGTGGTGAGTGTATGTGATGGGCTGTGAGGCTAATGTCTTTCCAGTCATAAGCGCACTTTGTGGTTAGTCCGCTTTCCAAAGGTAACTACTCCAAACTGGACCTTTCATCAGTGTAAAATAGAATAAGTGCTGGGAGAACAATGTGCACCAGCATCTATCTTAATATCCCCAAAGAACATAATCCTATTTCCAATGCTGTTGCTGATAAAGCTGCAGTATATTTTGTTGATCTTAAGGTCCAAGTAGAAGCTTTCAGTGGAGAGTGGTGGGCTGCCATAGCCCTCGCTAGTATCTGCGGAACTGATGTTATCGCTGAAGTGGATCTAGTACTCTTCACTTTCTGCACTTTCCGGGAAAATGTGCCAAATGGTTCCCGGAGACTCTGTAGCTACTGTACCACAGACTTGGAGTGAAGAAAAAACAATTTTTTGTTGCTAGCATACTCGATTAAGCTATGCTCTCTGTGTCACAAAATCCTACAGGCTTATGTGCAGCTCTTGAGTTGTAGCTGCACAAACAGCAGATTTTAGCACATTTACTTACTATGAATGTATCTAAAACATGTATCACTCACTGTATTTTAAGAGTTGAAGAGGTAGTCATGGATTACACTCATTCATTTTATCACTGAGACAGTCAGGTCACAAAGTTTGGTTGATGCCTTTTTTGCACATTATTTATATCTATAATTATTTTTTGTTATTGTCTGCAGACATACAAATACTTGGTTATGTTGGTTATTAGGGGGTTCTATCTCGTTTGCATCTACAGTGTGTTATTAAAAAGATCTTGTTCGTGATGCAGCATGAGGAAAATTCAACCTCAACATGTCCACAAAGTGGTAACATGTACATACACAAACATGTACATACACAAAATTACTAGGCTTTTACATTAAGCTCCATTATAATATCATGTAGCTCTGTAGTTCTCATGCAGCTGAGATGGATATTAAAATAGAAGACGACAGAAAACACAAGAACAGATTTTCATATTGTGGGTTTTTTATTTGGCCCTTCTATCGCATTTGAGATGGCATCTTGTTGCCAGATGCCCATACAAGACCATGTGTAAAATTAGTGCATATCACAGATTTGGAAATAATATGTAATATTTTAAATATTGTGATGGAGCTTCATCCTGTTTTGACTAAAGTGAAATAAATATTCAACGTGTTGTCCCAAAATTAAAAAAAAAAAAGAAATACATTTTTAAAAAAGAAAAAGAAATTTGGATTTCATGTTGACTTGATCTTCATTGATTTTTTAGGTCTACATCCTGTACAGCTGCTTGATATTTTTGGATCTCCTTGATAACAAGTGTGGCGTATGCTCAGTAACCCTCTGGGGTCGACCTCAATACATGACTAACAAGGTCCGGTTGAGCTGGAACAGCATGGGTGTTTCTAAATTAGCTGGGAATCAGTGAATGCTTTACATTGCGTTGTCACCCACCCATGTATATAAATATATATATATAGGAGGTGCTGGAATCTTATGTGGGCGAGTGAATGTGTGAGAAGAATGTAAAACAAACATGCCCTCATTTATTTGTGACTTCTGCGAATAGTTATCACTCCATGTCTCCTGGGGTAGCCGCCAATTTCCTGCAACTCTGAACAGACGTATTCTGTGTAGAAGATGGAAGGATACTGACTTACTTTATTCAATGCCAGTGCGAACAGCAGGAAAACTAAGGGACAGATAACTATTCGAAACAGAAAAATCGGGAAATTTTGCATGCAGTGAGCCAGCCAGTTAATTACAATATATTTAGGCAAGGCAAGGCAAGGCAAGGCAAGTTTATTTATAGAGCACAATTCGTAAACAGGGTAATTCAAAGTGCTTTACAGATACAAAAAATTACAAGAAGGCAGATAAAATCATAACATAAAACATAAAATAATCATTGAATGAATTAAAAGCTAAAAAAGCGCAGATAAAATACTTTCAGTTGTCATATGCACACCTAAATAGAACTTTTTTCAGCCTGGATTTAAACATTGTCAGAGATGAGGCCTGTCTCACATCTTCTGAAAGACTGTTCCAGACTTTAGCAGCATAAAACTGGAACGCAGCCTCACCATGCTTAGTCCTGACTCTGGGTACCACCAGGAGATTACTCCCCGAGGTTCTCAGAGCCCGAGATGGTTCATATGGCTCTAGCATGTCAGAGATGTACTTTGGTGCTAGACCATGAAGAGACTTGTACACAAGCAGAGCTGTTTTAAAGTCTATTCTCTGAGCGACAGGAAGCCAGTGCAGAGACCTGAGCACTGGACTAATATGGTCGTATTTCCTGGTTCTAGTCAGGACTCGAACAATGTAGCCGCAAGGGGGGTACAAGCCAGTGCCTTATTGTGCCGGTCCCAAGCCCGGATAAATACAGAGGGTTGTGTCAGGAAGGGCATCCGACGTAAAACTTTTGCCAAATCAAACATGCGAATCGAATCAATGACTTCCATACCGGATCGGTCGAGGCCCGGGTTAACAACGACCGCCATCGGTGCTGTTCACGTACAGGGTACCGGTGGAAATTGGACTACTGTTCGTCGAAGAAGTCGAAGAAGGAGAGGAGGAAGGTGTTTTCGTAGGAAGAGAGAGAAAAGGAACGTTAAGAGTCTAGGACTGAGAGTAGGGACTTTGAATGTTGGAACTATGACAGGGAAAGGTAGAGAGTTGGTTGACATGATGCAGAGGAGGAAGGTAGACATACTGTGTGTCCAGGAGACCAGGTGGAAAGGTAGCAAGGCTAGAAGTTTAGGAGCAGGGTTCAAGTTGTTCTATCATGGTGTAGATAGGAAGAGAAATGGAGTAGGAGTTATCTTGAAGGAGGAGTTTGTTAGGAATGTTCTGGAGGTTAAAAGAGTATCAGATAGAGTAATGAGTCTGAAGCTAGAAATCGAAGGTGTGATGTTCAATGTTGTTAGTGGGTATGCTCCACAGGTAGGATGTGAGCTGGAGGAGAAGGAGAAATTCTGGTTGGACCTTGATGAAGTGATGCAGAGCATCCCTAGAAGTGAGAGAGTTGTCATTGGTGCAGACTTCAATGGACACGTTGGTGCAGGAAACAGAGATGATGAGGAGGTGATGGGCAGGTTTGGTATCCAGGAGAGGAACACAGAAGGACAGATGGTGGTTGACTTTGCAAAAAGGATGGAAATGGCTGTAGTGAATACTTTCTTCCAGAAGAGGCAGGAACATAGGGTGACTTATAAGAGTGGAGGTAGGAGTACACAGGTAGACTACATCTTGTGTAGACGGTGTAATCTGAAGGAGATCAGTGACTGCAAAGTAGTGGTAGGTGAGAGTGTAGCCAGACAGCATAGGATGGTGGTGTGTAGGATGACTCTGGTGGTGAGGAAGATGAAGAGGGCAAAGACAGAGCAGAGGACTAAATGGTGGAAGCTGAAAAAGGAAGAGTGTTGTATGATTTTTAGGAAGGAGTTGAGACAGGCTCTGGATGGCCAGGAGGTGCTTCCAGTTGACTGGACAACTACAGCTAATGTGATCAGGGAGACAGGTAGGAGAGTATTTGGTGTGTCATCTGGAAGGAAAGTGGATAAGGAGACTTGGTGGTGGAATGAGGAGGTGCAGGAGTGTATACAGAGAAAGAGGTTAGCTAAGAAGAAGTGGGACACTGAGAGGACTGAAGAGAGTAGACAGGAATACAGGGAGATGCAACGCAAGGTGAAAGTAGAGGTGGCAAAGGCCAAACAAAGGGCTTACGATGACTTGTATGCTAGGTTGGACAGTAAGGAGGGAGAGACTGATCTATACAGGTTGGCAAGGCAGAGAGACAGAGATGGGAAGGACGTGCAGGCGGTTAGGGTGATTAAGGATAGAGATGAAAGTGTATTGACAGATGCCAGTAGTGTGATGGGAAGATGGAAAGAGTACTTTGAAGAACTAATGAATGAGGAAAATGAGAGAGAACGAAGAGTAGAAGAGGTGACTGTTGTGGACCAGGAAGTAGCAAAGATTAGTAAGGATGAAGTGAGGAGGGCACTGAAGAGGATGAAGAGTGGAAAAGCACTCGGTCCTGATGATATACCTGTGGAGGTCTGGAAGTGTCTAGGAGAGGTAGCAGTAGAGTTTCTGACTGGGTTGTTCAACAGGATCTTAGATAGTGAGAAGATGCCTGAGGAATGGAGGAGAAGTGTGCTGGTGCCCATTTTTAAGAACAAGGGAGATGTACAGAGTTGTAGCAACTACAGAGGAATAAAGCTGATGAGCCATACAATGAAGTTATGGGAAAGAGTAGTTGAAGCTAGACTAAGGGCAGAAGTGAGCATTTGTGAGCAGCAGTATGGTTTCATGCCAAAAAAGAGTACTACAGATGCAGTATTTGCTTTGAGGATGTTGATAGAGAAGTACAGAGAAGGTCAGAGGGAGCTGCATTGTGTCTTTGTAGATCTGGAGAAAGCTTATGACAGGGTGCCCAGAGAGGAACTGTGGTATTGTATGAGGAAGTCTGGAGTGGCAGAGAAGTATGTTAGAGCGGTGCAGGACATGTATGAGGACTGTAAGACAGTGGTGAGGTGTGCTGTAGGTGTGACAGAGGAGTTCAAGGTGGAGGTGGGACTGCATCAGGGATCAGCTCTGAGCCCCTTCTTGTTTGCTATGGTGATGGACAGGCTGACAGACGAGGTTAGACAGGAATCTCCATGGACTATGATGTTTGCAGATGACATTGTGATCTGTAGTGAGAGCAGGGAACAGGTGGAGGAGAAGCTAGAGTGGTGGAGGTTTGCCCTGGAAAGGAGAGGAATGAAGGTTAGCCGCAGCAAGACGGAGTATATGTGTGTGAATGAGAGGGACCCAAGTGGAAGAGTGAGGTTACAGGGAGAAGAGATAAAGAAGGTGCAAGATTTTAAGTACTTAGGGTCAACGGTCCAGAGCAATGGAGAGTGTGGAAAAGAGGTGAAGAAGCGTGTGCAGGCAGGCTGGAACGGGTGGAGAAAAGTGTCAGGTGTTATGTGTGATAGGAGAGTTTCAGCTAAGATGAAAGGAAAGGTGTACAAAACTGTGGTGAGACCAGCGATGTTGTTTGGTCTAGAGACAGTGTCACTGAGGAAAAGACAGGAGGCAGAGCTGGAGGTAGCAGAGATGAAGATGCTGAGGTTCTCTTTGGGAGTGACCAGGTTGGATAGGGTCAGGAATGAGTACATCAGAGGGACAGCACATGTTAGGGGTTTTGGAGATAAAGTCAGAGAGGCCAGACTGAGATGGTTCGGACATGTCCAGAGGAGAGATAGTGAATATATTGGTAGAAGGATGCTGAGTTTTGAACTGCCAGGCAGGAGGCCTAGAGGAAGACCTAAGAGGAGGTTTATAGATGTAGTGAAAGAGGACATGAAGGTGGTTGGCGTGAGAGAAGAGGATGCAGAAGACAGGCTTAGATGGAGGCAACTGATTCGCTGTGGCGACCCCTGAAGGGAAAAGCCGAAAGGATAAGAAGAAGTCAGGACTCGAACAGCATGCTGCTGGATTCACTGCAGCTGTCTTACAGCTCGTTCAGAGAGTCCAGTGAGCAGGCCGTTACAGTAGTCTAACCTGCTGGAGACAAACACATGGATTAGTTTCTCCAAGTCTGGTTTACACACTATTCTTTTGATTCTGGCAAAGTTTTTTAGATGATAAAAAGCTGCTGATGTTATTGCTTTAATGTGGCTGTTAAAGTTCAGGTCTGAGTCTAAAATTACCCCTAGATTTCTAACCTGATTATTAGGTTTTAGAGAGAGAGTCTCGAGGTGACTGATAACTCTTTTTCTTTGTTTCTGTGGGCCACAGACAATGATTTCAGTTTTGTCGGTGTTTAACTGGAGAAAATTGTTTTTTTGCATCCACAAACTGATCTGTTCGATGCAGTGACAGAGTATATCTATAGGCCCATGTTCACCTGCTGTCAGTGACACGTAGATCTGAGTGTCATCTGCATAGTTTTATAGCTGTGAGTTGTTACTGCAGTTTGTGATGATTTCTGAAAAATAACTCTCCCTCATTCTACGTAAAGTCTGGTTGAACACATAACTTTTCTCTATAAATCTCATAATGAACCTGAAGCTTTGACTTGCGCCATCTCCGTTCGGCTCTCCGGCATTCCTGTTTCTGTGCCCTGACCGAGTCTTCTTTTCTCCATGGTGCCTTTTGCTTACTTTTAACCATTCTAACCTTGACAGGAGCAATGGTATCCAAAACATTTAAAACACTTGCTGTAAAAGAGTTCAAAAGATCATCAACATTAGAACACAGGGTATTTTCAAACTTAATCATTTCCATAAACTGTGTTCCTTTGCTGTCATTTATGAGTCTTTCTTGAACAACTGCAGACCCAACTACCTGTTTGGGTGTAACAGACTAGTCAAAGAAAACACAAAAGTGATCAGATAAAGCAACATTGACGACGTTCACA
Organism: Remorina albescens; assembly: GCA_034769265.1. Classification (NCBI taxonomy): domain Eukaryota; kingdom Metazoa; phylum Chordata; class Actinopteri; order Carangiformes; family Echeneidae; genus Remorina; species Remorina albescens. The sequence goes on from CM068477.1 coordinate 11,219,893, forward strand.
TTTGAGATAATAACACCCTTGGTAATGAGCACATCCAGAGTGTGCCCTCTGCTGTGGGTGGGCTCAGTCACATGCTTTGTTAGACCAAACATTTCAAGGACCGCAATGAGTTCTTTAGCGTGCCTGTCATTGGCTACATCCACATGCACATTCAAGTCACCTGTAATGACCAAACAGTCAAAATCAGTGCACACAACTAAAAGTAATTCAGTAAAATCATCAATAAAGCAATTCTGTGGGGGTTTGTAGAGGGTGATATAAAGTATGGAAGATTGTTTTAGCTCCATTTTGAATGACACATAATCAAATGATGAAAAAACCCCAAATGACTATTTGTGGCTGAATATTTTGTCTCTGAATATGGCACAAACACCTCCATCCCTCTGGTTTTGTCGTGTTTCAGACACAAAATTGAAGTGAGGTGGACTAGACACAATTAAAACTACATTAGCTGTGTTTTCGTCGAGCCATGTCTCAGTTAAAAACATAAAATCAAGATAGTAAGAAGAATCAAACTATTAATTAAGAAAGATTTGTTATTTAAAGATCTGAGTACTGCGTGTTTAAGGTCAGCTGGAGTTGAACTGGATGGTGCGTTCTTGCAGGGGATATGGATTAGATTTCTCTGATCGGACAGTCTAACTGTCCCTCTCTTATCTAATCTCTGTGGTTTGACAGTAGTTATTGTTTTAGAAGAGAACCCTTCCTCCCTGGACCTCTGGTTGATATGGGGCTTAGCAACGCAGAGGCCCTTGGTGTCCTAGACAACAGCATTGACGCTGTTGGAGATAACAGCTGTGGGCACCAGTGGTGCAGGCCGAGCTGGGAGGGCCTTGGGTGGTGGAGTAAGCTGAGGAGGGAGAGGGGAGCGATTCTTTTTTGGGGATTGAATCCTTGATCTTGCCATGTCTGGAGTGAGGGGAACCATTTTGATCCCAGATTTCACCGGGCTTTCAAGGTGATCAGGAGATCTCATGGGTGACAGTGGAGACGAGAACGATAGTGAAGCTTCTCTGGAGGGTGTAGATGCAGCAGGTGGGTCCCTGGCCTGTGGTGCAGGTGATGGAGGAGCTGTTGCATCTGAATCCTATGTTGGGGATGCTGCAGGTGCCGCTGTAGTTGCTGTGGCCAAATCCTTCGCTGGGTCCTTGGTTGGCAGGGCAGGAGCCCTGCTCTCGCTCCTCTCTTCTCTCTGTGGCAGCACAGGATCTGGTTCAGGCCTATTCTGATGCCTCAGAGCATGGAGGAGGTTACCCGTCAATCGTCTCACTCCACCTCTGTTCAGGTGTGGGCCTTTTCCATTAAACAGATCCTCTCTTTGCCAGAAAGAATTAAAGTTCTTGATGAAATGCAGTCCTCTGGCCGAAAAGACTTTGGACAGCCATGTGCTCAGTCGAAACAGCCGGCTGAATTTGTTGATCTTCCTGTCGACGTTTGGGAGAGGTCCACTAATGAACATGGGTATTGCTACTTTATCAAGACTGTCAAAAGGTTTATCATAGTCTTTTTTTCAAGATTTCAGACTGGTTCTTTCTGATGTCCACCGCACCCACGTGGATAATCAGCTGTTTCACTCCTTGGTGTTTTGCCAGTTCCTCAGGCAGTCGTACTGTGATATCAGAGACATTGGCACTGGGATAGCTGCAAGTAACCATTCTGTTCATGTTTATGTTAGATATGGCTCCGTCTCCAAGCACAAGAGTATCTTTGACCTTGACTCTTGGCACAGTTTTTCTGTTCATCTGCTGCTTTGTGCTGCCTTCATGGTTCCCAGTGATTTTCAGTCACATTTGCCTCTGACAGTGGTAAAAATCTGTTTGTTAACTTTATTCCAGGTGATGTTACAAATCTTCCAATGGTCCCAGCATTTTGCGGTCGCTTCAGCTGAGCACCAAGTCCATTATAAGTGTCTTTACAGAGTCGTGGAAAAGACACAGTGTCATTTAGCTTTAAGTTGAAAGTAGCAGTTTTTTCACCCTTTCCTTTGAAAGTAACTTCTTAGCACTTCTTAGCACTGGATTCCACTGGAAGTGTTTCATGAAGTCCTTTTTCTGTTTCTATAGCAAAAATCCTTCATTTTAGAGCAAGAATTTCTTGTTGATATATCTGACAGTTTTCACAAGGCGACTTTGTTTGAATTACTCCTTCGGGCATCTTGAGAAGATTGTGGTCGCTTTCTTGTCAGATCACTTGTAAAAGGTAGAAAAATGATTCAGAAAGTCTTGGTTTACTTAAAACAAAAATAATAAAATCATATCCAAGACTTGTAGAAAAAGTAGATTAATTTAAAAGCAAATAAAGCAGCAAGCAGCAGGAGCAGGCAGAGACACGCCTGCACCATGTCAGAAGCAGAAGCTTTTATTTACGTTGCAAACTGTTTAGCTTTTAATAAATGTTATTACTTTGAACTGATTTCTGAGGAGCTGCTGATGGGTTTTCAGGGAAACATTTTACAGTTGGTTTAATAAATATTAAGACTGAACCACATCAAGGTTGGAATAGTTATTTTCCACGCTGTTCAATGTTTGCCATGCAAATTTTTTATATTCAGTCTGGTTTTACATCAGTAAAATTCTCAGGAAAAAAAAGCAATTTCTATGGTTAAACTGGACCTACGATTTGTTTACTGTAGTTATTATTTCCAAAACTCCTTTATAATTTTGGGCTTTCCAGTTAATTTTTGACCTTGATGAAAATATGACTCCTGTCTTTAAGGTCCACTTAGCTCTGTCTGAAACATGTCTTCATTGTCAAGGCTCATCTTGGTGACCTAAGACTGGAAAACAAGATAACAAGCAGTTATATACTGAATGGGGGTGAGATGGAGACCGTAACCTTTGGAAGTGGGATGTTCTTTGTGGCTTGATAGTCTCCTTGACGTTTCACTAACTGTTCAGTGACTCTTGGCAGATGACTTTGACCCCTTTCAGTCAGTGCTGTGACCATCCTCTGGATGGTCTCTCTCTCTGATGTCAGAGGGCCCCAACATCTTATAATAAATAATACAGGCTTAAGCTCCTCCACATTATTTCTTTTCAGCAATTACACTTTATGGGGCACCAGAGTTTTTCAGTCACAGGATTCAATCCTAATTTATCCTTACTATCCCTCCCTGAGGTGATGCAGCCACAGACAATTGATTTCATTGTGCTTGGTAACTTATAATTGCCATGAGAAAAATACCCAGCTCTCTGTCTCCTTAATTGTTATGGAGTTTAGCAGAGAATCAATTGTATAGAATTCACCAACATTAAACAGTGAAGCAGCTCTTGCTACCTTTTGGGATGACAAAACCTAATGACAGCCTTCATTCCTCCGATTGGCCCCCATTCAGCTCTGTGTTGACTGTTGACTTTCTTTTTTTTTCTGCATTTGTCCTCATAGTGTAACACCACAGGGTGTCAACATTATATGAGACTGATGCAGTTATAGTATTGCAGCTAAATATTTTATTATTTCAGTACCTGTGTGTGACCATCACCAGCCCTCCCTGGAAGCTAGTTTGTGAACTTTATTGGGTGGAATGACCTTTGTGTGGCAGGGAGGGCAATGCTACACCTCACTGAATACAGGGAGGGATAAAGGACAGAGAAGATGTGGAAGGATGGACAGGAGAAGGGAAGCAGGCGGTGCTGGTAGGGACTAGTGGAGTGAAGGATGCTGTGCTTTTCCTTCACCTCACTCAGGATTAAGAGGGTTTCTGTGTTCTCTGGAGAGATGGGAGTCCAAGTAGGCGAAGGTGTCCCAAAAGAGGAGCCGAGTCAAAGATAGGGTACATAGTGATGGAATGAAAGAGCAGCTCAGCCCATTTTAGGCAGGATTCATCAATTCGTCATGATGTGACCCAACACGAGCTGGCAAGTGACACCACACATGCATGTGGGGATTCCCTAAATATGAGTGAGACCATCATCAGGGCCCAGAGTCGGGTCAGGGGCCCCGGCTCCCCATGCCCACCACCCTGTGTGTGGGAGCGTGTGAAGTACCAAGCCCAGAGAACCACCACAGCTACATGGCACGCGAGCACCACCTGACCACCCAAACAACCGCATATCGGAGTGGGACAGGAGGGCCCCACGCCCCTCAACACCCCCCATCCACCACCCAGCCATCCTCATCCGACACCAACATCTCACACCCCGAACCCCAGCTCCCATCCACTGGACGAGCTGGAGGCACCCAGCAATGCCCCCACAGGCGGACTTGGGCGAAGGACCTGAAGGGGAAGGGATACAGGGGAAGGGGCCACGGTCCCGTACAATTTAGGAGGCAGGCAAGTGGGGGCCCGGACCCCAGCCGGAGGGCCGCAGGTGTGGCAGCCCAGGGGACCCACAGGCGGGGCGGGGGAGCCCGAGGGAATCCGGAAGTCCCCCAACTAGACCCCGCCCCCAAGAGCAGCACAGCAACAGGGTCACGACAGCCGCCCCGGCAGACTGTTGACTTTCTGCTGCTTGTTTTGAAACCTTCAAATGGACTGTAAGGCCCAGACCTTTCAGGTCATTTCATTTTTGAACACTCTGATGCCAGTGGGCACGGGTCTGAATATATTAATGCTTGTATTGTGCCCGTATGATGAGATGTTTTGAAATTCTAGAGTATCAGATGTATTTAGTACTTTATTTTTACATAATTTCGTTTGCTCATGGCTGTTTTCATCTTTGTTTGAGACACGTGAATTTATTTGGATCAAGCCTTAAGCTTTTTTTTTTTTTTTTTTTTTGCTACATGGCATAAAGAGTATGAGGTATTTTCATAAAAACTTTCCATGTGTTTCCATGCATATTTTAATAATTACATTCTAATTTTAATCATCCAAGTCTCCCGAAAGAAATCCAGCCCTGACTTTAATTGATTCAACATTTAAATCACTTCATAATGGATAAATGCTCCAGACAGTCATTACTCTCGAGAGCAGCATGAATGTCACCAACAGGACACATACAATGCTCGCACACATTGTCACACAAAACTGTCCAGACACACCGCTTAACAAAACGTCCTTCCAAAGTTCATGCTAATCTCATCCATCCTTGCATAAAATAAACCGGTAACAAATACTCCCTCCATCCGCTGCTATCAGGAAGACTGTGGGAAATTAGGTTAATTTAGTCAGCAGAGGCTCAATGAAATAAAAAAAATAAAAAAAAAGAAGATCAAAAATAATTGGTGTCAAGGTATCATGATGAGGTACCTGTTTGCAAACTTGAAGACATTCAGAATCTGAGCAATTAATTAATCCATTAAGGCCAATTTACTTTGTAATATCATTATATATAAAATTGAATCTCTACACACGTAACATATTATTCATTGTTGCAGCCCTGATGACAGGAGCTTCAGTCACATTAGGCTGCTCATCTGGCTGGTGTTTCCATGTGAACATTTTTGCTGCCTTGGTATGGGTCCAATTTGTCCCATTAGAGGGAAGGGTCACTGCAGATCAACACCAAATTGATCACATTTTTCCTATTATAAAAACACGTATGCCCTGATGTGAGTGGTCTTTTCCAAAATGACAATAGCCCCATTCATGGTGGCGTGCGAGGTTCACTGAGTGGCTTGATGTATTTTCCACCTATCTGCAACAAATTGTATTTAAAAATTGGGGAACAATTTCAGAAAAATGTTCTTCAACATGAAATTGCTAAGACTATGAAGATCCAACCATCTATTTGTTGGAAATGTATTTTCCAATGGTCACACATTCAATATTTTTAACTCATTTTGACCTATCCTTGCCTGGAAAAAGGGCACTATAAAACCTAAAGAAAACCCCTAATCCTGAGCATATTCTAAAAAATGAAGAGGAATTGACATATCCTACTAAAACCTTATTTTCTCAGGCTCTGTAGCAGATAGAAACATGAAATAAAACGCATTTGAGAGCTTGCAAGTGTAGCTTTTATTTGTGCTTACTTGTTTGGCAGTAATATTCAATTTAGATTTTAAGAAATTCAATAAACAAAAATAAAAATAACACTTCAATAAATGTAGAATAAATGTTCGATAATAACTAATGTGCACATTTCTTACAACAGGTATAGTGACTATGTGGAACAGAGAGAAGAGTGAATGGGAGATCTGTAGACATTGCAAAATGACTGACAACTATAAGACAGAGAGGAGAGTGTGTGTGATTCACATAACTATAAGAACAAAGAAGTCTCAGTCTCAAGTTCATGGTGTGTAATGTGTATGTTTGTGTTTGAGAGGAAGAAGAGATGATTCAGATAACTTGACAACTCTCCAGTTGTGTGTATATATATATATATATATATATATATATATTAGTTATTATTGAACATTTATTCTACATTTATTGAAGTTTTATATATATATATGCTAGCACTCACAGGTAGCGTATATCTAGCTTCTCCTGCGGTGTTCGGTGAAACACTTGCAGCACACAGGCACTTCGTAATACCAGCATTGATACTCCGTTGAAGAAGGTCGGCCAGGCTTCTCTGTTGTTGACCTATTCTGACCGATCATGAAGCTTTTTTAGTCACGTGACCTCACTGACCAACAGATAAGACATCCCTCGCAGTCACCTACGTGGGGTTTTAGCTAATTGTGTCGCATATCGTCACATCTAGAAAAAGACAGTACTGCGAAAATACACATAGATGTGTATCCTGGCCTGAAGCGTGTGAACTCATGTGTATCCCGGCCTTAAAGGGAAATACACATAGATGTGTATCCTGGTCAAAATGGGTTAAAGAGAACAATTATGTAGTTTGATTTCTGAGCTTGCACTCAAACAAAACTTGAGAGTAGGACAAAGTCATAACCTTGTATATGATGGGATTGTGTATGTCAGTGTTAAGCCTATTATGTCAACTGGTTTATGTGTTTCTTTTATCTATATACATCCAAATTCCCAACGGAGCTGCTTTCATTTTATGCTTGTACTCTTTCTGGAGTTGAACAAGTCTGAAATTGTGACCAAGGGGTGCCTCATCTCTCTCATTCATTTCTCCCTGCAATTTTCTGAAATAGTCAATAAGCAATTGCATTGGATTTACAACATAGAAATTGCAACACTGAAGTAAAATGGACCACTGCCTGTGTATGAGTCTGCCACAAGACACGTCTGTCTTGCTTTTGTGCGTACAGTACGTGTGTGTGCATCTGCTCATATGTCTCGGCCTGTTTATGTACTCAGATTGATGTGCTTATCAATCAAAGGTACTGAAACGCAGTTTTGGGTCTTTCCAGCCCACTTGATGGAAACTCCTTTCTAAGTAGGTCCAAGGTTTGTTCAAAAAGTCATTTGTTCTTGTTGCCGAGAGCTTTTTTTTGCAAAGAAGTCTCTACAGTGTTAATGAAGAATGCAAGTTGGAAACAGTGCAGACTGTTTTATGCCCTTCAGTAAGAGTTTTGAACCCTAACCCCATGCGTCTAACAACAATCAACCAATGTTGGAGGGCACAGCAGGTGGAACATGCTCATAGTCAGAGATAGGATACAGCAACTATCACTTTAGTGGTAAATAGAGTGCATTTCACACACCGCTGTAAAATAATCAAAGTTACACAGGCCCAATTTTATTTCTGTTGGGTTCCTTATTCGCATGAAATGTGCTTAAGTTGCTGCCAGTACTTCAGGAAGTACTTGGGGAGCCATCTGAAAGGTTTAAAAATTGGAAAGTGTTAATTACCGCATAGTGGTTAGCGCTGTTGCCCCACAACATGAAGATCATGGGTTCAGTTCCCGGGCCTGGGGCCTTTCTGCGTGGATGTTCTCCCCGTGCCTGTGTGTGTGTTTCCTCCCACCATCCAAAGACATCATGTTTGGGTTAATGGGTGACTCTAAATTGTCCGTAGGTCTGAGTGTGAGTGTGAGTGTGAGTGGTTGTTGGTCTCTGTCTGTCTCTGTGTGTTAGCCCTGTGATGGACTGGTGACCTGTCCAGGGTGTACCCCGCCCTCGCCCAGTGTGAGATTGGCTCCATCAGCCCCCGCGACCTGGAAATGGATAAGCGGTAGAAGATGAATGAAAGAATAACTAGCACATTAGGAATTGTTTGTTCGCTGAATATTCATCTGCATCGATACATTTTTGAACTAAAACGAAAAACTACTATCTGTTCTACTCATGGGGAAGTAAGTCCTCGTTATTCCTGTTTAGGAAAAATAGATTTGCCTAAGTATTGCAGAGTGACAGAACGATTGTGGCATGAATACACTCCTTTATAAAAGGCATCAGCTGTGAACCAATCCAGTTGGGAAAGGGAGGGGAGTTGATATTGAAATTTGTTTGTATAATTTACTCAATTTGTCATTCAATAACATGCTGGAGATGCATGCTCCCTGTACCAGAAATAACTACAGATTGAAATAAAAAGCAGCGAGCAAGAAATGCAGAGCTGAGATGAAATGCTAAGAAAACTGGAACAAGAAATTCAGTTGCTTGAAAAATATCTTGTCGATGATACACGCTGGTGCATTTCAATTATATCGTGTCTCACCTAATTGAAACCTCACTGAACCTTTTTGTATTTCTTGTCTACTCCAGTAGAACAAAAAATATGAACATAGAGTCATTATGTGGTCAATGTGACGCTCCACAGAAGATGGAAGGGGGAAAGAAAAATCTCACAGGGATTTAATTTACACTCACCCAATATACTGGGCAACAATCCACTCGCTTGTAGCCTTGCTCCTGGGGTGGTCAAGATGCACTGGCTCAAGATCATTATCAGGCTGCATCTCCACTGCAGGGGACCTTTATTTTATTAATTTTTTATTTTTTTTAATGTTGGCAGTGTTATGTTGTACACTGCACGGTGTGTGGTGTACACCCTGTAGGGTACGAGCTTGATGCCACGAAGAGACCGAACCTTTCACTTCCATTATCCATTAAAAGGAACAAACAACGACAGATCACCCGCGCAATGCGAATGAGTGAAGGCTTGAATATTAAATGTTGTTTCTATCAGAAATAATTGGCACACGGGGTGACTGAGGTATGTACCTGAGCAATTATGCTGTGGAGTCCTTTGTGCTTCAGTCTCCTTCATTTGTCTCAGATGGAGACTATCTCAACTTTAGTTAACAGTTATAAATGCTATGCACAAAAACATGGAACCGCTTTTGTTAAGGCTCTCATGCGTCAAAACAATAAAGGTAACTTTCCCTACAGCTGATTATGTGCTTGATGCTGTGCCAAAACAAAGACATTTTTGGAGAACATTTTGAGCCCTATTGCCTCTCTGCATCACCAGCTGTGTACAAAAATGTAATTTTGCACAAAAAGCACAGATTGTATTCTTGTGAAGACCATTACTGGGATGTGTGTTGCTGCATATTTGTGGCTTTGGTAAATTATTGGGATAAATGACTCGTAGCTTAGATGGTATCTTTCCAGCAAAAAAAGAAAAACACTACATGGAGAGGCCAAAGGATTTTGCCTGTCTTGCAGCAGGCAGTCTCCTCTAAATGCCCTTCTGACAATTTTTATACCCAAATCGATTGGTGATTCTCTTAAGGTGGTGGCTATGGTTCAAATGAATTGTTTGGATGGGAATTTAAAAGACATACAATGATTCAGCCACCTGTGAATAAGCCTGCACTTTTGCAGGTTTGTGGCTTATTGACTCAGCTTCAAGTGCTCTGGATAAATTTTAAACCTCATCTCATTTTTGTAATTGTGTGTCAACAATGAAGTGCACCTCAGTTTCCCAAAGATGGTTTTATCATTAGCTGAGATGCCAGAGATCGCTGCTTCTACTGTCATGTGTATTACCAGATGCTCTTGCTCTGCTCAGTCAGCGTGTGTTGTTTGCTTGTGGTTGTTGTTTTTGTGTGTGTTGGCTACTAATTTGTGCTCTCAAGTTGCTCTGCTGTCTCAGGTAATGTTTTTGTACTGCTACTGATGGTAATTACAGATTGCGACTGAGCAAATTTGTTTGGCAGGTGCGCCACGATTTTAAGATGTTTATTTATCCTCTTTTTTTTTTTGGATCACTTGAAGTATATGTGTTTGAATTTAGAGAGAGATTTTTTTCTTTTCTTGTCATTTTCCTCAGGTCTCCCTCAGACCCTGATTTCCTCTTCACCTCCCCAGACATACCACCAGATCTATGTCCTGTCTTCATGCCCACCTGTTCACCTGATGTTTATGTCCAATCCTCTACCCACTCAAACATCTGTTCAGAGTTACATCATCACTTCAGCCACTACATGAATAGACCATTGTCATCAGCTCTTTGTCAGACTGTCTGTGTATGTTTCAGAGGGTCAGCTACCTACCTACCTACCCATCTATCTACAGACAAACCTACATACCTGCCCACCTACGTACCGGCCCATCTGCCTACCCACTGACCTACGTACCCACCCACCTGCAACAACTTCATCTTAGTCTGTCTTTGAGACTGCATTTGTGTTTGCTGTGCCCCCTCTGTTACCAGCAACTGTGACATTAGTGTATGTTGTTTCCCATTGGCTCAGTGCAAGCACACTACTATTTGAATTGTTTTTCCATAATATTGGCTTCAAGTGGTAACATGTAGATTCTCTCTTCATACATATTCAACCAAACAATACAAAACAAATTTGACAGTCAAATTGCTTTAGTAGCAACATTCTATTCTACTGTAATTCTGCAGCCCAATTCCAAGTTGGGACACTGCGTAAAATGTAAATAAAAACATTGATTTGCAAATCTCAAAACCTATATTTTATTCCCAATAGAACATAAACAACATATCAGATGTTGAAACTGACGCATTTTGCCATTTCATGGAAAATATTGGCTCATTTTGATTTTGATAGCAGCAACATCTCAAAAAAGTTGGAACAGGGCGATGTTTACCATTGTGTTGCATCCCCTCTTCTTTTAACAACTGTCTGTGAACATCTGGGAAGTGAGGAGACCAGTTGCTGGAGTTTTAGGAGAGGAATGATGTCCCAATTTTGGTCTGATGCAAGATTCTAGCTGTTCAACGGTCCTGGGCCTTTGCTGTTGGATTTTTCCTTTCATGATGGCCCAAATGTTTTCTATTGGTGAAAGGTCTTGCCACTTCAGCACTCAGATTCTTCTCCTGCGAAGCCATGCTGTTGTGATGGATGCAGTTTGTGGTTTAGCATTGTCTTGCTGAAGTATGCAAGACCTTCCCTGAAAGAGACGTTGTCTAGATGAGAACATATGCTGCTCTAACACCTCTGTGTACTTTTCAGCATTGTTGGTACCTTTCCAGAGGTGGAAGCTGCCCACGACACCATAGGCACTAATGCAACCCCATACCATCAGAGATACAGGCTTTTGAACTGTCTGCTGATAACAAGCTGGATCGTCCCGCTCCTCTTCAGTCCGCAAGTGTAGTCCATGGTTTCCGAAAAGAATTTAAAATTTTGATTCATCTGACCACAGAACAATTTTGCCTCAAACCATTTTAGATGAACTTTGGCCCAGAGAAGACGACAGCATATCTGAGTTGTATTGACATGTGGCTTCTTCTTTGAATGATGTAGCATTAACTTGCATTTGTGGATTGCACAGCGAACTGTTCACAGACAGATATTTCTGGAAGTGTCCCTGAGCCCATGCAGTGATGTCCAGTAGAGAATCTTGCCTGTTTTTAATGCTGTGCCGCCTCAGGGCCCGAAGATCACGAGCATCCAGTTTTGACCTTCAGGCATTGTCCCTTGCACACAGATTCCTCCTGATTCTCTGAATCTTTTGATAACATTATGCACTGTAGATGGTGGGTCTTCAAAGTTTTAGCAATTTCATGTTGAGGAACATTTTTTTTTAAATTGTTCCACAATTTCAGACACAATTAGACACAATTTGTCGCAGATAGGTGAACCTCTTCCCATTTTTACATCTGAGAGGTTCTGCCTCACTGAAATGCTGCTTTATACCCAGTCATGTCACTGACCATTTACCAATTAAACCTAATTAGTTGTCAAATGCTCCTCCAGTTGGTTTTGATTTGTGCTAATTACTTTTCCAGCCTTTTTTTGCCTCTGTTCCAAAGTTTCTGAGATGTGTTGCTGCCATCAAATTCAAAATAAGCAAATATTTTCAACGAAATGGTAAAATGTCTCAGTTTTCAACATCTGATATGTTGTTTATGTTCTATTGGGAATAAAATATGGGTTTATGAGATCTGCAAATCATTGCATTCATCTAATGGCATCATTTACATTTTACACAACTTCACAACTTTTTTTGGAATTGGGTTGTATTTAAAAATGTGGAACTCCTGTTTTCAATGTCTTTATCTTAATTTAAGAATGATGACCCAGTTCAACATAGCTCCAATCTGGAGAAAGAAAATAATGTGTTTTATAGCTATTGCTAATTTTCAGCTTCTTTCACTGCTTGGGCTTTTACATGGACTGTAGAGTACAGTTAGCAAAAAAGGAGACAGCTGTGGGTTTGCTCTAGCCCCTCTTTAACTCTTGCTGGGAAAGTTTTTGTGACTGTAATTTGTTTGATTTTAATTTGTAATGTGCTCCAGCGATGACAGCCATTCACGGAAAAACCTCATTAACCAAATTTAAATGTAAGATTTGGTATTTTACTGTTGTCATTCTCAGTACCCCCAATTAAACTGTTACTGTTTCCTTATTGGACAACTACTGAAAGTGGCTCTGAGGTTCGACTGTTGAAACGTTTCAACAGTATTTTAAGAAAATGAAAATGAGTAAAGCGCCCAAAGCTATATCTTTTTAAGGATGTGATTGTGATGCTACCAGACAGACTTTTTGTCTATTAGGTTTTTTTTCCCCCTTCAACAGATTTTATGTCCACTCAGCTGTAAACATGGTCCACAATATAGTTTCAATACTCACTGACTGATGGTCTTCAACATTTGATCAACTGTCCCTAGCATTTCAAGCCTCGGGAAAGACATGGATTTCATATTTTAATCCATGACTTGATAATTATCTGCTGCATAGCAGAAATGTCTTAGCTTGGTTCTTCATCTCTGGTGGATTATTTAGGTTAGATAGTGATGGTATAAGGTGATATTACAATGCTTAGTTGTGGAGTGGAAGCTGGTGTCACCTTGGGCATTTTAAGGAATAAAATTTACTGTCACTCCTCATAATATGCTGTTTTGATGTGGGGCGGGGGTAAATCAAAACATATTTATAAACTCTGCAATCACTTAAATGAATCAATTTCCTTTCAGTTGGATGCATAAAACATGACAGATGTTTTTCTTTAATCAAATCTTTTCCAAAATTCCTCTTGTTTACGTTTTAGAGTTGCTTTTAAAGGAGTAATGTGTAAATTTGTGCTATTAATACAAAGCCAATTTTAGCAGAAAAACCATTCTTCATTCCTTTACTCTTCAAGAGCTCACTATGTATTTTCTTCTACTGAAGTTACCACACTACCCATCTAGCCCAGTTAGCCCCAACTTGTTTTTTGGCTATATCAGTTGGAAATGATGTGGCTAGCATCTACAAAAGTATCAATTAAAAAACAATATGATGCCTTACTGTTTCTGGATTAATTTAGAGATACAAGTTGATCTTTTTTCCAGGTTTAATAAACATTTAAAATGATAAATCTGGTCTTGTACTTCTCAACCTGTTGTGGCTGGATCTAATTAAAATGAACCTGTTCTTACATCCATTCAGTGTCTGTACTGCTTATCTGTCTGGGATGCACCTACTGGCAAAGCAGAGTCACAGATTAGCCTAAACCCATGGGACTCAAATCAAATCTAAACAAATTATTATGCAGCGCCAAATCATAACAGAGTTACATCAGGCCACTTTACGTATAGAGCAGGACTACACCAAATTCTTTGTAGAATAATTTAAAGTAAATACATCAAGGAGCAAGCAATTGGGACTGGGCATGGATCCCTTCCAGTGGCAGCACCAGAGAATTAGGGAGACTGGGGGGGGCTATGGGGGATCCTGATCATTTTTAGGGGATGCTAATGAATTCTGACACAACAAACACCAACAAATAATACTACAATAGATATAGAAGGTTTATTCATCCCAGGCTAATAGGCTACATAAGTTTTCTGTGTACTTAACAAATACAAAAACAATATATTAAAACAATAATACAATTAACACATTTATGTCCCTTTTCCAAATAACAACGCCACAAAACAAAAACAACAACAAACCAAAATCAAACAAAAATAAATTGAAAGGGATTCAGATTTCCTGGATTTCAGATCATAATATCTTAGTAAATGTTTATCATAAACAAAGAGAACCATATTTAACTCATTGACTGAACAAATGCCAAACAACAAGCACAAACAATAAAAATAGCCACCACAACATCTGTGGATTTACAAAATAGTGCAACTGTGAGCAGAAACAACTGCACTGCAAAAACTCAAAATCTTACCAAGAATATTTGTCTTATTTATAGTCAAAATGTCTCATTTCTAGTCAAAACAAATTTCATTATACTTAAAATAAGACATCATCGAAAAAGTAACTTGTTTTTAGACAATTTTCACTTGTTTCAAGCAAATTTTCACTTGAAATAAGTGAAAATATCAGTCCATGGAGCAAGATATTTTGTCTTACTACAAGCAAAAATATCTTGCTCCATGGACTAATATTTTTACTCACTATTCTACTCTACTATTTCGCATCAACTGACAGCGAGCATTCTAGCCGCAGGAATTGTTTGAACCAAGAGTGGTAAAAACTCCTTAACGCATAGCCGTAATTTATGGGGGGGATGGGTAGGTTGCAACCCACCCAATAATCCAAACCAGCCACAACAACCCCCCCCCCCAATATCATACCTTAATGATCGTTAATGACTATCAAGTATTATAAACACGACAATGTGGCAGATTCACTCAATTTAGCAGGGAAGAAAGAATAGAGACCTCAGACCTGTGCGTCTCTCCCTTTATGTAAACATCAGCGAGCCGGAAGGTAACACAGTGTGATGAAAAGAGCAGGCGTAAAAAAGAAAGCCCAACCAACTATCTCAAGTTGTTGTTTGGGCAAAAGAATAAAGGTGTCTTCCCAAAAGGAAGTATGCTACTACCACTCACGAGTCAAATAATGTCAAGTGAACGAAAGTTAGTCCTACTTTCTGCTTTGCTGTGTCTTAGCTGTGATGCTAGCTAGCCAGTTAGCAAGATTCCCTACCCGGTTAACAGGCGACTTTGTCGTCATGGTTACAGCAGATGTTGAAAATTAGAGCGCAACACAGAGTTAGATTTAATAAACAGTTACAAATCGGATATAAACATTAAGCACCCTCATTACTTGCCTTAACGTTACCTGGGGATGGGATCCAAATGTCCGACGCGGGTATGACTGGAGTTGAGGTTGCCTAGGTCCCTCTGCTGGGTCTTGGCTTATATCCACAGGGACCGCAGCTACGGTGCTCGTTGAAGCCGAAGCTCTCCCTTTACTCTCCGATCCGTTCTCATTTTCGTTAGCGTTACCATCAATCTCCGAGTCCGTTGTTGTTGACAATCACAAATCCTCCGATGCCGCCAGCGCTGCCCCGGTTAGCGCCTCTTCTTCCTCGTCTTCATCCTCTCCTTCATTATTGTTCTCCACATTTGACACCATCCCTCTATCCTCCACGCTACGTGACTCTCCGCCACCGTCACCGCCCGCTCTCACTCGTTTTTTAGGAATGACATATGTAAAACGGTCCATTTTGCAAACTTGCTATCTAACGACTAATACGCCAAGCAACGTCAGAGGTCAAATCTCACGTGCCGTCTGCGTGCAAACCAGCCAATCAAATCGCGTGACACAAGAGAAACAAAGTTCAAGGGTCATCATCATTTAAATGTGTTATAAACAATAATATTTCTTTTCAGGATTGTTGCCTATGATTGTTACATACAGCCTTAGTCAGAGAGATGTCTTTTTTTTGTATATATATTCATATTTCGAGAGAAGGTGGGGCAGAAGGGGGGTCTCAGCCTTTTGCAGGAGGGTCTGAAGAACCTGCTAGCCCCTCCCTCCCGCCGCCGCTGATCCCTTCCAGGTTCTCCAGCTTCTTCCCAGCCACAGGGAGGAAGAGCAAACTCACAGGGAATTGAACCCTGAACCATCTTGCTGTGGTTTGACAGTGCTAACCACTGCATTTTATATTGCTGCCCCTTGGATCAAATGTTGCTACTGCTAGTATCAAGGCTGGATTTAGTGGTTAGGGGGGCATAGGGCAAACCTATATACATAAAAATCCAGCCAGCTGTATAAAGGTCACTGAAGACCAAATCACCACAATGAATGCTCTGGATGGAGAGTGGGAAAAGCAAAGACTAATTCCCTGCTCTTGTCAAGTAGTAGTAATTAACACTTACCCCCCCCCCGCTCCCAGAAGGAGATATTACTTTGTTTCTGTAAAAGTAGCCAACAGTTGCTGTCTTCTGAAAGAAATTGCAGCTACTTTGGCTCTGGGTGTAGTTGAACAGGACAGACCAGCAATTTCCTTTAGTTTCTGTGGTTTTGTTTGTTCCTATTGATTGATGATGTAGAAAAGGGGAAGCAGAGTTGGGAAAAAGCAACAGATCAGCAGTTGGCGATGACGTTATCCGGGATGATCTCAACGAGAAGCATGCAGTCCGGAGCAGATGGCTGAAGCAGTTGATCTGTAGAACACCGCTTCTGGTGTGGACTGAAAAAGAGGTGAGTTGAATGTTAGGAATAAACAGTGCTCACATAAAGAGTGGCCATTCTTTAGATAATGGGGCTGGGTATTATAGCTTTGAAGCCACTTCTCTTAAGCAGTTGCTGAGTAATTTGCACCAAAAGCCATAATCAAAGTGAAAACTACCTGGTGAGCTGTATTTCAAGCTGGAGATGATACAAGCTGATGAGTGACTAGGAGTCAATCTTATGCACCGCTGAATGGCTCCTGAATGAAACTTCACATTAGAGCATCAAATCCAATTAACACACTTTAAATAAAAGCATGATTCAGCAAGATGAATCACTCACCATAAAAGTTCTAAGTGACACATGTTGGAAGTCAGTAAAACATTGTGCATCAACTCTCATATGCTCTGTCTGCACTTCCTTTCTCTTGGAAGTTGTTCCTCTGTATATTGTCTTCAATTTTCTTGCCGAAGTGAGATTTTCCTCGGCTGTGTTTCCTGAGTGCTTCAATATTATATTCCACAAAATCTTACCATCTCTCAAGCCACCATGAAGCGTTGAAATTCTCTCTTATCAAATCTTTGTCTTGATTTTACTGTTTCCCACATTTCTAAATTGTAATTCAGTGTCTTGCCTGTATGGTCTGAATGTGCGTGTTTCTGCTTCAAAGGTTTTCACAGACTTTACACTGTCCTTTCATCACCCAGCCTGAGATGGTAGATAAAGAAGATGTTTGAAAGTTATAATGTTTACAATGTCATGGGAGCGGCATGATAAATGTTACAACAGTAACTTCCTAGGGCCTTTCGGTGGAAGTGTTATGGAGTGCCAACTGTTTGGACTTTGGTCAACAGGGAGCCTGAGCCTCTGCATGAATAATGTATGTTGTCTGCTCTCAGGCATACAGCCTTGTCTGTGTTGCCACTGGACATGCAGCGCCACAGTTGCAGACGGGGTTTTGGAGATCATAGAGAACAGCAGTGGAAAAGCTTCATACAGAAGGAGACAGAGTAATACAGCAAAAAACACAGAGATCAGAGATGTACCACATATGTGACTGGGGGGGGGGGGCATTTAAATGATCAGTCGTCTCAAATGACAAAATATATTTCTCATGTACCAATGCAAGGGCTGCAATGAATGATTATTTTCATGTTTTAAAAATAAAATCAATTACTTTTTCAATTCATGCAACATAAAGTAGACCCTTACAATTACCCAGAGCTCCTTGGGATGTTTTTAACTCTCTCAAAACTTAAAACTAGCAAATGAATGATTGAGCTTTTGCTTGATAAATAACTTCAATCAAATCATGTTGATTTGTTGATTTATGTTGATTAAGGTTGCAAGTGGTTGGTCACGATCAATCACACTGTCCTTGGTTTCTCCAGGTGGGGAAAGAGCTGCAGCAATTACTTTTTTGATCATCATAGAAATAATTTTCATGCTAAAATTGCTAAAATGCCATAATCTTGCAGTTAAAATTTAATGTTTCATAACAACACAAGTGTTATTTTGAATTGCGCACAAATAATGGCCTGTTGCAGTCATACTTGGGTAAACAAGACTGTCTATTGGTCTGGGCAACAAATGAACGAAACAATGTGCATTGACAAACTAGACAGATGGGGGAAAAGGAAGGACTAGAGATACAGACAAGTGACCAAAAAATGTCACAAATAATGGGAAGAGGTCAAACGTGAGTGAGATGTGGGCACCCGACAGAGTGGAAGGCAAGATCAGCAAAGGAGAGATGTAGAAGCTGGGGGAGATAGGTAGAGAGAAGTGCGAAAATACCAGTGGGAGCGGTGGGCAGATTGGCCATCTGGACCTCTGAGCTGACAGCTTGACATGTTCCAAGTGCAGCGAATGTGCAGCAAATTCACTAAGCAGGACCCCCTCTTGAGATATGGGACGCATTTCACAAGAAGTGTAATTAGAGGGCTGGTGGGGCCCGCGGTGGGCACCGCGTGAACAGAGCAGTCGAACAGAGGTCATCGTTGTGCGCCCGAAAATAATGAGGCTAATGCTGATGTGACAGCCTCGTCACTGCAGATCTGTGGGGAGCAGGACACGATTCCGACCGGCAGTAATGGAGACACGAGCTTATTAAGGTACAGAGGCAAACACAACCAGGAAATGCTTTGTAAACACACATTTCGCTCCAACACAAAAAATGATTAATGAATATTTTAATTTGACCAATTCATATTGCTCACCAATAGTCATTATTCTTATTATAAAACATACTGTTGAAATTGAACAAATAATACAGCTGCTTACTAAATATCAACAAATTGAAAGGGGGAAAGCAGAAATTTACAATAGAAAATTACCATTTTCTGGCATAGAAAGATTATGTTTGCAGGTTGAAACAAGAAATTCACAACTAAATGCGTTTCAAATATAATTAAAAACTTAGGATTGATGAAACACAAGCGCACGCAGAATCCCACACAGCAACATCTGCTGTCCCCTTCCAGGGGAGAGACTTAGCAGATTATTTTAAGGAAAGTGAAGCATGTGTTAAACAGAACTCACAAATATGTAAAGCAGTGCTCAAAATGACCTTTCAGACAAGTGCTTCCTCACCAAGACTGTCATTGCAAGATTTGTTCACAAAGACATACACATTACACACATGGAAAAAAGCCAACCTGCTAGCAGAGCACTGCTGGATGTGAGAGGAGTTGAGGCTTCGTTTGATTTTTCATGGACTTCTGTTAAAGGTACTATATGTGACATTCAGAAAATGTGTTAGTGACATTAAGTGAACTCCAGTTAGAGAGCACGTGACACACAAGATTGCATCCATAGATAAGCTAGCTATAGTTACACTATTATTATCAATGAGAAAAGTATATTTTAGAAACTTTTTGATTTGTGTCCAAAGGTCTGGACTCTGCAAGGCTCTAGATTGGCTAACACTACTGTACAGAATGGACTATAAACCTGGCTATAAACAGATGATAAACTGGCGTTGAATTAGCATTACCTGACAGGAGATAACGTACATAAAAACATGTTATGTTGATATTATTCATCTTCAACTGCTTATCCGTTTCCGGGTGTGGGGGGTGCTGGAGTCAATCCCAGCTCACACTGGGTGAGGGCGGGGTACACCCTGGACAGGTCGCAAGTCCATCGTAGTTGTTGATGCAGTTTCTTAGCTAATGTTCTAATTAATATGGTAGACATGTGGTGAGAACTAGGGGCCATAATCAGCACATCCATAGTCCTGTACATAGAGCTCTGTCCCCAGGATGTCAAAGTCCACTGAGAGTATCACATGAAAATCTCAGGGATTACTTTGTAATCAGTTCTCTAATTGGGGGGAAAAAAAAGATTATTGGTCACATTTTTACATATAGCACCTTTAAGAGAGCAAGTCCTGGATCTTTTACAGCCCATGTTTGGGAGAGCCAAATGCCAAAAAATGATCCATTTGGCTCTTTTGTATTTGGTGTTGAAAATGGCAGGAACACATATTCATAAAGTACAACATTAACAACATTACAATTGCAGAAAAGTACATTTTAGCCTTGAAAGGAACTTTTTCTTTTTTCCATCGTGTGCGTCTGATTGCCCTTTCTGTCCTCCAAATCAAACCAGACCGCCGAAGTTTGATTACAATTACAAACAATTTAGAATGAAAAAAAAACAAAAAAAACAACAACTTTGAAAAGGAAAGAACGAACAAACAAGCAAAACAAAAAATAAAAACCTCACCAAAAGTCATCCACTGGGGAATAGTTTGTGTTCCGCTGGCAACTTTTCACACCTTTCAAACAATCTTCCAGTTGCTGACTTTGTTGTTCACCTGGGACAGAGGAAATCACTGACTCATTTCATAATTTTTCTGCTCCGATGAGGCACATTTACATCCTCCTTTGATTAGTCTTTCATAAAAAAGAAAAAGAAAAAAAATTTGAAAGATGATAACATGATGCTTCGTATGGAATCGAAATATGCAAACCCACTTTAAATTATTCACAGCTGTGTTAGCAGAGCGGTCAGTGCATTTTCATTAATAATTCATTGCTCAGTTTACACTTTTTTTTTAAAGCCTTGTGAATTTATACAGTCGTTGGTCTGTGTTTTAAGAACAATGCCGTGTTGTCCTCTAGAAGACAATAAGTTATTGCGGTCTATACAGTAAGCTCCCAAGTTGGTTCCAACTATCCATCAGTGCCCATGAGTCTTCTTCCAATGCCCTGCTGTTCACCGTATGACTGCATTTCCACAACGATCGATGTCAGAGTTTGTGTTGTGAAAGCATGGAGAGATGCAAGAAAGCTGATGACCAGTGACCACAGGCCAAAAAAACATGTTATAAAATCTTAAGAAAAAGAAACAGACAGTATTATCTCCTCTTTGCCTTGGTCCTTGGCTGTCCTTGTTAGTGTGGAGGACTTTTCGAATGTATTCTTGAATGCGACTAATGGAAATAGGATCCTGATGGGTTCCCTTCACATGTCCCCTCTGCGGTATCCCTGTACCACTGTGGTTTGCTGCACCATCAAAACCAGTTATATTCCTTTATTTTTTTATTTAATTTTTTTTTTTTTTTTTCGGAGGGCGGTGGGGGTCAGGTTAACGGATGGTAGGCACATCTCCCAGCCAGGCACCAGGTAGGGGGCGTGGACATGTATACTCACTCTGCAAAGGGAAAGAGAAAATAAACAACAGCAAAAAAAAAAAAAAAAGTCAGTAAGGTTAAAACCATTTAACAGCTGCTCTGTGGCAGTTTCAGAGCTGGTGGTTACAATGTAAAGTTAATTACAGTGCCCTATGATTTGATAACAGTACAATGGGGCTGTGACAGTGCCAGTAAAGCAAATTAGGGTAAGCAATTAAGCAGATGATGAAATTTAATGTGCTTGTAGATAGCTCAGAAGGCTGAGGTAGACTGACTTCCCCAGTATCTCCACACATATTAAATGAACACGCAGAACTCTTATAAGTGTTCATTATAGAAATGTTAATTAAATCTGAAGTAATTAAATAAAAAATGTTGAATTGAACCTGCTGAACTCCACAATTTGTTCAGTTTATGTTGTGATGTGTGACAGTTAAAATCCCAATGACACCAAGAAAAAGAAAAAAAAAACAAAACAAGAATATATTTTCTGTACATAAAAAAAAAATAAGCATATTAACAGTTTCTGAATACCATAAAAGAATGGAAACGCATAATCACGGGAGCAACCTGTAGCCATATCTGAATAAGCAATAAATAAAACCATTAAATACATCTTTCTTAAAAGCATGACAGAATCCTTCATCATTTTCCTACATCTTGAATTTATCCCAGATGTAATAGCAAATTATCTCTATGGACGTAATAAAATCCATTTATTGGGGATAAACAGGCTTTGTCCTGCCGCATAGCATATTTCCATCGCTAGAAGAGTGAATTAGAAATTATGACAAGTGAATAATTGGAGACCTTTAAATGTCAGTGCGTTCCCACAGGTCAACTGCAGCTTGTTAAGATGTTTGTTGCAAATTAGTGAGAGTTTTTGACATTCTCCTCCTCATTTAACCCAAGCAAAAGCGCTGAATTGATCTGCACACTGAATTCGGCGGAGGCAGAGTCATGCTTCATATCCAAGTTTGCCTCAAAGCATTCGTGCTTTCAAACTGTCAACATCATGACTTAACCATTAAAAGAAGCTATTTACGACCTGGTTGCAGGTAAATCCACCTTTTACACTTAATAACACAAATGAGGAAAGTTTTCCCTGGCAAGGCAATTTCCAAGGCTTTCAGAATCAGGCTAAAAATTATTCTATCTTCAACTTTTTTGCAGCTGAAGCTGAGATTGATGTCAGTGTGAAGCAGATCTCTGTAACACGGGGGCTCAGACAAGTATGCCCTGAGTAGAACTTTGATTTAAATGTTATCAACAGCCTGACAAGTCTTCACTCAATGCTTTATCTACCTCTCAGGTGGATGTGAGTGGAAGTGAAGACTGCTGCACAAATTGTCATACCTTAGACAATTTCAGCAGAGCATGAGAAAAAAAAAAAAGAAATAAAAGAAGAAAAAAAAAGAACAGAAACGCGTCGCTAAAGACGCTCAGGCTGTGCTCTGAACATGCACATTAATGTCAGCCTTGATGCTCGCAACACAAAGACACGCAAAGAACAGGAGCATCACAGCCCGATGTGCAGGCAGACACACGTGCTGAAACAGAAACACATCGTCAGGTAGGTAAAACAAATGCTTGCATAAATGGGTTGATCATCTACCCACTTAATTTTTGTGATTACACAGTGCATATTACGGACACGTCTTGCCCCACTGCAACCAGTAATGGAGTGTGCGCTGGCACTGACAGTGTTATTTATCTGGTAATGAAATAAGAGAGAAGAAATCCAGGATCACATAAAAAAAAAAATGTGGCAGCTTGTACTAATGGCTTTATATATTGTTTCGATTTGGCAGAACAGTGATCATTTATTTGTCGCTTCACTGCAGGACAGTTCTTGGTTTAAAACCCGCAGGCCTTTCAAGGTGTCATGGATTCCCCACAGCTACGTGCAAGCAGGTTCATGGACGATGGATTGGCCACTGAAAAATGCCCGTAGAACTGTATGTGTTATACACACACACATTTATATATATATCAACCCTGTACGACGCACGCACTTACACTTTGTGGTCGTAGAGCTTCATCATGCTCTTTTCAATGTGAATACAGAAGGACCCAGACTTCATGCCA
Organism: Remorina albescens; assembly: GCA_034769265.1. Classification (NCBI taxonomy): domain Eukaryota; kingdom Metazoa; phylum Chordata; class Actinopteri; order Carangiformes; family Echeneidae; genus Remorina; species Remorina albescens. The sequence continues at coordinate 11,243,195 of CM068477.1, forward strand.
CGAGCAAAATTTAAACCAATCATTGTCTTGTTTCCTGTTCTTGCCATGATATGTTATGTTTTTATTTTAGCGCAGCTCAAATGTTTGCCTCAGAGATATGTGAGCAGTTGCTTGTAGAAACTAATTATGCTTCTTCAACGTGATTTTCCTCAAGTGCTTGACTAAATGAGGAGCATTGTACTTCACTCTGCTACTCACACCTCTTAAAAACAAATGCACTGCAATAGTCATTAGTTGTTTAATGACTTTCAGCCATAAATTGGCTGAAAATAACAAAAAAATCACGTTTTTGTCCACCAGTCCTGATTCGTTTCGCCTCTGCCAAGAAAGATCAACTGTTTGCTACTTTGATGATTAACCTGATTATGCAGTGAGGAGGAGGAATTTTCCGCTGCTTTTTCTCCAATATTGTGTTCTGACACCAGAGTAGTGGCCTTTCCCGACAAGAGCAATATTGCAGCTTGTTTTTGAGACATTGCCACAATGCTGTGGCAATGTCTGAAAATCCTGCTGCCTTGAGAAAAAGTAGCTCCTCTGTAATAGAAAGGCCAAGAAAACTTCTTCAAGTTATGATGAAGTGACAATGACCCATCATGAACTTGGCAAACATTCTGGTCAGGGGCCTTTTATTGGTGGGAGCATGTGGCAGCTGTGTGCTGGAAGTGTAGCAACTGGTTATTAATTCTCTCCAGCATCGCAGAGAAGCTCTGTCATCGCCTCAGAACACAGGACATAGCAGGCATATGAAATGCCTGGACTAAAGTGATATCCAGTGACAAGCCAATAACTGTCAAGATGCATCTGGGAAATCTGAGGCAGATTTTTCTCATTTTGGAGTAAAAAAATAAAGATTTGTTTGCCTTTAGCCCACTTTTGCTCACTGTCCCTCCTGGGTCTGGTCACCCTATAATAATCTACCCTCAGGAGTGATGTGTTTGCACAAACACTGCAGCAAAAAAAAGGGCATTTCAATGCTGTCCTTCCCAATATATGAGCTTTCATTCACTACATTTGCAGTGGCTCTGGGCAACTACCCCATGATTCCTGGGGATGGCTTGGCTGATATAGCCCTGACCCTAGAGTCCCCTGACTCAGTGTCACAAGGGCAGACGCTCAAGGGCTGAAATCATGATAGCACTTGGCCTGTCACACTGAAATCGTCCCCTGAAGTAGTGTGTGTCACTTGGGAAACATTGCAAGTTCATGATACTGTATCGAGGCTACAAGGTTTTTAATCTGCACACATGGAGTGCTCTCATGCATCTGACATGTGGCTGTGGATGATTTCACTAGTCAGAACACCCACAAGACTGACCAGGTATTGGCTTAAGGTTAAAAAGTAAGCAAAAGCACAAATGAATCTGTGTGGAAGCATGCGATGCAGGAGAATGTGAAGCTTTTGTTATACAGATCTGCCGCTGTGCTTCTTTGTTCACTTTGGTAAAAAAAAATAAAAATAAAAATAAATAAATAAAAAGGCTAAAAAATGCTTCAGTGTTCTTGCATCCACTGTCATTGTTCTGAACATACACCGAAAATAGGTCCTGCTGTTACTTTGAGAACTAGGATTACCATATGTCACTACTGATTCAGCTAAAGTGGTATCAGAGAATGCAGCAGGCAAATAGTGTGAGCAAAAATTTGAACAAAATTTCCAGAGGTTTAAGCAAAAAACGATTGAACAAGTGAGGATGAATGAATGAATGGATGGATTTCAATTCAATATTGATATGCAAAGGTCAATAGGAGTTAGAATCAGTTGGTGCCATTAAATGGAAGAAGAGAGGAGAATGATGAGCGTGCGGTTGAATGCTGCTAATGCTAATAGGAAGATGTTTCTGTTCCTCATATTATAGTTAGATTCGATATATTGAAGTTTTCCACTGAGGTTGAACATAAAACTTCCTTTTTTCACTATTTGTCAGCATTTTGGGTTTTTAAATGTAAAAAAAAAAAGGGGGAGGGGGATTGGAAGAAACTTGGTAAGGCTAGTTTAATCTGATTCATGATATGGCAGCTTTATTTGTACAGTTCTGAATTACAAAATAGTTGAGATCTAATAAGTAGTCATAGTGGGCACACTGAACTATAAGTGAACTTTAAGCAGACAAGAGATACACACACAACAACACAACACTAACAATGATAATTGAAAGGCGAACAGTTGTAGATGCTGTCCCTGCTACTTCTACGCCCAAGTTCTGGTGTTTGCGAGAACACAGGTTAGATGTCATGTCCAGTCCCTTTCTTCATCCACACACTGCACCGACATGTGTTTTTAATTAAGATACTAATTAGCAGGATGCAAACATAATGTAATTAGTTTGCACTCAGTCAGGACAGCTGAAAGTTACGCAGCCATATGCCACCCACTCTCAAAGGGATCACACCACTCAGGGCTCCAATTACCCTCTTCTATCTCCCCACCCTTTTTCGTGTGAAGTTGCATGTTTCCTTATTTCCCTTAAGAGCAGGAAAAGAGGGCCAGAAAATGGGAACTCAATGTGTCAAGTTGACTCTCTCTGAAAAGTAAAAGTTAATGAGACGAGTGAAATGCTTTCTGCACTGCAACTTTGCTCTGGAAATGATTAGCATAACAAGGTCTCTGCAGTTAGCTGGTGTTCATGTATGTCCACACTGTGGGGCATGCGTGGCATGGATATGCATGCCTGTGTTGGATCAATACACTGGGTCAAATGAGATCATGAAAGACGTGAATAAGCTCTAATCTCCACGTATGACACAGACAAAGGACGGACTAAAGCGCCGGGCTTATTCCTGGTTAAAGATAAACAAACTCATAAAAGGAAGCTCTTCCTGGGATGCTGATGATTGTATAAGCTCTCGATCTCTGCAACATGGATACTGCCTCTTAAGCTCTACCTCTGTCTCTCAGATAGAAATACGTGATTATTTATGAGCAGGGGATATTTTTTAGTTGATAAAAAAAAAAAAATAATAAATGAGTTACAGACAACATGCAGTTGAAGTGGTTCTTGACTAGGGAATGTTTCTTCAAAACATACTTGAAAATAATAGACGCACAACTTACATTAATTCGAGGGTTCTAATTTTTTGTTTTTTTTCAGCAAGGTCACAGCAATAACGCTTGGTTATTAATGCTAAATATTATTGATGCAATGCATGTATGATGGGGGGAATATTCGATCATTTTACAAAATGTATTTATCTTTTTAATGCAATTTGTCGTCCGAGCGCAAATGCCTACAAACACACTACCACATCAAATATAGAAATAAAGCACATAGATGTATATCCATCAAAGTGCACATTATTAATATTACACAATTATTATTTTACCCCATCTCTTTTTAAGAACATATGTATATATATGTAGACTGATTAATATTAATGCTTTGAGCATGAATATATTGAGTGCTATATTTTGCCTCCAGCCATGCTTTATGACTTTGCACTGACTGAATTCTGTCAGATACCAATAGAGGTTGAAATGTTACTCTGCATAATTAAGGTGTGCATGTAATCAAAGGCTGAAAACTAGTCACTGTAGTTTTTTTATGCCACATACAGATGTATTTGCATGTTTCAGTGATGATCTCTTTGTCGAACATAAACTGTAAGGGTTTCCAGACGTCACTGAGCTGTAGCAAATGCTACTTAATTTTAAAATTTAGCTTTACTTCAGTTAACTTCTAATTTTAAATTGCCAGCTTGAGGACGTGAGTTTACTGTGTAGGTACATGTTTAATAAAACCAATGTTGCATTCCTCGCTTGCATTATGCTTTTCTCTAACCACACAACCGTGTTTCATTAGAAGTGAGGATATACTGACCCACATCAAAGTGGGCCAGTGAGAGCAGGTGGCTCTAAAAGAACATCATCAGAAGTTAAACCGAGTGCAGTTTTGTGCGTGTATGCATTAAGCATGAGATGCTTGCTATGGTCTAAACGTAGAGCTCAAACATCTCCCCTAGGATATCCGATCCACTGAACTGTGGTTAGGAGCATGGAGAGCATGTCCCTAATGAAATGTCTTGGTGTGTGTGCATATTTATGTAACTGCATGAACATGCATGCTCATCTGTGATGATTTATGATGATTTTGATTTATGCAGGTGATGGATGGTCACATTAGGAACAGCAGCCCCCCCCCCCTCAAACCTACCACCGCCACACTACCCCGTCTCTCTCTGTGCATATATCATATCCATGTCTAATAAATTTTGTTTCTTGTCCGGAAAAATTTATAAATGAAGCAAGTAGGATTTTTCTTTTACTGTTGTTAGGATACATGTTTGATGTAAGAGACAGTGGGATGGAGGACAAAGCCGTGGATTTATCTATGTCTCATGCTGTAACACTTACTAACACTAACTACTGAACATGCAATCATTAAAAATGCTAATGTTTTCAGTTGTTTGCTGGGCTTGGAGGTCATATCTTTGATAATCAAAACAAAAGCTCCCGTGCCTTGGAATTTCTTCTGCTGGGTTGCTAGGCAACCCGCAGCCTAGCTAAACATCAGTGAGTCGATTTTACTTTGACAAGTTTATGACTGAGCCCAGATTGTGCTTTCTGAACCAGCTGACATCACAGTTTGTGCTCTGATACAGTGAAAATACTTAACCTCGGGAATACAGAGCAGTGTCACTTCACAGACAGCAGGATATGTGGAGGGTCTTCGCAACGGAGATGTACATCACCTAACGGCACCACTGTCACTCCCTTCGCTCCCTCTTTCTTCCCCGTCTGTCCCATTAGTCTAATTCCATTGTGCTCTCTTTCTGTCTAACTCTAAAACTTTTGAACTCTTCCAATCTGTTCATTATGTTCGCCTCAGCAGTTTAAGACACATTTTCCTTCATCATTCCCCTAAAACTGTCCCTAAAATCTAGTACTTGTCACTTAGTGGCTAAAACATGGTCAGGATCAGCTCCATCACTGATTTTGACGTGGTATATTTCAACTAGACATTCAGTCTTCCTCATAGATTTCAATTCTATGAGTCAGGCTAACTTTGTACGAGACAACTCCATTGTACAGATTTAGGGCAACTGGAACTGAACCACACAATGTATATCAGAGGAAGCTGCAGGAGCCTCGTTCAGCTCTCCAAATAAAATTTGTCATTTCAGATTCATGCCTAGAATGGATATAACTACAAACTGAATAAATTTACTGGATAGAAAAATCCGAAGACCAAACTGCTTGTTGTACTCCTATTTGTTAGGTGGACTCACCACAGTCCAGAGCTCCATGAATGAGTAATGAGGTTACATCACACTTAACCTCAAGAATACAGGTAGGACTTTTTCCCTTCAAAATACAAAAAATCACTATCATGACATCAGGGTTTTTTTCATTGTATGACCTGTTCAGCAACGATACAATAAAAAAAAAAAAAAGTCCAAAGCAACAAATCTAGTGACTTTTTGGACAAACCTTAGCTACTTTCCGTGGAAGAGAGCCGCCCCGCGAGCGAGAGGCACACCTCTCTCTGTGTCCGCTCTGTTCAGTGAGTGGCAGAGTGGCGGAGCAGCAGTTTGTGACCCAGACGTAGGCTGTGTGCTGTGTGAGAGACAAAATAAGACAGACATTCTGGCCATTATAAGTCAGAATTTTAGCAGGGAAAAAGCAGCAGCTTGGAAATGGTTCGGAAGTGACCGCTGGTTATTATGTAAGCTTAATGAGCCGTGTTTCAGTGTCTGTTTCGTAATTGCTCTGATGTTTGACACCAGAAAAAGGAAAACATGGGAAAGAGAATAGCTTCATTGTGCATTTCGCTGTATTGAACTAAATATATGTACACATGTGGGCACAGCGAATAGAAGAGAAGCAAACAGGGCGAAAACCAGGTCACAATCAGCAGAATGCAAATATGACGCAATGACATCATCGATGCACTAATTAGCACATTAGTAACACTAATTAGAGTAATTCATCCTCTAATGGCATTATTGACTTTTCGAGAAGGCCAAATGCAATGGTGGATTATTCTGTTCACAACTGCATGTGGGACCTTGAGTGGAGTTGGACAATATTTATTTGAACACAGAAGCAGAGAACTCAGTCAAATGGTGGAAAGACAAACAATGGAGGCTGAAGAGGGCAGGCATCAATAGAATATGCTGGTGGTTTGGAAAACACGCTCACAGGCTTCTGACTACGTGATCTGTGCTCTCCTCTCTGGAGGGCCTAGACTCCACAGGTCGCAGAACATCAGCTGGTGTGATTTATAAATGAATGATCGTCGCCAGGCTAGCAACAGACTATACTCCAGGCATGATGCTGTGGTGTACCCGTCCACCCGGCTAATCAACTCTGTGGCCAAGTCCAATTCGAAACAGGTCAGAGAAACGCTCCTTCAGGCCATCAGGATGTGGAACTCAGGCCTCTGTAAATCCTCAATTCTGCCTTGTCAAGCTCCCTGTCCCTTGTGAATCCGCTCACTCATAAACCAAACAAAGTTTTATTGTATGATTTTTATTTTGTTCCTCTTCATACATGTATTTCTCTTTCTGTAAATCCTATTTTCACTGTACTCCTTCAGCCTTCAAAACATGTCAGCTTGCATTTAACTCCTCATTGTGCTTGGTATGTGACGAGTACGTAAACTGTTAATTCTGAGCCTTGACGCTTAACTTTTTTGGAAATTCAATTTAGAAACAGTTTATGGAAAGGCTGCATTTCCTAATCCAGTGGATTGCATACTTCAAAAACAAGGTGCTTGATTAAAAAAGCAACAGCTCGCCAGAGCAGTTTTTTTAATACGCCCTCACATTGGAGGTTTTCAAATCACATCCAACTGGTAGGAGGCATCCAGTAGACTGAGAACACGCTGGAGAAATTATGGGCTCTATTTTAATGGTCCAAAGCATACTGTGTTAACCACAAATTACTTGTGGTGTTTTGGGCCACAAATCCAACAAACCACTCATAATTCCCTCATCAATTCCCATAAAAAGCCAGACCCTTTCAACTTGATGGGTCCTGTTTATCCAATCCGGTCTGGGACACCTGGACCACTTCACTTGACCTGCTGCCACCACGACCTAACCTGGGATAAGCAGAAGGAAACCGATGGATAGATGGGTGGATGGGTGGGTGGATGGTTTAATACAAGCAGACCTACTACAGCAAAATCTCTGATAGTTCACAACTTTTCATCTTCTCTTTGCATATATAATATCAGCCCTACTGTGCACTGCGCTAGTACAAGACTGACATTATATTCCATTCTAAATCTTCTCTCTTCTGCCACATTTCAACTGTGGCCCTGCTGGAAATGAAGCGTCACAGGGGTTTTTGCTTTGGTCATGTCTGCTTTCCACAGATCCTCTTCTCTTGGCTCAGTGCTTTCCCCTCAGCTCTTCTCTGTAACTAACACTCAATTCCTACAACTGGGTTTCGCTGTGTGTTTGAATAAAATTAAGTTTTTCTGTCCTCAAGGCCATCCTGCTTGTATACGGGAAATATAAGAAAGTATCAATATTCTCTATTTACTCCTTGCTGCAAATGTGCCACAGAACTGAAGTTGTTTTCTCATTTTCTCTGATTGACTTTCATTATTTCCATGAGAAATTAGATGGATGGGTGTTAGACAGGCTGTAATGAGTTGCTGTATGAAATAACCCAATAATAACTAATTGAGGTAAGAAAAAGTTGCCCCAAATCAGTGTTATTTCTGTGTTCAAAGACAGTTCAATTAATCAACATTTTATAAGCATGAATAACTCATTACCAAAGCCACACGAGGGAACTAAGAGTCTGGTGTTTGATTTCATATAAAATTATGCAAAACTGTGCTGCAGCATGTCAGTCTTTCAAGAATACTTGTACCAAGCGATGTTATAAATGTCACCGTATCTTTACTTTTTATACTGACTGGGTAAACATCTTATAAATAAATCAGGAGCTGTATCCGGTGACTAGGTGCAAATCAGTTAAAGCCTGACTTGTAGCAACACAATGCATTCTAATATGATTAAGTATGATAGAATTGTTGTAAACACTTTTATCATTCCATTATTTATAATTGACACTATTTTGGCCACTGGCTGCAGGAGGAGATTGTTGGCGTCAGTAAGAAAGACAGCTGTAAATTAAAATGGACTCCTTCATATTGTTATAAGTATGATTAAAACCTTTTTAGATGATTCATTACGTTGTGCTTGGACAGATATCGATACCATCTTATTTAATTAAAAGCAAAATGGAAACCAGTCAGCTCGCATTAAGCCCGCATCGTTGAATCTTAATGTTTTGCTGCTGTATTTTATATGTTGTTCTTTTGGTGTCCTTGGTAAGTGATTCTGACCATGCAGAGCTGTTGAGAACATTGTATAGTGAAAGCTTTTTGATGGCATCGTTACAGCTGGCTGAAGGTAAAGTGGATACTTCAAAGAAATCATAGACATTTAGGAGCCACTTTTAAAATGAAATGCTATAAATATCGCTGATCTCAACTCCTTGTCTGGGATTTGGGTGCTCAGTTAATTATAATTCAACCTGATAATGGTGAACTGAAAAAGCGAGTGTGTGTGTCAAATAACATTGTAAAGTGCGCAGCTAGACCAGCCTTTCTCAAAGCGTGGTCCGGGGTCGCTGCTGAAGTAAATTCATTAAGATATCACATAAATTCATCCGGATGTTAAATTTAGTCTTCGTCAAACTGACTGACCACAGAGCCTGGTAGTGAGCGGTCAATATGTGCTGTTTTCAAGTGTTGTTAGACTTTATTGTAACAAACTTCTTCTCAGAAATTGAAACCCCCTGTCCCAAGGTGTACCAAGGTGTACCTTGCTCTAATGTCAGCTGGGACTGGATCCTGCCCCCCCCTAACCTTTTTACACATCACTATTAAATATTTAAAAGTTTTGTGAATAATGTTTAATTTTGCATTCCAATGCAACAGGACTGGTTTCCTATTCACAGTATATTCACAAAAATTAGGAAGCAAGTAGAAAAACAACAGAAACAGCAGGAAAAGGCTGGGTTTTTGTTTATTATTATTATTAAAGTTGTTTTCGCTTCTTTCTGCTGTCAAGAAAATGAAAAGTAAGCAGCTAGATTTAGAAAAATGTCTAACAAGTAATTTTAAGTTGATAACAAAACTATTCCTCAATGTGAAGAAAAATAAAACCATTTGTTCTGTAACTGAATCATATTCAGTAATAAAGTTCGTTTGCTTTATTTTATAAATGTTTACTTCCTTGGCTCCATTCTCTCAAAAGGGAATATCTAATTCATTCCTTACCTCAAACTGCTGTTTAAGATGCAATGCTGGATTTTTCCTTTTTGATATACATAAAAAGATACTATTGTGGTATAACCCCTCTGAGTCTCTATCTTATCACTTTTGAGGTAGCATGACAAGTCCTGACATTTTTCTATATTTTACCAATGTAAAAAACATTCATCTCGAAGTGCAACATGTTTTTATACTCAGGTCAAACTAAGCACCAGGCCAACATCTAAGAGCACCGAGTAAGTCAGTGATGTATTAAGGTACAAGATATAAGACGCAAACCTATTTTCACAGGCGCTGAGATATTTGGAAGAAAAAAAAAAGCACTTAAAATTGGTGGCTGAGAGATACCTGCCCATGACCTCATAAATGTAGTAGTTGATGGCACAGAGGCGATTAAAAGGTTTGATTTCAAGCAGTCTAAATACTAGAGAGTAAAACCTGGGGTGACACTATTTTCTTCAAAGCCAGCAGCCTACACAATGAATATTAACAAAGCACAAGTCAACATCCGGTTAAGAGTGTCCTTCCATACTGTGAGAAGAAATGGCCCATCAGCCGGGGAAGACGTTGTGAAAGTCTCTGCTCTTTCTGCTTGAATAAGAAATTCAATCACGTTACATGAGGAAAATGATAGAAACTTCTAGCAAGAATTTCCTTTAGGATACTTTAAGTTCAACTTTATTTCTAATCCCCTGAGTTTCAGTCCTCTCAGGATGTAGATGCTTTGCACTCTGGGTGGTATTTTTCCAGCAGCAAGCACAGGTCATCCTGCAGCCACTGACAAAATCAGCCTAAGGAAGTGGTACACGACCACCGATATGATGCAATATGATGCACTGTGTCCTTGTGGCAGTAAGTCAATTCCCTTACTCGCCACAAACTTCATCCGCAGGATAGAAACGTAGCTCAAAATGTAATTGATCTTCCTCGCTGTTCTCAACGCTTTCTTACGAGGAAGAGTTGCAGTAACCGTCGCTTGCATCTAAGTCCGTGTGGCAGCAGCAGGAGCAGAGAACATCCTCGGTCAGTGTTAAACAACAGCCCGAGTGTGCGCGCCTCTTTCTGTGAGTAAAACTAGGCATTTTTACCTGTTTTTTTGTCTCCTAATGACACAGGGATGACTGTAGTTTCAATATGAGTAGCTCTATTTGCAAGGGGCTGGGTCGTCAGGAGTGGTTTTCTGACTCTGAGAGGCTGAAAAATTTTCTTTTTATTCCCTTCACATAGTCCTAAAAGACAAATTCACTCTCTAACACAGCACATTTTAAGGATTATTTTTCATATCCCTGGGTCATACAAAGAATATGAAATTTTTTGGCAGTCTGGCAAAATTACCTCATTAGGTTAGTACCACAAATACCAACCAATACCAATACCAACTCAATATTATTTCACATTTCTTGTGCTTCTCTCTGACACAAAATGCCCTGTTCTCGTTCAAACACCAATCATTCAGCCTTTCTTCCGATTGACTCTTTTCTGAGTCACGTGCACAGATAATAACCTGCACAGTTTCTAACTGGGCTCTGTTAATTTCTTTGTGGCTTCGGCACTTCATCACATTTACAGTATTCACGTAGCAGTGAAACCTGTTGTATAATCAAACCAGATGTGGAAATCTTTCAACAATGTGGGACCTTTAAAGGACGACCTGCTCTACATCCTGACCAGCATCAGGACATGTCATGGTTCTCTGAGAAAGCTGAATCTTCAGCAACTCAACTTATTTCTTGGGTAAAAGTTAGCCACAGTCACAGTGCAACAGTTATTCCTCAACTGTGATCTGGGTTTTAATGTCAAATGTGCGCACTCCATTTCAGTTTCAATTTTGGCCTCAGCACTAATGGGGCCTCATTCAGATATATTTTTGGAAATTTTTGAGAGAAGGGAAAAGAGTTATTCACACACACTTCTCTGCCCCTGAATCAGAAACAGCTTTTGACCTTTTGATCAAAAGAACTGCTTGTCACAAGATTTCTGTTGCTTTGATAAAGCTTAGGGTCGGATCGAGGCAATTATTACATGAAGCTTTTTTGTGATTCATGACATATAATTTTAATCTAGGCCCTGGGTAAATAAAGATATGTCAGTTTTAATATTTTGTGTAGATCTGAGGGCCAAAATGTTCATTGTTCATGACTCCTCATTGCTTTCTTCACATCCTAAAATTCACATTATACCATGGAGGATGTCTCTAACAATAACATACTTTAGGAATTCAAATATAGCTAGACTTTGGCTAAATTCTTCTATTAATCCAACAAAAACCCACACAGTTTGGTCTTTAGGCTACTTGGCTTCTATTTTCCAGTTTTGTAGCCAAAACGATAAGCATGTTTAATTAGTTATGTTTTTTTTCCAGTTTTGTTTAGCTTAATTTCATGACAGTGCCTTGACATGCCAAAGCGATGTCCCTAATGAAAATGTGTTTTTTTTTCATGTTTGATGTCTTTGTACAGAAACTATGAGGCATGTTTATTGTCTCTCTGCTTTGTATTAAAAGTTCTTCATTCTAAATATGTTCCAAATCATGTCTGACTTTTTGACATAATAGGACCCAATCCCGTAGAAGTGACAGATGGCAGTAGGTGACATCTTTGACCCCCTCATGTCCCTCTGGAGTGGCTGTTGACACTTGCCAGAGGGTCCAGTAGTGCAATTAACACCCCTAGTGCCACTACTAGTGACATTGTCATTCTAAATAGCAGGCATAATTTGACATTTAACAGAAAATTAAATGCTAATGATATCAGGATCCTGCACATGATACCTTGAACTTTTCAAATGGCTGTAGTATAAAACTCTACCATATTACTAGTAGGCAAAACCACTGATAGTAAAAAAAACTGTACAATCAGCTTCAAACAATGACGTACATAAATTATGAGAAACTCTGGCAACACTTGGTTTTCAGTGATAGTATTTCTGCCCATGTTCCAGCACATTGTCTTTCTTTCAGTAGATTCCCAATTAGCAATCTAAAACTGGCCCCTGAAAGCTAATCTACATGTGTTTACTTTTTAAGTGGAGAGCTCCTGTGTGGTGTGTAATGGCTAACCTCTTAAAGGATTTCTTACATCATTAGTTTTAACAAGAAACGATTAAAAGCGAATTAGAAAGGAGTCATTATATCACTTACTTGATCATATGTTTAATCCAGAGTTCATGCAGAGTCGAATGCATTGCCAGAATTTCTCTGCGTTTCTAGATGTATTTTATGTGTTATGTTTTAACTGCATAAAATTCTATAAAATAAATGTAATTTTTGCACCAAGATTTTAAATTTCAATTACCGCAGCATGACTTTGCCTGGTAATGCGATGTACAATATTACAATATACACTTTTTTCCTGGATCACAGAACTACAGTAAGTCTCTGGGACAGTAATGAACAACATGGGGGCCCCACAAGGGACTGTTCAGGCTCCATTCCTGTTCTGTGTATACATCAGACTTCAATTACAACTATGAAACTTGGATGACACTGCTATTGTGGCGTGTATCAGGGATGGAAAGGAGTCTGAGTACAGGGGTCTAATACAAGCCTTCAGTGACTGCAGTCACAAAAACTGCATCTTAATGTACTGCTCAAAGGCAAAGTAAATTTGATTGGATATCCAAAAGTCCAAGCTCCCTCTTCGGCCAGTAAACATTTGCGGAGTGAACATTAAGATGGTGCCAACCTACAGGTACTGTATCTGGGAGTAGACAACACGTTGGACTGATCCCTTAACACAGATGCAGTCTACAGAAAGGGGCAGAGCCGCCTCTTTTTCTCAAAGAGGCTTAGATTGTTGTTGTTTTACTGGTTTGTGGGGGCAAGTATACTGTTCCATGCTGCAGTCTGCTGGGTAGGCAGCAGAAAAAAAAATGGATACAAGGTGGCTGGACAAACTGGTAGAAAGAACTGGCTCTGTGATTGGAACCACATTAGACTCGCTGGGGGGCTGTGGTGGAGCGATGCTCACAGAGGAAGACAGAAACCCTTTCAAAATATTCAGACAATCCTTTCCATAACATCGAAGTGGATCAGAGAAATCACACAAGTGGACAGCTAATCCATTTATGATGCAGTACAGAAAGATACAGAGAATCATTCATTCCCACTGCCATCAGACTTTACAACTCCTTAACCATCAGAGGATAAGATTTCAAACAGCAGAGAGTTTCCATCTGGGGATTAATGAAGTATTTCTCATTCTCAAAGGCAAAAACATTATGACCAAGTACTGTGGTTGCTTTTGGGAAAATTTGTGGAAATTTAAATAGCAAATGTATTTTCCTCCATTTGATTGTCCTAGTGTGAAATGTTCTGTAAGTAGGAGTATTGCTGGAACATTTTTGGTATCTAGAGGCAGCATTAGATTGGATATAAAAGTAGATGAAAATTCCAGCGCTAATAAGTGAAGCCAACAAGGAAGAGCTTTAAAGCTGCATTCTACCTAATGACCATTAGGGGGCAACTCCACAGATTGCAAAAGAAGGCAAATTCCACAAGGTCTATGTGAAAATGTATGGAAGCCCTAAACTGCCATACAGTCACATTTTATTTCTTCCATTTTCGCGGGATAATAGAATCATTTTCTCAATATAACAGGATGATTTTCTGGAGATTTCCAGAGATGAAACTTTGTTTTCCCGAGATAATCACATAAATAACTGGACACGTCAGGATATCAACAGTTTATATAGGAAATATATGTAAAGCAAAATACTCAGCGGTGAAGCAATGTCAGAGGAGCAGGAATATATTAGTCAGCACATATATATCAGTACAATTAAGGCCTGACACAGCTAAATGTGTTCTTCAGTGAATTAATTAGCAGATTGCAAATCAGCTACTGCGCAACTCTCTAATCATGCCATTATTTTAGGAAAACTAAATTAAATTTTCTAATGCAGGATGTGCATTAGTGGGCGTGGCTATGGGTTTAACCAGCAAACGTACAGAACAGGTCAGGTCTGCTTTGAAAAAGCCAACATGCTGACAGCCAGTTTACAAACTTGACGCTTCAAATCAGCAATTCACAAACAGATGGGTGATGTCACAGTGGGGTGACATCCAGAGGCAGCCAAAAGCCACCAGCAAAAACTTGAGCAACTGGGAAAAAGATAGTAACATGCACCTCGGTGTTCATTTGTGTGGGTGTGCCCTGCTGATGCTGATGCTGGAACAGAGCCAAACACATCCTGGACAGACAAATATGTGCTTACTTGTAAACATTCAGCCATAATTCCATTTTCCTTCGGATATGGGGGAAATGGGGGGAGGGAGTCAGTCAATGAGTGGGAGAGAGAGTGCTCCAAGCCATAAACAGCTGTTTCTGCACGCACCCCCGCTCTGACAGCAATCGCCTTCCTCTGCAGAGAAGCTTTCTCTCCTACCATTTAGCAACCAAACTGTTATAATGGTGATCTGCCAAGCTGCAAGCACACCTGGCATTCCAAGGAAGAGACACTCTGACTGGTTTATTACATGTAATGACCGAAGCGCTCCAATGATCAATTAGATTATGAGCACAAGACTTTTGAACCATGGGTCTGGTCTTGTGGCCATTTTACAAAAAAGTTGATTTGGAACAGTTTGAAATCTACTTGCCCAGTGTTTTTATGTGAGTAGATTGATTCCATTTGAGATTGGACTTTCGTTTCTTTAGCCTCTTAACAACAACCTACAACTAGTTGGCAGTTTTATTTCTGTTTCTGCCAGTTGTTGTTGTCTTGTTTTGTTTTGTTTTGGTTTTTTTTCTGAAAAGCTCCACATTCTCAAGAGTGCCAGCCTTTTTCTAGCCAGGGACACAACTGTCATTGAGCAACTACCAGCACCATACTGTCAGAACAAGCAAAGTCGGTAGTGCTTGACCAGTGAAATCAAGAAATAGATGTCAGGTACAATGGAAGTAAATTTAGCATATTTCACGTATTGCCTGGATGCATTCAACTTGTAATTCACTCCCCCTTTCTGCTCACAGGAAGACAGCTCGACTGATTTCTATCTCCACTTTTTTCTGGCGTGTTTGTGTCCTTTTGTCAAGGCAGAGTGGAGAGCATTATTTAATGGACATTTGCGTATGTGCTTGGTGGATATTCCTGAGGTCTTTTAACGGACGCCTCGAGGTAGTTACAGACAAATGTGCTAGTCAAGCTGCTCCGTTCTGCTCAGCATTACTATACACATTCACGGATGCATGCAGGAACTGTCAACAGCCAACAAGTTACTGTTGCAAGTTAACATATTACACTGTAATTTTTCATCTCAAATCGATTCGAGGTGTCCTACTAATAATTTTGGACAGCATGCGAGACCCCAAGGAGTTAGGCATACCTGTTGAGCAGCTTTCAATAAGGAAGGTTCTCATATTAAACGGCATATTTACAGTCAACCATGTGCCCAACATGGGTACACATTCTGCTTTTGTAGTTATCATAATAATAGTGTTTCCATGCCGCCCTGTGCAAGGTCTGCAGCAGGCTTTTCACATTTGAAACAGGATACTGAGGCAGGAAATTCTAGATAGTTGACTGAACTGGAGTGACATCGGTTAATGGTAAATATTGAAATATGTCAGATATTTTTGCTCTCTACCATACAGTTGACATATTTGTCTTTGCAAAGGATCCAACATAATATTTCTCCAGCCAGGGAAAAGAAATTCATAGCATGCCAATGAACTGAAAAGATATGCTCTGACTACTGTCATGAAATGGTGTGTTTTAGCCTGGTTTAATCAGACTTCAATGTAGTGGCTGGTAGAGGGAATGGGCGGCTCTGCTTGCCAATCTGTAAGAGCCGCCACACGCCACTTGCATGTTGCATTAGGGTACACCCTAATTCAACCAAATGTCTGTGAACTGTTCCATAGGATTAACACGCAGCTCATCAGTGTAAATGATAATCTGACTCTAATTCCCTTAAAAACAGAAAACGATCTTGTGCATGCTCAGACATTTAGCCCAAAAGCACAATTCAAATTTTTTTGAAACGGGTCACATAGAAGAGCAAGGGTAGGCACCATTAATGAGTTCTACATGAAGGAGTGGTCTCTGTGGGCTGATTCCAGCAAATGAAAATTATGCCTATAGGGCACCAAAAAGAAAAAAGAAAAAAAATTTGATCTCCAAAAATGCCTCTGCTCCCCTCTGAAAACTAGACTTTAATAATTCAAACATTTGCATAGAAAGCCTTGTAAAATTAAAATGGATGTGATGAGAGAAAAAATATACTGCAAATACACTATTTTCAGCAAAAGAAGCAACTTACTGTAAAAGATCAGTGTAAAGTGTAAATATTGTGGAACAGTTGCATTTTTACATGGGTCTAATAAAATAAAAAATATAAAGGGATACCTGTCCTTCAAGCAGAGTCAAAACATACTTATACATTTTTGATACATTTTTAGAATATTTTTATATAGTTGGCATGACTTTTCACAATAGGCCTCAAGCACCAAACAAAAGCTGCTGCCAAATGAGAGTGTAAACTACTACCAAGGTCTGCTGTTGTAGAAATTACATGCAATCAGACTTTTTTTTTTTTTCCAGAAAAGAAGGAGCATTATATGGCTTTTATATTTTCTTGCTTATTCTTTTAAGACTCTTAAAGTGCTGTATGTCTTGCAGAGATGGCTTTGTCCAAGCCTGTCATAAAAAGGATATTACTCCTCCTACAGTCACACTTGCTCTGTGATTTCATGCCACATCTTGTCCGATTTCACATTATTCACTGCTTTCATAATGGTGTAAATAAAATCTAAAACAGTTCTGCCTCTGTTAAAATGCATTTTTATTATTTCAGCTGAAGGCGGTATGCACCCAAATCAGAATTACATCTTGACTCTGCTTTTGGTGTGTAGGTTACCTAAATGGATGTAATGTGCATCTCCACTGTGAGGACAGTGAGAAAATACTACACAAGTAGTGGTGTAAAATGTAATGATTCTCACTGTCTGGTCTAAAGCCACTTCATGTTTTGAATCTTAATTGAACTCATGGTCTATGTAAATGTAAAGATTATGATTTAAATTAGCAGTTTTAAAGCGATGTTGGACTTCAGTATAACCGACTGTCCTACTCTACTCAACTAGTTTTGACAGGCGATGGTTTATGTTTTGTGATATATATCCATCTTGATACTGGTGCAGGCACAGCATAGCAGTTGGAGTGAAGGCAAGCTCAGTGGTCATTTATTCAGAAAATACTTCAGATCAGAAGCAATCAGGCAGAAATACAGATATCTGCAAAAACTCAGAGAAACCTCGAACATGAGACAAGGTCACATACTGAGAGATACTTCAGTGATAAAAGAAGGCTGGAATGCTTAAAAAGACTCAACAAGACGATCCGACAAGGAAAGGGAGGAGAACACAGCTCATATGCACTAGGGAGGGGGGGGGTAACAGTGAAACACATCACGACAAGGACACAGGCTTCAAAGTAAAACAGGAAGCGATGAGACAAAGACTGAAAACTGAACTAAAACCCAAACAACAGACAATACACAACTAACTGGCCCTGATAGTATCAAAAATTATCAGTGTGGCATTCAAGAGAATGTGGATGAAGCTCACAGTCAGCCTGTTCTGGGATTGATCTAAATTTGACTTGTTATTACAAACCAATTGAGTATCAAAAATGGACAATGGACAATTTCACTGACCTATTGGTCAACACTGGGTCAAGTAAGACACAATGGATACAACAGGCAAGCTTTACGTGTTACTCTAATGTCATCACCATACCTGAGACTTGTGTGATCACACCGGGCCAGTGTTCACATATGTGAGTGGTAATTATGATGACACACGAAGGGCAGCCTTTCATGTGTTATATGTCACGAGTTATAAGAATATCAGATAAAGGTGAACAGATAACTGAAGAGTTAAGGTGCATGTTTCACGATTTTTAGAGCAAGGTTTGATTGCCAGTTGGCTGCTTTGCCTTTCAAACCCTGTGTCTCTCGTTTGTTACTGATCTATCCAATAAAGATTTCTGAATGCTGAAACCGAAGCAGTAGCCCAGAGTTGGGTGATCTGTGAGTTCCTGGGTGTTCCTTGTTCTGAAAAAGGTTGAACACTAATGGACTGATGGATTGCAGCATACCTGCAATAAACTCTTGTGGTTTTTCTCTTTGGATTGCTTGGTTTACAAGAATGAGAAGCTCAGTTAACATTTCAAACAGTACAGTTTGACTTCACTCCACAACTCAAAGATGCATAATCAACTGTAATGACAGACATGTCAATAGCAAACAAGAGCAGTGATTCAAAATGCTGAAGCAGCGAGTTAATGTTGACTGTAGATCCATTAATAGTGCGACAATAGCTGCAGCTTCATTCTGTGTTGATCAGTGCTATTTGCTATACAGGATGGATTTCAGAAAAAAATCCTTCAATATCATCTCAGTCTGATAATGAGAACACAAAAAAACTCAACTCATCTGTTGCATTACAACATTACAGGTTCACTCCTTTGTAAAGACCCTGCGTGAGCCTGTGTAGGCTGGTGCGTTGTTCTTTTAATTTTACTTCTCCATGTATTGCAGTCACGTAACCATATTGCTGGTTACACTTATTCCCATTCAGTCTCTGCACATTTTAGCATGCGTATGTATATGTGCAAGCGTCGCAGCTCGAAAGGCCAAGGCAGAATGAGATGTTTGCGTATTTTCAGCAGAACAAGTGAAGGTGGGCGGCTTGATGCTACTGTTATCTGAGGATGAAGAATACAGCTGCTGCCAAAGCCTATGGTAAAAGGAGGGGGGGGGGGGGGGGGGGGGGAGCAGGTAGGAGATTATAAAATTCAATTTAGGGCAATAGAGGGGGTGGATCTTTTATAGAAGGTGCCACTGAGCTGTTTTTCCCTTTTCAGTCTGATACAGATACACAAACACTTTAGAAAAAAAAAAGGAAAAGAAAAGAAAAATCAGGCGTAGAATCCTCTTTCTCTCTCTGTTTTTGTTGTGATATCCAGTAAAAAGGAAGATCCCTATTTGTCTTAGCTGCAGGGCCAAGCCAGGCTGCAGATGCTGCTAATAATACACTGCTCATTGGGGTTTGCGTTGAGTGTGTATGACTGTGTTGCTGCATATACGAAAGGGAGGAGCGCCGAGGGAAAAGAGACACATTTACAACATTTTGGTACATGAAGCATCACCCAGCGCGGCCTCTGTAGGGAGGAGCTCTTTTGAGGATGACCCAGCAATCGAGGAAGAGTGCATGAAATTGCATATCAGAGATATTCAAGAAGTTTTTGCACTGAATGAGTGTACTTCTTGTTGAGAGGTTTGCTGAATTCGTTATCAGAAAAATTATCTGAAGCAGTCGATGAAAAATATGTCTTGTTCTCATTTAGCACCCCCTTACCCCCAAGCCCACCCCATCACCATTATTCGCAGTTCATTTAGTCACCAACAGGGGCACGATGTGTAACACGCTGTGAGTTTAGAAACACTATTGAACAGTTAACGGAAGAATTTCCATGAATCATAAAGACCTTTTAATAATTCAGTCTTTTTTGATCGCAGAAATGGTTAATTTAATTATTCAAGGCCAGAGAAGATTTCATGATGCACGCACTTAAAGCTACGTTTTCAGTGCTTACAAGGAAGAATTTTGGTGTCTGTGTGCGTGTGTGTGGGGGGAGAAAGTGTGAGAGCAAATGCCTCCACTGAAATCTCGAATATGAGGTGGACTGTATATTCGCTGAGATCTCTCTCCGCCTGCTTGCACTTAAGCTCCTAATGGTTGCCTAAAACTGATGAGGTAAAGGGGAGAGGGAGTGGAAAATGAAAGTGTTCTTCTAAATGGTTTTTGGAGGAATGCCTGTCAAGTGGAACAGGACTGGAGGGGAAATTAGCCAGGGGACATGCAAAGTGAGTGCTGTGGTTGGCTGTGTGACATCCTTCTCTGTTCAAAAGCTGTCTGAAGGGAGGGGGGAGGGGTCGGGCGGGGTGCAGCGAGGGTGGAGGCATACCGGCACAGTATCTCCAAGATGCAGGGACTGCTTGAGGCGAAAACCAAGGAGCGATGGTGAACTGGCAAATCTGTTTTCTTTTTTTTCTCATAAGGGACAATCACAACCTCACTTACTGAGCGCTGATTTGTTAGACTTGTTTTTGCCGATAAATGATTTTCCTCTGTTTACTGCTCCTTAGAAAGTTGTGTGTGCTGATGCTAGATTTCAACCATCTATCATACTGATTAATGACGGTTGCTGAGCGTGGCCTTTATAAAAGCATTCGACACATTACACAACATTAAATAAATATATTTCCACAGGAGGCATTTCATTGGAGGCCATTATGTCATTATGGAGCCATTCATGCGAAGTGCGCGAACATAAGACAATGCTGCCTCCTAAAATTTATGCTAATGCACAAGTCAATTGCTTAGAAATGATACAATGGTAACGTTTTCTGGTTTTATTAAATTCAGAGATTTCAGAAGCAGAATTAAATCTTGCTTTTCTTAATAGTGGAGTCACCAGGACATTGGTGAGCTGGAATAATTTAAAAATAGTATATCGGTCACACCAGCAGGTTTAGGCAACACTTGCTTTGGCCCTTTGGCTAAAGTTCAAACCAGTCCATTAATTTAATTCTCAAAATATGAATTCAGGTGACCATTTTCCTCAAGTACACTTGACCTGCTGCACCTCCAGAAAAGCTGTCACTTGGAGGTCCATTAAATTCAACTTTTCAGATTTATCAAAGTAGCTAGTTTTTTTTTTTCTTTCTTTTTGATTTTGAGAACTATCGTGATCTAAAAACTGAAAGAAACAGAC
Organism: Remorina albescens; assembly: GCA_034769265.1. Lineage (NCBI taxonomy): Eukaryota > Metazoa > Chordata > Actinopteri > Carangiformes > Echeneidae > Remorina > Remorina albescens. The sequence continues at coordinate 11,264,209 of CM068477.1, forward strand.
AATTAAAAAGTAAAATAAAGCTACTTTCAAAATGTTATTTAATTAAAAAAAAACCCCCAAAAAAACCAAACACCATTCAGAGCATTCAAAGAATTCAAAGGATCAACAAAGCCTCAGGTTAGAAAGTGTGACCTGTGAACTAGCATATATCCCAACTGAATGGAATGAAGTGAAACTAAAATGTTTCATTTACAAAATAAAGATTCTTTTCATTCAGCCTTTTATACTGAGAGTCAGATATAGAGTTGCTAATTAAATGAAATGGCACATGAAAATAAACTTGAGCTCACAAATTAAGCTATGGCAAAGGCACTGACCATGAAATAAGCAGAAATGATGCCTCCATTTTAAGTGTACATAATTAATTTGTCTTATTGTGCAGGGGAAAGTTTCAACAGATTTGAAGTGTTTGCATTGGATTAAGAAAACTTGCACCATTGTGTTGTCAGGATTGAGAAAAACTCTGAGCTCTCCTACTTGATTTTGTATACCTTTAAGAGCTATCACAGCAATTACAGCCAGTCATATCTCACAGGTAGATACTGAAATTGGGCTTCCTGGTTCTAAACAAATAAATTGTGGGGTACCACAGTGCAGTATTGTGGGCCCATTACCGTGCTTTACCAGTCCCATATATCACCACTTTCTTTTTGCAGATGTTTTGATGATGTCTAACAAATACGGGTGTCACTTCAATGGGTGTCACTTGCAATTCGGATATCGATTGAAATGACATCACAATTTTAGCCTTTGAATTCGAAGGAGGAATCAAGGATGTAGCCACGCACTCAATTTCATGCCCCACAGGTTTGCAAAGTGCTGTGAGTCAACAATCCGTGAAGTACTGCAGAAGTTAAGTGTCATGGATGAAGTTTTAGTTCCCATTAACAGCTCACAGTGCCTGTACTATTTTCTAAAGACATTTGTTTTTATCCATACATAACAGTCACTTACATCCTAACACTGTTAATCTATTTGTTAGGGTTACAATAGTTGAATGGTGTTGCTGAATAGAACCAAGTTCCAAGTTCAATTGCCTATAACCCAGTTATAGGCGATTGAATAGAAAGCTGAGTAACAATAGTTTGACACTCCACGTTCACATTGAAATCTTACTGTGCCACTTAATGCGTACTTTACATATTTCAAAGCGAAACGTGGTTCACTCACATCAATTTTCTCCTGGGTCATGTAATTGGACCTCTTGTAATGTCTGTGTGCAGGCTGCGCTTGATGGACATTTTTCTGAAAATGTGGGACAATTTGCATCCTTATTAAATCAATGGGGAAAGACGCAGACGGTTGCTCCAGCACTTATTCCAGGATGGCTAAAACCCTGTTGGGTTTCTGTAGGAAGTTTGGTAAATTTGGGTTTAGTGTACTTGCTTTCGCCGTTTTCCGTGCCAAACCATCCATTCACGTTTAAGTCCACTGAAATGCAAATCCAACTCAACTCATGTCAGCGTCTGCCCTACCACAGAGAAGCAGAGAGAAGTGTGTCTGCGAGTTGACAGGTTTGTACTTAGAGATAACAGCAGTAATGACATGAAAGCATAAAAGTATTTTACTGGCTGCCAACACTGGCTAAAACCAAAGTCTTGGCCTCTGTGTTGAAGGCAAATCCATCGTTATCCACACCTTTGTTTAGACACTGATCTGATGACAAGACACAGAGAGTGGATTGACTTATATTCTTTGCCTTATCAGACTTGGCTCCAACGCTTGAGGATTAATTCGACGACAATTGATGACCTGAATCAATAATACTAGTCTCCTGTGCCCCACTTTTTAATTCACTAATAATTGTGTAAATTACAATTACAAGTCTTGCTCTGGTGCTTTGAAAATTGCACTATTTAAAATAGCAATTTCAATTCAAAAACAATTAATCATTCCAACCTACCAAATTTAAACACTATAGCTGATTGGATTAGTACTGGATTAGCCTGAGCCGAGGGTTCGCCGTTATTTTGGGAGCAGTTTGTTCAAACTTCTTTTGTTCTTTTTTTCCAAGTGGGAGATATCATAGCTGTCAGAAATTCTCAATAACCCTTCTACAAGATGGCCAACACTGTGTTTTTTTGCTCATATTTATATTCTGTGAGAGATGTGAGAGCGGCATTAGTGAATGGATTTTGGTGATCTCAGCAAACATAGCTGCATCCAACTTCAACCTGACCAGAAGTCTAATCAGCCGGAGTAAAACCCGTCTGGGTTTGTGGGGGCTTTTAAGTTTCCAGCCTCCTCTTTAAACCAAAATGAAAGAGACAGTGACGTTTTCAAATCCCTTCCCCTTTCCTTTCCTTTTTTTCCCCCTCACTGGGCTCTGACATCATTCGGTGCCTCTTGTGAAAACACCTCACTGAAAACCTTGCCATAGCAGGGTGAATGTGTGCTGGCGTTCGTTCCCCCACATGACCATCCACAGGGACTGCTGGTTCTGTACAGAGTCATAATGAAAGGCACAGCCAGCTGTGTTGACCAGCAAAATGGCACTTTCATCAAAGTAAGCCAGGCTGACGGCAGTTTTTCAATTACTGAACACCTGAAATAAGCAACACTGTAGAATTACAGCTTAGAACCCCATTCTCCTCCTCCAAACAAACATCTCTCGACACCAGTCAGTGATGGCCAAAACGGGAGATTGTTTTTGGCATAATAAGATTTGGATTGTAGTTCTGTGGCAGGAGACAATACACTGACACTGCTACTGCGATATTTGCAGGGCTATGAAAAAAAAAACAGAACAGTGCTTTTGTTGTGTAGCAATCTGCAGTCAAGCTGTGCACTGGTGCCAGATGTATGAGTAACACAGCAGCCACAGAGCACAGCCTAAACACAGGTCTCCCAGCCATTTCTGAGCCTGATTTCAGCTTTCAAAATAAATCTGTGTGTCATAATGTGAATTTCTTATTCTCATATATCAACAATATCATATTATATTTAGCATCGAACATGGCAGCAGGTTCATGTTGATTAAACATTAATGAGATTGAGAATAGAGGCATTGTGCTTTTTGAACCATTTTGAAAAGCAGCCTAGCTACATCGCTATAGACGACTTTGAAATGTAAATGATCATATATCAATTTTCTGCCAACTTTCGGTTTTTTACCCGAGTCCCAGAGTGACTGCGGCTTAAAAGGCAGTTTTTTGAATACAGACAGGCACAAAATGAAGGTTCTTCTTCTTCGCAGTGACATTGACACTGTGGTAACTTCTTCCTCCTGTTCGTGCCACATGGACACCACAGCAGTCACCTTACTGGGTTTTCAGTTAAACTTCACTGAACTCAGCATTTATGTCCTTACTTGACTTGCAGTTTGCTGTCACTGATGAACCCACATATCAACAAGAGTACAACAACGGTGATTTTTGTTTTTCATTTCATGCACAATGCACAAGAACTAGCTTTATTTATTTAGAGGAAACTGCAACTCGTCGGAAAGTGGCAGAGAACCCGGGCAGATGTCAGTGGACACTGAACAAATCCATGAATGAAAATGCAAAGGTGATCATGTTTTTACATGATTTTGGATGACAATGGAGTTTCAAGCTAAATCAAGTTCTCTCACATCATAGCACAAAGTTTTCTCCTGTAAACGTTTGATCTGCAATTAAACAAATCAAGAAAACAAACCCAAAACTTCTTTGCCCTGTCATGAATTGGAAATGAACCAACAAATAACTTAAGTGAAACTGCTGAATTGCTGAGAGGAGTCAAAACTTTCTGCATGAGGAGCGGCCTAATTGGCTTTAGATTTAAAACTGGGTTCACCCTTTAACCACCAGTGGACAGTCTGTCTGAAGCGCTCCCTCACTCTAAGACAGCATCTAGGTAACACTGGCTGCTTAATTAGCTGCTGCCTAATAAATCATACTCATTCGGACTGTGTTCCTATGTCCACATTGGCAGCCAGCTTGCAAAGGTAGGCTTCATTCAGTTGTACTCTGCAAAATCTGATTGGCCTCACAGTTCTGTTTGCTACCATCACCCTTTTACATCGCCCCAACATTACTCATCTATGCACAATCCTGACAATCCCTGCGATCGCAAACGGTTGAGCTGATCGTGTAAGCCGACGAGATTCCAACCTTTCTGACACTGAACACAAAAAGAAGTTTAATTTAAAAAAAGAAAAAGATTCGAAGATGCAAAGTAACAAACTGGAAGTGCTTCTATCTAAATATCAGATTTCTGATTCATATAAAATAGACAGACAGGGCTGAGTTGGTTTAAATCTGACCTGCACTAAATGCTTTAGTCAATAAAAACTGTAAAGAGCGAATAAATGGTAGAAAAAAATATATAGATACAATTTTTTACAACGATTTTAAAACAATTTTAGCAACTTAATGTAAAGAAAGCACAGGTTATGCGAGCTATATGGTCACATCAGAAAGCCAATATAGGCGATAATTATATCACGTTAATAACAGATAAAGGGCAATGTTTTATCGGTCTTTTTCTCTACAAGGGTAAATAAGGTTAATAAGGTTTATAATGAAAAGAAATCCAATGTTTGAATATGGATGGGCTTATCCAAGGCAAGCTCTATGTAGAGAGATGGAGCTGGCAGCAGCAGCAGACACACAGCCGGTGTGAAGACAAACACACACACACACACATGTGAGCAGCAGGTCAGGTCAGAAGCTCAGTGTTTGCAGTTGTGTCATTTGTAGTCTACTCTGCTACGGGTAAGCGAGCACTAATGATAGTTGGACTGGGTGGAGGCACGTGACTGAACACCAGGTCATATTTCCTTATTATACATTCCACTTTTTTTAGGTTACAAGTTACAGCAATAATGATAATTTGCCTTGAACAACATGTAATAATTTCAAGAAGAAATTTACTTTCATTTCAAATGCTCATCACTCTTATCGTCATTTGTATTATATTCTGTAACTTTGAATGAAAAGTTCAGAACATACATTTTACTTCTGATCGCGCCTCTGTGAAAAAAGTCACAAAAAGAGAAATATACTTGAAGGGTATCCAATATTTTTCTGCCCTTTCCTTTTTAAAGAAAATCTTGAGCGAGCAGTGTTTTAATTAACCTTTTAGACCACCAGGTGTTGCTGTCATCGATGTGTACTGTTTTACAAGCCTGCACGCTTCCTTGGATCCAACAAAGATGACCTATAATTCAGAGCTTTTTGGCCGGTGGTTCAAATGACACAGGGTTACAAGTATAGTCCTAATCACAGCAACATAGTTTGGGGGATTTCTGTATTGCCACGCCTTTGTGTAGATTAGCAGGAATCTCCGCACACAACAGCAGAGGTGTGCACAGTTCCAGAGAGCCGAAGGCACTTACAATGCACAACCATACCTGAGAACACGCAGATCACAAACTTTAGTCCTATATAACTGATGTTCGGCCTTGTTATGAACAAGCTCTTCTTTCAATTACTATTGTTTCAAGCAAAGCAATTCAAGCAAAAACTCCTGATCCATACTAATGTGTGTAATCAGCCCTTGCTGGGAATATCGCACAAACTGATTATACTATGTCTCACAACATGCTTGATAGAATGGCAACCTGGAAGTTTGCATTAATTATATAAAATGAACATTCTCAGCAAAATAAGCCCTGTACATACATATGAATGTAGCAGTACATACATCCCCACCCCTCACCCAAGGAGAGATACAACCACGAACGCAACACATATTTCTTAAACATGTGTGAGCCATGCCATGCTGCCGTGGAGTGTTATTTGTGATATTGTTAGACAGTGTCCAATTAGTCACGGTCCCCCAAGTGGATTTACCATGAGGAACATTTCCAAAAGTGCAAGAATTTAGATAGCAAATAATGCGGAGATAAATACTGCGTTTCAGAGCAGCAATTAAGGCCACACTCTATTAATCTCAGAGAACACAAAATTTAGTGTTGCATTATAGTCATAATGTGGTCCTCGGAAACCCTGCTATAGATTGCTCATGTTGCAATTTCCAGTTTGCAGTTGGATTTAAGAGTAAAACCCTGAATAATCGGAGACGTCTAACATAAGAAGTCACGTGTGCTATGAACAAAAAAATCAAGGATTCTAAACTGTGATTCAACAGTGTCTTTTTGGAAGGTATGCCAGAGGAAGGATTTACCTCTCTGTTGAGCCTTTGTGTTTTGATTTAGAGTTTGTATTTTTAGGCTGATGCGATGGATCATACCTCACACTCCCTGGAGCCAGAAATTGTGCAAGTGCAGGATCCAGTGCCATTGCCTAGCACATCCAATGCTTCTGGTGTGGCAGCAGGGTTGTAGCTCATGTAATACTCTTGGAGCTGGGAGCTCAGGTTCTGCTCTGGCTCTGGACTCTTTTTGCGGCGCTTCCGGCCCACCATGGATCGCTGCTGCAGCAATCTGGTTGCACCCGGGTAGCGCCGCCACAACACATAGATAATTGTCAAGATCAGGGACATGGTGAAGAAGAGTGCCACGCTGCCGACCACCACTTTGTGCAGAGTCATGTGCTCGATCTCTGGTGGTGGTATTTGAGTGGGTCGAGTGCGGGGAACTGAGTCTTTAGGGTTTTTGCTTATATGCCCCGGAAAGGTAGGATGAGGAATAGGTCGAGGTCTGAATGATGGGAGAGGACCAAAGGTGCTGCTTGGAGGCATTGGCGGGGAGCTGCTGGTCGGGGCAAAGGTTGGCTCAGCAGTGGCTTCAGAAATGAGCTCTGATGTTGGTGAAGGTGTTTCAGTCAGAACATAATCAGTCTCCTCACAAATCCCATGGTTCCTCGTAGCTTCCATAATTTTTTCGCCCTGGAGATATTTTGGATTGCTGCATATCATGGTGGTGTCCTTGCTTCCCCTGAAATTCCTCAACCAAGCCACGAGGGGGCATATGCCAGTTCCGCAATCCCACATGTTCCCAGCAAGGCTGATGGACGTCAGTGAGATCCATGCTGACACCGCCTCCTGGGACACATTGGACAATTTGTTGGATTCCAGGTTGAGGACTTGAAGGTTGGGCAAGCAGTGAAACACAGCTGGGTCCAGGGTCTGGATTTCATTTCCTGACAGATCAAGTTTCTGCAGTGTATACCAAGTCCATGGAAGGCCCTGGTTAACCACCCTAATGCGGTTCCACTGCAGATACAATGATCTCAGGTTTGCTAAGCGTGGAAACAGAAAAAAGTTGATCCTTGAGAACTGGTTGTGCTCCAGGTGCAGCTCCATCAGCTTCTGTAAGCCCAAGAAGGTGGTGCGGGTAAGAGCTTTGATTCGATTATAGCCCAGGTCAAGAAACTCCAAACTTCGGCACTCAAGAAACGCTCGAATTGGGATGTTGGAAAGACCATTTGAGCGTAGGTGTAGGTTTTGCAGTTTTCGTAAGCCATGGAATTGACCTGGTTGGAGGATTTCCAATTTGTTATAGGACAAGTCCAGACTGCGAAGGTTGGGGATCCCATGGAATGTTGAATTGTGCAGAGATGTGATCCTGTTGGAGCTCAGTATCAGCTCTTTGAGCCTGCGGACCCCTTGGAACGCTCGACTGTCAACAGCTGAAATCTGATTATGGTCCAAGTATATCCAGAGAAGCTGGCCGAGGTGGGCAAATTGATATGGTAGCAGGGTGTGCAGTTCATTGTAGCGCAGGGAAAGGCCTTGGCAGCCAATTGTGATATTTTCGGGGACATCGATGAATCCAGAGGAATCACAGTGGACAGTTTTCCCCTCGCATCGGCAGCTATTGGGGCAGGTGCGCTCACCAAAGCTCAACAGCAGAGGAGCCCGCAAGAGGAGAAGGAGAGGAAAGAGGAGGTGTGTCAATCGGCCATCACACAGCAGGGGACCTAAAAGAGAAAAGGAAACAGGAATTTAATGAAGACCATATCACATTTTATGCTGTTATTTCCAAAATAAATCCAGTGTCCTCGATCATGCAAAAATGATTCACGACTTCTGACAAATCAAAATTTGCTGTTGAGCAGTCACCAGAGGAGCTGTATCATTTGGATTGGAAAAATAGAGGCTACAACTCTTTGGTGATTTGAAAGAGAATGATTGCCTGAAACACATGAATAATGTAATGTAAGTACTTATAATATTGGCTCTTACAGCAGCAACATCACAAATCCTAACGTAGTTCCCATACCGTCCCTTTCATATGTCTATACCGGATTCCAAGTCACAACACTGGATTCCGCAAAACTACATTCTACACTGTTTCGGTCCACAAACATATTAATATTCCTGACACAGATTTCTCAAGGATAATGAACATCTGGGCAAATATTCCACACATCTGTTATGGGTGAAGATTCCTAAAGATTTACTGTTTAATTGTGAACAGTCAAGAGCTCTAAGGAGTTGAGATGTTTCAGGGGATCATGTGAAGGTTTTGTTGTTTTATGATTAGCACAACATTTAGTTTGAACTTCTGACAGAATGTGCAAGTACTTTTCCCCCCATATGACTGAGTTTGAAAGGGAGATCACATCACTTTTCCTTCTTCAAATCTCCTTATTGTCCTTGCCAAGACATTTGTTTACCTGCTGGGGTAATAGTGGAGAGAGGGGGAATTTTGACAGGGCATTTTCAGTTGTTTAAACGTTCTACTCTTTTGGTAAAGATGCCATTTAGGTTTTGTTATATTTAAGTCATGTGTAATGCATAAATTTTGCCTGGTGAAAAACCAGAATGATTTTATTCTGAATAAATGTCTACAAATATCTAAAAAGGTCTAGTTTTCTTTTTCATCATATGTAAAGCTCTCCCAGATGTCTGCTCGTCTCTTAAGACCAAGAGAATGGCCGCTGATGATTTCCACATCAGCAAAGTTACTGAAGTCCCCAACACCTCAAAAAGAGATTTGCTCTAATCAAAATGAAAAAAAAAATGCTCTGACTGGCTTTCCTTCCAATTCATTATGTAGTTTTTATTTGTTGATGAAAATGTCAGCTACATTTTCTTCAATTGCAGTCATCATTGCTTTGTTTTTTTATTAGTTGTTGTTTTGTTTTTGTCATTGGTTGACAACCATTTTGACAAAAACATTTTTGTGTAAAAAGTAACGCTGGGCAGAGACATGGTCACAAAGCGATTTTTCATATTCTTCCAAATATATTCGCAGAAACATTTACTGCATTGTTCAAACCTTGAAGGCTTCCATGTTGGGGAGCATGCTATATGGTAATAATTACCCCAGCAACCAGGAAGTTGAACATTTTCCAAAGAGTGATTTAAAACAAAAATTTGAATTTCTATGAATAAAATAATGCCATTATCCGGATCAAGGACAACCTTAACCATTACAACCCGTGTACGTGCAATTACTAGTCAAGTAAAGGTCTGGTCTCTTTTCACATGGAGTCTTCACATACATAGCCTTCAGTTTGTTGGGCAACATGGCAAAGATTCCAATTTATGGCTCAGTGAGTCTACTGGCGTAAAAAACAAACAAACAAACCCCCCCCCCCCCGAAAAAACAAAACAAAAAGACCTTTAAATTAAAGCTGACAGTCTGCCCCATTACCAAACAATCCAGGTTGATTCAACGTTTATATCATGCAGTAGAGATGCAACGCTTTAAAAGATATGTCGGTGACCTAATAGATTTTGACTAGCCAATATGTCAAGGAACACACCCTTTACCCAGGGCTCTCTTCAAGTCTCACTCTGAGTAACACTCAGACTACAGATGTTCATTTTTCACGACTACACTGCTCTCCAATGTGCTTTTGCTTCCCCTCAGCCATCTCTCTGCTCTCGTGCAGCTGCTGCGCCGCTAACTGCCACAGAAATGACAATTAACCACGAAGAGCTAGTCTGCAATAATACAAACGGAGGGGGAGGGTGTTAATTTTGGTCGGACAGGCACCAGAGCCTACAAGTAGGAAGTGAATAGAGGCAGGCATGGCTGTCAGCATTGTGGAGATGTAAAAAGCAGTATTTGCAAAAGAGGCCAGCTGATTTTTTCTAAATAGTATGAAAAACAAAAATGCTGCATTACCCATGCAGTTTGTTAGTTGTAGGGTGGGAAAAGGATCATGTGTTGTATTGTGTGTGTGTGTGTGTGTGTGTGTGAGAAAGAGGGAGATAGAGATTAATTACATTGTAAGATATTATTTTTCTGTATGTTTTATTAGTTATATAATGATTAGATGGTATTTCACTCTTCAGGCTTTTGTGTCTTGTAGTTATTAGTTTTTTTAGTTTTTTTTTTTTTACTCTATATCATGTACTCTAAGCTTCAGGCTAGAAGTTTATACCAACACACATGCTAAGTGAATAAAGAACACCATCGATCTCTTCCCTTATACATGGGCTGTCAATAATACACACATCGGCAGAATTAAGTGGTCAAATTAATCATGTCCAACACTATGGATTCTTAAATACACCTTCGTACTACTGTAGTGCACTAGTGAGAGGACTCTGACACAATCCATCTTGTAAACATTTCACAAAAGCCATTACCTAAACCTTCAGTACACCGATTTCTAAACTAATTAAAACAACCCCACCTCCAAGCAGCCTTCCTGAAGAGGTCAGTTGTGGACAAAAAGTCCCCGCTCTCATTGTCTAAAATGGGTCCTCACAAAGCCAGAGCAAGGACATACACACACATCCTAAATGTTCTGATTTGGTTTGACTTGGAGGAGGTTTATAAATAACAGAAAGTGGATGACATGAATACCAAGAGAAAAGCATCATATTATTGGGAGGATGCTGTTCCGTGGTACATGATGATTTTGGAGAAAGAGACCAGACCAAACAGACATTATGAAAGATAAATAAATGGAATAAGAGGACAATGACAGTGGGATGTTTTAACTGTGTATTGTAATCAACACAGATTAACACTGATGTTTTCCTGAAGCTGTAAATAAACAGCATGTAAAGGGTTGTGAGATGCCACCAGTGACTTCAATGTCACTGTCATATACATATACATCATTACTGTGTCTTAATCTGCTTTGGCACATAGTATGCAGAGGGCATTGACATGCACCATTATACCACACCTTCTGATGTGCCACACAACATTGAAAATTTCATGGTAAAGTGGGTAGCCACCATGCAGTGCTGCACATGAGCTGAATGAATCACAAGCTACATAATTACGCTACGCCTCCAAGCACAAACAAATACACTTTGGCTTCATGAAGATAACATTTAACAAATGATAAAATGTCCCCCTTATTTTTACATTTTTCAAATGAAGTGTTTTGCTTTTCAGTTCCTTGCAATTACTATTAATTAGACAGTAGTCAGCATCAAACAAATGTGGCATGGATGATAACAACTTTTTTCCTACGTAAATGAATGGTGCCCTGAGCAGAGAACAAAGTCCCATCCTTCTGTTGTTGTAGTTGTAGCTGGATCGCTTTGCCGACTCTCATTTGTACAGCTTAACTGTATATATTTATAATTGTTGTTGTCTGGGGCAGCACGGCGGCATAGTGGTTAGTGCTGTTGCCACACAGCAAGAAAGTCACGGGTTCAGTTCTCGTGCCTGGGGCCTTTCTTTGGGAAGTTTGCATGCTTTCCCTGTGCTTGCCCGGGTTTCCTCCCAAACATGCATGTTTGGGTTAACTGGTGACTCTAAATTGTCCGTAGGTCTGAATGTGAGTGTGAGTGGTTGTTTCTCTCTGTCTGTCTCTGTGTGTTGGCCCTGTGATGGAACGGTGACCTGTCCAGGGTGTGCCCCGCCCTCGCTCAGTGTGAGCTGGGATTGGCTCCAGCACCCCCCACGACCCAGGAACGGATAAGCGGTAGAAGATGAATGAATGAATGAATGAATGATTGTTGTTGTTCGTGTTAGGGATCACTTTCACTGGGCTTTGTGACATCTTGCTGAGAGGAAGGCGAGAGGTGAGAGGTGGAGTCCATGACCCATTAGGTCTTAGATGCTGTTGGTTTACTGCAACACTTATTGGCAGTAACGATCATTTAAAGACTCTTTAATTAGCATCCTTGGGCTCGCACATGTCATCACCGAAACTGAGAGGATCTCTCCTGATAAATATTACCTTGTGATTATTGGAAAGCACTTAAAAGAGAGAGACCTCTGAAGAGCCTCCACAAATAATAATAATAATAATAATAAAATATGCCCTCCAAAAATATTTGCTTTGCTCTGGATCAATAGTGAAATAAAAATGTGGGACAAATCCACTTTCTGGCAGTGAAAGCATTTGTCACACAATTATTAGACTGTCCTCGAACAACCACAGGCCTTATGCTTTAATGCAACTTTAAATAAAGGAGTCATAATGTTAAGAGAGTGCAATAAAAAGCAGAGCACTACAAGGAAGTAGGGTGATTGTAGGGTGAAAACATTAATGATATCCAGTGTTGGTCAGTGTGTGAGAATGAAGTTAAGTCACAGAATATGTGAAAAGGTGCACTATAAATAAACCCCATGATTTCTCCATGCAATAGATTCAGCACCTATTCCATCACTTCCATTAGGTACTCTCAGACCAAGTATCTATAACAGCATACACATCCATCAGTTCTTTTGATATCAACGGACCACTAACAAAGGTCTGTTTTGAACCTGGCAGAAAAGCAGACGACATCTGGGATCAAGGGGTGCATGTACCTGTTAAACACAAAGAGGACGAATCGGCCGTGTTTTATGGGGGAGTAATTTTTGAAGCACAGCACAGCACTCAACCACTACCTCTCCACAGGACAGCTTCATTAATTAGCATGCATCGGCTCAGCCTGGATTTCTGCGTAGACGGAGAAGTAGCGGTGAACCACTGGACATGAGTACACTGTGCTCCCATGGGAGACTTTACAGCTCGAAATGAAGAGAGACCTTAATTTAAGATTGATAATCTAATCATCAAATGTGATGGTACATGCAGGCGTCACTCAGGTTTGCCTCTAGTCTCATGGATCTTATGCCGAGCTGACAGATTACAGAAAATTATATTTAAAGACATGTTTTAACCTAAAACGTCAGTGCTATAATGCAATAGCAGTTTGTGCAGGCGCTGCTATCAAATCTCTTCTCCTTCAGAAGAGATTTAATCTCGTGTGGTAAGCGCCATGCATGTCTGTTTACTTGGCTCTCTCTTCTTAGTGGAGCATGACCAATCAGAACCACAGGGCTTTGAAGATTTCATATCTTGTCGAAGCTAAATCTTGGAGATTTTAACAAGTTGTAGTACAACACCATACAAGTGAAGTTGAGTGCAATTATCACAAAGGTAGATCTGCTCTGAAGAAACTTTTTAATCTCATGTAGTTTTACACTGAAGTCAGTGAGTGTTTTTTTTCTATAAAGTGCTATGAGATTTATTTTTCTCTGGAGGAAAAGCTTATGGTTGGATGATTTGAGGTTTATTTACTTTAGCAAATGACCTTCCCTTAGATGAATAGCACCCATTGTTTCATATTTAGATATTTATTTTCAAAAGGTCACTGCTAACCGGACTGTGTTAACTGTTTCACAGGTAGTGCACTAACTGCAGCTGGCAACAGCTTGCGCCTTGTTCTGCTCTGCAGCCTCAAATGTAGCAGTTCTCCACCTCAGCAGAACAAGATCTAGCATCAGCTCCAGTCCAAATACTGTCCAAAACAATAGTCGATGTAGACTGAGGAAAAAGTCTGATTGGTTGGGACACCAATTAGTTAGACAGTTTCTCAAACTAGCTCCATTTGAAACCAGAGAAAGTTTTACTTGGCTTTTTTCACATTGTAGTAATTCTCCAACAATTTAGCTGTGTAAAAGTATAAAAGTGTAAATTCATTTAGTTTTCTTTCTTCTTGTTCATATTCATTCATTCGCATTCACAGAATTTTCAACTCTTGTCCCTAGCTGGGCCAAAACAGTGTAATGTAACTGCACAAGAAACAGATTGACATTATTCACAAAAAGTAATCTGAAATAAATGAATAAATATGTACCCTGCCTAGTCCCAAAAAGGAAAATAGTAACTATAACAGATTCTTGACACTGTTTCCATTCTTCACACATTACACTGCAAATGAGCCATGATTAGTTTAACTTGACTTTTAAACTATTTTAAATTCTTACTCTCTAACATTTATGAAGTTCAGTTACCTTCATCTTCAATTACATAAGCTTAATTAGTTATTTTTAGCTTGACAAACATGAACAGTTTGTCATTCTGTTTCAGTGATATGAGATATTTTTAAAGCTGGGCTGACTGAGTGCTTTCTACAGCAGATGTGATATTGTCATTGTTTGATTGACGTGGTGCATGGTGCCACAGATGCGGATGTGATTTATATGGATGAGTCTTTCATGTCTGGTTGTTTTTTTTTCTTTTTTTCCCCATTCTGTCAACCCTTTTGTCAGGCCTTTTGATACATTGTTATGCAGTGTTTTTCCTGCCATAATTATCCACTCTGAATGTACCAATCTCTCTATTATACAACCCCAAAATCATGGATGTTTAAGACCATTTAAAAATGTTTTTTCATCTCCACAATGCCCCTGATTGCACTTATAGAAGGACCCTTAGGGAGGGATACTGTGTGTAGTTATGCCTCCAAGCAAAGCTGGAGCACATTGATTTTATTGTGTGCAATGAGAAACACTTCAACACAATTTGCATCTGATAAAGATGCAATTTCAGCCAATAGATATCAATTAAAGAACAGGCACTGTACTCCAGTGTCCTCCCCAGGGCTCCACTTCTCAGCCACAGGATGAAGGTTGCTGAAGTTAGACCTGCACTAAACGTCAAACTAAAATGGGCTTGCACTGCAAATGTTGAAAACAGCTAAAGTTAAATTATTGCCTAATTCCTCAAATACATCTTTTCCCCAATTACCTCATCTAAGGTTAGGTTCCAATGGCAACCTCTTTGAAATCCCATAAAATTGTGACTGCCTCCCCGCCTGAGGACAGAGTGGATTCTGGCAGGCCTAGCGGAGTCAGCTGTCGTCTTCCTTGGCGGTGCGACAAGTTGATATTTCATTTGAATGCATGGTGCTCTGAGCACTGATGCAAAGGCTATTACCCAGAGTGCCCTAGTGGGCTGGCCAACAGTGCTAAGGCCGCACGCTTGGGCACTTCAAAGAAATGAAAAGTGTGCAAGAAAACAAAAAACATATACAATTTCTTATTAAATGGTCTACTGTAGCACAGGTTACACACATTAAATGGAAGGGGGTGTGCCTTTTTTTAGCGGCTTTTCAAGGTTATTAACTGACAGAAACATAAAATTTAATTTTCATCCTTATTTATCCTCTTACTCCCAAAGTCTTTCTGATGCATAAAAAATGTATGCAGTGGGCAGTCTGGTTATCTAACACACGTCAGTATATATTTACACTGTATTAAAAAGAGCTACCTGTTTCATCGTGTAGCTGATCGGTCTATATGGAGTATGATTTAGAGAAAGACAGATCACCACAGACCTATGAAGCTTCAGTCTGGAGATAAACAACTGAATAATATACGCTATTCCATATATTTCCGGGCCTTAAAGCCTCTGAGATGCACTTTATTTCTCCCTACCCCAGCCCCAGCCTTCCCTCTTCCACTGTCTTCCACCCTGACATAGAAGCCAAGGGTTTTAAAGTGTGTGATGTGTGACTTAGCTTAGGCAAGCAAAATCGCAGGGCACAGCAGGATGTTTGATATATTACATTATTGAGTGTGTTCACTCAGATTCAAGGCACATAAAATGAAAAATATTTTCAGGGCACAGTAGTATTTGACATAAAACCAGTCACGGGGCTCATCACGCAACATGGATTAATTGTATACACTGGCGTACCAATATTGAAATGAAGTACCTTTTTACACACTTAGGACCCATTATTGCACACCCGTTAATTTGATAATTGGAGTCAGCTGTAATTTTCAACTTGCAGCAAAAGTACAAATAAGTTAAAAAAAACCAAAACAGTTGATTGATGATAAAAGCTTATTTTACTACTACTGGAACTGCACATACATGCAGATGAGCAGCCAATCCTGCAAACACTATACTGTACTACTGCAGTAAGATATATGGCAAATACAGCTCAGCTGGTTAATATCTGGCCATTAATGGCAAAATTCAGCTTAAATGGGGCAGTATCCATTAAAAAGTGAAATGAAATGAGCAGTCAATTTTGTTAGCTCAGTTATTCTGTCTGGATTTGTGAGGGATGTAGTAACGGAGGTGTAGTGGGCCCATGACTTACTCAAGCGTAACAGTGAGAGAGGGGAATGAAAACAGACAGCCCGCCCACACTTTGACTGCGGGCCACTTTATGGGAAAACTAGTAGGGGCTGAATTATTACCACTTAAAGAACTAATGAAATGATTAGGCGTATAGATTCCAGATCAGTGAGATTAGCGAATTATAGGATTCTTATTTATCCACAAGAAAAACTGCCTGTAACATACATCAGCTTCTCACAAGCCAGCAGTGCGGGGCTGGCCATGTCTATTGATTGAAGTGTCTATCCTTCCCCATGAGAGGTTTTGATTCAGACTGACTAGTGGAAGGAGCCTTTTAGCAGCCACACAGTGTAACCAAACACCTGCGGTGGAAGTGTTTTCGTTTGTACTTCTGAATGAATGCTCCGGTACTCAACGCTAATTCAAAAGAGTGATAGTGTTTTAGATCATAATGAGCTTTGAGGTATGGATTATTGCACGAAACTGATGGATAAGTCACTCCACGGTGGAAACAAGCTTCATTTATATTGTGTTTGACAATTTGGAGAGACAAAACATATAGGACGAAGAGAGAAGCAGCCTCTGATAATTAGCTATCTTCAGAGCGGAGGACAAAAGGAAACATAACTGGCAGAAAATAAAAAGAAACTCAGAGAAGCCGGCGCAAAGATTGTGACGGGGAAATATAGGGAGCAATAGAAAGTGAACTGTGGGTGTGTGACAGGTACAGGGAGAGAGAAGTAGTGTGTGTTGGATGTGGATGTGTGTGTCAGAGGGTGCTATGACATAAAATGTCTCTTCAGCTTCATTAAAGGGAGCCAGATTGGGCACTGCTCTTGAAATTGGAGTATGTGTTAAGATGCAAAAGGAAAATACAAATAAATAAATAAATAAATAACATCATTTCTTTCCATTTCGAAATTTATCAGGGTTTGGAAACTCTAAAGCCAGCCAAGCGAAACATACTCCTTCCTCCAACTTGTAGATTTTGCCTTGCAATTAGAGCAGCAGGAATTCGCTCACTAGGTCTGTGAGGACAGCGGGACCATACATCAGGAGCTTTCGAAACAGAAAAATTAGATCAAGCGAACAAATGTAAATCTAAAATGTCTGACATTTTTTTTGGATGAGGGCCTGATATATGGATGATTATAGCTTCCAAATCATCAACAAGGAGGCTGATGGTAATAGCACCTATGTAATTGAACATATTTCTGTTAAAAAGTCAAGTCAATTTAAAAAGCATTGGACAGAAGATGATGGCAACTGTTACAATTCCTTTTTTGAAAAACTTAATTGATTTGTTGTTTACTCTGTATTTTGTTCTCTCGTTTATCTGACCAACAATGGAAGAATAAAAGACACTAAATTTACAGTTATTTAAAACAGAGACAAGCAACAAAATCCTCAAAGGTGATTATCTGGAACCGGATCAAGTTAGTATTTTTTAATTATTACATTGATTAATGTATTTTATTTATCCCTGCACTGTAAACGTTTAGAGATACTATTTCCATCTCTGCTCCAACAGATGTCTCAAAAGCTTTGAAGTGGAGCTTCCTAAAAAAATCTTTAAAAAACAACAACCAATATCTAAAAAGCAAACAGCTGTATCTGTGAAACCATCAGCTTTTACAGCCAATTTGGAGAAAGGCCACACTCTTTGTATTGTGGGTGCAAAATATTACTTAGTTGGACGAAAACCTGTACAAAAAAGGTTAATTGGTTATTTTTGAATGTCAGTGTCTTTACAGCAGCAGTTTTTCTTGTTTTTACTGGTGCAGCCATGAAAGCTGATGTTTTATATTCATATTATAACTTTAATGGTCTGTTGCTGCAGTGTTTGATCTGAAATTATGTAAATGCCTGATGAGGAATCCGTAACAGTGTAGAGATGTTATTGTGGTTGTGATGTCTGCTGTTTTATCCCGCTACTGTAGCTACTTCTTATCTTTCCTAGACCCTGGCAGAAGCTTCATTCCTTGACGATACATTAAACTCACTGATTGATAATATGATATTGATTTGATAAATTATTAAAACACAATAGAAACTATTTAATCTGATGGCATTTACGAAGCACAGTCAGGTTGGATGTTTGATTTTTGGCAGTCAACTGATAATGGGAAACGCTGATCAATCATTCGGACCAGTGAGCAGCAGATCTTTTAATAGCTGGAACCAGTAAATCAGCCACATCACCAGAGTACTCAGCCTTCTGTCCTGCAGAGCTCCACATCTGGACTCAGCTTGTCAAAAAGTCACGGCTGAAACTCTTCACAGGCTCATAAAAATCACTCATATCAGGAACTTTACTGACTCTAGCTTTCCTGCCCGCCAACACACACACACACACACACACACACACACGCGCGCGCATAGAAGTTAATGGCAAAGCAAGACAGAGAGCTGTGCTGATCGATACGAGTGCTGATGTCAAAGGACCGGCACATACCGAAAGCCATTTAAGAGAGAGCTGTTTAAGCTGGCCGCTGTATGGTGAGACTGCAGAAGAGTTTATATCATAGATGATGAGTGTGAGTGTGCATGTGCGGTATCCTGGTAATCAGTAAAGGTAAGAAAAGTCCAAGGGGACGTCCACCCCTCCTGGACTGTAAAAAGTAATATATACATTTAGCACTTAATGCCAGTGATTAATCAGTCCCACTGTGCATTAGAGTGAATTTAATTATTTCTGTTTAATACACTGTAAGTGGCTCATTTTACACTAACAAATCAACTATAGCATATTAGTTAACTGGTTATGTCCGTGGAACCCCTGAATGGATAAATGTGGAGGAAATTAATATAAATGGGAGGAAATAAAGGACTCATATCTCACTAAGACTCCTGGCACAGACCCCTCTGAATAAAGGCACCATCTCTCCAAAGTAAAAAAAAAACAAAAACAAAAAAAAAAAAAACCCCAACAGATATATCGACCAAAACTTTTCATTTCATTGAAATTCTATCAACGATATAATCAATTACATCATCTCCATGGTCTCTCCAATGGCTTCTTCCTTTATATAAAGACACTGTCCTCCTCCAGATGGCCAATGACAGCTCTGGTCATTTGTCAGAGGTCCTGAAATCAGCTTCTTAATTATGAGCAACTGACTCATACATCAGCTCACATTTCAGTGAGTGAGTTAAAACACTAATTAATTCCCATGAGACATTTCTGCATTTATGTCTTAATCTAACCTCTCTGCGGGAAAAAGATGATCACATAATCAGAAATTGTGGGCTTACATCCAGTCAAATGACTAAACTTAGAAAAGTGTCAAACTCTTGATATTGTTTTATAAGTTGTTTTATAAACTTTGTTTGATTGATTGATTAATATAAAATTATTTTATAAGCTACTTTTAATTACATTCTGCTTACATTGTTGCCCCACAATAAGAAGGTCACAGGTTCGGTTCCCGGCCTGGGGCCTTTCTGTCGATCTTGTAACCATGACCAAGCCAAGTCAGGTGTCAGGTGACTGACAGATGTGGCAGATTGGTTAAAGATTTACCTTGCCTATGTTGCCTTTGAGGGAACAGCCAATTATTCTTTTTTTTTTTTTTTTTGCTCATAAAGTCAGAAAATAACCAATGCCAATCAAATGTAGGATACAATGAAAAGTGAAAAGCAGGTGTGCAGTGACATGCAACACGCGTTTTGGTTGTTCATGTATGCAAGCTCAGCTCCCACTGCTTACTGCCAGACTTTTGTTCTCACTTTTGTATCATGGCCCATATTTCACTGCATGAGTCGAATGTGCAGGACACATTGTTTGGGGAAATTCTTTAACAGTTATTTAAAACATTTCCACAAAACACAAAAGAAGAGACTGGAATTTAAAGCCTGGAAGAAATTATGCTGTTCACAGTAGTCCAA
This sequence comes from Remorina albescens, assembly GCA_034769265.1. Classification (NCBI taxonomy): domain Eukaryota; kingdom Metazoa; phylum Chordata; class Actinopteri; order Carangiformes; family Echeneidae; genus Remorina; species Remorina albescens. The sequence goes on from CM068477.1 coordinate 11,284,215, forward strand.
AAGACAAATAGTTCAATGCTTTGTGCTGTGTGTTAAAATTGGTAGTGTGTGTGTGCGTGTGTGTGTGTGCGTGTGTGTGTCAGGGAGAGTAGTGAAGTGAATGTACTATACTGCTGCAGAAAGAGCCTGATGGGGACTTTCAATCAGACCCCAGATTGAGAACGGGAAGACAAAATATCTTTGGTAAAGGGTTTGGTAATTTTAAAATCAGCAAGAACTTCAGAACTTTAAATCATTCCAGCTGTTTCTTTTTTTTATGTTTCCCACTTCTATTGGCAAGTGTTTGCAAAACATGTAATTTCACAGGTTAGGCCACAAAGTTGTGATTAAAATTCTGCTGTGTTGGGCTTGTTCCCCAAGTGTTTCTTCTTTGTTGTTTTTCATTTTTAAAAAAGAATGGTGTTACATTACTTGTTGTGAAATAACTAGTTTCTAGATTCTATAATGTGAGGATTTCCTGCTTTTCTGTTTTATGCCATAGTAAATGCAAAAACAGTTTTTAATAGTCAACAACAATAAGCGAACAGAATTTTGGATAGGAATCATCTACACTCAGACCGAGCAAGCAAAGGGTTAGTCAAAAAATTAGTGCTGGACATTTCAGTACTGGAAATGATTGTTCAATGTAAATGCAGATGCTGGTCTTTCAGTTGTTAGTCACTGTAGTTACTCTCAAAACTGGACGAATGATTACCCAAATCATGTCAAATTCAGGACAATACCACTAAACTTTTGTGTCCTATCTTAGGAGTAGGAGATGATGAATGCGATGAGTAAAGTGAGAGAGCTTCACTCATAAGTGTTGATATTCCACCAAATGCAAACACTTAGTTTGTCTCATTGTAATTTGTGACATAATTAAAGCAGTAATAGGACTTCCTCATTAGCAGCACTCAGCTCCTCATTAAAGAAAATGCCACGATTCGGCACAGATGTTTGGGCAATGTGCATCCCTCCAGCCTGTGGCAGCTTTTTTCCTCATTTGGGAATAAAATAGAAAGGAGAAAGAAGTGAAAATAAAGAAGGGCAGCGCAGATTCAACAAGTGAGAGATTAAGACAAACAAAATGAATCACAGGGGTGCACTTTACAGAGCAACTCAAATGGCTCCCTCTCTCTGCAACCTCACCTCCTGTCAAACATGACGGGGGGGGGGAATCTAATGCCACTGGGTGGCATTAGGGTGGCATCTAATAACAGCCCTTTCGCCTGTGATTTCCAACGACAAAAGTTAAACCACAGAGGGAAACTGCATGAAAGACTATGAGATCACCTCAGAGCGACAGCATCATTTCTTTCAGCAACAGTTCTGCTGAACACCCACAAAAAAAAAAAAAAAAAGCCCCTGAAACACTGAAGTAGAGGAGTGTGGGTTTGTGAGGCTGAGCAGTGAATTTAGCTTTGGAGCACTCTCAGTCAGTAAAATGGAGGAGGTGATAGGCAGTGTGGGATGAGACTGTAGGTGTCCACAGCTGTCAGGAGGAAAGGGGGAGGTAGAAGAAAATGGGACGAAGTCAAAACATGTCAGAGGTTTGAAGGAATGGAGATGATGAAGAAGAAGAAGGGGGGGGGGGGGGGCAGTCACATCACTCCGACTCTCGGACATTTAAGGTCAGCATTGGATTGTGTGCATGAACTTGTCACTGCAGCTCAAACGGGGAAGACGTTATTTGACAGATGTATTATTTAGCCCCAGCAACTTAGTGTGCACCACCAACCTCTCTCTCTCTCTCTCTCTCACACACACACACACACACATACACACGCACGCGATTCGACATCACTGACACAAAGGTGAGAGAATTATTGCCACCCCCCCACCCCAAAAATGGGTGTCCAGTTGCACAGTAAACACTCCTGCCCGTCTGCCTGCACTGTTATATCAGTCCGCAGACAGAGGGAACAACCTCTCTGCGGTGATAATGATTTTACCAATAAATGATACACAGACAGAGAGAGGGGCAAAAAAAATCTTTGCAAGTGGAAAAAAAGGAAGAAAATAAAAAATTCGAGGGAATTTTCTAAAACATTCACACAGTCCCAGATGCGCCAAAAGAGACAGGGGGAGGAAAACACCCCCTTTTGTTCCAATTCAACAGCACAAGTGCTCTCAACTAATAACTGATTTTTTTGCTCATACTCTCCATCTTCCACCCAGTGGATCCTAAAGCAGAGAGCCCTCCACTTACTTACCCATGGTGGTGTCTCATCGGTCCGCTCAGCTCCGTCCTCCGGTAGCGCAATCCGCCGCACAGATCACGATTTGCTCCGTGTCGCCGCCTTCCCTTACCCGCACCTGGATAGCCGCTGGAGCGCTACGCGCTTCTCACGCCACGGGTGACTCACACGCCTTCATTTTAAGCGAAACAAGCCGAAAACAAACGAAGAAAAACCAACCCTGGCACACTGTTACAAAAGCGCTTCTAAAGTTTGCGCCCATGCTCCCCGACGCGGCTCAACTTTCCAGAACCTGTCTCCAGAACCTGTGCCATCAAGACCGCAAGTTGGAAGTGAACCGCCGCCTGGATCTACAGGGGCTTTTCTCTCTCACCCGAGAGACTCACGCATAGTCAGTCTGGGAGGCAGATTCCCGCGACTAAACAGTCAACACGCAACAACAACAAAAAAAATATAATAAAAGAGGGGGGGGGGGGGGGGTTAAGATGAGGGAAGCAGCCAGGGTCGAATCGGTGCGGTGTCCGGCGGAGGTGAGGGTGAACGTCCTCTGCGCAAACATCCGGCCGAGCGCGGAGGAAGGAGACGCCAGTCGGAGATCGCAGCCAGGCACGGGCACTGTCAGGGACCCCTGTGCTGTGCACAGGCAAGCAGGTTCCCGTGTGCGCGCCCGGCTGCGTGGAGGAGCGTGTGCAGGCGCGCGCATGTGGGAGAAAGAGAATGAGAGAGAGAGAGCATTCAATGCAGTGTTTAGCAGCCGCAAGCAGATTTGTTCAAATCTGAGATTTTCCTTTTGTCTTGTCGTTGATCTGCTTCCTCCATCTCCATCACCACCAACACAAACGCATCAGCGCTGGAGCCGTCCCCAATCTTTACCAGGCTTTCCTTCCGTAAGTCCATTATTCAGGTGTGGTGGAGGATATGCTGAATGCTATATGTGGTTATCATTATAGCATGAGTGGGAAGCCTGCCTGATCCTACCTCATGTTGTATAATTATTGTGGACGGGAAGGCTAAATGCAAGATTTACACTGGAGCGAGGAGGCTGTTGGACAGGTTTTATATTATTTTAAAAGCATCATATTATAGTGAAACATTGTAAACTGCCATTATGGATCACATCAGCAACAAAACAAGGAAGCTGCTGGTTGTTTGCTGCTGCTCCAATTTATTTTTAGGATTTTATGTGATCATAAATAGCTGTAATTATGCCTCTTTGGCATTAACATAAGTCCTACTGGTAATTTGAAAGACTCAGTTGAAGTTACCCCATAACACTTTCAAATATTTGATTTAGTCTTACCTCCAGTCATTTCAGATTGTGATTAAATCCTGGAGTGGCTCTAGTTATAAGCTTACTCATTTCAAACAATTCAGACACAACAGGTGAAGATGGATAATAAATTATAAAAATGTTCCCATTCTAAGAAATAGCTTCAACTTGACTTGACTTATGGTTTAGCCTTGTCATGCCGTGCATTTAAAGAGATTCAAACTGATGATGTAGTCAATAAATACCACCTTGAGGCACACTTCTTTTTCTTTTTTCTTTTTTTTAAATAAAAAACCAAGCTTACTGTGTAGCCTTTATCAATGCCCAAAGTACTGAGATTGAATTTTTACCTAGCTTTTAAGATCAGTTGTCCATTTACCTTTGGACACATGGCAAATTGTTTGTTCTCATTGACTTCATTGAATTCTCAGTGACAAGCCAGACAGCTGAGGCTGCTTACCAGAGGGCAGATTGTTTAAAATTCAACCTATCATGTGAAGCGCTTTCATGTACTCTTTACAGAAACTTTGTCTCCAGGAGAAACCTGTTCCACATATATAATTATCCAGCTTTAATTTTTTATGTACTTTTATAAAGCAAGGTCACATAACATATCGAACTGCAAACATTTCAATATGAAAGGAGCAAAGATGCAAAACTGTTCAGTTTCTGACGTCACTATAGCTGTTTCCTCAAGACAAGTCAAGACAGCCGCAGTATCAGGCAGTGCTAAAACTGATGGTATCATGATAAGCCTTTATAGGCCGGTACTCCTCTGAATATCAGACCTAATTCGTTGATCTTTTTTTTTGTGGGGGGGAGGGTTTCACTCAACAAGATTGTCCTCATGAGAATCTCCTACAGGTTCGACCTTTCCGGTCTTTGGATGCCATAAAAAGTGCTATTAGAAAGCATTCAGCCACCGCTGTATTTCCTAGGATTTCTCATATTTCTTAAAATTGAATCTGGTTATAACATTCTGTGATGTGTAGCTTTGGAAAGACATTTGAGACTGGAAGTGAAAGGGGCCATGAAACTCATTAAACAAACTCAAGGAGCAGGCTGACTGGAGGTGTGATGGTAGCCCAGGTCGCCTGAAGCCACAGCCACAAGGAGGCGGAGCTGTAAATCAGCCAGGCAAGAGACCTGCTCCATCCCTGCACTTCCGCCTCCTCCTCCATGACCACAGAAAGAGGATTGATGCCAGCGGAGGGAAAGAAGAGGGTCGAACTGTAGCCAAGTGCTGTGCCTGTGAAGGGTTGTCAGGTAAGGGCAAGGGAAAGAGGAAGTAACAAGGGAGAAGGCACATGTGGGACAGGCAGAGGAAGATTAGGCCGGACAACAAGTCATAGCATATTTTCCTATTTATCTTAGTGCTCTGTAGCCACCCAAGAAAAATTACATCACTCATTTCAGCAAATGCTCAAAATTTGTGTTTTCATGCACAAGTGACAAGTGCTTAACACTACTGGAAGCTAAAACATGCACTGTTATTCGAACTCCGTCTTTAGAATCTGTCAGGTACATCCATCCATCCATTATCCATATAGTCATCATGGTGGGGCTGGAGCAGGGCTGAAGCCAATTCTAGCTGATATCAGGTCAAAACCATGCACAGGTCATCAGTCTATCAGAGGGCCGACATGCAAAGACAACCAGAGACAACCAGCAATATAATTTGGCTCAGTCATGTAGAGGCACCAATTACCTTCGGTACATGTCTTTGGACTGTGGGAACGAGCAAGAGCACCCGGAGGGAAGCCACAGAGGCCCAAGTCCAACAGCAAACTCCACATACAAAGGCTCCAGCCCCAGGGGTTGGACCCCTTCTTCCTGTGAAGCGACAATGCAAACCACTAGAAATCGAGGTTATAATTGTTGGACTAACACACCCAGATAATGCGATTGAAAGTCGATCTACTGCTGCATGTATGCGGACAATCAGACTGGAGCTGGAGGAGGTGATCTGCGCATGTGCTAAAGTTTCGCACTAAACTATGACCCGGAAGTCGAACGGCGTAAACGTAGGAGGGCAGACAAAAGAAGCCGGCTAACTGCTAACGCGTCGAACACGACAAGGTCTGCAGCAAAAGCTAATTTTTGGACGGATGCGGAGGCTAACTTGCTAGCTCACCGGTCTTTTTTTCTTTCCACCTCTGTTGTGGTCTGTGACGTCATAGGTGAATCGGTAGAGGCCCATTACCCACAAGCCGAAAGAGTGCATATCGCCACCGATCGGAGCGGAGGCGACATGATTTCGACAACTAAATCGATTTTACTCATGTATGCGCATGTACACTGGGACAAGGACAGAAGTCCGATGAGATGGCTTCACCGAGCCATAACCATAGCTTGACTTAACTGTGCATGTAAACGTACTGAGTGTGTTGGCCTCGATTTGGAGATGTTACAACCAAATCAAAAAAACAGCACTAAAATATATCAAGTAAAATGGCACCTGCAAGTTCAATCAGTGGATGTGAGTGTGTCCTTCCATCAGGTATATGGATTGTGCAGGCATTAGAGTGCAGTGGTGAAAGGAGAAAGTTTTCATAGAGATGATGCTTACACTGAAGCGCACAAGGTCATCTTTGAGTTTGGGGCCTTTCTTCAAGTCTAATTTAATTCACAGAAGCTTTCATCAAAAGGGATTTGGTCGTGAGAGACAACACTAAAACTAGGTGCAGTAGGAGACTTTGGTTTAAGTGCAACATGTTTTCAACAAGTTCAAGTGCGCGCCCAAGATTTCTGGTCAGTCATAGGCTTTAGTGTGACGGCCCTGGCTGTGTCACTTCTTTCCCTGTTTTTTTTTTTTCCTCATCCTCTCTTCCTCCCCTTTCCCCCTCTCTCTGTGTGTCTGTGCTGTGGGCGGGGCTTCTCCCTCACTCACTCTCCTGGGTTCCTGATTGCATTCATTCCACCTGCTGCTCACCTGAAATCCACCCAGTAAACAGCCCTGCAGTATAAAACACCGGCTCTCCTCTCCAGTCCTCGCCAGATCATTGTGTCTATCACCGTTGCACAGTCACGTTTCAGGCCGCCTTTTGAATTGTGAAATCAGCCCAGATTCTTGCTTGCAAAGCTTTTTGTGTATACTTACCTCGTTTCTTCTCTATCATAGGATCCCTGCCCAACTACCTACCTGCCTGGCTGCTTTCCCTCTGCCACGCTTCCAGCCAGATAAACCCCTCCAACCTTGTTTTGCTTCCCTGCCATCTACCCACTCCCGTCTGCCTGCCTCTCCTGGATTTTCTCCCCTCCAACCACATTTATTATACTTGCAATAAACCCCATTTTGCCACTCTCTTTTTGAGTCTGTGTTCTGCGTTTGGATCCTCCTTGTTGATTGTAACATTTATAGGTGCTATGAAAGGAGGTGCTCTCAGAAGAGAGAAATTTTGAAGAGATTTTTGAAGATAGTGAGAGATAGCATTACACAATAACGCATCCATTTTTTTGCTATATTTTATGATAAAAAATGGTTTGAACCCAAACAGTCCAGCCTTCCATAATTCAGTTATACATCTGTTTTTCCTCTTGATGAAATGTGTTTTAGTCTGAGGTTTTAGAGAGTCCATCAATGGCAATGTAATTTCTGTTGAAATTATAACTTCCTAGCCAGTGGCATTTTTTGCATGTTTGTCATATAACTAAGCTGGAATCTGTTGTCAAGTGAAATTTCATTGCTCTTATGTGATCACTTAATTGAGGCGCTTTGGATTGTGGCTTTCTGGGTTTACAGAGTTTATGACATTGGTGAGCAGTGACAGAGAAACACTTGCACTGATGTTTTGAAGATTATAGATAATTATCATCTATTGATTGGTTACCATCTCTATTAAAAAAGGAAGCTTGTTCATTTAAACAAATTCTTGATAAAATCCAATTTGTATAATTGGCACAGCTGCAGCCAAGATATCAGTGAGATAGAGAACGATCAGCCAACAAAAGGTCCAATTCCTCAACCCACATTGGGTAAGGGTCCTTGGATGGGACAGAGTTCACAAATAAGAAAAAATCTTGTTATCAAACCTTAGGCTGCTGCTGCATCACACACTGTAGGACTGTGCACATGTGGGTTTTCACTGGCCAGAGACAGGATAAAATCCACTTTAGCACCAGATACGCAGTATATCACCACTGTTTTTACATGTGTTCCAATCTGGAGTCCCAGATTGTCAGTGATGAAAGACTGGCAGAGTACAGAATCAGAATCAGAAGCCTTTATTTTCATGATGTATGATGTCATAAAACAAAAGTAGTGCAGGCATTCAGTTGATGCATTTAAACATAAAAAGTTTCCAAGTTTCCAGGCAGAGTGTGTGATGGACAGTGTGTGGATGGACTGGGGGTGACACTTCCGCCTCCCCCTGACAGAATAGCCGAGGGGAGAGAACTGGAAATTCGAATTCCAGTCAGAGAAGGGAATTCCTGCAGGTATTCGTACTGTATCTGAATTTGTTTTCCAGCTGAATGTTCAAGTGAGGCAGTGCATGAGAGGAGTGTCTGCCTGTCCTGCTGTGAGCACCAACCTGAGCATCAATGGTACCAGGTACTCAGCCGACAGCACTCATATGCTTGAGCAGATGCGAGGGAGACGATCCACAAGAAGAAAATCAAGCAACAAAATGTACCACAATTGGACCTGATGCAGAGTTCAGGTTTTGGTAGCTTGTTTTACCATTTGTCTGCCGTGCATGCTGCTCAGATATCTCCAGCAATCTAAAAAACAAGGCAGCGTGTTGGTAAGTTATTATGATCAGAAACCAGATATTGCTTTGTTAAAACTTATGGACAAAAACAGCAAAGAAGAACCTGGAAGTACGTCATAATAAGTCAGAGTAAATAAAAATTATTCAAAACTACACAGAAAGTGCAGACAAGTGAATACATTATTTCATTCATTATATTCTTTAACTTACTTATATATATGTGTGTGTGGATTTATTGAATGTGTTGTTATTCATTGGTCTCTGTCTTTAAGTTTTACAGCTAAACTTTCTGCTCTGGCAAAAGTAATTCTGTTTGTTCATTATTGCTCATTATTTTGCTACTTTTTAACGTAGGGGGTTACACAACAGACAAATTAATAGTTGTTCTCCCCTTTGTTTCAAAACGGTCTGATTTGCATACTGGTCAGGCACTATATGCACCTCTTTGTGTTCAGTTGTGGGATCAGATGTCTTTGTTTAGCTGTAATGAGTTTTTGCTTTTTATATTGTGTGAATTGAATTCCAGATCACTGACGTCTTTGACTGGCCCAGACGTTTGTCTGCGTTGTATTTGTTTTCCTTTTCTTCATTTTGGGTTTTTATTTATTTATTCATGGGTTGTTGTTTTTTTTTTTAATCCACAAGTGACCCCTTTTGCCTGGCAGCTGGCAGTAGCCTATCAACATCTTGACACAAGTACGGTGGAGCGATCTGCTGTGAGCAGGCCGGCAGAGAAGAAGCTCCAGGTAGCAAAAGTGCTAATCTGCTTCTGAGAGTTGAGAGTGAGGAGAGCAAAGAAAAGTACAGCTTACTTTTTCTTTCAGTGTGGTGACACCTTGGGTTGTGTAACGTGTGGATCTAAGACGTTCCATTTTCGTTTTTAAGATTGCAACAACCTTGCACTATTTCCTCCGTGACTTTACAAATATTGATACACAATTCCGAATATTTTGACTAAATAAAATTTTAATGATGCGAGAGCTCAAAAAAATACCTTCACAGTGCACCCCTGCAGTGGTGCATAATGAAATCATCTCATTGCAGCTACAGGTTGGACTCTGAGCTCAGCATGAAACTAGCAGCTCCCCTACATGTACGCACTGAGGTTATGCTTGTGACTGTGTGGTGATGCTATAAATATTCTACAGTCCTTCGTGTTATTTTAAAAGTGGGAGGAAAAAATAGCGAGTCGGCTTTGAGAGGACTGGCGAAAAAAGGGCTCTCTCCCTCTCGTGACAATCTGGCTCTTTTTTTCTTTGAGGTTTAAGTGAGCATCACATTTTCGTAAATGTTTCAGTGCGCTGTTGTTTTGATGTGATCGGAATAAGGAACCGCCCGTGCTTCTGCTGTTGAATCAGGCGCAAGTTGAAGTTCGTGGTGAAAACTTTTTGTCATATCTAGGACAACAATATCTTGTACTGTGAATAACAAATGTTAAATGTCTCAACTAGGCAGCCATCTTTCCTTATCACATCATGCCTGCTGTTGTAAGCCATTGCCATCTGAAAATTATCAGGGGAGAGTCAGCGCTCTGACGAAGAGAAGAATCAGAGACGATTTAATTTTTAATGCAGACTCCAGATTTAAACACATTTTCCATTGTTAAATTTGTGTTAAAATGGATTGCGAGTGTACAGCACATTCTTCGAGTGTGGTTAGATGAGCATTTTTTATTTAATTGTTTTTTCAAATCAAGCGCATCAGGTGAGAAAACATCAGTAGTTTTTTTTTTTTTTTAAGCTCAACTCAATCATTTTCTTGCTTTCTGAAACACCAAATGTAATCCTTTTGGTCTCAGCCCCAAAGACCAAAGGGTTGTTTATAAATTCCCAATTTTCCAGCAGCAACGAGTCTCAGTTTAAGAGGCAGAGATAAGGACATGTCTACTCTCTCTACTCACAATGCTGTGCAGCAGCAAAAAATGGCATGATCACTGATGTGCCCCCGTCTGTGCTCATCAACCAGTTAATCGATGAGCTGAGTTAAAGTGAGGGAAGCTGAGAAAGAAAGGCTGCAGAGTAGTCATCTGATTGAACTGAAAAGAAATTCTCACTTCATCAGTTCAGTGCCTTCCACTTAAAGGATCAAATGCTGAGATAACATTTTTTGGGGGGGTAATATGAATTGCCCACTTGTGAATAGCCAAGTGTAATTTCAACAATACCGGGCATTGAAAAAAAGAACTGCAGCTGCTGTAAATAATCGACAGGTCATCTAACCTGAGCTGTCAAAGCATAATTTTAGACCAGCATGTCAGGAGTGTATTCATGATTGTTGCAAAAGCCTCAGGAGTTTAATTAACAGTGCTTCTTTTCATACTTGTTACCTCTTAATCTGAAAATTATTGATTACTTAATTAAATGTTTGGTCAACAAAATGACAGGAAGTGACGAACAGGTCATCGCAGTTTCACAGAGCCCGCGGAGGAGTCCATGAATCTTTTTTTCCCTTTCCAACAGTCAGAAATTCAAAGACAAAAGAAAAAAGAATTATATCTTTGAAAAAATAAAATAAAAACAAATGTTTTTTTGTTTTTTTTTCAATTCAAGATATTGTTTCTATTGTTGAATGTTTGAACATTACTTTGTGTTTTAATGTATAAATGATTGTTTTGATGCTGGAAAACTTTTGGAAATGAATGCCATATCAATTACAATTACAATTATAATTATAAATATGTCTCATCGTCAGACTGCAAAGAAAAGTAAAAAAGTGAAGGCAATGACTTCAACTTGTGTTCTGTCTAACAGCCATCAGAGGACAACGTTAGTGGTTGCAAAAAAAAGAAAAAAAAAAAGAAGTCCAATTGAGAACAGTCCTACTTCTCACTCCGTTGCCAAGGTAAATGTTTTCCTAAAGATTTTATAGTCTTAGTCTCAAGTTTCAAGTCTTCAGTACAACGTGCTAGTTTTTTAAATTATGGTCAATGGACTAAGCATGGTACGCATTAGGGGGCATGACTGCTGCATGATTGACAAACTCTAACACCCAATCAAGACAGAGAACAATGCAGGTCAGATTCAGCTCTCACGCCTCCTCAGCTCCACCTTCAACTTTAAATGTGGATATTCTGGTTTCAAAAAAACTGAGGTGGCAATGGCCAAAATATGAAATGGCAGTTCACAAAGTTTTCACAGGAAAATGGATTTGTTATATTTGGCTGAATAAGAAAGAGTCAAAAATAAAGATGGCAGACAAACCATGAATTAACCTTCAGTCTCCAGGGAAGGTCGCTTTGCCAAGACTCCTGCTTCTTTGTTAATGCAAGACCTCAAGCCATAGACAACAACACACGTTTCAAAAATTACTCTCTCTGTGTTGATAAAGTTAATAACTCGCTGCAATTAGTCCTTGAGGACAATTCACCTTATTTCTGCACACACCATAGAGCAATGGCATGTTTATTCATACTAAAGGAAAAAACTGAATCATTGATCTAACTGCTATCAGTGGTACCTTTTAAAAGCTTGTCTAGCTGACTGCTGAAAATGTCAGAGATCCTTAAATTAGGTGTAAAGGCACGTCAATCTGCAGTAAAAATCAATAGTTCTGCAAGGAGAAATTACACAGCATATAAGTGATAGCTGAGTGTTCCATATCTGAGCTGAGGCTTAATAAGAGTGATGAATAAACTGCTCTCAAAGCACCCAGTATTTATTTTTTATTTTATACAAGCTTACAATGACAGGATGCATCACTTAAAAAAAACAAAAAAACAAAAAAACAAAAAACGTCATTATTTCTGTAATTTACTCTGTCATTAAGAGTTTATCATTTTACCTCCTGATAGGAACAGTGTTCTCTTTTACAGAGCTAAACAAAAAGAAAAAAAAACGAAGCTCTGCGGAGGTGACGGTTAGAAAGTACAGAATGTGGTTATTGCAGTAACATGGATCTGCTGAACTCAACGTGGTAGACAGATGTCAATGGCTTTGTACAAACTAGCAAGAAAGCCGATTTGCATATGCATGTGAATCATTTGCTGGGGAAATAACTGGATGAGACAGATATTCAGTCACGTATCTAAATATAAGAATATCCCTTTCCTCCTGTGAGACATAAAATTAAACCATTGGGTTGCATTTCACACACACTTGTGAACCTCTCACTGCCATATCACAGTGTAACTGAGTTAAAAATCAATTAAGAATGAACTTGCAATTAATGAGCAAAGTAAAACAGAAATAATGAGCAAGAAATACAGTATGATGAGGAAGGAAAATGCTTAAGATTTTCTAATAGTTCCTAAAAGTGCCAAACCTGAAACTAAAAAATTGTGTTTTGTCATAATTTTTTTTTTTTTTTAAGAAATCAGTTAAAGAAAAAAAAAAAAAAGAAAACAGGCTTCAGAGCTAATCTTTCCAAACAAGACTAAATGGTGCATGTTCAATTTGACATAAATTGTGAGCATGCATGTCAGTTACTCAACAGAGGTCAGTCAACCAGATAAGGTCACATTACCATAAAAAGCGACCGTTCATCCTCTCTGTTCAAGTTTTATCATTACACACACACTGGCGGTCAAAAATAATTTAACTTTACGAGCCTTAATTAGTGTGTTTAATGTAATTGCTAAGAGTAAACATGAATATGGACATTATGCCACAAATGACGTATTTCTTTGAATTCTAGATTTCAAACAGAATTTCTCCTGGATATCCCAAAGCACACTTAGGATACAACCATATACACACCACATATGTTCTGATGTTGATGAGGCTGCAGGCAAATGGGACACTGAACCATAAACCTCTACTAATCTGCGCCTGTGGGCTCCATCTCGACCAGTCAGCCTGATCTGAAGATAGGAAGTGATGACACTGATGCTTTCCCTGATTCCCAGTGTTGTTCTGCTGAAGTGATCATTTACCTATACAAGAAATCACACTTGCTATCTGCAGCATGGCCAGCGTAGCTTCCATGCATTGTATTTATACATTAGAAGTAAGAAATGGGATTTGTTTGACTTGTCCTTCACAAACATAGCTTAGCTGACTATTGGCTGATCACAGATACTGCATATATATATATATATATATATATATGTGTGTGTGTGTATCAGGAAATAAAGGAGAAATTTCCATTTTCACTGACACCAATGTTGTCCACTGCAGGGCTCTGACAAGTGGTCTTTGTTATTCAGCTGAAATTTTTTCGCACAAAACATTTCTTGGTCACAGATCTTTAAATTACAATTCAAATAGCGATCCATCATAACTGTCTGAATGTGAATAATATATATTGGCTTTTAGATTGTTCTCAGAATACCAATATGGTAGTCAATGATTTAATCAATAATTGTCTGGGCACATTGCGCAGAACATTAGCACATTCAGAAAGAATGTGCTGTTGTGCACATGTGCAAACATGCCTTAAGTAGTTCAGACGATTTGAGATAATGAGTGTTACAAGCCCTTTGATATAAAATTTACGGCTAGCTTAAGGACAAAGTCTTTTTAGGATACTTGACTACTGTCATTTTTGCTCTGTTGAAACTTGGCAGTCAACAATGAACCTGCAAGAGGGTCAGTTGGCCAAAAGACTAATATAGGTTCTTCCCATTAGCTGGAGTGCTGTAGTTGATTCTCTGAATTTAAACGGGTCCTTGGAAAACATTCTTTGCTAGGCGCCAGGTCATGAATGAAGGTGGTTGTTTGCAAACCATGAACAACAGGGTTAATCTGGACAGAGCTCTCCAAAGCTTCTTTGGTAAGACAGCAAACACAACATATCGCCTGTGACCAATAGAAACCACGGAAGCCATATGTGGGGCCGGGGCCCAAGTCAATGTGGATATTTGCTTGCCATGCCCTTTCAGTGATTACTTGCTTTGAGGCATCCCCAGGGCCACTGGTGTTGTAAATTCTTAGATGAAAGGAAAGCTTTAGATATGACCTGTTGAAGTTAAAGCTACTTGATATTATATCATCATCACAGCGTGCGGCTGGAGCCGGGTGTTATTAACCAACTCTGAGTTCAACAAAAGCACAAGACGAACAACAATTCACTTGTCCAGGACAGCCGTTATCACTGCTAGGTCCCAGTCGAAGCATGGCTGTCTATATAGTTGTGGTGGCTTTTGAAGTGATTTCCCCCTTCCTCCTCCACATATGGTATGGTAATTGACGAAGCATCTTCCTCAGTGGAATATAGTGAACTCAAGTGAGTTGCAATAGATAGATTTACAATCAAAAGCAGCAGTAATTTAACCCAATGATGAGAAATTCAGCAAAAGATCAAGAGACCAATGCTGATACCAATATTAAGAGTCAGCTGGTGTTGTAACGAGGTGATGTCAATCAAAGATTTTAAGTTAAAAAGCAAACAATAGTCGAACTATGTGGAAAACCTGACAGTCATATAGCATGGCATGTTGTTTCATGTATTTATGTGATGAATGTATCAGCCTCTTTATTGTTCTTCACAGATCTGATGCTTTTATTATTTTAACCTGAGCAGTGGATGTTTAGGTCACATTTGGAGAATGGCTCAATTATTTTATTTTTATTTTTTCAGGTCTGCCTCAAGCCTTCCTCTGGATTCTGGATCCTGGGTACAGTAAGTATGCTGCGGTGACTCCAGATGGAAGCCGTTTGTCAACACATGGACAAGCACCTCTCAAGAGCATCCAACCTCACAGGATGTAATTGCAATTCATTTATGCATCCTCAGCTCCTGTCTGAGTTGATCAATACTAAGACAAGAGTTTCTTCCATCATGACTTGCCTTCAGATGAAACAAGGTAAGGCAAGTTGTGCACACTACACTGAGCCTCAGTGAAAGTGAAATAATAATAATTAAAAAAAAAAAAAACAGAAAGAGAAGTTCAGAGGAATTTGTTAATTTTCAATTTCGTCAGCATGATATAAGAAATTTCAGTGCGAACCCACAATATTACACTGATCGTCTGTTGAATCCATAAACACATTACCAGCTTCAGCTTTTCAATCTGAAAAATACACACGAAAACAATTAACATCCTGACTGACATAACTACTTTTATGTCACATGTACCATCTGGTGAGCAAAAGATCCCACACTGTTACAATACTATAAATGCTTTTTACATCAATTTAATTGGAAACAGCCAAAGAAGCAAAAGCACCCTCTTTGCCACAAAACAAACTAAATATGAAATAAAAATTTAAAGAAACAGACAAATATGAATCTGTTGCAAAGCCATGATATAAATACAAAGCTCAGAACTACATAAAGTGTTGCCCGGCCTTCAAAAATGTTACTACTTCAACATAAATGAAGGATTTGTGTACACCTACCTAGCGGTAGAGGCCCAGCTATTAGTTTTATGTCCAGAGGGCTTGTAGGTAGCCTGTGTGTGCCATTTAGTCATTAAGTGGTTATACGAAGTATACCACTCTAAAGCATTAGAGTTAAAAGGTAGCCCACGCTTTTGCTGCCACAGAACATCTACGATAACTACAACCTATAAGTGGTAAAGCGTGTCTAGTAACAATTTTGGCTGTCAGAAATGGAGTAGTGTTTTCAAAGGTTATCCCAACATTCCTATGCTGAGCCAAAAGCTGCTTTCCAGCTAAGTTTTGAGTCTAAACTACCCCAAATGCTCCAAACAATGGTCCCAGAGCGTAATAATGGGACAACAAAAGTGCGAATTAATTGGCTGGAGAGCAACATGTTATTCAGAAATCACAATGAAAAATGTAATGTAAAACAAATCTGGCTGGGGGGCGCAGCACGGCAGCATAGTGGTTAGCACTGGTGCCCCACAACAAGAAGGTCGTGGGTTCTTTACCCAGCCTGGGGCCTTTCTGTACGGAGTTTGCATGTTCTCCCCATGTCTGCTTGGGTTTCCTCCCACCGTCCAAAGACATCATGTTTGGGTTAACTGGTGACTCTCGATTGTCCGTGAGTGTGGTTGTGAGTGGTTGTTGGTCTCTGTGTGTTGGCCCTGTGATGGACTGGTGACGTGTCCAGGGTGTACCCCACCCTCACACAATGTGAGCTGGGATTGGCTCCAGAACCCCCCTCAACCTGGAAACAGATAAGCGGTTGAAGATGGATGGACAAACAAATGACCTGCTACTGGGTAGACTGTGAGGTAAGATTATTTAAGAAACAGCTTTCAGAGTGTGAAAACCCTTTGGCCCAAAAACTTTATCCTTAGATGATAGATGTGTCTGAGAAGTGTCTTAATAAGCCTCTCGGTTTCCATAGTAACCGCTTCCTGCCAAAGATCTTTTGAGTGAAGGGATCCTCTTCAATGTGAATGTCACAAATTGGAGGCAATTTTTTAACGAGCAAGGTGCATTTTATTTTGGCTTGATTCTGGACAAAGGGTGGCAAGGTGGCCTCTTTGCTGATGTCCATATTCTGATTTCGGCATATAGCTGAGTAATTTTTTTATTACAATTATTTCATAATAATACATCAAACACATAAATTCTGATTCATTAGAGTGGTAACATCCTGATCTCTCTGGTTCTCATTAAAATCACAATTTCTATGCGTCAAACGGCAATCAGTGCTGATAAACTGCAGGCTCTTTAAAACTGATTGAATATATTGTATAATTATACTAATTGTAATGTATTTTCACCAGATAGAGTGATATAGTTTTGAGAGAACATTGCAAGAAAAATTACATTCTCAGCCCAAAGACCTAGAATATACAGCTGGGAGTCAGCTAATGCTGTGAAAGGGGAAAGGGGGTACAGAGGATCAGACAGATTAAGAGCAGTTGGAAGCTGCTGCCCAGGACTTGAAACCTTTTCCCTCCCATTGTCTCCTACAACCCCCACAGACACCCATGGACCTTCATTTTAAAGCTGGCCTGGCTACTTCTCTTGAAGGAAAAACATAATGGAAAAACAGATTATGGCTGTTATAAAAAAGTAAACTTATCGATGCCCAAAACTTGACACTGAGAAATACTTACAGCTTACTGACGTTTCTTGCACATGTTCTGCCACGCTGTAGATGTTAACCTCAGGAGCTGTATGTAACAAGTCATGAGTCCATTTAACTGGAACGGACATTAAATGGTCCCTCCTGAGCACATCCCAATGAGCAACATGTGTAAAGTCTTCCTTAGGGATGGGGTGAGGAGCTTGGTCATCCGAAAGGAGCCAGTTGAGGTGGTTTGGGCATCTGGTGAGGATGCCTCCTGGGCACCTCCCTTGGGAGGTGTTCCAGGCATGTCCAGCTGGGAGGAGGTCCCCGGGGCAGACCAAGGACCGGCTGGAGAGATGATATCTCCACTCTGGCCTGGGAATGCCTCGGGATCCCCCAGTCAGAGCTGGTCGATGTGGCCAGGGAAAGGGAAGTCTGGGGCTCCCTGCTGAAGCTGCTAACCCTGCGACCTGACCCCGGATAAGCAGATGAAGATGGAAGGATGGATGGATGGAGCAGGTAACCTTGAGTTTTCACAGTTAACAAATGGCCATGTTGACCATTTTTCTATGTCACTGAAAGAAACCAGACGAACGAAAACATCTGAGAACAAAGAAAAATATTCAGATAGTAAAGAACAGAGCTGACAGAAGTGTATATACTTTATATAGTTATATACTTGATAGCTCATTACAGGCTGTGGTAAGCACTTCTAATATCACAGATAAGGGGTGTTGTTCATGGAGGGCCACCCAGCCCTTTGTGTGATATAAGAAGTGAGCCATTGGTTTTATAAAATGGTTAAGATGTTTTTCTCAATGTACATTTTTTAATGAATAGAAAGAAATAGTTCCGCCCAGTGGGCAGCACGGCCGCGTAATGGTTAGCGCTGTCGCCCCACAACAAGAAGGAAGTGGGTTCGGTTCCCAGCCTGGGGCCTTTCTGTGTGGAGTGTGCACGTTCTCCCCATGTCTGTGTGGGTTTCCTCTGGGTACTCCAGTTTCCTCTCACCATCCAAAGACATCATGTTTGGGTTAACTGGTGACTCTAAATTGTCCGTAGGTCTGAGTGTGAGTGGTTGTTTGTCTCTGTCTGTCTTTGTGTGTTGGCCCTGTGATGGACTGGTGACCTGTCCAGGGTGTACCCCGCCCTCACCCAATGTGAGCTGGGATTGGCTCCAGCACCACCCGCTACCCGGAAACGGAAAAGCGGTAGAAGATGGATCGATGGAAGGTCCTCCTGGCTGTCTGCACATACTGCATGGCAGTTGCTATGCAACTTACAGCTACATTTCATGTCTTTTTTTTTGTTTTTTTTTTATTCGTCTACCTGCTGTTTCATTTGTTTTACTTTCTGTTTTACTATGTTGCTTATCAGTCACCAGATTGGTGGGGTTTCCATTTGGAGACCTTCCTGGTCTTGACTCTTAGTGTTTTCTGTCTTCCTTATTTTCTAACTTACTTATTATTCTTCTATCTTTTCTGACTTACTGACTTAATTCCTAAACCCTAAAAGAGACATGTTTGTATTCTATCTCTGCTATTTAACAGACTTGAGTGTAACAACGCTGATGGACAGAATTTTGATTGGATTTAAAAATCTGGTCATTTTGAACCCAACGAGCTGACATTGTGATGTTTAGCCGATTTGGGGTTTTGCTTGCATGTCAAATGTTGGTATTTTTTGACATTTTGACATTTAGAAGATTCTGTCTTTCACCTTGATATACTTGGTTCAAATTCTAGTCCTCTTTCATCTAAGTCAAGAAATTAAATTCAGAGGAGCCGTTTTCTGGCAACAATGATAACATTAATAGTGCTGAATGTAGTAGTATTAAAAAGCTTGATCTATTGGGGAGCCTTGTAGTAGAAACTTGTTGTCTCTATTAAAAAAAAATACTTTAAATGCTAAGCAAATTGATATTAGGGTAATATCAATACTAATCACACTGATATGTGTGGTAATAAATAAATGAAATACTTTTGTGGCACTGATGTATTTTTTTTTATTGTCTTTTATCCAAGTATAGTCATTTTTAAAATTAACTTCTTAAGTTTATGTTCCATACCCATTAAAGTGTAAGTTTAAGGGTAATAAAATGCTCTTCCTCTGAGAAATAAATTTACAATCGACATCTACATTCATAGTTGTTTGCCAAATATGCTCCTGTAGAGCATAAAGAATCAAGGACTTCCTTTTCAGCAAACTGATAAAAAGAAAACCTCTGGCATAGTGTAATTTATTTGGAGTTGAAGATGAAGTTTCAGTTTTTCAATTTGTGCAATTTCATACAGGTTAATCTTAACAGAATCTCTAGTGTGTATGTGTGTGTGTGTGTGTGTGTGTGTGTTTCAAAGTTGAGACAAAGAAAGAAGAAGCTACTTCTCATCACTCCAGCGACCGGTAGACGGAGTGCAGCTCAACTCCCGGTCATGACTGAATGGTTTTGTGTGAAGGGCAGCAAACAATTTTGTATTTGCAAAAAAGTAAACAAATAAACATTGCCATTTTTATGAACAAGTGATGAAAACATAACTGAAACATTAAAAAATAGAGATTGAAACATTACACAGTACAGGCCGCTCTTCCCGCTGGCTACTCCAGATCATAATGATGCATTCAAAGAGAATCTAGCCAAGGATATCTTCATCACTGCTAAATAAAAGAGGCATACATTTGTACAGGGCTAGACACAGGGGGGAACCAAAAAGGGAGAAGCAGCAACAACAAAGAAGTGCAAAAGATTCATTTAAGGTTTGTCAATAAAAATAGTGGAAGGTTTTATTGTGTTGATGGATAGTGACTCAAACTCAAACTTTTCTATCACAGATCTTAAAGGGGGATCTTTGCTGCTGGAAAATGTATTTTCAGATGTGGGCACTGATTATTGTTATATTTTTATTTTTGCTTCTTTTCTTCCTGACTTCCAGTGGTAATAGTAAGATATGACCAAACAGGAAGTATACTCCAAAACAGGAGTATTTGCCATTCAGCCTGTCCATAATGCCATCTTTAGCAGCGTTTCACTCACTGGCACCCCCATTCATCTATTAGCACCTATCCGACTTCATCTGGAGTCAGTTACAAGTGGGGACTTTGGTTCTTTTAATGGGCCTTATAAATAGCCCTTGACTTGATTTATGTTAATGACTGGTTTATTTGCTCCCCCTAACCTAAATCAACCCTAAAGACCAAACCAAGGTTCTTGCAGGTATGGGGGTATATTTATAATCATGAAAAGTACTTGTTGCATCTAATACAGCGGGCCTCAGTCACTGCCTTGCCTTGCCAGGGCTGGCACTTTGTGAGTGGAGGCTGAGCGTGATTATGTGAACAGCGGACTTTCCACCTGGAGGGTAAGTTTCCCCATCCAGACACGACTCTCGCTGCAAGGGATGCCACCGGCAGCCACAGCACTTAAAGGTCTACTCCCCCCATAGAAGAAGTACAACAGCCTTTGGACAGCTAGGTCAAGGTCAGAGTTACACACAAATATCTTGTTCCTCACTGCCAACGGAGGGACAACAAGTTTCTACTACAAGGCTCCCCAATAGTGAAGTGAGACAACAGATAATTCACTTCATGTTTTGGGGAACCTTTGGCAGAGGAAGTTAGTCCAAGTCAATCGGAGCCATTAGTGAGGACATCAGAATATCAACATCCAAGAACTCTGGACTATCTGCTTGGTATTGAAGTATTTCTCAAGGGTGAGCATGTATTTATGCTAACAGAGCCCACCTCAGCGGTGCACAGTATGACTGGCGTCTCTGAGAGAAGCCCAAAAATTCCTGGCATGGGCTTATCTTCAAATGTAATGCCTGAGGCCTGAGGCACCTCCCAGCCAAACCCTCACATAGCACAGATCACTATCAGCCTAGCTGCCAGCTGTGATAGTCAGTGGCCTTTAAGCTAGATGTGATAGTGATTCCTTTTAATTCCCCCGTTAATACCCAGGATTCACATTCTGAGAGTTTTGGTTTTCTTTCTAGGGCCCCACAAACAGCCACTGGGGATTTGGCTCTCCACACTCCTCAGTCTGTCGGGTGAGATCATTGGCAGTTCCCGGTGAAGATGGATGTCATGTCGCAGCTGGATGGGAAGGTTTGGATGTTATGACAGCCTAGCGCAACCTAAACAATTTCTTTTGTGCATTCTTGCAACAGCTCAAGGGTCACGCCGGAAAAAATCTGTGGTGCGTGTTCTTTTTCACAAAACATGTAAAACTAGTGTGATAACTTTAATAGCAGGTAATACTATGAGGACGGAGGGTGGTGGAGGGTGCAGCGTTTAGTTATGCGCAGTGATTGTGTTTAATTGACATAGTTCTAGGAAAGCTATAGGCTTTTTCATTAGTAGTTAATTGTGTTTAATCGGCATTGCTTTTTTTTTTCATATAAAGTAGTTTTCTGTTCGCCTTTCTCGATTGATTTTTGTTTCAAATCATTGACCAATTGAATAACTACTGATTGCCGAGTTCACTATCCCCGCTTCCTTCATCGTTTTATTCTCTTCACCCGTTAACATCATTACTCCCCTCATCCCCAGTATTTCATTTCGAGGACGTAACAGATGTCAACAGGGAAGACAAGTGATATAGAGAGACCTTGACAACTTCTTACACAGTTTCAAGGTTCTATCATCTAATGCCTCTCTAGGGCACATCCGAGCATCAACCATGGCTCTCTAAAGTCCTGAATGATTGTCACGTATTGACACACGTTACTGTGTAGAGGGGGCCCTGCCAAGCAATATTTCAGGCAATAAGTACACATGACTGGGAGATACTGTACAAGCTCAAGGGACATGCAGGTAGCTTAAAAGTTATGTATGGGACATTGCTCATATAAGAGCTTATAACACAAGAGACAAATCTATATTGTATGCTGCAATAGTGAAAGTTAAAAGGGGGGGAAGAACTTTTTTATCTTTACTTTCTTGTAACCTTGTATTACCTTAATAGCAAGCTAAAGCAGCAGTTCTATTTTCACTCAGTTCCCGCAGTAAAACAAAAAAAGAGAACTTTTGTCAAAAAAATTTAACTTAATGCTGTGATTTTGTTCTATTTTATTTGATGATCAAAAGAGAATAACTTTGTTGTTTTTTAGCCATTGATGAAAATAAATAATTGCAATGCGTTCCTGGCAATTATTCTTTCATGTACATGATTATAACTTGGAGCCAAGGCAGCACACATACAAGATGATAATTAATGGACAAACCTTTGGCCATAAAAAAATTAAAAGAGTCAGAAAAGTTTGGGATGCTGGAGACTTGTTTTCATTTGTAGAAATACAGCTTAGAGTTATTGCCATAAGAATTTATCTTTGTTGATTCTCAACTTTCTGTATGCAAAGTCAGGGCCTTACTTTGAAGATCATACAAATTTACTTGAAAGTATTTATGTCTAGGTTTACTTTATTTGTGTCATTTCATCATTTCATGCTCATCTCTCCAGTTTTGCAAATTGCTTTAAGTTAAAAGAATTTAAATGTTTTTTATATATATATATATATATATATTACAGACATTGCTAATGGCTATAGAGCAGGTCATTCCAACTGCAGAGCTCTTGTGTACTACAAAGCCCTTTACTTCACCTTGTAATGACAGTATTTTTCCAATTATTGGTATATTCATTTTGGTAACACTTTGTGTTGTGTTGTAGTTTCATCCAAAATTAGAAAAATATGAAATAAAAGAAACACAATGTGATTTGTTGCAATAAGAGAATTTCACATCTTTCTGCATGACTGCTCATCTGCCACACATTTTAAGTCATCATCCAGCAACTGTGGCAACAGTGTCTGTCCTGTACCACATGTGGCTGTGTCTGACTCCACAGATATTTTAGAGTTCATCCAATGCCATACTTTTAATCTATTTTTAATTCTAATATACTAGTAGTGTTTTTCCTTCTTGCTCACAGCATGGATGAGGGACTGTTTTTGTCCCCGTTTGGACATGCACTGTGGCTGTACTTGTAGACAGGCCTATAAAAAAGAGGAATATAGATGAGGAAATGCAATTTATCAAGTCAGGTTGTAAAACTCCTCCAGATTAACAAGGAAATTGAATGTTATTCATATGCATTTACTCCCCAAACTAGAACAGCAGGAATTAATTGGAAAACTTTTGAAGTTTCCCTTTAAGGTACATTGGCTTTACTGGATAATCTGATAGGTTCCCTTTAAAACAGTGTTATTTTCCCCAACTTTTAAGCCTCCTGTGTTCTTGTGGTGTGTGTATATTTCCCATCAACAACATCACCCATGACATTTAGTTCCTGATTTTATATCCACTCATTGACAGATATTCTGCTAATCTTTGACAGGTAACACGCCAGTCACTCTCATATCTTGAGTGTGAGAGAAATTCCTACTGTTGTTTGTAACCTGGTCTGACCGTGTTACTGGTTCTGCAGCCGATCCCGGCGAGTTGCATCCTTTTGCCATTCGGACATTCACCTGCCTGGCAAGCTGCAGCACCCCTCCTTTTCCTGTCCCCATGCTGCTGTTGTTTGTCTGTTATGCATTAAAGACCTCCAAACTGTCTCTGTGTGTGAATCTGCACTGGGGTCCTGTTTAGCCTGTAGTTATTAGATGAAACAAGAGCTGAGAAAATAAGGTCGATGGATGACAGTGAAGAATGCTCAATTTTTTTTTTTTATATTTGTTCCACCTAGAATTGAGTAAAGACATACATAGCAGAAACCAGGAGACACATGCAGCAAACACTGTTCACATAACAACATTAATAAAAGATGCAAACCTAAGATTTTTGTGTATACAGCATAACCTCGGTCTGCAATCAACAGTCAGCTCCACAAGCTGTCTGCAGACAGGAACCAAACAGTTTGATCATGCCATCAGTTCACCTCAGCCCCCACTGCAATGTCAACACCAGCTTTGTCTGAATTGGGCAGAATGCTATATAGGTCTAACACTTTTTCCATTAGTCTTAATGACATATTATTTTGCAAAGCAAATCATTAAAATGAACATAGCCTCTGACTCTAAAGTCATATTTATAAGAAGGATGTGGAAAATAAACAGTGTCTGAAAACAGTTAAGTGTTTTCAGACTTCACACGTGGGCATATCCATCAGTTTTTGAACCATACGGCAGCTGTCAGGTCCCTCATGAATGACTGCAAAGCTGACTTTTATGAATTATGTTAAATGCAGCAGATCTGTATGATTTTTTTTTCAGTGGCAGCATTCAGCACCGATAGAGAAATTAGTGCAGTGTCAATATGGTTCAGAACAAAGGTGTTGAAACAGTTGTGGAGTCAAAAGAGTGGATTAAGTTATTATTGAAAAACTACTACTATAAAAAATAATGCTGAGAATAGTCCTACATTCGTCCTTAAACCCTGGCTAAAAAGGTGTAATGGACTAGTGACACATGAATATGAAAGTGTGTCTGTGAAACTAATTATTCCATTGCCTTTTCATTTTATCAGACCGGGGTCTTGTAAACTTCTGAAAATAGCATCAATGTTACACAACACCCAAGACCTATCAATTTGCATAATAAGTTTATTGTAAATTGTTCATATTTTTATTTGTATTTATAAAATATACACAAATACAATAACTTAAACTGAGAAAATTCGCAGAATTTCCAGCTGAAATACTTATTTACCATGCCTAGGCTTTGTATGTGCTATCATAAGGGCAGTTTAACCTTATTGAGATTTTGTAATGTTGCTTTAAGTGTGAAATTCTGCATCCCTACACTTTATGTATGTATTACATGCAGGGTCCTAACCATCAGTGCTAACCACCACCATAGCAATTGGCTGCACTGCAAAACAAGCCTCAAACTAAATGAATAATCAAAAGCAACAGAACAGCTAAACAAGTAAATAACCAAGTTCAACCTTCTTCGAAAGAAAAAAAAAACCAAAAACAAAACAAAACCCTGAGGCCAAACAAACAATACAGGAACAAAACCAATGGCAAAGCTGTTCAAGATTTCAAAAAAAATAACTGGATTAGCTGACTAATGCTCACTTATGGATCAACCACTGGGCCTCACCAGGAGCCAGGAAGAAAGTACACCTGGATAAATAGGCCTCATATAATATACGACGCCTATATAATATATGACATTGCCCTGATTAGGGAGTTGACAGAAGAGGGGGGGTTTAGCCTGGGTGCATTCAAAATCTCAATGATGAGTCTTTTGCTTACATTGGGGGACACAGTTTTGGTGGGCGAATTCAGTGAACTACAATTCCTTCCCAAATAGCTCTGTGGGAAGCTGACTGTCTGTCAGTCCTTTGGCTAAGTGTTCCAAGTCCTGGCAAAAGTATTATAA
Source organism: Remorina albescens (assembly GCA_034769265.1). Classification (NCBI taxonomy): domain Eukaryota; kingdom Metazoa; phylum Chordata; class Actinopteri; order Carangiformes; family Echeneidae; genus Remorina; species Remorina albescens. The sequence continues at coordinate 11,309,563 of CM068477.1, forward strand.
ACTGCTTCAAATCTCCAAATTGCTGTCCAAATGTTCCCACTCTGCTTGGGCCCTGAACACTGCTGCTAGTAGTTATATGTTTTCAGTATATTTTGAGGCTTTTAGAGGTTGGAGCTCAGCCTGAAAATATGAAATGGCATGGCAAAAAAACTACGCAATGTAAACAGAAAAGTAGAATTTAATTTTGGAATGTGTTCCTCAAAGAATTAGAGACAAATAAATGTGTCTTTTTTTCAAAAGTGCAAGTCCAGTCCATTACTAAGACTGGTAAAATGCCTCAACAAGACAGCCCCCCTTTTGGAATATAAAAAAATAAACAAACTGTGTGTACCAGGCAGAGCACCTGATTCCACCAAAACAGAATTTTCTGATTGAGATTGTTCTATTTTCTTGTTTGCTTCTATCTATTCTCTGTTGTAGCCTGCTTGTGATGACTAAATGAAAATGCTGCTGCTGTAACTACGTAGTTTCCTGTGAAAGATTAATAAAGTATCCATCTTTCTATTAACTGTCCTCAGCCTTAGCCAGTGTAATTCAGGTAATTCGTTACATCTCATCTCCTCTCTCTCATCCCAAATGGCCTAAAATGAACTTGGATATGGACTGTACCAAATATTTATGCATCTCACACAATCTTAAACTCACCTCTGTATTTTCCTAAATTTGTTGCAGATATGAAATTATTCATTTATTATCAGATTTGTGTGTTTTTTCAGCAAAATATTAGTCACTATCATAAAGACTGAGAACACTGGGATAAAATAAATACTCCTATGATCTGGGAAGTTTCAACTTCAAAATGAATTCTGCCCTGTTGACCTGCTGCTGTCCGACAGTTGCAGCGGAGTAAATGGTAATGAGTGGCGGTTAATGTTTTACAGGAAGCATTTACAGTTTGTTTCAAATTGCATCGAATTAAAACTGTTTTCTCTCGACAGAATTTAAATTTCAGTGGTTAAGCGTTTGCTAATTTGCGAAGCGAAAATGCCTACCAAAGTGAAATAAAACATCAGGTCCTTTTTAAAGTAGAAGTGATGTGTTAGTAACAGCTGAACTCAGCTAATAAGGGATTTCTGTAATCCATCCAAACATGTATCCTCTTTGAAAACAGTTGGAGAAATATTTAATATTTAATGCTTCCTTTTCATGAGTGGATGAAGAGAATCGTTCTCACTGCATATGGGTCATTTAGACACCAATGTTATAAATAAGGTAAATTAGCAGCTTGCCCAGTTCATTTTTTGTCAGTGTCAGATCTGATTTAATTCTAAAAACACCCTTATAGCAGACAGGTGAGCCACAGGCTTTCAGGTAAGGGCTAATGTTTGAACGTATAGACCTCGCCATACGTTCAAAAACTGTATCTTTAGATCAGTTTGACAGAACCAGTTGTTGAGGTTTGAAAATGGCTCATAGCTTAGTCAAACTAAGTAAAACACCACCTACTGGCTTTTATAAAGTTTTGGGGGTTTTTTTGGTAATATTTATTATAAAGTTAGACATTCAGGAATATAAGCAGATAAATTCTGTTTGAGTAAACCCCCAGCTGAGCGGGGCTCTTTATAGTATATGTCTGTGTATCTTTTCGCATATGAATGAGGAAAGAGTGATAAATTAGTATGGCTAACCCTAACCCTCTGACAAAAAAATGTACCAAACACACATTCATATTAATTATGGGGTATGGCAACAAGAGTACAGAGCAGCAGATCCAGCGTTCACTCCTCTTCAGCTCCAACTTCCCCTCCAAAAATTATTATAGTTTCTGTAAAATTTGCTTGTTAACAAACTAAGCATATAAGGACAGTATGTTGAGTGCAGACACAGATACCTATGAAGTAGTCTTAAAATTGAATACAGAAATACTTCAATTTCACTCACAAAATACAAAAGCACAGCCCTTCACGTTATTGGTGAAAAGGCAAAAACAACTGGAAATAATGAAATCCAAGGTAGCTGATGATATTCATTCATCTTTCACATTGCAATAACTTACAGGAACTTAATAATTTTAAGTACGAAAACTCAGTATTTCATGTTCAATTAACTAATAAACTAACATTTATTAGTGTCTTCTTTCAATATTTTGATTAACTGCAAATCAAAAACACTGACTTAATAAAACTCAAAATCATTTACCTCCAAACTTAAAACATTTGTGGCAACTGATTGCCTTAAAAACATCCGAGTATTCTTAACTTTAAATAAAAAGAAAAAACATAAAAAATTACAAGTCAATGTTTTTTTTTCTATTCAAATGTTGAGTAACTTTTTTTTTTTTTTTAACCCACTGTCTTTTAGCACTGACCAAAACAAATTAACAAATTGCATTGGGCCATCTGGGTGTAAACTTGTAGTAAATTAACTTAAATAAATTGCTTTTGACTCTTCATCACTCTAAAAGTGGTAAAATGTCAACATTGGATGTTATTATGTACTAAGGCAAAGTGAAGCCTACTTCTGGACATCTGGTGTAAACTTTAAGGTGCACTATGTAGTAGTGGAAAATATTCAAACTCAGAAAGGCAAAATTAACATACTAAGACAATGAAAACTTTATTTCCATGACTGAATAAACAAGGTGGTACTTAAAATGGTCCTTTGAGGACAGTTTGGCAATTGATTCACAAAAACATTTCTATGAAGAATTTTCTCTTCTGAGAATTTCTTCCCCAAAACTTACATAGTTCACTGATAAAAACTTGAGATCATACACTAATCACATCTACTGAAATACCATGGACAGCAAGGTTGTGGCAATTTTGATTACAGTTGATTGTCATTAAAAACAAAACAACAACTAAAAAAAAAAAAAAACACTGAATACACAAGTCTGATAGACCCCTTGCTCATTCTGCTGCTTTGTGCTCTTGATCGCTGAGAAGGCGAGATGACTTCTAAGTGTGCCACTGCTAGGCTATGAAGGCTATTTGATTTTTCTTTGCAGTGAGTGTCAAAAAAGACACTTCAGGTTTCAAAACATCTCGTCCAAAGTTTGCAGTTGAAACACTGGCACAGTTACAGAAATGTTAATGTGTGTTGTCAAAACAGAATGAAAATATGAATGGGATAATATACAGTACAGTGGGCCTGATATTTCTTTACTGGGACTTACTGCACATGTTCTGATCCAGAGAAAATCCAGAGACTTCCTCACGTGGATACACAGGAAGGGCCTGGAGAACAGTAATACGCCTTGTGTGGACATCATGTAATGCCTAAGAAGATAAAAATAATGTAAATAATGTGAGAGGTTTACTAATCAAACCCAATGCCCAACAGTCCCAACCAATTTGGCACCACAATGATAAATCCACTAATAGCCTGCTGACTTATCTGGTGCAATCAGAGAAATGGCAAAACCATGGACTATGGAGTGGAGCAGTGGTGAATTCAAAGAATCCAAAGAAATCATTAAACTGATGAGTCCGGTGACTCAACTAATCTGGTCTGATCTGGTCTAGTCTCTACTCTCTGCAGGGGTCCGGTCTCTGGTCTGGTCTGGCCTAGTCTCTGGGGAGGTCCCGTCTCTGGGGGCTCTGGTCTCTGGAGGGGGGGGGGGGGGGGGGGTCCGGTGTCTTGTCTAGTCTTGTCTTGTCTGGTCTGATCTGGTCTAGTCTCTGCAGGGGTCCGCATCTTATTGCAGGGCGACAGCCTTAACCACTACATCTGAAAGCAAGCATTCATAACTCAAATATAGGTAATCCTACAGGACAAGAGAGTTATCACTAAAAAAAAAAAGCAAGTCGGTCAACTTTATATGTAAGAAGTTGGGCTGGCAGCAGCAGCATGGCAGCAGTCAGGAGAGGAGCTGACTGCTACCATGCCCAGCCTTACGCCATCAGTTAAACTTGGGGAAATATTTAGCGGTAACATTGGCGGCGGCTAATCAATGGCGCAAGAAATAGCATCTCAGGCAGCATCTGTTTTGTTCACTGAAGATAAGGAGCTGACAAAAAGTGTGTAAGCCCTTGCACATATGCGCGCACACGAAACTAACACGGCCTCAACCAGTTCTTACCTTTACCTTGACAGTTTTAGGCTACATAAAATTCTTCAAATTGCTATTCTTATTTGGATTAAAGCCACTGCAAAAAAAAAAAAATCATACTTTTTGGTCGCAGCAATCACAAACAAAAACGAATTCCATTTGATTTAACCAGCTAATTTCACTTACATGGGATAACTAAAGCCAAGATGACTAACACACAGCGGTGCTATCGTTAGCATCCTGCTTTCACTCACAAGGCTGACACAGCTCCGACACAGATCACGAGTTTTCGTTAACAACACAGTCTGAAACACGACACACTACTATCCACCACTGCACGTTGGGCACCATCCGCCTTTACAAGTACACCCCGACTTTGCTCGTTAGCTTGCTAAAGTAGCGGTTAGCTGTATTGCATGGCTAATGTGACTCACGTTGTCCGTTAAAAAAAACAAACAAAAAAAAAAAAAACACGTTGAACCTCCAAACAAACATTTAAGCAAGTTGCACTATGAATACTTAATAAATAATCCAGTGGCGCTGAGTTGACGGTTAACAAAACTCAGCAGCCTCCGCTCTGCTCCACAGTCAGAACAGGAAGTGCACAAGTACAACAAAATAAAACAACAACAAAAAAAATTTTTGTTGTTGATTTTATTTAATGAACTAATTAACTAGTCAGCTGGCAGCTGCCAACTGGGAGCTAATGTACAAAAACATGATGAATCTGTCCACGCGTGGACACACGTTTAGTTTGAAAACACCGTCACATTTATTTCCACATCCCACTTCCAAAAGTTACTCCCAGAGCCAGGAGCAGTGTTTGTTTTAATGTTTTCTTTTGCTAAATACTAGACCTGTATAAAAAAAAAAAAAAGGCTGCAGATAAGGAGCAGGGTTGAATCCAGGATTTCCAGCATTAGACGCTGCCCAGTACTCTGCTGTTTTGTTGGTGTTGACATGCAGTGGGGGGCTGAGGTGTGGTGCTGGCATGATGAAACAGTTTGGTTCTTTTCTGCAGACGGCTTGTGGAGCTGACTGTTGATTGCAGACTGAATTTTATACACAAAAGTTTGCACATTCAGGCCACCAATGAACCACAGCATCCTGTCTCCTGCTTACTGTCCTGATAGATATACTTACAGAATGCCAGTTGAAAAAAAAACCTTTTATGAACAGAAACTTGCTGTCATCCACTGACTTTGTTAACTCCAGTTAAGCCAATGTGCCTTACAGGGCAACACAGATTTTCACCTTAATTTCTATGTCTCCATTTTGTTGTATAAATGTAAATGGATGCCATTAAACCTCTCTCAGCCTTCCCTATATTTAAATATCTCTCAGCATCTGCCTGCAAAAAGATGACATCATCCCCATGAGGAGTTTCGCAGTGTGATTAGGCCAAAAACGTGTCACTTAGTTAAATGTGCACACGCTTGCGGCTGAATCACGTTTTCTAGAGATTTGGCATATGTATTTCCGAGCATAGAGAGAAAACACCTGTTAATAACCGTACTGACATCATACTAGCAACATTACTAAAAACTGACACCTTTTCTATATCACACATATTTCAGTACACATTTTATCAGTGGCATTTTCTGTCAAAACAAATTAGCAATTGATTAATAATGAAGAAATCCAACATCCCCATCACTTACAAACACTATATGGAAAGACAGAGCTGCCAATAGCAGTTATAAAGCAGACACACAGCCAATGCAAACACAGATGGACATCATTTTCTTCCTCTTTCTCTTCTTTAGGCCTTTCCGTAAAGGTCTAAATGTTCAAACACAGGAGCTACTGGGATGATATTTGATCTGACCAAGCCAAATGCAGAGCTGTGGAGTCAGACAAAGCTATGCATGTTTGAAAAGGTTCTTCATTACAACTGCAGCATAAATGGAGGCCCTCTCACCGTGGCCACTCAGTTCACTACACCCACCGCTCCTGAGTGATGACTGGTGTGATGCTGCAAAGTTTCTGTGCCCTATGATAACAGAAGTGAAATTGCTTGGCAGCAAGGAACTAAGTTTGTTTCCTTATTTATTTATTCTTCGGCTGAAGTTGCTGATTCTACTGACCATGAATAAATTTTCTCCCTTTTGAATTAGATATTCATTGTTGCTGTTGTGAGGCAAAATGCAAAATCGTGGAATTTGACCCCAAAGAGATTGGACCCAACTTAGTGATAGATACAGCTGAGAGGGGCCTTAACTTTAGACAAACTGCAAAAAACATAGCTGGGGTATTAAATGAAGATATTGGCATCCCTCCGGTGATTTAATATAAGTTATGAACACGGTAGAATAAATTTATACTGTAGAGACGGCAAAGGAAAAGCATTATAAACACCTTTGTCTGAGAGTCTGGACGCTTACTGGACAGCAAAAATGCCTAATAGCATATCTACATTTCTTTGATCAGGGATTTTTGAATGAGACGACAGCTTCAGTGCAGTCAAATCACAGCGAAGTTTTCAAAACACAGCCTTTCATGATTCTCCACAGACAAGAGCATAAAAGTGTGTCTTTTTTAAGGACAAGTTTTGGACAAATGGAGATGAAGTTACTAATAAAGCTTGCACTGCAGCTGAATACATCTTTACCCCCTTTATGCAATCCTTAAAAGTTCTTAGAAAAACAATTGGAAATATGAGCGCTTTTATCCATTTCAAGTCTTTCTTTGAAACATAGCTGTCCTTGTAACAGAGATTCTCTCTGGGCATATATCTTGCATGAGTCTTATTCATTCTCCACCTTTAAAGGTCCTGCATTGTAGAAGTAGGGATGAGTGCAATAGAAATACTTAACAAAGTGTTCGGTCTACAGAAACTGTGAGCAAATTGTCCTGGGGTTGTCTCTTTTCCCTTCCTGCTCTGCATGTGTCCCCATTTATCCATATGTGTGTGTGTGTGTGCTCCGACTGTGTGAGGTTGAACTATCTCCTCTTTCCTGCCAACTCACCTGCACACATTACGTACATTTCACTGACAGGCCACAAGCTACTTTCTGCAGTTGGAGAACCCAGTCCGCCTCTTCAGCTGTTGCCAGTTTTTCCAGTTTCTCTACCTTTGATAAACCTCTCTGAAATAATGACCTTAATCTTAGCATAGTATTTTTTTCCTGTTGCTTCCTTGCCTTACTTGCTGTTTCTTGCATTGCAGACCCACCTGCACTCGACAGCGCTGTTTCCAGCTGCATCAAGCCTGTGTTGGTTCCTTTGTTGGCTTAGCTCCAGTGGTACGTCACCCCTGCCAACTCCTGAATAACCTGGTAGCATGCCAATGGCTACCAGACTCTGAACTCTGGTCTACCCTTCCTTGCAACAATTTGCCTAAACTCTGCTACGCCCTTCGTCTCGTTCCACTCATCCTGTATCCCGCACTGATGTTTCATTCATTCATTCATCTTCCACCACTTATCCGTTTCCGGGTCGTGGGGGGTTCTGGAGCCAATCCCAGCTCACATTGGGTGAGGGCGGGGTACACGCTGGACAGGTCACCAGTCCATCACAGGGCCAACACACAGAGACAGACAGAGACCAACAACCACTCACACGCAAACTCACACGCAAACTCACACGCAAACTCACACGCAAACTCACACCTATGGACAATTTACAGTCATCAATCAACCCAAACATGATGTCTTTGGACAGTCAGAAACCCACACAGGCATGGTGAGAACATAAGAACATGCCAGAACTGAACCCGTGACCTTCTTGTGTTTTGGATAAAAGCACTAACCACTATGATGTCGCTCTGCATTACTGTTTGTATACACCAATATACCGCTGTCTGCAATTTGGAGTCCAGTCTTGTTTCATTTTTAAGACCATAGCATAGAGGCTACCATCCAAAGAGTATTAACTTTGTAATTTCACAACTACATTGACTTTGCCATCAACTTTTTAAATTGTAATCCCATCCATTTAGAAAAAATTTGCTGAATAAGCTTGTTTCAGTGATAACCATCATTAAGACAGTCAGACAATCAGAAGTAGTTAGGGTTAGGGTTTGTTAATTAAAACCACAAATACATATATGAAAAGTTCAAAATACAACATAGGGAAGTACAAAATGTGGTACCATATGGCAGAGGGATTTCCTTTGGGTGAAAAAAGAATTACTTCTTCATCCTGCCAGGAACTGGGTGGCAATAGGTGCTGTGGGCAGAGCTTGACTTGTTGTTACTTGATGAAAAGTGACAAGTTGTGACAGTAATGTGGCACTTGTTGATTGGCTTGTTTTCCTTTTTTTTTACAAGGGAACTTCTGAAACGTTTTTTGTATTTTAGAGCTGTTTAGGCTGAGGGACGTTTAATAAGCCAACAAAATGGAACAACGCTTTGCTTAACACATTTTTTTTTAGTTTGTAAGGGTATTACTATAAGATTACACATGCATTTGACCTCAGTCAGTCAGATTTGCATTAAATAAGAACTAATGTCGGATTGGTTTGATGCATATGTGGAACACAATAAATTGCTGGGGAAAGTTGGGGTTTTTTTTGTTGTTGTTGTTTTTTTTACTGCTACTCTTGAAATATTTGCTCGAGAAAAAAACAGGTCAACTGTGAAGGTGTTTAATAAGATGGCTGGTTACATGGGAATATTCAAAGTCTTGATGTTAACTGTTGAAAACTATATGCAGGATTTAGTCTTTGCTGGTTTGTCTAGACTACTTCTCTGAACCCCATCCTGTAGTTTTGATATATTTTGTTGTTGTGCCTGATAAGAAAACGGCTCAGTTTTGCCTAGTTGCCCTTTGTGGAAATCTCTCTAAAATGTTTGGTTGGCATGACAAAATAAATTGCACTGATGAAATCTTTGATTGAACTTTAATTTTTTGTTTTTGCTGCTGCCTTTATTGTCTCTTTTTAAGAGAGCTGCTAATATTGATGCCACTCTGTGAGTTTTCTGTTACCGCTAGCTCTGCTATCCCCAGATTATGTTTTTGTTTTAATCTGTACATGCTCTGTTGCTATAGAGTAGCAATAAACAAAGAAACACAAAGCTGCAGTGCCTGTACACACATTTGTATGCTGTTCAGTTACAGGCTGCATTTCTATTTCAGGCAACTTTCAATTCATTGTTCTCATTGTTGTTGCAAAAAGAGATATTGTGCAGACCCCAAAGGATGTTGGTGACACCAGTTGAAAACATAAACACAGTTTTCTTTTGCATAGCAACTAGAAATGGAAATGAAGGATATGTTGTGTGCTTTTTGTCTTTGTAAGCACCTTGTGGTGCGCACTGACAGGGATTTCTATTTTTGTTCTGGGCTAAGTGACACTGGGTTAGAAGACGTGTGCATCTGTGCATCGCCATTTTCAACTTCATGTTGAATACGAGTGAGAGAAGTCAGGAGTTTTCACTCTTGTCATTTTGTGTCTTACAAACACAAATAAAGCCATTCCAGCTCACGTGGGTGTCCATTAACACATTTTTATTAGTGTTGTGTGAACAGTGTGAACAGTGACCTTTCTTTTAGTTTAGAGTTTTCCTTCTTCTTTTTTTTTACCTTAACCCTCTTGGTGCACACATGTCAGATAAACATGGAAATCCAATTCAAGGGTGCAAAGATATGACCCTTGACATCTCTGTCCCTCTCTGGGACTATGAAATATCGCTCTTTACTTCCTGGCCATTACCTGGACATATCCATCATGCATAAATTTACCCTTTTTTTTGTCCCTACATGAATTGACTGTCAAGTGAATAGTGTCAGTCATGTGCATAAACTAATAAGTATCAATCAGGGGGGTAAATGAATGTTAAGTAAAATCTTATGTTGATGAAATTCCACAGTCACTAGTGTGGAATAACATTCGTATCTTGTGCTATATAGGATAACACCAAGAAACTGCAGAATATAATTATAGATGATATGTTCATTGACAAAGTGTTCACCACAGAGCGCTGGCAGAGTTCATTTATCACTATAAAATGTGCTGCTCAGCATGGCATATTTAATTAATAAGCAAATTTAAAGGATCCTTGTTTGTGTTGTTCGTTGAACATCCAGAGTTGATCAAAGTTTAGCTCTAAGATGAGAAAAGATGCTTGTTTTGATATAAGAGAAAAATTTTAAGGTTAAAAAGATTTTTTATATTATCCTTTTTATTACAGTCATATAGATGACCTGTGACCCTGCTGGACTCCACACCACAGCTCTAAGCATTATTGCACTCATCACTGCACTGTTCCTGTACTTTTATATCTATATTTGCACTGCTTATATTGCACTGACTGTTTCTCTCCCCCTGTCCATTACTTTATTTATAATGTACATACAACCTATTGTACATACTGTCTATACGGTACATACAGCCCCTACATATACACTCTGCCTCTTAAAGGAAGTTTTTCCTTGCCACTGTTGCCAAGTGCTTGCTCATCGGGGGATCTGTTGGGTCTCTTTAAATAATTTTATAAAGAGTTTGGTCTAGACCTGCTCTATATGTAAAGTGCCTTGATGTAACTTTGTTATGATTTGGCACTATATAAATAAATCTGATTTGAATCTGATTTTGCTCACTGTCAACAATATTGTACATACTGTAAGATACAGCATATTTATGTTGCAAGATCACTTATACCTGCACTTCTCTGTAAATAATACTATTCTTTTGCACTTCTGGTTAGATGCTGACTGCATTTCGTTGGCTTTGTACGTGTACTCTGCACAATGACAATAAAGTTGAATCTAATCTAATCTAATCTAATCTAATCAGTCTGATATTATTAGAATCATCATTGTTATTATGTGTATTGCCTCTATGTAATTGCACTAATAGTTATCATCATTGTGCCCCCCACCATACCATGGTTACCATGACACTACTTGGTTTGGATTAGGAATAAATCATGATTTGTGACCACTTGGCCTCATCTTTGTTGTCATGTTTATAATAATAACAACTCAGTGAACTTCCTTGAATGGTTATGGATAATAGTAACGAAGACATGTGTTCACAAGGGAATTGAATGACATGTTTTCAGACTCCTGTGACTTGTTGACCCACCTGTCATCTCTAGACTCTTCCTGATTTGGACTTTGTCGCTTTATAAACTACATCACCGCACATTACATTTGTACAATTAATCCAGGCACTATGTCGCCTAGCAACAAGATGTAAGTATGTAAATACGGAGAATGAAAACACAGAGAACAGTCTACATATCTGCATTTAGGGATTCTGTATGTTTATACCATAATATATAAAGTGTAGTTAGTTTTTTGTTTGTTTGTTTTACATTTTAATTTCCTTTATTGTGCTGCTTGTGTTTGACCTGACCAAGAGGTAGATAATTGTAAAACACTAGCCCTCAGAGTTGTGTTTAATTTGGCTAATGATCTACCTCCAGTGTTCATGTTCAGTGCTGCAGCAAAAAAGCAGGTTCTCTTTTAAATAGTGAGATAAAAAGTAAAGGGTTGTGTTCCAGCGGACACCAGCTATCAAAGGTTAACTATGTCACAGTTTTTTCTATTTGACTTTTCTCAAGTAGATCAAGTAAATTTCTGTGCTTTGTGCGTATTCAAGCACAAATAACAACAGTCATAATGCTTTCAGGAATGAAAGGTGAACTGAAAACACTAAAGAGGTGAATGATATCCAGAGTAAAGAGAGAATGAAAAATACTAGCTGTAGTCACTCTACCTCATTCATTATACACTCACAGAGCACTTTATTACATATGGTAGCCTTGTAATGCATAAACTCATGGAGATCAGGAGCTTCAGTTAATCAAACATCAGAATGAGGAAAAAATATGGTCTCACAGACTGTGGCACAACAACTGATGCCAAACAGGCTGGTTTAAGTATTTCCTCTCAAAATAAATTTCGAGGCAGTGTATGTGCATATGCCAAGGGAATGTCAGGCTTTGTCAGAGCCCCTTCTAGATGTGATCAATGATAACATGTCAAATGGTGGTGGACTTTCTGGGGAAGATCTATCCTGATTAGGGGAGATGTCATCCATTCTACATTGCATGGGGCAGTTCTCATGTCTAGAAATCTGGCTGAATTTATAAGTAAGCCAAAAACATCTGAGACCAGGAGGCTGATGGTCACTCCTAAAGCCACCCCAAACAACTGTAACAGTATAACAGAATAGGTCTAATATCTGTCTAATATCGGATCACCACACTGATCTATTGGGTCTTCCTGATCCCGGCTGTGTCACGATAAACACATTACGTTAAACAGATCCATTCTCCCCAGTCCTATTAACATTCACAATGTCTGAGGAGGTGGAGTTCCTGGCATTTTACATAAACTTATTAATCAAGCTTAAACTTAAACTCCCTCTTACTTTTACTCGATGCCTTGTCATTCATGTTTCAACCCAGAAAACACTATAGAAATTTTTCTTTGTTATCTAGCTCCACACTCCAGGTCTGTGCTCTGAGTACTGAGAGTGTTTTTGTCTTTTTTTTAAATCAAGTTTAGTCTGTGCTGCAGATAATGTAGTAGTAGTTTGTGTTCTTAATATTCATGTGAGCATTGATAGTGATAGCCTTATCATCTGCCTTTATCTCATTATTACACTTAATGGGCTTCTTTCAGGCTGTAAACTGTTTTAATCACTCCCTTGACCTTAGTCTGCTTACAGAATTAAATGGGAAGATGTTGTTTTTCCACAAAATCTTCTTTTATCAGACCACTATTTAATTACTGTTGAATTATTACTGAATTAAATTCCAGTAAGTGAAATGTCCACTCTAGATCTGAATGGTAGCTACATTCAAGGAAGTGATTCCATCAGAATTGAATTAAATGCAATGTCACAGTATAACAGAGGACTCCTGTCCTGCGTCCCAAATTGACCATCTTATTGATAGTGCTGTAGGCTCCATTCTAATGACTCTTAAGGCAGTTTCCCATATAAAAACATAAGCAGGTGGTTTATTTCTCCCACAAACTTACTAGCAGAGTGTTGTAAAAACTCTCCCAATCTGGAAAAGTCCCAGTCAGCTTGGCAAAATACTTTTAAAAGACATAGGTAGGTCTTCCAGACCAAATTCTAAATACCAGAGCAGCCTCTTATTCATCTCGGCTCCAGGTTTCTTTTTAGCTGTGACCAGGCTGAGAGTCATATCTGTTGGTCCACATATTCCTATAGCTCCCAAGAGGAATGACTTATTTATCATCTGTGATCTAACAGCTGTAAAACCTACAGACATAGTATTTAGACTGTTTTTCTCCAATTGACCTGTGCACCACAGTCCCTGAAAGTGGCTGTAATTAAAAACTTGTTGTTAAAAACTCTTCTCCTGATATGGGTGTTTCAGCCAGAAACAGAATTTCATCTAAATTTTACTCTCGTTCTCTATGGTCCTCGAGAAAGCAGGCGTCAAACTGCTTTGTGACTTTCAACCCAGCGCTGGTTTATTCGAGGATTTTCATGCAGCATTCAGATTGCATCGTTGCACAGCATGACATGACAGCTGGTGAAAGTTGGGCAAGATCATTTTCTGCTGACAATAGATAAAAAAGAACAACCAGAGATTAAATCGTGTTAAATTCTTGTTAGCTGTCACCATTAAAGTCGCCATTCTAAGCAGAAGTCACAAGATAACATTATCTCAGAGCCTGAGTAGGCCTGGCCTCTCTTCCCCAGGGCAGCTGCCTCTGTCTCACCCAGACCACAATCAGTCCTTTCCTCAGTCCGCAGCTCCCAGTACCCACGGCATACATATTTGCTGAGCAGATTGTTACCATTTAGCCTTAAATTTGTTTTTGGACCCCAGAGTAGACACAGAACACCAGACTGGTGACGCATTTATTGTATATCAAGAACTCAGAGAGGGATGATTGAGATTGATGAGGGACTGGGGAGCTATGTGGAATCTGGCGACCAGATTGCAGGTCGGGTTTTAGCGTGGAGCAGCTGGGTGATCCGGGAGGGTCAGAACATAGACTGATGTAGCAGGAGTGGGTAGCAGCACTGAAGCACATGTAAACGACCATAACAATCTGCTGATAAATAAGTGGATATAAGTGGGTTCTTAAACTGAGCCTGATGAGTAATGCGAGATATGTGTCTAGCCAGGTAGACAGACAGACACACACCAGACATAGGAGGCTGTGACGCAGATGGGGTGGCTTGATACATGCCTCTCGTCTCATCTTATTATCCATATCTCTTATCTCTCGGGGTCACGGGGGGGGGGGGGGGGGGAGGGGTGATGGAACCAATCTCAGCTGACATTGTGCGAGGGCGGGCTACACCCTGGACAGGTCGCCAGTCTATCGCAGGCCTGACATATAAGGACAAACAGAGACAAAGGACCATTCACACTCACACTCACACCTACAGGCAATTTAGAGCCACCAGTTAATCTAAACCTGTATGTCTTTGGACGGTGGGAGGATGCTGGATTACCTGGAGGAAACCCATTCCACCGTGCAAATGTTAGCTGCAAACTGCATACAGTAAGTGCTGGCTGACCGCTGTTAGCTAGTGTTAGCTACAGTATTCATTCATCGGTCTGTCTTCTACCATTTGCGTAGGGGGTACTTGAGCCAATCCAAACTCACACTGGGTGAGGGCGGGGTACACCCTGGACAGGTCACCAGTCCATCACAGGGCCAACATTCAGAGACAGACAGAGACCAACAACCACTCACACTCACACTCACACTCAGTGAGAGTCACCAATCAACTCAAACATGATGTCCTTGGATGGTGGGAGGAAACCGGAAGACCCGGAGGAAACCCAGGCAGGCATGGGGAGAAGATGCAAACTCCACAGAGAAAGGTCCCAGGCCCGAGAACCGAACCTGTGACCTTCTTGTTGTGGGACAACAGCCATGCAGCCATGTTGCCCAGCTACAGCATAATGAAATTATAATTTTATTAAATTATAATTGAAAGTCTAAGAAATGAAATATAATTAGATGTGTAATGTAATGTAATGTAAAGTTGTCTTCCTCTAAGAAAATTGAAAACACAATGATTACCAAATGACAGTATTTCACAGGTAAAAAGAAAACAGTGTTATATGTAGACTACACTGAATATAGGCAGATGACAAATTTTTGCCATGCCTTTTTCCATGTCCTGCAAGAATTGACAATAATTAGATTTAATTGAGCATAGAGGGAGGCTGGAGATGGTTTTTAAAATTAAATAAATTACAGGCCGGGCAGCACAGCAGCGTAGTGGTTAGTGCTGTCACCCCACAATAAGAAGGTCGTGGGTTCGGTTCCCAGCCTGGGGCCTTTCTGTGCGGAGTTTGCATGTTCTCCCCGTGGCTGTGTGGGTTTCCTCCAGGTACTCTGGTTTCCTCCCACCGTCCAAAGACATCATGTTTGGGTTAACTGGTGAATCTAAATTGTCCGTAGGTCTGAATGTGAGTGGTTGTGTGTCTTTGTGTGTTGGCCCTATGATGGACTGGCAACCTGTCCAGGGTGTACCCTGCCCCTTGCCCAGAATGTTGGCTGGGATTGGCTCCAGCACCCCCCATGAAATGGAAAAGCAGTAGAAGATGGATGGAAACGATGAAATTACAGGCCCAAGTATCAAGGTTGTTTGTTAATTGCTATGGTTTACTTTAGCTTTAGATTAAAAAAAGGAAACTGAACATTTTAGCTTGCAGTCAAAAATAACACACATATTCTCTCCCTGTGCTTTCTCTCCTCCTTTCAACTTTCAGAGTTGAAGAGTCCAGATCTATGACTGCAAAGTAGTTCCTGCCCAAATGGTCCAGCTCAATGCCTACTGTTCTGCTAATGTTATATTATTATTATTGTTGTTGTTGTTGTTGTCATGAAACCTCTAAATATGGACCTTGCACCTTTGATACCCACCAAATCCTTTTCTCTGTGTCTCTCTATCTCTACCCCCCCACCCCCCTCACACCTTGAGTCAGATAGCCACCCATCATAAGCCTGAATCTGCTAAAGGTCATCATCATAAAGATTTTTTTTTTTTCTTGCCACTGTCACAAATTTTGTGCTTATTGTTCAACTCTGGGTTTCTCTACACCATGTCACCATAGAGCTAAACTCTATGAAAAGTCACCCTAGAGAACTTCTGCTATGATTTACCAAGCTGTAAACACTAATAAAAGACCTAGCTTCTGAAACTGCTGTTTTGCGGTTTTTGTGGAGTGGCATTTACTCAGAATGGTGTGAAAAATGGAAAACAGTCAGCCTATGGAGAGAAATGCCTTGTTAAGAGGTCAGAGGACAAGAGCCAGGCTCACAGATGGTAGGGTCAGAAATTGGCATCAACAGCATGAATTCATGGACCCAATCTGTCTTAGGTCAACAGCCCAGGCAGGAGGTGGTGGTGG
Organism: Remorina albescens; assembly: GCA_034769265.1. Classification (NCBI taxonomy): domain Eukaryota; kingdom Metazoa; phylum Chordata; class Actinopteri; order Carangiformes; family Echeneidae; genus Remorina; species Remorina albescens. Next base: position 11,325,865 of record CM068477.1, read on the forward strand.
TTTAATGCTGTTGGGGATGTTTTCTTGGACTAGTTAAAGCTCCTTATACCTATTGTTCCTGACCATGTGTTTCCCTTTATGGCCGCCATTTACCATCTCCTAATGGCCACTGCCAGCCTGGCCATGCACCATGTCAGCACAAAAGTCGTCTCAGACTGGTTTAATGAGCATGCCAATGAGTTCATTAATTTTCAGTGGCCTTGCCAGTCTCTCTATCTGAATCCAGTAGAACACGTTTGGGCTGAGGGAGAACAGGATACTGGGACAGAAACTGATATGAACAGCCGGGGCTGCTCTGAGCCGAATGAAAGAGAGAGACAGAGAGACAGAAAGAGTCATCAGCGTGGTGAGGCACAATGCTGTTCAGCTTTTGCTTTAGAACGGCTGTTCATTGTGTTCAAGTATAGAGCAGATGGCACTTAAATGAGCAGAACATATCACTTTGTTCAGATGCTTAACCTGTGTCCAATTTGTGTTTGTAAGCCTAATTCCTGCCCACCACCCTCCCTTTGCACTGATCCCCAGATTGAAGGGAAAAGACAGGACAGTCAATAATTAAGAGGGAGCTGCAACCGAAACAGCAGTTTTTAAAGTGCTCCCTCTGCTGATTTTGAGTGATAATTGAGATTGTTTATTTAAATTTTTTAAATGTAAATAAACAGTTATTTGTTTGTGACAGCTGTTTAGGTTTGTTTGAGTTTTAACAGCGAGGACTTATGCGTTGTGCAAAGTGCTTCAGGCGCTGTGAATTTTTTGATGAACCCTATTTGTTTTCAGGGACCTGATTAACAAATGAAGCACTGGTGCCCAGCTGAGATGATTCCAAAAGTATAATGATGATTGTTCAGTGATGTTAAACAGCTATATGCTTTATGAAGTATATGAACTGCTGAACATCTGACTGCTGACTCCGCCATGTGCCAATCATGAGGGACACTACGGCGGAAGCTGCTGCTCTCAAAACACTACTGTAGCTTTACCAACCAGAACCTTCACTCCTCAGTACCTTGGACGATTGACATCACAGAGATGAAAAAAAATATTTATTAGTCTGTCTTACAGGATTATGCGTATAAACTCAGACCTGAACCCAATCAGTTATGTGGAGTGAAATGATGCATTTAATCCTCTTATTACCTTTGAGGTCAGTTTGACCCTATTTGATGTTCAATGTTTATGAAATATGAAAAACATTTTCTTTTTTTTTTTTTTTGCTTCATATTCCAAGACTTTTCCTGATTTGATGGAGACAACTGGATAAATAATAAAATGTACAGGATGTGTTTTCAATGTCCTGTACAGATTTTGTACACATGGGTGTTCTTTAGGGTCAAGTTGAGCCTACCATGTTGAAGTCTGCACGAAACGTGTAATAAATATACAAAATTTTCCTTATTTTTTTGGTTCTTTTGGATGATATTGAGGTTACTATAACATGCAATTTTATAATGTAAAAAAAATCCCTTCCTTTTTAGGGCTGTAACCTATTGTATGCATATCTGTAGTATCACGAGAACCAGTGACGATTCACATGACATAGGGGCGAGGAAAATGTAATTCCCCATGATATGTTATTTCCCCTAACACTGAAATATAAATATAATAATATAAAACTATTAAAACATCAAAAATAAATTTCTTCCCTACCTTTGGTCAATGGTGAGATTTCTTGGTGGTTTCTATATTTTTTCCCTCATACGTAATAGGCATTCTGGATCTAAAAGGGGCCGGTGGGGTTTAGGCAGTCAACAAAGAAACATAAAGTATCCAAATAAACTTAGGTAAAAAAATTTACTTATTACAATATAATCTGGAGTTTTAAAATGCTGGGATCAAATTGACATCAGGGATAAAAGATATCAGGAGGGTTAAATGGATATTGTCCTGCTGGTCCTTTATCAAAGATGAATTTGAATCTTCCTGTGTCTGCATGGGTGTCTGGATGCTTCCGCTTCCTCTAACAGTGTTAAGACACACTTGCCTGTAGGTGTGAATGTGAGTGTGAATGGTTGTTTGTCTCCACATGTCAGCCCTGTGATAGACTGGAGACCTGTCCAGGGAATAGCTTCCCTCTCTCAAACAATGCTAGGATATAGATAAGTGTAGTCACTGGATGGATGGATGGTTGGGATGGTTGGATTGATATATAGAAAAAACACAAATAAGCCTGACATTTGGCTTTCATTCATTCATCTTCAACCACTTATCCGTTTCTGGGTCGCGGGGCTGCTGGAGACAATCCCAGCTAGCATTGGGTGAGGGCAGGACACACCCTGGACAGGTCACCAGTCCATCACAGGGCCAACACACAGAGACAGACAACCACTAACACTCACACCTACAGACAATTTAGAGTCACCAATTAACCCAAACATGATGTCTTTGGATGGTGAGAGGAAATCGGAGTACCCAGAGGAAACACACAGGCACAGGGAAAACATGCAAACGCCACACAGAAAAGACCCAGGCCTGGGAATCGAACCCACGAGCTTCTTATTGCGGGGCAACAGCACTAACCACTACACCACTGTGCTGCCTGACATTTGTCTTGTTAAACATTAATAACATGAAATGTAATCATTAATTGTCCATTAGATATTTTGTGCTTGTTTGTTATAAAAACTATTAACGCTAATTTGTCAGTCATATCCACATAATACGCTCCATGTCTCTCTCACTCTCTTTCTCTCTATTTTCTTTAGACCACACACATGACTGATGCCTAACTCTTTATTTGTAACAGGTGTTGTATGAACCCATATGGGGTACAATGAGACGCAGGATCAGGTGAAAAGTCTCTGATTTATTCAGAATATCTCTGACAGGCAAACAGGAACCAGGAAAGCAACGACATAACTTGTGGTCAGGGACAGAAGGCTGGGATGATTTACTGGGAGGCAGACAAAACAGGTCAGTCAAAAACAGGCAGGGTCGGTACCAGGAAATCAGGCAGAAAAGGTGTCTTGCATGAGGGCTAAGAACAACATGGCAACTGGATGAGTGTGAGGCTGGAGTCTATATACAGGGATAAATTGGTACAGATGAGCTGCAGGTGGGTGATAAGGTGAGTGAAGACAGGTGTGAGGAGTAAGCTGGTGAGGGGGTGTGGCTTGGCAGGCAGAGTGAGGCAGGGGCAGGTGAATGGAAAGTCCAAACTGAGGAACAGAGGAAGAACGTGACATTATTTGGTTCAGTTGCCCATCATGAGGGGTAAAACTTAGAAAATTTGATAGAAAGAGAGACCGGAAATAGGAATTTTGATTCCCACTTTAACAGATCCATTACAAAACACCTAACCAATCTATTTTTTCTACTGTAAGGACAGTCTTTCTTTAATTTTTACAATACATTTCACTGATTAAACACAAATGAGTAAAAATTCTTTGTTGCCATGTGGAGCTTATCTGGTGATGGGGTCTGGTTTGGCCTCCCATTATCTCTATTTTTATTAGGCCATTGTGGGGGAAAACAGCTAATTAGTGACTAAGGCTCCTTGTGAGAATATTGAATTTACAGGATTTTTTTTTAATCAATTTGATGAAGTACCTTTCAAGCTGTCACGTATTTAATTCCCTTCATAAGCCAGAAACAGGCATTATTTAAAATATCAGCATTATTGAACATTGCATTACGGTACTGTAAGAGAAGAATGTATCCCTATCACCAACTTAATTGCTGACTTTATTTTTCCTCGGGTCAGGCATGGCCTCGCAGACCATTTGGACAGTTTCCCCCCTTCATAGGTCAGTTTAATCAAGTCATATTAATCATCGTTCAGCCTTGTCATTTCATCCCCTCTTTGCCTCTTCAATGCTACTGGACATCCTGTTCAAGTCCTTTAGGTTGCATTGATTGGCTGAATCATGGAGTTTCACCTCAGTGGAGCCCTCTGGCTCCCACTGGCTTCATGTGATTGGCGCGCAGTGGAGTCCATTAGTTGTGGTGCTGAGCAGGACCCCCGCAGACCCTGTCAAACACACTTCACTCTGCAGCAGAGGCCCACTGACTAAGATTTCATCCCTTGCTGAATATATAAGGTTCAAGTCGCTGCCTGAAAGAGGTGGGTAAAGAAATAAACAGCACTACTTTCTAGGAGCCAAAAGTATGCAGTTTTCCTCTAGGTGGGTACTACAATTTTACGAACAAATGGCTCACCGAGTCAACCGGCAGTTTTGGTTCTAAGGCTAATTTGCACATAGAACTGCACCCAAGGGAATCACTCCAAATCATGCACAAAATAGCTTGAAATGAGAAAGACTCTGCAGCATGTCAACACAAAAGTAGTTTTCAACAACATTTATTTTCCAAACTCTCTTTACTTGCCCAGAAGTCCAGCAAACTTTATGCATTTTCTTCACCAAGAGCAGTGTCCAGCGGTTGATGTCCATCAACTCTGCTTTTTGTTCTTATTTCTATCCCTACTTTTCTTCTACTGAAATTAGGAAGCTAACAGATAGCCCCGGGGCTTCATGGGATTTTCTGATAGCAAGTCACTGTAAAATCCAGTCTGTGCTGATGGGTAGGCTCGGAGGGCATTTTATAACCTTTGGTCTTGTAAACTCAACAGTGATGGATAGTCTCGCAAAGACTGGTAAGTAAACAACTGCTAAGTCTACGGCTCGCCATTTATCAGTAATAAAACTTACAAACTGCTCCTTTAAAATGTTTGACCAAGTATAAGTATAAGTCTCCCTGCCCTGCAGCTGACTCTCTGATGTTTTTAATATTTAATAGTCTGAATAAAAGATTATTGAATATTTTTGCACTGCGCTCATACCTTTCACATCATTCACAAGGGTTTTTTTTTTTACCCCAGTAGTCCATGAATTTTGTTTGGTTGCAACTGTACATGTCACTTCTTTGAACATACTTTGAGAAAATACTTTTCGAAAACATCCAGAATAATACATCCGAAAAAAATACTGCCATGAGAAGCAAATGCAAAACACCACCGGGTTATAGACAATTACATAAATATTAAATCTGCTCTACAAAGATTAGACAGATGTTTTCCAGTTGACACTGATGGTAACTGCTTGTCTGGTCTGAAATAGTGAGAGTTGATGGGGCGCCCGCTGAGATCACACTCTGTATAGGAGAAAGCACGACTGGGTTTCTGATTATAACTAGAGGGAAGACAGCTTGCATGGATGATGCTCATTGTTCTAAATATCCCAGTATTTGTGCGAGGGGCTGGTGGATAGTGAGCCAGTGACACAACAATTAATTGTCAAGTTGTGCCCCCCACACACCCAGCAGGCGTACTCCCAGTGTACACTGTTTCAACTGTCACTCCAACCTGGAGTGCCTTTTCCACCCTCCCCTTTGGTGTGATTCATTCATCTTTGCCTGACAGCGATGCCTCTTGTGTGACTCTGAGGACGAGTGGGAATGACAGGGCTGCCTCTGGCTCATGAACATAAACCATTAATGGTTTCCCATGCGGCAGGGGCCAAGTGAATCTGTTGACCAGACCCGCGGAAGCACTAAACTCCCAGCCTGCCCATGTATCAGTGTCTTTGGGGAAATGCACATTCCTAACTGCTCTTGTAGTCGTGTGACAGCAGACAAGATAAGCACACATTGATTTCTCACCCCTTGACATAGGCTGAAAGGAGAATCCTGCCCTTATATAATTGCATTGGGTCTTTGCTTTGGAGCCGTTGAAAAGGATATGAGCCAGCAGATGTATGTGAGTGCTGAATAGATAATATGGTATATATTACACAGACTGGACTGGCCTGTAAACTGTCTTCGTGCCGGCTCTCAGCAAACAAAGCAGAATAATCTCCACACTGGAGTCTATTACAGAGGTGATCTTCAGCCTTACCTCCAGCTTACTCTTATATTTAAATCATTCAGCTTGTGCTGCTTCAGAATACAAATCTTCTTTTTCGAGCTGCATCACATATTTGAGAGTTCTCTGAAAAATATCGTATATTCTTCATAAATCATACATGCTCACACAGCTTCCAAAACACGCCTTCAATAATTGTCCGGATAAATACATTTCTGTGCGCACTTGTGAGGGAGACTTAGCATTCAATTAATATATCGTTGTGTTTGAGAGGCTGAAAATCGCAGCAGTGAAGCAGATCACACACATGGCAGTTTCATGAATACGATAATGTATTCATAGACTTGCTCTGTTGGTTTATGTTCTTTTGTCTTGCTTGACCGTGAATAGATGCACATACAGTATGTGTGGTTATTTGTCTCAAAGGGACTGTAATATTTTTTACCACATCTCAATTGCAGCCTGTGGCAGAGACTTTGTAGCAAAACTTATGAACCATAACTTAGTACCCAAAGGATGTCAGAGGTTTTCTTTAGCAGCTTATGGCAGAAATGGTGATGCAATTTGCAGAGATTTAGCCTAAATCGTGGTTGTTGTTGTTTTTTTTTTTTCAGCAAAATCATGGACCAAACTGTTTACAGAACTATGAAAAAAGAATATCTTCTTTTTTTTTTGAGTCAGCAGCACACAATAAAAACTGGAAATATTATATAATTGTATTTATATATAATATATTATTTATATAATAATATATGACCTTTTCCAACCAAAAAAAAAACATGTCCCCATGAAGAATAATGGAAACATAATGTCATAACTCTCTAACAACAAGGCATTAAAGGAAAAATATATGGAATATTCTCCATTTGCATTTCCAATTTTTTAGAATATGGAAATAGCACACAGTATCAGCCAATAACCTGGATTTATCAGAACCAAGCTCTCAGACTGAAACAAGCCCTGTGTTGACAGAAATGCAAGGGGCTGCTTTGGTGGGAACAGACAGAAGTGAGAAAAGGACATGCAATCAGAGGTCGACTTGGAGTAATAGGTTGATGTTATTGAGGGCTTAAAGGGTGCCAAAACATTTCCCAGGGGCTTATTGCATTATAATGAAGGGTTTTACATCAATGGGTAAATATAACATGGTAACCGCTTTATCTAGTCTTGTAACAGTCATTGTAAAGAGAGTGAGTTTTACTTTTAAAGGGCTATTTCTAAGATTTTCACAATACAATATTTTGTTGCCTACGGTTGCGACTATCACTTGAGAAGAGCTACGACTGTCATGGTCAGACAAAAGCTTATAATATGGCCTCTGAGCAGCACTGATTGGAGGCTGCAATAAGTCGCTAATGAAAAATAATCAGAAAAGATGCTGCATGAAAAGACTTACAATCAAAAGCTATTGGTAATGTTTGCTACTGCTTCATAGCCTGTGTTAGCATTAACCACCGTACTGTATAGTGCCTGACTTTGCAAAAGCTTCAATCACCATTGCATTGACAAAACAAGAATTTGACCTCTGAGCAGCTCTACTGAGTGGCTGTTTTATTCATATGCTAACCTCAGTAGTGCAATAAAGTTGAGGTTTCATGCCGGACACGGCTTCTAGACTGACAAGCAACAGTAGTGATACCAATAGCAAAACTTGCAAAAAGCTCATTTGAAGTAATCTACCAGGAATGTGCGCTTGCTTGTGATTGGTCCACAGACAAACTTAGGATGAGATTGTTCTTTCTTCAGCAAAATCTGTTGCATTTAATTAGCTTTAGCTGTTTAGTTTGGGTGATTATCCTCCAAACGTCTCAGTTTATGCCAGATACAGTTGTGGCTGTTTTTGTCTTTGCAGAGTTTACTCAGTGTGAAGATTCAGTGCAGTTACTTCCCTGGTGTTTCATTTCTTATTTGAATCATTAGATATTACATATGATTTTAAGCACAATACTCTTAAATAACTAGAAGAGGCCATGATAACTGTCTCCTGATAATCTAGTCATTTTTCAGGTTAAGCTATATCCTTTATAAATGCTGAATAATCTTTTTTTTTTTTTTATCACTTAAAGCTTCTTGTATTGTTCATTAACCCAAATCCAGTGACCCAAACATTAGAAAAAGTGAAACATTGCCTTCATATTTCCATGACAGCTGTACACAAAAAGGATACAAAGATTGTCCTAGGGGTCATTTTTGACCCGGCAGTTATACAATCATTTACACACCACAAAAAACACGAAAGCACACATACACACACACACACACACACAATGAGAAGTTGAGATTATGTGTGCTACTGACTGAACTCAGACAAAACTATAACTTTATAACTATAACAATTTCAGACAAAACAAACATTTCTAATTGCTTACTAAAATAAGATTGAATTTTTTTTGGCCAAGTTATTCATCCATCCATCTTCTACCGCTTTTCCGTTTCCGGGTGGCTGGGGGTGCTGGAGCCAATCCCAGCTCACATTGGGTGAGGGTGGGGTACACCCTGGACAGGTCACCAGTCAATGGCAGGGCCAACACACAAAGACAGACAGAGACCAACAACCACTCACACTTACACTCAGACCTACGGACAATTTAGAGTCACCATTTAACCCAAACATGCATGTGTTTGGACGATGGGAGGAAACCGGAGTACCTGGAGGAAACCAAGTTTATTGTTGTAAAAAATTACAACAGCATTAGAATAAAATAAATTGAATAACTACTAATGGGGGATGATAAAAGTGCTGCAGAGAGCTGTAACATGAGCAACTGGGCAAGTTGTAAACCGTACTTATTATGACAGGTGTTTTGTAATAAAAACGAACAGTGTCCACTAATTAAATGCAGTCTTTCTGCAGTGTGAAGAGGTTGAAGAGGTGAAGGAAAAGTTTGTGGTGAATGACAGGGTGTTTCATCATGCAAGATAGATTTGAGACTTAAAATTCAATGAAGCTGCTGTATTTTAGGGGTTTAGTGAAGGCGGGTCATTTTTGTATACAGAAAATGAAGACAGCACGAGGTTTAAAATTTTCATCAGTGACACTGATGATGATGATGTGAACAAGTATACAGTGTATGTCATTAGTGAGCCCCTGTGCTCCAAGCAGGTTAAAATGAGGATACGAAGGCTGATGACATTGAAATGATAGCCTTTGGATCTGAACGCATCAGAAAAATTAGTGGCCTTTCTTCTAATTAAATGCTTTAGTTGAGCAGCTTCCACTCCTGTATCTCCGGATAAATGGCTGACATTTTTACCAGGACACTTAGGAATATTTGTGCCCCCAGCAGCTTGTCTTTTCGGCAGTGATGCTTTTTCGACTGCAGCGTCTAACTGAGCATGCGGCTCCTTGGCAGTGTTTTTAAAGCTGAAATAACATCCTGCATTGATTGTGTTAGGCATGTTGTCAGGTTCATAATGAAATTAATTTATATTACAGGCATGCGTGAGCACAGTAACTTCCTATGGATATATGGATATGGATTCCATAGACGTGTCAGAACAGCATTAAATGATACTGGGTCTCTCACTGAAAGTGAAATGATATTTTTCCCTTTCTGGTGATGATACATGTGCTGTAATGTCCTCTTAAAATGGATTCTAAAAACTGCAGTTTATACTCTGTTAAATTTGAACATTAACTACTTTTTGTACACAGCTGGGGGAAAAAAGGGGGAATTACATCATCATACACCCAGTTCCTTGAAAAATCTTATCTTGCAATAAGTATTGCCTTGTTCAGTGTTGATAAGAACAAGCGTACAGTACATGTCCTTTCTGTCTCTCAGCACGGCACACGAGTGTGTCTGGAATGAGCACAGAAAAGGGTTTATATATATTTAATTTTGATATCCTGGAGATTGTAATCTTCCGTTCAGCATATTATACAATCTGAATAACAGCCTATAGCTGTTTTGCAAAATCAGATATTTAAATCACTTTTTCACTTCAGAGATATTCTGGGCTTCAGATTATACATGCTTTGTGGCACTTCATTTATAGTTTTTCACTACAAAACCCACAGTAGTATAAAAGCACACATATTATCAATATAAATTGATCCTAAACTTAAAAAAAAAAGAAGAAGAAGAAAACCTTTCTGTTTTCATTTTCTCTCATGTACATATCAACTTTATTCCTGCGTTGAAACAATGAACATATTATTCTCATTGATTAAAGCCGCAAACATAATTTAATTAGAAGCATGTTTTCATTGATATAAAATGACATTACTGCATGACATCCATAAAATGTAATAGTTTTCTCTGTGGGTTTATGCAAATTTTCTCTGAACTGACAATGCAATTAAGACAGTATTGTAGGAATCAGTAAATGGATTCCCTTGTTCGTGAACCATGGCACAAATGTGTCAGTGTTCTTCAGAAAGAAAGTGTGTTAACTCAGCTGTGACAAGTTTTATGAATAACTTTCTGACTAAACTTCACATATTTTCCATTCCACCATCATGTTAGAGTCTTCTTAATTAAACACAATATGTTGGATCTCTTGTAACGCTGCTGCATGACTTTGTCTATCCCACCTCTATGTTCAACATTTAAACCAAAATATACACTTGATGGTAATGGCGGTTCAAATAAACATTTATTGTAAAAAGGTTTGGGATAATGGACTATGAATGGGGTGCCACTTTGTAAAGGCTGAGGACAAAATGAAGATGGCTGGGTTGAGCTAAGCGGGGAATTGATAGAGAGGAGCTGGCAGAAGAAGACGTTTAATTGAGGGGGAGGTAAAGGCCGTTGGAGATGGGTATGTTTTGGATAGGTGAGCCTGGCAGATGGAGAGTTGAGCGGGCAAAGAGGTAACCAGCAGATGATCCTTAGGCACAAGGAAAGAATGATTAGTTGAAAGCATGCACATGAGTAGAAAAGGAAAGAAAATGCAGAAAACATAAATTGAAATGGCTGACAGGTCTTGATGCCAACTGAATGAGGAATCATTTGATAAACAAATTAATGAAAAACTGGAGAATAGCTTCTTCTTGGTTGATGAGTTGTTGAATAGCAGGAAACAGGTGAAGAAAAACACTAGAACAGGGAATAGACAGAAGTTACCAATAGTTTTTTTTTTTGTTTGTTTTTTTGATTTATCACACCAATAACCAGTACCTAATACTAATACTAATACCAATGTTTCTCCTGGAGTTTGACAAATATTAGATATTATGAATTTCATAGTAGAAAATAGATATGTCACCTACACTTTATATATTGTTCAATATCTCTCATTCTTTTTCAATGTCTAATGGATTGATATTTTTGGACAGCAAAATCAACCTTTTACGAGTCACAGTCACAACAAAAGACAACAAGACAGCGGGCCATATCTGATTTGAGCTTATCGGATGTAGACATCACAAAAAGAAAAGCACAGGGAAAAGACCACACAAGAAAGTCAGCCGACTGTTGATAAAATATGAAATTGTACGAAATTGGAAAAAAAAACCCCAAAACAACCCAAAAACCTAATATTTAAATTTTCTAGCAGAATACTGGATTTATCTGTGTATCATTTAGATCAATAGAGTACAATTAATGGATGGATCCCCATGAGGTCCATGTCTCCCAAAGAATACTGATGAATATTAATGTGGTTGATGTCTTTTTTTTTTTTCCTCTTGTGCCCTTTTGGGATTGATATTTGTGGTCCTGATTGAAGTTAGCAGCTGTATTGGCATAAAACGTGCTACATATATTGAACATCCCAGGCGGATGACTAAATGGCTTTGGTAATTGTATGAATTTTTCTCTCATGACATTTTTTGTTGTCATTCATATCACGGGACGACACGGTGTGCCAGTGGTAAGCCTCACAGCAATACTGTAATGGGTTTGATACGACCCCTGGAGCTATATTGTGTGGAGCCATGTCCTCCTTTTTCCTCGCAAAAAACATTCATGTCTAGGTTAACTGGACTCTTACTGAGCATGGTTGGATGTATGTCTGCAGACCATGGAGTACCCCTCCTTCACCCAATGTCAAATATGATTGGCTCCACTGGGGTTCATCATTCCCTATGACACTTTGGGCTCTGGTCCAAGGAAAATGGTAAAAACACATGGTGCAAATGTCAATTTACATCTATTTGTCTATTAACATTGAACATTACTCATAAGAATTGTTTGAACTTGTATCATACGTTTTTTTTCATTGGGGTGTTTAGGCCTTAACGTACAGTAAACCCGTCAGCCTCATTAGTATAGTGGTGATTTTTACCGCTTGTTATGTGAGAGACCGGGGTTTGATTCCCTGACGAGGAACCCCAGCCACAAGGCAGCCACTAGTGGTACTTTTGTGCCGGTCCCAAAGCTGGATAAATGGAGGGTTGTGTCAGGAAGGGCATCCGGCGTAAAACAGTAGCCAAATCAACAATGCAAGTTGCGGGAAGCTGACTTGCTGTGGTGACCCCAAACAGGGAAAAGCTGAAAGAAAAAATAAAAAATACAATAAGCCAATCAAAGTTCCATCTGAAAGCAAAGCACACTTACACCTTGTTGATTTGCTATTTGATGGAGTATTTTCCATTAAACCCTCATCTCAGGCACATGCAAGCAGCGACTGAGCACTGAGGGGAAAGGAAGGAACGAATGAATAAATGTGTTATGTGCATCCCTTAAGTTAAGCACCAATCTAAATTACAATATTAGACATTTGCTATGTTACATGATGAGGGATTTAAATAACCTGTCGGTTTCTCATGAAACTGATGGGACATCTTTAGTCTGGATGATAATTGCTAAACAGGCACAGTGTTTGGGCAATATGTGCCCACCTGCGTAGGCTTATGTAAGACTTTTTATAACTTTCACTTAAAATAACACTGAAATACTGTGCCACTGACTTCAGAACAGGTTTTCACTTTTGTTACCCCAAGATAAAAATACAGCGACAGTGCGCCAATCCATACTGCCAAGATGAAGACAGGTGGCTATTTACGATTTCAAAAACTTTGTTGCTGGCTGGAAAATGCTAATTGTGTCAGTCTGAAATAGACATATTGCAACTGCTGTTTCTGTTTGGATTTGTGCCCTGTACATATATAACCCTATATCAAACACATTTAGTTCCTAGATATACCAACAAATGATTCCTCCTGCACTGATGATGGTGAAGGGGAAAACACAGAAAGTTTAAAGGACTGATGTCAACACTGTAACTGTTCCTATTGTACTTGAACAATTCACAAGCTCTGGAAGGAGGCATTGAACAGCTTTTGTATCAGATTTTCTTTGAACACACTGATGAATCATTAATGAAGGTTTTGACTCTCTGTAGATTCAATATTATACACGTCAAAGGAATATTATTATTTGTCAGTGTCTGAACACACAGAAAATGTAAACATTAGCAATTTCTCTAAAGGTCAGAATAAATTATTTTGACATGAAACTGAATGTGGAAGCTAGATTGAATTTTGGCGGGGTTCAAAAACAGATTGGATAGAAATTGCACAATGAACATGTAGAGTATATACTCCTTCATTTGGTGATAAACAGAGAGAGGTTGCATTAGTGGATATAATGTTTTTAGCAGGACGTAAACACACTCCACACTCTTCTGGGGCCAGTCTGTTTGGTTAGAAAAGCACTCCCCATCTTTGCTATAGGGTTAGTCAACATCCCCCAACTGTAAAATCTCTCCATTAAAACTCAACTGTAATGGAACCAGAAAGTGCATCTTCAAAGACAATTGTCAACTCGTAGGTATAAACAGATGAAAAAGGTGAGCTGGATCCGGCCTGAAATTTATGGTCATATTCAACTGGATGAAATTCTAAATATGCCATCAAATGTATGATGGATCATAGCAAGAAAACTGCACCCTACTGCAAAAGAGCAGGGTTATGTTTTGGTCTTAAAATATGCAAAAGCATTCAGGGAGACAAGACAGACCAAGCATTTCTCATTGTCTATGAACATTTTAAAGAAATATCTGGAAAAATACACCACAGCAGAGGCGACGATGGCATCCACATTTTGGTGTTTTCTGCAACGCTTGAGATCTGCTCAGAAAGCAACTGGGCTGACACATGTACTGCCAGTTTGACTCGGGGGACCACTGACTCATATGTAAACACTTGCCTAGAGGAATCCCGAGTATAAACTTTTTCAGGGCAAATCCTTTTGACCGCTGAATAACATTTTCTAAAAGCAGAGTGTTATTCATTGCCCTTGAGTTAAAAAGAAATTATATGAGTGAAGCAAAGAAGAAATTATTCAGACTTAATTATACTACTTAAGAACTATCAAATCTTCACAAGTAGAGTGAATCCATTTTTTTATGTCATAACACGTGAGTTTAAACTAAATTTAGATGTGGAATTAAAAGCAAGGTCAGTGCAAATCTAATGTCCTCTTCTAAAGGTAAATTACTTGCATTTACATAACACATTTCTGGACATTTAAACCACATTGCCTTAGAGTTATGTTTGGGTAGGTATATCTGAGTCGTCCGGATCATGATTGTCTTAAGTGCTTGAGTCAAAGGCAACAGGATTTCTTTTTGGCTTTAGAAAACCTTTCACATCATCTAAAAGGCTTGTTCAGTTTGAAAAGCCGCTAGGGAATCCCAGGTATTTAATCTCTAGTGGGGTTGTCTCCCTGGAGGTGGCCTTGAGGGTCATTGCCCAACCTTGCTGTCATGTGAGTGTTTAGGGTCACTTGTGTTGAGTTGTAAATGGGAGCTGAGCAGCCTGGAAGTCGTTTCAAGACTGCATTATAGGTGGCTGATAGTTGGTGTCGTGAACCACTGCCTCTTCTCAAGGATGGTTGTTGGGCTCCTTTAATCTTTTTTCAAGCCATCTGCGTCCTGAGAGGCATATCCTCCAAGGACAAAACACCCAGGAACGAGCTCAGCAGTGTGGTGTGTGTGGTGCAATGCAGTGAGGAGAGCTCAGACCTTTACATAGGAGAGACCAAACAACAGCTCCACATGCGCATGGCAAAACACAGGAGCCAAAGCTCATCAGGAAAAACTCAGCTGTATTTATCATCTAAAGGAGATAGACACTCTACCTGATACTCCCCATCAGCTTTTAGAACTGAAGAAGCTTTTGGGATGAAGTAACACATCTTCCAGAGCCTACTAAGAAGTCCATCTACATTCAACTCAACCACTTAAGACTACTATGAGCTGGTTGTTTGAAAACCTACACCAGGCATGAGTATTTGGTTGTCTGGGCGCAGGTCTGATCCGTGATCAAGGCCTATGGATAGGTGGTAGAAGTTGAATGAATGAATGAATGAATAAATTCACAGTAATTAACATTTGTAGTGTAGGCCTCAAATTCTCTGTGCTAGTTATATTATATTTTACTTGAAATGTTGGCCTCACGTGCCAACACCAGTGTACAGTATGTACACTGTTAGGAAAGGAAGGGAGGTAGGAGGAAAAGCTGGAGAAAGGGGACTGCTCAAAACTTTATTTGCACTTTTTTCAAAAAGAGGCATTTTTCATTTCATTTGAAAATTGAAAATGAACAGGGGAAGGTTAAGGGATGCAATTTGGATGTTATGAGGGTCAAACCTTTGCTGGGAAGAAATTTTAGTAATCGCACCTATTTGAATTTTAATTGATTAACCCTGACCTACACAGACATACCAATGATGCACTCATGGAAAAGGGTTTGACGTGTATGTATGCAGGTCTGTTGTAACCATGGAGCAGCTGGGAATTAGAACAATCAGAGTAGAGTACAGGGCAGGTCAGATCCAGCCCTCACTCCTCCTCAGCTCCACACTGTGCTCCAAATACGCTAAAAAAAAAAAAAAAAAATCAGGATGGCAACACCAGACTTCAGAACAGCAGCTCACACACCAACGGGTGATATCGCAGTGGGTTTCCACTTGACTTTTCAAGGCTTGTTTGTGGCCTGTTGAGGCAACAAATGTACTGAAGAATACTGATCATGCTGACAATTTTTTGGTATTTTTTGTGCAGGCTAAAATTTGATTGAAATGTACCCTCATAGCAAAAAACAAATGGCCACTGAGTTGCTTTGATTTTGTAAATATTGACCTACTGTGAAATTTAAAAAAAGTTTGTTATTATTATTATTATTATTATTATTTTGAATATTGCAAAATGGTCATATGTGATTAGGCCCGGTAAGCAGGAATGTGCAATTAGGGTGTTGTATCGGTCATCAGCCTCATCCAGGACGGTGATGAGTCTGCCTACAGGCATTACGTGAACCGACTGGTCGTCTGGTGTGGTCAGAACCACCTGGAGCTAAATCTGCTCAAGACTGTGGAGATGACAGTGGATTTCAGGAGGAACCCCTCTCACAATCCTCAACAGAACAGTGTCTAGTGTGGACTCATTAAACTTCCTGGGAACCACAATCTCCCAGGACCTGAAGTGGACCTCCCACATAGACTCTGTCAGGAAGAAGGCCCAGCAGAGGTTATATTTTCTGCATCAGCTGAGAAAGTTCAACCTGCCTCAGGAGCTGCTGGTCATCTTCTACACCGCCATCGTCCAGTCTGTTCTCTGCACTTCCATCACTGTCTGGTTTGGATCTGCCACCAAGCAGGAGAGGAACAGACTGCAACAGACTATAAGGTCTGCAGAGAAGATCATTGGGGTCGACCTGCTCTCCATCCAGGACCTTTACAGGTCCAGAGTCAGGAACCGGGCAGGTACCATCGCTGCAGACCCCTCACACACTGTTCAGACTGCTTCCCTCTGGTAGGTCCTACAGAGCACTGATCACCAAAACCACCAGACTTAAAAACTGTTTCTTCCCCCAGGCTGTCTCCCAGACCTCCCCATAAGCCAACTGACAACCTCATGAACATTTACACATTACTGCACTATTGTACCATATCCCACTTCAGATATTTCTAATTTCAATGCATATATATGTCCTTTTTTTATTTTTTATTTATTTTTGTCTTTCCCTTGTCCAAGTTTGAAACACCAGAGTCAAATTCCCAGCAATAAAACTGTTTCTGATTCTGATTCTGATTGTATCTACTAAAAAATGTACAAAGTTTGTTAATTTCTACTTGAATTTTAGCCAACCATATGAATGAGAAAGAAACAATGAATGTTTGTTATGTAATTATCTGTTCACATTCAGCATTTTCAGTACAACTAACAAAACAAAGCCTGTATTTCCTAAATAGTTTGTCTGCCTGCTCCATTGCACACTTTGTTGCTTCATTAGTAAACTATGCCACTGTTGTTCGCTTTGCTAATGCAAAATGGGGGAAATTAAAAGCTGTGCTGAATAATCTTGATATCAACCAGTGGAAAGTGATGTGTCTATTTTGCATGTGACACAATATATATATATAAAAAAACATGTGTTGATAAAAGCAAGGTTGACTTAATAAAACACAACTGCCTGACTGTTAGCTTGACATTTTAAGTGTCCTTTTATACACTTTGTAGCCTGTTTTCAAGCAACAATTACCACCTGACAGTAGCAGGTGGTAATTGTTGCTTGACAAGCCCTTTGACTGCCATCAGGGTTTACATGACAAGTGATTATAATATTCATGGCAGATTGAAGGCCACAGTGACTTATTGCAAAGTGATGAGACAGGCCAATGCTACCAAATGTTGAGTTTCATCAGTGGACTGCCAAGTAAATAGCAGGGAGTACATTTACGTTTCAATTATTTTCACTTTGATTATCTTTTTTTTTGTGTAAGTATTTCTTTCGTACTTAAGTGTTTATTAAGTCATTGACTGAAGTATTTCACATCGCTAGTTTTAAATTTGAGATATTTACTGCATAAAAATATGAGTTACATGATAAAGTTATGCTCAGTCCAAAAAGATCTTTCAAACTGACTGGACATCTCAAGATTTCACCTATCAGAAGTTCATTCTGATTTATGTCTGCACAAATCAGGCTACCAGGGTTGTGAAAAAAAGGTTTAGAATGTATTATTTACTTGTCAAATGTGTTAATTAAAGGAAAAGATAGCAGCCTTAGTCCTCACTAGTCAAGGCTAATGAAAAATTACCTAAACATAATTATATTTATATAGTGGCTGCTGCTTAACTTTGTCATATTGCATGAGTTCAAAGTAATAAAAATGTTGCAGATGTATATTATCACAAGTAATAGTTTAACCAGCTACAGCAAACAGTGACAAAACTGTGTAGATTAATTCACATATTGCAGAGGTCTCATGTTTTCCTCAATTATTAATAGTGTCATATCAGAATTGTTTGTTTCATTTCCAGAATTCTCAGGTAGTTGGTCGGTGTTGCATATTAATATGCTGACGTTTCATTACTGGCTTCCCCACAGTGACTAATGCAGCAGATTGTCCTGAAATACTCCCTCGGCACAGTCCTGCAGTACACCAGATGAATAGAAGATCTTCTCCCAGACTCACTGTGACACAATGTTGTACCAATTGACTGTCTTCCTATTGTGCCATAACTATAGGCAATGATAAGCCTGTTCATGTTTTTATGTCAAATTCACATTTTCTCCCCTTTTTCTCTCCTCGATCTGCACTAAAAGTTATTGTGTGTGTGTTTGTGAGTGTGTGTTTTGTGTTACTCTACTCCTGAGTCATTACATTGTTTCCCCCTATCCACTTTCACAGTCTGCTTAATCTTTTGAAATTGTTTGCAGACTATATCAACATAATCTCCAAATTATTTAGTGTTGTCATCTACTTGCTTTATTATTTCCACTTTTGTCATTTATCAGCTCAGTCAAATTAACTCCGCTACTATAACATCAACATTTGTCACATTTGAGGAAATGGAACTGGGGAATCTTGCATTTGTTCTTGGTTACTGTAAATCTTTATCAAAATTGTTCAGGATTCATTTCCAGTGTAGTGACTCTAAGTAATGGACTCAAATAATCTGCCCTCAGTCTGTCCTGACTATGTTAAATATTTCATTTCCACCTGTCTGATGTGATGTCATCATGGATTTTTCTCCTTGTGAATAACCGTGCGGGTTCGCCGTTGTTTGGGTTTTTTTGGTCCCTGGGACCTTTGCGGCGATAAATTCATTTTCATTCAAATTCATTCAAGTCCAAACAGGAAATCAAAAAAAAAAAAAAAAGTGAACAGCTGGGCAAGCCTCCCCACAGCTGGAAGACAGAAGGTGGTGTGTCTGTTTTTCTTTTCTTTCATTGGAGCTCTTCAGGAAGACACACAACACACTGATGCTTTCATCAATAAATTTTTTATTACCTTTTAAATATGGCTACTAACAAAATAAATGAAAGCACACTGTTGCTCTCTCCATGCAGGACAATATCAACCCTGCCATGTGTTTACCCCATTAAAACCGCCCATTAAAAATCGCCTTTATACTTCATATGCTTATTTGAGTGGATGTAAAGCATCAGAATTGTCAGCGCAGTGGCACATAATCTTCTTTTCAACCAGAAACCTGTGAATAAAATGCCCACCTTCACTGTGTAAGTATACATAATGTTCAGCCAGTTGTGTCAGGTAGTACTTCACTTGTAGGTTTGTGGCCTCCAGACATTGCTATAGTTACGCGGGCACTTTATTTACCCATAAACGCTTCAGTTGCCCTCCAGTATGCTTTGTTACTTGACAGATTCACACTTAGATAGAGCTACTTTAATATTTACCTGGTGCAGTCAGTCGAATGTTGGAATGTGGCCCTTGTATGCCATTACACCTCACTAACATGGTTCTTTTTAGCTTTGGCAGTGTATCAAAGTCGATGATTATTTATTTTTCATCAGATATTTCCCAGAGGAAATCCAATAAACTGTGTTTATGGCTACATTTCCGTCGTGTTTGAAACAGTATTAAAAGAGTAACAGCTGGCAAGCTTGGTATGTTGTTTATACTTTAATCAATTTTTCCCTGTGGATCTCCTTTACTCGACGGATAAGCATTTATTCTCTAACTTTGGCTCTTTGTCCATTATGCACTTTTGTCTTTGATTGGCAGGCTTTAGGTGAGACTGTGGAAGAAGTGGTGGAATACATTATTGTGGATATCTGCACAGTATATCTGCACACATGTTCTACTGATATGATGCTGAAGAGGGTCTGAGTAGTTTCAACTCTTTAGCTCCTGTGAAGACATGGCTGCTATTGATTACATTACTGGTCAGGGACGTACACCTTTCCCCACTCAATGCTCTGTTTTGGTCCATTTACACAGACTGCTGATGTTGTCATGCTTACTGTACCTTTTCTTCCTCTTACTCGGGATTCTTGCCAAACAACCATCTGTCATGAAAAGCTGTTGTTTTTCTCTCTATCTGTGTTGTCAGGGAACTTCTTTGCATGTAGCCATTTTAATTTTAAACTATACTTGCATAAAGCAGCGACAGTCACTGCCCTACCATCCTGTAAACTGTTCGTAATCAAAAGCAGTGCAGCAAAAATGTGAACAACAGCAGAACTTAGCTTTTTAAATTCTAGCTTTTGTCTCCCTTACTGGGAACAGACTTTAGGGTTATTTAAACCTCCAAAGGCAACACTCCATAATATCTATTATAATCAAGAAACTATATATATACACTAGTAAAAAGTTTGGACACACTTTCTTATTCAAATGAATAGGAAAGTGTGTCCAAACTTTTGATTGGTAGTGTACATATATATTATTTTTAAATATATATATATATATATTTCCATCCATCCATCCATCCATCTTCTACCGCTTTTCCGTTTCCGGGTCGCGGGGGGTGCTGGAGCCAATCCCAGCCAACGTTCTGGGCGAGGGGCTCGGTACACCCTGGACAGGACGCCAGTCCATCACAGGGCCAAGACACAAAGACAAACAGAGACAAACAACCAGTCACACTCACATTCAGACTTACGGGCAATTTTAAGTCACCAGTTAACCCAAACATGATGTCTTTGGACGGTGGGAGGAAACCAGAGTACCTGGAGGAAACCCACACAGACATGGGGAGAACATGTAAACTCCGCACAGAAAGGACCCAGGCCGGGAACCGAACCCACGACCTTCTTATTGTGCCGTGCTGCCCCAAATATATATATGTATATAATGTAATTATATAACATACAATATATAATATTAATATTATTTCTTTTTTCTTTTTTTTTACTGTGAATAAATTACAATGACAGATATTGCTCCTGAATACAATATAAATTTTTATGTATACTCTCAAAGAACCATTTCCTATATTATCTATGTCATAAACAGGTTGTTAGAGGTTGGAGGTTGGAGTTACACAGAAAGAAAATAAATGCTCTGGCACAGTTAACTTAGAGCCAGAAATGGAGAGGGCAGAAAACAGCACTAATACTTTTTCTTTTGTCGACATCTTATAGCATACATCGGTACACAAGAGAAAGTTACACTACGCTAAAGAGTAAAATAAAGAAGTGCACATAAACTTACTTCAAGCACTGACTCTGTCACTCCACCACTTTGGTCCAAACCAAAATATACAGTATCATCAGCTCATGATCCCCAGAGGGAGAATCATAATAACGTTTAATTTTAAACGTGTACCAACAACAGATGGGGTTTCCAAACAAACTATAGGATAAAAAAATTGTGGTCATCAGAGCAGAAAAACAATCCCAGTTACTTTAGAGGTCCTCATGTACATCCAATGTGAAGTTGAGGTTGAGCAAAGTACCAACTAACTGGCAACTACTGGACTGTGAAATTTGGTAAGATGTTCCCCTTGAGAACTTCATTTATTTATTTTTCATTTTTAATTTCCATCTGCTTAGCATCATCAAGTCAGTATTGTCAGTGCAAGCGTGTTGGCATGCTGATGTTAACCTCTTTTAATCGAAGGGCTCACTCTGCCTTTGTGTACTCACACAGATTTGCTAGCATGACTGCAGGCTGTTTGTGTTTTTCAGTTGTGAACAGGTATTTGCAGCAGCCTGGTTTGCATGAAGTAATTGGTCAACTGACTGGAGGGGTAGCACTGTGACTCATAAAATTACATTAGCTTTCATAACCATTACTGTTAGCCATAACTCTTGTTCTACAGCTGCAGAAGTTTATGCTGAATTGTTTCTCCTTCAACTTGAATCATCCAGGGAAGTAAAAAAAAAATATATATATATGTATGTATATATATAAATAATATGAATATGTGTGTTCTTTGTAGCTGTGTTTCTCCTTTTCTTTCAGTTTCTTTTCCTTGACCCCTTTCGGGATATTTCCATTTTTTGTGCTGCTGAATGATTCTGTTCAGTTTCTCATTGAACGCAAGAAGCATTAAACTGAAGTGACCAATAGACTACTACTGTATAAAGTTGAATGGAAAACAGTCCAATTCTCTCTCTGTACTTTTTTTAACTGGTAATTGGATTGCTGCTTTTATTGGTCTGATGCAAAAAAGAGAAAAGCAGACAAAACAAAAATGATGTACTGAGTTTCAAGGTTTTTCATTAAAAAACAAACATCAGTATCAAGCTCTTTATATTGTGGACTCTTTTCACTGCATACTCTCGCTGGTCAACAAATAAATCTGTAACCTAGAGGATTCAAATTCTGTGCTGACAGGAAATCATTGATGCTTCACAGGTGCAAGAAACAAGATATGTGAATGCGCACAGTGAGGCAGTGGTTAGCCTCAAGAAGGTTCAGCAAGAGGGTTCTGGGTTTGAACCCTGGGCCTGGGGCCCGTTTGTTCTCCCTGTATCTGCGTGGGTTCCCTCCAGGTTCTCCAGGTTCTTTACTTTAAGAGGAACCAAAGACATTCACTTCCATGCTCTGTAATATTAAAGCTCATGTAGATCAAATAGAAAGGGAGTTGTTAAGTTATTTACAGCTGTGTTACTGTAATCATTTACAAAAAGACAAGACATTTCTTTTATAGCCATTTTTAGAGCTATAATCAATTTACACGAATCAGGCACAACATGCTGACCACTGACAGGTGAAGTGATTAACACAGATTATCTCTTTATCATGGCACCAATGAGTGGGTGGGCTAGTTAGGTGAGGAGAGAGAACATCTTGTCCTCAAAGTTGACGTGTTAGAAGCAAGAAAAATGTGTAAGTGTAAGGATTTGAGTGGGTTGGACAGGGGCAAAAGTGTGGTGGTTAGAAGACTGGGTCAGAGTATCTTGAAAACTGCAGCTGTAGTAGGGTGTTCCTGTTCTGCAGCAGTCAGCATCTACCAAAAGGGGTCCAAGGAAGGAACAGTGCTGAACCGGCAGCAGGGTCATGGGCGGCCAAGGTGTATGTGGATGTGTATGGGACTGCAGACCAGTCAGGGTGTCCCTGCTTAGCCCTGTGCACAGCCAAAAGCACCAACAATTGGCATGTGAGCATCAGAACTGGACCATGGAGCAATGGAAAAGGTGGTCTGGTCTGATGAATCATGTTTTCTTTTACTGTACATCATCATGGATGACTGGCTGCATGTGCGCGGCTTACCTGGGACGGTAAAAACTGCAGGGGACATGTCCCCCCTGTCCCCCCCCCCCCCAAATTATGTCCCTGGTTGCAGACCGTGTACACCCTTTCATGGAAACGGTATATCCTGATAGCTGTGGCCTCTTTCACCAGGATAACGTGCCGTGCCACAAAACAAAATGGTTCAGGAATGGTTTGAGGAGCACAACAGCCAATTTGAGGTGTTGACTTCGCCTCCACATTTGCGAGATCTAAATCTAATCGAGCATCTGTGGGATGCGCTGGACAAACAATTCCGATCCATGGGGGCCCCACGTCAAACTTAAAGATCGTCTGCTAACATCTTGGTACCAGGTGCTACAGCACACCATCAGGGGCCTAGTGGAGTCCATGCCTTGACACGTCAGGGCTGTTTTGGCAGCAAAAGGGGAACCAGCACAATATTAGGCAGGAGGTCATTATCCCTGATTGGTGTACATGCCACTTTACACCCAGTTCAAAGAGCCCCAACAGACACACATCAAATCATTGCATACCTGCTCTGTGATAAGTTCAGGTGTTTCAACTCATTAAAGTTATTTAATGTCAGTGGTGTCCAAGCTTTCATCTGGTGACTAATAATAGCAAGCTTGTTAGGCAGAGACGCTATGGAAGTGAGCGTGACAGAGATGATCATCCCACCGAAAGAGTTAAGAGATCAGCCTGTCATTCTTAGTATAGCACTGGAAAACCGGTACAGTCACACATGCAAGCCCATGTTACATTCAAGCCAAAGAGACATGCACAGTAGGGATACAGTTCATGAGATGTCAGAAGAATTGTTTGCACTGTAAAAACATAGATAATAACTAACCCAACATCACCACCTCTCAGTTTACACAAAAAAATCACCTGAGTTATTTCTCTGAAAATCTCATAAAGGGGAAAGTCAAAATTGTCACAAGGATTCTGATTTGAATCAACACTGAACAGAAGTAAGGCACAATGTCAACATTATTAAACTGCCAGTGCCACAGATGCAATGTTTATTGAAGAAGCAGCTCAACAAAATTACTTTGGAATGGTCCTTTTATGTGTCTTTTAGCCAAAACAGCCACATTGTTTGTTTGTTTTTATATATTTATATATATATATATATATATATATATATATGAATGAAACCATATCAAACTGTATCTAATCCAGGACTGATTATCCATTTACTGAAGGGATTAATGCTACAAGAGCACAGTGATTAACATAGTTTAGAGGAAACAAAATCTTCTTAGGAAATTTTCCAGTAATAGAAGGTCAAATAATGCAAATGCATCTCTAAGCAGCCTTCACGGTTGTAATTTGGTGTTGCTAGGCCATCTGACACTTGGTTCAGATTGATGACAGAATGGATTACTGTGAAACCAGTAAGGTGATCCGCAGGATCAACTAAAATAACCATGGTGTGTCATAATAAGTGGAATACTGGACCCAAAGATGCAGACAAAAAAAAAACAAAAAACTCTTAAGACAATTTTCGTGAGTAAGCGGATTTATTTAACAAAAGGGTTTGGGATGCAAAGTCCGTCTTATGAGTGACTTAGCTGTTCAAGTGACTGTGGCTGCAGCAGTACAGACTGGGGGGATCCAGGTCCAAGGGGGAGAGCGTTCCAAAGGCTGGAGGAGCGATGGAAGCAGGAAAGCAGGTTGCTGGGCTGAAGAGTCTGGGATTCAAAGTCACAACAGGGGTAGAGAAACTGGAGACTTAATTGCAAAGAGAGAGCAGAGTCAGAGACACAAAGCACGAACTTGACACAAACATGAACGTCATCTAGAGACAGCGTTTGGTACCACATGGGCAACCAGACAATCAGTCAAAGAGATGTGAACCAGGCTTTTATACAGAGTGGAGAGGCGGTGGCCTGATTGCTGATAGATACCAGATGGCTGGCAGTTGTGCAGGTGAGTGGTGACTCCAGCTCCGTCCAGCTCCAGACAGACACACAAACAAGACAGGAAGACAAGACAACAAAAGGAGAGGGGAAAACAATGGAAACACTAGGACCCCTACATGATGACCCGTTGACCTATTCCCCCTGCACCATGATGGGGTAAAAATGTTTAGTAAATACCCGCATAACAAGTGGCATACTAATCACCCAGTAGCTTTAGGCCACTTTGTGGTAGTGATGCACTTTTAGTATGCAAAAATATTCTGAAACTTGTCAAACTGGTAAACATTGGCATGTTAGTGTTGTGTTTGTGAGCGTCGGTAGCATGGTGACATTAGCATTGAGCGAACAGCATGTCTGTATTGTTAGCCATACACTTGTCATACACGTTGCATTTTTAGGGTTGTGCAGAAAATGATTGGCCATGCCACACTCTACTCAGAGCACTAGTATTACATGAGCCGTTATTCATACCCACAGAAACACCTCTGGACTGGTGTTTCTACCTCCCACCATAATCATCATTCTGTATACAACATTTTCAACAGCAAATACATTTCAAAGAAAATATGACTGTTCCTGTTGTGTTGACCTTACATGTTGGACTTTTCCCCCTTTAAAACTATCCAAACTTTCTCTGACTACAGTTTTATTAAAGTTTTTTTTTTTTCTTATATAGTTGTCTTTAGAAACTCAGAGCATTTGGTTATGGTTATGGACAGATTGTGGTCTAGATTGATATCGAGTTTCAGCCAAAATGTGTTTGTTGACGAAAGCTAACCAGAGGGAGGACTCTGACTCAAGCTCAGTATGTGGTGTGACAGTTCTGTGGTTTGGACACTCTAATCCACCCAACCCACTTCCTGGCCAATTCAACACTTTGTTTGTTTAAAATAACATTGAATCCATCGTATGTTTCTCAGCACATGTGGAAAAATGATGGAGATTTATGCATTTCATAAATCTCCATATAGATATATGCATTTCAGAAAGAAGAAAAAGGACAGCAACTCAAGGACATCCAAACTCATCCAACATATTAATTGAATGTGAAACATTCACATAATGCATTCCATGAGTATGAACTTGGCTTCAGTTTGTGGTTCTTTTAGAGTCCTTGTCCATTTCTTTATCAAATACCGCAGCCGTCTTTACATAAGACACAGACATTGTCCCTCTGTTTTGAAAGGAAAAGCTCGAGTGACCTCTTTCCTGTACCTCTCTTCTGATACCGTCCTCCTTCACATTTTCGCTTTTGCAATCTCCCACTGACGCAGTGAGTGTTCCCCCTTTTCTCTCATTTTCTCACTACACATGCACGTGCACGCCCACGTGCACAGTTGTCACTGTCCCTCCCCCCCAGCAGGCAGCCGATAACTGTTAGTGAATAGTGTACTTTACTCACCACATCAATTTAATTCACACCGCAGCTCAAGTGCCACAATGCTACTTTCTGCGGGGGGAGGGCATTTATGAGGGGATAATTGTGTGTATGATGGGGTGTGCGTGCTTACATGCATTAATGTGCCTGTATGTGTGCGGATTGAGGCCATTTCCTTGAATCCACATCTATCCAGAAAAAAAAAATAAAAAAAAAAATCAAATCCCCATACAGAGGCTCAGCTTGTGAAAGGAAATGACAGGCAGCATGTCGGTGCATCATTTTTTTTTGTTTTGGTAACATTGTATTTTTGGCTGCTACTCTGCATCAGCCAAAAGCTGCAGATGCATCCATGGAAACTCATCAAAAGCGGCTAAAAGAACTTGCCCCCTGCAAACAATTCTTTGCCCGACTTCATTTGTATGGCTTTGTGGTGGTGGGGGGGTAGACAGAGCACCTTCGTAACAGCAAAAGGAACTGGCTAATGGCCATGGGCATAGGGTGAAAACTCACAACTACAGTTGGCATTCATAGATGAATGTGCTTCGAGACGAGATGCAAAGCACGGATTCGGTGAGTGCATCTGGTAGATCCAAGCGTTTCCCTGTTTTTATGTGATGTTGAGTTTGAATAATTGCTCAGGCACTAACTTTTCTGTTTAAACTGTTGCTATGCATACTGTATGCCGCAGAGCTGCTCTCAGCTATCCCTCTGTGCCCATGAATATCCTAATGAATACGGCTGTCTGTTCTCTGGAGAAAGCACCCACTGTTTCTCTTCTCTCAGAGGAGGAGGCAAGGTGCTGCTGCTGGCTCTCTAATACCCGCCATTGAATATAGAGCACTATAAAGCTATCTCAGGGGGATTAATGCACTTCAAGAACCAATTAATGGAATGTACAAGTTTAAAGTGAGGCAAGCAAATAGCTGCTAGGTAAACAACATTCAGATTTCAGCTTCTCTCTTTTTTTTTTTTTTTTACTGTGTTTTTTGCTGTAATTAAAGCATTCATTTAAGTGAAAGAATCAATGTACTATTAGACTTGAAAATGAGAAAGGGGATTAGTAATGCCAACATTGTGATGTAAAAATCATTGTATTGTAACCACATATGAGTAAGAAGGTAAAGCATAAAGAAAAAATTGTATGAAAGCCCTGCAGTT
Organism: Remorina albescens; assembly: GCA_034769265.1. Classification (NCBI taxonomy): domain Eukaryota; kingdom Metazoa; phylum Chordata; class Actinopteri; order Carangiformes; family Echeneidae; genus Remorina; species Remorina albescens. The sequence continues at coordinate 11,353,474 of CM068477.1, forward strand.
TACGACTGAAGGCTTAGTCCGAGTGAAGGGTCTTGGTGAGAATTAGGTGGTACTTCAGATCAGCAGGCGGCATGAAGACACATCTCTGTCCATGCAGAAGAAGAACCGTGGAGCTGCTCAAGGAGGTGAGGCTGAACCTCTTAATTTACCAGTCCATTTGGATTCAAACCCTCAATTACAGTCACACGCTTTGACTATTGATGCAAGTGGCTGAAATGTGGGCACAGAGGGGCAACCACTATGCATGCCCCTCTGCTGTAATTTATTATGTGTCCTTCATGACCCTTCTCCAAGGAAATCAACATAGAAGCCAAACAAGAGCGTATTTGCAATAAGAGGGACTACAGAAAGAAACTTGGTCGTGAGGCTTTGTGGAGGTGAAGCTTAGTGTTGTTTTTATACAGGCCTGCTAGCTGATCACAGGATTTACGGAGGGAAGCGTTTCCAGAATACCTGCAAGATAGAGCACATAAAGTAGCTATGAAAAAAAATAAAACAAAAACGTATCATCTAAATAACTCACCCATCAGTATTCACTATGTGGATCCAAATTGCTTATTCTGGTAAACTGGTTTCATTGATTGAACCTCCGGGGTGTGTTAACCCCCGACTCCAATTAGCTTTTGAAGTTGCAGTTGAAGATATGGTTCGAGGCGCTCGCACATTTTTTCCTTAACCTAAACTCTGACTGCTCTAATGATGTGTTCAACATGAATAAAATAAGTATCATTAGATAAATAGATTGTTTGTTCATGACTGTTATTAAGTTTGATGAGGATTTGGCCATATTTTAAAACATATTTAGAGATGAATGCAGGTCATGGGGTTTTATTTACATTTCCTCCATCTTTACAAATCAACTGACACGAAATAAAGGATAGTTGTGACAGGATTTGTTTCAAGCTGATAATTATGTGCGTTAGTGAGTCATCATTTGAGTGCAGTCAATGCCTGTTTGGGCTGCATTCATGGGCCTTTATTGTTTTCCAGTTACATGAAAATTCAAGTCAAGCCATATTTTTTTTCCCGGCTATGTTGATGATACACAGTCATATCCTACTAAAAATTCAGCATACCTCCCTTTTCTTACCTCAGTTTCAACCTGCCCTCAGTGGACAGTGACTTTCTCATGTTAAATGCAGATAAAACAGAAATCATGGTCTGTCCAGGGTGTGCTTTAGCAGCTTTTGACAAGAGACTTAAAGGCTATTTTTCATTCTGAATTTAACTTCTCTCGTCATCTTCATTACAATGACGGCCCCTGTCACCTCAGGGACATAGCTATCATTAGATCTATTCACTCATTTAAGGATAAAAAGAAAAACACCTCTTCATGCCTACAATTGAAATACTGCTACCAGGGAACTAGCAAGAACTCAGAAATACAACCATATTCTTTTCTCTTTTTTTTTTTTTTTGCCACGGGTTCAAGCCACAGATGTCAATTCTTCAGAACTGATATTAAAGTTTTATTGCTCATATTTAAGGCACAGGAAAGCTTTGACCCATCATTGCTGACCCTCTCTACCGCTATTGTACACCCTGCTGACCTGATGTTGTTGTTTGTCCTGGTCCAGACTAGAGACTTACCATATTGGGGATTTGTAGCTGAGGATTTAAAAAAAAACCTTCATTATATTGTGCTCATTTTACTCACTCGATCTGAATTAATTTCACATTTCACCTTAATTCTATTTACTTCCTCTTTTAATGCTGATATTTATCTCTTGCAGTCAAATTATCAAATGCCTTTTCTGGGTCTGTTCCACTTATTAATTACTTTCAGTTTCTATCTTCTATTTTCAATCTCCCTTGTCTGTCAATCAGTTTGTAAAGAAAGTTTGTGAAAAGCTTGGAACTCAAAGACATTTCAAGGGCTTTTTATGTTAATATAACGACACTGAAATACAATTCCAGAAATAGTTTTGAAAATATACCCTAGATATCTAGAAAAAAATTTTAAGCATTACACGCTCAACTCAACCAGTCCAACCTTGAACAGAAATTTTTTGGGGTGGTTTTTTCTTCACAACTCATATTGCCTGCGACAAAATAAATGCATAAAAGGACTTTTTCGAAATGCGGAAATTAGTGGAACGTGTCAAGAGCAGAGTTTCACAGGTGGATATTGCAGCCACATTATGACTCCCTAAGATCTTTGAAGCCAAGTTTGATATTACAAAGACTCTGAAGGTTCACATCAAAAAGAACTGCACCAATTACTGCAATCCGGTTCATGCTGAACAGCAACTGGCAGTATGATAGACACTCATGGTCTTTCTGTAGTATGCTGCAGGAAATAATCATCATCAAAAAAAAAAAAAAATCCTCACATTGTACAGCTGTACATTTTTTCTGAACCTCCTGTCAGCTTTTTGCCAGACACAAAAAGGCACAATTTGCCAGTTTTCAGTGTAATAGACATTTAACTGAAGTGGACCAAAATAACAGGCTAGAAGGCCAGTATTCTAGTCATGTCCAGCTATGAGGAGAACCCAAGGCAAACCCAGAAGATTTACAGGGCTTTTATTTTATATCTGGGAATGTCCTGGGAATGTTCCCCCAGGAGGACCCAGATAATGTGATTAAAAATGTAAGCTACTGCCATCGTGGCCACGTCCCAGACTAAGTGACGAAGGACACTAGATGTAAAAAAAAGAAAAAAAGAAGGCTTTTAACAGTAGCAATTCTGACAATCGGCTTTAATCATCTTTGCTTAATATCATTGTGAAGTGACTATTTAGGGGTTTTGGAAAGTTGTTTTCTTTTCTTCTCCTTTTTTTTTTTTTTTAGTTTAATGATTTAGATGATTAATGAAAGGAGCCCCAGGGAAGTTTAATCACTACTGGCAAAAAGATCCTGTGATGGTTTTCATCTTTTAATAATGTTCATGCACTCAGCGTGAATCCAACATGTTTCCCGAACCTCAAGCAACCGTATCTCAAGGATACACAGATTGTGTTTTAGTGCAGAGCAAAAAAAAAAAAAAAAAAAAGAGAAAACAAACAAACAAATAAGTATCAAACTAGCAGAGCTCACTCTAATACTATTAACAGTCCATAGTCTCAGGAGAAATATAGCTTCAAAACATTTTCAACCGCTAATGTGAGCTGAACCGAGTGCCCACTAGATATTGTGGGCTACTCATGCTTTAACCCAAGAAGAAAACTTGGCCTGACGATGATGCCTTGTGAGCATAGGAAACAGTGCCAAAGCCCTGAAAGGCCTTGCCCCCACTCAACCAGAAGAGCTCTCAATTTTGGCAAAGTGCACCACTGCCAGGTAACATCACAAGGTCTTGATTTAAAATGTATACTTCCTGTACATAAGTAAGGATAAATATACAGCTGTTTGCTCATTTTTTTAACTACACCTATAATCTTGGCTGCAGTAATCTCTTCTGATGCTCACTTGCAGAGCAATTTAAGAGTTTGGGGAGAAAATGCTCGATCTGTTTGTTATGATGCAGAGAGCAAACTATTTATTGAAGGTTTTTATCAGACACAATGGAATTAAGTGGATGTTTATTGGATTGAAACTTACTCTGGTCCTAATCTTCACTGGTTGACTGGGCCAGTCGGCTGTGCAATCTGCTTTGACAAGACTAATGTTTACATGTCATGGCCTGCATGTCTGTGCCTGTGTGTTCAGTTGCTCCGAGCGGCCTGGGTGGGACCCGTGGGGAAACCTTACTAGTCCTGAAACTGTGTCTCCTTTTCTGTCATGTTATTTGTGCTTGCTTGCTACACAAATGATGACATTACGCTTAGGTTATGGTAAATGACACTCTGGGCAAACCGGCATGGATGTGAACAATGTGGATTTCTGTGGGTGAGGGGTTCTTTAAAGATGCGTGTAAAGCACAGAGCATTCATGCTTGGGTTGAGTCCCTCCATGTGTGCGTTATCTATATGGCTTATCTGTGTGGGTCACACGGGGGTGCTAGAGCCAATCACAGCTGACAATGGCTGAGGATGGGGTTCCTGCTGGACAGGTTACAAGTCTATCTCAGGGCCAAAATACACAGACAAACAACCATTCATATCTGGGGGCAATTCAGAGACACAGATTAACTTAAAAATGTATGTCTTTGCACTGTGGGAGGAAGCCAGAGTACACAGAGTTAACCCACACATGCACAAAGAGAACCTGCAAACTCCATACAGAAAGGCCCAGAAGCTTCTAATAACAGTGCGAACCGCTGCACCATTGTGCCATCCTCTGGGTGAGGTCACTGCAGTAAAATCGGCAAAAGCTGCACAAAACATTGACATATACCCTCAAAATTGTGGTTTATGAGGATGGAGAGGAGGGTTTATGATAATGTTAAAAAAAAAAAAAAAAAAGGTAAAACTTTATCACTGAAGAAAACAAAGCTATGATTCATTTGACTTTTATTCCTCAAACTTGAAAGCCCATTATTGATGCAGTTAAAATGAAGCATGCCAATTCTAAAGTTTCTTGTTTATCCTGCACAGCTTTAGATTCACAGAGGAACAAAAGAAGCAGCTGGTGAAATTTGCATCATGCACAATTTATGGTGGGGAGGAGATTAAAATAAAAGAATCGTGTTTGTTTGCTGGAGGAATGCATTTTTAACATTGCTGCATGTTCCACCCTCATTTAACGCGAGTACTTATAGCACAGAATGAAGTCACAAACAATTTGTCTACAAGATACCCCATCTTCAAATTCAATTAGCATTATCCAAAGTCTGTGAGCTTGTTTGCACACTTGCTTCGCTGCATTATGCATGATGATTAGCTGTTTGTGTAAATTAAATGTGAAAGCAAAATGCTGCATTCTCATGCCAAACTTTACAGGGAAATTATTCAACACAATGAGAAAAAGCGATAATGAGGCAGATGGAATAAGCCAGCTCAAAAAAGTTATCTCAACAGATCATGCTCGCGATGATCATGCTCGTCCAAATTTGGTCGAATCAGTTCAGCAGCTAACCTCTGTGGCGGATATGATGAAAAAAAAAAAATACTCAGTGGTGTAGTCATGAGAGATTTTAAAGACACATACACTGATATTTAAAAAGCCCAACACACTTGCATTTCCATTTTTTATATTTTCTAAATTTTCTCACAGTTCATTTCCAACAATATGCGTCCTTTATTGATATTTCATTGTGAATTTAAAAAGAACATGTCTTAATGTCTCACTAAGAAATACAGCTTGGATAATGGAGGTGTACAGCTCTGTATTCCCAACTGTATGGCGTTCCCTATGGAATAATTAATGTTTGTAATTACCTGTTTTATGTTAACACAGTTTTGCTGGTGTGCGTGTGGTTGTTTCTATTTTCTGTATTTGCTTCCTTCGCTTGTCCTTTTTCCCTCCAATTTGATCGGGATCTGTTCCAATAGGTGAACTCTCAGTTGTTTCTCCAAGTGTTTTTTTTTTTTTTTTCCAATTCAGTTTATCACTTGTCTGCATGTGTGAACAGGACATAAGCTATTGTCCAAGGATGTCTCAGTTAATTCTTGGGTATTTACTAAACTGACACACTCTGTCTACCATTGCCATATTTCTTATACAGTGTGTGCATTTAAACAGCCTGTGCACACAAAAGCTGTAAAGCTGTATATACATTCAGCCAACTTGGCAGAGGGTTGTGGTTTTCGGGGGTTTTTGGGTTGTTTTTTTCTGCCTTCTCTGGAAAAAGGGTTTCAGATTGGACCAGGAATCAGTTCAGTTTATTGTTACACATTAAAAAAAATGTAGCAAGGCCTTCCAACGGAGTTAAATGGTTATGCCCCTCTGGACTGCTCACCATCCATCCACATACAGAAAGCGTTAGCGACTGAAATATGATATATTAAAAATATAATTACTCCTTACTGGCATTGGAATAAATTGTGCCAAAAAAATATGGAACTTCCTTACAAACATGTTGCACTCAGCTTAAATGAAACTTTCTTTTTAAAGTGCTGAAAATGAACAAGGCCCACTAATTTCATCCATGAATAATCAGTACAAGAGGATCTTCCTCCCATCCGTGACCCTGTGGGCTGACTGTTGATGAGTCTCACCGCCTGTGGATAAAAGCTCTCCTTCTGAAGCAGGTGGTGTGAGACTTGATAGTGCAAAAAACCATCAGATTGAAACAATGTAGTAAATAAAGGATGGGTTGGATGAGAATTATCTTTGATAATATTACTGGATGCTGTCCTCCTGTAGTGAGACCTATATATCCATCGCTGTAAAAGCCAGAGCTACATTTTTTTTCTGAGATGATTCAGATATTTTGTAACGGACCAGGTGCCAAATGATATTATTTGGTCTGTGTATTTTGGCATTTCCTTTTTTTTTTTTTTTTTCTAAATGTCTGAAGAAGAAAAACCTTTCTTGAAACTGTTTTTCTATCAGACCGAGGAAAGGTATGAGAACTCTGATATCATAAAACATTTAGAGTGTGGGTCATTTCAACAGCACCATTGATGCAGTCAACTGATGGTAAACTAAAAGTTCCTAAAATCAATGATAGTTTTGTTTCTAAGGCAGACTATTTTCCTCACATCACTGATACAGCTCCCACGCCTCCTTCCTATAGGCCTCCTTGTTGTTAAGATGGATCAAATGAATCAGAGTGGGTTGCCAAGATGTTGGCCACGCAGTCAGTTCAGTTTAAAGACTTATTTTTCCATGTTGTTTTATCCTACCTTCCTTCCCTTTTTTTTTGTGGCCTCCTTTGAGCTGAAGTGGTCTGTGAACCAGCTGCAACTGACTTGGAGAACATTTATTCTTGTCTTTACATATTAAAAGACTGAAAATCAACAGTTAAATGAAGCAACAGAAAAATGGGTCCATAATAGACCCACAATTCCAGTGTTTTTTTTTTGGGGGGGGGGGGTTGTTTGTTTGGGTTTTTTCTGCCTCTTGCAGTGCTGAAGCTTCATCTCTTCACCCTGCATAGTGATCATTTTGTCCACCTCAGAACAGTGTGAGATGTACTTAAAGAAGAGATACCACCAAATCACACCTTAAAACTCTGTATTCACATTGCGTAGATACTGGCATTATAGTACTTTCAAAAATACCTGAACGGTCCCTGTTATCCTTTGGAGCCTAAAGTGGTCTTTCATTCGCTTTATAATAAGGATAATTGCATAGGCAGTGTTTGTTTCAGCCAGATACCACATAGTGCTATTTTCTTGAAGGTGGTAGCTGCTCTTAAATGGCATAATTTGGCATGTCTGCCATATTTGGCACTTCATTATCTTTATCAACTCACCAAAGTTCAAAAGGTCTTTTTGTGTAGCGAGATGCACTGCAGTTGCTAATGTTGGAAGGTCTTGACACTGCACTGTGAAGGGCTTTGAGATGTGTTATGATTTTGCGTTGTATGGACAGAGTGTCCTCCCACTGAATGGATTATTCAGACAGAAAATGTATGGCCTTGTTAGTGTGAGCCTTGACGTATCTACAAGTAGTGTTTGCATCCATTTCTGAGCTTCCTTGTTTTTCCAGAGCTTCCTAGCAACTGCCCAATAGTGGATACATGGGGTGGTCAGGCATTAGGCATGGCTGTGGCTTTGACCCCAGGTGTGACAGACGTAATGGACTTCATCTTCTGGCTCATTATAGGCACAATCCCTTCCTTCTTCCCTGAATGCACAGCAGCGTACTCTGAGTTCTCTGTGGGTTTTCTTCTCTGTCCTGTCAGGGCTTCAGCTTCTTCTTTACAGTATGTATCTTCAAACAAGTGTAGCTTTATCACTTTCCTAGAATCTCGGTTCTTCTCTGTATGTCCTTTGTGATGTTTCTCAGAAAATGAAAACTTTTTGCTGTCTTAAAATCTTTAAAATTTTAAATTACAGGAAAAATTTAATCTTTGTAAGTAAGTAAAGTGATCAACGTCAAATTACAAGTTTTGTCAGACTATCAAACTAAAAAAAAATATTTTTGTTTTTTTTTCTCCCACTGATAAGACACAACCATGAAATAACACGGAGATATATACTTTATTTATCCCCTTGGTGAAATTCAGGTTTCCAGCAGTTCAAAGGCTCTGCTGAAACTTTATATTCTGTGGTTTACCGAGATGAGATGTTGGCTGCAGTTGTAGCTGCTTCGTGTTGTGGACAGGTTGTCCTGGATGTCCTGCATCTTACAGTGCCTGCAACACCAGTCCTGAGTATTTCCAGACTCCTGCCAAGTACAGACCCAGCCTTTTTTGACCAGCTTGTCCAGTCTCCTTGTATTCAAGTCAGACATGCTGGGGCATTTGTCACATCTGCCTGATTTAAAAAAAAAAAAGGTGTCGCCTTACACTTCAGATATTGAAGCTTCCTGGGGAAAAAGAGCCAGTTCTTCTCCTTCCTGTAGATGGCATAAGTGATCAGAGACCAGTCCAGTTCATTGTCATGGTGCACACCGTGGTACACCGTGGTACCTCAGTGTCTTCCCTTCAAATGTTGACTGGCTGAAAGTGAAAAAGTAAATGACCATCATCTTGTCCTTGGTGTTTAGGAGGCAGTTCTTGTAAAGAAAATGTGAAAAAAAACCCAAAACTTTTTTACAATCAATGAATGGTTGACCCAGAATATATAAAGCACTGATGTAGTTGGTTTTATCGGCTAAGTGCTGATATTGTGTGGTTTTATGTTTCTTATAAAAACTTGTGAGCTCATCATCCGAGGTGATGCTACTGATCAGTCAGCTGGTGTGTCTTCACTGCTCCCCCCCCCTCTCCTGAGAATTACAGTGGCCGACAAGGGCCAAAACGCTCTGCAACGGCCTAATGCGTCTCAGAGAAAACAGCTTCAAATAGAGAACCGATGCAAATTCACAAACTCAAACACAAGTCTAAAAGAGGAACGTGGTGCAAATGAAAAAACGTGCTGCAAAAAGAAGAAACCATTTGCAAACGAAAAACACTACAAACGGAAGTAGTTCAAACCTGCAGGGGACGCTCTCAGCGTAACAACTCAATGGAGAGACACACGGAATGGAGAGAGAGCCAGAACAGCTGACTGAACCACGGTGTTTGAACATACAGCGGGAACGGTAATGTGACTTTTATATGATTATATTTATATATTATGTTTATATCCCTGTACAACGCTGCACATTACGTAACGTTTATTTTATTGTATTTTACGCTGAGAGCGCACTTCCGTTTGTAGTGACCGGTTATGCAGCGTTTTTCGTTTGCAGGTGGTTTCTTGGTTTGCATCGTTTCTCTTTTCGCAGCGCGTTTGATGATGATGCATTTGTCTTTGTGTTTTGCAGCACGTTTTTTCATTTGCACCACGTTCCTCTTTTAGACTTGTGTTTGAGTTGTGAATTTGCATCGTTTCTGTACTTGAAGCTGTTTTCTCTAACTGAGACGCATTCGGCCGGTGCAGTGCGTTTGGCCCTTGTCGGCCACCGTAGAGAATGTCTTTAAAGTAAATCTGAAAGGCTTGAAACAACAAACATGAACCTGCCGTTAGACCCCTGGAATGAATCAGATACAGCAGTTGTGTACAATCAATCCCCTCAGAAAGCAAAGAGTGTGGGGGTTTTCCTTCCAGCCACTGCTGCTAATGTCAGTGGCAGAGGAAGCTGAACCAATGAAGCTGTATGCAGCATTCACGTATCACCTTGCTCCAGTATTTAATGTGTTGGACAGCCACAAAGGAAGTCGGGGTACCATAAACAATTTGTTGCTTTGATTGGTTGTGTTTAATTATTCTTTATGCGAATCCCAGCTCACAAAGAGCTTTCGCATTTCACTAATTTTTCAAGCACTTCTTTCCAAGGAAAAATAAATCCTCCTCAACGGAGAAAGAGATGTGTTCTTATAGATTATTACACCAACAGAAACAGCAAAAGCCAATCCTCTTATTATTGCTGCTTGTCTTCTTTGTGTCTTCACACAATGTGAAGTAACCAATAGGTTATGTCAGTGCCAAGGAGGTCACCGGGATTTTTCACTTTCTATTTTATCCATTCTGAAAGATGAGGGATCGAGGTTTCATCTCCTTTTGGTGTTCTCTCTGCTCTCTTCTTTGCTTTCCATCAACAAGGCAGCTCAGGCAGTTGCCTCCTCAGCCTCCTCAGAGTGATCAGGTGCAGCCAAGGATAAGGTTAAGGACAGAGTGGAAAATGTTGCTCCAATGTCCATCATTCAACTAAGTCTCCCATTTGTCTGTTGAACAGTTGTTGCTAACCCCTTTGTTAAATGGGAGGTAAAGACATGGACATACTGTTTTAGGCTGGATGACACTACATCTGTTTTGATTTGATTGACACATCCAAGTTTTCCAAAGTTGTGGAGTCATGCTAGAAAGTATTTTTTGTTGGAAGATAATGACAGAGGGTTGATACTAAGTTATATCAGAAGTATATTTTTTTCTGCCTGTTATAAAAAAAAGTGTGATTTAAAAAAAAAAAAGCCCTATGGCAAAAAAAATGACATGATCAAACACGATGAAAATTACAACACTCATTCAATTATGAATTTGTAGTTAAAACCAGGACACATGAGAACTCCAAGTATACATCCCAAAGTCATTATTATGAAATGAAAAGAATAATAATAATAATAAAAACACAGATAAATAGAGGTGAGCAGCAGACAAAGGAGATGCTTAGGAGAGCTAGCAGCTCTCTACTTTTATTACCCTGTGCACACCTGGGTGATCACTGTCCATACCAGCCCTCAGGTACACCTCTTTTTTTTTTTTATCTTCTTGAAATTAATTTTGCAAAACTTTCAGACATCTGACCAATATAGGAAGAAGTCGGGGGCCACATGGGAAGGGCAAGGTCTGCAAAAGGCTAGAGATTTTAGAAAAGGGGATTCTAATCCCTTACAAAATAGTGATGTCAAATGTTTGTCAGTGGTCACAGAGTGACAGCACATGGCATTTGTGGTGCTTATAATGTCACTGGAGGATTCACCAGAAATAGCCCAAGTTGTCTGAGGTTACAGTTTAGAGCAAAGAAAAGGGCCTTTGTAGAGGAAGGATGTGCCCTGAGTTTTAATTTGCTGCTGCACTGGACTCAACTGCTGGGCCTCTCTGTGGTTCTGTGGACCTAAGTGATAAAGTGGAAGGAAAATGTTTGGTGATTAACTGATTAAACTAAATCAGTGGTTTAAAGAAAGTAAAATCAGGTGCCCCGGTAGCTCATCCAGCAGAGCACATTCCACGGAGGCCTCAGTCGCCTGGGTTTGGGTTCAACCTGCGCCCCTTGCTGCATGTTATCCCCTTCTCCCCCACCTTCCTGTTGCTGTAATAAATACAAAAATAAATCTGAATCAAGCAGTTTAGATGAAAAGGATGAGCACGCAAAAATAAACATAATATAATGGTGAAATCTTTTAATAAATGTAAACTGTTAAAGGCCCCCTGTTATAGATCAGTGTGTCTTTTAATGTCTCCCCATCATTGACTATAAGAGACCACCAGGGACATTATTTAGAATTACCATGCATACACATATCTGAAAACAAACTCATTCACTTTTTATAGTAAAAACCTCACACATCAGTGAAAAGCATTCACTTATACATGTACAAGAGAGAATTTTTACTCACACATATCTGACTGGAAATGCCTCGAACAAAAAATGTCTCTTGTAAGAAACTTTTGACATACACAGCTGAAACACTGTCACACAAATAACTGAAAAAGCGTGTGCTCACATATATAATTGAAACACTTTCACCCATACAAGTGAAAACCTCGTACACAGAGATGTGAAAATGTTGCATACATAGCCTCCTACTGAAATTTTCTGTCCTCTGTGGCGCTGTTGATCCATTTAGTGATACGTACTGTATTGATCTCTGTGTCAAAGATGCATTGTTGACATTAGGATAAGGGATCTAAGATGCGAGCACACTGGAGCCCAGGTTGCCTACTGCTAAGGGTGTTTTTTGAAGCTGGATAAAGAACAGAACAGTGTACAATATCAATCAATCTGTAGTGCGATGAATCATGTCAATTCAGTTCTGAGGGAAAGTGGACAAAGAGACTGAATAATTTTCTAAAAGGAAAACAGGTGGCATAGTTAAAATTAAGTGATGAGCAGTTGATTGGGAAAAGAAATTCTCCGATTTCCAATTTCATTTCATATTTATCAAATTTGTATGTTAAAATCAAATGAAGTAATTTTCAGCTTGAAGTTGAACTCATGCAGTTTATCAGATGGTCTGTATCAGACTAAATGATGAGAATCACTGAAAGGACGGGAGAGCATCAAACTCTGAATCTATTTCTTGGTGATGTCATGTGAACCTTGTGTAATCAATGGCTCATTTTAATCTATCCATCATGCGTAGAAAAATTTGTCAAACCTTTAGCATTGTGAGAGAAATTGTGACACACAGTATGATTATAATTTCACATTATGACTGTGCCTCTTGTAAACAGCACTTGTTGACAGAGCAGGGCAAAGTGAATAATCTTCAATTTTCCCCATGCCAGCTCAACAACCCCTATTTACTCTCAATTTGATAAGAGATTCAGTTCGAATCAGTAATAGGACAAGATGCATAAGTGGAAGGCTGTTGTAGTCAGAACAGCGTTGAATGGTGCAGTCCCCAAACAGGAAAATACTCTGAAATGACAGGAGTTTTAGAAGAAGAATCCAAAGCTACTGTCACTGGCAGTTTATCAAACCCAGTAACCGCTGTAGTCAAGTGAACTGAACATGCTGTGTAATCTTGCAGACACAGAGGCTACACCGGTTTGAAGTTTAAATCTTACAGTAAGTCATTATCAATAGTTATTGGAAGATCACAGAGATGAAGTGACTTGTTTTATACACAGAGTGCAGTCTCTCTGCACTAACCTCTGCCATGCACAATGAATCTCTTTTTCTTACATTAAAAACAGCATCACAGACAGATTTTACACGGCCAGTATAAATTATGCTTTTGATCACAGCTGGGGTTTTTCTCTTCTTCACCCTTTTTCTCTCCAAAGGAAAGCTGCATTAATGAGTAGTGACAAAAACAGTAAACCCAGGCCTATTTTAAATGGAGCCAGGGCTGAAATAATTACTTATTTAAAGGAAAACTACAGTTTAAAACTTGGATTTTATTTTTGTGCTCTGGTAATCTCAGGCTGAAGCTACAAAGACAGCAGGCTAACAATACATCTGTAATGAAATTTTATCCCAAAAATATGCACAACAACAACAACAATAATAATAATCTAATAAAAGTCAATCTTAATTTACAGAGAAACAAAACACAAATTTTGTTTACCTTAGTTTTCAGTCTTGATATTAATACACATTTTTTTCCAATAAAATTAATTTCCTTTTCTGGGATCTCCATCAAATAAGAACATAATATAACCTCATTAAAAAAAAAAAAAATGGGGAAAAGTGAAGGTTTAAGTTAAATTGTGACACTAAATTGCTTTTAGGTATGAGTTTAAGTGCTTGCTTGTATGTGGCAGCCGTGCAACTTGCTCCAGCCAAGCAAACTGAAATCAATGGATCCCCAGTAACTGCTTTCCACATCACGTGTAGGCTCCATGTACAGGACAGGCTTCTGGCAAAATCTACAGATGTAACATGATTTACCTCTAATTCCTTTATTAGTTGAGGTCACTTGACGCGGGGTTGTGTGTGTGGTAATACAGTTATAAAGTTGAAAAGGCGTAATTCCAAACTAATAGGGCTGTTTGATGAGCCAAGATAAATTGGTAAAAATATTCTTGGAGAGCAGTGCTTGCAATTGCTTTTTATGAATCGGGCCTGCAGTGTTCTCTATACGAGTTGTGTGCCAAACTGAATCTATTGCACATATCATATCAACTATGTGTAAGCCCGCACAACTTCTTCTTCTTCTTCTCCTTTCGGCTTTTCCCTTCAGGGGTCGCCACAGCGAATCAGTTGCCTCCATCTAAGCCTGTCTTCTGCATCCTCTTCTCTCACACCAACCACCTTCATGTCCTCTTTCACTACATCTATAAACCTCCTCTTAGGTCTTCCTCTAGGCCTCCTGCCTGGCAGTTCAAAACTCAGCATCCTTCTACCAATATATTCACTATCTCTCCTCTGGACATGTCCGAACCATCTCAGTCTGGCCTCTCTGACTTTATCTCCAAAACCTCTAACATGTGCTGTCCCTCTGATGTACTCATTCCTGACCCTATCCAACCTGGTCACTCCCAAAGAGAACCTCAGCATCTTCATCTCTGCTACTTCCAGCTCTGCCTCCTGTCTTTTCCTCAGTGACACTGTCTCTAGACCAAACAACATCGCTGGTCTCACCACAGTTTTGTACACCTTTCCTTTCATCTTAGCTGAAACTCTCCTATCACACATCACACCTGACACTTTTCTCCACCCGTTCCAGCCTGCCTGCACACGCTTCTTCACCTCTTTTCCACACTCTCCATTGCTCTGGACTGTTGACCCTAAGTACTTAAAATCCTCCACCTTCTTTATCTCTTCTCCCTGTAACCTCACTCTTCCACTTGGGTCCCTCTCATTCACACACATATACTCCGTCTTGCTGCGGCTAACCTTCATTCCTCTCCTTTCCAGGGCAAACCTCCACCACTCTAGCTTCTCCTCTACCTGTTCCCTGCTCTCACTACAGATCACAATGTCATCTGCAAACATCATAGTCCATGGAGATTCCTGTCTAACCTCGTCTGTCAGCCTGTCCATCACCATAGCAAACAAGAAGGGGCTCAGAGCTGATCCCTGATGCAGTCCCACCTCCACCTTGAACTCCTCTGTCACACCTACAGCACACCTCACCACTGTCTTACAGTCCTCATACATGTCCTGCACCGCTCTAACATACTTCTCTGCCACTCCAGACTTCCTCATACAATACCACAGTTCCTCTCTGGGCACCCTGTCATAAGCTTTCTCCAGATCTACAAAGACACAATGCAGCTCCCTCTGACCTTCTCTGTACTTCTCTATCAACATCCTCAAAGCAAATACTGCATCTGTAGTACTCTTTTTTGGCATGAAACCATACTGCTGTTCACAAATGCTCACTTCTGCCCTTAGTCTAGCTTCAACTACTCTTTCCCATAACTTCATTGTATGGCTCATCAGCTTTATTCCTCTGTAGTTGCTACAACTCTGTACATCTCCCTTGTTCTTAAAAATGGGCACCAGCACACTTCTCCTCCATTCCTCAGGCATCTTCTCACTATCTAAGATCCTGTTGAACAACCCAGTCAGAAACTCTACTGCTACCTCTCCTAGACACTTCCAGACCTCCACAGGTATATCATCAGGACCGAGTGCTTTTCCACTCTTCATCCTCTTCAGTGCCCTCCTCACTTCATCCTTACTAATCTTTGCTACTTCCTGGTCCACAACAGTCACCTCTTCTACTCTTCGTTCTCTCTCATTTTCCTCATTCATTAGTTCTTCAAAGTACTCTTTCCATCTTCCCATCACACTATTGGCATCTGTCAATACACTTTCATCTCTATCCTTAATCACCCTAACCGCCTGCACGTCCTTCCCATCTCTGTCTCTCTGCCTTGCCAACCTGTATAGATCAGTCTCTCCCTCCTTACTGTCCAACCTAGCATACAAGTCATCGTAAGCCCTTTGTTTGGCCTTTGCCACCTCTACTTTCACCTTACGTTGCATCTCCCTGTACTCCTGTCTACTCTCTTCAGTCCTCTCAGTGTCCCACTTCTTCTTAGCTAACCTCTTTCTCCCTATACACTCCTGCACCTCCTCATTCCACCACCAAGTCTCCTTATCCACTTTCCTTCCAGATGACACACCAAATACTCTCCTACCTGTCTCCCTGATCACATTAGCTGTAGTTGTCCAGTCAACTGGAAGCACCTCCTGGCCATCCAGAGCCTGTCTCAACTCCTTCCTAAAAATCATACAACACTCTTCCTTTTTCAGCTTCCACCATTTAGTCCTCTGCTCTGTCTTTGCCCTCTTCATCTTCCTCACCACCAGAGTCATCCTACACACCACCATCCTATGCTGTCTGGCTACACTCTCACCTACCACTACTTTGCAGTCACTGATCTCCTTCAGATTACACCGTCTACACAAGATGTAGTCTACCTGTGTACTCCTACCTCCACTCTTATAAGTCACCCTATGTTCCTCCCTCTTCTGGAAGAAAGTATTCACTACAGCCATTTCCATCCTTTTTGCAAAGTCAACCACCATCTGTCCTTCTGCGTTCCTCTCCTGGATACCAAACCTGCCCATCACCTCCTCATCATCTCTGTTTCCTGCACCAACGTGTCCATTGAAGTCTGCACCAATGACAACTCTCTCACTTCTAGGGATGCTCTGCATCACTTCATCAAGGTCCAACCAGAATTTCTCCTTCTCCTCCAGCTCACATCCTACCTGTGGAGCATACCCACTAACAACATTGAACATTACACCTTCGATTTCTAGCTTCAGGCTCATTACTCTATCTGATACTCTTTTAACCTCCAGAACATTCCTAACAAACTCCTCCTTCAGGATAACTCCTACTCCATTTCTCTTCCTATCTACACCATGATAGAACAACTTGAACCCTGCTCCTAAACTTCTAGCCTTGCTACCTTTCCACCTGGTCTCCTGGACACACAGTATGTCTACCTTCCTCCTCTGCATCATGTCAACCAACTCTCTACCTTTCCCTGTCATAGTTCCAACATTCAAAGTCCCTACTCTCAGTCCTAGACTCTTGGCGTTCCTTTTCTCTCTCTTCCTACGAAAACACCTTCCTCCTCTCCTTCTTCGACTTCTTCGACGAACAGTAGTCCAATTTCCACCGGTACCCTGTACGTGAACAGCACCGATGGCGGTCGTTGTTAACCCGGGCCTCGACCGATCCGGTATGGAAGTCATTGATTCGATTCGCATGTTTGATTTGGCAAAAGTTTTACGTCGGATGCCCTTCCTGACACAACCCTCTGTATTTATCCGGGCTTGGGACCGGCACAATAAGGCACTGGCTTGTACCCCCTTGCGGCTACATTGTGTAAGCCCGCACAACACCAAATCAAATAATCGGAATCTCTCATTTGTGTCAGTTTTGGCTTTTGGTCAACATGGGATAACCTTATATTTCATCTGCGTTGTAGTTGTGTCACATCTACTTGACCTTGTCTCTCGCTCTTGCTGGAGTGTTTCGCACAAATCAGATTTTTATTTCATCTTCTTCAGGGTGGTCTCTCTCCAGCTCTTTTCATGCTACAGATCTTTCCATGGATGAGCAACCTTGATGCTCACAACTCCTGTTAGCTGTTGTCCGTGAGAGATGATATTCTCATATTAGTGCCAACCCTTGAGAAAGACTCGTGAGGCTCATATTTATTCTCATTTTTGATGTGACAAATACTGCAGTGAAGAAACAGCTGCCAGGCACCTGCTGCAGCAGCCTCTCTCCTCTGTAAATAAATGGACATGCTCAAACCCATTCATTTAACTTTTCTGGGAGGGACAAGGGGAGACATTAAGCTGTCCAGTGAAAAGTTAAGCCCCGTTAGGACTGGAAGGAGATGAACCGAAGCTGACTGACCATTGAGTTTTAGCTGCCCTGCTGATTGGTTGCCTGGTTTTGGACTGTTGTTCTACAGGATACAAACTGATCTGTAAAGATATTTACAAAGCTGAAGAAACCTCCTGGCTTGTTGAAAAAAAAAAAAAAAGCTGTAGGGTGGTACAATGTGAGCTTGTAGTGAAGTAAGTTTGCTTTTTTCTCTGGCAGCTTTTTTCTATCTTTCTGTCCAAAAGCACATATATTTATAGATGTGTAAATATATATAACTGAGCCTCAACTTAACATGGGGGAAAAAAAAGCAATAAATGTATGTTTTTCCTGTACCTTCACATTGGATTCATCCTAGCAGGACCCTATTTTGCGCCGTACACAGCAACACACTAACATCTTTGTGACTACTGCATGAATATTGAACAGGGAATCATGCATGAAGCTCTGCCAAGTTTTTGTCAAGACAAAGCCATAACTTAGTGTCAATGACAGTGCAAGTGGCAATGAAATATTTACTACCATTTAATGTTGAATGGAGTCCTGGGAGGTTGGAAGATGATGCGACTTCAAATGTAGCACTCATGAGATGCTCTGGAAATATTCCCAGTGCAGGGTACAAGTAGGGGATGAAAGGGTAGAAACATAAACAGAGCATGTTTCCAAGGATGGCTCAGTATAGGAGAAATCAGCGATAATCTCAGATGGCAGTGTTAGATGCTGTCAAACCAGGAAAAAACAGGCATAGAGAGACGTGCCGATGCGCATCGCTGTTTCCATTTCATGCCACATACAGCCCAGTCTCATTGCGGAAAGGTTTGGGTTGTTGTCATGGTTAATAAATTGGAGTTTGTTTGGAACATGGAAACAGGGTCGTCGTGATAATGGTGTTGAAGATTGGAGGGAGCGAATGTGAGGCTGCGCTAACTGTAGGCTAATGTAGTTTTTACCTGAAGGAAGCTTGTGCAACCCGAACAGAACGGAGCGTTTGAAGATAAAGTGACGAAAACATTCCACCTACAGCATACACTTTAAATGAGATTA
This sequence comes from Remorina albescens, assembly GCA_034769265.1. NCBI lineage: Eukaryota > Metazoa > Chordata > Actinopteri > Carangiformes > Echeneidae > Remorina > Remorina albescens. The sequence continues at coordinate 11,371,967 of CM068477.1, forward strand.
ACTTTTTCCTGAATGTATTTTTCGCTGCCCCTGCCAACATGTGGCTGCTTCTCTAAAGTGATGCCATGCTGATCTGAATCAACTGGAGTTAATACACTGACTATACAGTAGATAAGTACCTGACACAAGTGCATTATAAATAACACAAACTGTCACTTTAAAAACTGAGTCAGAAGACTCTGACTAATGCTTCAATTTGTTTTCTATGATATTTACTGAGCTCCTATGACCCCTTTTTAGAGCTGCATGTAGTTCTCAGAAAACAAGCTGTGAAAATGGCCAGGACACACTTCCTGCCAAATGCAGAGTCTATCGACTGAGATTGATGTTGTGTGACTGTGCTCTTAACGTATGTAGCAGTATATGCTTACATTACCTGTGGGCTGGACTGAAACAGCAGGTTCATGGCTTAGAATGCAACTGACTGACTGAACATATTTCCAGCACTATTCATCACTGACTAGAAGTTTCTGGTGCAGACAAGACGTTTTTGTTTTTTTTACGGACACTGTTGAGCTGCTCTTGTTTACCAGCAGTTCAGGGACTGCAGGGAAGCAGAGAAGCACTTCCACTACACTAGACATGCCTCTAATAAAAGTCTGGTCCATACGTTAAGGAGTTGCATTTAAATAAAGCATAAACTGTGGATTCCACATGGGTTGTGTATGTGTAAGAGACAAATTAAAAGAGATAGAGTAAAGTTTGTGCTGGCCTGTGGCTGTAAGTCTTCCTCTTTCCTGCAAACCTGCAAATTGTAACATCTTTGGCAAGGATGCGCGAACGGTTTTTATCGTGCCACTTCCCAGTATGCCAGGACAATTAGAGGCCATCAGCCCCATCCCACTACTGCCTTTTTTTAAATTTCACTCTCTGGAGGCCATTCTTGAACTGCAGGATCTTCTGCGTTTTACGCAAAACTATGTCGTTTAGTGCCACTTTGAAGAGCAACTTGTCGAGCATTGTACTCCAACAAACCGGAGAGTAATGTGCTGACTGAAGCCACGAACTAATCTTTCTTTTTTTTTTTTTTTTTTTAAGGCCTCAACTCAAAGCAGCACTTTAGTGAAGAAGTTATAATGCCTTGCGTACTTTAGCCATGTATGAGTGCAGGATCTCACAGCTGCTTAAAAAGTAATGAAACCTGAGTGCATTGCCATGCTGGGCCTCTGGTATATCAATGTTCTTAATCATTCATTTGGAATAAATCTGGTCCCTTGTTTGTTTTTCTCAAGTAGCATCAATGACAACATGCACGTGCTACTTTAGTTCTTATGTGTCTTTTTCCTCAACACAGAATTTTCATTTATTCACCTCTTTCTCTTTGATTCCCACATATCAGTCATTAACATAATGAAAGAGTGAACAGGAAATTGCACATAAATTTGTTGTGTAGCCCTGAGTCGAGTTGACAACAAAACACTGTCACCCTGTGACTGCCTCTTCATTAATATGCTGCTCAATCTTGAATATAATTTCAGTGGATGTGTTTTTAGAATTCACTAATTCAATGCACAGAGTGCAAGTTGATCACAAACTGAAAGGCTCTGGCTGACACACATCCCCTGAGAAAGATGTCTCTAATTAGGGGAAATGTTTTTTTCCTCTTCCCCACCCTCTGAACCTATGCCCCCCCCCCCCCCCCCCCCCCACAGCCCTCCCCCATGAGTGCAGGAAATAAATTCCAGGTTTTCAGTGTGTGCATGAAAAACGCTTAATTGGAGGAGAAATGAAACTAATTACACTCTCTGTATTTCAATAGAAATTAGACAGCTCTATCTAACACTCTAACACTCAGCTATCCATAAGACATAATAATTGTGTTTTTGCAACGTCATGAGCAACATTACAACAACAAATTATCTGTATTTTGCAGAGAAGTCATGTTAGTTTTCTTCATGTAATACAATTCCCAGGAAATTGCTCTTAAAACCAATGTATATTTTAAATAAACTCATGTTTTACCTCAAGGTTTGCAGAAAGCCACTGGTGCCCACTCGGTTACAGTTTTTATTGACACAAAAACATTTACATGGTCAAGCCCAATGAAGTGTACTGGGACTGGAATCTAATTGTTTGTCCCATATTTTTCATAAAGGTTCAATGTCATAAACAGGTTTCGATTAGCATGACCACGCACACACACACACACACACAGGCACACGTAACCATACTGCACAACTATAATAAAAAGCATAATTCTACCAGCATAGAAATAATACTTGTGAGCAGTAGTACGCATTAGGAACTGGGAACAGGCTGTCAGCTGTGGTTGGCCAGAAAGCAGGCAACAGCTCCCAGGAGGCCTTTGTTCTTTTGAATGTTAGTACTGTATAAACACCAAACTTTCTCACCTTTACTTCACAAAAAGCCACCAGCTTTATAAAAACAAAACAAAAGTAAGGGCGAGAATTTACGAGTTTACACGAATCATATATCTACATATATAAATGCACATGTGTAATGTGAACTCTAGCTGTGCAGGCTTTCTTTTTCCGCTAACAAGGGACACAGAAAACCCCTCTGGCCTGTGTGTGGGGGCTTTGATCAGGGGCAGTATGGGGATAGTGGGCACAGCTTAACACAGCGAATTTCTTGGCTGAGCGTGGATGCCTCCTGCCAACACAGTGATGTATTTAATCTAAGGGACGCCACAGGAAGCATGTCATATTTGGATCTCTCTCTCTCTCTCTCTCTCTCTTTTTTTTTTCGCTAATCTGCTAACTCTGAGACTCCCGTCATGATGAATCAGCCAGTGTGAGCATGAATGTAAACTGCAGCATAGTTCTATCTCTTAATTGACTCAGACTGCATTAAAGTCTCAAAGAAACTTAGAAGCTCCTCTTGCAATAATGTGACAAACAGTGTTAAGATCAACATTTCTCCTTCCTGTTACGCTAGAAATCATAAAACCTTTATTTGTCCATTGCACAGCACTGGAAATTTGTCTTTGACATGACTCTCAGATGTACAAGAAATAAAATCCAAACACAGTTTAAAGTTAAAACAGTTTGAAAATTTGAGAGTTGATTAAAATTATTTGTATGTGAGTAAACACAATTTTTATATTTACAATGCCTCAAATGACTTATTATGGTATGAAGCGTGCAAAGTATCTCCCATAATGATGACTACGCAGAGAATTTTAAGCAGTTTCCTGCAACTCCACCATGACTTTCAGCTGCTTCCAGCACCTTGTATTGGTTTTATGAACACAGACTTTCCTGCTTGTGCTAAGGGAAAAAGATCAATCTCCCACTATCACCACCAGCCCAGCACCCAGACAAAGTTAAGGAGTACTTGGTAAAGAGAGATGAGCATTTAGCAAGTAAAAAGCCACATACTTCCTGCCAGAGTATGTGGGAGCGAAATAAAAAAGAGTGACATCAATGGGTAAAAAAGTTTTTTGCCCCCAGCTGGGTTTGGTTCTCCATGCCACTCATGGTGTTATAAAGCCAAATAGGTTATTTCTGAGCTTTCCTGTCACCGAGCAACATCCTCTGACACACAAGCTGACAGTTTGCCACTTTTCTTGATTTTCAGATATGTGCACGCAGTCGGGGACAGGCTAAAAGGGACGTTTTTGACTCTCCCTTAAAGCAGCTGTTAGCAAGGTAAATCTCTTTTTTTTCTTGTTGTTGTAGTTTTATTTTTGTTTGGATGCTATGTCTTAAGAATATATATATTTGGTTTGTATCACCTGCCAGGTTCAATTAAGGTTACAAGCAAAGTAAGAAGCTACATTATCTTTGATTTTGGAAAAGTTCAAGGGCACAGAAAATCCCAAATTGGCTTGTTGTACTGTTCTGAAACACCTTGGAGCAAAAGAAGGTGACATTTTCATCATTTATTTTACTGATGAATAGATCTCTGCATTGAACTGGTGACATGTAAACGTGAAGGACCTACCAAACTATCCTTAGAGACACTGCACAAGTTTGAGGAAATAAACTTTCTGGCTAATCACTGCATTGCTGCTAAGACTGCTAATGCAATGACATTAGTTCCTCCCTCCATAAATGTGAGGAGAGGCACAAACAGGTGGGAGGTTCATTCAGACAGGTTAAAGCTATATCCTATATCTGAAATTAGGTATTAAACATCTGTTTCTTGTAGAACCTCACAGAGTTAAAACCAAACTGAATATTTACAACAAAATCAGCAGCAATAATTGCACAATGTTAATATGCAAACACGTTTTGCAGTTAAAAACTTTTAAACCTGACGGTGCAACGGAATCAGCATCCAGAATAAGGTCAGCGCATCAGTAACGCTACCTGTCCATCAAACAGTTGAGACAGGTTACAGTATTTGCTGACCACTCTATGAAAAGCTTCTTTTTAAGATCATCAAATCCCGGCAGCCTTCAGAGGGCGCATAATGTTGGCAAATCTTAAGTGTCAGATTTGTGTTACACCAGAGTGAAGTGCCATCATGCACAGCTATCCATCATCTTTAAATTTCGTTCAATGACACCGAAACGACACTAGGCTGCTGCAGAATACTAGGCAGTTAATAAACTGCCTGGTGCTCATCTGTCCTCTGCCCCCATCCTAGTTTTTTTTTTTTTTCTTTCTTTCTTTCTTTTTATCCAAAGGCTACGTTTTGATGTTTTATTTTTGAATTTCAACGTGATATAAATGCTGTTGTGTCACATTGCTGACAAAATTATCACCGTCACCGTTATGTAGGTGAGATGCAGTAGAATCATGACTGAAGTATAGTTTTATGGATACAGGCCTGAACAGCTTCACCAAACAAGTTTCTAAAATTCATTTTGTCTCGTCAGTGTGCTTAACAGCAACCAAATCCCCACCATCTGTCTTTGGCTGCAGGTAATATGAATTAAAGAAACTTTCCAGTTTTGAAATGCCTTTTTCATTGACATGGCGGCAAAAGCAGAGAAACTACGGCAAAAGAGAGGCGACCAATGACAAGGTTACTGTCTCTTGTTTATTTTATTTTTCCAAAAGAAATATTGTGTTTATTACGTAATATTATGTTATGTTTGGACACTGCATGGACAGACGCAATGTTATCAAAAGCAGATAACCCTGTACCAAGTTCTCAAAAAAGGCCGAAACTCAACAACTCGATAACCTCAGCTGAGAAAACAGTAGCGTTTGCTCTGAGTTTCCCTGTCACTGGCACTTCCTATATGTCAACAAAGTAAACATATCAGCAACTTCCACCTGTCAACATGTTATTTCCCTGCTGCCAGTCAGCCCATGCATCTCTTTTATGTGTGTTTGTTATTTTTTGGCCATTTGTATTCATATATGTGATAGAATAGTGTAAAAAGACATGAAACGGCACAAAAAGAATGGGGACACCATTCAAGAACGTGTCCGAAAGAATTCAACCAGGAAACTCAGCTGCCCTGCATCTCTGCAGAGCAGACGACTGGGTAAAAATATGTCTTCAAAAATCTAAATATTATGCTTAAATTCTGATCATGGATTTTATTTATTTTTTTTCCAATTGCTGCTGTATGGTAAATAAAACCACAATAACATGGTCCTCTCTGTTACATGGACCCTGCCAAAGTGTGGGCGGTTAATAGTTGTAAATCAATGGTCATTGTTCTGGATTAGAAATACATGTCATGTCGTGTTTGTAAAAGCGATGACATTTAAAAATAGCTGCGGATGGAGAGCTGCCATGTGGTTTGTTTACCTTCCTGCTCTATGTCGCTTTCTGAAAGACAGCCGCTTACATTTTGATCACCTTTCTTTCTTTCTTTCTTCTGGCATATTTTAAGACCAGCATGAAAAAAAAAAGGATGGGGGAAAACAGTAGGAAAACTGACTTTGGAGCACTGTCAGTAACAATTGGTGTCATCTTCAGGGCTGAGAAGTGAAGCCAGTGCTGAAGAGCCTTAAGCCTGTATTCATTTAATCCATCCATCAGGAGGCAACTGGTTGTAAAAAGAAGTCAGATTGTATTAAAATCTATGGGTAAATGGCCATACTTCTGACTTGAATTATTAGCACAACAAACATTTTCACAATGAGTTTATGGTGTCAGTCTCTAGTTTCATGTCTCCTTCCTAATACAACATGATGGTCCCATTTAGAGGAAAATAGACCATAAAAGAGGGGTTTGCATTAGGGGGCGTGGCTACCATTTGACTGACAGACTGTAACACATAGTTAGAATAGAGTACAGAACAGATCAGTTCCAGCCCTCAATCCTCCTCAGCTCAACCTTTTCCTCCAAATTTGGGATCATTTGGTTTCATAAAAACGAGATCCATCCATCCATCTTCTACCACTTTTCCATTTCCAGGTTGCGGGGGGGTGCTGGAGCCAATCCCAGCTCATACTGGGTGAGGGCGGGGTACACCTTGGACAGGTTGCCAGTCCACCACAGGACCAACACACAGAGACAGACAGAGACAAAGAATCACTCACACTCACACTCAGACCTATGGACAATTTAAAGGTCGCCCGTCCGGTGGGAGGAAACCGGAGTTTCTTATTCTTGTTCTTCTTATTGTGGGGCAACAGCACTAACCACTACGCCGCTGTGCTGCCCTAAAAACAAGATGGCGACAGCCAAATTAAAACCCCAAGGCATCAAAACAACAGCTGACAATGGTTGATGTCGCAGTCAGTTGCAATTTACTTGCAGTTGAGGCGGTACTGCTTTCAGCCCAGCTTGGTTTTGTCACCTTTTACCTTGTTAGTGGATTAGTAGTATCTTGTGTATGTGGCTGTTGATTTTTGCCTCTTTACCTTTCTTTTTTTTTTTTTTTTTTTTTACAAACACATTTTCTTGGTTTACCGCCATGACCCCATCTCTTCTGTGTGTTTTCATAGACGAATTACCTCAACTGCTATTGCTGTAGGGACTCTGTATACTTCGCTTGTTCTCCAAAAAGTCGATCAATAGTCCTGCAAATAAGGTTTTCAAGACAATGTCCCTTTTTTTTTTTTTCAAGCTCCATGTGAATATAAAAGATTTGACCCTCAAGAAAGAGGGGCGAATATTATATCCAAACAAAAAAGAGTTTACCATGCTTCACACTCCAGCTCTGTGTAAACATGGACAAACAGTTGAATAGGGCACTGAACAAATGAGTAAATCAATACTGACCGCACACACTTTAAACCTCAACAAAATATCGGAGTACCCATGGATGCCCTGATTTTAAACTGTTTTGACACAAAAGTGAAGTGTCACAACTCCAGGGGTCTGTTCTGACTCATTTGAGTTCTTTTCAAGCCTTAGAAAATATACATATTTTTCTTTTTTTTTTTTTATGATGTAAGAGTGTTATGTTTTCAAGCCCGCCAGGGAACAAATAGTTTTCTCTTGATTTCTGATGCTGCACTGCTCTGTCTTTGTCCTCTTAGACTGATGTGCAGACAGCTGTAACGGAATGATAAATTACCTATGACTACAGTTTCAGTAACAACATGCATATTTAATCCCTTTTTGCGCAACAATCTAAAATCTCTTTGGTTGGTAAATGAAACTCTTTATTCCCGGCCCATAAGGAGCTCCCTTTGCTCAGTGAAGCTCACAGGAAAATAGAAGAAAGAAAACCTAGGGCACCTTTGTTGTCATGGGTACCTGGTTATGGCTAGAGACTATGATTGTGGTGATGCTTGAAAGAAACTAATGTTAGCTGTCAGTAGGAAACGGGAAACAAACAGTCTACAACTTTGAAAAAGCAACATTTTGTCACCCTATATTAAAATCACCCAACTTCATCCTTTTCGCTCTGCAGTGAAGAGTCACCATAAATAGGGCCGCATTTTAAGGTCCTTTTTCTGGGGTAATGACTGCTGGGGCAGACAGGTAGGAAGTGCTGCATTGCTGAAAAGACAAGAATTACAAGAGAGAAGAGAACAAATTACACTGTGAACAGGACAAAGCTTTTAATCCCAGCCTGAGACAGGTCTGTAAGTAAACCAGAACCAACATCAATCTGGGAACCAGAGCCTGTTCAATATTCTTCATACTGTTTTCTTTTTGTTTTTGTTGTACTTCGATCTGGTCAAATATAATTTGTGTTGAGCAGGTAAAACGAAGGCTCACATGTCCTCAGACACCTCAGCCCCTTCCCCCCACCCCCACACAAGAACGCAGAAGGCATACTTTCTTGAACAGTGACACTAATTGCTGGAACTGCCTTAAAATTATGAAAGTGCTCACAATGCCTCAGTCAAAGTTTTATATGAAAAAATTATTATTATATAAACTGGATATTATTCAATATTGGATGGCTTTCAGTACACTCTTAAGGTAAAAAGGTCTTTTTTTTTAGATATTTGAAAGGATTTTTTCAAATTTTTTTGAAATTTGAAACTTTCACAATATCTCTGACACCTTTAAAATTACAAGTAATAAATAACATGAGCAGCTGGCATAATAAAATAGCAAAGTTAACAGTTCCAGTGAGCTCCTTTCCCAAACTGCTGTGCGTATACGATGGATAAATTAAAACAGTGTCTTACCTTATTTTATAATTGTAAATTTGGGTTGAGCTTTTGCATGTAAATTAACAGTTCAATCAGTCATTGAACAATAGCAGTAAATAAATGAAACAGTATTTGTATTGCACTGCTGTAAATTTACGGAGGATTACACCGGTATCTCACATACGTATTTCGTAACGATTGGTAATTATGAATTACGAATAGTAATCCTTTGCAGGTAAATGAACAGTTAATGCTTGGTTAATAATTAATTCTTTCATTCATCTTCTACCACTTATCCGTTCCTGGGTCGTGGGGGGTGCTGGAGCCAATCCCAGCTCAGATTGGGCGAGGGCGGGGTCACCCTGGACAGGTTGCCAGTCCCGGTTAATAATAGCAAACTGTAATTTAATGATATAATGGTATTTTCCATCATATAGTGAAAAGCAGGTTCAACCAAGGAGGTAAAATTTTAGCTATTTTTTGAAATTGTCTGAATCTGCTCTTATTTTGTCCGCAAGATTATTCAACCATTGACAGTCTGTTTATTAGGTCAGGTTGCTAAAACTGGCAAAGCCAGCTCTGCAGCTAGCTTGAGCTCAGTTAGCTAGACATGTTGTTTCTCACCTTTGTAAAATCAGTCTTATGGAGTTAAATAAAGTAATCCATGAAGTTAAATAAGTTACCATTCAAGCTATAAACTGAGTGCTCAGTCAGTTTTGGTTCTTATTTCTTAAAAAGAGCATCAGAGTGAGTGCTCTTGTTTGTAATGTCTTCTCTGGGCTGTTCTCCTCCGTCCCCTGAACTTGGTACACTAACAGTGCTACTTATCCTGGCCTACTGAACCCCCAAATATGATGAAAACTGTTTTCCTATTGAGGGAACACGGCAACCTCAAATTTTTGGCGATACACATGCAAACGGCACAAATGACAGATTAGGCAACTCTTACGGAGTGGGGGCAGAGTTGCCCAAGACGGATATTATCTTTGTTCCTGGTGAGTTTATATAGTACTCAAATGAAAATAATAACCATTCCCCATCACTTCGTCTCTTGGCCTAAATAAGCGTGACAAGAATCATGTCAGCCCTTCTGCTGCAGTTATTTGAAAGCACAAACGGTCAAACATCAAAATGAGATTAAACATCAGACTCGTTGAGTGTTGTCAGCCAATGTGTCGCCAAACTTAATTGTAGTTTTATTTACGAAACAGTGTGGCAGTTCTGATGAACAGTAGTGCTATCATTTCTCCCTCAGTTCTAAAAATGTTCTGGCAACATGCTTACAGCAGCTTATAATGGTATCATTGCTCAGTGAGGTTACCCACAAAGCTATGTAGCAAATGGATTGTCTATCAGTTGAACTACGGTGTTTATCTTATTCTGCCTAAATGAAGTAATGATAAATACTGTAAAGCTGTCACTCATAGGTGCACCGAAAATGATTAAACCTGAGGGACCATGTAAATAAATATGAGCTGGACAATTATCTATCACGGCTTGGTAGCCAAACAAATTCATCTAGCTTCCCTCTGTAATGTGTAGCTGGAAATCCCAAAGTCGGAAGTCCTCCTTTCAAACAGTCATGATGATGCATTCAACATGGAGTCAGCATTTTCTCTGAATGTCAGTTTACTGCGTAGCTTAAGGGCTCATATATGCTTAATGTTAAGGATTCAGATTTAGCTTTCCGTCATTACTATGCATTCATTTAATCCATTTTTGTGCCCAGTTTTTGAAAGCCTCCAGATATAGACGAAACGGAGCAGCACCACCGTAAATTGTGGACGCAGCATAGCTACTAGTTCAACACAACGAAAGAATTTTAAAAAAGCATGGAACTTTTCGAGGAGAGGTTATATTGTTAGTAAGAAATTTTAAATATTTGCATAATGTTACTCTGTCCTGGCACAGGGACAAACAGTTGTTACAGAGCAGCTGGGAGGACGTTGGATGAGCGTTAAACATGAGTTTGTAGCGAGACTGTAGTGAAGGTGCACGCAAAAAGTATCAAAAATCTTGTTCTTTCACATCCTCAAATATGGAAACCAGTATCTGGCTTAAAAATTATACATTCGTCTGGCTCTAGTCTCTACAACCCCTCTATACCTGATGAAAAAAACCCCCAAAAAACAAAAAGCTGAGTGAGCTGATCCTGAAGTGCGTGACAGCAAGATAGGCCTGGCGCTTCGCTTCCACTGTCATTAGCAGAAATATGTCCCCTGATTGTTGGACTGATGATATGTTGCATCTCTTGCCAAACTGAGATGAGCAGAAAATATGCAAAAATAAAAATGATTATACTCTGAACATTTTTACTTTTACCAAACGAATAGTTTTATGTCAAAACAGATGTTGCTACTATCTGTAAACAGCCTGAATGTTGAGCTACGACACCATCATCACATCCTTCACTTGTAAAGGACGGAACTCCAGAGGGCATTTCAAAGACATCAATCTATTTCCACCTTTGACAGGCTGAGGCAGGGTCTGAGACGAGCTCTCAATTCCCCGGAGGGAAGCACACAATCATCTCATGGAGTGATTTTACTCCCTCCCTCGCAAACTACACATGGTCTTATGCAAATGAGACAGCGATTACATAAATGTTTCTAAATTCAACAGCTCATTTCTTAGAAAAACAATTTTACAGCATCACCCCACACAACACAGTGCCTGACAGCTTGCAATAATAAGCTAGGGTGCAGGAGAATAAAGAGCTGTTTTCCCATGTCTATGAGAGGCCGTGCTGATTCCATTTTGATGCAAAGATTTTGAGCATTAATTGGAAATAATGAGGCAACAAAGGAAAGACAAAGGGGTGGACACTCACAGATTACATGTTTATGCCAATGTGTTTTCAGGGATGTGTCAGAAATACAAGTTCAAAAGAGGAACACAATAATATTAACATGCATAGCTTGAGGTAGGAAAGAAAAAAGAAACAAAACACAAACATTTTTCCGCTTTTCTAAAGACAGCAATTAGGAGTACTTGCTTTTCTATTCCATTTGATGCAGTCTACAGTAGGCGGTGCATTTTCTCAAGTCCTGCAATCTATTGACTATGATAAACACAGAAAAAGGTGCCTTTTAGCCACAGAAAAAAAAAAATTAACGATGAGCCACAGGCATGAAAGAAGCAAACAAGAAAGTACACAGTAGTGTGCGAGACCAGCCTAAAAAATCTTTCAAGCCAAACTGTAACTTTCACGACAATGTGGTGGATAGATAACAAAATTACATAAGACCTGACAAATAATTGGATACCTAAAGGTGAACAGATGGAATAGCTTCTTTATGATGTGGAGAAAAAAAAAGGTTATTACCTCACTTTGAGGTCCAAAAGCAAATTTTCCATTGACCATTGTGTGTTTTACAAATAAATTGAGCAATTTCAGCAATGTGTGCATATATATTAGTCTCAGCAAATCCTCAAAAGAGATTAACCATCCAGGTACACACAAACTGATGCAGTGTGTGAGTCAGTGTCACTGAACTTGTTTTGTAAATAAGAGAGCTCACCAGGTGAACTGGTTGGCTTGGCCTTAATAATTCGCATCTGTGCATTTAACCAAGTTTACAATCTTTACAACTCCACGCCCCCCAACACCCCCCTTCACCACCCAGCCGTCCACATCCGCAACCAACATCTCAATACCTGAACCCCATCTCCTATACACTGACCAAAGAAACCCAGCCTCAGTGATGCAGCAGGTGGACGCTGGCGAAGCGCCCGAAGGGGGAAGGGCTGCAGGGGCGGGGGGCCACGGTCCTGGACCCACGCCCCCAACGCACACGGACCAAGGAGACCGCAGGAGGAGGAAACCTTCCAAGCACAGGGAAGAGCCCTCACCCCCCCCCAACAGAAGGGAGAGAGGAAGCAGTGAGCTATCACACACCGGCCAGCATCGGACCGACAGAGGCCACCAGGGAGCTGCCATTGACCCATCACCACACAGCGCCAGGAGACAAAGCCCAGCCACAAGGACATGTAAGAGCCCGAGTACCCAACCGAACCGTCTGCCGTAGGGCCCCAAGGTTGTTGGTCTCTGTCTGTCTCTGTATATTGGCCCTGCGATGGACTGCCGACCTGTCCAGGGTGTACCCCGCCCTCACCCAATGTGAGCTGGGATTGGCTCCAGCACCCCCCGCAACAGATAAGCGGTAGAAGACAGGCAGATGAAAGCAGTCTTTAGCAAACATAGTTGCATGGATACAGTGTTGGGTTTATTTCAGTATTGCACATATGAGTACCGGTTTGGGCTGCCTCCATTATTTTGAAGTATCTCCGTTTCATGCTACTTCAGCTTTCACACACAACCACATCTCAGACTGATATATTGCACTTTTGTGTACTACAGTTGTCGGACAGCCATAAGAAAAGGTCCACTTACCTATAATGAAAGAAGGGTACATGAAAGCAGAAGTATAAAAGCCTCTAAATTAGTTATTTTAGTTAGTTATTAGTTAATTAGACTCTATCCACCTATCTTTGGATTTCCTAAATCAACTTAGTGCTCATTAAGCTCCACTGTTGCCAGATACTTTTCCACCAGATCTCAACCCTCACTCCTTTTAGTGACTGAACATCGCACAAGAGCCAAGCAACAATTCCGGTGACAATTTAAGCTGCCATCAGCTATTTGCACCTGCTCGCGTAACGCTGTTACCTCACATAATGTTGGTTGTGTGAGTTGGGAAGTGTCGCTGGATTGAGTCGACCAATCCGCTGCACGGCAGAAACATGAATGAGCCTCTCCTGCAGCATACAGCAGGAAGAAAAAACTGAGGTCATAGATCTTGAGGAAGGGGATGATTTCTCTTTGAGCTTCTTCATGAATTTTTCCACAGTGGACTTGATTGTGCATGCAATACACGTTGTAAGCTGATAAACGCTGCAGCATTGCACTGTGCAGGGGGATAGAAATTTACTAATGAGGATGCTTTCTCTTTATCCTCCCTCATAAACTGCTAAATCTTTATCAATTAGATAAAGTTTCAGAAAGTTTATTGAGGTTTATTAATTAAAAAAACAAAGTTACTGTTAATTACTTGTAGAAAAATATTCTTGGATTTAGAGCACATGATTTTATTTCTGCGACAGGTGAGGACACAACATGTCAGCCAATTTATTTGCATGTAGAAATACCAACTATTTCATTATTTCAGTCTCGCCGATGTTACATTTGTTAGTTGGACAGAACAGGGCTTGAGAAGGTGTCATTATTTTCGGAAATTGTGTTAACTAAGCAATTCATCAAATAATTTAATCTGGAAAATAATCAGAAGATAAAATGCTGCGTTGACTTTAATGCAGTGTAGTAATGGTGAAATTTTGCTATGTAATATCACTCTAATGAGATGATGTATAACAGTATCATGCAGTCTGAGGGCCATTTTGTAATCTGTTTAGTACTTTCAACTACTATATATGATTATATAGACTATATCATTATATACACCCTCTGCCAGTCCAATAAACACATTGTCATACACAGCATTAAGATTAAATAATACAATGTGAATCTACAATATATTTCCAGTTCAAAGGCATCTGGTTGTTTTCAACACAGAAGACTATTCTAGTTTAAGATAGTACCAGCTCATTCATTTGAAGAGTGGAAGGGTACACAGTATTTAGGCCAAATGGTTCACACCGTTATTAATGACAAGGTTTCACATTTTAAACAGCTACTGTACAAATGAGCACATCCGTGCTTGCTGCTATTGAACATTGATTATCAAATAACAATACGACCAAAATAATTTTCTCTTTCTTTATGTTTCTGCCCGCTTAGTGAAAATCTCCCAGTTTCATGGTGAACATGTTGAGGCGCAGGCCTCAACATAAAAATACAAAACTTTGTTAAGTTGACTTTTGATTCGATTACATTCAAACACAATTTTTCCCGGCTGTTTAACTATAATCTGGAAATGATATTCAAATTCAAATTTCAGGTTGTATCCACTAAAACTAATTTAATAAAATTTTGTGATGTGAATTGAAATATGCTATTTAGTAAAAATGTGAAAACTGATCATTAGCAGGTACATGACATGTTATGTATCAAATTGCCCATTATTACCCAGAACCTCCAGAATTAGAAGAAATAAACAATATTGCTTTAGTGTTCACCTGAAAGGCAAACCCTGACCCCTCAGTGTGTGCAGTAGCATCACTGTAATGAAAAAGCTGCACTTGAGCACAAACGTTTATCAGAACTGTTTTAGGATGATGTGATCCTCTGTTGAGCTCTGGAAATCCTTTTACCGCTCGCCCCTCCACAGATGGGTCAGTAACTGCTGGAACTGGAAGGTACGAACAACTGAAGGACAGTTGAGGTTCCCTTCTTCCTGTTAATACAATAAATGAATTAAATGTGCTTCGACTTCAACCATAGGTGCAACCTTTATTAGTTTGGAATTAATTTGCATTGCAAACAGCTCTGTCACACATAAAACTGGGACTTTAAACAGGGCAAAGACACAGTGAAAGACAAAGTGAAAGCAAAAAGTCAACATGAATATTTGGTTGAAATCCATCATTAAATTTGATCTTTAATATGTTTAACTTTGCGGCTGTGGAATTACCCCAAATAAACAGAACAACATCTGCATTCACTTCAAGTCTGTCTGTGTCCACCTGCTGAAAGTAAGCACTGTATTCACTGCTTAATGCTCCACTATTTTAGTCAATTTTTGATGAAAACAAATGCGTGAGAATCTGAAGATACTGGTGAGTAAAAAGAATGCATCAATTTACAGCAGCAGTAGTTTTCTGTAAAAAAAAAAAAAAATCACGTGGTTCATGCCTTGGATATAAAGTAACTGACTATAGCTGCATGTCAGTAGTTGAGTTCCCAATATTCAGCAAAAGTTAAAGTAGTCCTGGGTTTTTATAACATGCCAGATATATTGTTGCATGTTGAAGATTATGTGGGTGGAGTTTCCCCAGCATACTTATGAACATAGCGTTTTGGAAACTGTGTTAAAATGGCTTCTGACTCATTTTAATGTATGCAATGCAGCGACCAGTGTTCATGTCCTTTCACACATTTCTAATAGATTACTGTCACTTTTGAAGTAAAACATTTTGGCACTTTGTCTAAAGTAAAAAAAAAAAAAAAAAAAAAAAGTTCAATGAAGAGCCCTTCCTGTCTTAGAATTCATCTCTCTGTGTCATCCTTAATGGACAGACTCAGGCTCATTAAAGTCTGAATTTGTGATCATATTGAACAGTTTAGATTCAGTCGATGTCATGAGCTCCTGCCTTTAGTTGAGCCTTCACGGCCACAGCCCATGAAAAGATCTGATTTATATGGTTTCACTCAGAGCTACAGACTATGGTGAGAACTGTATTTCATGAATATACTGCGCCCGAACAGAGAGAATATGCCAAAGCCCTGGGATCAGGAATGAACACTTCATGCTTTCTTAGTTAGCAGCTACAGCTCATATGTTTTCTGTGGGTGAGGGCAAACTGGAGAATCTAACTCATATTCTGTCTCCATCCAAAATTCTCTGTTGGTTTTGTTTCCCTTACTGAAAACCTGCAGCATGTTTTTGGGTTTGTTTTTTTGTTGTTGTTGTTGTTATCTTAATGGCAATGGAAAAATGTCAACAATTTGCATCACAATAAAACCTGAACACCATACAATGCTCACATTGCCTCAGCATTTATTAATTAATGTTAACTAATACATTGTGGCTACTAAAGTATTGATTACAGTAATTTTACCCACTGTGTTATACCCCCCCCCCAAAAAAAAAAAAAAAATTACTTTCTTATAGCTAATCTTTTCTTCACCACAGACATAGTAGATCAAAATTAGAGTTTTGGGTCACACTGTGTTTGAGGCTTTACTCCAAAAAACAGGAGAATATTTAATCAATATAGTTAAATATATCAGTATGATTTGGTCCGTTTGTCGCTGGATACTCTTGTTCCTGAAAGGAGTTATTTGTTGGGTTTGTTTTTTGTTTTTTTTTCCTCTTGCAGATTGTCACTTGTTATCACTCTATCCATTCTTGCAATCACATGACAAGGAGGCCCAATACACCCGCTGAGGACTAGTTTGTAGACTCCAGTGAGTCACTATTGGAAAGTGAAGAAA
Organism: Remorina albescens; assembly: GCA_034769265.1. Lineage (NCBI taxonomy): Eukaryota > Metazoa > Chordata > Actinopteri > Carangiformes > Echeneidae > Remorina > Remorina albescens. The sequence goes on from CM068477.1 coordinate 11,388,506, forward strand.
CATTGGCTGGGGACAGCTGGTTAGCCGGCTAATCTCAGCAGATGCAAGGACATGCGTCATTTCATTTCCAAGACTGGAGGCCACTGTTGATGAGTAAAAGAGTAACAATTCAACATTTATTTTGGACATCCTGTTTGTAGAAAACAAACAACACTGAGTTGTTTTGTAGTACCTGCAAAAAGTCTTATGAAAATAACTAAAGAATATATTATATATGTGTAATATGGAATTGGTTAATATACACATTGTACCAGCCTACTCCCAATCATTCACTTGCTCTTACTTGTGGAGCCTTTCGTAAGAAATGGGGGTTGGATGTCTTGCTCAAGGACGCTTTAACAAGGTTTTTTGGACAGTTTGACTGCTCTCTGGGTCAAACCTGTTACTTGCCATCAGAACAACCCCTCTGTGCCACTTGTTTTGGCTATAAGGTAGATTAAGTTTTAAGATCACATTTTCATTACTGCCAATTTCCCACATAATTAACATTATTGACCCCGACCATGGAGCTAATTCCCCATCCATTTTACAATGATTTATTGAATCATTTTAAATGTGTCCTGCTGTTCACCGCAGAGCTGCAGACAGAAGACAATAGCTGGCAGAGAATGTAGGATGACAGCTGTCAGGCAATATGCAATATATAGTGCATGTAGTCTGTGGAAAAGAGAGTAAGAGGGACAAAGCCCGCTGTGTGTAAAATGACAAAATAAGCCAAAATATCACCTACCCTTTGTTTTTGTGAGCTCCCATCCCTGGGGTATATCTAAGAAAGTGGCAAAAACAGGCTCTGGTTATATAACACATGAGTGCACTTGGGCTGCTTTGAGACTTGAGCAGTAAAACTCAGTACATGGAGGATTATGAGCTAAGCTTTTATTGCAACATTGATTGAAACTAATTAAAATGATCAGTTTAAATTAGGTTGTCATATGATTTCTTTTATTATAATTCCACATGTAAACAGTAGTTACAATCACTTCATATATGAAGCAGCAACGATTCTATTCTTTTAAAGCTCCCTCTAAAAGCATTTTCAAATTAAGGCAGACCGGGATTTTTTATGGTTAATGTAAAGGCAAATATACCTACTGTTATCTTCTGCTGAAAGCTCTTCTCACTAAGATTTCCTTGGACTGAAATGTGCTTGGTCTGCATTTCTCTTGATTTAGGCCCAGCTTATCTTAAGCTTATAGAGATGTCAGCAAAACCCCCTTTTAATAGCACAAGGCTCTTAATTCATTACCAAATGTAAACTTTGCTGCAGAGGAGAGCAGGATGGGCTAGGGCTAAATTAGAGGGTGTATTCTACTCAACTGATTACTCTGTAAATTCAAGCCCCCCTTGGGAGTGGAGGAAAAAACAAAACACTCAGACGTTTTTGCCTGCATTTATTAAGACTACCTTCCCAAACGGCGTACTTTCCCATGTTTTAAATGCTATTTAGTAAATCTCCTTTCATCACACAGAGAAGAGAGGTGTATGTCTTTTTCATGTTTCAAAAATTCGCCAGTTGACATGTGACAAAAAAAAGAGTTAAAATAACTATCAGCTTCCAACACCACTGCCTCTGCCTAAAGCCACCCTGTTATAATCTAACCACATGAAACAAAGCCTTAGCATACACATGCAGCATTATGCGTACCCGCTCAACTGGACTTTACCTATCAAATGATGCTGCCTGCTGAAAGGTCCATTGCTTAATGATGCTGCTATATGGTCACAAAGGGGAAATATCCATCTACCTGCCCGCGATAACAGTGATGATTAAAGCCTTTGATGCAAAGCTGTCACCCTGTCAGGCTGGAGGCTGATGTAGGTGAGGACAAAAACCCCCGTGAACCGGTCATTTAACAGCAGACATCACAGAGCGGAGGATAAGCCAGGCCAAGCGCTGCTCCTGCCTCCGGGTTTCCATTCACTCGCTTATCTTGTCTGAAGAGACAGATTTCAAGGTCAGCCTGTGACCCCTCAACTGTTTAAGCTGTCACACTTCCTGCCTCACACACACACAGTCACCTAACATGGACACATTTTGTTCTCTGTGTCACAGTTTGTCTAATGGAAGACTTTCAGGTGGCCCTTTGACACCATAATAGATGGAAACTTTCTGGAAAACAGTTTTTCTTTTTTCTTTTCTTTTTTTTTCCCCGGAACTAACCGACTGAGAATCTTTATTTTTGACTTAAAAGTTGCCCATGAAAGCCTTGTATCTGTTTCACCCCTGCATCCTAGATTATTATGATGCACTAGATTCTTTTATTGGGTAGAAATGAAAAATTGTGGTGAAGTTGGAGTGGATGGATGGTTAAATAACAGAGGGAAAAATATCATGAAATTTTCAAGTGCAATTCTCAAATATAAGCTGTATTTTAAGTTGCTTCCATCAGCCATGACTATTTGACACTAGCTAACCACGTTGTTATTGGTGACTCTCAGCAGGCTAAAGTTAGAAGTTATCACTGTCAAACTCTGTAAAGATGTTTAGGTTTCTTAAAATTATCATAATGTGTCCTGAAATTAACATAAATTAGAGAAACGCCATCAAATTGTGACGTTTCATAATGTTTTTGACCACGGTGATCCCTGATTTCTATTTGAATAGACACCAACAGGTTTTGGTTCGATAATCAATAGAATGACTTCTATGAAACACTGGATGAATAATAACTTTTAATTATGACCCAATTCCTGAATGAAACTATTAATGATAATACACAAACTGTATCTGCATTAATTCGCATTACAGATACAGAACTCAACATGTTAGTACCTTCAGGATGTTAAGACACTGATAAGATCTTGTAGCACGCGGAATGATACGTTGACCGTGGTGTTTCTGAGACAACCTTCGACAGAATGAAAAACCTCATGAAGTAAAATTCTGATGAGTGACAAGGTCATTTCTGAGAACTTTGTACAAATAATAGAGTTCAGACTCTCTTGAAATGCCACGGCTAAAGGGTAAATATAAGAACGTGAGGGCATGTTATTGCCTTACTCTGCTCATCTGTAGCTTGGAATTTAGCAGGCACCCAACAGCAGTATATTTTTGGTCTACTCATCGTGGGTGGTATGAGGACTTTGTATTCACTTTATTTTTCCCTTATTATTTTATGATTGTACACAGAAAGAATGGTAGATAAGTGCATTATTAAATAAATGGATTATGATTGGTCATAATCATATATATATATATATACTTGAAATAATACATTGTGTAAACATTTCATTATTGATTTGTTTATGGTTCCTTATCGCTACATGCGATGTGCACATAATTGTGCTCCATTATTGTCAGAAAGCAAGTCCAAGTAGTCAATCATTATGAGTTCAGAAAGCGGGAGAGACTATCTTTCTTTATTTTTAGAAATTAAAATGCAAATAAAGTGTATAGAGCCTCTGCATTTGGCTTTAACTGTATCATCTCACATGTTTATGTGCGGGAACTGAAATGTTAATTCGTTTTTGCTTTATATTGAAAACCTCAGGCATTAAATAAATGAATTATTATATGAATTAGTTTGTGTCGCTTTTCAAAAATAAAAAACCAAAGAACAAAAAACCAACAGAAATTAATTGAAATATAAACTTAAAAATGGGCAGTTTTAATTTAGATTTCAATTAAGATTTAAGGAGTTTAAAATTCAAAACAATTCTCGATCACATTAAACTTTCTTGGTCAGTCTCCTTAAAAATATTCCATGAAAATAAAACTCCCAAATTTATGGTAACCCTTTTTTTTTTTTGTAACTGCAGAAAAAATTGCAATCCAATAAAAACGGACCAGAGCCATCACTGATGAAAAGACTGGGGTTTCAAGAATTTGCAAGAGCAGAGTCACATTTCAGGTAATTGTGGCTCATTTTATGGATCACTGTGATTACTTGAAATGTGACTCTGCATTTGTGTATCATCATGAGAAACTAAACATACTATAAGTAATTAATTGACTAATGAAATCATAAAATGTAAACAATCGATTGAAACAGGCATTCTATATTATCAAGTATTCTATATTACAATATTTATCCCTCATATTAGAAAATAATCATATGCCACATATCCTGGGTGTATATACTTAGATCTATACATCTACATAAAGGGACATATCATCAGGTTACACTGATAAGATGCACAGTCATGACAGCAGCAGGTGGAGTTGAGAGTATTTGCATTGATTGTATTTGCTGAATTTGATAATTGACATTAAAACAACAACAAGTGAGACCTTAGTAATCCAGTATGCAGCAGAACTAGGAGTAGCCTACAAGTGATTAGCATGCACACTCTCCTCCTTGAATAATTAATACAGCCATGCTTTGCTACTGTATGACAGGCTGAGAAACCCATTAAATTGCTGTCCTTGCAATAATAGACTGATAACAAAGAAGAAAAATGGCAGCTGACAGAATACAGCGTAAGTCACATTAGGCGGCACCAATAAAGGGAAATAAATGTTAAAATTACTGTATGAAGCGATAAGTTTGCAGCATCTCTCAAATTTTAAAGCTTTGTCTCTGCATAACTGTAATAACGTGTGAGATTGAAATCCATGTTTTTTCAATTTTAGTGGCATTTAAATGCCACAATATAGATATAAAAATATTGGGTGGGATCAGCAATGTATTAGAACGCAGCTTGGAATAATGTAAGTGAGTCATTTTTTTGTCTTGCTGTATTTTGTGAAAGCGAGTGAAGAATCTGATAGCGTGGACGAATACTGTACGGTAGGTCTGGGCTGAAACAACAGTGCTCATCCTACTTTGACGTACAGCAGTCATAGCAGTTATTTTTCCTTCTCCCAACCGCCTGCTGCTGCTTTCTCTTGAGCTGTGTCACTGTGCTGCACAGAGTTATCGAAATTGTTGAAAGAAGTCAATTGCCTGGCAAAATAGTCCACACCAGGGGTTACACTGTCCAAATATTTTGCAAAACTGGCCGTCCATCATTTTTGCCAGATGTAAACACTAAGGCTGAAAAAAAATAAGTAACTCGTGCACTGTGAATAAGCACATGTAGGACCGCCTGTAACTGACCTCCCGTCCTGAGGAAAAACTGGTCATGTCTTTCTGCAGTGGGACTCTTGGTGCGAGGGGCAGCACCTCCCTGTCATTGTGCAAAGTTAGCTGCAAAAAATGGTTTCAAAAAAGATATTTTGAACTGTGAAAGAGGCTTTGCTGTGTTAATCAGAAAATGGTAAAGTATTTATTCGTGGTGATAATCGTAACCATCCATGTTAGTGTTGCACTTCTAGGCACTTTGCAATGTTAGCATTTATTTCCTTTCTATTCATATGTTTTTGTGTTGGGCATATAAATTATCCAAGTTATGTTTCTTAGTTCGAAAAGGATATTCAGTACCGACTGATGTAGTGGATGGGAATTTTTTCTCGAGAATGGAAAATAAACTCCACTATAAAATTCATTTTTACCAGACAGACAGATTTACAGTATTATAGTATTATGACTTCAGTATTATTCCAATACTGAAGCCAGTCTTCTTTTAAAGTATAGCGGTTTATACTGAAAACACATTGAAATATTTTACAGCACTAATTATTTTGATTCATATAACGATTTGATAAGATGGTGATTTTTCAGTGAAGATTGAAAAAGCACCAAACCTTGGAGGTGGGCTGAGATGGATAACATGAGGAAGACTAAAAGTGCAGCAGACTGTAAATGGAGACTATTTTCTGAAGCACATCAGTGTGACAGCATGCATTCATAATCAGTGTTTGCCCCTTCGCCAACTTTTAGTTAATTCTCTTCATTGCAACTGTTGCACTGGCATGAAACCAAGCAGGGATTTGAGTCCTTGTGGTTTTTCTCTCGGCATTGTACGTGTTGTGTATGCTGTTACCCTTCAGATTCAGATTCAACTGTGTAGATTTAGGAGAGGTGGGGCACCAGACAGACAGTGTGTCTTGACAGGTCAAAACAAACACACTTTTAATTACAAGTGTAAAATCACATCCACGTCACACCGGAGGAGCCGTATGCAGCTCCATTAGCTGCAGTATTATTGCCAATAACACCTTGTATAGTGAGTCATATTGCATGCTGAGCATGTGGAGAGGGGGAAATAGAGACAAAAAGAAGGGAGGGGGGCGTTGGGAACGGGAGAATAAAGCTTAATCTCACTAAGAGGAGCAGAGATGCTTTGCCTGGTCTAATTTTCCAGCTGCGGCAAGAGGAAGTAGCCGAGGTAGACAGGGCTCGGGGATGTGAAATGATTCCAGAGGTTTGAAATCTGGGGGGAGTCATGTGGGGACAGGAGCAGGGCAGTGAGTAATGAGCGGCAAACAAATAGTTCACCGTGTGACATGTTCCATACGTGCCACGGACAACCCACGGTGGAGGTTAAAACAGCAAAAAGAGTGAACTCTCTGCTGGTGGCAGCAGAACAAGTAAAGCACAGCCAGACAGAGTTTGTGTGTGTGTGTGCTGAACATGTGCATATTAGAGAGAGAAAAACAAAGACCAACACAGAACTAGTTGTAATTTGTTAGTGCACTTTTACACAAATTTTGAATATTTATAAACATACACAGTTCCAAACTCACACACGATGAATTTACTATTCTTGCTTAGCATATTTTAAATAAAACTGAAATAAGTGTAATCCTATTGACATTGATATCTTATAGATGTTCATTCAAAACAAAGGCAAAGGTAGCAAATTGAAAAGGAGCTAATTTTATGTACAAAACATATTTTTAAGTGTTTGCTAAACTGATTATGTCACTGATTGATTTTGACTTTCCAGAGACTTTTTCTTTTGTTTTGTTTGTTGAAATTTGTTTGTTTTGGAGTCGTTGTGGAAATAACGTGTCTCTTCTAATTGAAATGATGCCTAAGAAACGAACAGACAGTTCAGTCTTTTATCTTCATGAAACATATCGATGAAATGCTATTCTCTGTTGTAAAAAAGTCTTCTCATTTTTCCGCTGGCAAAGGCAGAAGCAACGGATGACCTTAAAATACAGTTTTCACAGGGTAAGTCATTTTGCTCCTGGCAAGTGAACTGATCTTTTAATGTGAAGTTATTAAAATGCTTTTTAAAAAACAAACTTTTACTGCACAATACAACCCGCAATAACACTATGATTCAACTCAAAAGTCCAAGGTTGATTTTTTTTTTTTTTTTTTCATGATTTGCACATATAATGCAGTATACAGAGAGGTGAAATTGCATTCCTTCGAAACGACAGCATCCAAAATCAGCATTCAATATGAAAGTGAATCTTAATTACTCTAGCTAGTACCCATAAACTTCACAGTTGTTGTCGTTGTCTCTTTCAGTGCTATTGAATGAAATCGTTTCTTGTCATGTGGTCACTGAGCATACTTACATATACATGGGTGTAAAGTGACAAACTAAATCAGAACGCAGGCCACTTCTGATTTTTAAAGACTGGAAAGCCCAGATCTGTGTCAGCACTCTTGTCTTAGAGCTGATCTTGCTGCTGGGTGAAGGTATCACTAAAATCCCCGTCCGTGTATAAGGACATGGCAGCAGCCTGCAGCTGCAAATAGCCCCTTTTACTAGTTCCCCCTGAGTCCAAAAATTAGTTTTCAGACTTCTTTTACACAATAATGAGATGTCTTTTTGCTGTAACACCACAGGCTTCATGAGTTGAACAGACAGAAGAGAAGAAAATCACGAGGTAAGCCGTAAAATTGAGAGATGATTTGAGTATGATCCTAGAGCTCTTTATCACTTGATTTTTTTGCCCTGTGGAGACCAAGACCTTTCACCAAGGTTTCCCAGTTCTATATGAGGAAAATTAATCCGGCCAACCACAGATTGTCACAGAGAAGGTTAAATAAGAACTCATCCTCCTGCAGTTGGAGGACCATCACATCCTTCAAAGGTCCCAACAGTGTGTTACTGACCTTTCTGTTTAAAAAAAAAAAAAAAAGGAGAACAAATGTTGTACTCTCCATTTTTCTCTAATATTCCTGTAAAAAAGAACAGTTTCGTCACATACTCTGATTCTGTGACAAAATTATGATATGAAGTATTTTAATTGCATTTTTGGACTGTATTGCTCTCTGGAAAGCGCAAACATTGAGGCTCATCGATAAAACTTCTCAGAAAACGTAGATATAACCCAATATTAGTTTCTAAATGATTTCATATACATGTTCTTGTGTAATACCACAAAGATGGTTTATAAAGAAAGTTCTCTTTATATAAAACATACAGAACTGTTTACTAGAATTTACAACTGCATACTATAATTATGACCACCCAAGTGGCCTCCAGGCCCTTAACCCAGACAAGGACTTGAGTCACAAATTTTTGTGTTTTACAAAACATTCTGAAATGTATGTTTTCCATGTGAAGCACTGATGTTAACTTTTGTGATAACGTAAGTAAAATCATAACAAATTGCCCCCTGTGTCTATAAATCTTACATCCAATTAGTCAAATTGATTACAGCCATGTGTGGTGTTTTAAATAGCTTTATTCTAATATTTTTGCTGTCACTTGATGAATACAAACACTCTTTGCCGGTACTGTATCACAGTCACCTGGCAATGGAGGGAAAAGGAGTCTTACTGATGCCGCAGGTTTTTATTACTTTTTATTGTCCTCACAATGAACCATGTGCAGCCACCCTGTATTCCTAAGCTCCTGAAATGCTTGTTACCAGTGTGTCATGCCTCATGCTGAGTTGCTTGCTGCTTCTGCCCTACCCAGAACACTTTGGTGCAGGAGATGTTAATGTGACAGACCGAGGCTGTGAGCACATCTGACGTCCCCATGACACAATGTGCCAATTACTGTAAACTTAGTGCCCTCATTACGGTGGACTGACTGACTCGATGACTACCTCATAGCAGTCTGATCATCTCTGTTTTGCCTTTAAAGAACTGACCCACTTTGTACTGTCTGTTCAGTAACAAGGTTTTTTTGTTTATTACTCCATAAAACTCCAATTATTTTGAAGATCCTCAAAAGTTACCAATTGCAGCTATTTTCAATGGCTTACCATTGTTTACCCCTGCAACACTATGAGATGTTTTTGACTTAATTTCTAACCTTAATCTCCAGTTATCTCTCAGACGGTGAAGTATTGGGTGCATCTGAAATGTCATTTAAGCCTTGAACCGTTGTTCGAGTGTTTGTTAAGATCGTAGAATGTCATCAAGATAAGTGACTGTATAACACAAAAGGCGGGTTTATTTTTGTTTCAGTTTTCTGAGTTTACGTGGTAGTTCTGAGAGGTATGAGGAAAAAAAAAGGGTGCTATATTTTCCATCCCATGTTTATGACCTGAGAACTTTATGGCATTCACGCTTTTCTGCAGGTGAGTTTTAATTAATCTAAACACAAAGTACATTGGTTGTGCTAGCATATCATGTTTAATCATTTCTCGCATATTTCTTCTTCCTGCACATTTCATTTAATTAGCAAAAGCTTTAAGCCGGAAAGGCTTTAGGAAGTCAGAGGAGAAACAAAGTCCTCATATCAAGCAGATTGTGGTGCATGACTTTCACCTATCAGACGAAGGTTGGAGGCTTGTATTACTTTGATTTAGTTCATTTAAAGCACAAAATGAGTTTATTTTCCAAATTTGTGTAATGTAAATCTCCACCCACTTATCACACAGTTTTATTTATTTTTGAATCTTGTCCCACCACCACCACTACGGGAAGTAATAAATGTTGATATGGAGTCTGTGTGAGAGATGTAAGAAGAGGCAAATCCCAGCACGGTGCTCACAAAGTGGGACTCGTGAGACATCTTTCAAGGGTCTTAGGTCTGGGAACCATGAACTTTCTCTTATTGTCAGAACTAACACAGCTAACAGAGCCCCCTGGAGCATTCCAGAGGAAATTAGGGTGAAGCTTTAACAACACTTTTGAAGAGCATTCGGACCCAAAATAATTCCCTTACCCATTGTTACACACGGCCTTTAGGGATTCGTAGCCCATTATAAGGGAGAACCATGTCCAGGCAGGGGGTTGCTTCTGCTGGCTCAAACAGGTCAATATGGACTCCATATTGAGCCCAGATTTCGGAAACCAGGCACCAGACTGTCGGACGCTCTCTTTGGACAACATTCAGATAGGCCAGCCAAGGCCTGGTCCATGCCAGCAGATCCCTTTCCTACCTGGACATGCAACAACCTTTTTCGGCCTAATATTCTATGTGGCATATCACAGGGGGTGCTTTAATTTCTCACCAGGACAAGCTTGTCACATATGATTAACAGGCTCAAAAGTGCAACACGAGCCCACAGCCATTAATACTGGTATATTAAACTATTCTGATGATCAAGGGTGTTCCCATATGCCCCACAACGTCCTTCCTTTTCACACTGATTTACCTATTCTCAGGGGGGAAAGAAGCCAAAGAAGAGCCTGCCCCTCCAGGAAAGCAAGGCTTGGCATGCAGAAACGTGGAAAGAGCAGTGTCACCATGCTGACAAGCCCAGAGGAATCACCAGTGACACCTAAGCCAACAACCTCAGAGGTGTTTCTGGAAATTGTGAGCAGTCATCAGTTTCCTTAGCCACAAGTGACTGAAGTTACTTACTAAACTATCATCGGAGTGAGACATGCTGTCATTACAAAAGCATCAGAAGGGAGGAGCGAGGAAATTCACATGCTATTGAGAACACAGGGCAATATTCCTCCAGTTCGTTGTGAACCTAAGGGAAATAATATAATCCTCCAGAGAGAGAAAAGGCAGACTGAAGGTTTTTTTGCTTCATTTAGGCTTTACTAAAGTCAGAGTGAGGTCCCAGCTCATCTCATATGTAGCCTTTCCTTTCCTTGACTGGATTTTAAACTCCAGAATTTAGTCTCTTCAGTGATTGGTGTTATTTAGTTTCATATTGTGAATGATGCAGATGTCCAAAGTCAGTCTAAGGCAAAATTCATAGACTTGAATATTCCCTATCAACCTGAAAACACTGCCGTATTTTCCCACTTATGTTCATCTCCCTATATACGGTCCTCTGTGACTGCCATAAATCTCAAACTTATAATAAATAGCACAGTGATGCACTGTGAAATGCTAGTATTTCTTAGCCCACCGCAGGTGTTTGGCTTTATTTTCTCTCCTGAGAAGTGGTTTAGAAATTGCCATGCATCCTGTGAGACCATTAAAAGATGGCCCTCTTTCAACAGCAGAGTCTTGCAGTTTTCTTTTTGTTGTTGTCGTTGTTTGTGTTTTGTTTTTTTTTAACTGCATCTTTAATTAAATAAATGTATTGTCTCTCTGGGGAACTAAGCTTAATGTATTGATCTTCTGGCATGTCGTCACTTTTGGTCTGAATGATTGAAGAGTTGTATAGCCCAATTTACATCCCAACCATGGAAGCTTTTAGTCTAGCTCCGATTGAATGCTTCGATGAACAATTCAGCTAGCATGCAATTTGTACCATGCCATCACCATGCTGCTTAGTGAGCATGAATCTGATGGAAACTTGAGTCACCATTTATGACAGGTCAAAAACACCGGTCGCAAATTGACTGATGATGTTTCAACAAGATTGTTTATCAATGCCTCAAATTTGATTTGATAGCTGACCTAGAAATTTGGAGACATTTTACATGTAATGACATAACTTCTTGTGATTTTTATTTCCAGGTTCATCTGCCAAGCCACTTCAGGTGGCTTCTTTCGATCTGGAAGAGCAGTGGCTCTGCTCTGATCTCCTCTGAGGTGACGGAGCTCCTCACCCTAGCTCTAAGGGAGTGCACCACCACCCTGGAAGAGAAACTAATTTGGGCCGCTTGTATCCAGCATCTTTTCATTTCATTCTCAGAGTTCATGACCGTAGGTGAAGGGAGGAACGTAGATCAACCGGTAAATCAAGAGCTTTGCCTTTCGGCTCAGCTCCTTCTTCACCACGACAGACCAATACATCGACCGCATCACTGCTGTGGCTGCACCGATCCCCCTGTCTATCTCACACTCCAACCTCCATCCTTCCTCCTTGAACCACCACCTTACTGTGGTGGAGAGGTTTGAGCACCCGAATGATCCTTGGAGCAATGTTGTCAGGGGCTCACTGGGGTTGTGGCTGGTGCTGGCTGAGGAGGATGCTGGCACTGATGCTCTTCAAGCTGCTTTGGGTGTTGACGGAGTGCTTGGTGAGCTCTGCAGCTGTCTGACCAAGGCTGCAGCGGCTGGGTCTCAGGGCACCTGTTCCCTGTGCTCAATGTGCACCTTGACAAGGGAACTTCCTCGCTCTTCAAGAAACATTCTCCACTTGTTCTTTTTGGTTGAGTTCCACCCTTGATGAATGTGGGTCCACAACACAAATGCATTGTATGCAGACACATCCAGGATTTTATAAAACACAACCATTGGCCAGCTCCTGGTCATTCACTGGCATGTGTAGGTGGCAGTCAGCTTGTCCAGGTTGTCTCCTGTGTTTTTGTTATAGTCAAGGATGATTATGGGCTTTTTTTTCACTTCCTGCTGACACAGCTGCATCTTTGTGAAGAGTGGACATCAGTGTCCCATTGCAGCATTTTTTTGGACAGGATGAAACAGCAGTAGTGGTGTCTGTATAAACAAACTTTGAGGAAAGTGGAGCCCTGTCCTTCACCTGCAACATTTCAGGGGGTAGCTCAGGTTTATTCTTTTTTACTGTGCCCACCATAGTGAGTTTCCTCCTGAGAAGTTCTTGTCCAAGATCATAGCTGGTAAAAAAAAAAATTGTCACAAGTGATGTTGTGACCCTGCAGTCCAGTAGTCATATCGAGGACTACACGTTTTCCTTGTTTTTTTTTTTCAGGGATGCTGATGCAGACTTGCCTGTGTAAATCTGTAGATTCTATGCATAATTGGTTTCTGCATCACAGACTGCCTTGATTTTTATGCCGTATTTGCCTGGCTTACTGGGCATGTATTGGTCATTTTCCACAGAAAGGGACAAAACATTCATCTACTGTCACCTCTGGCCCTGGGTTGAACATCTGTGGAAGGAGCTGCACCCATCTCTCCCAGACATCCCTGACGGGAGCAAGCTTGTCAGATTTTGCTCCGATGTCTCTGTTGTCAAGTCTGAGAACTCTTGATACCATGTGAAAGGTCTGAAGTGACATTGTTGCCTGGAAAATATTCCTGCCAGTTGACGCGTCCCAGAGACTATCAGTGGCCTCACTGCTGGATCTGTACAGTCCAGCAAGAAGAAGAACACCAATGTAGGCATTCAGGTATTCCTCATCAATGTTATTACACATTTTGTCGTGGACTTTTTTCCCTTCAAACTTTGTCATAGCGATGATGACTTTTGACGTACGTCACGAGGTACTGAGCTCCAACAGATGCTGCCACTTTTGGATTTGAATGTTTCTGCAGTAGCGGGAGCAGCTTCAGCACCGGTGACCTCCTCATCCAACTGATCAGATGTGTCTGTGTCTTCTGGTTGGTACTCCACATTGTCTTCCTCCTCAGAAACCTGCTCACTGGTATCGTTATGGTGCTGTGTGTCCTCTGCCTCACTGTCAGCAAAGATATGACCCAGAGCTTGGCTTACAGTAAATCTTCTTCTCATTGTTGCATGCTGTAAACTGGAGATGTGTACTCTGCAAGTCACCAACTCTAAACTGAATTGGCCTTTACATGCCTGAACATGTCCATCTTTGTTTGTTTTGCCAAAAAGGCAGAGAGAAGCCCCTAACTGAAGCTGAAGTGGTTGGAAGAGGAGCTGGCTGTGGACTGTGGGCTGTTAGTGTGTTTATGATTTCAGTTTTGGCACTTATTATTGTTTTATAATCTTATATTGTAACTGGGTTGAAACTGACCCTAACACCACAAAGGTCATAAATTTCACCAGAGCATTTTATAATTTAGTAAAATTGATTGATTTATTTTTTTTTATAGAAGTTCCTGACAAAGTCAAAAAGTCTTGATGCAATAAACAAATTTATGTAGTACTTATATGCATTTAAAACTTAAAAGGGGTCGATGCCGACCCCAACACTAGAGGAAGGTTACATTTCTTAAACTTTTAAATTTGATAGATTTGACCGAAGACAACACAAGGGTTAAATGACATGTCAGCCAATTGGGCAAGACACCGGACTCACCAAATTACGCTTCAATTACTGATTTACTTATTTTGTCATCAACTTGTTTACTACCAATAACAATAGTTATTTTTGTGTAAGGAAAGTGCCAAGTGTCAGGGGAAAACTCCACTAAAACTATAAATGCACCCACTCACCATCACGTCATATTTGTGACTGTGATTGCCCAAGGACATCTTTGAAAATAGCCCTGTCAAAGTCTTGTGCTCAATTTCATTAGTGATTCCTAGTTTAATCCTGTAGCACTGCACCTTATGAATTATCTGTCAGTGGTGCCAAATGGCTTTTGTCCCTGTCTCAGCTTGTGAAGCAGTGCCAGCTTTAGTGCATATGAGGACAACCATGGACCAACTTTGACTGGTAGATATTACGCAGTTTCTATTCAGACTTCCCACTTTGATGTTGCATTTGTACTAAAATGGCACTGCAAGCTGATTTGATAACATATGTAAGCCAGTGCCGTCTGATGTCGTAAACTGTGATGTAGCATGGACTGACATCTGTTGTCTTTGACAGAGGCTCAGAGGGATGTCCAAACTGAAATGACAGACATGCTCAAAGCACTAAGAAGACCAAAAAAAAAAAGACATCCACGCTTGACAGCAATAGTGATGGACAAACTCACACATCAGGGGTGATGGACAAACTCTATAAGGATAGACAACCTGGAAAGAACCACTCATATGTCAAAAAAGGTAAGAGTTTCAGACAGATGGGATAACTGTTTAACAACAAAAAACAAACAAAACAGATTGCCAAAGCTAGGAGACATGCACATGCAGATAAAAGTGGAAAATTACATATGGTGTAAAGTGAGAAAGCAGCACACTGCAGCATTATGCTTGGCTGAATTAAACTCGATGGTCTTCAGCAAACTAGACTGATTTGCTTTCACTTTTTATCTGATATGTTGTTTGGCCAACATAATCAACCCCACTAAGCCATTTGTAATCAATTTGACTAATGGAATAATAATTTTGTCTGAAGCAGAACATCTACTGTGTAAAAAAGCCTATTGACAACTATATTCGGAGATGAAAACAGACGATATATTATGGCCACCATATTTTTCAGATAAAGCCTTGGACGTTGCATCAAAAGAGTCTAATTCAAGAAATGCAAGAAAATGTTAGGTTATGATGTATTTTCATCCCCAGACTAGCAATTATAAAGTATGAGGCAACAGACAAGCTGTGCCTTTGCGCATTCCTGCAGGACATTTTTCTTGTCGTTAGTGTCTGGATGACAGCACAGTGTGACAGCACTGCACTCCCACTTTTCTGTCCCATTTGGCATCACTTTGTTAACATGTGGCACTCTCGTCTTTGAAGAGCATAAATGCGTTGTTTGACACCGCCTGCAACCAAAGGAAAAAAAAGAAGAAGAAAAAAATAATTTCATTACATAGTATGGCTATCACAGCCAAAGTCAAACTACTTGCCAAGGACAATGTCTTCATGTATGCTTCCATGTCTCCTGGTGGAGTTGTTTTGAGGGATCTGGAAGACGGGTGAATCAGCAGGTGTGATATGGAGATTGTGGAGACATGTGAAGCTTCTCTGAATGAAATAAACAACTCCAGGCAGCATCCATCTCCTATGATTGAGGGCAAGCAGTCATGGATGTGACGTCAGGAGGGATAAAAGTAACACCTTGAGCTGGGAACACACATTTTTTTATTCTTTATAGTCAGATTAGATGACTGAGCAGATACAGGCAACAATATATTTATGTCTCAGGAACACATAAACCCTTTGATGTGATATTGTCACATTGCAAAGAGAAAGAAGGGAAGAGATATGTGGACTATTCCGGTGTATGATGGAGACAAGGACATCGGCCCTTCTTTCCCCTATTGTTACACAAACACCTGAAAGAATTGGTTTCTGGTACTTAGCACTAACTTGTTCAGTATTCATTAGATTTAAAAGCAGCTGTAGACAAAATCATTCCTTGCTTTCCTGCTTTGTTCACCTTTAGCAATCTCATGGTTTCATGTAATATTATGTCAGTGTCATTTTTGAATTCCCAACTTGTAGCCAAAAAAAAATCTACCAGCACAGGTGAAATAAATGCTTTGACTTGACTAATTGTATTTTGTCAATATGCGATATCCCCTCAACTCAATTCGAGTTGACGTTTCCTGTATTTCAAATGTATTTCATTTAACAATGCAGAAGCAGGTGCCCCGTCAATGCAGCATCATTACGTTATCATTGCTACTTAGCTTTGATATATATATATCAAAGTTACACCAAATGGAGAAAGAACCATCTAGTTAATCTAGCTATAGTTTTGTGGGTGGCTACTCACGAAACTTGCCATAACATCACTCATTGGTTTGAGAGCTGCCATTTTGAAGCTTTGAGATTTTAACTTGGCCATCGCCGTGTTGGTTTTCTAAACCAGAAGACACCATATTTGGAGGAGAAGGTGAAGCTGAGGAGGAATGAACTCTGTACTTATCCTGATTGTGAAGCAGGTTGCTGTGTGTGGTTCAGTCTGTCAGTCACACAGTAGCCACTTCCTGACACTTTGCTTTTTGATCTCTTTTCCTTTATATGTGCTGAAAAGGGCTTACATGAGTTTAAAGCCCAACAAGCTCTGTGAGCATGTACAGCATTAAGCTATTGTCCCCAATGTTAATATGTCTTCTCCATTTACTAACAAAGTGCAGCAAAAGCAGATGTGAGTTTTCTTAGGTTTGCAGCATTGGACCTTGAGCTCTGCACATTTTGACCTGATGATGACGCAAGGTGAAAATGTATTAATATGTCTTACAATTCACTGTGGGTCTGGACCAAAGTGTGGACCAATACACCAACATTGCCACTCTTGAAAATGTGTTTCAGCACGAAAGCCATTTGTAGGAGACAGGGTTGGGCACAGAATCGTGACACATAAAGATGTTAAACTTACCGACGTGAATGAGAGTTTAGAAGTGTGCGGTGAACCTCAGTGTGCAGCCCACTGAGCCGTGGCTCTGCATTGAAGCCCGGGTGACAGGTTTTTAAACTATTATTAATGATCTCATCAACACCTGTGATGATGTTGGCTTCAATACCAGTTGTTAAAAATCAAACATTTTTCACAAAGCGTAATGAGAAAGCCAGAAGGCAAACACGCCGATCGTTGAACAAAACAAAGTGAGGGCTTGTATCTCCTGACAGTCAACCCCAACTGGCCCAGACTGGAGTGGACCTGGTGGTTCACTTGATGGTGATATCGCCTACCAGTCTGACTTTTTTTTATATATATGTATATATATATGACCTGGGCAGGTCACCAGTCCATCACAGGGCCAACATACAGAGACAGTCAGAGACAAACAACCACTCACACTCACACTCAGACCTACGGACACTTTAGAGTCACCAGTTAACCCAAACTTAATGTCTTTGGACGGTGAGAAGACGCTGGAATCATATAACTACAAATTCAGAAGCATTTCATTTCATATATTGTTAGTTTAAAAACAAATACAGTGATGGGGTTTTTATTTTGGGAACTTTTAAACCTCTAATTTGAAGTTCATGATGTGCGAGTTATAATCCTTTTCATATCACACATTTCTTGAATTACTTGATAGACGTGAGCATGGAAGCGATTTATAAAACAGGCACCACATAAAGCACACCAACACCAACAAGTGCAGTCAGGAGAGGCTTATTATGTAGCACTTTAATGAAGAAAAAGTCAGTAATCGTGTTAGGAGTTATAATGATGGTTATATTTTATTTTTCACAAAGCTTTTTAGTTTGTGGACACATATCTTAGTCACTCTAAAGTGTTAATATAAATGCTTGTCAAAGGTGAACAAATTTCTCACAAGTCAGTTACCTGCTGACGAACAGTATTGGTTTGAATTTAGACTGTCTCCAGTCGTGATCCACGATAAACGCAGTCTTGATTACAGTACAAATGAGCTGGAGAAGGTAATAAAAACAAAAAGCGTAATCTCACTTTCCTTCTTTGGAAACTTTCAAACCCAAGGCTTCAGTTTCTCACAGAGTACTTCTATTTGCTATACAGTTTGAAAAGAAACTTTGATGATTAATTTCTATGCTGGTGAGCATCTACAGTCTGCAAAAATAGTTCAGTTTTCAAAGGGTTGGGATCAACAAACTAAATCCATTGATTTAGAACGATGCAAAACACTTCAAATGAGCAACAAGGAATACCAATCAGTTTATGTATTCATGTTTTTTCTTCAGGGTAGGACTGCAATCAATGTCTGTGAACACCAGTTCTCCTGTCCACCTGATGAGTAACTGACTCATGGTCAGAGGTCACTGTGCGGCCTAGGTCTTTATGCTACAGCTACTGCACTAAATCTTCCCAGCCTTGAGACACTCAGCCCTCCAGAGACAGCTGTGCATTCTGCTGAAACTACCGAGGCCAGAGCTGCTGTAACAAGCACAACTCGGATTGTCAGTAACAGGCGGCTCTGCGTCTGTGTCACAAAATCATGCCTCCTCGTTTGTTTAATATACCACTAGTGTAGTCCTGCATCTCTCGCCGCCGTTTCCTCCCTCTTCTTGGGGTATTTAAACAATTATGGATGTTTAGCTATTCTTAGTTATCTCTGTAAAGTATAAAATACTATCTTCAGGGGCTGCTGCTTGACATATGAGATGACATCATGCACAAACACTATATTGGTGAATCCTCCTTTCTCCTCAATAAACCTGGACTCCAGTGCTTTTTCTTCACCACTGGTGATAAGAAATTCCCCAACAATCTGGTGTCCTCAAAACACTGGAACTTAAAGAACCCGTAAAGTGACAAGAGCAATACAATCAGCAATTGGATTCAGGTTTATTTATTAAAATATGGCATAAAATAAGTACATACAGTATATTGCTGTTAAACTTCGAACTATGATAAATGGTGGAAAAACAAATGAAGAAGAGGCAGTGAAGTATCACAGAGGTTAATATCACTGCATGAAATATGCAAACATGGAGACTTTGTTTCAGGGAGTGCACAGTAAGTCAGATTAAAAAAACCAAAAAAAAACAACTGGCTCAGTTATCATTTTTCACATGACACAAAAGACATAAAAACAAAAGCAACTGAAGCTGTCTTCATCATCATAATCAAATGTTTGCATACAAAGCTTAAAGTTCCATATTACAAAATATAGCCTGAAAACTGAAGCAATATTCAAAAACTATAATTCATTGTCCAGGCATAAAATAGAGCAGCACCTCATAAGAAACCTGGATCAGTCATTATATTGTTGTAAATATTGTTGCATCATTGCCCTCAAATAAAAATAAACCAAGCCGATGAATGATTTTATAATAATAATTTTAAAAAATCAATAGTATTCAGATTTTGTTATGTTAATAACATTAAATGCATGTATGGATAGACTTTCCTTACACAAAAAAAGGGACTTGGTCATAATTATTTTAGTGCTATATTGGTGATGTTATCAAAGCAATGATGAGCAAGCTAGTTTGAATATATTTATTAATTACTTACTTAATCTGATGAAGTATGTTTCAGAATGTCAACAGGCGCCGTATAAAATTGTGCTCAATTAAATTTTTTTGGTACAAGTGGATTCTCAAGGACGTGCTAAAAACGCACATTATATAATAAGGTCATCAACACTTGCTTTAGAGGCATGGAGAGAAGAAGAAGCCCTCACTGCAAGGTTACTGCCCGTGGGAAAGAAGAACACAGATGGTTTTCAAAAAGTCTGTCTCTTGGGGTAAATTCCCTAATTAAAGTAAAATAGGGTTTAAGAAAGATTCTGCTGTACTACACAACCACATTAGATGACAAGCCCCCCACCCCCCCAGATGCTATTATTCCACACTCTGCTGGGAGGCATTCGCTGAAGTAATTAACTTCGCTGACATGATATGAATTCTCGCCTCTCAGACTGCATTGTGGATCTGCAGATAGACTTGATTGAAAAACTCCCTATTTAGGTCTCAATCTTTAAATCATCCACGTTCACCATATTTCCACGATAATATTGCTGATAATCACTGTAATTTTACACTTGGTAGGAGACAATGTCCGCGCGGCTTGTTCTCGACAACAAACGTTGCTGTCCTCATTCTTTGTCATGCAAAATGATTGTGCCGAAGTCTTTATGGACACGAGAAAACAAAAACAATGATTGTGCAAGGTTAAATGAAATATGAACAATGGCATCACAGCGGAACCCTATCATGAGAGCAATTAAGTAATTATTTCTATGTTGTGGGAAGAGAAGGTTGTTTATATATTATGTATAAAATCGGTCGCAATGTGGCAATCATGACAAAAAAAAAACTTTTTGTGTTTTTCTCTTATTTTGAGCAATAACTGGGGAAATATCTGTCTCTGCTATGGCTACATATTGCTCTGATATGTTCACTGGTTAACTGTGCCTGCCTGCTGCCTGGTGCTAAGCAGGTAATGGATAATGGGCTGTTTGGTTTGTTTTTGTTTTTTTGTTTGTTTGTTTGTTTCCCTGCATGCTGTAGCTGAAACCACTAAAGCAAGAGCGAACCAAAGCAGTAAATGTTCAGGCCTGACAGCCAAACAATGAATAGAATGAAACTATAGAGCTCCATAAAGCTGAGGAGAGCTGCAGATTCAGGTGATACTTCTCTCTGGATCATCACTTCCAGTGACAACCAGCAGAGATTACGACCTGTTTTTTGACACGGTAGTTTTATTGTTAGCGGCTGAGTCCACCATACAAGACTCAAAATTGCCTTCCACTTAATGCTGATAGAAAATCTGCTTTAACTGTCACACAGTCATGGCCAACACAATAAATTAGTCCATAAATTAGTCCCACTTAGGATAGCACTTCATTTTCAAGAATTGCAACAAGTGACAAAACAAGTAAATGTGGAAAATCACTCCTACAGCATGAAAAAAAGAACAGAGGTGTGGATGTCAAGATTTGCTAAAACTACAAATGTGTGTGTTTAGCTGATGCTGTTTAGTGAATTCTGGGACCTGCAGTATCCAAGCCCATTAACAACAAACTGTCAGTGCTGACTTCACAGATCAAAGGTGAAAAAGTTCTACTATGTTTTGAGTGAACTGAACTCTGACTGCTGCTCCAGGAGGTAAAGGTAATGAGTTTTCCATGAATGATAGTGAGTATGGCCTCCAACTGGTGTCCTAATGTTTATTCACAGCAAATCCTAACATGGCATCATACAGTGTTATGCAAATCCTGTATAGAAAGATAACGGTCAAGCTGTCAGTCACTTTTTTTATACAGAAAACAGCAGATTGATTCTGCCAGGGTCCCAGTGAACACACAGAGAACAACAAAGAAAACACATGCTTTGTCTATATGAACTACAGTTTTGTTTTTTTTAAATGCTACAAGTGTTGACCTTTTGAAATCAGCTGCTGATGTGCCAATGCCACTTGGACACACTGATTGTTGCTTTGTTGTTTGGCTGTGGAATCGAATTTTTACAGAAGCTGAGAGCTAATACAAGAAACACGTTGGTCCCAGTGCATAATCTTTGTCTAAGTAATATGAATTACAGAGGGTTAATAAAGATGACTGCGACGTTATTTCTGACCATGTTGTTGCTTTGGGCTGATTGGTGCTGCAATACTAACGCCATTAACATCATTGGAAGGAGGTTCAGTTGCAAAACTAGTATTTTATCAGTCAATGATGTCTGCTGCCCACTCGGTGGTAAAAAAAAAAAAACAAAAGCAGGATGGAGCTGCATTTCTTTTCGCCATCCCAGACTGTTCCTCTGGTTTAGACGGTGTTAAAGGAGCAGAATGAGCACAGACTGTCTATTGTCGCTATGAGAACCTGGCAGTGTAGCAATGAATGAGGCTCTCTGAATGTTTGCTTTCACCAACAAATGCATGGAAAACCAATTGTTCATATGAAAGTAAGGTAACAGAGCTGCTGATTTATCGCTGCGCATTAAAAACCTATAATAACTTTGTATAATCCAGCAGGAGTCCACTGTAATGGATTGAGCTTCTTCTATGTATTTTTATTTTGAAGGCTGCAAAAATGTATTTTCTCAAGCAGTTTGTTACAATGCAAGTAAAACACATTATTGAGCAATTTTTGCAATGCCCGATTTCTGCTTTTCATTTTTTCTTTGTACTTTGACTTGACTTTTTTGGGAGGGGGGGGGGGGGGGCACTCAGTCACTAAAATGTGATGTTGCAATACAGTTTTGAACCAGATTTCAATCATCAGGGTAATTGATGTACCATTGTTTGAGCTGCAGACACATGATCATTACTTCACGTCAACCTCATGCTTCAGTGAAAAGAATCACTTCTGAATGTGTTGAAGACAGCAGAATTAGAATAACAATAAATCTGCTTCATTTCAGAATAAAAATCATAGCGATGATCATGAGTTCATCACGTTGCCATCAATCTATACTCTAGGGCTGCTTTCATTTTTCTTCAAATAAAAACTTGTCATCTCAATATTTGGCACAATGTTACACTGACATAAATGTTCTTACCACAGAGAATTCGGTCCAGCAAAGTTTTCTGTGGATATTCGGTCAGATAAAGACTCTACTTGCTTCGTCGTGTGTACACGTGGTATTCCCGGGTATGAGCGCCACATAGTTAGATTTTCAATTTGTCCATGACATTTCCTTTACAAAGATCTTGATTTGCTTCTAGCTTTGAGAGTCACTTCCTGGCATTTGGAAATAATTCATCATGACTTAATGGCCATAGTAAAAGTGTGCTTGCTTTAAAGCTAATCCCCCTAAGTACACACAATAATTGAAAAAGGTAGCAATATAACCATCATCTTTATGAGCCCTCCCTGTTGTCTACACCTTTTTGCGAAAAGGTTTACTCTGGGATATTTTATTCAACCGTGCTGTTGTTTTTTCTGGGGTAGTTTATCTCCTGCTCAATTTGGTGTTTTACTTTCTGCAATATTTTTTTTCTTTCAGTTTCTTCTTGCTCAGTATAACCTTTTCCAAATCAATTCACTTCAGTTCATTATTTCATGAGTGAATCCTCAAGTGCATTCAACACGCGACACAGTATAGTTCCCTAAAAGTTTCTGTCATTTGAATTTGAACTCTGAATGTCAAAAGCAAGGCAGGATTATTTTCTTTAAAAACATAATATCCACTAAACAATATATGTGTGTGCTTGTGTGTAGAAATATATATATATATATATATATATATATATATATATATATTTTGTTTGTTTGTGTCTGTGTGTGTTCACACTGGAAGCACAATATTCAGATTCATTCTAAAAAAGTGTGCTGATTACACATCCCCAGAGCAGCAAATGGGGTTTGAGGTTTTTTTTTTTTTTTAAGGTTCAGTATGTGTACACCAGAAAATGAAAATGTTCTACAGAAATGAAACACTGATTTGCAGTAAATGTAGCCTCTATGATTGAATTTCAATTATTGGATGGATACCCCACAATGCTCTGCTATATTGTGGAGTTTGGAGTTAATTATTTGGTTGACTAATGTGAAGGCCTTGAGCTAGAGCGGCAAGCTGAACCCATTTTTTCCATTTTCCTCCATTGTTCTTACAAAAAAAAAAAAAAAAAAAAAAAGAGCATCAGGCATGAGTATGTTTCTCATGGTGGGTTTAGAGCAGTAGTGGCAGATTTGTGCCTGCATAGTTCCCGGGTTGAGCTGAAAGAGTTAACAGCATCTTAATCTCCAAGGGGGATGTAAGACTTAGTGAAAATCAGTGCTTTCAGTGAGTTAAATTTCCCAATATCAATATGCATTACAATGCTGTATGTACAGTGGCTTCAGAAAGTGTTCAGATTCTAATTTTCATTTTTACGCACTTTATTGTTACAGATTTAATCTTAAATATTAAATACTTTTGCCCGTCAGACTTCAGCGTATAGAAAAATGTATAGATCTTTGTAAATGCATTAAAAATCTAGAACTGATTTTACAAATTTTTACACTACAAACTTTACTTTACAAAAAGGGTCACATTGGATTGACTGCGCATTTTAGTTTACCATTTAGAAAAACACACATCCTTGTATATGAGGTCACAGAATCTACACAAGACATAAACGGACCCATGATATCAAAGAAACTCTCTCGATAACATTGTAAAGAGGAAAAGAACAGGAAAACTGCATGGAACCATAAAGCACTGAGCGTTGTGGTTGTGGACGTGATATGGGAAACGTTTGGAGTGACCTTGAGTTGGCCAAACTGAGCAGGCATGTGAAAGGGTGTTGGTCAGGGAGGTAATCAAGAAACTAACAGCCCCAGCAACAAAGCTTCACTCAGCCTCCACATTGATGGGAGCACCTGCCAGAAGGACGACAATCTAAGCAGTTATCAATCAATCAGGCCTTTATGATGTAGGGTCCAGACCAAAGCCACTTTTAGGGAGAGACACAGAACAGATGACAGAGTTTGCCAAACAGCATTAAAAGGACTCGGGGAGTGTGAAGAAAAACATTCTATGAGACAAAAACTGAGCCATTTGGACACAACTACAAACATCATATCTGGCTAGGACCAGGCACTGCTCATCAGCTGGCTAATACTGGGGGTGGGGGAAGCAGCATTTAGGGAAAGATAACTCCAACCAACTACAGAGAAACCTGCTCCAGAGTGCATAAACCCAGAGACTGTGGCAACAGCTCAGTTTCAGCAGAACAACTGGAGGCATACAGCCACTGTCCTCGTGATCCAGCTAAAGCCCTGAACCTAATAGAGCGTCTTTGAAAAGTCCTAAAGACCACAGATGTTTCCCTCTTATACGGATGGAGTTTGAGATGATCTGATAGCCAGAAGGAGATGAACTGCCCAAATCCAGGTGTGCACAATTGTATTTGATCCCAAAGGGAATCCTAACTACGGTTGTAAACCTGTGTTCACCACTTGATTTTTAATAAAGCTGTCAAATTTTAGAAAAACATGCTTTTCATTTCATCATTTTTGTTTATTTTCACCGTGACCCGGACACAGATAAAGCGTTTGAAGATGGATTAAAATAAAAAAAAAAGAAAGTTATCTTCACACACTGCAGGGGCTATGTCTCTCGGCTGGCATGGTAACGCCTTGGTGTCCCCTCAGAAGAGCTGAAGGAGGTGCCAGGGGAGAGGGATGTCTGGGCTTCTCTGCTTAGACTGTTGCCCCTGTGACCCGGCCCCGGATAAAGCGGTAGGAAATGGATGGATGGATGGATGGTCATCTACAACAAAATAAACTGTGCAAAAGGTGAACAAAGGTAAAAGGTCAACACTTTCTGAAGCCACTGTATAAAATAATGAAACAATGAACTATGTTCCACTGTGATGCCTTATAACAAACAAAACTTTTCACATATGTGAGAGTCCGGTCAAACCAGAGGATAGAGCAGTGAAGCTACATTATGGGAGTTTTAATGAATCTAATGCCATCTATTTTTAAATACAGAGTATATATTTTGGCAGCCTAGGTCACTCACAGCACCGTGTGGTCAATGGGCTGTTTTTAATCACTCCAGGGTCTTATTAATCGTACAGTGGCCCCTAGAGGAGCGTCTCCCTCCAGGTTATGCATCAGCATCAGGCGATGGGAGCTCTGTGAGCAGCGATATTCGTCCCTGCTCTGTGGCAGCCCTGTGCTATGACTGTGCTGAGTGAGTGCCGCAACACAATAATAGGATGGGCTCATCAATTTCAGTTTGTCTTATTCCTTCCAATCCCTTAAAGGTCAGTACTGTCAAGGAAGTTTACGACTGGTCAACAGCGGAAATTAGAAACTCACCGAGATTTCACAGTAGGTGTCTGATTGGGCGGAGGGTAGAGATGGTAGAAAAAAACTACAACGCAAACTTGTTGCATTGCATGGGAGTTGTAAATACATTGCACAGGCAATAGAACCTTCCACTTGTGAGGCGTATGCATCTGTCTCTTTGTATCACTCACTCAGATATACCAGGCAGTCTATCGATTTGTAATTACATCTCGCATGATTATGCCAGTGCTTTTTACAACTGATGATGACAATAACCCACAGAAAACAGGAAACTGAGGTGGGCGCCTCAGTGATTGAGTCCATCCCATTCAAATGAACACATTTTTGTCAGAAATGTTTTTCCTTGTCGAAAACCGATGTGACTGAGCACCCACAACTTGACAATGGTGTCGAATTACCACCCAGCTGGAAGAGGATGTATTGATGTACCCTCCAACAAGGAAGCCATTTAACTACTCTACTGTTGCCACTTGGTGTCTTTTGAATGACCGTGTGGGTATGAAGCCAGCACTGCTCGGGGAAAAAAAAGCTGTACTCATTCAACGGATTGACCCTTGAGTCAAAAAAATTATAAAACAAAAACCCAAATTCTCCCTTCAAGCTAATAAAAAATAAACAAGGAAAAATCCAACGAGTTAACCACAGCCTGTTCATTTTCCAAACATAATTAGAGCCCTTGATCTACTGAACAAGGAGATGGCCCTGGCTTTAATCCAGATTTAGGTGATGTTTTGATACCACATAGTCACAGTATTTTCGGGACTAAAAAAGCAGATAATGATCTCTGTTGGGAAATTAAACTTTGAGGAACAGTGTTCCATTGAGGCAAAGCTGTAACGGTGTAGCAAAAATCATCTTTAATATTCTATTTATCTTCATTATCCATTGGCATTTTATAAACATCTCTTTTGTTAAACTCAGCGGTGATGGATGATATCGAAAAATTGAATCATCCAAGGTATATACCAGTCACTTGACAATGACTGAGATTGCTTTGTTCCTATTGTGGCCGCGGAGTTGTCCCAAGATGATTCATGCATATCAAACTACACCAGAGAACAGAATGGACACATCAGCACAGAAAAATGCTTTTGAAATCGGCAGATTGGCGCACTGTCTCTGATGAAATGTCCCTGATCCTTGATCAACCCTCATGATGGCAGGTCACAAAGTAAAGACATAGAAAGCCGTATTCTTTTTTAAGTGAAACTTAAAGACACCAAAGAAAATACACTAAATATATATATATATATATATATATATATAGGTAAACTTGTTTTGGGTTTTTTTTTGGGGGGGGGGGGTTTGGAAAAAGAATTTTCAATCAATCAGAGAAAAGCTCACTTTCTGTTATATGCCCTTTTTGTCACCTTGTGATGCAAGTCAATAAGTGAAAGGACACACCAGTGAGATGAGCCGAAGGCTGGTGCTGTCAGAACAGCACAGTGTCTGGTTCTGGCTCAGCAGAGCAGCTGCTTTGATGCCCTGGGAGCGAAGACAGCTGAGCGCAATTTTTCAGTGCCTTAGTGGAGCACTGCATGCTGGGAAGGCTCCGACATGGAGGAAGCTTCAGCAGATTCAATGAAGGAAGCAGGCCTGTGGATACAAAAGAAACTTTTTGAAATTATCTTCGACTTTTGTCTGACATTTTACCACAGATGTTATTTCATTAAATGTCGACACCCTGCTATTTTTCTACATCCTCAGCTCCCACCGAAACACATTGCTCAAGTTAGGGATTGGCTATTAAATAATGGGTTTGAAAATGCAGGTTAGCGTGCAATTGAATTCAGAGGTGTCAAAGACTGAAAACGTGTTTGACCTTTCTTTTAATTTGTTCTTGAATTTAGAGTATCAAACGTCAACCACATTGAATTAAAATTGCTAGGTGTTCCACTAATGGCCTGTTAAGTTACCTCTCTTAAATTACCACAGTTACTTCACTTCAAGATGCTGAATTCACATCTATATTAACTGTATGAAATTTAACATTTAAAAATGAATGGCAACATATATCACTCCCAATTCTTTGAATATGTATTTGCATATACCATTTTTCCAGCAGCCCAAAAGCCAGCTCAGGAAATCAGAAGCTTTAGTCTGCATTGTGTGCAGAGAGACCAAGGAATAAAATTAGCTTCTTAATCATAATAGCTGGTGGCTCTGCTCCTGTGGCTGTTTGTTCTGTTGTCTCAGAAAGTAGCGGGGCACAGTTTTTAGTGCTTAACAATGTTCACCGGTCCAACACAACCCCTGCAGGTACAAGAACTTGTGTACACGATCTTTCATAAATACAAGGAGTTACTGGGTGACTAATATCAGCGTTGAGGCTTTCTGATCTGATTTAAGCAAACTGACATATTTGTGTACAGTTCTCATTGCATTTTATTCATACAGTATTAAGTTGGCATATGAAGAGACTCAAAATCTGTCAAAAATAATGCCGGACGCCCGCCAATAGTTTTAAAAATGATTGTATCCATAGCTACAAAGGCCACCCAACTTTCACAGAGAATGTAAAATGCATCTCTCAACAAAAGAGTTGTTACATCACAAAAGAGAGTCATGATTGATCAGTGATTAGTAGGGCACAGTCTCTCCATGGGAGTTTTGAGACTGGTTTTTATTCAGTTAAAAAAAAAAAAAAAACCCATCAGGAGACATCACATTTTGCATTTTATTTTAAGGTTAAAATATCAGGATAAGATATAAGCTTTTATTGTAATGTTTATTACGATTAAGAATAAATCCAGATTGGTCAAAATGCATCAAACAATATTTATTATCCATTACTATCATTCATTTATTTTCAAATATCATTTTGATTAACTTCATAATCTTCAAAAGGGGTTATTGTTGAGAACATGATTTCAATCAGTAGATTGCACAAGATACACATGTAAATGATGCCCAAGAATAAAAGCCATTACTGATTGTCGTTTACAAGCCAGCTGATGTGGATACTTTAACCTGCACTCTGTTGCTGACAACTGCATGAACTGTTCAATTATTTGATTTTTTTTTCTCAAAGACAGAGCTGATAGTTCCATCGGCCTCAACAAGTGTTTTATTTTTACTGAGTACAGTGTCATCAGATTGTACTCATCTACTGACGGGGTTAAATGGTGAGTATGTGTCTACTGAACTGAAAAAACCATTTGGTTGAACAGTGGTTGAACAGTGAAAAGGGAAATCACAGGACAGACAGAGGAATCACAGGAAGTACACAGGAATCAGCCATTTAGTTTCAAAACTACACCACATTGCCTCAATTGATGATTTTAAATAGTTATATTTTCCTATTTTTTTGCTGGCATTTTTAGTAAAGTCTGAACTCTGTATTATTAAGAAAAGCCCTCACCGTCTTCTCCAGGCTGCAAGCAGAAATCAGCAGCATCCCACTCATAATTCTCATCGACAGAGGCCTTTCTCCTGGAGAGGTCACAAAAAGCATGACTTAAAAACTGAATATGGCAACAGTTTGGGTGTTAAATGCACACATACTAATTTACATTTGCAAATGGAAGAGCACTCCCAATAAGCTATACATCGAGTCCATTAGAGACCCTTCGCTAAATGACGCACACTTAGCTTTTTTCCCCTTCTAATCAAACATTGAAATTTTTGCTTTGCACTTCATAACATAGATCTAATTGTTCGGGGTATGTTTGCCAAGGCAGTTTATGTTATATTATGTGGGTTCCTTTACACCACAGCAATGAAATATGTGCCACTGAAACCTTGCATGTAATATATCAATGTCTGCTGAGTCATTTTTAAATAATTTCCATGCTTTTTATGTTCAACATTGCTCACACTGCATTTCCATTCACATCATGATTTATGTTATCTCGGACTCTTGGATGCAGAAGGCACAAATTCATTAAATAACATATGAATTAGTATTTTCTGAAATAATTCTGTTAATACCTTCCTTTTGAAAATAAACGTTGGGTAAGTGACAGATAATGAGAGTAGCAAAGCACTTCCTTCTTTATTTCCTCCTATAAATTATATTAGAAAATGTATTTCAGATTCACTTTGAAAGCCTTATATCAAGTGCACATTTACACTACAAATGCAAGCTGCCACATTTTCCTCGATAAAGCGTAATTTCCTTAATTTATTAGGTCCTTATTACCTTTGGCTTGCTTCCATTTGGTGGTTGTGCTTATCCTCTGGACCCCCCTGGCTCTCCTCTATAGTCTTAGGTGAGGTGGTAAGGGTTGGGGAAAGGTGACACAAAGAAAGGCGTCCATTGGCAGGCTCCATGCTGCCTCGACCGCTGCTGGCATAACTGCTGTAGCTGCTCCCAGACTCTGGCACTCCCTCATAGCCTCCTGCCTCCACTTCCAGAAGTTCTTGGTCGTTGCATCTGGAAGCTTCCTTCATGGCCTCCAGGTAAGCTTGGGCCTCTTTCATGGCCTGCTGGTGGGAGGTGATTGGCCACTTGGCAGTGTTTGGAAGGGTGGATGCTTCTATTCTTAGCTCTTGGTAGTGGCAAGGTACCTCATTGTTTGCAGAGAAGGAGTCCATTGTAGTAGGTGAATGGGAGACAGCAAGGCTAGTGGATGGAGAATTTGCAGGAGATTTTGAGATCTTCCTGGTGGGAAACTGCTGGGGTTCCCAGAACATAGTCTCTGGATGAGGGGAGGACACAACTGAACAGTTCTCTTGGCTGAATGAGTCAATCCACGCGTCAGGGGTCAGAAAATCACTCTCTTTCCGTTTCCTCGAGTCTAGGCTCTGACTTCTTTGCTTTGAGTCCAAGAATTTAGTGCTTTTGATCACAGGTTTCCAGAGTTCCTGTTCTTGATGTTTGGGAGAAGCTGAGAGCCTGATTATATGATCCACAGGAGCAGGACTTCGGCAGTTGAAGCTTGTGCTCCTCCTTCGGTCTTCATTCCGGCCTCTGCAACCCAGCGAGCGCCCCTGTTGCACATGGGAGGCAATTCTTTGGTGCAGCATTGGCTTTGTGCGCTGCATTGCACATATCTGCAACTCTGGTTCATCCACGCTCATCTCAACACACACGTCATCATCACTGGGTACGGGAAGCGACGCCACTTTTGAAGAGTCTGACACTGCATCGAGAGCCAAATTAGAGATCTCAGTGTATTTATTGCTGTGAAAACTCAACGTTGAAAGACTGCCATGATTAAAACTGTTCTGTCCCGGCGCCCCAGAGCATGAATAATTTCTTTGCATTTCTAAAAATTTGGATTGTGGCAAATTATTATGGCCCACTGGTGCTGCTTCTGCCCTTCGAAGGTGTTTTGAGGAAAATTGCGGGACTGTTAACATGTCCTTGGGGGAACTGCCTGCCTCCTCAGATTTGTGACAGCTCTGTTCGGTGAATGATGGAACAAAATGATGGTAGTCAGAGTCAAAACAGGGGGGACTTGGAGGTGAAGACACACAGGTTACTCCTGGGGTGGGATTTGGAGGAGAGATAAGAGAATGGACTTCCCAGTGGACCGAAGATGAAGAGAAAGGGTTTGGGGACAGACCGAAGCTCTTATTACTGCCCTGGGTATGTCTTTGTGGCAACGTCCTGCTCTTAGGTTCCCAGGCAAACTCATTATCATCATCCTCTCTTCTCTCTAGTTCTTGTTGCTCCCTCGTTATTTCCCTCATAGAGCCTCTTTCCAGTGTGTACCTCTGGAGCGCCCTCTCCAGCGCTTCTCGCTCCTCAGCCAATTTAAGGCAGCGACTTAGGTTCCCTCTCTCTCGC
Organism: Remorina albescens; assembly: GCA_034769265.1. Classification (NCBI taxonomy): domain Eukaryota; kingdom Metazoa; phylum Chordata; class Actinopteri; order Carangiformes; family Echeneidae; genus Remorina; species Remorina albescens. Next base: position 11,420,031 of record CM068477.1, read on the forward strand.
TCGTGCTCCATTTGGAGCACCAGGGTGCTGGCGGTCGTAGATGGCTGACATAGTGACGATCGGATGTGTGGGAGGACTGGAAATGTGGGAGTCCGTTCTAGGTGTTGAGGCGTAATTGTAGCCAAACTACTGTTAGAGCAAAGACTGTTAAAGTCGGGAAAGCAATCCATTGTTGGATTATGATGGGCCAGGGGCTGGGCCATGGCACAGATTTGACTTCCAGCCTCCACTGGCTTGCAAGGTGGGACATCAACAGAGAGCACAAAAGGTGGTTTCCGGTCTTCACCATCGGAATGCAGTGACACAGACCTTCGGATTTTTGTAGTTTGGTCATACTGTGCACTTTTCCTGCTGTGAACACTTAAAGTCTCGTTATCATATGGTGGAAGCATGAAGCGCCCATCTGGGCCCCGAGAGATTAACTCTATTGAAGGAGATATAGGAGTAGAAGTTGTCCTCATAAGGCGGCCCCGGCTGTAGTTTGATGGTAGGTGCTTCCGCCGATGGTGGTTCTCAGTGCTGCAGGAAGAACAGTCTGTCTGTGAGGAGGAGGAGGAGGTGGTGGTAGAGGAAGTGGTGGGATAGCGGGCGCTGGCTGGAAGTAAGCTTTTCTTCAGCACACTGTCTGGACTCCTGGTGCCTGAAGTCCCTCTGCGACAGAAAGAGAGTGAGAGAGACAGAGAGAGGGGGAGGTTTGTAAGAAAAACCAAAGGTGTAAGAGGAAGAAATACAGAGAAAATAAGACTGCATGAGAGTGAAAGAGGGGGCAGGAGAGATGTTGACAGAGAGAAACCAAAACAGCAGTAGCAGCAGCAATACACAAGGATGAGGAAGGAAAGAAGAAGATAAGAAATAGGAAACAACTGAGGTGCTGGCATTTTCACCATATATAAGTTTGGATGGGGAGAAAAGAGAAAGATCAATGGGAGGTATTATAATGAAATGATAGAGGGGTACTTACATTGATGGGGAGCATTTATGGATGGCTGAAGGGGGCTCTGAAAGGGAGGGAGAGGGGCAAGATGGTATCTGACTCATTAGGATTCAACCACACTGACCAAGAAGTAAAAACATAATCAACCCCAATAAGAGCCCATTAAAGGGCCCAAGGCACCCGGGCTTGTCTAAAAAGTTAATTACACTTACATTTATCAGCCCCTAATGAGAAATTACCCTAATTAGCAAGTAATGTAAATGACATCAATAACTTTTACAACTGGATGGACGAGCAGGGGACAAGAGGAGCGCCAAATCCATGCAGTATGGTATGATTTATATAATGGATTGAAAGTGCCTTCAATATTTTATTGAATAAATGATGATATTCATGATGCAGTTCATCAAAGTGAGTGTCTGCTGAGTCTCTGGAGTGTGGAGCGTTTTACCATCCTTCTTCCCTCTGCGACGCCGATCCCTCTTGTGGCTGATGACACAGGCGGTCCCCAGCAGCAAGACCAGTGCCAAGCACATGAAGCCGACCCCACCCAACACACCGGCTAACAATGGCTCCGGGACGAACTCCAGGAGTCGAGAGGTACTGGGGTAGACCTCGATCCCTGTGATGTCATTTCAACAGTGATATACATTGGTTCAACAAAAACAAAGGGTGAGTGAAGAGTCAGCTATAACCCTGAAAAAGTACAAATAAAAAAAAAAAACAGCAGTTCCTGTTGTAATGCACCACACTTGAGAATAACAAGATAAGATAAATATTTGACAGTTCAGTTAATAAAATACAATATCAAATACAAAAAAAAGGATAAAATCCTATCCTTTTTTTCTTTTTCATTATATTACATTTATTTATAAAAGCATTTCAATGATGTGTTTATTAACCGAAACATTTCTAATGCTTGTTTGAAAATTGTGCATAGTGGTTAGCGCTGTTGCCTCCACAATAAGAAGGTCACGGGTTCGGTTCCCGGGCCTGGGACCTTTCTGTGCGAAGTTTGCATGTTCTCCCTTTGCCTGTTTTGGTTTCCTCCCGGTACTCCAGTTTCCTCCCACCATCCAAAGACATCATGTCTGGGTTAATTGGTGACTCTAAATTTTCCGTAGGTCTGAGTGTGAGTGTGAGTGTGAGCGGTTGTTGGTCTCTGTCTGTCTCTTTTGGTTGGCCCTGTGATGGACTGGTGACTTGTCCAGGGTTTACCCCGCCCTCACCCAATGTGAGCTGGGATTGTTTACAGGGACCCCTGTGACCCGTAAATGGATAAGTGGTTGAAAAGGAATGAATGATGTAAAATGATATAGACATTTATATTTAATGTCTAATAGAAAGTTCTATGGATTTAAAAAGTCATTCAAATATTAATTTTTTTGTTCTGTTCATGGGGCTTCTGCTTATACAGTCTGACCTTCAGCACTTGCATTTTTCATAGCACTTGTATCAGTGTGATTTAATTGCAATAACTACAATTTACAAAAGAAAAAACTAAAACGAATAAAAGATTGCTACAAGATCTAGTATAAGCTGATTAAGTGGATCTAATCACTTTCTGTCTCTGTGATGATCATTATCATGTCATCAATAAACCGTTTTTTTTGTTGTTGTTTTTTTTGTTTTTTTATAATTCATTCCGTGAGGCGACCAGCTAAGATTGTTAGCAGAGCTATGTTTAACAATACACAATGCCTGTTTAAGACTGTGGTGACAGTCCTTCAGAAAGAGCACAAGCATATCTAATTCACATTCATGTCACGTTCACACAAGAATCAGAAAAGACCAGTATAAATTCTACTGCTAACTCTTTAGAGAAGTTATTAGTGCAGCTATTTCTATCATTCTGGCTCTAATGGACAGTGTTCCCCGGGGCCCTGCTCTAATTTTGGTCGAACGCTGAGAACAGAGGGAACGGGAGGAGAAATAAGGAAAGAAAAAACGGTAAGAAAACAAAACAAGAGGAGGATGATTTGAAACAGAGGGTGGGGCGAGAATGCGAAGAGGGCAAGGTTGCTCTCGAACACCTACCCATGGTAGAGACATTGACTGATGGACTGGGCTCGCTCAGCAACTCCCCGCCACGAGATAGCAGCCGCAGCTCGTACACACAGTCCTAAGACCAACATCCACACACACACACAGGGAGGAAGAAGCCACACTTTGTCAACACAGGACTGTGTCTGCAATGCTAATGAAGTTGATTTGAATTCAAGTAGCTCTATATAGAAGAGAAAACGGAGAATGAAAGGGGCAAAAAAAGAAAAAAAGAAATGGCAGCACTCACGGATTTAACAAGAACAGAAAAGTGATGGCTGCCATGTAGTGTGCATTACCTTGGTGGGGGGGTACATGGAGGTATAGCCTAGATTAAAATCTCCAAGGCATTCAACAAGCAATGTGGAATGATTAGTCTCAGAGGGAGCTGTGCGGCTGGCTTGTTACCTTGTGCAGACCTGGAACGACTATCTCGCTAGTGTTGGCACTGATGTCCTCGACCAAATTAAACCACTCCCCTTGCTGGGTGCGGGACTGAAGAACAAAGCTTGTGATGGGAGGGTGCTGAGCTTCAGGAAGCAACCATTGCAGAACAACTCCTGTTGAGCCCTGATTAGCTGACAGCGATGCAGGAGGCTTTAGTTTACTTCTCCTCTGCGGAGGATCTGACGCAGAGGGAAAGAGAAAAGACCTTCAGTGAATCAACCAGATATGTTCTGGCAGAAAAATCAAATTACATTGGAGGAAATTGCGACTGTCACAGATGTTCAACCTTGAGATTGTGAGGGTATAAAGACTACGATTCACTATCCATCATGGTCTCTCCATCCAGGGAAAAACATAATTTTAACTATATTAATTTAAATTTTCCAGGAAGTTTAATTACTGTTGCAGTTTATTTTTGGCCTCAATAAGCACATTATAACAATGTGATAATGACACATCCTTACCGTCGCACGGAAATTACACCATCATAATTACTTTGGCACAGCTTTGCTTTTCACAAACTGCTTTCTGAACTATTGAATGGATGCGCTTGAAGAATTGATGATGGCTGCACAAATGTTTAATTGGGAGAGTTCAACTACTGAATTTGACACGATAATTGCCTGCACAAATATGGCAGTATGTTTTGTTTATCTCTTATCCAGAAATGGGATGCATAATCAAAGCAATTGTTTCGGCCTCTCAAAATGTATCACAGACGTCTACTCCCTGCCCGCAACAATAAAATGTTTCCGGGCCAAAAGCAACATTTACTCACACCATTTCCAGGAGCTGTGTCATCCACTGCCCTTATCCACCACAGGCTACGGCGAGGGATTTCACAGAAAATGTATTGTACATTCAGGTAAGAAAAAAGTGAACAGTGGCATAATGTATGGGAATATATTTCTAAAATGTTGGTTTGTGCACTAGATGGATATCTGTTTCATGTTGACCGTTAAATGCTCTAAAGATCAGAAACAAGCATTTGGAGGATCATAACAGGTCAATCAAACCTGAGAGTCCACCGTTTGTAACAGCTAGTAATTCCATGAGCCTGAATTTCAGTAGTGGCTTGATCTTCCAGATGCATAATGAGCGATCATGTCACCAAGTGGTGACAGCTGGCCACTTTTGTGTTTGTATTTATATGTGATGGGATTTAAGTCAGTCCTGTTGGCAGTCTGAACTGCAAAACCACAGCTGTGACTGTCGTGAGCTGTGAAACAACTTCAACAAACCTCTGTCTGAGTGAAGATGATGTTTGTAGCAGATTTTATACATAGCATCAGAGAAACTTGGAATGAAGAGTAGATATTTTTGAAAAATCACACATCAACTTGGCAGGAAGAATTTCTGCTTGCTGAGACAACCTTCTTTTTTTCTTCTTTTTGGGGGGGGGGGGTCAGCTTTATATTACATTCACATCTTGTAGCAGCGTTCTTCAGCTGAGGCTCTGTCTACCCTCTGCCCTAGGGTTCATTACAGGTGATGCATAAAACACTCGTCACTGCATCCTGCACAAAAAGGTTGGATAGTTTCTCTCCCTCTCTGAGAGCTGTGATTTGCATATGTACTTGTTTATTTACAAGAATCTCATTGGAAAGCTGCATTCATATTTCACTTCTGTGCAAGTTTGGTCCACTAGATCACGTTACACCAGAACTGATGACTGATGACTTACTTTCCGTATCCCTTGAGTTCACACTGAGCCTGGTAGAGCTGCTTTTAGCTTCTTTGTACCAGCCAAGAACATCTCTCCGCACTACACTTAGTTCATTTTAATTTATTATTTGTCAACTGTGGCGTCATGCTGTGGCTAGTATTCGTTTTTCTCTTTTCTTGTACATGCATTCTTTTGCATCCACTCGATATTGTTGATCAATGCAAGGTTCGTTTTGACAAGTTATTCATGGACTTTAAATTTAACTAGCCACTTCTGCTACAGTCTGCCTCTGCCAGTCTTTGTCACTGATTAAAAAGACACAGCACTGGTGAAAAGATGAAAAGCCCACTAGCTAAATGTTTTGTACACCGTTCACTGCTATAAAAAAAAAAAAAAAAAAAGCTGAGGAGAAATACAACATTTGATAACAGGTTTTCCTTCAGCAACAGATCTATTTATGCAAATCTGTGAACGGCTGTCAGAAATGGAAACAGATGGGACTGCAAATTGTGGGATGGTACTGACCCAGGGTCTGCACCGTGACAATCTCACTGAAGGGTCCCGTGCCCATTTTATTGTGAGACAAGATGCTGAACTGGTAGTCTGTGGCAGGAGACAGGCCCGTGACCTGCAGCTTGGTGCCAGAGGACAGGGGTACAGGAACAGAGAACCACTCTTGCTTCCCGTCATTATCACTCCCGGAAATCTTTTTCACCCTGCAGAGGGAGGGGGACCAAGAGAAAAGATGTAAGAACAAAAGTGCAGCGGGGAATTCTGGGAGTCTGGTTTTATGAAACATGACAGAAAAGTAGGTTTCATTAATCATTTATACTCATCATCATCTCCAGATCTTGTGGCAGAGACACTTGTGTATCCCTGCTATTGCAACTCCAATTATAGAGATTTTCAAGTTCCCATTGGAGCCGAGATTCTATGTATCTATTTTATACAGAACATTACATTGCGAATGCTTTGGCTCAGCAGATGAGATGATGTTCTTTATGAAAGGACAAAAAGTGACAGACAACTTATAGTGCTGTTAACTGTGAAGTCTTTTCCACATTTGAATCTAATTAGATATGGATACTTTATTTAAATGTGGCACATAAAATAGATAATATTCACTTAAAAAAAGAAAATACAGGAGCAGACTTCACTTTTTTTCCTATTCTGATTTATGGCAATCGATTTTACAAGTAGATGGTACGAACAATTGCCCATAAAGATTTCACAGCTGTAAAACAAAAGCACAATTGTCCAAATTTATAGAAAGACATCCTGCGATCAGCGTTAGTATGCAGTGGAACTGTCAATGAAACAACATTCACTTTCCATCCTGTTACAGTTCACATGGAGCAGAAAAAGCAGACCATGTTGACTTTGTTCTTCTTATTTTTTCTTATTCGCTTCCTAATTTTTGGCCGTAACATGTCAGGCTGCGGTAGCGACAAGTAACTGAGATTTCAGAAGGTTGTTTACAGTATACTGTTATCTTGATCTATTTTTAGATTTTTGATGTAATTCATATTTGTTTCGATGATGCTCCTCGCTGCAAGGATGACCCGGTTCCCTCTTAGGGATTACGAAAACTCAACACATATTTATCTGATGTAGCGCTCACAGGTTAAAATGAAGATCAGCATTGCGAGAGAGCATTATAAGTTTTCTGCATGGCATCACTGGCACCCTTTGATTAAAACCCCCCCCCCCCCCCCAAAAAAAAATCACGATAACCTAAATATAGGTTGTTTTTTTTGATAAGTGGATCCTACTTTCTCATAAAAAAAAACAACTATAAATATAAATAGTACATACATATATATATATATATACTCCAGAATGTATATATATATATATATATATATATGTATGTACTATTTATATTTATAGTTGGTTTTTTTTATGAGAAAGTAGGATCCACTTATCAAAAAAAACAACCTATATTATTAAACATATATATATATATATATATATATATACATACATACATACATATATATATATACATATATGTACTATTTATGAATAATTTCACTGAACCAACCTTTCATGTCCATGCCTTTTAACTGTGATCCAAGGTCTATTATACTGCACTTATTTTGAGAAATGACAATACAATTTTTTACATTATGGCTCCAGCTGGCTGTAGTTCTACATTCCTTTTATTTTGTCCATCGGTCACTTTTTAATTCATGAGTGGTAGTTATGCCATATAAACACTGTTTTGTAAGCCAATATATTGTAAAAGCTCTGATTCACAAGGAACAAATGCATTGCGTTCTGTTTTGCCAGTAACCTCCCATTGCAGCTAGCGCGGCCACTGCATTACAAAGCTATGTCCTGCCGCAGCGTTTCTTATTGTAGCTGCCAAGAAGTGATAACAGATAAATGAAATCCTCATTCCGGAGATCAATAGAGTAACAACAGTGTTGTCGATGGCTGCCATGGTTACAGCCTGAGAAGAAAGTGGGAGGCTTTACACCCACCAAACTGAAAATGTCTGTGCTGATCCTCCATCAAAGCCTGCCTCCCAGGATAAGTTGGCCTGCTTCACCCCTGGAGTGACGGACAAAGAGGTAGCCGCATGGGGACTGGTTCCTGTAATGGAGGTAACGGAGAGGAGTTGATGGAAATCAGCCAGTACTTCAACCACCTGATACCGCAAGAGTTTAGAGGCCTTCTCTAGATGTGCCACATTTATCCTTTGGAGGCGGAGTGGAGGCAGAGGCATCCGTCCTCCTCTGGGCATAATAAGGGTTTACAGAAAACAATATACAAAGAAATATAAAATGTGAACCACTCACATAATAGCCAAACAGACTTTAACATTATGGCTGGATAGGAATCCTCTTGTTTGCACTCACCCAGGACAAAGACGTGGGTTCTGGCCTTCACCGAAGCTACACGGTTAGTAGCAGTGCATTCCCACACCCCCTGGTGGTCTTTGGTAAGAGGCTGAAGCAGCAGAGAGCCGTTGGCTTCTGTGGAGTAAGAGATGCGACGAGCCAGGTCAACCTAGCGGGAAAAAAAAAGAAACCATGCACACATGAAAGAAAAACCTCTCTGCAACTATTTAGATATAGTGTATATGAACATAGTAGAAGTTTCAATGTTTTTATATTATCGATCTCCTCTCAAACAAGTTGAAATCACTTTCCACATCTTTTCATTTAACTGAGAACATTTTCAAACAACTAATGACAGACTCTGAAGTTTAACCAGCCCATCAGCTCTAAACGGAGCATGCAGAAACCAGAAATGAGCCAGCACAAATCAGGAAGAAGGTTTCATTTATGGATTCAAATTGGATTTTGGGTTTGGTTTTTTTTTTGGTGCAGTTAAGTATATCTGACAGTGCATTGACAGTAACATTTCTTATAGTATAGTCAGATAGTAAGACAGAGGCAGGGTTTTGATTCTTCATTGATTGCATGTTAACATGCAGTCACCTTGTTATTTGCGCGGTTGATCTGATCCATTGTCTTGGAGCGTGTGTCTGAATGGATTGTTAAAGAAAGCCCATTCCAGCTGGTATTGTTTGCTCTTTAAAGTATCTAAAGTATTGACTCGTAGCAGTAACTGCTCACCAAAATCTATGCAGAGGAAAAACATCTCAGCAGTGATCTCCATGGGCTGAGAGATAATACATCTTAAATTCATTCATCATCACAGTCACCAGATGGGATTTATTTTTGACTACACAACATAGTGCTGCACAGCTGTGCACTGTGAGGAGCTCTGGTGCACAGGCTGTGCACAGAGGATGAAGCAGCCCATAGATGGCGGCACAAACAGAATTACAAAAACATTAGAGGCATTGGATGTAATGGTAATGGTAAACACTGTCTCATAAATGGCCTTGATTGCTCCTTCAAGTCAAAAGACAACAACCACACATTAGGACACTAGATACAAGTATGAATATGTGCCTGATACTGTTGCTCATTTTTTCTACTGGCTTCGTATCTGATCATCCCAGAATAAGATCATATCAGTCTAATAATAATCAGTTTTTCCTCCAAAGTCCAATGATAATAACAGCAAAGGAAAAGCTTTTACTTCAGTTAGAACTTTTAATTCATGGTTTCAAGTCCCTCTAAACTTGTAGTTGTCCTTGGAAAGGGAAGTCTGCAACAGTGACCCGTCTTAGAGGACATCTGTGTTGCAAGATCTTGTAAGATCTTTGTTGCAGTTTTGTTCAGAAGACATTTGTCTTGTGAAAAATAGATCCAATATATATTTATGTGGTTACAGGACAAAAGGATCAGTCAGGATCTGTGATCACAGTGACTCCTCCTATTGGAATTAACACACTCAGACCTGCAGCCAGTCTCTTAAAGTGGCAAGGAGGTGGACAAACCCATGTGACACGATTGCAGGAAATAAATCCTTGCTCAACTGTCTCTGCTACTCCAATGCTGGGCATACCAACCAGAGCCGGTTCAGACCTCCATGGGGCCCTAGGGAAAATTCTACTAAGGGGCCCTCCTAACTAAACTCCAAAAATTTTCAACAGTCGCACCTGACACCCCAGTGCTTCCACTCACCCCCTTTAAACACATTGCACCCTCGCAATCTGTCTGTGCTAGTGGCAGTGAGAAACTTAAGCATAGCACCTGTAAAATATAGATAATAGTAGGCTACTATTAATTCAGCTCAATTAAATTGGCTGCACTTGTTTTACTTTCATATATTTCAAATGTAGGTAATTATTTATATTATTATTTATTATATAATTATTATGTATTTAGAACCATTGTCACAATATTCATGAGTTTTATTTATTCACTGAGATATCTGCATCTATATTTGCCTGTGGGCTATCCAAGCAAACAAAATTCAATCTTATAAAAAATGGAAAGTAATGGATAAATATTGCCTAAGTACAGTTGTAACTACACTACAACTATAATTATAGAAGCAAGCAAGATGCAGATAAACAGAGACCGGGGTTCACCTCCCTGTTTATGTAGGTCAAACACAGACTAGTCCCTCCCACTCTCCCACCCGCAGAGGAGAGTTACCTGACTGCTGTTCCCGCAGTTCATTATCATGCTGTTTCTTCCTCATTTTTTCATTCCCCAAGGGATAACTTCACTTCATCGCAGCTAAACGCTGATGCAGTGGACACATGTGCAACGGATGGTCACGTCTTTTTTTTTTTCACAGGGCCTCTATTAGTTTGCGGGGCCCTATGCAACGTGCGTAGTGTGCGTATTGGGTGAACCGGTACTGATACCGACCATATCTGGCACTGCTATGGTGTACCTGTAACCCCAGTGATGTTCTGGTGTAGGGACTTTCTCTTTAATAATATTGTGTGTTTATGAATATGAGTGGGTTGGATAGTTGTCAGAATGATGTGCTTTAGTTCTAGTGTTAAAAATTAGCACATTGAAAAGTCAAAACTCAACCACGCTGCTTCAGAAATCTATACAAAAACAACTGGTGAACACCTCCTACATGCTACTGCTCTGCTTGCTACTTTGACCCACCAGGTATCAGCTCAGTGCAGTGGACACAGGGATAGAGAATTAATCACCCATAAAACATCTGGACTGTACCAATTCTGATTTGCCATTTGTAGCATAAGATAAGTTCAATAGAAATGTACTGTGTACGTAAACTAATTCAATAACCTGCGCTGGGGTTTTTTACCTTGCTCCAGGTCACTTTAATTGTTGGGTCCTCATTTCCTTGACAGGGAATGAGCAAGGTCCTTCCAGTCTCCTGTGTGTAGTTCTTCTCTGGAGTGATGCTGAATGTTGGAGGATCCTGTGAATTGCCAAAATAATATGGCTGAATCTAGGATGCAGCAACGGTGACAATGGATTTTAAGACTGGATTACTGTCGCTTTGGACAAGATTATCTTAATAACAAAAGGATTAGCCGCACAATTAACTCCCACATAGTGCTGCCATTGTAGTGAGTCTGAATTGACTCCAATTAATGCCAGAGGGCTCACATGTCAGAGTGGAAAGGTTAATAAAATGTCATTTCTGCAAAGTTTTTAATTCACTGTGACAGATGCAGCAGTGGTTAATTAAAATACACAGTGGTGTAGAGAGACAGTATAGCATAATCAGAAGGACAGATTTCTGAGGGGCCATAGTTTAACTGACCAATAAATTGGCATTATGAAAGCAGAAAATAACAGTCTGCCTTCCAATAGCTATTTTAAATGATTTCATATAACGCGCTCCAGTGAGTGACCCAGGTGGGCTGGAGGTCTCACTAACCTGCAGAATTATGCTGGTTGGATCAGATGAACCCGTGGTGCCGTAGCTGTTGTATGGGGTGCATGTGTATACGCCTGCTGCATCATCATTGACTGTGGCCATCAATAATGAGCCCTCCGGTGTTAAGGTCCAACCTGGATGCTGGGGAAAAAAAAGCACAATGCTCAGACATACTTTGACGGTTAGAAATACAAGAAACTAGCAGTCTGGAAAAGATACATAAGCATTACTGAGAGCTAAAGATATAAAAGGCAGAAAATCTGTAACCACTCCAGGGCCACGCATCAGCTGTGTTTGAGGGATTTACAAAAGTAGTGTTTCAGATATCTGCCTACCACAGTCCTGCAGTGGTAAAGTACCCAAGTCCCTATTGGGTAGATTATCTCCAAAGTTCTTTGAAAAAAGGTGTATTATCTGTTTAATATTGCCATTGTTTTGAAAAGATGCTCTTCAAAATTACATGAAAGAAAGTACAAATCCTGCTCATCGTTTCTGAAGTGAGTTCTTACTCACGCGTCACAGCATTGTTCTGCATCCCATTCTGGAGCATTTGCATTGAAAGCAGGTCAATTTTCAGGTCATTTTTTCTTCATTAAGCCCCAGAGAAAGGATTGTACCACACTTTGACTATGCAAAAGGTTCCCACTCGTTTTAATGAAGTCAAAACTGCTATTATCCTCCGTAGAATGAGGCTCTGAGAAAGTATTACCATGAGTATAAGAGCTAGTGACATTCGGGGTGAAATTGGAATAATTGGCAGAATAACAGCCTGACAACGCCTGTGTGCCACACAATAGGGATCTATCACATTTCCTGTGGTGCCTCTCATCCACCATCATGTCCACCATTCAGACCAAGGGGTGGGTGGGAGGAAGGGGAGGAGGAGGAGGAGGGCGTGGAGGAGAGTCTGAGTGGATCATTTTGCTGAAGCTACCACAGTGGACTCTGCATAGGAGTGTTTCTTATCTGAAAACATGCGGGAGGAGGAAGATTAAAAAATGCTGAAAAATGCCCAATTCCCTGCTCCTCATCAGTAATTGCTGCTCCACACATCACTAAGACCCCAGAAAGGGGCCACCAATGGAATCAAACGTGTAGAAAAAAAGACAGTGATGGGGGCAGTTAGGCGTTCCTTGGGGAACACTTCCAGAGCTTTTAAGATTTAACACATCATCCCTGTCCAGTAAAAGGTATGCGATTGAATGACATTACTACTCAAAGCCTGAAAGTGGGTTGTCATCTGTGGACACAGGAAAAATTTGGACAAAAATGATTAAAAAAAAAAAATACTGTAACATCTATCACAATGTTCATAGTGAGAAAATTGTAGTTCTGCTGCATCGTTGGCAAGGTGAGCGGGTTGATTTGTGAAAAGATGTCTGCGCGAGGGGCTACTAATGGCGGTTGCTTTAAAGGCACCTGTAGTCCAAAGCGATGTCTGGCAAATCTCTGCTCAAAGAGAATGAATGGAGGCCCCCAGGTTCCCGGTGATGGTTGCAGCATCAGAAATCAATAAACTTCGTGGTGGGACAAACATTTTTTGAGCGCAGGAGGACTGGCAATGGCTGTGTTTCCTTGCGGAGATTATTCTTTTTATTACCAAGGACAGGTCAAGCGGCTCTCCATCCTTGGTCCAATCAACGCCGAGCAGTGGAGGCTGAGCTGCTGCTGGGCAGGTAACCACCCCATTCATGCCTGTGGGAAGGTACATCTCTGGAGGCATTTCAAGAGACTTTGCTGGATCTGAGTTGAGGAAAGAAATTAAAGTCATTTACTTTTCACCAACTACTGCAATTTCTTACTGTGTCAATACCATTGGAAATTACACATGCTGCTGCAGAGAACCTGCAGATTGATCCATAACCTCTGATTCATTTTGAAAACAGACTGCCTTGTTGCAATCTGTTTCCTATGTGCCAGTGTTTTTAGTCCAAGTGCTCCTTGTATTTACAGCTGACTGAATGTGTCTGAAGGGTTTTTACAGGTCCAAAAGCAACAGAGGAAAAGTCTACATTGCCACCTGTTGCAGATATTACAATAAATGAATCACAGTTGTGACTGTTTTGGGACACCACTAAAGGATTTTTGCATCCATAAATGGCCTCCCGCGAGTAGTAAATAGTCAAAAATGCTTGTTTTTAAGTAAAAATCTGAATATAACTGTATTGATATCTTCAGTGGTTTTCACTGTTGTCCCACAACAAGAAGGTTGTGGGTTTGGTTCCCGGCCTGGGGCCTTTCTGTGTGGAGTTTGTATGAGTTTGCCTGGGTTACTTCGGATACTCCAGTTTCCTCCCACCGTCCAAAGACATCATGTTTGGGTTAACTGGTGACTCTAAATTGTCTGTAGGTCTGAGTGTGAGTGTGAGTGGTTGTTGGTCTCTGTCTGTCTCTGTGTGTTGGCCCTGTGATGGACTGGTGACCTGTCCAGGGTGTACCCCGCCCTCACACTGTGTGAGCTGGGATTGGCTCCAACACCCCCCACGACCCAGCAACAGATAAGCAGTAGAAGATGAATGAATGAATGATGATATTCTCAGGAAAATACAACAACACACACATTTCGGGCACTGTGATCTCTATTGTGTGTAAAATTAAACGTGTGATATTTCCTGAGGAGTGTGGTCAAGTTTTCACATTGTTTGTTGTAAATATGTTGACCTTTACCACCACAGCTTAGTCTATTACTGTGATTTTAGCTGAAACCAGTTCATTAGAGAAAATAGTTAATCTGAAATTAGCATTTCAAATTTCTGGCCACTGCTTCCTGTCTTTTTCGTTAATGTCTAGATTTTGGCTCCATCAAAAGGCGCAGTTGAACATTGTTGTAAGTGACTCCCACCCAGCATCTAACCCCTTGCATGAAACGTTTATATTTCAATACTTCATTAGATAATACTCGACTTGACTAATGCTTCAAAAATAACATGAAGCGCTGCAAAGACAAAAACATTGTTTTACAAATATGTGTCAGCTGTTAAACTATAATGTGTTGACATTGTGAATGAGATAACAAGTATGTGTTTCCCTGAAGGAGGCACATACTCTGCAACTGCTGCAGACTACACACAGATACGTACGCATCACTGTGAGGTTGGCGGAGGCGGTGGGCGGTGTCAGCAGGCCATTGGTTGGCATGCAGGTGTAGTTCCCAGAATCCTCTGGGATGAGACTAGGGATGAGCAGGGTTCCATCCACCATGATCTTTACTCGCTTTTTCAAGGACCTTGAGGGAAACACACGGGAATTATTGAACAGGTGAAGAACAAACCAACTCCTTCAGAATAGCAGCGAGAGGTAATTCAGTTCTTCCGTTCGAGTTGAGTCAAACAGGTTCTCAGAGAGTGTAGGAGTTGATTTTTTTTTTTTTTTTTTCCAGTGAGAGGATAGAGCAGATGGAGGTTTTGGACATTTCATTTCAGTTGGAGTGGGAAGAGTGCCCACTCATGTACATTCTTACATGTATAGAGAAAATCTATAGATGCCTCACAAGCTGGTTGCTTATGCACGCTGGAGATGTACGGGCTGGTAGGAAGATTCACAGTCACACATTTGTGCTAATTACCATGGAGGTTACATGACTCATCTACTGTAAGCGACCTGGATATTTCTCATCACTACTGTGTTTTTTCTGTCTTTTCACTGACGTTGATGTCACCATGGGACTGGAAGCTCCCCGTAAATAAGCTCCATCTACTGACATTTTTTACTTTAATCAAATCAAATGACTAATGTGAACAAAGTGGAAGGGTCTTAACAGCCTTTGAGTGTGTTCTAGTTCTCTAATGTGCTTTTATGACACTTTTATTGTATAGTTCAGTCTGAGTGCTCTCATCAGTCCTGTTTCCATCTGCAGCAGGCAGCTGTTTTCAGCAAAGTTCTGCTAAATCCAGTGAGCACTACCTGTTCAGCATCGGACGACAGATAGATAAGAAAGAGCGGAACACCTCACAGATAAAGATTCAGTAGCCTAAAATCCAAAGAGCTGATTTAAAAACACTGGTGATAATTCTATGGCTTTTTTTTTTTCAACATTAAACCCAATCAAAGGGTTGGTCAGTAAATGATTCGGTAATAGCACAGTCGTTATTCTGTCTAAAGTCTAAAGGAGTCATTATACGCATCAGCTTGATGGAATTTTGCAGCATTAATTGAAGAGAAATAATGCCTATTCTTAAGTTTTAGAACACTCAAAAGAAAATTGATCAAGTCACCCTCTGTGGCATCACCTCTGAAACCCATTTCAATCTTAGTTTTTCATTTGCCTCTGACGTATAATAATTACAACAGAGGATATAACAATAAATTATTAAAGCTCTCAGATTTGAATTGAAATGGAGACTTTTGTTTTCTAAGGAGGCAGAGCCACAACAAAATTAAGAGGCTGTGTAATAATTGGTTGAAACCCAAACCTTAAAAATCACCAGCTAGGGACATGAAATTAAATATGTTTCTCAGACTACACTAAAAGCTCTAGTCTGAGTATGCCCACCACATTTTCAGTGTTCACTGTTGCTTCAAATACTGGATCTCCTGGATTGGAGTTATTATGTTGATCAGCGATTTGATATGAAAGCAATATTTGGAGAGATTTTCTGAACAGAAACCGACCTAAAACACTGATAGTTTACTTCACTAAAGAAAAATATAACGGCCTTGTTGAACTAAATATATATATATATATATATATATATATATATATATATATATATATATATATATATATTTATTTTTTTTTTTAGAAACTCAACAATAAGCAGCCAAGCTCTTTCAAAATGAAATCAAAAACCACATTTAAAGCTAAAAAAAAAAAAAAAAATAATAATAATAATCAGGAAGTCAGTTTCACTGGGAGCACCTCTCTTTCTACCAAAGCATTTTTTTTTTTTTTAAAAAGAGCTTATTTCCCAAAATTAGTAACAGATAATCAGAATAATCCTCATGGGCTCTACTCAGCTGTTAACAGCATTATACATCAGCCCCAAAAAGCCTCTCTGAAACTTTTTTCCACATCAAACTCAGGTTGAGTATTAACCTGAGTGTAACTATAATGTAAAAAATGTGTGATAGTGAAATACCTGGGAAGAAAAGTAATGCAAATTAGGCCCTCCACCTGCTCAGCTGACCCTATCCCAGCCACCGCTTCTTTCTGAAGTGTTGAATTGTCAGGTGGATGATGTGCCAGCAATCAGTAACCATTTCATGCTCACTCAGATCTTCTCCCTGGCACTGAGCACTGCTATTGTGAAAGCTCACCTGCTCAGAAGCTCATCGAGTGCTTCACAGTTTCAAGCCAATTTAATTTTTCCACCCTTCAAAGAGACACAAATGAATGCTTTTTTGGGTCCTTCATTACTTCCGGCATGGAGGTCATGTTTTAAACCGTATACGTTTGTTGGTTTGTAACCAAGGCTATGCGAAATCGACTGCTGATTTACCCCAAATCTTGCAGAGGAATGGGCCATGGCCCAGGAAAGATCACTTTAGATTTTTGATGTTGATCAAGTTAAAAGTGCAGATCTTGAATATTTTCTTTTTAATCTATTTTTCATTGCACAACAATGTGAAAATTTTCTAAGACTGCTCAGCTTTGGCACACTCAGTGAAACATTCTAGTTTAACATTACATTATAAGTTGTAATTCGTGAGTAAGCAATTTTGGGGTTATTTGAAGTCCGCTATGCCACCTTAAAAATCTATTGTGGCAAACACGTTTGGAGACAATCACCAATTTAGATATCCAGAGCAGTTAGTAGAAATTAACATTAGCATTCATTTGGAGGTGTGTGAGTCAGTTTGATTAATGGAAGTCCGATAGTTCCCCTCTTTTTATCAGTGTTATTTTTCACTAACTCCAGAGAAAACTATCTGGTTCTCTCACTACTTTTTCTTTAGCGAGTTGCTAACTTTGCCTGGCATTTGATGTTGAGCTGTAGCACCCAGTGGAAACAGGCCTGATGAGAGCCCTGAGGCTCAGTCGTACAGTTAATGTACCATAAAACCAAAATAATGAAGTAAAACAGCTCTGCGGTGCTGCAGAGGTTTGTCATAATTCTGAGTGCATTTTGTCGAACCCCTTCTCCACATTACAAACAGCCAGCAAATTAATTGTTAATAAAAAAACATTTTAATGACCGCTCCTTTATTGGCAGTTAAAAGTAACTTAAAGGTGCTCTGTGGTGTTTTTGGCAACAAACAGTACTATGAAGTTTTAGAAGTTTGTACAGGGGAGGTCCTTTTTTTTGTTTGTTTGTTTGTTTTTTTTTGTGTCGCACACAGTGACGCACAAGTAAGGCAATTGTCCTACACTGCCAGTGGCAGCTGGTAGCAACATCATGCTAACAAAGACATGGTGACAATTTAGCAAGCTAAAAACCACGAATGAAAATAACGAACAACTTTAAATGAGCAGAGAAATACATTTGACATGTTTGTTAGATTTTATAGATACACATAATTTGTAAGAAGTAACACTGACTGTAAACATCGCCTAGTTTGTTTACAAGAAAACTCCACAGCGAACCTTTAAAACATAAAGCTGAAAACTGACCTCTCCTGGCTAAACCTTTAATCACACTTAAAACCCTTGTTAACTTCTTTTGTGTATTCTTTCATTTTTTTGTCAGACTTTCATCTTGCGAACAAGCTAATTACTTCCACTCCTAACATTTTTCGTGTCCATATTCACGCATCAATCACGCATTGAGAGCAAATGTGAAGCTCACAGCTAATGATATGAACACAACTAGAGTCAGGAGATATCAAATCTGGAGTGCAACCAATAAAGCCAGATGGAGGTGTGGGTTAGTTCAACTTTGGTTGAAACACACAAACAAGTTGGCCGTTCCAGAAAAGCATCTGCTGATGTAAACCATGTCCAGCAACTGAGATCTCAGAAGACTTACAATTAAGAATTGGCGATTTGCATAAAGCTGGAAGGGTTACAGAGTGATCTCACAGAGTTTGGATATTCATCAGTTGACTGTTTATGAAGGGAGACAGTCTAATACTCTCGCTGGGAGTGGGCACCAGACAGACATCACTACAAAGGCATAAATGCAGATACTCAGTGAGTTAAAGGAATAGCAGCCCAGAGCCAAAGGCTTAGTGGAATAATTGGAGGTGGTTAACACCTCTGTGCAAAAGTCAGGGTGCATGGAGGAAGCTGTAGCTCTTCAAAAGAAAACATCACTGCACTCAACCAGGAGCTGCTTCACAACACTGCTGGGAAAATGTTCTATGGAGAAATTAAGCTGAGGTTGAATTGTTTCGAAGGAACACGTAGCACTATGTATGGCTTAAAGAGAGCATACCAACATGAAAAAACGATCCCGCCTGTGAAGTCAGGCCAAGGGAGCTCTGCAGCCCCTGGGCCCGGACAGCTGGACATCAGAGAGGAAAATAAATATCCAAGTTTATTCACCAGCTGAGGTTCAGCAGAAGCTGAGTGATGCAGCAGTATGAGCGATCTATATATCCAAATAAAGCTACGACAGAATGACTACAAACTCACAAAATCTGCCTTTTGGAGTGTCCGGACCTTAATCTGGTAGAAATGCTATGATATAATCCTAACTGAGCTGCTCACAGCTGACAAGTTAAGAGTATGTCTCTGCTGAGACAGTTTTATAAGAAGCATGGTCCTGAACCTTGAACACATTTGATCAGCAGATACGGGAAGTGCTTGTTTGTTATTATCAGTTTAAGCTCATGGTATGAACTTGCGAAGATCTACAATCTGTGGACTTCCTGTCCTCCTTCTTGTCACTGTGCAGCTCCACCTCCTCCAACAGGGATGAGAACAGAAAACAAGGATTAAGGTATTGCATTTACCCAAAGGGAAACCATTGTGCCCTCTAGCATCTTTCGGAATTATGAAATGCTTATGTGTAATAAGTAAAAGCAACAGGAAGAAAATCTAGGCTCTGTTGACTGAGAAACACCTACCCAGCTTCAGAGCATCATACAATATGACAGGTAGAAATAAAACAAATAGAAGATTACATTTGGTTCAACTCTGGAACAATAGAGCAGATTTCAGGGAGTAATAAATATTCTCAATAAAATCTGGTGCTTGTGAAAGACCACACACACAGTGAGTCTGACATCTTTTTCACGCTCAGATCCGTCTTATCAGACAGCTAAACTGGCTGTGTAGGACTTTGGCTATAAATTTCCTCTAAACAAACCAAGGTAAATGGAAAAATAAGAAAAGGAGAAAAGAACAAATCTGAGTGGTATGATTTCATGAGCTATATATCTTTTCATTTTATTTCATGAATTAACAATGGAGCATGCAGCTGGTTCCTACTTCCTCCTTTTACTCTCTTAGCAGCTCAAACAGATTCCCACTGAGGGGGTGTTGCTATCTTGAGAAAAAAAACAAAACAACAACACTCCCACCCTTGAATTCTTGCTCTGAGCTCCTCTTTCCTCACTCCCTGTCTCCTCTGACACAAAATTAAAGGGTTGGAGCGTGCTACATGATGTTAGACCACGAGTTGGGGTGGTGACAGGAGGAAGCATAATTAGCTGAATATAAAGTACCTTCTGGATTAACCCCTACATCTCTACAGCAAAAAAGTGGCTACCACCACTGGAGGTCAGCAAAAACAAAGACAAAGCTGGCGTTAAGTAACTCGATTTGACGATTTAATACTGTGTGCTATGAGGCAGACTTTAAATTGAGGAGATTTTTGGATTATATAAATTGTTGGTACATTTTGAATAATTTCCATATGTTTCTTTTTCTTTTTTTGTTCCTAAAAATTATTTTTGAATATTATGATGAAATAACACATTTGGTGCAGTGAGTTTTATGTGTGCAGGAGGGCTCCAGTCTGGCACCTGTCATTCATGTCCTGCCACAAATGAAGCTTGAAGTGAGACACTTTGTTCATTGATATCTCTCTCCCCCTATTTCCTTTGCCCCTTCCCCCAGTTTCCAGGAAACCCTCCATATTTCGCCAAAATCTCCATCAGCCAACCGTGTCGTTCTTGCGGCTCATTGAATGTGACCTCTTCTCTTCTGCCGTCAGCTGTTATTTCACCACATTTTGCTGTCACCGTCCTCTAAACCAGTCTTCTGTTCACCCCATTAGCACTGCATCTCAATCCACAGCTTCACTCCCCTTTTTCAAATGATGTGCTCTAATGCCAAAAACACATCCCTCACATTTATGGCTTGTGTCCATAACAACAAAAAAACGCTATTAAAAATGATTTGTTCTCCCTCTCCCTATTGAAAAAGTCCTGTCGTAACATATTTTTAGCCTTTCATAGCAGACAGCAAACAGATGCAATCCTCTTTAATGTTGTCTGATGTGCTGATTTGAATTTGACATCAGACAGAGCAAAAGAAATAAATAAACATTTTATTATTTCAAGGGCACTGTGGATGTACAGCCCTTGCACGACGATACTGGAGGAATAAAGATTATGTCATTCCTAGTAGGCTTAAAAAAAACTTTAGAGCTACTTTTTTCTGGTCTAAACACTTCACTGTTGACTTCATTAACGTGGCCTCAGATCAGCAACAGCAGTTGCTTCAGTTATTGTTCATTATGATGAATATCTTTCTGTGCCTTTAACTGCTTTCTTAGCACATACTGTGGCAACCAAGGTGGGAGTCATCTGAGACACCTCTTGAGGTCAGACACACAACTCTGTCTTTGTGAACAACAACATTCTGGCCAATTCTGTAGCATTATTGCAATTCTCCAGTGGCCAGCTAAGTGTTGCTATTTAGTTCAAGCTAAAGTTAACCGGCAAACTCACAACTGAAAAAAAAAAAAAAATATATATATATATATATATATATATATATGCATGGCGGGGTTTGTAACATTATAAAAGGAGTGTGAAGAGTTTCAGAAAAAAGTGACTTTAGCTGATTTTATTGTACCTGAGAGGAAGCAGTTTTCAGTATAATAAATTATCGAGAATCATGTAAAATTAATGCTTTTGACTCAAATTACTGTAAAGTGCATTTTATGTTCTCATGCGGTCCTGCATGTAATGCAGAGCAATCTCTCCAAACTGGCCCCTGGCCACCCAAAGTTTTATCCTGGAAATGGCAGCAAAAGTGAAAAGCCTGAAGCAAAGCAGCTACTGCCCATGTGTTTTTAGAGACGCTGAAGTTGCTCCAGGTCCGTTTGAAGAAAATTCAACATTTGTCATCAAATCATTCAGTGCACTGTGCACCGTATGTGTCTGACAGGCTTTAAGAAACGTTGCTTTGTTTGGTCCTCTGGGCCTGGCTTTCAAGTGCTGTAGCTCCAGAACGGCAATCAGAATCCGAAGAACTTTATTGATCTCTGCGGGTGAACAGTTGAGCTAACTAAAACCTATTAAGAGGCAGATTTTAGTGTAAAGTCTGTGACATAAAGAAGCACATTTTTGCTCTATAGAACAGACTTCTGGTACAGTTAGCCACAGTGGGATCTGGTTTTCCTTTTCGAGGAAAATATTCAGACCTTTCTTCATCTTTCTACTCATATAATTACAATTTAGTTGATTTCACATTTCCATGACTGTGCTGCGTTTTCTAAAGTTCAATAACAAGCAAAATTTTGATTTCAATTGAACACTATTCTTGTGCTCTTAAATTCAGATAAAAAAAAGTGATTAAAAAACACAGAAAGGTAACACAAAGGGTAATGCACTCACTCTATGTGGTAGACATTCTCTCCACCTTTCTGCCACACATAGGTCATGTTGGGGGGGTTGGCCACAGCCTGGCACTGGAGAAGTGCATTCTGGGACATGTTAAGAGAGGTGCTTTTGGGAGGGACAACAATGACAGGTGGACCTGGTGAGAGGCAGATTATAAAATACATTGTATTAACTGACAAAAACATCATGTATCTCTTTGTATATAAATAAACCTAACCCTCCAAATAATGAACAACATGCCAGCATCCTTTAACCTTCACTTGCTGGCTGACTTCACTGCTGCGGAGACATGCCCTCAATGATGTCACAAGCACAGGATGACATTGCCCATATCTTGGATATTTTGGCTTTATTAGATAGAGGAAGTTGAGAGGTGCCATCCATCTTTATATACAGTCATTGCTCTAAAATGGGGCTGAGCAATATGGCTTAAAAAAAAAAAAGTAATCTTTGCAATTACTATGGGACATATTGTGACTGGATATAAGTTCCAATTTCAGTTAGAATAGTCATTTGAATTAGTAAAAAATGTAAGAATGATGATGATGTGATTCACAATACGGTCTGTGCCAAACCAGTCTGTTCCTTTAAATCTACTGAATATGATTTATAGGCTGGGGCATCTCTCTAGCACCATGATACTTCATTTCTGCCTTTATTGTGCCACACTTTAGCTTTACTGAAAAAATGTAAGAACCTGCATTTTGGATATTGCCTTTGCCCGAAGTGCAACTCTCAAAACATTCAACTAATGTAGCACTACAACTAGCAGTTACTGACATTACAGATTAATCTTATGCTCAGCTAAAAAGTATAACAGTAATAACAATAATAATAACAATAATGAGCAATGTCGAGTGTCAAATAAAACAAAATAATGATTTTAATTATTTGGTTCCCTCAACATCTCACTGGTTAAACACTGATCAGAGTATATTTCTGGTCCTTTCTCTAACAGTAAAATACATACAGAAATAACCTTTTGATGATGGTTACATACAAAACACTGCATTTACACCAAAACAAGTTGATAAAGTTGCCAAAGATGACAACAAAGAAGAAAAACCATTTGAGAATCACTGCAATCCAAGACAAAGTCAGTGCATAAGTGGCAACGGTGCTAAATGTATTGGTGCTGTGAGATTTGCACACAGTCATGAGATGAAAATCGTACTTTTCTCTTGACAACGATTCCTGGGTGGGAAGCTGTCAAACACAACCTTTCCCAAAAAAATAAAGATCAATCAGAGTAAAAAGTAATACCACCATATTCCTCAGACAGTGTGCTGTCAAGTATACCAATTTAATCACCGTGCAAGTGTGTCACATTCATCACTTCCCTCTGCCGTGCCAGCTGCCGACATGTGTACTTTTTGCAAAGAGCTAATAAGAGAGGATTGTCACACCACATGTCTCATGTATAAAAAACACATGATCTCTGCAGTTGTCATTACTTCTAATCTGAATGTATATATGCATGAGTGACAGTTAGGGGGTTACTTAAGGCATTTAGACTCACTTCATCCAGATCAGCTATAAGTGTACGATAATCCATCTATGTGGCCACGATGGGGAAAAACGCAGCCAGAATTCAGATAATATGATGTATTCTGAAAAGTACTGGGCTGGTGTGGGCTCATGATGATTACTGTTCACAATGTGACCACTGAGAGTGTGAGATTCAAAAAACTGAGAGAAACCTCTGGGAAACATTAAGGATAAGCTAAGTATTTCCTTGCTGTGCCACGCTGGAAGAGTCTTGGCACTCTGGAGAACATCAGCAGTAGGAGTACGAGTAGGAGTACAGGAAGAAATCTAAAATATATTATACAGCGGTGTGTTGGTGTAATCCAATGATACACAGCAGCATATTTGCATATTCGACATGTGTTTGTCCTTAAAATGGACAGCACATTTAAATCTGTGTCCCAAAGACTTCCGTGACTTCCTGATCTATCAGGAATCATAAATTTATATTTAAATTTTAGACCAGATACTTCAAGACATTTTCAATCAAGAGGAAAGTTCTTAGAAAAAAAATTTATAATGTGACTTATATGTCCCAACAGAAACATTTGTCTTCAGCAGTCAAGCAAGCTCAGAAAAATGCCACGTCACTGAAACGCAGTCTTTTATATGGAGCAAAGGAAGAAGTTTTATCATTATAAAGTGACGGGGAAAAAAATTCCCACATGATAATTCATCTTATATCATGATATGAATGTTATCTTCATGAAGGGGAGAAACAAACTTAATTTAGATTTGAGTTTCTCTCAAAAAAAAAAACCTTCTGTCTTATGATGCAAGAGGGAGAAACAGAAATGCAAATTACGGTGGCTCCCAGCCACTCAGGCACACAGACATCACAGACAGTGAAGGAACTGGCAGGCAGGCAAACTGATAGCAAGGGAGACAGACAAGCAAGCAGGCAGACAGACAGGCAGTCAGGCAGGCAGGCAGACAGACAGACAGACAGGCAGACAGGCAGGGTGTCAAGCTACTACTGACCTTTGATCATCACTTTTGTCATGCAGGTCACGTTTCCCTCAGTGTTGGAGGCGTGGCAGGTGTACTGACCTGCTGACTGCATGCTCACTGCTCGCAGAGATAAGGCTCCGTCCTGGTAAATATGATGTGAAAGATAAAGTGAGAGATGGATGGAAGCAGACAGTACATATAGACACATACGTTTAAGTGTGTAATACACATGGCACTCAGAAAGAGTTCTCTTTCTCTTTTCTCTTTCAATCCCTTCACACTTTATGCCGTAGCCTCCTGATTAAATTTCATGAAAGTTTTTTTCCCCCTCAATAACAAGGAAAACATGGTTTAGCTGTGAGACCTTACAGTATATAGACAGATTATTTTCTTTACAGATCACTTCCAATTTATTACTTCAGTTCAGGTGTTGAACATATTTAACGTCTTAAATATAGTTTGTCAAATATGATCTATATTTCTGTCCTCTAGTTATTTGTGTGATGCATGTTTTTAAAAAGGATTATTTTCTATTTCAGCATGAAGCTCAAACAAAACAAAATGTGAGAAAAGTGAGGTTCTGGTCACTAAATGCTATACATATACACACATTGGACACACTTTCCTATTGGGTAAGTGTGTCCAAACTTTTGACTGGTAGCGTATAACAACAATCTAAACTACCTAAACTGTGGACAACATTTCCTGATCTGTCAAAGGACCTTTCAAAGGATATTACCTTTTCAGCATGTTGTAACCCCTCATCATGGCTTTAGAAAATCTAGCCTAGGAAGCTATTGCCATTCACAAGTCTTTTCAGAAACAGCGTTTCTATTGCCTGCTGCTACGAATGTAGATGTATAGTGAACAACGTGAAAGACTTCACCTTTTGCTAAGCTCGGAAGCGAGCTATGCATGTTTTCACATTCTGGTGTCTCTTTTCTCATATAAGACCAACAATATTAGTCATTTGTCCTCCATAAAACCCTCACACACATTTACAAAGTTGTAAGTTCAAACATACCCGATCTTTTGTTCTCTGAATCGCATGTCCATCTTTGAGCCAGGTGATGGTTGGAACAGGGTTGCCATTGGCAACACAGAGAAGAGAAACGTGACTTCCAATCAGAGCCTCTAATACAGGAGGTGGGGCTGCAGTGAAGGTGGGTGGAGCTAAAAAAACATTGAGATGAAATTTTAACTGAATGCATCTCTATACCTGTACAAAAATATGCTTAAATCTGAAAATTGTGTTCCACAAATAGATTTAGCCCATTCAGTTGTATAACACTGACATCTTGAACAAAAGATATCTAATAGATCTACATTGTCTACCAAGCAGCAGCAGCAGTAGGACAGAAAACTAAAAAGAAAAGTCTAGACCACCAGACAGTGAATCTTTTGTCTCTCTTGTCCCTTTTCCAGCAGCCTGTGTGCAGCTTACAGACAACAAGTTACATTATTATTTCACATCCAAACGTAAAAAATGTCAGACGCAAACGGTGTCTTTTAGATCTGCTAACATGAGTGTGTTGCTTCCACTTAAAGCCTCAGATCTCATCTGCAAACACTCCAAGCACAAGGAAACCACTAGCAACCTGCATATTTCATTATAATTTCTCAAGTGTCATATCCATGGTTTTTTTTATACCTCATTTTTTTTTATTTTTCAAGTATTTTTTCCAAAAATGGGCAGCACCAATGCAATGAATAATGGTCACAATATGATGTAACTAAATAGTTCAAATGCTAAGTGTCCTTATTGATGCAAAAAAAAAAAAAAAACAAGAAGGGAAGGAGAAAAAAAAAAGAAAGGAAGCAGAAAGTAGATAGGCCTGTGCACATGGACACATACGTGTACATGTTCCCTTACACGCATATGTCCAAATAGCAGTAAACACATTCATATATACATACTTGCACACATACAGTACATATGCGCACATTCATAGAAACAAATTTCACATCCATGTTGTACCTTTGTATAATAATAAATAAATAACAAGAGATTTTCATTGAAAAATGGCTTCTGTATTTCTCTCTTTTTACAAGACTACTTGTTCTTTTTCGATCAGAATTTCATGTTTTTGGTGTCATGCACTGGAAGTAATTAAATCTTCAAATGCTTATTCCTGATTTCTGATTTAATAGATTTCATCACACATAATAAATGGGAGAAGGTTTTTTTCTGAAATACGGTTCTTTTAGAGTTGTGATCGCTTGCCTGTGAAGGCCACAGATAATTTCACATGTTGAGGCAAACAATGGGATGTGAGGAGTGTTCCTGCAGGGCATGTCAGTTAAGTTATATCCAACACCTCGAGTACAAAGTCAACCTCTATTATAATTCTCATCTTTAACCTGATGCTCACGCCGAAGAGCTTGGTGAAACTGTCTCAACCCGCTTTGATCTGCTGTGTGTGCTGACACCTGTATAGAGCTAAAGCAAAGGTTTTCCCCCCAAATACTTAAAACTTCAAAGCACAAAAATAATGATCCTTTTTTTTTTATTTTTAGAGGATTTATTATTTAAAGCTGTCAATATGTGTGATGATAACTCAGGAGTCAGAGACAATTCTTCTCAAAGCCTGTGTCAAGAAAGTCAGTCGTAATCCAAATTACCAGAATTAACAGTTAAGCCTCTAAAAAAAACAACAACAACAACAACAACAACAATCCTGTAATAGCTATTTCTGAAGTTTAAGTAAAAAGGAACAGCATACTGCACCCCCATGTCAAGAAAAGGTATAACAGCGTGACACAAACTGAATGAAATCTAAGTTCTTCCACATGGAATACCAACATAACCCAGAGCGGGTTCTTCTGCTCTTGGCTAAATGTTATGAGCCAGAAAAAAGTAATTTGTTTAAAAGCAATTCCACATGAGCTTGTTAAACAGAGGGGGACACTTATCTTGTATGGATGTTCATAAGCTACAGGGCTTCTCCAAGCAATGCAGCCCCTCAGATATCAGACAGCTACTGCCATGGGAAACACCCACCCAGAGGTTTGAAGCTTAGATGATATTTCTGCAGTGTATTTATTTAAAAAAAGACCATCCCCTTTGGAAAATTTGAAAATTATGCAGAATATAGCTGCTGTACCACTATATATCAGATTTCCTTTCACAGAAAGGTAGAATTCAAATTTGAGTTCAACCTTTGGTTGAAATTAATTTTTGGACCTGATAAATTACAAGAATAATTAATTATAACCTGTTTTCTTTTAGTTTGACAAATGTCTCGTGTTAAATGTTGGCCACATGCAAGAATCATGTAAATGCTGTGTTTTAGGATTCCATACAATGGAAAAAGGGATGACAAAAAGGAGCTTTGTGTAAATAAAACAATACTAAAATTGGTAAATTTATGATTTGAATCAGGAGTTCAAAGAATAGGCAACAAAACAACAAATCTGACTAAATGCTACGATTGGAAGAACTTCAGGGCTGGTGTCTCTCTCTTGTTGAATATGCACTGAAAAGTAAAAGTTATCCATCCTCAGTCCCTTTATTGTGACTGACAACCAGGGCCAAATGTTATTTAATGTTTGAATCGTTGATCCTGTCTCATGTGGTTAAATATGATCCACTTCCAAAACAGCCATAAGCACATGAAGCACAGCACACACACACTCCACAACCCTCACCAGTTACAGAAAGCAGTGTCCAGGTGCCATTTCGCAGCTCATCTGTTGGTTTATCCAGTAAGAGGATTCGACACTCGTACAAGCCCTGATCATCCAATTGCAGGCTCTCCAGCCTGAGGGCAGTGATTCGTACCAGAGACACCCGCCCTGCAGAAACAGAGCACAGTAAAAAAGGTGAGAGGATGGTTGTGTGAGGGGGTAAGAGAGCCTCTCCACAGGTGAGGCTAATTACTCTTGTCATCTCTCAGGTCTGAGCGGTGTACAACTGTTTGGGGGCTGATGCTTTGTTGTGCAGAAAAAGAACATTGTCCTCAAACATTGCCTGAAACAACCACACAGCAGCACATGCACAAACACACAGAAACAACAGCAAGCACATGAACGCACAAACTCAGAAATGTGATCTCCTGGTTGCCAGGTGACGGCTCCCTAGAGAAAGTGTGCGGCTCGCAAAATCAACCTTTATCTTTTCCAGTCCACAGCCCACAGCCCACGTCCCTCTGTGTCCATCTAGTTTTCATACTTTCATACTATCAGACAATCAGACAGACAATTGTATGGTGCACCAACACCACGGGAGGGCTGAAAGGAAACTGTCAGTGATAGCTTTATGTGAGGAAATGGGGTCGTCCTTCTGAAGTAAAAATATGTAAACAGCAAACATGCTGCATAGTAGAAGCCCCAGCACCACTGGGATGTCTGTTGTGATGGTAATTATTAACAGGCTCTGATTTCTGATGGCAGGGAGGGACAGTCCTCATAATCAAAAAGAACCAGGAAGTTGGAGTTAGGCATGCTGGCAGTGATAACACACCCTGTTTGCTTTTCCAAGCTGCCAAAAGAGACTAAATCCCACAGGGGAGGGGGGGTTAAAGTAGAGCAAAATACACATCGGCATACACTCTGAGGATTAGTTCATTTCAAAATCCTACCCTTTGACCCCTGGTGTTTTTTTTTTCTCCTCTCTCATGTTTACTGGCTCAGAGTGATATAGGTCACACAGCACCTCAGTGGAATGGTAGGGCTGAGTCCGAGTTGTTGTGAGAATGTGACAAGTGTGAGTCGTCAGAGAAAAAGGTATGTATGAGCCCGATCTAATGCCATGACCCCAATCATGTGAACAATGCATACAGTAATTGCAGGAGATTTGAATGCCAGGTAAATGGAGCGTAAGGACAGAGAGGAGGCAGAATGCAGAAAGAGAGAAGCAGAGGATGGAAATTTGGAGTTTTTTGCCTCGCAATCATCGTCTCGCTGTTTGTGTTGTGCCTTGTTCAAGGGTGCAATAACAAGCATGTGCATGCATGCAGCACAGGACTCAGTGTGTTTTCAGTGTGCAAACAAATTGAGTGTGGTAAATGTGGGTAGTTTTGAATTGTTGATCTCAACATACGATTTTGTCCTTTTCAATTTATTTTTTTCAGTCCCACTGTCAAGGACACAACTGAAACTGTTACATACAGTGTGTTTGTCAGTATTTCTTTCTGATGAACTCTGCAAATAAATATGATATTTCACAGTTTAACAGATTTCCAATGAGTGACAGTTGTCCTTATTTACTATGTTAGATGATATCACTGCTGGTATACTGCAGAATGAGCTGCTGATTATATTACTCACTAGAATAATAGTGACCTGGGCGTCACCTTGGACTCCACTCTCTCTTATGACACTCACATCAAATCTGTCACCAAATTTGCCTTTTTCCACCTCAGGAACATCTCCAGACTCCGACCTTCACTCTCTTACTCTGTAGCTGAGACTCTCATACACGCCTTCATCACCTCACGTCTGGATTATTGTAATGCCGTTCTGTACGGGGTCACCAATAAAACTCTGGACAGACCTCAACATGTTTAAAACTCAGCTGCCAGGGTTCTCACTCGCACTAAACCTTGGCAGCACATCACCCCCACTCTCAAAAAACTGCACTGGCTTCCTGTTAAGTTCCAGAGCATCTTCAAACTTCTGCTCCTCACCTACAAATCTCTGCACACCCTTGCTCCTCAGTACCTTACAGACCTCCTTCATGTTCAACACCCCTCCGGGAACCTGCGGTCTACAGACTTGGGCCTCCTCTCTATTCCCCGCACCAGAAGGCAAACCTTTGGTAGCAGGGCCTTCAGTGCGGCAGCTCCCACCCTTTGATACTCACACCCGCAGGAGAGTCGCCAGGCACCAACTTTGGACTCTTTTAAATCACAGCTGAAGAGGCACCTTTTCCTGCTGGCCTTTCCCAGCTAGTTGCGTTTTTTGTTTGTTCATGTCATGTGATTTTGTGGTTGTCTGTTATTGTGAAGTGACCTTGGGTTTCATGAAAGGCACTATATAAAATTGATTTACTATTATTATTATTATTTAGAATTGTACACTATGTACTTTATTTATTTATTTGTTGTTCGTTGTTTGTCTGCTAATACAATGGCTATAAATCTGGGGCCTGTAGTTTCAAATAATGCTGCAGCATATTGTGACATTTAATACTAAAACAGTCTTCCTCCAGCTTTGTAACAGCTTGGAGAAGACTATTTTCTGCTTCACCATAGCAGTGTCACTGCACACAAACACAGGTCTGTAAAGAAATGATCGGAAATGCACTGGTCTACACGGAGCCCTGACCTCAACCCCATCCACCACCTTTGAGATGAACTGACACCCTGACTGTGAGTCAGATCTCATTGCTCAACGTCAAGGCTACAGATTTATAATAGTCATATTTTTCTGGTTAAATGGTAGCCATTACCTGCTGCCAGATCCCTAACCCTCTCCTGGATATCCTGTTATAGCAGCAAATTCATGCCCACGGTTTTGGAATGGATCACATAAGGTCTAAGGTCCGCAGTCTTTTGGCCATTATGGATTTGTGTTCTATAAAACTTTAGTGGACTCCTCAGCAAGAACAAAATAATTACATATAGGGATCCAGGTAATTTAAAACATAAATCAGTTACTGGACATCTTCATGAGTGTGCTCCAAGAAATTTGCGTGAAAAATAATGAAAATCAAGGCAAATTAACAGCCCAGCTGCTCTGAGCAGGAAGTCCCCAGTTCAAGTCCTGGCCAACCAGACTTTTAACTGCACCACTGCATTTCCCTGCTCTCTTTTCCTCCATTTCCTGTCCTATCAACAAAATATCATCACAACAATAATAATAGTGACTAAAAGCCGTCCTGAGACAGAAATTTACTCCATTCATCCAATACTGGGGCCCAAATATGAGATACAACAGGGCCTGAAAATGACAATGACTATAGAAGCTCTACCCCCACCAGCAGTACTGAGATCACCCAACTAGCCCCTTCATTCCCCTCACCACCTTCCTCTCCACCCACAAACTCCATTAATTTAGTCGAGGGGCAGTTTTTTTTTTTTAACTGATCACAGAAACAATATCCTCTATCAGTTCTATTCATTCACACAAACTCCTACACACACTAAGAAACACAATACATCTATTTGCAACTGTTTTCACCTGAAGCCCCCACCCAAGCAGACCCATGACATACACTCTCGGGTGACAGAGAAACATAAAACCATTCAGCGCCAACATGAAATCCAACTCCTCCCTAATGAAAAGGTTCAGTGTGAAATGAAAAGTCTGCGGACCCTGACAAGAGCGCTTTGCCAGTTTCAGTATCCAACAGATTAATAAATGCGATGTTCACCATATTCCATAATACACAACTGCTTTCAAAAGGAATGTTTTGGAATAATCTTAATTTGACTGATTTGCTAATTAAAAACCTTTTTGTAACATTACTTGAGCTGGATCAAGTAGCGTTTTGAAGTGGAAACCGAAGATGAAAACAATATCATCTAATGAGGAAACACGTGGTTCCTTTCTTGTGCTCTCCAGCTGTACTGCTTTGGTTAATCTTAAACCCATTCTCATATTTGGTTTTTCAGGTCCTTTATTTAGAAGCAGTGTGTCATGTTGAAGAATATGGATCGTGGGGGTTTTTTTTTGCCCCCCCTCCTTCAGTTTTACTCAGACTGACAGATGATCCAAAGATATTGACTTTCTTTTCTCTGAAATGAATCTACAGCATTTTGGAGAGTCTTCTGGGGAATTATCTGGAAAGTGTCTTGTTTGGTTTGACAGGGCTTTCTATGAAAAATTATTTAAATTCAATACCATCTTGCGCAACCTGAGCATTTATGTCCCTGAATATGTGATACTGATGGGCAAGAAGCCCACATCGCCTCTGTGAGATGTCGTCAGCTCTTGGCACGCCGCACACAGGCATTTAGGTTTCAGTTAGAGAAAGAAGCAGATAAGGTTTCGCTCCTCACTCACCTGTTGCTCCCTTTATCTCCACTGTGTCACCGTTTGAAATTTTGAAGGTCCCCTTGCTTTTACAAGCCGAGGCCTATTCACTGCTCTGACGAACATGAGTAATCCCAGCTAAAACTCTCATGTTTGTCCACGTGGAAAAGGCATATTAGCCATGTTAGCTGCATATGACATGTTACGCCTGCACAAAGTCTGCCCTGGATGATTTTGATGGGATTTACATGGAAACATTGGATTTATACAGCTGTATTTACTTTTTATACAGTCAGCAGCCGTATGGGTGCGGAGGGATTTTCTATCCTGTGCACAGAGCAGAAGCTAATCCTTTGATCTTTACTGCTCCATTACAGCAAATACATTTAAACCCCTTTAGCTCTCAACACTCTCAGGGGAGCAATCTAGAGAAAATCTAATGTATCTCGCACTTTAGGAAGCTGCACAAACGGTCGAACACAAAGATTATTAATGGAGGACATGGCCCGCAATCAAGAGTTCAGTATTTATCCATTTATAGTGCAAATTTGAGAGGGGGGTGGCTGGTGGACATGGTTGCGGATTCTGGGTCCGGAAGACGAGCTGTTGAGACACCTGAGATACATACTTGGCCTGAGGAGGTGAAATTCACACCAGCCGTTCAATCTCTAAAGTTTCCCATGCTGCACCTGTTACTCCCACACCATCCGCTTCCTGTGAGAACACTTGCTGCAGCATTTGATTTGACCAAGCTGTTTTTTGTTTTTTTCTAAAACCTTTTGTGCCCACAAAGAGCGGCTTTCAGGTTGTTGCCGGAGAGGCATGTGATTAGCATAGCTGTCCTCTAACAGCAGGTGCTTATCCACGTCTAATGCTTTATGGTCGAGTTAAGTGTTGAAAAAGTATAATTCATGGGCCAGAGGGTGGACAAATTTTAGGGATTTTACTACCAGTATATTGAACTGCTCCTATGCACAGGAACATCCAGTGTAATGAAGCGTGACATCACTGTCCGTTGAAGGATTGTCTTCAGAGTCATCGACAAAAGGCTACAGACTTTTATGAGGCCAAGCTGGAATTAAAGTCCACACCTCTCCCACTTACAATATTTCATCAGCCAAGGTTCACCCTGACTTTATTGCTATGTAAATGTCTGTATCGTATTCCGTGTTCAGCTTGGGTGAAGGAGCGGCCTCTAACACAAATGAGTAAACGCCTCAGTTCAGCTGAAAGGACGTTGTGATCATTTGACAAACACACACCTAAATACACTGATTACTGTTTGAATAATCAACAAATCTCTGATACAAAATCTTTTTAAGAGTAAGGGCTTTTTGACTCTTGTGGCCAGGGCCTCATGTATTTAATCCCTCTTTGCCATAGAGCTCTGCTGTGCTCCAAAAAGTATTAAAAAGGCATCAATGAGCTATACTTGCACACTCAACGACAATGTTACTTTTTTATCAACAAGGAAACTGATTTTTTATTTATTTATTTTCATTCGGTCACACTTAGATCATCTGGGCTCTTTAAATGATCAGAAGCACTCCAAATGAGTATTAATCCGCATGTAAAGATGGTCCACAGAAATGAACAACTTCCTCTTCTAAAGTAAAAGAAGTACCAAACACAGTGCCCGGGTGTTTTAGGAAATTGAAGTATATATTTGTGAGACATTTTAAAAATGTATGTGTTTAATTGTGGCTCAGGGCTAAGTGCCACAGTGACAGTAGGGAATTAGTGTTGGATAGTGTTTAGAGAAACTATTGAATTGGTGGTTTTGTTATTTTCATTGGACTCGTAAACAATTTGAAAATTATAGAATAGCTACAGCCTTATCTCATAATAATCATAATTTAACCAAGCGGCAGCCTCCTGGGATGAAAAATTAAGTCAACGTGTGCCAATGTGTGTGCAGAAAACCGCAGTTCTACCAAAAGCTCAATTCTAATTCAAATCAAATCAACCAAAAAGTCTCACGTTAAAATAATTAAGTTTACAATAGGAAAACAAACATGATTTTGGTCTTTATAGCAAACATCTTATTTCATTGTTGTTTGTTTCAATTAAATGTTATCAAGGCTTAAAGTTTTGTATACATTTGGACGTTCTTGCCACAAGCCGCCATGCACCGAGCATACCCCCCCAGGTTGATCGTTTTTAAACTGCTCTTTTGAATCATTTGTGTGATGTCATGGAGGATACAGCTCCTTACCTCTATAGAGCCACATCTTGTAAAAAAACTTTTGATTGAGACATCACTTTCCTGAGATGCGTTGCTGTCTCAAACCTAAGCTTCTGGCCTTGCATGCAGTCTCTAAAGAGTTCAGTAGCTCTGAAAATGTTTTTTTCCAAGCCAATGAAAAATGACGGATCCTGTCAAACTGTCAGCACACACTGCTGTAGAAACATAAT
Source organism: Remorina albescens (assembly GCA_034769265.1). NCBI lineage: Eukaryota > Metazoa > Chordata > Actinopteri > Carangiformes > Echeneidae > Remorina > Remorina albescens. The sequence goes on from CM068477.1 coordinate 11,454,845, forward strand.
CTAAGTTTTAGTTGTATATTGTAATGTATATATACTGTTTTAGAATAGTAATAGATAAACATATTATAATCTTTGCATACACATATATCACATTCAGATGTCTTTTTTATCATAATTCATACACATATTCCATATACACTAACCGCCAGCTTCCTTTTTCATTTCCTCTTTTATAGCTTTAATGTGGGTGAAATAGTTCAAACTCCATCAAATAGAAATATTCTACAAGACTTATCCATCTTTTTATACACATTTCCCAAAAACAAAATGAACCTGACATATTTGGTATCTGAGGAAACTTAAGGAGCTTCATGAGAATTTCAAATAAGTCTGTGTGGGTTAGAGCAACGTCTGGCTACGCAGCATGACTTTGTAATGACTGATGCAACAGTTGGTAAGAAAGGTTTAACAGGTCAAATATCTAATTGTTTAAGTGATGTTAAATATGTGAAAATGTGATTGTTGATATCAACCATCTACCAGTTCTCACACTGATGAAGAAAAAATATGACAAGATGAACTTCTTAGTGTTTGATTAGAGCCTCCTCCCACATCAGTGAAACTGATGAATTATTTCTCTCGTTGACATGCAGTTCTCTTTTTTTACTCTCCAATTTTGTCAAAACTATACATGGAGCCCCTGTAGACATTTAAATGGCCTGGGCAGAGGTCAATAGGCCGAACTTCTTTTCAAACAGCTCTGTGGAAAGCAAGATGTGAGCCACCCAGAGATGCCTTCTTTTTGTTCACATTACTCCCATTGTTAGGGACTTTAAAGGATAACAGAACCTACACAAAGGTATCCTTGGTCCATTGAGGATCTTTTTCCCTACAGACTCTCTTTGTTCTTTGAGCTGTGGGCAGTAAGAGCACAATAGATGATGATGCAACATGAGAGTTTCAGCTCCTTTAAAAAGTACCTCCCCCCTGAGGCTGGTTTGAAAGGCCATCAAGATGTAGTGTTGATTATACTCCGAGACCCCAGGTACTGGTTTTATTCTGTCAGTTCAAAAAGTTGCACTGGAGCGTTAACAGCTCACATTCTAGTTATTTTGGTTACTTTCAAGTTACCAGGACATGCTTTTATACAATACATATATACAAAGACATGAAAAAACTCTCTGTTGGATAAAGACATATGAATGCACCTATCTATGTCAACACTAATATGCCACGTTATGATATGTTATACTTTGCAGGAAAAAATGTAATTTTTCATTAGCTTTTTTCTCATAACAACAGCAATCTTAGTAAACAAATATGACTATGAGCAATGCTGAAAATACGCAAAGTAAGTTTGAACATCATGAAATGTCATCATGCCATGTAATAAAAATGCCCAGGTTAAAAATAATCATAATTACAGTTTATATGTAGAGCAGTAGAACATGCTGCCTCGGAAAGTAGCAGACAATTACAGGAAAGGACTGTGAATGGCAAGCGTATTTATAAATGGCAATTTTCAGCTGGAGTAGGAATTGTAACGATATATGCTCACCCTCATATTGTGGATGGACCCGAGGAACATAGGAACCAAATTTGATCAAGACGGGGATGTCGAGTCCCTGTCGCACCCATTCTACCACATGCAGAGACGCAGAGGGCACCGCAGCTGGGTCTGATGGAGGAAAACTACACTCCAACTCCACTGCACCTCCAGCCTTCCCATGCACGTTCGGCCTCAGGCCTTCAGTAGTCACTGCTGGGGTTATTAGAGGAAAAATGACAGTCAGTTTCAGTTTAAACAGAAATAACGATCAAAATGGGCAATAGTATGCACATATCTTGGAGAATATGAGTTGAAAGGATGGTAAGATGAAAATATCTTTCTAATAAAAGAAAAGAGATACTTACAAAACAGGCAAAAAGCTGCCATCATAGTGAAAGTATGCAAACGTGATCTCGCTGGCCCCATATCTGTCACTCATGCAACCTGCAGCATGTTCAATCTATTGGCAAAAGAGACACAATTGTCACAATCACATTACTTCCTTGGCTGCACGCAGGAAGACAGCCATCTGCGACAGATTTCCAAACTCAAGGATACAGCAGAGCTGCTGCTTCTGTCATAATTTTATAGATGGGGGGAGAGAAGCGTTTAGCTTTTATACAGCTTTCCGATAACTGGAATTCATCCCATATCATTACACAAATGGGCAGGGCTGCCTCCAGTGCCAGAAAACTCTCCGGCTCTATATCCCTTTCTGAAAGTAAATGTCATAAATGTCACTTAAATCTTTTGAGAGTCACGTGTAGAGTGACATCTAAGTGTTTTATTTGGAGCACATCAATGAGGACATTTGGCTGGAGCAGCCAGGAGACTCAGCACTCAAAGAAAGAGATAAGCCGAGCTGATGGGAGGCCCATTCTACATCAAGGCATCTGGGAGTGCAACTTAAATGTCAATACATGGCGGCCAATCTGATCAGGTCCAGACAATGGCTGCTTTCATTTTATCAAATGCTTAAACTGGAGGTCAGATTTTAAGTACAAAATAAAAAGCCATCTATGTTTTTTTAATTGTTTTTGCTTTTAATTATCTTCAGTGTGGAAAAGTTAGTGGTTGTACAAAATCACTGTCTAAATCAGTAAACATCACAGATGCTACTATCCTGCCGTTTACTGTGTACCACACCTATTGCTGCTTTAAGTCTGTGCCAGCTTTACATTGAACAGCGTATTACCTGTATACGATAAAACCATGCCTGTCGTAAAGGGTTTGTCATCTGCGCCCATGTAAAGAGCCAAGGCTAAAGTTTAGTAGCACAAATAAATACTGCAGGCACGTGTTAACAGAGATACGCACCCACAAGGACATACAACATCAACATCTGTGCCTGATAAGAGCCAGAAACTGGCTCTGTTGAATGTGTTTTTACCCTTACTGTGGTATAGCAGCTCATCATATTCTTTTTAAACCAAGTTTATGTAACTTTCACTGTTTAATTACTCCTACTTTTAACTGTGTGGTTAAGTTCTACATAAAACATAATATGGGCTGACCCCCAAATAGTCCCAGGGCTTCCTTGCACCACTTAACACAAACTTCTCTGATCAGTTTATTATGTTTAAGAAAAGGACATTCAACAAACTATTCTTTGCAAAGGGCAATATTTGGTCCTTTTAATTGTTGCATATTTTGGATGTGACTCGGAGTCAAGCTAGGCTAAGAAAAGCATTTTACCCAGTAACTAAGTTAACTAATTAGGTTCTATGATAATGATTTGAGTCCTTGGTGATTTGGCAACCCCTGTATTTAATTGGTATTTAAAGTTAATTTTCCATTCACATTTATATTTTGTAATTTAGCCGATGTTCTTTTTTCCAAAGCACCTTACAAAATTTCAAAGTTCAATGCTGAGGGAGACTTTGGTCTTAATATGAGTGCTACATCTGTTCAAAAAGGAGCAGGGAGGTCAGCGAAAAGGGTGCACTGAAAACGCAGCTTAACTGAACACTACAGGTCACTCAGCGCTTTAGGTGGAGCACAACAAACTAAAACTGCCATTTTTCCATCATATTGTGAGCCCTTGGGATCAGATTTTATTCTGCACATGGCCTGAGACTGTGAACAGCAGGGCACAATGAGAGGAGATGGTTACCAAGCTGAGAAGTCGAAGGTGTTCAGCCTGTTGCCTGCAGCTCTTAATCTAACAGTTCACTGTGGCTGCGCCCTGAGAAAAGCCCCCTCCCCCCAAAAAAAAGTATCTGTGTTGCCTCGTAGATGCATTTTTTGATTTTTTTTGACCAAACACATTGTATGTCCTCAGACTAATTCATCATAAAAGTCAGCTCCTGTTTGGCCAATTCTTTCTTTGCTTTCGTAGCAATTTAATAGTTTTTTTTTTTTTTTAGGGGGGGACATCCAAACTTCAAATCGATAAACATCATGATAGTTTCATCAGTAGCCATAGCCTTCATCTTTACTATTGATTGCTAAATGAGTGATAGTGCCTTAATTAAAAGTTGATTCCTCTTGAATCCTCACTTCATGCACAATGGAAGCACTTGCACTTGAGTATTTCCATTCTACACGCTCCTCTATACTTCCACTCAACTAGATTTTAGAGGGAATAATTTCACTTCCCAGTAGACTAAACCAGTGATTTTTCATTTTCAACACTTTGCCGAAAGAGCAGTGTAGTCAAAGTCATATCTTAGACATCTATGAGATGTTAGCATACAGTGATCTAATGGTTTCATTTCAATAAACATTCAAATATATTTGATTCAGTGTAAATAGATTTTACTCTCTGATTTTAATCAGGACTGGGGAGGCAGGTGGTAGAGCATTCACCTTCACCAAATGTGTATGGCCTGGTGTGGGCCTCTCAGAGCCAGGGGACACAGAATTATGCTTTGGGGTTGCAATGTTGCTTGAGGAAGAGCACACAGTGCTGTTATAAAAATACAAACAGTTTGAAAACCAATGCGGTACACAGACACAAAAGCAGACCGGCTAAAGACGAGCACAACAGTGCAAACAACTTTAAAGCTGGTCGCCAAATTCAAATTTCAGTTCTCAGTGGCAGGAAATGTCCTTGCTTATTTGCCAGCAATGCAATACAGGAGTGAGAGTTACCTGCTGACTAAATAAGGTAAAGCTCAGTCTCAAGGGTCAATAGAAAAGAAGGAGCAGTAGAGAAGTGAAAATTAGTTGGCAATTTTAAAACAGCAACAGCTTATAAGAAGTCATAAACCCCAAATAAGAAATGACATCTTTTTAATTTTGAAATTGGTGGCCACATCTCACAACTTGACTCATATTTGGCTGTTTCAGCACGGTAAGAATGAATGTAATACGATATCACAATGTCAACATAAGCAGAAAGAGTGCAATACAATACAATTACTGTCCACCACATGATCTGTGTTCAACTGCACCACAGCAATGACATGACAGGATATTACAGGCAACAATGAGACGCCTGTGATTGGCTTTAATAGGGGTGGATGGTCAGGTTCACGATGCCCCCAATTTTCAGTGATCTCTATATGAGCAGTTATCACACCCTCAGCCCGCCAAAAGCACAGGCCCCATCTGCTCCACCTAACCATCGTGCTTTTATGGGATTCTTCATTTGATGGCTGGGACAAAGTCTGAACCAGTGAAAAACAATTACGGAGGCTGTCAACAGATGCTACTCACGTCCCAACACACTTCCACGCATCAGCAAACAGCACAGCAAACAGAAAATCAAAGTGAAAGTCAAAAAGAGTCTATCTGCATCGCGCCTACCAATTTCAACATCTATTGGAGCGCCAGCCAGCTTACATCACTCTGTCCTTCACCTGCATGACTTTATGAAAATCAGCCCTGCACAGGGTTTATCCACAACCTATTACATTTGAATCAGGCATTGAGAGTTTGTCAGGCTAGGCCAGGCAAAGCAAGGTAACGCTTCAACATTATGATTCTGTTGCCTCTCATCCTCACTCTGTGGGCGAAGATGAAAGAACAGCATGTGCACACACACACATACTCGGAGTGGCAAACTCTGTTTGGCTCATAATGAACAGAAGCTCAGCATCTTCTCCTTGGTCTTCATCGACTGACTCTTGTTAACTCAAAAGACAGGACACAATAAGGACTGACAACTCTATAATGATGTTCATGGCCCTGATTAAAGAATCACCAGCCACCTTTCGTCTGCAATCGCTGTCCAAATAAAGACCGCTACAGATTATTTAAAATGCTCCTTATATTTTTATTGTTCTGTCAAGGTGCGGCTTAATTGTGTGCTCACTTCGAATAAATTGAAATAAAAATGGTCTATAAACATTATTTGTCTGGAGAGAAACAGAGAGGAGAACGTGTGATAAACACAGCAAGGAGAAAGATTAGAAACAACAAAATCTCTTTAAGCTGCAGGACATTTTCTGTCATTAAATCTGAACCAGAAACTCAGAGAACTGCCAAACAAAGCAGACCAGCGCAGGTGACACACTCAGCCATGGCAACGCAGATGGTCTCTAGACATTCCGCTCAGACGTATTCTTCCTCTAACTGTCAGGACACGCATAAACATTAGCACTGTGACAACTTCCACATTGGAAAATGTTTAATGCTGTAATTAATGAGTCAGTGGCTCACTAAAGAAAGCACCCTGCCTCATGCAGATTTATCATCTGACAGAAATAGAAATGTCAGAGACAAGCATGCTAGTGAAATTCTGTGCTGTTGCTGTTTTAATCTACATAAGGAGAGGGATGGGAACCAGCTGATTAATTGTGACCGAGGCACAGTAACAGATTTATCAGCAGCCTTGTCTCCCTCTTACCCCAACGCACTTGAAACCAAAAGATAAAGTACGTCCTCCACGTTTGTTTTGGAGGGGGGGGGGGTTCAAATTCCATTTCCTTGTCATGGGTGCTGTCGGAGTCTGTGCTCGTTTGTGTTGATGCTTTCAACTTTTCCTTTGCGACGTTCCAGGTAATGATTTGGACAGGTAGAGGAATGTGAAACACGATGGCGGGTCAGTGGGTTACACCTGTTTCAAGGTTGTTTGTCTCTGCCAGCACGCTAAATTGGACATTGACCTCTGAGCACACTGAAAGTAATGGGAGGAAAAAGTCACATTCCTGATGTGGCACAAGACAGGCAAAATAATATATTTGTGTTTAACTTTGAAGTAACAAAATCAGAACAGCAAGCGCTGCTCCAAAAGCGCGAGTATTTTACATTACTTTCCAAATAAGCTGCATAATAGACAAGTTTCCCACTTCCTAGTTAATTGTTGATGTTAACAATTAAGGAGGCATGCAGAGCACCGGGGCTTCCCCAGAAATCTAGAAATAAAGCTGGAGTCCTGTTAAATCATGATATATAGCTGAATATTTATGCAGTACAAATACTGGTTTTGCAACCTTTTTTTTTTTTTTTCCCTCACACATAACCTTTAAGAGACTCCTGTCAGTGCTGGCGGTTACATGACAAGTATTCCAGTGAGAAATGGCAGCTATAGCAGGGATGATCCTCAATCATCAACAAAGTTTAGCTCCGCGGGAAGAGACGAATGACGGAAGTGTGTCCAAAGACATCAACTGACAGCAGAGAGTGATACTTAAAAGATCCATGTTAGAATTTTAAGAGTTTCACTTGACACATTGTTTTCCTGCTGGTTATTTCAACACTAACATGTAGGAAAATCCTGCTCTTTCATTAGAACATATTAGGCACTGGATAAAAAATAATTTTCCGTCCAAAGCTATGAGCCTGCTCCTCAATCAGATGTCACCCATTGGCCGCCTGGAAGCCTAAATGCACGTCAAACCACACACCCTCATTTGTCGAGCAGCCTTAAACACACTGTAAAAGAATGAGCTAACCCTGTTTATTGCTGCAGTTTCAGACTAAAACCATCCATAAAATTCATGGCTCTAGCCATTTCCCCACAGCTAACAGCTGACTCTGTTCCCTCAGCTAAGAGACACCCAGAATACTCTCTACTGAGATTTCACACTTAATTCAAAAACCCCAACAGTGTTTTTTTTTTCTCTCGCAAGTTAACAGTTACAAGAGAAATGCGATGACATGTTCAATTGTCAATTCATGGACACCATACGAGATTATACTATGAGGTTCATCTACCAACGGTCTGCTGCAACAGCCCAGGTCCATAATCCAATCAATGTGGATACAGCCTACTGTAGACGCATTTTTGTATTTGCACATTTTTCTTCACAGCCATAGCTTTTATTAGACACTGTGATACCCATAAACCTGACTTGTGCCTGACCCCTTTAACACTTGTTTCAGTAATTTCTTATCTCCTAAAAAACTTCATTTAATTTTTCAACGTATTAGGATCTATTTAATACTTGGGGAAAGAAAACATACATACAACAGTAACATACAAGCCTTGCACAGTTTGAATGCATGAATATTTAAGTATTAGGCCTTAGCATTGAAATAGCTTGGTCTCTCCTGTGTAAAAAAAAAAAAAAATCTACACAACTTTGCAGGGACATTATTTAAATTACTTGTCATTTTTACAGTCAGTCTTTTAAGACCTGATACTCCTGGGATGACATTAAAAAGTACTTCCACCTCTAATCTCATAGATGGCTATCATATCTGGATAATTTCAGCACCAATTTGGTTCATTCAGTTTTTTTAAGACTAGCCTTTATGACACAGGCAACATCTTTCTTTCTTTTTTTTTTTTACATCAACTCTTCAGCGCCCTTTTAGCTCATGTGCTTTGAAATTCTACATCAGAGTGTTGATTGTCAGTCGCCTCTCAAAGCTGAAAAATTTCTCATTGGCATTCAGCCTGCTCTAGCCACCTCTGCAGTAGTATATTTCAGTGATTAAGTTATTTCACAGTTTAAGTTTTTTTTCTACAAGAGTGCTTATGTTATTTTGACTGCCCAATGCAAGCATAGATTTTATTTTTTATATGGCTCACACAAAGTAGAAAGTTCTTTTTTAAACTCTAACAAAAGATTTTCTATCACAACTGGAACTGGAATTGGCACTGCACATGCGCATTATGCACTTATTAGGAATAAGATGGCAGGCCGGCATACAGAGCAACTATATTTTTCTTGATTGATGAAGTATATTTCAGTCACAAACTCAAAAAAATAACTCAGAGTTGGCAAATTCGCCGGCCTGCAAATCATTGCAAGTATTTTTCACTCACTCATTTTCTACCGCTTACTGTATCTGTTTCAAGGTAACTGGAGCCAATCCCAGCTCACATTGGGTGAGGGCAGGGTACACCCTGGACAGGTCGCCAATCCATCACAGGGCCAACACACAGAGACAGACAGAGACCAACAACCACTCACACTCACACTCAGACCTACGGACAATTTAGAGTCACCAATTAACCCAAACATGATGTCTTTGGACGGTGGGAGGAAACTGGAGCATCCGGAGAAAACCCACACAGACATGGGGAGAACATGCAAACTCGACACAGAAAGGCCCCAGGCCAGAGAACTGAACACACAATGTTGTCGCTGGGAGGCAACAGCGCTAACCTCTATGCCGCTGTGCTGCCTTTCATGTTTCAGCTTGTTTATATAAAGTAATTTAAACTCCAATTTAAAATCCAATGTTAATTTTACAAAGTCATCAGATTTATGTCTCATTTTGGTCAGGTCATAATCTTTGCTGTGCAAAACCAACTTTTGTTTCATAAACTGTACCTCCAATGGTGTAGGCCCTTTTTTAGTTATAGCAGAAAGCAGTATTTGGTAACCGCCAGCATTGACAGGAGTCTCTTTGGTAACCGCCAACCGGTACATTTAATCCTGTACATTAAAGATCCCGCAAAAACTGCTTTTCACAATCAGCCACTTGTTATGAGTCATTGCACACAACATGACCTCAGTGTTTTCAGCCAAGTTATTTCACTTTTTTGTATACTTTGTTTTGAAGTGGGTGTGGCCACATTTGAAAGACTTGATGTCACTCGCTTGGGAGCACCAATCAGAATTTAGCAACATTTGAATCTGAATCTGACAGCAGCTGTATTACTAGGTTTTTGAGTGTTAAACCTGCTGTGAATTATTTACCAAAATGTAATTGAACTGACTTTTGCTTGCTTGGCATAACTGTGTTTCACAAAGAATCCCTTACAATTTAAAGCCAAGTTTTTGTGTATTGAAATTACAGACTTCTGGACATGTATAATTCATCACAGAGCTCATCTTGTCTGCTTAAAGTGTCATCGGAGTTACACTGTTGTTCAGCATCAATTCAGTACTGAATATCGAAATTAATTTCCTTTCACAAACTTTATTCATTATCCAAACACTTCAGCTGGCTTTTTACACAAAGAGCCATGACCACACCATTTGGGACAACGCATTATATGGTTTTGTAGGTAATAATTTGCATCTACTTTCAGTCCTATTTAAGTAGCAGATGTGGAGTGCATCTCTATATTGCAGGCAAATCCTTCTCCGTCACACACACACACACACACACACACACAAATAAAAAACAGAACACTAAATTAATTTCCACTCAGCTCCCTCCGATGATGTAAAACTTTATGCAAAAAATTATACTGTGGGAACTAAACCCATCTGGCACCTCAATAGACTCAGTCAGACCAGAAATAGAATGTGAAATCAGTCAAAAAACCTTGTCAGGGGGAAGTTGTGAGAATGTTCTTCCCATAATCTGTGAAATTCTGATAGATTCGAGCTTCCAACAGCACAAAAAAGATTCCATATTCTGGGTTCTACATATTGCACAATTCTAATGTAAGCTTATACATGTATTCATATAATAATTTTTTCCTATTTCCTCATGAAAGGCACTGAATAAGACGAGGGATGCAAAGCTGCATCAAACTTCATCTTTGAAGCACAAACTTTTACGAATGCATAGCCTACAATAACCTGAGGAAATCTTCCAAATGGTACTTTTTAGGTTTGGATTGAAAATACAAAACATTTGTAGTCTGGACTTTCTAAAGCCCAAAACGTAATGTTTGACTGATGGGAAAGAGACTCATATTCCTGACAGCTCCAGTTTTATGAACATGTACCATCTCAGCCTGTTTTACAGCTGGTTTAATGATCAACTAGCTCATTAGTTTGTTCTAAAGGTTAGTCCAACCACAGTAAACCAATTAAAAGCATCAGTGCCAGAGGGAAAACAACAAGGCCTGAGTGGAATGGATAAACACGGATCTATCTGGCATTTTGGAGGCTGCAGGTTGATCCTGAGAGATAACTGCATGCTGGCTCTGAACGTCACAAGCTTCCTGTCAGATTCATATTTCACATTATAATGAAAATCCCCAAATAAAGTTCATTTCTTAAGTCTAAATGCATGACATAGTTCCGGAGATAGAGAGGAAATTTCTCACTCCACGGTGTAAGCTCTGAGCATTCATTCCTTATCCTTTCAAATCTGCAGGAAGTTAGAAACTTTTCAGAATCATTAACTCCTTTTGTTTGTCTATTAATTTTTATTTTTGTTATTATTATTACTATTATCATTTTAGTCCTACCTGTCGCACAGTTTCTGACAGCAGCTGGTGAGTTTCCTGTTAAAAACGCATCCTTCGAATGATCCGTTTTGTGCTTTTTGTTATTTGTTTTGTTTGTCCTGTGTGTGTTTGTTTTTTCTTAGTCCATCTCGTACCACGGTCCGCTCGGGTCGGGGATCAGGTCCCTGTCTGCGAAGACAAAACTACCTGAAACTAGAGCCTCTTACGTTTAAGGCTGTTGCGTTCACGTACAGGTGACAGTCGACGCACTTTGCTTTATCCTCGCAGAACTCCAGAGTCCACCCCTCTCTCCCTCCCTCCTGTGGCTGCTCCTGTTTCCTTGTTGTGATCAAACGATTTCAACCACATCAAACCAAAGTTACCTTCCAACCCTTTAATATTTCAACCAATCAATATTTAATAAAAGAGTTTGTTAGTGCATGCAGAGGATGAAGGGCAAAGTGTTTTTTGTTTGTTTGGTTGTTTTTTTTTTGTTTTGTTTTTTAATCCCCTTGATGGCATCCAGCCCGGTGGTAACCACAAGAGGGTGTCCTTTACCTTTTGTTAGTGACCACACCAGGAGGAAAAAGTCACTTGCTGGAGTTTGACTTGTGAGTCAGAATGAGCAATATCTAATGTCACATTTCCTGTTCATCACAGTGGGAAAAGTTTCAACAATAAACTGCTCTTACTGTGACTCCAAACTATTGTGATGTTTCTTCACAACTATATTTTGATTCCTGAAAAGGTATTATTAGGGAGGAAAAAAAGCACTTTCTATTTCTTTTTCTGTAAACACACTGCATTTCTTACTCTCAAAAAATACAACAAAAAATATAACTATTTTGTATGATGTGTGCTTTTACTTTTTCTTTCAATTCTGATCAAGATGACATAATGTTCCTCGTGCATTGCAGCATTATTTCAATGTTTCCATCCATTTATTTATATTCTGTGTATGACTTCAGTGTCTCTCCATGTACAAACTGGCACGTTCTTCATGTAATGCTTAAATAAAAAGTTTTGAATAATAAAGTTTTCGTGAGGAAAGCATTTTTTATAGTCTGCCATCATACAATTCATCAACATCACAGTAAACCAAATGTCAGATTTCAATTTTTATTTTTTTAAATCATGCATATATATGTAAAAATACATTTTCCTTTGACATTAAATGCACAATTTAAAGTATGCACAAATGCAATACGTTTCATTCAAAAATATACTGTACTTTGACAAAGTAATTTACTTTTAGTAGTGTAAATATATGTTCCTTCAGGAAAAATACAGTTTCCAGAGGTTTTTGTTATGTTTAATGTTTTGAATATAATAAATCAAATAAATATTTTGTTTAAGATACACTGTACACCTGTGCAGTAAGCACAAAGACTCTTGGTTATCCAATTCTAGGACTTTCAAGCAGTAGTAAGCTAAAGGCATCTGTGTAGACTCTAAAAGATTTTCACTTCCCCTCGAAAGTTTCATGTCTACAACAGCAAAATGCAAGTATGCTGTTGTTGCATTTTCAAGTCATTAAACGGTTGTTTTTATGTAGAGGATGATCTAAGAGAAACAGGAAAATCAGCTAAAACAGTGACTATGGTGCACCTGAGGGTAAACACAAGGTGCCACGACATGGCAAAGTTTTGTCTTTTAGTTTTTTTGTTGTTTTTTTTTTTTTTTTGCTACATACATTCAGCATCTCAAAGTAAACAGCAGGCAACAGTCTCAAGGTAACACAGTGCGGTGAAAAGGAGATATTCTCCACGAATCAGCAGTTGTCATCTGGTTCAGTCACCAAAATCTGGGATGTCATCATAGGAGTAACCCCGGTAACCCTTCGCAGCATAGTAGGCAATTCTCAAATGGTAAAATCCGGGAAGGAAAACAAGTGTGCCGATGATGATGACAGGAATTGTGCGGTCTGGATGCTGAAAAAAAGAATATATGAACCTTTTGTGGATTGTAGTGTATGAGACTATTTGCTCACTACTATGTCGCTTCTCTGATTAGATGATGGAGGAAGCTTCCAAGTGTCAATGATGTGCTCAGCGAGCTTTAACATGCTCATCTACCCACCGCTCGATAGCTTGACATATACATCGTCTGAATATGAAAGGAGGGTGCAGGAGGCACATAGGCATGAAAAATTCATCTGTCTGAGATCAGGTTTCATGTAAATCATTACCAGTCGTGTCACACACAAGGCAGAGAACCACCAGAAGGCAGAAAGACTCCCCAAACAACAAAATGATGCACTGTATTTTACCAGCAGATGGCAGTCTTGTGCATTGAGTTACTGGAACCCAAAGCTTAAAACTGCATGAGCCAGTTATGTCTATCTTATTTTTAAAGATAATGCTTGCCTGTGTGATGTACATGTTATACTGACAAAAAACAGGAGGTGGTGCTTAAAGGATTAATTCACCCAAACCTAAAAAACATGAGGAGGACTGAAGAAACACAAAAAGACCCTGAAATATATGATTTTGTAGTTTCAGGGAAGTGAAACAATCTACTGAGAGAATCTACTGGGTGCTATCAAGCTTTCAATTGCATCTCATGGTCTTCATCAGGAAATGGACTTTGCTCAGTTTTAATGTGGAGGATTCAGGATGGAGTTTCCACACAAGCAATGACAACTAAGCTCCAATTCTCTCAGCCAGTGAAGACCATGTGATGTGGATCAAAGCTCTGCAAAAGATATTCAGGGGGATTTTGTGAAATTTTTAGGAGAACTGCTCCAACTATATGGATTCATTATTAGCATTATTATTCAATTGTGAAGGGACCAGTTCCCCAGAATCACTGCTGTGAAAAGCGCACACCACGCACGCATGCACGCACACACACAAGCTCTAATTGAAACCAAAAACTGATCATATTCCTTCGACCAAAAAGTCCTACAACTTCTTCACTAGAAGCTGTCTGCACCCCATTTCTCCGTTACCCATTGCTTGATTTTTGTGTAATTTGTGTTATTAGATATGCCATTTTAAACTTGCGTGGGCTAATTGGCAACTAGATGGCTCATATACTACTGCCTTCATGTCAGACAAAATTTTCTACAAATACAATCTGCAGACAGAAGGAAAATATTCACATTAACCTCCTACTGATAATTACAAATATATTATGTGCAGGCTGCGTTATCTCCCACAAGGAGTCATGAATTTCAGGAGCTGAAGCCTCAGCAGGGAATGCACCAAAGCTGGCACTCAAGGTTTCAAATATCAAAATCATTTGTCATAGTCAAACACGCAACAACCCATTGTGGCCAGGAAAAGTGGAAGTGCAGCAGGAAACTGCCACTGGGGTAATAAAATATCAGGATAACTGTTCAATTACAGCTATTTGCAGGCATTTGCAAATTAAATGCACTGAGTTTTAATTATTGCCTGACTTGATATCTGGTTGTTTTTGTTTGCTTCTCTAGATGTCTGACAAAACAATCAGAATCGTTGGCTTGTTTTATTGTTAAAACTGGTGCCAATTTTTGGCTATTTAACTTTGCCAAGTTACTTGTATATTTATAGAACATGAAAAATGTTTTCATTTGCGTCTGAAAAACATGTTTACAGTTTTCAAAGTTAAGATTTGAAGGCAGACCCAACATTTGTACCTGAAAACTGGAGCTATAAAAGTCTCTAATTGTTATTTATGGTATCATTTCTAAACTGCAGTTAACATGTTTATTTGTTAACCTGTTTCCCCCTCCTTCAAGTTAAGTAGAGTTAAGAGAGGATAGGCCATAATTTCATACTTCACACATGGATCTGAAAGAAGTCAACACTTTCTCATCTCGCTTTCTGCAGGAAAGCAAATAAGCATTCTCTCCCAAAATGTCAAACTCTTCGTTCAGCGTAAAGAGGTATCCAGAATGAGCTGAAGACGTCATTATCAAATAGGGATGTCTGGGACACATTAACACAAATCTTATTGACAGAACACAAAATTTTATTACAGTCGTTTTGCCATTAGAACTTTTTTTATGACCAAACTCACCTCAACATTTATGGTCCCTGAAAGAAGAAGGGCCCCGAAGATTATCAGTAAGGAGCCGATCAGGAACAGGAATATTGCGAGTGCAATGGCCTTGTATGGGACCTTTGGTGGACTTTTCTTGAACTGGAAAGTGTTGAATAAAATACAAGATATTTAGTTTTTTGAGCCATTTTAACACTAGTATGGTTAGTAAAGCTTGGCTGCGGTGCTCCCTATAGATAGTGTGCTCAAAAAAAATAAACTTTGATTGAAAAGAGTTCACGTTTCACTAATTATATTAAGAGAAATGATTGTATATGTAAACAAAGTGAGCTTGTTAAACAAAAATGTGAACTTTATCTGAGGTTTTTGCAAGAAGCCAGTCATATGTCCTCTGGTTGAACCACAAATGGCTTTGGCACAATACCAGGGAGTCAGTAATTAGGATTTAACTCAAATGCATTTCTTGTGGCATTAAATCGTTCACTAATGGTCAGACTTCTGAAGAATCCATAGAGCTGCATAACACAATAATCAGAGAATGCCAGTTTTGTTGAGTTACAGAGGAAGAAATGGAAGCCTCTCACCTGTAAGTCTATATAACCGTCCTCATCAGCAGCCAGGCGTGAATATTTGACCTTGTTGTTTGACACTCCAGCACCCAACATATTGCTTCTGGCTGCCTTCATTACAGCATCAAAGCTGCTTGGAAAGTGAGATGGAGAGGTAATCATCGATCATCACCACAATCATTCAAGATTTCCGGCCCTATCTCAGTCTCTTGTGCAATGCTGCTCCTTTATTTAGAACAAATATGCCAAATACACCTTGAGATATTAAGGTTATATCTACCAGGGTGTACACAGTAAGTCCTGGTTTGAGTATTTCTGACACTGCTCTCCTGGAATTGCTGCTCACTACCCGCTGGAGTTTTCACTCTGAATGGTGCAAAAAAGAAAACACATCCAGGGAGCACTTCTGCGGATGGAGATGCCTGCTGAAAGAGGTCAGTGGAGAATTGGCAGACTGATTTGAGCTGACAAAAAAGGCTACAGTAACTCAGATAACTACTCTGTGATGAAATTTAAAGGCAGGCCCACCACTAGTCCAAGAAATTGCCCACAAAAGCATGAATTCATGAACCGAGCCTGGCATGAGTCAGCAGTACAGGTTAGTGATGATGCGGAGAAGCCTCTCTGACTGTTGTAGCTGACCATAAGCTTCCCTTTATGGCCACAATTCACACTCTTCTGATGGCTACACTGAGCAGTCACTGGGCAAGATGTCAATTTGTGCAACTTTGAGCGAGTTCAGTGAACTTCTGTGGCCTCCACTCCACCAGACCTCAACTACGAGACTTTTTGAGATGTCAGATCTGCAGACATTATGTGATGAACTCATGTCAACATGATGCAGACTCTCAAAAGGAAAGTGTTCAATGGTTTAGTGACCAGAAAACTCACATCCCTTCTTTTCATTTCTGCTGGGTTACTTCTGTTTGAGCTTGTAAACACTACACTGAGGGTTTCGGCTGAAGTGTGAAAAAACATTCATTTTTACTGCTGAGTCAAGAGCAAGGCCATTGACCGTATCAGTTTAAAGTATTTATTATTGAAATAAGATGTTTGCAGTGCATTGTCTGAGAGTTTTGGTGAACTTTTTATCCTTCTTCTTTTGGAAAAACCAAAACTTTTTTTCACTGTTAATTCGACACAGACTGTATTTTTCACAAACAGCATTGAAAAAATAATTGTACACTTTAACTGAACAAAAGCATATTAATCTGGCTTTTTTTTTTTTCAAAATTCTTCTCCAACTATGATTATCTGATCTTCTTCAACGGCTTTCAGTTGACATATTGTAGTGCTGTGCTTCCCTGCCCTTTGCCCCCGACAGACGGAGACAAACTCCAATAACAGATCATGTTTTTCTTACTTGAAAAAAAGAATTAAGGAGCTTTCAGACTTCTGTTCTTTTGTTGGGCAGCTGCCATATCAACTAACCACCAAGCTCCTGTGATAAAGGAAGCTCAAGGTTATAGTTGTTGTGCAGTTACAGCACTTACAACAGCAAGGTGATGCTTCACATTTAGCAAAAACAGAGGGAAGTCTTTACATTCTTTTTTTCGGATGTTCCCTTATTACTTGAGGAAAACAATATTAAGTTTAGCATGGGTGCTAACATGTTCAAACATGTTCAAACACTCCCACAAACATGTGGGAGTGTCTATTAAATTCAACCGTTTGAACAAATACTTTTCCAGTAGATTGTTTAGACGATTTTCTTTTGTCTTCCGTTCCTGAAATATTAAAATACACTGATATATCTGCCCTAATATATTCAAGTTAAATTCAGCTACACGAATATTGTCTCTTTGTTGAATTACTTTAATAACTTTTAATTAATATACAGTGAAAACATCGTCTAGTTCTTCAACAGAATTATATCCTGACAGTGTGGGCATTGATTTAATTATCATTATAATTTTTTTTTTTACAATTATAATAGAATAGCATGATGAGAGTGAGAATGTTATTCACTTCATTGGACAAAAAATGTATTTCAATACAAATAGCAATATGTTTCAGAGAGTGGAATCTGGACAGATTATTCCGCACTATTCATTACTGTTCATTACTGTGTTTCGAGGCATTTACATGCAAAGTGCATCAGCGTATTATTCTGATGCAATTCAGTGCATTAGAGTGGTAAACATTTTTGAACTCCTTTAACTGCACCCTGTCTCACAATCACAAAGTTGTAGACTATAAATATAATGAAATGAGAAGTAGTGGAAGCCAGAAGTCGAAGTCAGCATCTAAATCCCGAGATCTTCCACTGGATTTATATTCCTACAGAGGTGGGTTGTGGCTAATTGCTGGTGAGGTCGCTTCTGTGTATTTATTTCATTGTGTAACGGTGTGTTTGGACCGACAGACAAGTCCAAGTGAAGCTGTTCCCTGCTCCGTGTGTGTCCAGCTGAACTCCATGTCTGAGTCACAATCCCTCATAATTAGCTGGAGCTTTAGCTTCTTAGAAGTTGCGCTCTAAACAAAGGTTAACGGAAAGTGACCTGTCGGGAAAAACATTCATTTAGAAGCCTCTTTCTTAAATCTCGTCCATGTCTTACCTGAAGTGCAGTTGGAATAAAAACAGTAAATGATGTTATCCAACTCAGGACTGGTGGTGCCACATCTACAGTGTTTACACTGCTGGAAAATCTGCATCTACTTCCTTGTTTTGCCGCAGTGCGCATGCGTGCATGCACACGACGCTCCCTGTCCTGCAGCTCTGATCTGGTTGTCCAGGAGTGAAGCTGGAAGAAGAACTACAGTCACTGAGAGACTGTACTCTGCAGTGTTCTTATGTTTATATAGTTGGCCACGAAGCTTGAGATCGTGCTAACTTTGGCATCGACCTAAATACATTGCAAATTGAAGTCATTTGTTGACATTAAAATAACATAAAAAAATAGCGTTTCACTTGCTTTTTAGGGCTCATTCATACATTACTGTGGGACACACACACAGTGAGTCAAACTGAATTTGATCTGGGAGCCTCCAAAGCACAGGTCCACCATACATGTCTCCCATTCGCTCCAATACAATTTCTCAGGAGAGAAGCTGAACTTTATCAGTTTTTTACACAGCTATCTTGTAAACATTTAAGGGTCTTGACACACCATAAACCACACACTGCTTCAGGGACTTGTTGTAGCGGTCACCGTCTGGTCAGTTCTCTAATAGGAGTTACTGTTTTGTCATAAATCAACAAATCCAGTTTGAGGACTTCACTGAGCCTAAAATCAGCTTGTTTTGGGCTCTCTGTCTCTGCTCTCAGGGCTTTGTCCCAGCAACCCTGGAGCTACAGGTGACAGCTGCAGGTGTGTGTGTGTGTGTGTGTGTGTGTGCTGTAGGTGCAGAGTAGGTTATCAACTGACATGGACACACATGCACACACAGACGCGCACACACATTGACACATAAACAGAGTTAATTTTTTAAATTACATGACTGTGGGACAGAGAGCACACAGACACACACACACACATAGAGAGAGAAAATCACAGAATGCATTAAAGTCCATGTTGTTCACTTTGTTCATACATTACTATGGGACAGAGAGACACACACACACACAAACAGGCCCCCCCCAAAAGTTTAATTTGCATCGCAGTGCTTTTAATTTACATTGAGGATTTTTCTATGTGCATTTTTTCTGTGCTTCCTTCTTTGTATTTGAATTTCATTGCATTGCGCCTTTTTTTTTTATTTTCTTCGCAGCTTTGTAATATGCATTGTGGTAAATGTAGTGCGGCAAGCTTTCTTAGCCATCATACTGACCCTGCACTCAACAGCGATCCCACAGTGTCAAGACACTGACGAACAACCCTTCCCTCAAAATCAAACTTTTATATAAGTTTTATCAGCAAAACTTTATCAATGTTTTAGTTCGTTTTCCTTCTCAACAACAATATGATTATCTTATGTTATGTTATAAATCATTGCCTTGTAAACTGTGATTTAATTTTGTAGTAGTCTGGAAGTTTTGAATCAGTTTGTTTTAGTTTTTCAGTCATTTTGAATCTCTGTCATTGGATTAGCTGTAAAATAAGTTAGTCAAGAAAAAAAGCAAAAATGGAGTAAAATAAGTCTGATATGTAGTAGAATAGAAGTATTTAAAATAAAATGAAGTGGAAAGTGGCCTGTGCAGTAATTCAGTGAATCTCTATTTAGCATTGATTCATTTTGCTGATTTTAAAAGTTTTATTCCAAAATTACAAGACTAGCAAATGAGGAAAAAGCCTCACACGGTTCATTGGAACGTTTGAGGATGAGTAAAGCTGAAATGACTGAATGTTATCCTCCATTCAAAATACCATCCTGGGGTTTCTCAATGCTACTTATTTTCAGGGGCATTTTTCACTGTTTGTATCTTCTGAGCAATGCATTTACTTTGAAGCTCTCTGTGTCTGTGTCTGTCATAGCCCCTTTTTTAATCTCATTCCTGTCAGTTTGCTGTTTTACCTTTCATGAGAACCAGTGACACAGATATTGCGAAAGTGATGAGGATTTGTGAAAGTCAAGACCAAGTCTCATGTTTTTATTGAGAAGTTGCTGAGAGCAGACGTCAGAAATGCATTTATCCAATATTTCCATTTTATTATTTGTAAAGTGTCAACTCTCTTGTATGTTCTGTGTTTGAATCTAAATATACTGCTGCCTGTATGGAAACCAATTATCCCAGCGAAGCTACTGCATTTGCAAGAGGCAGTTCAAAACTGTTTGTCATTATTAAATGCTACATATTGAGCCAGATGTGTTAGTCTCCACTTCAAATTGACATTTTTTTTCCAGCCTGTCAACTCCATGTATCTGAAATTCCTGTGAACCCATATTAAACAGATTTGGAGAAATGCAGACTGATCTAATCAAATTTTAGATATTAAAGAAGAAATATCACAAAATCAGTATTTGCTTTGCTGCCAAAAATAATCTTGACAACCTGTGTATTTATCAATAGCATCCGCCACTTCCCACGGAACAGCATTTGTTTTCTGTAAGTCAGAATCAGACAGAAAAAGAAAGAGTTCACAAATGTCAGGAGCTCATGATTATAATTATGCTTTATCTTGCCAATGAGCCAGGGAGCTTAGTCCCAGTCATTAGCTTAATATAAAGTTTGGATATAAAATGACAACTGAGAAAGTATATAAACTGACTGAGGCTCTATTTACCATTTAGAGATACAATAGATTGTGATCTATGAGCAATGCTATAAGCTAAATGCAAACACTAGCATTCTGACATACTCAGCAAGAGATGTTTATTGTGTTCACAATCTTAGATTTGCGTGTTTGAATGCTAATATGTGCACATAATTAAATCAATCTGAGACTGGGGGGAAGGGTTTCTTGGAAACCAAAATATTACTAAAATGAAATTGAAATGCATCCTAAGGGAGGCATGAATGTGTGTACAAATCCATCCAGTAGCCACCCAAATCCAAAAGTGTCAACACAAAAGTGGGATGATGAACTCACCAGAATTATTACAATACATCAGCTGAAAACCAGGAATGTCTGTTCAAATGTCTGTGCTGGATGGATGATGAGTTGTTTCATTGGATTAAAGAGAACACTGACCCTCTGGTAGAGCAGAGTAAAAGTCGGACGGTCACTATAATCAAAATTATTTAATGTGTTGGGGAACACGATCATCTGTCCAAAAGTTTATAACAATCCGAGTTTTTGCGTGTTTTTAATCTGGACAGAAGTAGAAAACTGGTTGACATTGCTGCTTCCATAGAGCCAATAGAGACAAAATGTAGTTGGCAAAGGCTTCTTTATTAATTACCTACTGTTGATACATATCACATTACACCTTCTTCATTAAAGTGTAAAACACACTGACTCACAGTACAGATCATGAAATCAGTGCAATTTCAGTTAGAGTGAGCATTTCTTTTTTTTTTTTATTTATGTAACCCACATCTTTTTAAGAAGCGTTGAGGCTGAAAATGTCTGAGCCTCAAGTCAACTGTCTTATTTCAACTGATGTCAGGCAACCAGGGACCTTTGCTGGGAACGTACTGTGCTTAAATATGAACTTTATGCTATCACTATACCATAAATAAGATAACAGAGTTCACACAACTCTACTTTAAAGAGTATGAATAGAAGTTGGCGATTCCTGTATGAAAGCTGCTGGAAAAAGCTTTACATGATTACCATCAGCCAAGCAACAATTAGTGGTTTGAAATATAATACACACTCTGATGTCAAATGAGCAATATTCTTTTCATAATAAATCAAACACTATTTTATGTTTTCCACCATGTTGATTTTATTTAGGGCAGCACAGCGGCATAGTGGTAAGCGATGTTGCCCCACAACAAGAAGGTTGCTGGTTCGGTTCCCGGGCCTGGGGCCTTTCTGTGCAGAGTTTTTCCGTTGTACTTGTACAATGACGATAAAGGAATTAAATTCAATTCAGTTCAGTCAATTCAAATTCTCATGTTCTCCCCATGCTTGCATGGGTTTCCTCCGGGTACTCCAGTTTCCTCCCACCGTCCAAAGACATCATGTTTAGGTTAATTGGTGACCCTAAATTGTCCGTAGGTCTGAGTGTGAGTCGTTGTTTGTCTGTCTGTCTCTGTGTGTTGGCCCTGCGATGGTGAGCTGGGATTGTTTCCAGAACCCCCATGACCTGGAAATGAATGCAAATTTAAACTCTCACACTTTCTCTGTTATTTAATGGCCTTTCTGATCCATTTAACACAACAGATTTGATCCAATGAACTAAAAGTCTTATGGCACATAGTGCACATTCAGCAAACTAGCTACTGTATCAAAGACCTCATGGCACTTCAGTAACTCTAGCCACCCGTTTCTCTCTCTGGTCATCAGAAAGTGCTGAAAAGTTTCTTCTGAAAATAAACACCATAATCGATGCCAAGTTGCTCCTGCTACCCAGAAAATACTACATGATCTGTGCCATCCGTTTCTTTATTTTTGTGAGATGTTAGCTCCTGCCGCTGCTCTAGCAGCCATAAAAAAGAGTAGAACTCCTGACATTAACACAGACCTGGCAAAACATGCTGTTCACCTTGGCCAACCCATAAAGTAGCAACTGCTGTGTTGTGTGGCTGATGATGTAGCTCAGAAGGGAAGCACCACACATGCTCAAGGCAGTATCACACTGTTAAGCTGAGGTTTACAATGCAAATCTACAAAAAGCTTATGGTCAATACAATTCATTATGCCCATTACCCAGCATGCAGTGATGAGGTACTAATCCTGGCCTGCTCCCCTGTGTCCCTGCTCCATAGAGAAACAACAAGAAAGAATTAATATGGTGTCTCGCTACTGGCAGTAACAACTTTTGTTCATAAATGTTCAGAGCAATCACAGTAAATGAAATTAAATATGACGATTTAAAACAAGGGAAGCTAGTTCAGTCAAAGAACTTAAAGTCAAGAGTTTTCAAATGCTGACCACTAGAGTCAATGCAGCAGAGTAGTGGCATTGGATCCTTTTAGTTCAGGCTATATTTTGACCTAAATTTGTGACTCTTGTCTTGTAAAGGAGGAAAGCGCAGACTAGCTCCACACATAAATACACACCTCATGGCCAAGCTATTAGAAGTGAACTACTCAACGTACCACCAGGGGATAGCTTTGCAGTATGTCTCCAGTGGCTTGACCTTCCTTGCTATTATGAAACTTCTCCAAATGACGCCCTTAAATATCTGTTTTACATCATGGTGGTAATGTAATCCCTGGCTGGGTTACAGTCAGATATTACTTTATACTTTATTTACTTGATTATTTTAGACCACAATCTTTTAAGTCTCTTGGCAAAACACTAAAAAGCCTAATATTACAGAAGAATCAGATAATTTAACTGGAAACAAAGAGGTTTTCTGTGTAATCCAGTCACATTTATGTTTCATTCAATTGCATCTGTTGTTGGTAAATAAGTTGAACATAAACATGATTTCTAGAAGGTAGAGCTGGTCTTTTAGTTCTCCCTAAGTATAACACAATAATATTCAAAACCACCAAAAAATTAAAGTTGAAATGACACCTGCAACAGCAAAACAAAAATTGAATTTAACTTCCATTATGAAGGAGATGTTGAGTTAGTCATTGATTTTGAGTCTGAATCAAATTCACAGAGAAATGAAAGAGAAAAAATCACAAATGAAAAAATATCTATTCTATTGGGCAAAATGAAGAAAACTAAACAAACATTACAAATTGAAATCGTTTTCTCGTCACTAAATCACCATCTCAGAGGTGAACTTTTTCATTCATCAGATGGTCCAAATTGAAAATGTGCAAACATGAAAGACCAGTTATGTTTGTTCACTTGGATAAACTCAGTATTTCTGGCAATCAACAGGAGATTCTGAAGGTGGCTTTATTGAATCCCCGCCATTAAAAGTATGCCATGGGCTGTTTTTTTTTTTCATTTCCATTTGTGTTTTTTCCTCTTATTGCCCAGACTGTTGATGTATCTATCCTGGTTTTTTATCAACCCCAGAGGCTTTCTAAGTTAATGAAACAAAAGTGCTCATTTCAAATTCCATTTGCCCATCTCTAAGTGCACTCCATGATTAATTGGACCAGCCATGTCTTTTTTTCCCAAACAAGCCCCTGGTATCACAGACATCCTCCAGAATCCTCTGTAGAGCCCTGGCCAGAACAGAAAATTTAATTAACATTGACATCATTTCTTTGAAATGCCTACCTAGCTGTGTCCACACAAGGAGGGAAAACAGCGTGTGATAGATTTGATGGATGTAAGTGCACCACCAGTCCTGCTCTGAAAATGAACTATGTGGTCAAGGATGGCTGCCCAGAAATGTGTGTCACTGTAGTTGCTCAACCATAAGTGCTCAATCTTCTGCTTAGTGTTCCGACCTGCTGTCAGACAGGCAGCTGGGCATACTGGGAAAATGTTAATGCCCACTTGTTGAGAGATCATAATCAGTCTAGGTTGTTTGAATTGTTCTATTTTCAAAACTGTATTTTGGCATATCAAAGCTCCTTTTCCAATATATGACACTTTGAAGTAGTTTTGGCCACTTAGGGACAGATTTCAAAACAGAAGAAAGACGCATCAGCCTAACATATTATCAACTTTTTTCCATGACGGTCTGTGCCTACTCTTGACAAAATAATCTGACCATTTATCTTCTACATGCTCATCTTTCTCCACCCGCTAGTTTCTAACTGAGCTTTTTCTGTCTGCCATAAAACCCAAAAGAATTAGCTAATATGGGCTAAAACATAGAGTGACAATTCAATGCTTTACTTTATTTTGTGATTCATTCAATATTAATAAACCATTATAGTTTAATAATTATGTATTAAATAGGTAGTTAATGATTAAGTGATGAACATACAATGTCTAAAAATCTATAAAGTGTTTGAGTTGAAAGTGCCAAACAAATATAAATTCAGTTCATAGGCACAGAGTAACTGCAGTAACTCACAGCCTTGTTTACTGAGCAGTTCAAGACTGACAGAAAAAAAACAAGAATAAATGAACCTGCAGCCAACCATTAGGTCAGTGTACACTTTCCATCAGTTTCAGCTAGGTTACCTATTTCATGTCTATGGCAACACATTGAAACTTAATAAGTCATTGGTTGACCTTTACTGATAAATGTCAGTGTTATGTTGCTTTACATATTAGAGACACAGATAAATTGTATTGTGTGTGGGACAGCATTCCACTGATCAAGGACACTGGTATCAAAATGCTTGAAAACATCCCAATACCATTCCTTAATAGAAATGAAAGAAATGATTAAGTCATAAAGGAAATATCTGGAGAACATGACTAGTCCATCAAGTACTGGTTGATTATGATATCCTTTTAGCATCAAAGAGAATCAATCACTATAACGAGTTTTAATGGCTTTCTGGGCTGTGAGGTTTATAAACTGAAAATAAGATGGGACTTCCTGAGTGTCAATATATTACTGCGTGTGTACTCTAGATTATTACAAATTACAAAACTACCACCTTCTCTCAATTAATGTCTCATTTCTCTTGAAATTTACAACCTACAAAGTTTGAGGTATTCATTATTGCTTAGCGTACAGTAAATTAAAAGTTTAAGGACTTCTGTAAATAGTTTCTGAATGGCACGTCTCGTTTTCTCATTAAAGAAATCATCCTGGATACTGATGTTCAGCCACTTCCTCCTGCACTGAAGCAGCAAACTGGATGGAACAATTAGGCGCACTAATCTCACGAGGGCAAGCCTTTACTTACCCTATGAATAATTTACACATTTAACTAACTAAAGCTGATAACAACCAAATGTATTTCCCTTTGCCAAGTGGAGGCTGGAGCCAGGAGTATTTGTGTTCCCCCGGCAATGAAGGGAGAGGGTGTTTATTCCCAAAATGTAATCAGTTTAATGTCAGAAGTCGGCAAATGTGAGAAAACATCAGTTATGAGAAAAAGCCATGAGCAGCAGTACAGTGCAGTTGTTCACTGAGATGTCTGTCTGCTGACCTTTTATATATACATCCATCTTCTACCGCATTTCCGTTTCCAGGTTGCAGGCGGTGCTGGTGCCAATCCCAGCTCACAAGAAGGCTATGGTCAAAGTTTTTTGTTCTTATATATAGGTGCATCCTCAAATATTCAAACTGTTGTGTCCTCTGGCACACTTCAGGGCAGGGGGCCTGTTTGCTTCCCATGAGATAAAACTAAACCTAACTGAGAGACTCTCTCAGCTTAATTATCCAAATGTTGGCAAGCTCAAAATTTTGTTTTACTCCTTCTAAAACCAAACTCTCTGTTCTTAATGTCATCATTGTTGAATAAGTCAGGTGAAGAACGAACAGGTTTTAGGCTTGAACTATTTCCACTTTTTCTGACTTGCTCTATTGGCGTAAACCCCAATTTGTCATTGAGATGGGGACAGGAATTCAAGATGGACCCAAATTAACAATGAAACTTGCAATATGCTGGAAAGATCCATACCCTAAATCGATACGGCCATCGGTGGCGGGCGCTTGAGACAACTCTGTTATTTAAATATAAATGCATTACCCTGGCATTTGAGACAGAAGTGGAGTGAAAAAAATAACCATTTGAGCAGTGCAGCTCGGGTCCTCAGTGGGATCTGTGACACCTGTGGTCAGGTCATTGAGCTCTCGCAGAAACCATAAATAACACAGGCTGAAACAATAACCTGAGAGAAGAAATAGCCTATTTGTCATCCTTGAAGTATTATTGATGCCCTGGACCTCTTCAGACCCTTTCAGGGTCTCCCTGAGCACATCTGGGATCCCTGTTCAAATTAAAATACAGGTGCTTACACCCCCTGGAGCAGTCCTAGTCCTCCAGAAGTCATCTAAGACAATACCTTCACACTTGACAGAGGCATCAGCAGCAGAATAACCTGGTTTTTGGTTTGGTTTGAAAAACAATATTTTTAATGGGATAATATGAGGACAACACAGTAAGATACAGTAACAACTTTTTGTCTTGTGGCTTTAAAATTTAGACAGTCCTGAAAGTTGTATGAGAGGAATAACCTTGAGCTCATAAAAGCCAAGCCAGTGTATAGCTTCAGGAGGATGAATGTGTTCTTTCATTACAATCAGCCCATTAAATTTTGATCTATCCTGCGTGCAGATATTTGGTGTCAGTACTAATAGGAAAGCTTACTGCACCTCCATAGCATGAATCTGTCACTAATTTGGTGGCACCGTGTCAATTAGTTTTGGATATGCCTGGGGTACCAAATACATTTTGGGCCAGACATCATTGTATACCAAAAAGATCATGATTGAACCGCTGGAGGCGATAAGTAAATCTATGTTTTCCAACAAGTCTTCCAAGAAGGTTGTTTATCATTACCTTTCAAAGCCACCAACTTTTTTTTGGCTTTTTGTTTTGGTTAGCTTTATTGACTCAAGTTATGAAAGCGATTGTGACCATATCTATGAGACACTAGCAGTTCTTAGCTTTCAGCAAATCTACTAAATGTATGCCCCAGCTGAGAAAGGACAGGACTGTCAACCTTCAGGATGACAAACCTATTGGAAGAGCTTGAGCTTTACGACGGTATGTAAATGGGATATAATGAAAATAATTGTTTGGCATGTGATGCAGAGACTTATTTTGAGAGGTGTTCCATTTTCAATATAGTTGTTCATGTAAAAGATATGTGGAACATATTTTTTTGTGCAATGTTTGTGACTGCACGGCACTATAGTGGTTAGCGCTGTTGCCCTACAACAAGAAGGTTGCGGGTTTGGTTCCTGGCCAGGGTCCTTTCTGTGTGGAGTTTGCATGTTCTCCCCGTGTCTGTTTGGGTTAACTGGTGACTCTAAATTGTCCGTGAGTGTGAGTGGTTGTTTGCCTCTGTGTGATGGGCTGGTGACCTGTCCAGGGTGTATGAAAGCAGTTGTAATACCTGTTTGATTTTCTGATTCCAGCAGCATATTTGCATATGACTGAAATTCAGATATATGCAGTTCCTAAAAAACAAATGCACAACTGCAAAAAACTTGAGAAATCGACCTAAAATTTTCTCGTACAATCATATAGTATGACATCTAAACCCGACCTCATCTTCTGACAAAAACCACATAAAATACACACCACAAACTAGCCATTAGACACTAGTGTGTTTCTGAATGAACAACTTTCAAGAACAGCATTTTTATACTAGGACACGATATATGGACACAACATGGATACATTTAGCATTCCTGGAGCAGCTATTGAGTGTTTGGGTGGAATTTTAATTCTTCCATGTATTGTAGTAAAATAAATTGATTGGAAAGAATAGTAAATGTACTGTAAAATTATTTCCATGTATTAATACCATGAACCATTAGGAGGAAAGATTTGTGCACATAGGAGGAAATTACATCTATTCTGCCTCAGCAGCCTACCTCAGGACTGGGCCAAGAAAGAAACTCAACAATCAACACCACAGGTCATATTAGCCCTACAGCCAGACAGCAAGGGGTAAAAACCCTTCAGGGTCTTATCCTCCCCTGACAAGCTTCACCTTTAATTTTCAAACAAGCCTCTTCCACAGCCTGCAAGAGGTGAATATAAATCTAGGGGTCTCTCTCATAAACCTCCACCGTTATGCAGAAAAGAAATACTCATCTACGGTTTGGGAATATGCAGGCAAAAAGATGGTACTTAATCCGTGTTTGTGAACATTTTATGAACAAGATCATACCCCCTAAGAGCTGCTATTGACCCCAATGGCACCATAGTATAGCTGCTGTGATTTCTAGTCAGTGTGTTTCATCCCTAGGGCCATCAAGGAAAGCCAGTAGATATGAGGTGTTGCACTGTAAATGTAAATAACACCCACAAACTGAAACAGCTATCAGGGGCAATGTGGGGTTTGGTGTCTTTTTCCAGACAGAGGGGATTAGCCCAGATCAAACCAGGGACCTTCTGATTAGTGGAAGACCCCTGAGCCATCAGCCTCCTGTACAGGCCAAGGGTGAGTAAAGCGAAGGAGGATAATTTTGTGTAGCAGAACAAATTGTCAATATTTTTTTCTGGTGGGTCAGAGACATTTACAATGGCTTGATGCCCAGTTATTTCCATCTCTGTTGTATCGAACACAAGCCAACGATATAGTTGGCTGATGATTTCCAACTCTCGTTGTTCTGAAAATACCAATTTTCTGCCTCCACACTGTGGCCATCTTTCAGTCCAATAAACATTGGAGCTCTCATGAGATTAAATCATCCTTTTATGTAGTAGTAGTAACGGCATCTGATTATATACTATGCATTTTGGAAAGCAGGCTATACAATGGACCAAACACTGCAGTACATGTATGAGCTGTCACTGAAAAGTGCATTGAATTACAGTATGGCTCAGAATGTAAAGTAACTATATTGTAGTCTCTGCAGGTTTGGATCACACTGTGCCACTGTGAAGCAGCTCATGTGTGGCTGTACTTTTTGCACAGACTGCCTCACTGACAGAGATACTGTCAACTGGAGTTAGACCAATCTCATCAGAAACAGCATTTGCCTCCTTCCTCTTCCACCACCGCTTCTTCCTGCACATCAGGTCTTTGTGGATGCATTGTTCCAGGGTAAATCATCTCATCCTATGGTCCTTATCTGTCAATCCTGACAATTCAGTTTTGATGGTGGTGTTTCCAGCTGTGGAATTATGTTCATTACCATCCTTATCAAATATTGAGTCCCGTGTCAAATGGATGAAGATGTGTACTGAATTTTCTTGTGTTTTCCTAAACTGCAGTGGTCACAATGCAGAAAAGTGAGAGAGACCAAGTTATTCGAGTAATGTGACTGAAGACAAAAAATAAATAAATAAAGCCAAAACAATGCAGGTGACTCTCATCTGTCATCATCCTCTGTGTTTGCTGCAAAACCAACTCCCCTCTATACCACTTGTCATAAACATGACATCAGTTCAGCCTCAGAGATTACCCCTCAGTAATAAGCAGTGGAAGTGGAAGGGAGCGATGAAAAGGTATGAGCCCCACTCAGAGGGGCGGGGGGGGGGCAGAGGGGGGCGTGGCTGGAAGTCTCGCCAGAGGAGGCAGGAGGATGGTATAAGGCTGCAAGAGCAGGACTTCTCTCTCCGTGCAGTCGGACACAAGAAACATTTTCCCTCCTCTTTGTTTTTGTTTGTTTGCTTGCTTGTTTGTCTTGTTTTGCTTTGTTTTGATTGTTGTTTTTTTTTTGTTTGTTTGTTTGTTTGTTTTGTTTTGTTTTTTGCTTAAACTGCAGTGAGGTATGAGCGCTAAAGAAGGTAAGAGTGCTCCTCTTCTTTCCCCCTCACCAAACAGCCAATTTCACAGGCTGACTGACTTCTCATTTCCACAATGGATGACGATAATTGTTTTGGATTAATTTTAATCGGATGGAGAATTTGATTGTTATTCCCCCCCACCCCCTTTTTTTTTTAAAATTGGCCACTGATGAGCACATTGAGAAAACTGATTTATTTCCTACATCGGTTACTGATGCTAATTCATGCAGCTTATTGCTTGTGTGTCCCTTGCGTTTTGTAAAAGTATTTAAACATAGTAAAAGTAAGGAGCAATGTTTCACGTTTTTCGACTGTTGCCTTTTACAGCTTCATTTCTACTCATATTCAAAACATTTCCTTTTAACGGGTAGGCCATATTAATTTATCCATAATTCATAGATACAAAAGAAGTCAGGTGCCAAGTGCTTGTTGGTTTAAACTGTCACCCTCAGATGTCAGTTACCTTTTGGGAATAAAAGAATAAAAGAACACAACCTCTTTGAAAGAATGGAAACAGAGAGCAAAAGACTTCTTGCGCTTTCTGAAGGGCAGTGTATAGCTCATGTTCAAGGTTGATTGTTCACATAATGAATTGTGTCACGAAGGTTGAATTATGAACTTAAGGCAATGATTTGCCAAGGCGGTGTACAACATTTTAGAAATGTACTTCAATTCATCATAGTAGTGCACTGCTCCAGAGACCTGACAGAAACGGTTATATTGCAGTGTTTGTAGAAAAACAAAAGATAGATGATCTCTCTGGGGGCCCTACACCAGCAGCAGGACAATTTACCATGTTGTGGAGATTCATGTGTTTACTTGAGGAGATGATGAAATGATTTTATTTGTTCATTTATTTTATTTGTGACCCGGTGGAAACATTTCAGTCAACATTTGATATCAGTGGATGGAGAGATATTTTGATGGTCTCAATATAAAGAGTCAGTTGGGCCATTTTCATTGACTATTTAACAATCATTAAACAATAGACAACATTGGCTGCATCGTGCTTTTCAAATGTGAGAGTAAGCTTCCCTTCCCCGTTTTTTTTTGTTTTGTTTTTTTTTGCCATATTTTTAACCATAAATTAAATACCTCCATGAGCTCTGAAAACTTTATTTTTTTTCCCCCCATTAATCAAATCATGAATCCATAAAGAGTCCATAAAGAGTCACGGTTCAAAAAACACATAAGACAGGAAATCAGATATGATGCAGGTGAACAAGTACAACAAAGTGCTGAAGCTTAAATCAGAGCAAATCTAACTATAGGGAGCCATAGGAATCTGGTGCTGCAATGCAGAGACACAAATGCAAGTTTAAGGGGAACTGCTGCATAGACAAAATAGGCTCAAAAAGGTTCATGGTAATATTGTTAATGTCACCCTTGTGGTAATAATGGCCTGTCATATCCATCAGCTGACACGATAATTGAATATGCCAGCGGTCAGGCTACATTAAGTCATTTAATGTCCTTGTCAATGTTTCTTTTTTTTTTTTTTCTTGGTAAAACAAAACTCTAATTATAATTTCAATCACACATTTAGATGGCTGACTCTGCTTCATTTCTATAATAGCCATTTTCCATTTTTTCCCCCCATTACCTTTCAGATTCAATAAGTCAATAACCTGAGCAGTACACCTTTGGTTTCTCGGATGTAAATGGGAGTGTAGTTATGTGGTCCAATAGGTTTTAATCATATATTTTCCTCCTCAGAGAACAAGGGATGTATGCAGTCTCACTGGTGGTCAGTAGAAGCAAATATCATTATCCCCTTATCGCATGTTGTTTTGTTTTTCTAATTTACAAAAATTTTCAAAAGGTCATAAAATAGAGTCACAAACACTCAGAACACAAAGATATTCAATGTTACTGAAAATTAACAATGAACATTTTTCATTGGAAAATAACTTTAAAGCCTTATATAATTGAGAGGCTGGAATATAAAAAGAACATAGGTGATATGGCATTAATGCTGGATAAGTGATCATATATTTCATAAGGATGAATGTTCCCAACGTTACCCTTGTGATGTTCTCATGGGAAACAGGTTGGTATGTTAATATACGGCTGCATTATCTCCCTCTGGCCTCATATCTTGGAATATGCAGAGCCATGACACATTTCTCTTCTGTTTCAATATAAAAACAGGACCTTTTTGTTTTTCTATTTGCCTTGCTATCTTCTGACAGCTCCTGCCCCTTTGTCAAAATACAGGCAGCTCAGCAGCATTTGCATTTTCTCTCTCTGTCCATTGCTGGAGTAAAAACAAACTATGAATAAAAGATTTCAGAAACTCACAGAATGGGGGGTGGAATCAGTGGGGAAGGCAGTCAATGGTTTAGCAGACTGCATCGAAGTCATCGAACGCAGCGTACATCACTTCATCATTTCATTACAGGGCTGCTATCGCCCTGTCATACAAATACATGCATGAATGAAACATGACATGTTTGAGACATGCTGGGGAGTTTTTACTGTAGTGATTAAGCAGCGTTTCCTGCCTTGCGGAGGGCACCAATGCAGCGTGTCCAAATATAATGTAAAGCATGCCAGGTGTCACAACACATCACGTTTCCTTTGCATGTGTGGGTTCAGACCATGAAAGTGTCACCTGTCCCCTGCTCTGGTTTCAGCTTCAACAAAGACTTAATTGCACTGCCTTACGTGCAGTGTAGTGCTGCAGAAGTATGTAATCGCTGTGCGGCATTTTCCTTTCCTCAACGACGTTGTTAATGTCATTGTTGAAATTGTTTTACTTTATTAGCTCAGGTGGGTGTTAAATCTGTGTGCTGTTTGACAGTAGTCCACAAATACAGGATTGCCTTTTAGATGCGGTAAATTTCCATCTGCTCTCACTTGGTCACACTGAGAAATCTCATTATAACTGAAAATGTATTCCAAAAATCACTGCCTTTAGACATTCTGCTGAAACAATCCGATATCCCTTCACTATTTATTTCATTTCAATTCTGCCTCTGGCCACTGACACGGAAATCCCAACATCAAGTGTTTATTTGGATAAATTTTGTTCCACCTCTCGGTGGGATGTGCATTGAGTGAAAGACTTTGATCCCGCATGAACATGTGACAAGCATGATTGTGCTCTCTGAAGGCTTTATCAAAGTTCCTTTTTTTCATTCAGCTTCACCGCAATTTATCTTGCTTGATGACATCCCTGATCTCCAACACGTACACTGAGAGTGGTACTGAGTGGGTCTATCCCAGGCCAAAGCCTTTACTGCTGTAATATAGTGCCTTCCTAGAGGCTTAATTCCTGGCCTGTCATCCAGCAGCTGAGTTAGAGCCTGATCTGTAGATGCAAGACCTTCAAGGAAGTCGTCACAGACTCCAGCTCAACGCTTGCTCTCAGAAAAACAATGATCTCTGCTTTCATTAGTCGTAGTATATTTCCTGCATGGTTGAAGCCCTTTTTTTTTTTAAATAAAGCTAGACAGGATTTTATTTGTGACCCAAAGATTCATTATTGCCTCAGTTGTGTCCTTGTCTTTAACTCGGATCCTATTTATTTATATGATATATTTCACTTCTGGTATGATCTTCACTCCTACTGCTGAAGAGCACTATCCCTATGAAAATGTTCTCATTTCATTTCAATCTGCCTGGTTAGATAAACGATTATCAAGAACACATCAGGATTTCATACGGATGTCAGTTGTTTTTTTGTGAAGCCAAAAAGACAAGCCAGCTGAAATGGTTTGTTTTATTTTCAGGTTTTTATTTATTTATTTATTTATTTATGGATGCAATTCAGTTCACTCATCAATCTTCAACTGGTCTCTAACACAGCAAATAATGGGAGATTAAATTTCAGATGGAGAGACAGCAAAACCATTGTGATATTTTTACACTTCAGTCATAGCTGGGGCCTTTAGCAGGCCATCATTTTTTAGAAGTTTTGATTTGTTCCTACCTTACCAAGGAGAGAACAGAATTTCAGTGATAATAAGCCCTCTTTTTATATATATATATATTGGATTATGAATGTGGTGTTAAATTTGTTTCATCTCTTCTCTTGTTTTAACAGGCATCCTCACTAAATCTGCCTTCCAGCTTGATCCAAAAATGGCACACCAAAATCATCAGTGACTGCCACATCATTTCTGTTGACTCTCTCTGGACCAAATGTCTGTGGGAGCCTCTCCTTATAAATTTGTCCTTCTGCCAAGGATCCCTGGCACAGGCCACGTGACCAGTGGAGAGTTGGAAAGAACAGCATTTGTAAATTAACTGGAAGACTGAATGCGTGCAGCATAAACAACACTTATGTCCTGCAGCAGCTGAAAAATGGCAGAGGGTTGAGTCTGTGATAACTGAGGAACAGATGTGACGTGTATTCTCGATCTGGAAGACCCTTAAAGACTTGGACAGATTACAATGGTTCCCTCTGAGAACATGAGTGTTTTCTCTACTGCAGATCACTGTCCTAACTGCAGCTCCTACAACTACCCGGGTGTGGATGTAACCAAGGTGGTGGTTCTGGGGTTGGTGCTGGTGGTGTTTGCAGTGTTCGGGGTCCTCGGTAACATCCTAGTCATCCTGTCAGTGTTGTTCCATCACCACTGGCGCTCAGTGACACATTACTTCATTGCCAACCTGGCAGCTGCAGACCTGTTGCTCAGCTCCGCCGTCCTGCCATTCTCCGTCACTTCAGAGGTTCTCGGCAGGTGGGTGTTTGGCCGCTCCTTCTGCGGCGTCTGGGCTGCTCTGGATGTGCTTTGCTGCACTGCCTCCATCCTCAGCCTGTGTGTGATCTCTATCGACCGATATCTGGCTGTCAGCTACCCACTGCGCTACCCTGCTATAGCTACGGGGCGGCGAGGCCTGACGGCAGTGGCTGCCCTATGGGGCTTATCAGCGGCTATATCTGTTGGCCCTCTTTTCGGCTGGAAGGAGCCGGATCCGGAGGATGAGTCGGTGTGCCAAATCACAGAGGAGCCCGGTTATGCCTTGTTCTCTGCATTAGGATCTTTCTATATACCTCTCGCCATCATCCTGGCCATGTACTTCCGTGTGTACACTGTGGTCAAAAGGGGGACAAATACCACTAGGAGGGGCAGGAAGGGGGAAGGTGTTGAGACAGACGGGGTGGTGCTGAGGATACACAGAGGCAATGCCTCCCAAACAGGGAAGCAGGAAGACGAGGAGGGGACAGAGAGGCATAAACGCTCCACTTTCTCCCTGCAGAGGCTTCTGAAGTTGTCCAAAGAAGAGAAGGCAGCCAAGACTCTTGGCATTGTGGTTGGGTGCTTCATTCTGTGCTGGCTCCCTTTCTTCCTGGTCTTACCCATCGGTAGGTGTCTCCTCACATCATGTGCCATGAGCCTGACACAGCTTCAGTTTGTGGATTTGTTTTACATTCAAGTCACGCAGCTGAGTGTTTATTTCCCTGAAACATACTTTCCTTTCAGTCTTTCAAAAACCCAGAAAGCCTGTTAACAACACGTGTTGCTGTTTTGAATAAATTTGTGCCACCATTTGCAGTATAGTAAAAAAGATGTTTTAACTTGTTTCTCAAGTTCAAGTAATTATTACATCCAATTATCTATATTAAATATTTCTTGTTTTATGCTTTCACAAAGAAAAGTGTACTCCAAGGACTGTTAATATTTTGGTTTTTGTTCATTTAATGCTCAAAGGGACTGCAGACAGTTGTGAAAAATCTCAGGCCGGACACACGTCAACATTATTCTCTTAATTGAAATGACATTAAATGAAGTTGATTTCTAATGAAAACATCAAGGCCGATGGGCTAAGGTGTAGGATGCTAAAATCACACATGCTGGAGTAAAACTTTTATGAAAAACAAGGGCCACCATATTACTGAGAGGGTAAAAAGAAATCCATTGGATAAAATTATGACCTGTAAGATCAGAGCTACATTTACAATAACATGCCCCTGAAAACTCTTAATGTTAATGTATAAGCTGTTCATGACATTTATTAAAACTATAGTAACTGTGTCCATTTGTTAAAACTAAGGAACAATCAACTATCAACCTGGTTGGTTATCAGATGTAATATTGAGCATTTTACTAATTATCATAAACTGATGACTGATAATAAATACAATGAAAAATATGACACTTTGGCTTGAATGTTGTTGCCTGTCTGTAGTCACCACTCTGACGTCTGGAGCAGAGAGCTGATCAAAGGTCCATCTGATTGGTTACATGTCAGAGGTTATAGCCATTCAACATTGTGTACGTAGGTGTTCAGTCAAAGGCAAGAGAGCAAATATCAGTGAAGTTGGAATCAAAATCACAACCCCTCAAAATTGAGGTTGAAAAAAATTCATACTAACAAGTTCATACACTGATCCAAGACACACGCTGAATAAAGAAGAGAGAAAGAAAATGACAAGCCATCATTAGCTGCTTAGCTAAAGTAATGAGCAGATGTGAACAGCAAATAAACAAGTGCTGAATTAGTGACAGTCACTGAAAGGAGCAGAGTGAGTGCTTGAGCCGAACTAGTCTTATTTTTGAATGCGCAGGGAGTTGGTCAATGCGATGAAGAAAACATTGTGATGTTCACTGTGTTGAGACAGAGCAGCAATAAACGCTGGAAGAAACCTTCAGGCTGTCAAGAATTTAGTTCAGTCAGTTCCCAGAAGAAAACTACCTAAAGCAGCCAATTAAATCCAGCCCAGCAAGGATAAAGCCTCCTTGATGGGGGTTATAATGTTCATGTTATAATAAAACTGTGTAAAGAGGGGTTTTGAGGCAGTACGGCGGCATAGTGGTTAGCCCTGGTGCCCCACAATAAGGTCGCAGGTTTGGTTCCTGGCCTGTAGCCTTTCTGTGTGTAGTTTGCATGTGCTCCCTGTGCCTGCGTGGGTTTCCTCCGGGTACTCCAGTTTCCTCCCACCGTCTAAAAACATCATGTTTGGGTTAACTGGTGACTCTAAATTGTCCGTAGGCCTGAGTGTGAGTGTGAGAGGAAGAGTATAGATCTATAAATAAAAAGATAGAACAATAGTAAACAGATTGACATCAAGTCGCTCAGTGTACTTGGAAAATGCTGCCGAAGAAGCCGTTTCAAGTTAGAGAGCATCTGTAGCACGACTCAGAAAGCTGCAGCCACCTTGGTCATGTTGTCTTGTGCATCAGTGCAGGATGTTAGACAAGTCCAGCATGGGTCACTGTAATCAGAGCAATGAAGCCACACAGAACCCACCTGTAATACCAAGACATGGAACTTCCAAACAGAAAATTCATTTAAAGACTGCTTGTTTTGTTGATAGAACAAACTGAGCAGGGACAGATGGCTCTACTCTCTACTCTCTACTAACTCTACTAATTCAGAAACATCTTTGAGAAACAGTAGAAATGACACCGTTTAAACCAACCTGAATTTATCTTTCTATATAAAACAGTTTGAGTGTAACGATCAGACGAGACATGAACCCTTAAAATACTTCATGTGATACAGAAATCTTGAGGGGATTTCAATGATGAAAAAATCCTTAATGTCATAATGAGAGAGCTTAAACAATTACTTATTACTTATATATTACTTATAAATATTACATTCTATAAATATATAAAATGCCAATTACAATTTTGTGAGTAACAAAACTGGACAAATTAAAGATGATTCTGACAATGCAGTAAAACTTCACAGTAGATACTAATTTCAGTTAGCAGTATCAGGAAAACTGGAAATAGGTAAATGTCTGCTAAGCCATCTACAATAAATAATTCAGTTTTGTCAGCCTGTCAAAGAAAATGGTAACAGTGATGTTATCATAGATGTGAGCAAGGACAGGAACCGAACATTGTGAAGCCTAATCTCAAATCTTAATTACCTTTAAAATAACTCTCATGGCTTGACTGAGATAAGTGGCTGTCAGAGTGGACCATCGTGTGTTCGGGGGTTAATAGTTTGGCAGTAGTTACCGCTGAGGTCACAGATGATGAGATTACTGCTGAAACTGACACGATTTCTGTCACACAAACTGCAATCTCACTGAAAGAGCAACCTATGTATTATAAGCTACAGGATGGTGGATTCACAGGGACAAGTACAATGTCATCTTTTGCTAGTGTTCACATTCATAACCAGCCGTATTAAAACTCCAATGTATGATCTAAAGGTAAACAAAAGGCTAGCAATACCAAAGATCTGAATAACAGGTCTTTTAAAACGATACAATAAGTGCATCTAATTTATAATATTATAGTTTGACAAACAATTAGACAAGATCACCTTACTACTACACTTTGATGTAACTTGTTATGATTTGGTGCTATACAAATAAATCTGATTTGATTTGATTTGATTTGATTTGACTACTGAGGCTATGTCCAAGGCTTTTGGCTCAGCTGCATTGTCTTCATTATCGGATAGAGTTTGCTCTGTTGACG
Organism: Remorina albescens; assembly: GCA_034769265.1. Classification (NCBI taxonomy): domain Eukaryota; kingdom Metazoa; phylum Chordata; class Actinopteri; order Carangiformes; family Echeneidae; genus Remorina; species Remorina albescens. Next base: position 11,493,474 of record CM068477.1, read on the forward strand.
GCTGAATGTATTGATTTCATCCATATCAAGTGTACAAATTCCGTATGACATAACCAGGAAAATATAGCAAGTGTCAGGGTTGTGTGAAGTATCGGTCCATACTGTATTCAGTGTGTTGCCCGCAGTAGATTCATCTCCCATTTCAGTGAGGCAGCAGGTGCACCGAAGTGAGTGAGTTGCTGTTGAAGACAGGGACAGAAAACAAACCTTCAACACATGATGCGTGTACATCGACTTTTGAATATTTTCACAGCTTTATCTTACCGTCCTCTTTTGAAGATCATCTTGTCTTTCAGAGCTAAGCGTAGGTCCACACAGTCATTCAGCAGTTGAGTCATGTAATGTCAAAAGAAATGGCTGTTTGAAAGGAAAATAAAGCATTGAAAATATTCAATATATTGGTTTCACTTCAACACATTGCGATGCAGATCAGCTATTTGCGCTTGTATGTAATATAATACAGTTGAAAAGATGTAGTTCCAGGAATGGTTAGAGGATTTGGTGGTGAAGGTGGTGAAAATATTACAGTGTAGATCAGATACAATATGGGTTACACACAAACTGACATGAGTTTCTTTCTGTGGTGAATGAATGGCTCCATTTACAGCAGAGCATAACTCATCTTCCATGCACTGCTGCCAGTAGCCTCTCCAAACTGGCATCTGAATCTATTGTAGGTTATAAACAGTATGCTAGAAGAAAATGGCCTTACCCAAACCCACATCAAATAACATTACTAAAACCTTAACATGGGATTTGTTATGTCAAACTATGTCTAATATAATAACAGTTATTAGACTGCTTTTCACTTAGCACAAAGTAGAGCTAAGGGTGATGGGAATGTCAGTTTTACAGGACTTAACCTGTAAAGTTCAAATGTGAATGTGATTATGGCACATGACGAACATTAATTTTTAGCAATTTTTTTTTCCAAAGTCAATGTCAAATGTCTTTATTGTCAATTCTTCTGTACGTACAAGATACACAGAGGAATCGAAATTACGTTTGCTCTTCTGTCCTCTATGGTGTAACATAAAACCAAAGAAAATAAGGTGGAGATTATGGAAGAGCAGAGGAAAACTACTTAAAAGGGCAAAAAAAGTACAAACTGAATTAAATATAGAAGTTAGAAATTAAAAATCTGTACTGCACAATAAAAATCCAGGCTGTACTATAACTAGACTGTGCAATAACCGTACAGTAACATATAAATAACATGCCAAAGCAGCCGGAAATATTGTAATTTGGGATATAGACAATGCTACGCAGGGAGTGAAGAGGGGATGTGCAATTTGAGCATAATATATGCGTAATATTACTGTACATAAAGACCTCATTGAGGTCAGATGAACAGTGGCAATGTTTCAGAAACAGCTGTGTCCACTGCAATAGCAGCAGTTCTTATAAAGTGGCTGGTGCCAGCATGGTGGGCAGAGTCTTTGGTGTGTGTGGTACAGGTGGGGGGGGGGTCCTTCATCAGTGGGGGAGTGCTGCTAAGGAGTTCAGCTCCCTAACAGCCTGATGGATGAAGCTGTTTCCCAGTCTGGTAGAGCTGGCCCGTAGACTCCGGTACCTTCTCACAGATGGCAGGAGCCTGAACAGGGGATGGGAGGGGTTAGTGGGGTCTGTGGCAATGATGACAGCTTTCCGAGTGAGCCGGGTGCTGTTCAGGTCTTTGAGGGAGGGGAGTGGGACACCGATGATCCTGCTGGCTGCATTCACTATCTGCTGCAGGTTCTTCTTATTGTTGGCAGTGCAACTGCCGTACCAAGACAGTGATGTAGCTCGTCAGGATGCTTTCTATGGTGCCCCGGTAGAAGGTGTACATGATGGGGGCCTGTGCACTTGCTCTCCTCAGTTTGTGGAGGAAGTAGAGTCTCTGTTGAACCTTTCTTGCCAGTGATGTGGTGTTGGCCGTCCAGGAGAGGTCATCGGAGATGTGCACTCCCAGGAGTTTGGTGCTGCTGACCTACGGTGGAGCCGTTGATGGTCAGCGGGGGATGCTGCGCGGGGCCTCTCCTGTGGTCGATGACCATCTCCTTCATTTTCTCCACGGTGAACAAGTTTGTTGTTTCTGCACCAGCTGGCCAGGAGACTCACCTCCTTCCTGTAGTTGGCCTCATTGTCGTTGCTGATGAGACCCACTATGGTGGTATCGTCTGGAAACTTTATGGGATGGTTGAGTGCTTAACCTGGCTGTATAGTAGGGGGGTCAGTAGGGTGAAGAGTAGGGGACTCAGCACACATCCCTGGGGTGCTCCTGTACTCAGCATGGTGGTGCTAGAGGTGTTGGAGCTGACCCTGACTGTTTGGGGTCTCTCTATGAGAAAGTTCAGCAGCCAGTTGCAGATGGAGGTGCTGAGTCCGAGCCCGGTCAGTTTATGGATGAGTTGCTGGGGGATGATGGTGTTGAAGGCTGAGCTGAAGTTTATGAACAGCATTTTCACATACAATCCCTTGTGGTCCAAGTGGGTGAGGGCAGGATGGAGAGCAGATGAAATTGCATCATCGGTGGAGCGATTTGACCAATATGCAAATTGAAGAGGGTCCAGCTGAGGGGGGGAGGATGGACTTGATGTGCTTCATGACCAGTTGCTTGAAGCACTTGATGGTGATGGAGGTCAGTGCGACCGGGCGGTAGTCATTGAAGCATGATTCTGATGACTTCTTTGGCACAGGAATGATGGTGGTGGCTTTTAAGCAGGTGGGAACAACAGCCTGACTCAGAGAGGTGTTAAAGATGTCCGCGAGGACATCTTTGCGTTCCTCAGCACAGTTCTTTAAAACTGGGGCAGGTATGTTGTCTGGACCAGCACCTTGCGGGTGTTGATCTTACATAGCGTGCTCCTCACGCTAGCTGGAGAAAGCTGCATAACCTCATCATGGGGGGAGGAGGAGTCTTCTGAGGGTGTTGTTCCGTGTATCAAACTGAGCAAAGAAGTCATTTAGTTTGCTCAGCAGAGTGATGCTGTGATCGCAGGTCTGTGCAGCCCTCTTGTAGTCAGTGATGGTTTGGATGCCATTCTACAGACTCTGCTGTACCTGAACTGGTGGGTTATCCTGTTTGTGTACTGTTGTTTTGCCTTTCTGATGCCACGGGAAAAGTTGGCTCTGTTCTGTTGCATCTCCACTCTTGAAAGCTGATTCCTTGCCTTCAGCAGCCTGTAGACTTCTCCTGGTAACCAAGGCTACTGGTTGGACCGGGTGGTGATAGTCCTGAGATGAGTGATGTCATCGATGCATTTGGAGATGTATGCGGTGACAGTCCCTGTGTATTCTTGAATGTCTGGGAGGTTGTTGTAGGTGGCTGCTTGTTTGAAAATATTCCAGTCTGTGGTGTTGTAACAGTCCTGTAATGCCTCATTTTCACCCTCTGGCCACACTCTAATCTCCTTCTGTGCCGGCCTGACCATTTTCACATGTGGTCTAAGTGCTGGTTTGAGCAGCATAGTGATGTGATCAGTGATGTGATCAGAGAGGCCAAGGTGGGGGAGGGGGGAAGTCCTGGTGTAAACCAGGTCCAGTGTGTTATTTCCCCTTGTTGGGAAATCTACATGTTGGTAGATTTTTGGAATCACACACTTAAGATCAGCACGGTTACAGTCTCCAGCCACTATAAGAAGTCCCTCTGGATGCGCTGTTTTTTGCTCACTGATAACAACATTATTATTGCAAATCATTTTATTTATTAGAACTCAGAACCAACAAATCAATCACTTGGCTGCATTAGAAGAGAAGTCAGGTGTGGAAACACTTCTAGTCGCCTAGCCACCATGAATGTGTTAATCCATCTAGTAAATACTGTGATGGTTCGCTCAAGAGGTGGAAACTTTTGCCAATTGGTGTTGGGTCATGGGAGACATTAGGGTGCGGCCCCATGAATATCTGCACCAGATTTAATGGCAATCCATCCAATAGCTGTTGGGATATTTCAATCTGGAGCCCCACTCCACACCTGAGAGCAGCCCTCCTGCAGCTACAACTATTGATACAAAAGCTATTGCCCTTCAATCATTTGTATAATGCTGCTCTATGATACGTTTTAACTGAATGCAACATCAGGCAAATTCGTCCTCCTTCCCAGTGGTGCATTGACTCTACTGCTCAAGTTTCTCAAAAGGGACATGAAGAAATTCAATTACAAGCAACCAGATGGACCAAATGAAACACCACATTGGAGCAAGATAGGCTTCCACTGTGAGATGAAATGGAATGAACCAAACTATTGCTCTCTCTTATGAAAGCTGTTACAGATAACAAGCACAGGGCTTAATGGGCTGTAATGCTAGGAGGCATCCTCAGTCACCCGGCACACAGTCATTTGAAAATAGTTATGCATTTCAATTGAGAAAGACCTTCATGGCTCACAGCACAGCAGTGATTGAAGCTCTGAGGCAATGATAGTCTATAGAGATTCCTAGACTGAGAGTTTGAAAAAGCACTGAATATTTTATTCTTCATTTTTCCTGAACTCTTCAGATGGAAAGTCTTTTTTGTGTTGAGGCACTGAGTTGCCACCTATCTGGAACTGCAGGTTCCTCCATGTTTCTCTAACTTGAACAGTCTGTTTTCGGAGCTCACAAAAGGAGGTGAATGAACCTTCAGCACACAATAAGTTAACAGCTGGGAAGCACTGATTTGATCAAAATGGCAAAAAAAAATCAGACCTGCCCTTGGAGTTTATTTCAAGTCTTCACTCCAAGAAACTGCAAAAAATAAGTTCTACAGTAACAAAACAGAACACTTATGTAGATTATCAAATGGTATAGTAAAATTCTCCTGATTGGAACCAGGCCTAAACTTAGAAAAATGAAACACCTGTCCACATACTTTTGACCACATCATGCAAGTGAACTCAACAAGTGTTTATTAATGTATTCAAATATCAACATTCACATCTTTGGTCTCAGAGTAGCAGGCTCTCTGATTTTATTATCACAGTATTAGAATCTGATGTTGTCCATAAATTTGACTCGTGTCTTTTTGTGTGTGTTCTCCAGGATCCATCTTTCCGTCCTGTAAGCCCTCTGACACCATTTTTAAAATAACCTTCTGGTTGGGTTACCTCAACAGTTGCATTAACCCTGTTATCTACCCGTGCTTCAGTCGGGAGTTCAAGAAGGCTTTCCTCAACGTTCTCCGTGGCCAATGTTTGAAAACTGCTAAACGTCAAGGACACACCACTGCCTCTTCCTCCAGTCCAGGCCCAATGTCTAAGACCTCGTCCGAAAACTGTGCCCCTGTTTCCTCATGGTGTTGCTGCAGGACCCTGCCATCCGCCTCATCGTCTGTTAGGAGTCCAGATCAGCCTCAAAGTGCACAAATCCAGAAGAAGAGTCTGCTGAAGGTGCAGTGTTTCTCAGCAAGTCAAACTCCACGACCCCAGAAGTCCTCCACTCACAGATCGTCGAAGGTGTTAAATCTTTCTGTTGGGGTCAAAGGAGAGGCCATTTAACTGACACGTTGAGACAATGTAGAAATTCTGAGCATCCAATCTTCTATGTCGGTTCTGCCTCAGAGGAAACTCTTACAGTGTGTAAAATTTTCCTCAGATATATTCCTCTGAGGCATCAGGGCACCAGGCAAGTCAAAAGTGACTTTCCTTCAGAGAAAGCTTAAGGTAACTGTTGAGCACCTGGAGTGTGACTTGCATAAGAGAGTGAGTGAATTATTTTATATACACTCTGCAGCCACTCCTGAGCTGCTGCTCCCGAACTCACAAAAGTTTAATAGAAGCTGCACAGCAAGTGAAAGACTGTGAAGTATAAACTCACATAAGAGACTTAAAAAATAGAAACCTCCTTGGTAAACATACAAACCAACAAAAAAAAAAAAAGAAGTCTACAAGTTTGGGCACAAAGTTAGTATAGATAATCATTTGTGTTTGGCAAGGAATGAAAAAAAGAACAGCATCTTCTGTAAATTTGATTTTAAAGAACCCCAGAGACCTAATTTCTTTAAATAGAGGTATTTCTGCAGATCACAAAAAATCAGTCAAGCCAGAAACTTCTAAGAAAATTCCAAAATGATCAGTATTTACTGGTGGAACCATGTGTAGGAGGGACTGAAAAAAAATGGACAAAAGAAGAAAAACCTCACACTCCTTAATTGTACCTCTCTGAGGATTAAATGCTCATTCTTTGCTTTTTGTTGTGGCTGCATCAGAGATCTGAATGTTTGTCATTGTTGCTTGTGTTGCTGTTGAATACATGAAAAGGTGTCTGATCCTTTTCTCTTAGTCTTGCTGAAGGATTATCTGTGACTGCTGGTTGCCTGCGAACACACTTCTGCAGGGCTGTGTCTTCCTAATGCTAACAAAATGTTATTGTTCTCTGTTTGTTTGAAAATTATGCATGAGCAAATTGGTCTTCATCTATCTGATGCATTTGTTTGCCCGCAACTTGCACCTGTATGTCATCATTAAAGCTACATTTGTTCATTTCTGGCCACTAGGGGCAAAAGAACAGCCTTGGCATATTATCAGTTAATAAAGACGTTATGGCTTGCAAGCAAACAATTATCCCCTGACACATTTAGCAGAGCAACAGTTCCACACCAATTAGAGTCACATTTTGGTCCGCTTTGTGAATGTGAGTCCAAAAGTCAATTCAACTTTTAGGTTAAGTTTGGTTTACACCAATTTCTCATCATCCTCACAAACTAGTCTTAATCTACCAATTGACAGCCCATAACATCGAACCAAAACAATGAGCTAAAAGAGACCAAAAACGAGAGGTGCATCTCACTGCGTGGGTGCACTATTTTCACACTTTCTATCCGCTGAAGTGCAAAATGAAATCCAGCCAGAAAAAAAAATAAATAAAAAAAAGCAAGGAGTCTTCTTTAACAGTCTTAGTTTGAAATCATTGAATGCACAGCGTCTCTGCTGCAGCGTTTGAACAGAGGAGAGCCGTCATTATCCAGAAGGCTGTACAGGCACAGTGTTTGACAGTATGTTAATTAAAACTTATTTTAGCTAGGCTGCGCATTTATTTCCATCTGTTCCTAAAAATCAAAACGCGTCACTGTGATTTGGCAGTATCCACGTAAGATCTCAATAAAGAGCACATTTTTGATGTGGAGGAGGCAGCCTGAAGGTGACATTATTTAAAGGATGTGCATTTTGAAAAAAACATGTAGTGTTCTTCATGTTCTCCAGCTTCCCCCAAAACAACCCAGAGACAAGCAGGTTAATTGGCAACAGGCATGGATGGGAGCGACAATTGTTGTTTGTCTCTATATGGCAGCTTTGTGATAAACCTGGGACCTGCCTGGGATGTACCCTGTCCTCACCCTGTGTCAGCTGATATTGGCTGCAGCCCCCTGTGACCCTAAAAGGATTTCTCTTGAATGAATTGATGTATAAAATGTATAAATAATAAATGACTTCAACCTTTAAAAAGGGGAAAGGATTATCATAACTAATGACAACGGAGCGTTTACTTCCAGGAACATGAAGACCCTCATTACATTAGCCCCGGGTTTTGACAAATCAAGCTTGACAAAGGCTAAAATTCAATGCAGGTCAGTTGCATTGGATTGCATTATATCATATTGATGTATATGTTGTGCCGACAGGTTCTGTGTCTTCACTGAAATGAGCTTGTTTCAATAATTATCAAGACAAAGCCTACTGTATCACAAAATTAATAAAATACACGATTGGCCTGTTTTCAGACAATATGTGTGAGAGTTTCAAAAATCATGTCCTGAACATTAATTAATAGCCTTAAAAAACATGTCCCTGCTGTCTCAACTCTCCTGAGCTCTTAATCCTTTGCTTTTCTCTGTTAGGAGCAAAGTTGTTTTCCTTTGCTGGGTTTGGATTAAAGGCTTTTTTTTTTTTTTTTTTTACTCCACAGACATCAGAGCAGTGATGAATACCTCAGTGTGCTTATCTAGGAAATGCAGGATGTTGAAGAATTTGTAGAAGACAAATGATTTGTCATTTCAGAGTTACCTAAGGTTAGGGTGCTTCAGGTTTCCATCCTTCCGCATTGCTGCGTGGGATTTGTACAATGACTGAAGAGGATAACGTCTCTGTTTAAACTCTTGTAATGTCTCTAAGCTCCAACAGCTTACATTCATATAGCAATTAAAGTGTCTTGATAACTAATAAAAATGCAGCTCTCCTTTCTGGAGATTATGCAGCCAATGTTATGCTGCATTAGGCAACAAGGAGCAGAGGGAGATATCCAGACATTTCATCAGAGAAGCATGACTGAGTCCAAAACATATATAAATAAGTCAGTACTATGACATTTCAAACTGGGAGAAAAATATGTAAATATTTCTTCTTTTGCAAGCATTTTTTCATCTCCAGTGACCATTAATCAAATTTGAATGCAAAACCAACAAATACTCTATACTCGCAATTTTCTGTTAAAATTCACAGCTTGATTCAATAGATGATGCTTTCCATTTGCCTATTAATTAGAAGAAAACCAAAAACTTGCAAGACTCAGGATTCATGACAAGATATGAGTGCTGGAAGGACGTAGATTCATTAAAACATTGCTAGTTTTCTGTAGAGGGATGCACACACACGCTCAATTGAATCAGTGTTTGTGTGTGTGTGTGTGTGTGCACCTGTGTATGTTTCTGAAGAGCAGTCAAGCCATGTTGTGTCTGCTTCTGTCAGCCCAGCTTTTCATGGAAATTCATGGAAATTATTTCATCAGATTCCTATTAAACACGTTGCTGTCATTTTCAAAAGGATTCAAACAGTGTTGCCACAGCTGTCATATTGAAGCATACACTGTTATGATAAATGGGTTCACACTGCTATTACTGGAAAGACAAGTTTCTGCAGAGTAACCTAATCAGCTCACTTGCCAAAGTGAATTTTCACCACAAATGGCAATTAGGATTAATAATGAGGCTGAGCGGCGAGTGAGTCAGCGGATGAAACCTGTACAAAAAAATCCTCATTATTTGCAATGAGGAAAATGTGGTTTGTGTTGTGGCGAACTGAAAGGTTTCCCTGAAACCTTCTCACCCTATACCTCTTCCAAGGCTGAAAATTTATTGACTCTCGGGAGCTTTGCCACCACATTGATAACAAAAAAAATTATGCAGAACTTCATTGTAACAATTTGTAACGACACTTGATGCACCCACTTTTAAAGAACCTAATGAAACATACACAATGCTCTCAGGTGTAACATCGTCACAGGTGTGCTCAATTCTGTCCCTGAAGGTGAGAATTTTGCAGTCCAGGAGGTAAAAATAATTCTGTTTGCCAGTCTTAATGAGCCTCCCGTACTATCTGTTCTCCTTCCGTGTTCCTCAGGACTCACCTGTAGTAATCCACCACTACAGACTGAAGAATTTAATGTCCACACAACTTTTTTAAAATGCCGGTTTAAAATGATCTCCAGCCAGACAACCAGCGCAGCTCCAAATCCTGAAAAGGCATATCCTTCCATCCATCACCCATTCTTGCACACCGTGTACGAAGGGCATGTGGAAATCTGTGTAGACAGGAAGCTGATTGTTAAATCTGAAGTCTGCAGTTGGTTAGTTGCGGTGTCATCACTTGCCCTGTCTTCTGTGTGTTGTGCCGGATGGTTGTAGCTTGTCTCCTGTTCCAGCACACCGTGTCATCTCTTGTGTTCCTGGTTTTCGACCCAGTTTGGATTATTTGGTCTCGTCTTTTGCCTCTTCCCTTTGTGCTTCTGCCGGGTGGACTGACTACTCGTTTACTGAACCCAGATTAAAGCCCATTGAACCGATCCCTGTGTCTGAGAGTCGTGCTTTCGGGTCCTTTCCCTATGCCTGTATATTACATGAGGAAAATACAGAAAGAGCAGTTGAATAGGTTGTAATTTCAAAGTGCACAATAGCTGCTTGCAAAGACAACAAGGTCAGTTAAGCATCTTCTTTGTTATCCATGTTGCTTTCTCTGCTGTACTGTAAATCCAGACGGTTAAGATCCAATCACGTGTACCTGCAATGTCTACATCATTCACTCATTCATCTTCAACCGCTTCTCCGTTTCTGGGTCGCGGGGGTGCTGGAGCTAATCCCAGCTCACACTGGGTGAGGGCGGGGCACACCCTGGACAGGTCACCAGTCCATCACAGGGCCAACAGACAGAGACAGACAGAGACAAACAACCACTCATACTCACATTCAGACCTACGAACAATTTAGAGTCACCAACCTAAACATGATGTCTTTGGACAGTGGGAGGAAACCCACGCAGGCACATGGAGAACATGCAAACTCCCCAGTGTCTACATCATCATTTCCAAAATGTTTTCATTCACCCCCCATCCAAACTATGAGTTTTTAAGCTAAAACAGGCCAGCAATTGCAGAAGTCTCTGTTTGCAAGAAAGGCAGCAAAAGACTGTTAGTAGAGAGAACCCTATTGTTGCTGTCCTGGTTTCCTTGTAGTGCCTGGGTTGGTTTCAATTTGTAAGTTGTAGCCTTAAAAACATGGCGAGCACTATTTGTCTGGCAAAACAGGTAAATAAAAACTACACAAATCTCAACTTGAACTAGATTTTGCCATCTGCTGGGGCAAATGCTGTTGTTTTGGTTTGGTTTTGCAATATTTGATGCACTTACCTTAAATCAAATCTTAATTTTTCTCTTCCTCAGAGATAAAACTGCATATTCATCTATGTGAATATGGACTTTTATTAGCCATTAAAGTGTTCACACAACATTTAGGTTAAGTTAAATACAAAATTTTAAAAAGTAATTATTATGAATTAAACTATCTGCTAAGGAGTCAGCATTTATTATAAAAAACCCAATCTGAATGTTAGTTTGGGAATACATCTCACAAATGAAACTCTATCGTGTGGCTGTAAAATTACCATGCAGTTTCTTTATGTCTCTACTCAGCAGGAGAGCTGCATTTCTATTAGATGTGTATGAAATTAATGATTTGTTGAACACTACATGTCGCACCCTAATTAGAACAATGTGAGCATACATCAGCCCTTTTATCACTGAAGCTACTGAAATGACAAAGAGCACCATGACAAAGTAGTTAAAGAGTTCAGGATTGCTCACAACGTAAACTGAACAAAAAAAACCCAGATGGTTTCTGTCGGCACTTGCGTCGTTTCCATGACCCAACAAGCAAAGATGAAACTTGCATGTTCTTAGAGAAAGATGAGGTTGTATCCAATCTCCTTCAATATAATAACAGCTTTTCAGATGGGTCATTATTTTACTGTCTGTATTAGGGAAATGACATCAATACAACAGCTTAATGTGCTGTTGAAGTTGAATTTTTCTCAGCTTTTCCTCTCAGTAGGAGAAGGCAGTATGATCTCACAGTGGTTGTCACATGATCTATTTCCCAGAGAGAAAATAAAGAAGAAGTTCTGCCAATAATTTACACAATGAATCATGGAGCTGGGAATAAATTCAGACCTAATTTATGACAAAAACTACACATTAAGCAAAACCTACACACTTTAGACTATAGATTTTTTTTAGGGCTGTGTATCCACTTTAAATGCATCTGTTTCATTCTCACATGGAGTTTGGTGACCTCGCAGTATTTCTGGCAGAGCTCCTCCAAACTTCTATTTGAATGGATGTTTAACCAATGAGAATAATTTAAACCCGTGGTGTCGGAGCTTGTTAAGGATTTTGGAGGACAAAAAAATCCTGCAGCTGTCCCATTCTTTGCAAAGCGAACTCAGTGGACTGAAGAGGAACACAAACACATATTTTTGTTGATATATTTCAATGCTGCAGTGAAATTCTGTGATTTTATTGCAGAGTGGAAATGATTTCCCTCTTCCAAACACATTTTCTGTGCTGGCATTTGAATTTATTATAGCTCCTATTGAGTGTGCACATCGACATAATGATTTTCTGTTGGCAAGCATGAATAAATATTCATTGAAAATTTAGAGCCTTCACGTGTGAAAGGGATCTGTGTAAGATGCATTTAATAGTTATGTCAGTAAACAGTCAGTTGCCAGCCTGCATGCTGACTTATCCATCTGGGTTCATCCCAGTTGCTTTGGACTTCACCAATTTACAGTCTCTGTAAATGAAATCCTTTTATTTGGCCCCAAATTCTGCAGCTGTCAAATTTTAAACATTATTTCACAGAAACTGAGCAGATGATGGATGTAAAGGTCTCAAGTTCCATTAATAAAACATTATGTGTTGGGTGAGGGTGACGGTGTGGTATGTATTAAAGCGGCAGTCTGACATCCGGCAGCACACAAGGGAAGAACCATGTTTACACTCATTTCTGAAAGCCAAGCATGCTTGTTCAAAGGTCAGCGCACTTTTCAGGTCAGTGACTCCCTCTCATCCTACACTGCACTAACAAATGTGACAATGCAAGTGTTCCCCGCAGACATTAGCTCAATAATGTCTGCAGAATTCAGAATGAATTACTGGACCTTATACTGTATAGTGAGGCCTGTGCTTTTCAAAACCAAGGCCTACTCACAAGTAATAATTAAAGCAAAAACAATGTACCTGACCCCAGTTTGCCATCAAAGAAAATTGTATTTCAGTTTAAAATTTTTATAAAAACATGTTTTCATTTTATTATTATTTCTCTTTGAGTATACATAGATGAATAAAAGCCCAGGGATGTAACTCACTGGTAAAACACATGCTTTGCATGCAGCGGCCCTCAAATCTAAGACACAAGGCAAACCAGTGGTATCCTTGTATCTGTCCCAAGCCCGGGTAAATGGGGGAGGGTTCAACAGGAAGGGCATCCGGAGAAAAAATGTAGCCAAATCAATCATACAAGTCACAGAGCTGACTTGCTGTGGCGATCCCAAATAGGGAAAAGCCAAAAGAGAGAGAGAGAGAAAAAAAAAGATAGATTGGTAAAATGGACTGAAAAGTTAAGCCACTGCTGAAGAGCTTTCAATCTGCATTCTACTCTGGTTGAAGAGAATTGATCTTCTCATGACCCCCATGATTTATGATTTACACTATGATTGTACATGCAATGTAGATAGAACTGACTCTGCTAACTATAGCAGTTAAATGTAATGTATTGTCTGATGTTCTCTATTAAAAATCGAAGAAATAATAGCAAGTCATTTTTTCTGCAGATAATACATGCTTTGTGGCACTTCTTTTAAGACAATCCAAGGATTTGGTAAAGAGGTGGTCACACAATCAAGAACCACTGAGCTAAACTTTCTGGATAAATGAGGCAAACTCACAAACATGAGGTTGAAGGCTGAAGACTGATCACACTGCTCTGAAGACGGGAGGGTGGAACACGCCTGAAATACAAAGGGTGGAGGGAAGACATCAACACACAGGTCTAGAAATTTGGGCAGGGACAATGAATGGACAGGACATTGGGAATGACACCAGACAAGGCAGTGACTTTCAAAATAAAACAGAAAGTGACACACAAACCTAAACTGGTACAGCAGTCAAACTTGACAGACTGTGGCAGCCACAACAATCTATTTCCTCAGTTACAACTTTAAAAAAAAATCTGTTCTCAAACCTGACATGTGTGCTGCAGAATTTCCATCTGGAGTTTCTCAGAGTCACTGTGGTTCCTCTGGGGGCTTCAGACCTAATCCTGCTGTAGCTCAGGTGAAATGGAGACTTTAAATAGTTCGAAGTCCGTGAACATTCGTGAAAATACTTGACAATATGTGTCAACTCTGTGGCCAGTCTTTGTCCCATTTTCCTGCCAAATGTGCCATGACGATAATTCATGTGACAGTCTGCTGACATTGACACTAAGTGTGGATGAGTGCTTTGCCTTGCAGCTTTTAATCAGCCAGTAGAGGGCTCTGGGTGCGCACTGCGCACAAAGGGTCACCATTATGGTGAACCCCAGCTCTGCAATGGTGCTTAGCACTGTTGCCCCACAACAAAAAAGTCGTGGGTTTGGTTCCCGGGCCTGGGGCCTTTCTGTGTGGAGTTTGCATGTTCTCCCTGTGCGTGTGTGGGTTCCTCTGGGTAGTCTGGGTTCCTCCCATCTTCACAGGATCGGAGTTGAAGCAATGGTGTGTGAATGTGTGAGTGTGTGTTTAGTATACCCACATGGCCAATTTGTGTAAATATCATGCCTATGGAACATGCACAGTACAACACACTCTTGCGTAAACAAATACTTTTATAGAGCAGCATGAATTAAATTTCCATCAATGATATGACGATAGGGGGCAGCGCGGCGGCATAGTGCTTAGTGCTGTTGCAACACAACAAGAAGGAAGCGGGTTTGGTTCCCAGCCTGGGGCCTTTCTGTGTCGAGTTTGCATGTTCTCCCCGTGTTCTCCAAAGACATCATGTTTAGGTTAACTGGTGACTATAAATTGTCCGTAGGTCTGAGTGGTTGTTTGTCTCTGTCTGTCTCTGTGTGTTGGCCCTGTGATGGACTGCCGACCTGTCCAGGGTGCACCCCGCCCTCACCCAATGTGAGCTGGCATTGGCTCCAGCACCCCCCTCGACCTGGAAACAGATAAGCTGTACTGTAGATGAATGAATTCTGTGTATATTTTTGTCATCTTTCCTCACACTTTTTTTTCGTCTGCATCTGAGGACCCAACATGACAGTGCCTCTTAAGTCAAAAAATGCTTTTATCTTCAAAGTGATTTTAAATCATTGCTAAGCAGAAAATATTCACATGAATGCGCTTTTTAAAAGCCCTGGCAGGTTGATATGTGCTGACCACTTATCAGTTCTCATTTCAATTCTGACTGATTTTGTACCATTCACAGGTGAACATCATTTCACTTGGTGAATGTGTTTTATCACAGTATTTTGGCAGAGAGTACTGACAGCAGATGATGTGTCACCCAATATCTGAACTGCTAAAATTACTTTTCATTCACCAGCTGTAAAGAGAAATTGTACTTAAGAGCGGCACAAAACCTGCAACTGATTATCATTATGCACAAATCACCATTAAATAATATCCACTCAGTAGTTCGATTTCACAAGGCATTATCCTCTCTTCTGCACATCGCCTATGTGAAGCTCATCATTCTGTTCATTTCCATTTCTTCTTCCTTTCACTGGCACCACAGACACTTCATTTGATCATTTTGAGTAAAGGAGCTTCTAATAGTCTGTTTGTGATCATCTTCAAATTAATGTTTCATTTTCTTTTCACTCTGTATTGTTGTGTGGGTGGGTGGATTTGTGCGTGTTCAAAGGCACACCTTTCCCTTTTTAGTCAGGCAGATGTGGTGTGGTGTGATGGATAGTGCACATCCTGAGGTCATACCTTTAACTATCATTCAGGAACTGCTGAGGCGTCACAACCAGGAGCAGAGCTGAATCCATCAGTGAAGACGCACAGTACATTTATAGAAACACACACACTGCACAAAAACAAATGCTGCAGATATCTTCAGAAATGGTCGGAGACATCAGTCATCTTATTTTAACAGCAAAATATGCATGATAGACTGGGGTGAAGAGTTGAAGCCAAAACGGGCATGATGGCACACATTTTTTTGACAGCTTCTGGGAGGATAATCACAGTTCTTCACTCTTTTGCATGCATGAAACAAGACAGACACACAAAGTGAGGAAAGGTGAATAAAGAGGATGACAGCACTGCCACCCAGTGTCAAAACATTGCATGCAACCCCATGGCAGTGATCATTGAATTCTATGCACGCTGCAAGTGGGTTGACAATTTAATTTTGGTGAAAACAATTATTAGTTAGTAATTATTAGAATTTAAAAAGTACACAGAGCAGTGTCTAAACTTATGACCGGTACTTTATATGTTTCAGTGTTTTACAATGAAATGAACTTTAAAATCATATTTAAGCTGATAAGGCACTGTTGTGCATGTTCAGCTAATGTCATCACTTGATATCATTGCGTGATATTTGTTTGGATGCAGGGCCCCAACATTTTTAAGATTTTCAATTGGGCCATGAGTTGTATCAGGTTGGGAACTGCAGCTGTACAATACTGGGTAGAATAAGAGATTACTCCAGGCGGGGGAGCTTTGCACCCTCAAACACTAGGAAAACATGCAAACTGTGCATGGTCTCAGTTTGGGTTTGGGTTAACTCGGATGGTGGTGACGAGTGTGTTACCCACCCAATACCCAGTGCAATCTCAGCACACATCTAAAACTAAGTAGGTTGCATCTTAAATAGAGGAAGTGGTTAATATAACCGATGCAGCAGGTAACAATCACATATTTCACGAGTGGTTTCATGAGTTTGTGTTGTCTGCTATGGAAGAGATGCTCAGGTGTAGTATGAACCTGGATTGTTCCTTCATGTAGTTGCCATTGTTCCCATGGGCCCAGGATCATTGAAAAGAGATCTGAAAAATTTAACCTTCATAAAATCTCAGTGTAGCATTAAAGAGCCATGTGTGTTCATGGCTTTCAGTGCAGTCGTCCTGCTTGATTTGAAACTTGCTAATCCCTTAACCTTTACTTAGCCACCCATAAGGTTAATAGTCCAAAGTACTACAAACTATATCTGCTAAAGTGTTATCATAGCAGAATAGTTTCTTTGGCCTTGAACAACTTTCAATAAGACTTGGCAGGAGGAGAGCATTTTCAAGTAGGAGTGAGTGGAAATCCAGTGAAGTAAGGGGCTGATGTACTGACTGTAATGGCCGAGTATACTCACTTAGACGATCAGTTTTTATGTCCAGCACATCTCTAAACTATTCAGCATTATCCTCAAAAGTAAGTGGTCCAAACCATGACCGAATACTAACTAGGACTGAAGTTGAATTCTGGCTAGTGTGAACTTTAGTCTATGGTTTGATGATTTGCAGAATGCTTTTAACATTAAACCAAAAGACAAAAGCAACACAGATTCAATTTTTTCTTATTTTTTAATTCTTTGAAGTCCTTGTTTTTGTCTTTTTTTTTTTTTTTTTTTGGAGGGTTTGGTGGGTTTTTTTTTTGCTTTTTTTTTTTTTTTTTTTTTTTTTAACATCACCATCCATGGGATTTGACACTTTTTCCATAGTGAGCAAGCATCCCAGAAACCCCACAGCCACCAAGACAAATACCATCACACAGTTTCACTTTCACAAAGGGGAACGGCTTACAGAGAGGGATGAATGGGTTCAGGGGGCAAGAAGGTGTTCAACAGCATCAACAACCTCAGAACGGACGGAAGCTCCTCTCAGTCTGCAGCACATAGTGTACATACTCATACATTATTAGCATAATATGGCATAGAAAAAGCATCCAAGCTGACAGAGCATTATAAGAGTATAAGTGAGTGTTTTAGTGTGTGTGTGCGTATGTGTGAAAACTGAGGAGGCATGGGACACAGTGTGCACACCAGCGTTGACAGCTGGTTTTTAATATCCAGGTCAATTATCCAGACATGGCTGCCGCATCACAGAAACGGCTGTTTGCTGTTTAATGTGTGTATGTGTGTGTGTGTGTGTGTGTGTATGACTGAGAGAGTTAGTGTTACCAACACAATGTTCAGTGTGCTTTCAACTCCAACAGATTCTTTTTAAGCAGTCAAGGACTTTGGGTTACACACAACTGAGCACAGGATTATGTAGAAAAGGTGCAGCACTGTCAAAGACTAATTATAAAAATCTGTGTGTGTGTGTGTGTGTGTGTGTGTATGTGTCTCTGTCTGTGTCTGCAAAGCTGTACTAATAGCACCAGGTCAGGACAGGTTGCTAACAGCAACGTGCAATCTGACAAGTGTTGCCATGACAAACAAGAAGGAAAACGGAGGGGTACATCTCCAAGGCAACAGCATGAAACAACAAAAGGAGCCCGGGCGGCAGGGAGGGAGGGAGACAGAGGGGGAGAATGAAAGAAAGGGAGAGACAGATAAAGGCAAACTGAAAAAGGAGGCATTACAAAAAGAAGTACAAGAAGTGTACTCTTACTCTCAGTTGAGCGATGCTTGGTGCAAAAATTTTAGTTTCAGGACTTCAACCTTTCTCACACACCCGACTAAAGTCATGGTGTAAAATTAGAGAGGAATATAACATCTGCAAAAAGGAAACTGCCAACCACAGTGAATGGAGAAAGTCAAGCCAGATTCCTCACTCCTGACTTACAGAAAGATTGTTATGTTATGTGTAAGTTGGCGTGGAGATCAAGTTTCCATTTCCCATTCCTATCGCATCTCATCTTTGAGTTCTTCAGAGACGTGCATTTGTTACATGCCCCCTGCTTTGGATTCTTTAAATACATATACGATTTGTAACACAAACACACTTTGCCTTCTATAGGCCTCCAGTTCTTTCTATAAGGGGGGAGGGAGCCTGGATTACTAGGGTTGAAAGCACAAAGACAGAGATGGTGTGAATTTGTATATATGTAACATAAGAGTGTTATACGGGGGCCAGCTGCATTAAGATGGACTTTTTAAGTTGGACTGGCTTTGAGACAGAAAGCCGAGACTGATTTACAGCAGATAGGGGCGTGATGGCAAACGTGGGAACAACTATCTTCATACAACTGACTGACTTGAAAGTTTAAAAAAAGAAACTACTATGTTAAAGAAATAAGATTCTTTCTTTAAAAACATTACAACTTGGTCAAAATAATCATTGCTGTTGATAACTGAACTCTTATGACAGTATCTTTTAAATCTTGGTCATAGTTGCAGGTAAAAAAGATAATTGAAAGAGTTTGACATGCCCAGTAACTAACCTAAGCTGAAGCTAAAACTCAGTTACAAACATCTCATCAGAAGTCATAGCAACTTTTAATTAGCTTTCTGTCTGTGGCCGTTCAAAAAAATTGGTATCACTGTCTTCATCTGAAAAGTGTAACAGGGTTTGAGCTCAGTCTAAAGAGTCAACTAGTTTTAATCCACATTTATGTAACTGGCCCCTGGTTGTGTCCATGTCAGGCTGAGCCTGTTGCTCTGTGTTGAGTTGTGGGGAAGAAAAAGGCTGCAGAGAGATTGTGACTGGAGGCCAAGACCTCATTCACATAAGAGGGAACACAGGAAATCAGTTGCTTGGCTTAATGAAAGCCAGATCGTGAAGAAAAAAAAAAAAAGTCAAAAGAACGTATGAGCCCTCAGTACAGCCTGCATAAACGTGAAGTCCACATCAGTCAAGAGTGCTGTACAGGAGCCTGCTGTGTGTGTCCCATCCCTCACACATCGACACTGCACACTAGTCAGAAGTACATTAGCTCATGTCTACTTTCAAGCGTAAATCAATAGTGCTCAGCCCTTAGGCACCTAGATACAGAATGACACTAAAAAGCAGTTTGACAACAAGTTAAAAACTCTAAAACATTAGAACATTTCAAGATATCGAGCATTTTTCGTCTTTACAGGGGCTCTACCAGCGGAATAGGCCCTATGAAAGCGCAAAATCTGGCACCTTTGAATCGGTTAATCCTGGCTATTTTACATCTTTTTATCTTACATCCGTCTCTTACCTCAATAAGAATAAAAAAACAAGAAGAAAATCAAACTATCAGTACAACTTCTGTGGGTTCAGGCACATAAAGAGTGGAAAGGAAAGAGGGACTTTAGATGAGTATAAAACAGTCACATTTGAAGGAGGAGAAACATTCTGAATGTAAATGCACTGGTTGGTGATGGACTCTTATCAGAGATGTTTCACAAGCTGTCAATTGAAAGATTTGGACCTTAATGATTCAGGAATGCAAACAAACTGGAATATAAGTAGCTGCTGCATATAGTGAATGGCACCTTCCCCGCACTTCTAAATGTTCTGTAAAAGGACAGCATTAACGAAGCAATAAGGCAAGGAAAGGTTGAGTTTGACGTGACAGCGAATACGACTTTCTCTTTCCTCCCTGTATCTTTCCTTCAGTCCTCCCACTTAACGACGGCCAAACGCTCAGAGATGAGGAATAAAGCTCTATTTACTACCTGCCAAAGCTCCTTCTGCTGCACAGGATATTTTTCCCGCCAACTCACAAGCTGAAAGGCAGCTGCCAAATATGGAATATGTTTTTTTACTTCTGTACCTTAGCTAAGCCGCAGGCAGAAAAACACAAGATGAGCGCCAGAGCTGCGTGTTGTGTTGCTCGATTTTTTTTCAAACATTAAGCCTATGTTCACGGCAAATAATCAATTAGATATTGAGCCTAGCGTTGTGTGACAGCTGGTGATGCACTGGAAAGTAAAATGACTGAAATGGAACATAATATAAATCCCAGATAGTCAACAGCTTGAAGGAAGTGTTAGATTCTTGCCGGCTGAATAAATTGTAAGACTAGTCAATTTCAAGCAACCTACTGTCCTGCCTACTTAAACCCAAAATAAGAAAATAACAATACTGGTTTTGTACCCATGCTTTGTTTCAACTACTCCCAAAATGATAAGAAAGGAAGGACATACAATGGACATCCTGCATGAAAATGATCCACTATATTAATTCAGTTTAGTCTCACTTGATCCCTCTATTAAAACAACAGAAAAATAAACATCAAAGGATACATGGTGGGGACAAAGTACAGTATAAAAAAACTAAGTAATGCTGTCAAAAGTGCTCAAATAAGGAGTTTTCTTTTTTTTTTTCTCTCTTTTTTCATCATGAGGCAGACATTTTTTTGTTTGTTTTTAATTTCTAGCTGTGTCCTCTAGGATCAGGTTTTGGGGAAGAAAAGAGTGGGTGTACATGAAAAAGCGGCAGAGGAGGAAGTGAGAGATTGAGACTAAAGGATGGCCCGCTCAGGTGCATGCAGGGACTCTCTGGTGTCTTGATGAGATTTCTCAACCCCTGAGCTCCTGTTGGCCGGCCTCCCTCCCAGTGCTTCATTTCCTCCTCAGCGGCGGGTGGCTGGAGTTCTAACCCAGGCTGGTGATGTTGGCCCTGCCGCCTGGGGGCGCCACAATACGCTGGGTGTTCCGGCGAGGAACATTGTCATCGATCTGAGCACCTGTGGGATGAAACAGAAAGTTGGCTTATCAAGGATGTGTTTATACGTCAAAATACAAAGTTTGGAGGTCATTTTATAAATTTTCAAAATAATTCATTGGAACTTTTTGTACCAGAAAGTGGCAGAGAAAATAATTTTTTTTGTGAGAAGATAGCTTTTTTGCTTGCTGTGACGCAGTGTAGGTAGCTCGCAACAAATCTAATTTCAGAGCAAATCATTACAGCCAGTTCATCATGATTTGACCGCTTTCCAATTATGGATCTGACTAATACACTTCATGGATATACATTACGAGTCAAACGTTTGAACACACATTCCTATTAATTTGAATGTGAAAGTGTGTCCAAACTTTTGACTGGTAGGGCAGTTTATATTTTAGTTAGCTAAAAAATAAAATATGGTCATTTATGTGATGGAGCAATATCCGTTTAGATAGTATTACACATAAAACACTGTAAACAAAGGATCGTGCATGAAGACATTATTTTCAGTCAGGCATTGCTATTATAACCATAACATTCAGGATGAAAAAACTCATAAAACAACCTCGGTAGCTCCAGGCACTAGCTCAGCGGGCTTCATTGGTGAAATGTGTCTCGACCTGCCACTTTATCGGTACTAAACAGTTTAATCAAATATTTAGAGTGAATTGTCACAATGAAGCAGGAATTCATAAGAAATATGTTTGAACTTGGGCGTAAAGAAAAAACCTCTCCCTCCCCCAAAAAAGACTGACCAGATAGGCTGAACCCAGACTGGTGCAGGTTACGGACGGGCTGGTTGGGCTGCTTGGCAGGGGAGGTCTTGGCAGAGGAGGCAGGAGTCATGGTTTTAGGGGTGACGGACACCTCACAGACCGGACCGTCATACAGTCCTCTGGGTACTCCTCTCAGTTCAGCCAGCTGCATTTTGGGAAACAAAACACCCCAGTCGTAACACTGAATATTGTCAGGCCAGGATCATCCCTTCCATTTGCTACAAAACAAGCATAAGACATTATGCTTGCTGAAAGTGCAAATTCCTGATTCCCAATAAAGTTACATCTATCTATAAAGAATGGAATATCGTATAATATATACAGAGACTATAAATAGATAAAATACAGATACTAGCAGGAAGAAAACAGTATCGTACCCTGCTGCGAGCCTTTATCCTCTTGTACACATAGTCAGGGAAAGGTTTGCGGGCCACATAGCGTCCCGAACCCTCGGTGGTGTGGAGGGTCCCCTCCTCCAGGACAATCTTCCCCTGGCTGATCACCACCAGAGGTCCACCACGCACCTCAGTGCCTTCAAAGATGTTGTACTCCACAGTCTGTAGAGGAGAACAATGATGTCAAAATGGAGGAACACAGTTAAATAAAAATTGCCTCATATCCACAAATACATATTACCCATATACAGTATACAGTTCAAGGAAAGGAAACTGTCCAGACTTTGAGATGGGATCAATCATGCATTGTTTTTATCGTGCATTTGGACTATTCATTACTCCATCCCATGATAAATAAATAAGTAAATTCAGTTTCTGTGACCCATGAAAACTGAATTTATTCAGGTCAGTTCACATTATATGTAGTATCATGTATTAAAATGCTCGTGTTGGTCATTAACCTTTCATTGGTCTGTAGCTGTAGCTGATAAAGGAACCAAGATGGACATTAGGGACAAACAACATAAATGAACACAAATGATGGAGTTTTAAACTCTTTTGGCTTTTATAAACTGAAGCGTTCACATCATCCACCACACCGTCCTGCAAATGTTTTAGTGTTGTGTTTTTAGATGTGAAGCGAGTGAAAGTTTATGTTTGACAGCTGTGTTGCTATGATGTTTTATTACATAAATCATCAAGGAAAGATCTTCAAAGCAGAGATATTATGATTCATCCTCTCCAGCTGATTTTTTTCCCTGTCATGAGGACGACGTAAGGCCCCCCTCACCAGAGCACATGCTGTAACTGGGGATGATGTTGCTGATTTAGTTCACAGATTTACGAAACTCTCACTCAAGTCTTAATCTGAGCCATGTTGATGTATTCGGGTCCGTGTTCACACATGAAGCCGCCATGTAATATGACCAGAATGATTATGGATTAAAGAGCACTTATGAAAGGAGATTAACTGATTTAACTCTCACAAAGTTAAAAACATTCCTTCTGACTTCTAATGCTAATAACGAAAGCAAAAATAATCTTTTTGGGGGAGGGGTGGTAGAGAATATGATGTGAAGAGAGGCTTCAATCCATAGAAGAAGAAGAAGGACAAAAAAGACAAAGAAGAAAAACGGGAAGGAAAGAAGAAACAGTAATAAGGGGAGGATGAAGATAAGCCATTTCATTTGTTGTGGGTGTTTGGGTGTATGTATGTTGACCAGGAGGGTGGGGGGTTTTCTGTGTGTGTACTCTGTCTCCTAAAAGCTACTGGAGCTAAAGCTGAGGTCATGGCAATCTGGTACAGTCTGAAAGCCTGAAATGAGATCACCAGTCGGCCGGGCTATCCTGTCATACACATACACACACACTGACATTCATACACAAACACTCCAAATGAGCAATTTCTCCCATGAACATTGGTCCACCATTTTCTGACCAAGGGGAATAACAAAAAACCAAAGAACATGACGAGATTAGGGGAACATATGCAGCAATATTTTCTCTGTTTCTCTTCCACACACATACACACACACACACACACACACACACACACACACTCACAAGCGACTACACATGGACCTGCCTGCTAACAATCAGAAGTGATACGTTCCAGTTCTCTGGAAGATTTTTAAGAATGACATCACTCCCTTGACGCTGTGTGAGGCCCACACCCTGTTCAGCGGTCAGCCCATAAACTCAGACACATCCTTTACAGTGAAGAAGTGGGCTCATAAACCAATGGCTCTGGCTTCTATCACTGACACTTAGTGAATTGTTATTATTAATATCAATCTTTGTCACACAAGAGAATTGTTTATGTGCCGAGAGGACGTAATTTTTACCTCACTTGGTATTTCTATAAAGAAGGTCACTCTTTTTACTTTTACCTTTATTTTGGAGTAATGTTGACTCCATGGCTTCCATCTTTTCACTACAAGGCTAACAGTATGTGACACCCCTGTGCATACTTTTATGTAATTTGTAGTCAGGGTTGAATTTGAAATCTTCTCACTCCAGTGGTGACATGAAAAAGATAAAAGAAACTCATAAAAATGATACACACAGAAGCCATAATATTGGAAGACATGAGGCCTCAGTTGTATTGAGATGTTAATGCTATCGATTTGTGTGTGCATGAGCGAGATCATACCGAATTGTGGCTCTTGGCGGAGATAATCTTCGTGAAATCTGGGTCCCACAGAACAAGGTCAGCGTCTGAACCCACAGCGATACGACCCTTGCGGGGGTACAGGTTAAAGATCTTGGCGGCGTTGGTGCTGGTCACTGCCACAAACTGGTTCTCATCCATCTTGCCTGTAACCTGAGAGGATCAGAGCTGAGAGTGAGAGTGCTGCAGGAGCCACGGTCTGCTCTTTCCCCTGCCAGTCATCATCCCTGCATGTTCACTCAATCATCCTTGTACAGCATGGACTAACTCTTGTCTCATTGTTTCATGATTGTGCTCCTGATGTGTGTGTTGCGTGCGTGAGCCACACACCTTTTTTCCATGTTTTTTGCCTGCGCTTTGCTATTGGTGTGAGGTTGTAGTGTTGTAATGTTATTTTTGCTTCAATGTGATGAAGTGCCTCAATTTGTCTCAAGTCTTTAATTTGCTGGATAAATTATAAACAGTTTTGTTATTATTGCCAGAAGCAGTTTTTCAATTTATTTTCCAAAATCAAATCATATCAAATTCAATTAGATAGTGCCAAATCATAACTGAGTTACATCACATATGGAAAAGAAATCATTTACCATATTATGGTAAACTGTGTAAAGATATCATGATATAAATGTGATTGTATCCATATTGCCCACCCAGCCCCTCATATATAAAAATGCTTACCACACATTTGTCCCAGATGATGGACATCCTCTCCTCAGTGCCATTGACCCCTTCAGGAATCAAAGTGAAGTCATCTTTGCCCACAGCACGCTGGGCGGTGTTGAAGGGACAGTGTGCACTTCCTGTCACCTGCAGGTCACCACTGTAAAGTAGGACAGTGTTGATGGTAATGCTTTGAGAAAACTACTTGACACATTCTCACTGTGACATTGTGCATGTTTAGATCTTCCTCTTACCAGGACAGCAGGGAGTTGAGATAGTCTGGCGTAGTCGGGTCGGGGCTCAGTGGAGGGGAGGTGACATAGGCAGCAGCTTTGGCCCAGTTCTTGCTCCAGTAGTGTGAACCGTCTGTTCCCAGGCTGGCGGTGATCGGCTCTCCGTAGACCACAGTGCCTGAAAGTTCAGGACTTATATAAGGCCAGATTTACATCTCTAGTTTGCTACATGCAGGTCATATAAACCCTTGAACGTTCCCAGTTATGCACATTCATGCACATGCTCGAACTAATGTTGGACTACTTCTGAAAAAAAAAAAAAACCAACATGAATCAAGCTTTGGAAGTATTTTAGAAGAGAAGAGAAGAGAAGCTGTCAAAATCCAAAATTTTTTGTCAGTTTTATTAAGTAGACTTAGGTTTTGTTTGAGGAAAATAATAATAATGACAAACTTAGCGTAAAATGATCATTTAATTAGCATTAAATCAGACAGTCAGAATATCTCACCCTTCTTCCTAGCCAGAGCGATGACATCAGCAGCACTTTTGCTCATCACCTTGGTGACATATAGGGGGCAGTTGGTCTGATTGGCCACAGTGACTGAGCGGTTCACTGCTTCCGCCTCCACCTGAAGAGGAGACAAGTATTTTTAGCCCTTTTCTTCATCATTGCTTCATTACCCATCTCACTAATGACAAACACATGTTTTCCTAATTTCATCCGATATGTGAACGTGTAAAACTCTGGGCAGGGGTTTTGTTTGATGACATAACAGCCAACGGTCTTCCCAGAATTTACTGAATATTAGAGGTTTGATAGATCAACCTTTGAAACTCCACCGGACTCTTTGGCCATGGTCGTGCAACTTTTCATGCGCTTTTGGTACTGGTACAAATCTGTGCAAAGCATTTTAGGAACCCCTATTTAAAACAAAAAAAATTAAATAAAGCCTGTTACTGCACAGAAACAAAAAAATAAAAAATAATTAAAGAGTAGCTAAAAGCATCATGTTTTCTAATAAAGACATTTATGCATAACTGAAATTGAGTCCTGAGGAACGATCCTTGCAGTAAAGGTTGTTTTCAAACACAATAGTTTAATGGTGTTATTTACACACTTCTACACTTTCTTGCCATAATCTGTGTAGCTAAATAGCAAGCATTTTCTCTTATGCTGTAGAGACCAAAAACAGAGGCAAACAGTTTGTAGCTAGCTCAAAGGGGGGATTGCAATTTTTGATACAGACTTGAGAGAGGGAAAAAACAAAACACATATTTCCAATGAGACTTACAAGCCCTGGTGACGTATTTAGAAAATTGAAACTGCAAGTTAATGATTTTTCAGCTCTGGATTCTTCATCTTGTCTGTTTTGTATTTTTTTTTTTT
The DNA here is from genome assembly GCA_034769265.1 of Remorina albescens. Classification (NCBI taxonomy): domain Eukaryota; kingdom Metazoa; phylum Chordata; class Actinopteri; order Carangiformes; family Echeneidae; genus Remorina; species Remorina albescens. The sequence goes on from CM068477.1 coordinate 11,519,885, forward strand.
TTTTTTGTGTGTGTGTAATTTCTTTCAGCCCCTGTGCTCCTGTTTTTTAAATTACTGCTCCTTAGAACACAGTTTTTGCTCTCCAGTGAGACATCATTCATGGTTTTACCTCTCCTTTTACTATAAATCAGTTAAAATTCATTTAAAACAATAAGGAAAACTTGATAGAGAAAAAGTATGTTTCTTTCTAAATAATAAAAGCTGTTGTTTATGTTCTAGCAGGAAATATAGCTCAGCAATTGGATGATTTTTCAAACTAAAATCCACACGGGTCATTCACCTCCTCAGGATGGCTGAGCACGTGTCCTTCAGGTCCAGTGATCCCCTGCTCCAGGATCCTGCGCTGCTCCTAAATGCACATATGCATAACACACACACACACACACACACACACACAGAAAAACCACCATTAGCAAAACCTTATATCTTGTGCAGATGAATGCATGTTCCTCATGACAAGCCTTGACAGTGAACAATAGAGCATGAGCATGACCTCCTTTGATATTCATCCTCATCTGTTGGCTATTAAGAACTCAATATTCAACGTTTCATCTTTTATGTGCAGAAAAATATGTGTCACTGCTTAAACTGTGTTTTATAATCACTGGGAGGCTCTCAGCCTTTGTGCTCCATGTGTTGATTGTTGAGCAATACCTTTTTGAGACACACTTTATGGTTCCCTTTGCTGCCAATTTTCATAACAGAAAGTCCATCCAGATCTGAGTTCACTAAGGTCTAAAGTGTCTTACCTCAGCTACGATATCCCCATTCTCAGCGTGCACCTGGGCGATGGCTCCCAGATCACGGATCACACTGAACACCTCGTACACCTGCAGAAAAAACAGACACACTTGTGGTTTGGATACACTAATGCAGCTTTTTTGTTCCTGGTAACACAAGCCTGGATTTATTACCCTTATGTCTCCTTATGTCAACTTGTGATGATTTACCTTTCTTCTTCGATTTCTGCTGTGTTGTTTATGAGTGATGTATTTTAAATAAAAAAAATAAAAAAAAAAAGCTCTACATTTAGTCCTGCCAAGACTGTGATCAGAGGACCTCAGTGGTCCTTTCATGAGTAAGTGTGAATGGTCTGTTTATGTCTTCTGACTGACAACAAAAAATAGCAGCTATATAAACTTGACATCTTGTGTTCTTTTAGTGGTGATTAAAGCCACCATTGACCAAAAAAAAAAAAAGAAAAAAGAACAAAAAGAAAAAGCACAACATCAGACAGCAACTCGACTGTTTTCCTTTTTTGTGACTTTTAGCTGTATTAGCTGCATGGCTAAACAAATGAGACATATCTCAATAATTGATCAGACTGGATAAATGGCACAAACAGATTCGAGGTCCCCAGAAGATGAGCCCCAGTGACTTCTTTTCTGCCACTTCTTCCTTAAGTTTCCTATTTGAGCTTTTCCAGTAAAACCGCTAAGTAAACTGTTGGATGATGTAATAATAGTGATGATCTAACTTTTCATGTTGTGCTGTCACCACACCAAAATGTTAAATTTGCCACAAATTCATATTAACAACCAATAATTTGTCTTGAAAATACTTTGCAAAATGTATTACTCAATACTTGCAAAGCTAGTGACACACAGCCACAGCTATACATTGTATTTGGTGCTTATTAGCAAAAACTAGCATGCCAAAGATGGTAAGCTAATAGTTAAGAACAAGGTTAATGTTACAGCTTCTCAATACCATTATATACCTTAGCATACTAAGGTTAAAATTTAGCTTTTGGCTCCAGCCAAAGGTTTCCCTGATTTTTATCACTTGCCTCTCTAAAGGTCATTCAGCCAGATGAGCTGAATCAGACTTTATTACTAATTTTATTAAACTAGCATGTTCTTTGAGTAGTGCCTGTCTTATACATGGCATGTAAAGACAATTTACTTTATATTTAATCATGTAAAAGCAGCAAATCTGCACATACGAGCTATATAGTCAATAAATTAGTAGGTAAGTTTGCCAGTGAAGTCATCAACTCACTATTTTAGCAAAAAATAAAAAGCCTTTCCAGTGTCACTTCTGAATAATGGACTTTGGGGTTACAAATCAGACCTACTGTGTTTACACTAATGCTCTAATTACATTGACAAATTGAGCCCAAAAAGTGATGTATGACAATAATAACAACCTTAAATGACCCAAATGCAATGAAGCACCAGAATTTCAAAGAGTATGTGAGTCTCCCACACTATCATTCATTCAAGCGATAAGATGACTTCACAGACTGAAGGAAAACCGGCGTGTTGAATGAGTCATCAAGTGACGGCTGCCAAACAAGCTGCAATGAAGAGCCATCAGAGTTTGACGTGGGAGAGAGGATGATAAACTCTGGCTGCACTGGCCTGCAAACATTCCTCGCACAGGTGCAAGGACCAACACTGATCCGTTTCATCACAGCTTTCAAGTGGGATTAATTCATTTTAAGCATGACTCAGAGGGACACTCAGATGGAGATGTGGCTTTCATTACAATTTCTGCTCAGTCTCCAAAGAGAAACACACGGATAACTGGTATGAAATGGCGCTTCGCCAAGACAAACAAATTGCAACTGTATCTCATGCTGCAGGACGAGTGCAAGAGCCAAGAGCAAGACTGAGATATGACTTTTATTATGTTATAATGTCGGACTTATTGTAGGCCACCAGTCTTTGCTTCGAGTTATAACTTGCCTCTGAACAGTGTATTCCCACATAAAATAGATGTAATATTAAAGCGCTGTAGATCTTGGCTGTCTGACAGAAATATCAAAAACATTTTCATCCCCGTCTCTTAGTCTCTGAAATAACAAGGAAGTCACAAAGTAGATGTTATATTGGCTTATCCACCTTTTTGTCTGTGGATTAACTTGTATACTTAAGCGTGATAAAAGTGGATACCATGAGGAAAATCGCACTATATTGTATTGATGTATATTTATGTGGCGCAGTGTGTTTCTTTTCAAATGATAATTCTAGTTTAATTCAGTTTAGTGAAGGAGAGCTGCACCTCAACAAGGCCAGATGTAATTTTGGACTTACATACTCTGTTTGATTTTGTTTTGAACTTCACTCTAACTTGAATATTTTTAAAGTGTTGTAAAACTGAAATCCTCTCTCTTCCTCAATAACCCATTGTATGCCAAAGAAGAGAGGGTGTCACCTGAGCGTCCGTCAGCTGGAATATATCTTTGTACGCCAGGTAGACCAGGAAAGAGTTGACGCCTGAAAAAACAACAAAAAAAGGTTAGGGATTTTAAAATGTCAATTTTGTGGTGACAGACTGAGTGTCGTTAACACTGCAGCCTCTAGAGGCCGCCAGACTGGTTTTTACTCTTGTTTCTCTTTTGAACTTAACTCTTAAACATGAGCAAGATGTGTAATTTACATATAAACACAAAGGAGCTTAAGTGAGACCTGAACTGATATTAAATGTTTTCAAAAATCCAGCCGGAGCAAAATTACTAAGGATATGCTGAAAAAAGCTTTAAATCTTTTATGTTTTAAACTTTTTTTGTGGATGTGATCTCTTTTTAAAACCCTTCATGTGCATGTCTTCAGGCTATGAAATAAACATGGTGGCACCCATGCCATGGGTATGTGAATAAGGCCGCAAGCCACAAACACATCAGTCTAAAAAGGTTTGTTGGTGTCTGTTAACTCCAAGTGTTCAGAGACAGTCAAACATATTAAACATATCTGTCTGAGAAACTCTAATGTGACTTTGTGTGTGGTCGCACCATGATCCTTCACTAGTGCCTCCATCTCTTCCTGGATGCCCTTGTGCCACTCAGTGATGTCGACATGCAGCGAATAGTCGCAGCAGGACTTGCTGTCAGCCCATTCGCGCCACTGCTCGAAGGCTGAGATGAGGCTGACGCCAGGCTCCGGTACCACATGGTCAACTGGACACACAAACACACACAAATACGTGATTTGTCAGACAGGAACACGAATTAGACCCTGTGATCTTATATTTGATATGATCTGGTTTCCAGATCAATTGATGTTGAGTCCAGATGAAAATGATACTGATTTGCACTCGGTAGCCCAGTCTGGTCCTAGTTTGTTTCAAGTGACTACATGCTAATTGTACCGATCTTTGAAAATAACCAGATATGTGATTTCTGTCTCTACTCAAACCAGAGCGTGGACCGAAAGTACAAACGTCCTCAGTTTCCACCAGCCAAAGAAAGAGAACTGAGATATTGCACCTGGAGTTTTCCAGACTCATACTGTTTGACTGAATATAATGACTCATGTCTACTTAAAGGCCTATTTGTACAGTGTTCTCGGCCGCTGGACGTGGTTTTTGTCCAGAAAAATGAAGGTGCTTGTCTCCTGACAAGAGCTTCACCCATCATTACATGTATAAGGCAAGCGATTCCAATACATCTTCTGAGTAGCTTCAGAGCAGATTTGAGGCCACAGTGGGTCACTCTCGGAAAGGGAGGGGATGAGCCTGGGCTAACTGGTTAGTGTGCTAACTTCAGCAGGAAAGACGAGTTACAGAAACAACTTCACATTGGTGTTGGCAAGTGATGAAGTTGGATGTCAAACCCAATATTTCTTCAAGAAGTGGGAAGTAAATCGCTCTTATTTCTAAAGTAGCGATCACAAAAGTTACAAATAGGTCCTTTAAGCAGAGGACTGTGTTGATAAATCGACCCTTCAGGAAAGCATGTGTTCACATTAAGGCTGCAACTAACAATCGGCTTCTTTAAATTAATCTGTCAACTGCAATGTCTAAAACAATTAGTTGATCACCTAGTCTGACTTTTATTGTGTAATTATCTATGCACCAATACATGTCATACCCCATGTTGTCACAAGTGTCTCATCTGATTTTATTAGTAAGTAAGACCACGTGGAGCATGGGGTTTTAATCTTGATTTTTCATCTGCGGTTTAATATCTGACTCAAACCACATTTCAAGCCTTCTGAATGTCTTTTTCCATTTTTTATGAAATCACATCTGTCCATTGTGTGATGTGCAATCTAGTCACCAGGCTGTAACATACTCAGCCCCAGTTGTTGACCTGTCTAAGGCTGCAGCAGTCAGAGAGTGTTTGTTTGGTTGCGAGGGAGGAGGGGAAATCTGCTGAGTCAGAGGGAGGTTCAGTGGGACTATTAGAGGGAACATCCTCATTTGGCTTTGTTGTCTATATTAGAACCAACAGACACAAGTAAGTCACCACATAATAGGAATCAACAACAAACTGCAAACAGCACAAAAAACAGGCTCACGTTCATAGTGAGAATGTCTCAGATCAGTTTTATGTTATAGGTTTTGAGAATAAAAAGCCTAAAATAAATAAACACTGTTCAAACAGGGTTTGTAATTACACTCTGACCACTCTGCATTATCTGTGTCCAAAGGGAAATTAATTCACGTCCTGGCTCAGACTGAGCAGCAGCATTCAACACCTCACAGGTCTGAACCCTCAGAGCAGATGGACAGTTTTACATTTTGGCTCGGTCATGAAGAGGCCTGGCACCTTTCCTGTTCTCATTAAGATATTTTCAATTAAAGCCAATCAGCAAATGAAAGATCACTGTGGAGAGAGATGCTCTGCAGATACCACGGTCAGTTTCTGCCCTCCTTACTGATCATGGTGGTGCCTCCAGCCAGTGCAGCCTTGGTCCCCTGGTAGAAATCGTCCGCAGACATCATTCCACGATCAGGCATCTGGAAACGCGTGTGCACATCGATGCCACCTGGCATCAACATGCGGCCGTGAGCATCGATGGTTTTTACCCCGCCGGGCACAATGAGGTTTTCCCCAATTTGTCTGTGAAATAAGAATTAATTAATTAAAAAAATAAGAAAAATCCATAAAGAAGAATGAACATTTTAGTTACATAGAGGTGATCTTGAGAAAGTTAAAATGTTAGCCTGAAGATGCATAAAGAATCATTATTCCAAACACAATCATCATCAAAATCTTCAGGCCCATTTAGTAAGAAAATTGGGATTTAAGTGTCAATAAAATGGAAATTCAGACATTTCTATAACTACCAGGCAAACTTATGCTGGAAGGACAACTGTGATGTGACTGAAACAGCCAGGGGACCTACTGAAGATGTTGACATGAAATTATCCAACTCATATTCTGGCTCACATTTTCAGAGAGTGAAAAAATCTCCTTTCAAATGAATTTCTTTGAGTTTATTTAGCATGTAATGTCAGTTGCGATAAACTATTGACCTTCTACTATGAACAGATGAGGACAAAGGTATATTAATTATAACTCTGTAAACATAATATATGGAGTTATTTTTAATTCAGAAAAACGGTAACTTACTTGATGACTCCATCCTCCATATAGATGTCAGCACAGAAGGATTGGTCATCATTCACTATCTTTGCCCCTTTGATCAAGAGACGGTCACTCTGCAAAAACAATAAAGATGAGTAGTCATTTAAAGAGTAAAAAAAGCAGACACTGCAGATCTGAACACATGCAAAGTGCTCTGGGATTTTATAGATGCCTATAAAACTATGCTTATGAGGATGAATACCTGATTTGACTTCACTATATGTGGAATTAAGTGAATATGATAAAAGACATTTTGGGAAATGTTGCATAGAGCAGTGGACTGGCACTTGTAGTAAAATATAAAAAGTCAAAACGTGTCCAGTTTACACAGCAGTCTCTGCCTGGCCTTTTTAGGATGCAGCCTGATAAGGACCTCATGGCTGTGCAATGCCTTTCAAAATCATACTGGCTTTCTTCTTCTGCACACACACAAAGCTAACCAGATACACACTGTGCGCACACGCACACATACGCACTTAAATCACGCTTTCAATACTCAGTAATCTAATGCATGGACAGAGGAGAAAGCAGGTGATGACACAGAGAGCAAAGAGCTGTGGTATTTGGATCAGTCCCAGGTTCATGCGTGAATGTTTTAGCAATGACTGTTTATAATGTCAGGAGGAAAAGTAGAGAAAGAGAGGGGTAACAAAAGACGCAGTAAGAAAGTGGATGAGCGAGAAGAGGAAGAAAAGGAGTCAAACAAGAAAAGGGAAAAGAGATACAGTAGGAACATGGGGGTCATTCCAGAGGAGGAGTCTGGAATGAAGGACTGTATGAAGGCTGAATTGAGTGTGTTATGGCAGACACTCCCATCCCACCACAGTGTTTGATTCATCCTAGAATTTACTGGACCTCCCACAACATTTTTTGTGAGAAAATCATAAACCTGAGCTTTATAAGAATAATGAACTCATTCACTCTCTGGTCAGCATTTAAATTACAGGATTGATCCCGCTCTCAACTTTGTACACTCAGTGTGACACCACCGCTGACTTACTGTGAAATACTGAATATGTGTTCAAATTTCCTCACTCTTTATAATAAGGACGTATTGACACAGTGATTTTCAATCGGTTTTAAATAAAACTTCTTCTTTTCATCTTCTTATTCATGTATCGAAAGTTAATCTGACTGGTTGTTGAAGGTGTTAGACAAATTTTTAGTTTGAAGAGAATGGTCACCAACCAGCTTTGTGGTTTGTAGCCATAGCAGTTCACAAGTGCCATTACAATGTAAATAACCATGATGTGTCACAAAATTAGGGGAAGAATCCACTATTCAAAAGTGAGGACAGCAGTCCGCCCACAGACACGCCCTTCTGTCCACTTCATGAGGTTGAGCTGTTTTGTAACAGGCGTAAGAGAGAGCCAACCAGAGCGCAGACATTGTCATCCATCATTGATGCCTGCCGCAGCTGTGCCACTTGTCTGTGCAGGGGAGAGAGAGGGGAATGGAAAGGAGGGGGGTGAGGGGGGATAACCAACTCCAGAACCTCCCTCCCTGAGCCCCTCAACCCCTGTCCCGCCCCTCGAGTCACCCCAGCAGCTTGGGCCCTCTGTCCAAAAAGGGTGTGGCAACTCTGGTCACAAGGGCTCCAGCAGCTAACAAAGGCCACTCTGTCTGAACCGCTGCCGTGAGCTGCCGCCCAGCCAGCAGCTCTGTCCCCGGGCACAACTGCCGCTCGGCTCCAAGTCAGAGCCCCGCTTTGCCTCTGAACCAGCACGTGTAAGGTCAGAGCGGCAGCACTCAACTCTTTGAAATTTTACTGTATGCTTCTTTTTTTGTTGTTTTCAAGACTCCTGGTTTAATAACCAGGGAGCTGATGGAAAACAAATGAATTCTTATTGCAGGTGGAAGGAGCAGGAGCAGGTGGAACGTTTCATTTCATAATGAAAAAATGTAGCAGACGGCATAACATGTGACATTCCCACTGTTTCTGTCTCATTATTGTAAACTGTACTTAATCTTAGCACTAGCGATGTTAAAAATATCTCTATCACAGTGTTAGACTTTTCATGAATCCCTTTTTATAATCCAGTGCTTGTGTCACCCACAATTCAACCCAAGCACTGACAGTCCAGTCAGAGATTCAAGTGTATTGTGCTTGTAATAGAGCTCCGAAACTCAAATAGAGACCACTAGCAGGCTACAGAGGCCAGCTAACCTCAGATATTTAATCATTTTAAATCTGTAGTCATCAGATCCAGGTGAAAGTGAATCATTTTGATGTCTGAGGCAATCAATTTGTCAGGTGACCTGAGAAATATGCATCAAACACATTCTAAATATGAAGTATGTACTATTTTGCCAGGCGACGCTCAAATTTTGCCAGTATTATCTTTGAAGAGAAGCTTTTCTTTAACTTCCTACATATGCGTGCCATAAACTATCCCACAGAAGACACGCACTTGAGGACTTCAGCTGACTGCAGCCGGTATGGAAAATGCATTGCAGTTGTCCTCTGAAAGGTGTGGCGATGCTCAGGCAGCGCTGATGGAACTAATGCAAATAGATTATGTGGTAATCTTCTATCTATGTGGCGCAGACTGCTCTGGTGGAGCAACTGGCCTCCCTCCAGCCCACAGCTGGCCCACTTTCATCTCAACAACTGCTTTGAAATATCGCCGTTACATCATGTGCCTCATCATGACTGTCATTATCACATTACACATTGGAGTTCGCCAGCAGACCACCATTCTTCAGTCGACACTCATGTTTTCACACAGACTCAACATTCGCGATCCAAGACTGGGAGGCAAAATTATCTTTTCAGAAACAATTACTCTTTTTAGAAAGTTGACTGGCTTGGGGTTTCACTTCATGAGGAAGAAGCAGATCATTTAGGGAAAAATCCCACCAAAAAGGTAGGAGGTGGTGGTGGAGGGGTTGTTTTAGAGATTCAGCTGCACAACACTTTAAAGAATGGGGGAATTAGCAGAACAATTACTTGAATCCAGACTTATACAGTATAATCATGTAATTGTTTTGCAGCTCACGGGGAATGCAGATTGTCTGATTGTACTGGATCACTGCCAACCATGACAGTGACCTTTTCATCATGGGAACTTCTTACAGCCTCACAAACAGGATGTGGACAAAGCTCAAAGGGCTCACTGTTGCTATAGAGCTGTGTTTTCATTCCTGACTACAAAACTCAAACACACTAATGTACATAACATGGCAGCATAGTGCAGTTTGGTGAACATGAAGTAAGAAGAAAACTTAGACAGGGGGGGCAACTAGGGCTTTGCAAGGGGACCCCTGGACAACTGTGTAGTTGAAATTAATCTGGATAAATATGTCTTATGAAGGACAGTCTTCTGCTTATCTTGGCGTCTGTTGCGGTGGCCACTGGCTAAGCTGGCAGTTCCAGAAATCCCTCTGGTTCCTCCTGGGTTTTCCCAGAGATCCAGAGGAAGGCACCCAGGAAGCAAAATTATCAGATGCCCCAACCACCTCAACTGGCTCCTTTCACCTTGAAGGAGCAACGACTCTACTCCGAGCTCCCTCCAGATGTCTGAGCTCTTAAGTCTTAACCTACATCATGCTGATGGTGTTTAATTAAAATTGCTTATGTTCATTTGTAAAAAAGTTGGAGAGCCACCATTCTAGTCCATAAAACAAAATTAACATATTTTATTTTGCCACTAGGAGGCAGCAGAATAAGCTGCAAATACAAACTTCTCCACTTTTTAAATTTATATGGCTCAGTTTTTTTTTCAGGTCCATTGTCCTTTTAGCTCCTGCTTTGTCATCCCGAGGAAATATGAAGTTCATTCGATGTTTAGTTCTCCACTTTGTTTCATGTTTAGTTTACTGCCCAGTACATTTCCTGTTTGGTGCTTGGTAGATCACCTGAAGAGGGTTTATCAGAACTTTTTTTGCTGTCGATGGAAACATAACTGATGAGAGCAAAGAGAGGAAATGAAACAAGTCAATCCAACAAAAACAATAGATTTTTCCATAGAATTAATGAAATTTGCAAATTGTCTGTGGGGACTTTGATACAATTCCTGCCACATTTTGCTCAGTCATCTCACCCATTGTTGTTAGAAAATATTGATTATAGGGGTGTTAAAGAAAGAGCTTAAAGATATTAATAATTATAATAAAGGCTGCTCAGCATGAAAGAAACAGACCATCAATAATGAAGTCTGGGAGTAGTGATTATTTCACCATTATAGACAGATCAAACTGTTATTTTATGACTGCTTTCACCTAGCGTTATTAAAAACATGTATAAACATAACAGAGCCATAGGTGAGAAGTAAAACACACCGCAGATGAAGTAAAGAGACGCCTGAGAAGACACAGTTTTGGGAAATCAGAACAAAATCAGCTTGAGCCCTATGAAAACGTCTGCCAGTGTTTGACGTAACCCAGCAACGTGGTGTGTTGTTGTCCAAATGGAAAATATCCTGGGAACATTAGTGAAGTCAGGTGGAGAATGCTGCCAGGTCAGACAGTTAGCACTATGATTTATGTGGGTCCTGGTTTATTAAAAAACCAGCCGTGACCAAAACTATCCCCATACATGCTGAGACAAATGCCGCGAAACACATGTTCACTTTTTTTCATGTAATTTAAACTTTCAAAACAGGACCCAAACAATGTTCCCTAAGGGAACACATCTACCTTAATGTCTCAATTGTAAACATTCTGAATAAACTGGATACCGAATTCATATTTTTTTATAAATTATTATTATTTTTTTTTTTGTGAAAGCTTTTGATATGACAGTTTTGGAGCCATATTATTGTTTAATATTTGTACACGTCAACAGAGGAATTCCTGCTCCCTCTCTTACTCTGAAAAATATTTTTTCATACACTTTGAATATGAACTATATCAACTTGAAATATCTTCGAGCTCAGCAATGAAAAATCTACATTGTCTCTTATCTCTCTGAATACTGACTTGGATGCCATTGGAAAATCCCTCTTAAATTTTGTTTCATAATGAAAAGTCCTTTCAGTTAAAATGTATTCAACAAGTTAACATTTCTTTTAGGTTTTCTCTCTCTGCCTATGAAAAGTTGACCTAAATTCTCCCTTTGAATCATCTTAAACTGTCTTTTTGACCATTAAAATCTCCCTTGACCACTCTGTGTTATTGTTTGTCCACAGTCAACTCAATTCTAATTTCATCTTTTAACTTTGAACCTCATTCCAAATCAATTACACTTTCGCACTGACTCTGAAGAGAATCCCTGAAACTCTCTCCCTGACGTTTGGATATCTTTTGAATTGTGTCTGAAGAATGGAGTCACTGACCTCTCCCTGCAGACTCTGGAGGACATGGTGCAGCCTGGGGGCACCACGATCCTGTTACCGACTTTTACTCAACAGTGTTCTCCTTTGTTCAGGTGCTGCATTGTGAAAAAAAAAATTCACTTTCTGCATAAAGACAAACACACACTCGCTTGCATATTTCCTCTCACTTCTGGTCTCTTTGAATGGAGGATGATATTGAGTATGAACAAACTGAGCCCATGGGGGGGGGGTGATTTGGACAACAGTGCGCTGTGTGTGATGTGTTAACAGACAGCACCCCGGGCTGCTGAGCACTGTGAGATAACAGCGTGAACAGGCTGATGTGACTTTAACAGTAAGTATACACACTGAGCGACCACTGGGGACAACTTCTGTACTGCAGGTATACTCTCTGACTGCCTAATGATCTCCCATCCTCTGAGGATTGAAGTCACACAGAAGTTAATCCAGGACAGTCTTATTATAGCCTCGGTCTATTTTTAGCTTCTTTTAACTTTGTACATTGGACCTTTATTTGGACCTTGTTGCTGCAAAAAAACTGCCTGCTGTAATCTTTTTGCAATCTCTGATAAAGGAATAACCATTTAAAATACTCTCTGGTTGAAGAATGTGAAGATTAGCCCATTGTTCTGCTTCATATCGTGCTGCAACTCTAAGTTATTTAAATGGTTTAAAATTTCAAAAGAAATTTCGCTTCAAAAGAAGTGAAGAAAATCCCCATCACATGTTTCCAGGTTCCAAAGTGATGTATTCGGATAGTTTATTGTGTCCAAATGTCAGGGCAAAAAACTAAAATTTACAACCATTTACTAAACCATTTTGAAAACCTACAACCACAGATTGTTTTGCTTTATAAATGGCTTAAACGATTAATCAGAGATCAAAGTTGTCCATCAACGCAATAAACTAAATTACTTTGAGAAACTGTTACAGCCATAAATCTATTGACTGCATATTTTTCAGTTTTGGCCTGTCTGGGGACAATGAGTCTGGGAGCATGAGAGGTAGGACCATTAGCTGCACTCACACTGTTCAATCACTTCTTTGAACTCTGCTCTGGTTTAGCTGCATGAATCAGAAAGTCAGAGAGAAGCTCGGATCCCAGGTGGTGAACTTGCGCTGGTTCATTCATATTTGATGATAACTGCCTTAAGTACATCCCTGTCTGTGCAGCTGGCCCAACTCCATCTGGCAGAGACAGACCAGTTGTCCCTAATGTTGTGTGGACATCATGGTCCATCCTTGACAAATGGAGGGGGGGGCAAAGAGAATGGATTAATTCTACATTATATTAAATCTGTAGCTATAATTTGATTAGTCCATATGAAAAAGGCTGCAAACACACAGGATCTCTTTGTCAGCGCTATTAATTTTTTATTCAATTTAACCTCGTTCATTTCCTCTCCACCTTGAGCTCGGTCTAACACATCCATCCCTTGCACTGACTCCTCCTCTCCAAGGCAGCATGGAGCTACTGAAAAACATTTGTTACCTGGAGCTTACAGGAGTCATGACCCGGAGCGGCTGACTCGATGGTCAAGACCACGAAGTGACTAAAAGATCAGTCTAATGCAGCAGATTTATCGCTCTGGTCTTGATGTAACCGTGTTCCCGTGTAGGAGCGAGACACTATGTAAACAGAGCAAGTAGATCCTAAAAAAACTGTTTCAGAGTGAAGTCAAATTTGCATCTGACCTGCTTTTTCTTCCATGCACTGTTCAGGAATAGGAAGTCTATCCATTTAGGTCTGACTTAATCGCTGTTGGGACTAAAACTCCAGCTAATCCTCTGACCTTTCCACTGACTGCTGCAGTTGATGGAGAGACCGACAGAGTAGTTTAAGATTAATATTAAAACTCTAGTTCAAATATGCTCCTTATAAATTTGTAATGTTTTTCCATACTGAGTTGCATCACACTTTGCTTTTCAACATCTCTTCTCCAGGCAGGATGAATAACGGGACTGTAACTAATGACTACTGTCAGTATGGATTTATCAGTTTATTGACTGGTGTGTTCTGGTTTGGTTCTAGGGGAATGTTCCCACCAGAGTCCAGGCTAACAGCTACATCATTTTCAATTCACAACAGAGAAAAGCAGTAAATCTTCATATTGGCTTGGGATTGTTTGGATTTTGTACTTTTTTTTTTTTTTGGCAAGCACCTTAAAGAGTTATGAAAATTGTTGCCTACTGATTTCCTATCAATTGACAACTCATTTGATCAGCCTTTCAATCCCTTCCGCACTAATGCCCATTAAGGATGCCTGTCCTATTATATCTGGGATAAGTTGTTGGTGGTTGACTCTGACCACACACCTACCATGTCCACAAGCTGTAGGATGGATGGAGGTTGGAGCCTCCTCTTACAGAGTGTGCATGGGAATAAATGGATTTATAGATGATGGGCCTCCTCATCCTGCCCACAGGCCGACCCCACCCACATCATGTCAGCGTCCTGAGTGCTTCTTTGTCGTGACTTCATCAAACTGGGGATGTTTTCCAGAAGTAATTCAGCCTCAAATGTTAACAGCAGCCACTTCGCCCACTGAGCTCTGGTTTAAGAGTCACCTGACCCCTCAGGCCCTGAGCCTCCTCCCAGTCGACCTTCATTGTAACAGTGAAAGATCATTTAGTTATGCATCTTCTTTTATCTCTACAAAACATTTAATCATGTCAGACTGAAATATAACAAGCTTGAAGGAAGCACTCGGCCCCAGCCGTCAGTCTGTCTGCATGTCCCCAGACAGTCTGGACATTTTAACCCATTTCATTCACTCTAGTGGCAAGACAGTGACCTCCTTCCTGATCAGCTCTGCCTACATGGATCTCCCCTTCATTACCCAGCTGAAAGAGGAACATGGAAGGAAATGGGACCCAATGTCCCCTCCCTTCCCCTGGCTCCCCTCCCTTCCCCTCCCTATTCTCTACTTTCCACTGAGCCACCTCCACCATCCCTGCAGCTCTGCTATGAATGCAGGGAAACAGTCTGCCCCACGGTGACACAGTTAAAGTGTCCTTAAATGTGTCTGCGCCTCTAAAAATAAAACTAAAACAAATCAAATCATGCTTTTCCAAAGTGAAAGGAAAGCTTGGGGGGTTTAAAAAAAGCCTCCCGGTACTGAGCGTTACAGCGGATGCAGGGAAGCATTTGCCCCAGCAGTTGGTGTGCACTGATACCAGGCTCCCAGACTCAGCGCCTAACAAAGAGCACCGGCCTGAAACCCCAACTGTCATACATGCCATGGACAAAGGAATGGAGGCCTGAGTGTGGAGCTGCAGCACAGATGAATATTTCAAGCTGAAGTGGGAGCTCGGTGCATTCGGAGACGAGCACTTGTCGCAAAGATGCTGCAAAAATCCAGATTTTTTTTATTCCAGCCTCGCCACATTAACAGGGGAAGGGAGTAAAGAAGAAGAAGGGGGGGTGGGGGGGGCGATTTATCGACCCTAACCTGCATTAAGACGCTGTGGGTTAGATTTCACCAAACAGTCGTTATGCCTCTGCAATATGAGAATTACGAGCGAGACTCATGCGGGCAGATTTGTCGGAGCACGCCGCCCCGGTGACATCCTGCACCCGCAGGCCCCGCACCGCCCGACTCCCGCACTACAAAGCCCCAATCCCCCTCCTGAGCTACTTCAACCATCCCAACACCCCTCTGTGACACTCACTGTGATGCGGGGGATGTTCTTCTTGCCCTGGTAGCCAGACATCTTTCACCGGTCTTTTCTTCCTGCGCCGCTCCGAGGACCGCTATCAACGCAATGGGACTTACTGCCGAGGATGGCGATGATGATGATGATGATGATGATGGTGACGAGGGAAGATGAAGAAGCAGCTGATCCTCCCGGAGGCCACAAGCGTAGAGAATCAAACTATCTGTCAACTCCGGATCGCGTCCTGCCAGCCTCCCGGTCTCTCCGCCGATGCACCAAACCTTCCCTTTCCCAGACGGAGTCAGACAAGAGGGGAGGGAGGGAGGGACCACTCGTGAGCCGCTTCCCCATAAAAGAACCCCACGGAGCATGCGCAGAGCCTCGCCCTGCTCCATTGACAGGAGAGAGCCACTAATGCCATCAATCGCTCTCTTTGGATTAGTGAAGGCAGAGTGCACCGGCTGAACAAATGAAGAAACAACCAGCAGCCATCTTAACTCAGCTCACTTCATCTGGTGCCTCTAAGAAAACCGTCCCGGTTCTTATCAGAGACCATCTGAGCCGATCCCTGCCCCGATCAACTCCTCCTGAGCCTGTCCCACCGTACTTCCAACACTTGTTTGGAGCAGTTTATAGGATTGATGGGATTTTTTTCTTCTACAATAATTGAATAAAAACAAGATTTATAATAAAATCTAATTAAACTGCATTTGAACTGATGTTTTCCTCGCAATATACCTATAGGTTCATGATCCTGATCACAAGAGATAAAATTAGACTTTTAAAATAATGTGGAATTATTTTGAACTATGCTCCAGTAGAAGATTATCTACTGCGTACTGCAATGATTTTTTCCCCTTTAAATGCGACCATATGCACTTTTGTTTTCTTTTTTATTTGCATTTGTGTAGTAAAAAAAAAGTGATTATCTGTGAGATGCCATAATGATGTAACAGTTGCATAATATGAAAGAGTCGTCGCATTATTGATCTGAGCCACAGAGCCGGAGACGATTTGACACGTTTATTTGGTCATACCAGGCCAGGTTTACCATTGAATTTATTGGCTTGAGAAAGATTGATATAATTTCTTATGTATTCAATTATTCTTCTTTCAAAAATAACCTACCTGCATTTTCCTACTTTTTTGAAAAGACGTAGTTTATGTTCAAGCACTTTAAAGGACCTTTAAAATGCAGCACATACAAGAGATTGGTATTGTGGAGATAACATACTCTGATATGATTAAGTCATGCTCTCAGTATTTTACTTCAGGAATAGTATAAACATATACTAGTACTATTACCTTCAAAATGCACAAAGTAAAAAGTGCTGATAATGTAGAAGGGCCCTACATTATCAACATTTTTCCTTCTGATTTCTTTTTTGGTGATCTGGCTCTGTCTGTAACTTTTAATATAACATCATAAATCATTTTTGTATGTTTTGTATTCTAAAGGTCTTTTTATTGTGAAGAAAATAAATAAGCAAAATACTGAAATCTCTACTTTAGTATTTGTATAATTGTACTCAGTTGCTCTCTGCCACTGCAGTCTGCTCTTAACAATTTTTTTTTATTCAGCATGACAGGTAGCATTTAAACATCCCACCATTTAATTGTTTGTATTTTATCATTGATAGACAAGAACAAATCCGTTGTTTTCGTGGGTGTATTCATGTATCAGAGAACAGGAGAGAGGTATTTCTATAAGGGCTGTATGACACAGGAGGAAGGTAAGAGTGGATTGTGTGGCTAATGCCACTGATCAATATGCAACATGATACCGGGACTAAACACCACTAACCAAAGCTTTTAACAGCAGCCAGGGTGCTTAAATATTAAGCAAAGGAAGCACTGGTTCCACAGTTCACTGCCCTAAAGCAGAACAAGGACTAGAATTCAAACCAGTGGGAATAAAAGTTGGAAGATTTTCTTGCAAGTCATGCAAGCCAGAGCTGCTGTCTCTTGTCGAGCTGGTCCACACCCTCATTTCTGCATAAATGCACGATAATGCTGCGCCCATTCATTACATCATATGTGCATCTAACCCTGTGTGCTCACATATGTGTATGTCACTCATAAGCAGGCCGAGGCGGATGACACAATCATGCTGAATTTTCCTACTCAGGCCTGTTACAGCTGAATGTTTACTGTTTTTCTCAAGTACCTTTCAGTAAATCGTGGACACACACGCAGCAGATACAGCTGTAGGTACCGTGCAGCAGAGGGAAGAATAAAAATCAACACCGTAAGGTAACTAACAGGAGCCACTCCCTCTGGCAGCACTGCATGGCGGGCCCTCCATCCACTCTTTTATATCCCAGTGCTTTCTGGGAAATGTAGTCAGGGCAAGTTGTCTGGCATACACAGGCTGCAAGCTTAAACAAACTCAAATGAGTGGCATAGGTTTTTGCGAAGATCTCAATATTGGATGACAGAAAAGAGAGATGGAAAGAAAAGGGTAGAGACATAGAGATAAAAAAGGATAAGGGCAGGGGTGGAAATATACGCAACACGCATGCAAAATCCAAGAAAATTACCCTCTTATCATCCAGATTCTGTAGGGCTTCTTTCCCTGTGCTCTCCCTTATCTCCACCTTCCTCGGCTGGGAGATGTCGGTCTGTCGGTCAATGACTGGCCGGTCGCTCTTACCCCTGCACCCCGAGAGCGCATCAAAGTCCAGCGTCTTGCTGTCCGAGGATCCTTCCACCGGGCAGAACATGCCACAGAATTTCTGCCTGGGCCTGGCGGGGCTGTCAGAGCCCATGCTCTTGAAGAATGCTGGCACTTCCCCGGCGGTCGACATGCCTATTGCAGGCGGGGGGAGCTGTTAGGTTTTTCCCGGTGCGTAGCTGCACAGATGCTCCGAGTCTCAGCTTCTTGTGTGTGTGTGTGTGTTTTCTCTCTCTCAGCTACGCAAGCCTGGACAGCCACCGCCTTTGCCGGTTTTCAAGCGCAGGTGGTCGCACTGTGACAAAAGCGCGAACAAATCTGTAAGGCTAATGCTGCATGAAAACACTCCCACTGTAGAGAGAGAGGGAGAGGGAGAGAATGCACTACAAATCTGCGTTATGTCTGATATTAGGTTGCGATATGAGAAAGTCTCCTCCTGTCTCGCTGCTCTTTGATCAGCCTACACTTTTTAATTGCTTACTCATGAGTCTAAATTAGCTTCCAGCCTGCAGCCAGATATAAGTCAGCATATGAGGAAGAGACCGACAGCTTAGCTCTGTCAAAACACAGATCCAATGGGCAATGGGAGGAGGATGCTCTTCAATGAGGGATTACCTGTAGCCTGTGTGATCCCGTTCAGAGACTGGCGGTGCCAGGAGCGTATCAGATGTGACAGTCCGGAAATGATCGGTCCCTTCTCGTCATCCAGAGTGAGGACTCGCTCTGCCGGGTTCTAATGCATCACGGTCCAGAGACCTGGCTGCCACTGAGTCTAAAAGCAGTGTAATCTAATAACATGAGCATGTCGCGTCAGTTGCCCGAGTCTCTCTGCAGGGCGTTCCTGGCAGAAGTTTGGGGTCAAGAGGCGATCAGCACCATGGAGAGTTCCCCCAAAGTCACACCTATTCCAACAATGAAGGGCGCTGTCCCTTCAGCACCACACCCTGTGCTCACATGCTCCACATATTCATGTTTCATACTTTGTGAAGTTTGAATGACTCCAAGTTTTAATCCTAATGACTTCATGACAGTCTATTTCACAGGAAATTAAAGTGTAAGGTCGATCAGTTACCTACTGTGAAAGGATATCTTATTTGAGAACAGAAACAGAAGTGGGTTCTTTATATGCAAAGCCATTTTCAGTTGAATTTTTCTTTTGTTTGTTATTTATTATGTATCATTCTACCGCTTTCAAACAGGGCATCATGGGCAAAGTTTCAGTCTAGTAAATAATTAAAGCTGCTGAAAAAAATTAAAATTTTAAAATATATTATTTCTTGTAACATTAATTATTCATATCTAAACAAGAAATAAGCAAGTTTTGAAAAGATATATGTAAATTTAGTTATTATGTATCAAAAGTCCAACAGCTATTCAACACCTGCTAATTCTGATTACGATTGTGGGGATGGGGTTTGATCAGTTGTGATTGTGTCAAGTTTTTCCAGTTTTTCCTTCTTCAAACCAGTGATATGAGTACAGAGGGTAAAAAAGTAATAAAAGCCTATATTATCACATCCAAATAAACAAAGTTTCCCCAAAATTGGCAGAAACTGGTGCTTTCATGTTGCCCAAAGAAAATTTTTGATTAAGAAAATACATTTTCAGGGTCTTCATTAAGTTCGCATTTTCTTACTGTTTATTCAGTCGCATTATAGCTTTAAATATTGCATTAATGACCTTAGGGTGAGTGGCTACACAAAACAAAGTATTATAGTGGGGACAGTAAAATAAATATCCAATCACTTTCTATTATTGAAATATAGGGAAGATGTTATTTTTAGATGTTAATGAAACCATTAGTTTTATTTTATTTATCTTTTATAATGGGTAACAGCAGTACTATTTTATTTTAAAAGCTGTTTGCTGTATTAATACTGAAAATGCACAGTAAGCTGATATGTGGAGTATAAGTCCAGACCATTAGATCACCTTTATTCTCCCCACAGGGAAATTCAAATGTCTCAGCAGCCAGATAAAAGTTGATTGATTGACTAGATGTGTATAACATGAAAAGCTGACTTGGCAAAACAATAGAGACAGAATTTTACAAAAAGCACAGTAATAGTGCAGTAGCACTGTGGATTGTGCACTAGTATCTTAGTACAATTAAATAATGATCAAATGAATTAAACTATGATGAGTATAGTAGCTTGCTGTCTCAATAAAATTTTTCAAAATATGCAGTGCACAGGAAGCATGGAGTTTGAAAGAGTTACTTTAGCATGAAAGAAAAGTCAAATGAAATTATGCTTGGTGTTGCATCATGGGAAATCCGGTAGGATCCAGTGTTTTTGGAATTTTCACAATTTCTTTTTTGAATATGTCTTGAATGAATCTACTAAATCACTGGGAATCACCTCATTTTATCAACACACTTTTCAGTTTAACAGTAATAGTTCAGTTCAAGTTCTCAAACTCCAGTGGAACTACAAACATCAACACATGATAATAGATTGATCTGCCTGCCAAACCCTGCACTGCATACTTGTGTTTAGTCTTCACAAACTTGACACTTTTGGCCTCAGATTGTCTTCTCCTCTGAGATTATAATCCATTTGCTGCACTTTACTCTGCTATTGTACAACAGAGTAATGCTCCTATTCTGTTTACAGCTGCAGTAAATTTCCTATTCCTTAATTCCAGTATACTAAACACTGAAATTATATTCCGTACTGAGGGTTTTTACAGCTATGATTAGAACTCTCTGTGCACGTGTCTGATTTCATCTACAAATTCACACTTCTTACCTCCTCTGTAAGACCAATGGTATGAGTGTTGTTAACACCCTTTAAGTCATGAAGTAACTTTAATCACATTGCTAGTGTATCATGATCAGGGTATATAAACATACATCTGATGTAAAAGTGTTATTTTAATTGAAATGTTGTTTAGAATCAGAATCAGAAATAGTTTTATTGCCAGGTATGTGTAAACATACTAGGAATTCTAATTGAAATTAGAAATATCTGAAGTGGTAGTGATAGTGCAATAATGTGTAAATGTTCATGAGGTTGTCAGTTGGCTTATGGGGAGATCTGGGAGACAGCCTGGGGGAAGAAACAGTTTTTAAGTCTGGTGGCTTTGGTGAACAGAGCTCTGTAGGACCTACCAGAGGGAAGCAGTCTGAAAAGTGTGTGAGGGGTCTGCAGCGGTTCCTGACTCTGGATCTGTATAGGTCCTGGATGGAGAGCAGGTCGACCCCAATGATCTTCTCTGCAGACCTTATAGTCCGTTGCAGTCTGTTCCTCTCCTGCTTGGTGGCAGATCCAAACCAGACAGTGATGGAAGTGCAGAGAACAGACTGGACGATGGCGGTGTAGAAGATGACCAGCAGCTCCTGAGGCAGGTTGAACTTTCTCACCTGATGCAGAAAATATAACCTCTGCTGGGCCTTCTTCCTGACAGAGTCTATGTGGGAGGTCCACTTCAGGTCCTGGGAGATTGTGGTTCCCAGGAGGTTTAATGAGTCCACACTAGACACTGTTTTGTTGAGGATTGTGAGGGCGGGGGGTGGTCAGAACCTCCTGAAATCTACTGTCATCTCCACAGTCTTGAGCGGATTTAGCTCCAGGTGGTTCTGACCACACCAGATGACCAGTCGGTTCATCTCATGCCTGTAGGCAGACTCATCACTGTCCTGGATGAGGCCGATGATCGTTGTGTCGTCTGCAAACTTTAGAAGTTTCACAGACGGGTCATCTGAAGTGCAGTCGTTGGTGTAGAGGGAGAAGAGCAGCGGGGAAAGAACACTCTCCTGGGGGGCGGCAGTGCTGATGGCACGGATGTTGGAGATGTTCATGTATTTCTTACTTTTAAAAAGCCACATTAGTAGACAGGGAATAGGCAGATTGATTTGAAAGAGCTACTGCAACCAGGGAAGCCCTCTCCCCTGTTCACATTTGGCATCATCAACTTACCATGTTGCTTTGAGGAAAGTTAGACTATTATTTTGAGTAATAGACATCTACATTAACTATGGTTTGTAACAGGCGTTTTCCATTTAGAGTTGAACTTTACAGAGAATAGATGGCTGTGAGGTATAAATAAATCAGTGGTGAATGTTGATCAATAAGAACAGCAGCAGCTAATGCTAACACATTCTTCATTCCTGACTCATGTTATAACAGACAAATGCTTTCTGCACAAGTGGCCATGGAAAACACTTTAACACAGAGTCAATGTCATCCCAGTTGCCATAACAACATGGTGGGCAGCAAATGGCTTTGCTGCTACTATTTCCTCTCCCAGAGGGCTATGAAGGCCGCTGCATGTCTGTCTGTGTGTGTGGGTGTGTGGATGGTCAGATCTGCAGGAGAGGCCAACATAGTCTGCTGCCTGAATGTCAGAGGTGGATCCTGAAAAGGGAGTGTTGAAGGTGCAGCCATGCCCAAAGACCCACTCAGTGCACCGACACCCCCTCCACTCCCACCCATGCTTATTGCTGAAATGTCTTTCCACACAAAATAGCAAACATCCCCCACTGAGAGCAGAGACCCGGGGGATTGTTAGATAATTAGAGGGGAAAGTTGGCGGCGTGCCTGATAAATAGTTGGAAGAGACAACAGAGAGGGAGTCTGGTCTCTGGACAGGAAGGGCATGGTCCTGGCATCCAGGAACAGATGTAGGACAAGTAGCGACATCAGCAGTATGTGTGGATTCTCGGCTACTGGAGCTCTTTGTTAAAGCAGATTATTAGCTCTGTTTAGCTCAGTGTATACCGCAGAAAACAACTTCATATTCATTAGCTGCATATAACCAGTTTGGAGGAGTATGCAGGAAGACAGATCTCATTGTATAAGCAGCTGGTGCTGAAGTTTAAACTGAAGCCACAAATAAGAAAAGTTTCCTCCCTGAGTATAGATGGGATAATCTGCAGTTGGCCCCTAGTGAACAGCCTGTAACTTTAAATGATGTGGCTGCCTCAATCAGCCCATTGATGTGCTCAGATTAAAGTTAAGTAAAAAACAAACAACTCTAGAGACCATCTTGTGATGGGAGCACACAAACCACATTCCTTTTAAATGTTGTCAGTAGGACCCATTCTGTCATTGTGTCCCCTCACTGGTAGTCAGACAGTCATTGACACCGACAGTTATAGTTGGTGCCTCCACAAACACATTTCATGACACATATACACACGCTTCAAAACAAAACCAGCTCCACTGTTGCTGTTGCTGCGACTGAAACTACAGAACAGAGGATTTCCATTTTTCCACTGGCTGTACCAGCCTCAACTGAGCTCAGCTGTTAAACTGAGATGAAACCCAATACTTACATTTAGAAGTGAAATCTTATTACTTCCATTACTGGTGTGCAATGAATCTTGGGAAAAGGTTGTACTATGATGGATCCACATGCTGGATCCTTTGTTGCCCGGAAAAAGAAGGCTGCATTTTTCGGCCACAGTTGGCAAAGCCTTCAACATGGGTCAGTCCAGCCTTGTTGCTGCGACAGTTGGTCTCTAAATGCAGCTCCTGTGGTCCCTGTACTCAGGTGACGCTTTGGGGGGCCCACATTGTTGCCTGAGGTCCAGGAGCAGCTGCCTTATCTTCTCTTAGGCAATGCAGTGTATTAACGTTGTACCTGCAAAACCAACGATTAACCCATTAGACAGAGCTGCCTATTAGCAATAAGTAACGTGAGCATACTGACACACTGTGACAGTAAACATGGTCAACATTATAACTGCTAATTATCTTAAAAACACCAAATTAGCATTGCTGCACTGAGTTATGATGCGGACATCATTCATTCATTCATTCATTCATTCATTCATCTTCTACTGCTTTTCCGTTTCCAGGTTGTGGGGCTGCTGGAGCCAATCCCAGCTCACACTGGGTGAGGGCAGGGTACCCTGGACGGGTTGCCAGTCCATCATAGGGCCAACATACAGAGACAGACAGAGACCAAAAACCACTCACACTCACACTCAGACCTACGGACAATTTAGAGTCACCAGTTAATCCAAACATGATGTATTTGGACGGTGGGAGGAATCTGGAGCACCCTGAGGAAACCCACACAAGCACGGGGAGAACATGCAAACTCTTCACAGAAAGGCCCCAGGCCCGGGAACAGAAGCTGCAACATTCTTGTTGTGGGGCAACAGCGTGCTGGCCATGCTGACATCATCATTTAGCTAAAGCACCAGCATCCCTGATAGAGCTGCTAACATGGCTGTAGGGGAGAAAAGTTCATTGCTAACATCAGTTTGCAGGCACCATGCCAAATTTAGCTGTAGCACACTGAGAAACTTAATGTACCTGCAAATATCAACATCAGTCTGTTTAGATACAAAAAACTATGACCTTTTACAACACTACTTATTAAACACTGCGTGTTCTTGACTCAGAAACTACAATTACCAGCCTGTTTACATCACCATTTGGTGTGCACGTTGGTTCAGCTGTCAATCAAAAATGTATACCACCCATGAGAAAACAAAACAGCTTATCTCATATATCCATACAAATCTTTTCTCTCGGTCAGCAGTGATTTACATATTCATACTGAATCTGAAAGAGCAACAGTGACTAACAGCTTTGAGCGAGTGTTTTGAGTTTGAGTTCACTTTAATTGAACTCAAACTGGTCATCTTCATTTAATTGTAGATGACCAGTTGAGCTGAGTGAGTGGGTGAACAGGACAAACTGAACTGAACCTTCCTGCTCTACATATACACATCCATGAGCAGAAACTGGGTTCTCTGTATTTTATGGCCATAACTGTGACTATAATCAAACTATTTCCCCTTATATATTTAAGGCATTTGATCACTTATCTAAAGCATTAACTTACCTAATATAGTCACACTGACTACACATAAAAGCTGTCTTTATTTGCAGACACAGCATCTGAAGTGCACACTGAATTATTTCTGTTGATGTCCAGATTTCCTGCTCTGCCACTTCATGACAGCGGCTTTATCTGGCACTGGAAGCTGCTGCAGTGGAGTGTAGTGCTGCTGAATCCTGAAGAGATGAGGAAGAATGTTTCCTCACCAGAGGGATGGAGATGGAACGGGCCACCACCCTGTAACCCATGGTAACGCCATCAGCTGCAGTGGGAGGAGCTACATGTCTCACTGTGTCTGGATTGGTTGAGAACAGGTGTTCTGAGGTTTCATATAAGGAAAATGGAGGAGGACTGGAGGAGGCATTGTTTGTGTGGAGATCAGTCTTTGTTTACCTGATTGAAAGTAAAAGCAGTGACATTTAATTCTATTATTCAGAGAGTCTCCTATTTTTTTTGTTCTAACTTTGATTATGTTAACTACTGCAATCACTGACATGTCCAATTTACAGATGTATGATTCGCAGTCTCATCAGTCATTGTGTCATTATCTTTACACAACTGATTATATTTTTATCTTTAACAAAACAAACAATAGTTCCAGTTTCCTTTGGTCTCATTACACAAATAAAGTTGATCAGTGGAAGGAACAACTTAGTAGCCAACTCAGTTCATTCTCATGGATTAGATGAGAAGGCTCTCATGTTTTTGTCTGACCAGTGAAAGTGTCCTAATAACAGCGTAGTTTAGAATAAAAATTGGAATCAGACGCAAAGAAAGTAATATCCATTAACTGGGACGATTAGCAGGTGACAGGAAGACCCAATGACTCAGCGTGAGTAGACTTGCTGTAGACATGGAGACCCTAATGCAGGATGCG
This sequence comes from Remorina albescens, assembly GCA_034769265.1. Lineage (NCBI taxonomy): Eukaryota > Metazoa > Chordata > Actinopteri > Carangiformes > Echeneidae > Remorina > Remorina albescens. Next base: position 11,545,483 of record CM068477.1, read on the forward strand.
AAAAGGGTGGTTTCTGAAGTGAACAGTGGTAATGAATGACTGACATTTCTGCAAGATCTACAGCAACTGTCCTTGGTTCTTGAGGATTTGAGACAAATATGCCTGAAGAAAAAAAAAAAATCTGAAAAAAAGCTGAACTGAAGGAAAATAACATAAGTTAGCATTGCTGACAGACCACCACTGGAGTGCAGTGCTTCCCCAGAACAGCTCTGTACAGCCGCTGAAGCAGAGAGAGAGAGAGAGAGAGAGAGAAGTGCATGCAGGGGAAAGACATAGGAGCCTTTTCCATCAGAGGCCTCACTGAACAGTTTGATGGCTAAATTCAGTGCTGAAATGGCGTCATCCTGGAGGTCTCTGTTCTCTGGTTTCAGGCAGATAAAAATCTCAGTCTCAACGGGTGGGAATGTTAATGGACAAGGCTTCAGCCAAGAACAACTTGATTCATCTGGAAATGTTTTTACATTTCATAGAAAGTGAAGGCTTTATAGCCTGCAGTTATAGCAGGGCAAATGATAAATGCTCTGAACTGCTGACTCCTCTCACCTCAGCTGACTGATGTGAGCATCTTCCTGCTGGTATTGTAAAGCTGAGCTCCTTGGAATTTGGAATTTACTGAGTAAGGAAACATCCTGCGACTTCCTGGGGAGGCCGGAACATCAGACCTCAGCTGCGTTTCCTAACTGACCAGGCACGCAGTGGATTTGAGCCACATCCAAAACAACGGTCTGTAGGCTATGCCAGCTGCTGAGGGCCACAGGGTGTGGGGGCGAGTGGATGGAAAAAGCAAAACACTTTAAACACTTGGATAAAAAAAAAAAAAAGATGGCTCACACAAAGGACAAGCTGAATGAATGAAACCTTGCTTGGTCTTTTACTTCAGCAGATGGGAGTTTTCATTTTCCCTTCCATCTCACCAACTTTTTAAGACTTGATCTCTTTTAGTGCTGATAACATAATTAGCATCATTTATTGGTAAGTCCTTTGGTCAGATTTCAAAACAGAAATCTAGAAAGGCATAGCTACATATAAAAAAAGGATTTAGGCCAACATTGTCATGTGGGATTTTGATGGCAGGTGTCAAATTGAGAAAGTCACACTCAAAAGCTTCATTCAGGTAATATTTAATCACAAAATGTTTAATCAAGTTTTCCAATGTAGCGGGAAAAGGAAAAATAAAGAAAATGCATCATTACAATAACTACTATTAGACCATTGCAATCTGTGGGGGAATCTTTCCATTTCCTATTCACATCAGGCCCTGCCATAGACAATAGGCTTTTTATTTTCACACTCCGCGTCTTGACTCCTGCTCTGTGCGTTCAGAATATTCCGACACCAGATTAAAAAAAAAAAAAAAAAAAAAAAGGGAGTGAGAGAAGAAAAAAACAAAACAAAAACAACAACAACCAGGAAAGAACAATCCACCATCATGTACAAACACAGGCAAAAACATGGCTGTCCCACAAAGTAGCAGTGCAGTATCTCTGTGGCTGAAATGGCCAATGGGCGCAGGCCTTAACATGATCACTTCAGGTTGATAATTGGCTTTTCTAAGAAGTAAAAAAACAAACAAACAAACAGAAAGACAACAGGTAGCTGACAAGACGAAATTACAATCAACTCAGTTTTTACAGGTACTTTCTGCCAGTAGGGTCGAAAAACAAAATAAGTACTCACAATTACCTAAACATTTTGCTTCTTTTGTTTGTTTCACTTAAGATTTTTTTGTCTGTTCTTCTCTTGCTGATGAAGTTGGACACTGAAATGTATCTTTTTAAAAGGGAGCAAGGCAACGTTCATTCTTGTTGTTGACAGTTTTGTTGACTTTCTGGCTCAGAAATGTGACGCTTCAAGCTTAGGCAACATAATGGTCACCTTAAAAAGTGGAACTGGTGTCATTTTGTAACCCTAAACTTCACACCTGAAAATGTCTTTTACGGGGAATTACTTCGTTCTGCATGGAAAGTCTGCTGCTGCAAAACGTTGTCATGCAAGAACTTCTGGAGATCTGGTGTTCAATGTGGATTTCCAAATGAAATAATATTTGAACCAGATCTGGCTACAGCGGATCCACTTGTAATGACCGCAGTCCAACCTCAGAAATACTGCTGTGAAGCTGATGCTTGATATTGACTATTCTATATCATGCTGTGCAAGTACATGACCTTCGCAGACCTGCTGGCCTTGTTCTTAGACAACAATCCCTCAGTCACTTACAAGTTGCTGCATGTCTAAGCCGTCACTCAAGGAAGACAAACAAATGTAGAAATGATCAGCGGGGAGGTTCAGCCCGACTGACTCTATAGTCAGCTCCCTTCATTAGAAGCAATGACGTATTTCTACCTGTTGTTTTGAAATTTTGGCAAATATGATGGAGTGTTCGGAGGCAGGGCTGACCACTGCTGTCTACTGGACTACTGAACAGTCTCTCTACTAACATTTCCAAATGAAAATTCCTTATATAATTCGTCAGTTCTTTCAAGTTCAATATTTAACTGAAATATCTTCTAAATAAAAATCAGTCAAAACTTCATGAAAACAAATGTCCGTACCTGTTCATCTCTTATTTTCATGCTTTTTGGTATCAAATCCTCTCTGATCACACGAAATCCACACTAAAAAGAATTTCCACAGTTCCACGTAATATCCAGCCCAGTCTGGAGTAAAGGTAAGAGGGAACTGACCAGTAAAGACCAAAGCAGCTCTAGGATATGTTGTAGATAGACCCAGAGGCTCACTGGAAGAACAACATGGACTGTTTGGTCCATGTCCAACACAGACTGTTTGGACAGACGTTTCTCGACCATGTAGTGCCGTTGACCAAACAACAAAATACTGTTAGTGTACACATACACAGAGGGACACACTGCCTGCATGTACCGAACACACACCTACACCCTGGTTTCCAGTTATTGTCACTTTGCAAAATATTCATTCAGCTGCAGAGGTGAATAGATATGTTTTGTAGTTACCATCACAGAAAAGGTGATAAAGTGTCACACCTCTAGATGGAGCCAGAGACTCCTCCAGCGCAATTCATGACCGCTTGTGGTTTGGGATGGCCTCTGTGGTAACTTCTTTCTTTACAACTTCTCAATAAACCACGGCTGTAGTGAAATACATAAAAAAAAGAAAAAAGAAAAAAGAAAGAAAAGGTAATACTACCTACAGAAGATGAAGAAAATGGCTACTTTCAAAAAGGCATGATCACATTTTCAGTTCGTGTAGCTGACTTAGAATTTCGTTGAACCCATTGGGGTTGATTGTTGGGCTACAATCTGTGGTCAGTTCTAAAATTGGACAGTCCTCCCTTTTTTCAGATGATAAAAGGGCAAGAGGAGAATATGTGAAGCAGAAGAGTTTGGTTTAATGCTGCGACCCACCCTGTAAACTCACCAATCGTTAACATCTCAGGACAGTCGCTGCGGTAAAGGAAATAGGACATTAATAATTCTTTGAAAAGCTTCTACAATTGAGTGAAGGAAATAAGGGGGGTCCACAAACAGTCAGAAAGCAGCCAATCGAGAAAAAAGGGGAGGGGGAAGGAGGGAGGGCAAAGAGGAAAAGGCAGATGCATTTCTCCTGAGAACATGTCATATCTCAGGGAAGCGGAGGGGAAGCAGGCGGGAACAAAAGGAGGAGAGAGGGGTGTTCGGTCTTCTCACGTCAACAAAGTTTTCTTCAACAACTCTTGGCCATTTCTCAGGCACTTTTCTTCAGTATCAGCTTCAGAAAGAGCTGGCAGGTGGCGTAGTCAATCTCTTTCCAATATAGACTCTGAAAAGAAAGACACAGCCGCAAAGCAGTTATAATCACTGTCACACCTTGTACCACGAGAATTAGACTGGTAAAACTGCCATTACAGCAAAAAAACATGGTCATTTGTCAAAGAAGGCACGAATGGTATTTCCTTGTCAACAGCCAAATAAAAAGAATACCGTCCTGATCTTAGCTCAGGAATCATCTTTCAGCTGTAGTTAGATTTGTTATTCTGTCATCACCTTTTAATGAGTTCCTTAAAAATTACCAAAGTTGAACCAGAGGATTCAAAACTGCAGGATATTTTCCACTGCATTAAGTTGGACTTATCATACACAGGCATTGCCAATGAACAAGAGGAATTTGGTGTTAAAAGGTACTTTTACTGCTCCAAGGCAAATATTAGCTTCAAAACATCAAATTTACAGCTGGGTGCCATTAAACCACTGCATAGCTTTTTTCAGCTAATGAATCAATCAGTTGTCCAGTGGTAATTTTAATTTCAGTTAACATCCTAGTTGATATGGCTTTTGACAGCCGGTACCAGGCACAACTAATATACAAAACAGTATATCAGTATGTCTAAACAGTGACTTAAAACTGCAACCCAGCATTACAGAAATATAACACTAAGAACAAGGGGGGACTTTAAAATGTCACAGATAAAAATAATTATGAGATTCAACAAAAAGTTGAAAACTATTAGCCTTTAGCGAAATTCTTCATTTCTTCTTCTTCCTATATCAGTTCACAAAACTGTGGCATTGTCATTATTTACATATGAATCTTTGAATGGCCGGAAGTGACGGTGAGATTATTGCAGGTTAGTTATTCAGACCATTTGCATATGGCCACACATCAATGATATCAGTGCATTGATACTATGTGACTGAGGTGTGAGGATTGTTGTAAAATATGTTCTTACACCCAGCAAGCCTCCAGGTAGTGATGTAGTTTACTATGAGACAGCAGGTGTGCAGCAATTCAGCAAGCAGTTGCTCTGCAAGTTTGTCAGACAGAAACACAGCTCTACAGCGCCTCCTGCTGGGCTGTACAACAACTAGGAGTTGTTTGTCAAAGTAAATAATGTAGAATAAATGGTAAATGGGCTGTAAATGTAGCAATTCTGTATTCTAATTTTTGAACCACTCAGTGTATTCTACCAAACCTTATACAATGTTAAACATCTGCTGAATACCTTTGATAATCAGTAACTCCTCATGTTTTGGATCCAGGGCAAAGTTTTAGTGTTCTATGTAAATGCCGGTTTCCCACTCTGGATAACTGACCAAACTAAACAAAAATTGGTTCATTAAACCATTATCAGTCTTGCTGCCCACTTATCATGAATGGTCAGATGATCTGTTTGTTTCTTACCCCAGCCCCAAAGCGAGGATGTGTGATAGTAGCAGCGAGGGGATGAAGACTTTGAGGAACTCTGCGGAGAAGATGCCTCCTTTCTTCATGGCCCCAGTCTTCCTCATGCTGAGCGTCACTGAACGCCGAGGGTGACGGAAATGAAACTCCCTGCACAAATCACGCACAGCAGTCTTTAAACTCAGCAGCCCACCAACAACCTGAGAGTTAAGGTAAATATTCCCCACACATGTCCCCGTAAAGCATTTCGTGAAGCAAAAATTAAAAATACTTAAAAGCTTTTTGTGAGAATCGGCTTCATTTCTTGGTTTTTCTATAATTGTACATTGGAAATCTTTGAGTTTTGGATTATGAATGTGAAATATTTTTTTAATTAAATTTATAACATCACCTTGGGAAGCTGTAATGGACAAGGAATCACCTGATGAATCAATGATAATATAAAATATTCTTTCGTTGTAACCCCACAGCAGTTTTCAAAGCTTCCACCAAGACATCAATTGTAAGACCTGAAATTCACCATTAAGACTTACTTTCTGTGAGAAATAAAATGTACTGAATTTGGGTTTCTGGGGTGATGCTGAGGTAGGGATGCCTCTCATTTCCTCACGGTTAGCCTTTTAATTGAGCTCATAATTTAGCAGCAGTAACAGAAGCTGCTGTTGTTTATGGTGTCTGCTGCTGGAGGATAATAAAGGTGAGGAACCTGTCCTTATTCCAGGCCTCAGGCCATATATGTTGGAGCCTTAAAGCAGGCTGCTGATAATGTTGGCAATGTTGTTGCAAATTGACACACAGGAAGCTGAAGGTTTTATGTAATAGGAGATGCTGGCTGGATCGTCAAAAAATATAACAATTTAATTGGATAACAACTTCCATTTATCTTAACTGTTTTTAGATTTTTTTTTACACTAGAAAAAAAAAGGCTCTTTTCAAAACAAAATGGCACTTACTTCCACAGATTTTTGTAATATAAAAAAAAAAGCAAACTTAAGTTCATATCATCATTTGTCATTTGGCTTACTGTTTGTGCATTAGACCAACTTTATTACCATAATGACTAACCCCTTTCACAGTACAAACAAGCAGCTGTGTGTGTTCGGTAACCATGGAAACATCATGCTGATGTTTACCATGCTGAAACTTACTTGGGGGGAATATTTTCCGGTCGACTAGACCAGTCAGCAACCCAATCTGCGTCCTTCATTAAGATGTCCATGTCCCTCTCTTTATCCAAGACGTCCTCTTCTGACTGAAGACAGATACATAAACAGAGTTTAGGTACTTTGGCCTTGAGACTTACTGTCTATGTTGGTAGCATACACATGCACAAATGTGAATAAAATATCCTGAAAGACATCATAAAAGCTTCTATCAGAGAAATGCGCTAAAACAAACTAGATTTTCCCAGAATGCTCTGACACATTAGAGAAATGAGAAACATAGTCATGGTGACAGCAGACTGTACAAAGGAAGCTGTACTCCATACTGGGTGCAAGAGTGATCCCCATAGAAATGAAAGGCAGGAAGCTTCTGTCATTCACAAGTACACACACCACTTCACTGGCGCTAGTCAAGGTTTCCATAGCAACAGAGTGATAGAGATCCCAACGGGCGCACAGACTCTTACTTGGCTGTCTCTCCTGCTGGTCACGTCCACGTCAAAGATGATCTGTCCCTCATCCTGGGGACTGTGAGGGCGTGGAGGGCTGGATGTGACATCAAAAACACAAAGTTATTATCCATAACATTCCCTATGAAAAGGCTCATGTGGGAGTTTATAAGGTTTAAGGCTGTTTAAATGACTGATGTGCAATGCAATCAGGTGATCACCTCGGTAGTCATAGCAACAGTGTTTTGGGTACAGGCACTGCTGCCAGTAAAGCCGTTTAGGTGTAAAGATATATAACTCAGGTGCCAGGATGTAGCGCACACAGACTGCACAGAGGAAACACTTTTTCATCTCCTTGTCCTATGATATTCAAATCCTTGATTACAGCTCTCCTTTGATTATTTGAGTCCACATAATAAACCGAATTCAACAGGTTAAAAGAAAAACTCATCAATACCTTTACTTAAGAAATATTGAGGACTAGTCCGTTAATGCCAGATGGTGGAAGACTCTATCCATCAAGATCAGACAGGAAACATTATTAAACTCTTCTTAAAAACATATTTTATCTGAATAGTTGTGTTTTATTTTCCCAATATACAGAAGATTTGTACCCATGATCTGTTTACTTAGTTTGTAATTCCTGTTTTTTAACTCACCCCTACTTTTTACTGTCAAGCACGCTGTAATTATGCTAAGAAAAGTGCTAGATAAATAAAGACTATTATAGTTATAAACATAAATAAATAAATAAATCAGGTCATCAATGGTTGTTAAAATAGAGCAGTAGAGTTCAGTTGCTCCTCTACTATGACATCTCAGACAATGTGTAAAGAGGTGTGTGTGTGTCGGAAGGGATGAGTAAACAAAACATTTTCTTAATTCACACTGTGCCTTACAACTCTTGGATTGTGTCTATGCGAGACACTGCCATGCCTATGTTTGTCTTCCTGATTCTCAGAGTAGCTTGTTGATTTAGGGTCCGTGGCTTAAAATCATCCTCAGGTGACTCACTGACAGCTGACTTCCCTGCTCTCTGATAAGTTCTGCTCTATCACAGCCTTGCTGATTACACAAAAGCACATGATATTGCCGGAAGACTCAGGATTTTTCCTAGTGTGTGCAATAAAATGGGAGGCATGCTGTGACACAAAACGTTACTTTATTTTGAGAATCAAAGCTAATTCAACGTGGTCATTATAATTATGACAGAAAAGCCCCTCTGAGGTCATTTCTTTTTTTACACTGAAATACTAAAGAAAGATAAAGATTTTGGAAAGCTATAACTTCAATTTCAAACAATTAACAACCTTATCGAGTTATATCTAAAGATAGTTGCTCAACGAGGCTGTTATCTTTGCAATGGAAGACTCATCTTTCTCATTGAGGCGGTTTTTCCTGTTGTAAGGAGACTGTTTGCAATTTGAATAGTCTTAGAAGTACAATTGAACAATTAAGTATCTTTATTATTATAGTTTGCATTGGAGATAAACATTTAAATTTGAATTTTAACTGGACACGGTTTTTAATATGAATAAGAGCTAAAATGTAATCCAAAAAGTCAAACAAATGTTTACGTCATGATCACATGTAGTTAAGATACTGTAAACACAGACTCTCTTTGTGTTATATTGTTGCTGAGGGATTTCACATGTAGATAATACATATGATTATATTCAATATATATGTATTTAGTTCAGGTTCATTACTTTCCTGTATAGCACCATCCATGGAGAGAGAGAAGAGCTGGGTATTATTGACTTGTTAATAATGGACAGTCAGATGCACTGGAGGAGTTTCTAAAGATGTTTTACATCATAGCCAGGGCAATTAAGTGATTTTTGTTTTGGCATTAGCTCCAAAATCAACTCTGTTGTGTCTCCTACAACAACCTGCTATAGCTTGCTGCTATGAGCACCAAATTCACCATGTGGTCCAGTCTTTCGCAGCTATGAATACAGTCTTAGAGGAATCCAAGAACTCATGACCTTCTTTGAAGTTATCTGTTGTAGTGGAAAATCCCATGTCCTCAACTTTAATTTGCATTAATTACACTAATATACCACAAAATGTTTAATACACATGTTGCATTTAAATTATTTTCCTTAATTTTCAAGAGGTCAAGTTCAGAGGAACCGTACTCATGGAGGACCTGGGGGCTCAGTATTGTCTCAGGGTCCCTTCAGAGGTAACAATTAGGGTTAAAAAAAATTTTTTTTTAAAAATCACCTGTCACAGGAAGAGTTGCTGCGGCTCGACTCGTGCTGCGCATCTAACAGGATCTTCTCCATGTCTCCATTGTGAATTGAGGATGAGGACGGGACGTGCTCCAGTCCCCCTACCATGGCCTCCTCTTCATCCACCTGAGGGAGGGGTAGCAGGACTGAGGCCGGGCTGCCTGTAGAGGATGACTGAGTTGAGCCAGCTGCACCTCTGTTCATCTCCAACTCCACCCAAGATCCTGTCGGGAGAAAAACATAAACACATGAGCTTCAGTCACTCACCTCTGTTAATGCAGCGAAAAGAAATGGACACCGTGGACATCTGGACTGTTTGACAATGGTATAACTAGGGCTGCAGATCAATGGCCTCTCTGTAGCACCACAACACTTGGGTGCTGACAATGCAGAACGTTGTTGTGACATGTAACTTTATTTAAACAAATTACAGATCATGCGATGTGGATATTGTGCCATATTGTAATTTTAACTGACTCTGATGCATTGTGCAGCAGTAGTTGAAAAATTAGAGATCATAAAATTTTATACTATTTGAACTTGTCTGGATAATAGTGCCAGGATTGGCAACAATACAGAGACAGTGGAAAGTAATGACAATAAACCAAGATCCTGTTCAGAGCAATAAGCCAATATTATGCCCAGAGCAAGATGTGATATCCCCCAAAGGACTGCCGAAATTACAAAACTTAGCGTAAAAAGTAACACACTTAACTATGCCTTTTTTTTTTTTTTTTTTACTTGGGTGTATATTAACATAATTTTTTTGTAAAACTTTGAATGTGTTTGGTACGGATTGATAAGAATAACCCATCTGTGCTTCTGCAGGTGCGTGCACGTTGTGTGACAGTTTGTGGCTGGAAAGACCTTTTCACATCAGGCATTTGAGAAGAACAAGTAAAAAAAAAAAAAAAATTAATGATGGCTCTTTTTAATTGTTAGTGTCATGGTGAGCCAGTATGCACAATACAGGGGCATAGGAGCTGACATGCCTAAAGGAATTAGGCGCTAATAATCACATCTCTACCTGTTTTTTTCCTGCTTCGACATGTCACAATATCTACCTCTTCTCTTTTTGGGGTCACTGAAGCGAGAGCACAAAGTCAAACAAAAAAATACTTCAGAAAAATGTTGACTTGAAAAAGAGAAGGTGATTTCCTGATCCCATGCTGGGAGGGAAGAAAAAGACCTAGAGGCTGAGACTGTCAGTCAAATAAGTTTAGGAGTAAAGCACTATTTACTGCTGTGTGATGAAATGTCAGTAAAAATGCCAGCCCGTGTATGTGCTGTGGTTTCTTGTAGACCCTGGCCATGATATATGATGCGCTCCATGTATGTACGTGAGCCCTGGCATGAACTGGCAGCTGATGCCTAGCATGTAAAAGTTGATTTACAAATAAAGAAGAAAGGCTGGTTAGCCAGGAATCTGGAGAATGGGGTGAAAAGTTCTTGAAAATCTGCCCTCATGAAGCAATGAAAGCACTTTCTCCCTCTGCATTCACCAAAAGTAAAAGTAAAAAAAAGTAAAAAAGCCTGTAGAGCTGGTCACATGACCCCATAACAGTAAGTAAAAACCATGTTCTCATGAGCTTTCATCAGGGTACTGTATTTCACATGCATCAGAACAGCTATACCCAACACCCAAACAGCACACCCCTCCCCCCTAAATAGGCCTCGACTCAGCACTCACACTTATCCCGCGGATTACATGGTGGACTGTGGGCCAAGCTGCTGTCGACAGCCCATTGTGTCTGCTCCGAGGACTAAAACCACGTTGCCATGGAGCTGACGCTTCCGAAAATTCTGGCCACAGAGCCGTTATCAGCTGTTGGATAGTGTAGAGGAAGCAGACATGGTATGACCTCTTTGATCCGCTGATGCTAAGGCGTAGACAAGGTAGAGGAGGTTTGAGACTGCCTATCACCTGAAGATCCAGGTATTAGATAAAATGTTTATGACACTGGTGTTAGAGCCCTGGGAAATGCCAAAAATAACACAGTGTCAGATAACAGAGCAGACTGTTGGCCTCTCCATCTGATAAGTGCATGGTCTGATTGTCCCTACAGCATTGTCTCATCATGAATCGTGACAATGGCTTTATGTTCTTGGGTACCAATGCAACCAACAAAGTCTGCTATGAATTTCTGACTCAGTCATGCATAATACCACCCACTAGATTTGTCAGCCAAACTCACTAGTAAAGAAATCAACATGGATGATAATGTAGTATTAACAGGCATTCAGCAAGTTTTCCGAGATGCAGTATTAAAACAAAAGACTTCTTTTTCTCAACAAGGGTACCTCCCTTTGTTGAGAAGCAGAAACATAGAAAAAGAAACAGCAAATATTCAGTGAATGTATGATGGTGCTGGAAGCAATAATTTTAAAGGGAGATGTTGAGGTGATCCTTAGGAACATTTAACTTTCCACACAAATTCCTAGGACGAATTGAATCTTGCAATTTTTTGTATACAATATTAAAACCAGCCACTCAACACCAATGCAACCAGACAAAAGTCAAGTTGTTTCCATGGCACCGACTTCTTTCTTCAGTGCTTCTGTCTGCTTTCTCAAGAGCAGCTCCTTGCTGCCTTTGGGGAGAGTGGGAAAAGTAGAGTACCATTTGTAAAATTTCACTAATATCATGTTCCCCATGTCAACTCATGTCAAAACTGAGACACTCTTCCTTGGTATTGCTTGTAAAAGCAATTTAGAGTTTCTTCCTCTTGAAAACCTTTGTATCTCCTGAGTATACATCCTAAATGCTTTGTTATTGCTATGGTTATGGTTATAAATATCAAACTTACAAGATAACCACCACTAACACACAATTCAATGCCTTGAGGCTATGTGCAATGTTTAGACCTTCTCCAATAATGCACAAATTCCATTGTTTATTGGATGATCAAGTGTTTAGATATAATAAAATCCTTTTTGTGCACCCAACCAAACTACTATTCCAACCGTTCAGTTCAATTAAATTATTTTACATACAATGGCATGTTTTTCAGAGACATTATGTACTTTTTTTAATCAATTTAATTTCAATTATTTTATGACTTTGATTTTACACGTCACTGCTCTTACTTTTCTCTGTATGTTCTCTGTACGTACACTACCAGTCAAAAGTTTGGACACACTTTCTCATTCAAATGAATAGGAAAGTGTGTCCAAACTTTTAACTGGTAGTATATGTAAAGCACATTGAATTGCCTTTGTGTATGAAATGCACTATATAAATAAACTTGCTTTGCCTAATACGCATTACTACAAAAAGAATACCATATGTCTACTGTATAATACAAAGATAATCATAACACATATACACAATAACAAGCAACAATAATATTTAGGGAAGACAATCAGCCTGCATTTTATTTGAAGAGATACAGTAAAGGGGTCTGGATTAATGATGGGAGGTGCTGGATCCAAAAAAGGCTGGAAGCCACTGGGTTACACAACAAGACTACAGTCTGTTGAATGCACAAATGTCAACTCATAAACCAGGGCAGGAATTTATCACCAACCAAATGCTCACAGCCTGTTCCATCTTTTAGAGATGCTAACCACTACTGGCTTTCCACTATTGTTTTATTTATTTATTTTTTTTTTAAATACTGTTTTTTGAACAAGAAAAGGGGCTGGAAAGTCTGACTCCAGACTGTGGCTTTCCATGGCCCAGCCTCTGTGTTCCTTTACTGTTTCGTGCTTTAACACTTTATCCACCCTCTGCACGTCCGAAACGTCTGTCCTGTTGTCACTGTGGCCATAAATAGCATGCCAAGTCATGGCCTTCCGTAGTGTGGTAAAAGTTATACCACAAGAGCTTTCTGAGGCCCCTCTGAGTCAGCGTGATAAACATGCCTTTGTTTACGTCTCTGTGGCCCATAAATGCAGAGGTTTTATGCGTTATCACACTCATCTAACCGAGTGTCCAGGTTTTACATTTCCACAGATATGAACTTTGTCGAGGAAGCATCGTGTGAAAATGTTTTTGAACAAGCGATTCAAAAATTAAACGCAATTAGTTTGAGAGGGAGTATTTCATCATGAATCTGGGTATTTCTGTAGGGACTGAATATTGTACAAGGAGGCTGTACACAGCCCTAAAGTCTAGTCATCTACGCTGGGCTCTCGTTTCTCCCAGTGTAAAGTACGAATACTTGTAAATTATCACTTCTGTCCCCATTTTTGCCACTTCTGACTTCTTCCATCTCGCCTTGTTGACGACCTTGATACCCGCCTCCACGGCTTCGCGTGAATCTCTGATTGGCTTACTGGCCCGTCAGTCAAACCTTGCACAACGCTATTGGTGCGCCCACTGTCAATAAACACACGGAACATAGCGTTCTTACTCGTTAAATGTTGCTTCGCCGAGGGAAAAAAAACAACATTACGGCCTATTGAAAGGCCACCATAAACTTATTGTGAACATACAGCGGCGACACACGACACTGACAGGCCGCCCCGGTCAAACATGTGGACGCGTCTCTCTTACCGTTTAGCCCGGAGTCTCCGTTGTTGTCTGTGGAAGCGCTGTTAGCAGCGGCGGACATGGTCGTGCCTGGTGAGCAGGGCGGGTTGCATAAAACGCTGGTCAGTGCAAAAAGTGCGCTACCTTATCTGCACACATTCAGACGTGCGATAGCACTGCTGAGCCGGGTCGGCCGGTTTCTTCAATCAGCGGCCGGCTGAGCTAACGAACCGCTGCCGTCTGTTAGCTGGTCTGTAGGCGGCAGCAGGCGCGAGCCGCTCAGACCTTCCTGGAGCTGAGTGATGACGTCAGACCGTCCGGTTGATAACAAAAAAAGGGAGGGAGAGAGGGAGGGGGTCCGGATTACATAACGAGCTGGAAAAACAAAACAATAAGAGACGATCAGGCCATTACGTGTATGCATTGGATGCACAGATTATTGACTACTTGTTGTAATTCAAACAATATGGTATCATGATCGGTGCCCAGCTCAATACGCTCAGTGCAGAAGGAGGCGTGCGTGTACGCACGTACACGAGGGCACGGCAGTGGAGACGTGAGGAAGATGATGTCCAACTGCCCCAGCCTAATTATCAGCAACAAGACACATGCTGCTGCTTTTCATCAGGTCAGATCAGTCACAGAGCCACCACTGGGTTTCCACCTGAAACGCCAGGTGCAAGGTTTTATGTTTTGTTTTTCTGAAAAAGCATCACTGCCCTTCAGACTTGAAACACACCCCAACATCTTAAAGTGTTCAAATCAGTTACAATGATTTGTCACGACTGTAAAGGAATGAAAAAAGCAAAAATAAAGTGTTTCACATGTTATAATTGATTTAGCAATTGATGGTCAACCTGGAGGATCACTGATAGCTAGAGTTTCAATGGTTTTACATGTGCATTGGTGCATAAAATGGGAACTTTGTACTGGTAAAATCCTACTAACGATCAGGCAGTCACAAAAATGCAAAAAGTAGTTCCTTTATTATCTTCACTGTCATAGATTAAAATTGTAGTTATACATTACTGGAGGCATCAATATAGTCTGAACCGTCCACATTTTAAATGAGGTGTGGAGACGTCAACTGCTGCGAGTCCTATTGCAGCTTATTGTACCATCACATACAGTAATAATGTGTGCAGTAGTTAAAACATTTTAAGTGATTCAATGCCTCAAATAATGCTTTCTTGTAGTCTTACAACACAGACATCTAAGTACTTTAGTTGGTGCAGTAAGAGAGTCCAGTGTCAAATGAAAAGCTTTCCCTGTAGCGACATACTGCTTCAGAGCTGTGGTACACCATGGGAAGACAATAATTAAGATCACTGAAAAGATGTGAGGTCTAGCTTCATTTCACAAAATAGGACGGAACTAATCTGGTGAAGTTTTAACTTTGTTTTTTAAATATAAATATGACAATCATAATTATCTTTGATAGGCTATCTCTTTTACCTGACTATTGTTGAGTACAAAAGGAGAAAGAGGAACCAATGCACAAAGATGCCAAGACAAAGCCAAACCAAAAAAAAAAAAAAAAAAAGAAGAAAGAAAGAATGGAAAAAAAAAAAAAAAAAAAACTTTTCTGGAGACTAGAACTATCTGGCCAGCCAGAGTCTGAAGCACAGTGACAGCAAGTGGGATATCCTCTCAATGGACTGAGCTCTGAATCTGTGAAAACACACTGTACTTCTCAAACTAACAGCTGAGGTGTTGCTAACCAGTTTGAGAAGGAAGTGTGTAAAGAAAGTGAGCATACTTTTGTGACTGTTGAGTATGCATGATTTAATGGAAGAGGAGACACGTGAGGAGAATCAAAGAATACTATGACAGTATATGGATGAAATAATAAAATGTGCATACATTAAAAAAAAAAAAAAAATTGTAGAAAAATAAACACTACAATGGCACAAAACAAGGAGTGGAAAAACTAAATAAGTGTTTTTCTTTTATTTTCTACCACAGAACCATTGGGGGAAGTTATAAAAATAAGTGTCTGTATTCAGAATTTTAAGTAAATTAAACTGGTTTACCCATATTACCCAAGGAAAAGAAAATGGTGGGCGGGCTGGCAAAAAAATAACAGAAAGGAAATAAATTGGCACAACATCACTTAAACAACAAGGCAGGTGTCACTCCGCCACAAACAGGCTGATGATGGGCAAGAGCAAGGCTTCCTCTGTCCACATCTAGAACAAAGTGGCAAAGTCTGGTCACCAAGTAGCAACGGATAGGGATGCTGGTTATTGGTGGTACCACAGATCACTCTGGATGAGGCTGTGGGTAGTACACACGACTTTGCCCATGCCAGATTTCATATAAGCTCACCCCTGTAGTTAGTTCACTTTATCCTGGAATATGTAGAGGTTGTTGGTCGTTGCCACTGCGATGATGTTGTCCTGGGGATGCCAGGCAGTGTGAAGGATCTTCTTGTTGAAGTCCAAACTGTCCACGCTGATTTCATCCTTCTTGCGCTTGCCCCCTGCACACACTTTGCGGGGCTTGAGGACCTGCATTGGCTTGCTGTTTTCTCGGGACGCCTCCAAGGTTACATCCCGTCTGTGTCCACGGTCAAACATCCGGAAGAAGTTGTTGTATGAGCCAGTCATCACCACGCTGATGGGGGGAGGGGTATTGGAAATTTTGTGAGCCTTCAACACAACTGACAATGTACTTAACAAAAAATTTCGTGTTTTCCCTGAAAGTCAGGGTAGTATACTAAAGACTTAATTTGCAAGTGCATCAGTCAAATCTAAGTCAAGGCTAAATGTCACACATCATGAGTCAAAACCTAAAGGCACAATAGAGAAAAGTATTAAATTAAAGGTTAGTTTATTTGCCAATGCCCTACATGTCCTCACCTGTCATTGCCATTCCAGCAGCATTCAAACTTGTCAAAAATGCAGTCGTTCTCATAGAGCGAGCACAGCTTGCTCCTCAAGTATTCATGAACCTGTACAGAGGCACAGACACACAATAAGTCAGACTTAATTATGTAGCTGGCTCAAGTGTAGGCTATTAAGATCATCTATACATTTATAACTGAAAAGATTTCTATACAAATCCAAGTGCACAAGCCTATATAGTTAGGGTACCTCCTAGTGGTCACTATTCGAAATTACAAGGATTTAATCTAAAAAAAAACAAAAAAACAAAAACAAAACAAACAAAAAACGCAAAATGTTGTGGCCATTGTTTAGCTAAAAATAGGCATCACCAATATTGGATTTAAACAGATTAAATTCACATCAAACATTGAATTATTTGGAAATGGAAATAGAGAAAAAATATGAATTTAATGTCTAGATGAAATGATGACTAGAGTGATGGAAAGCCTAAAATAAATTATATTCTTGTGTCAGAACTAATGATCTGATTCAACAATCTTAACTTCATTCAAAAATTGGTTCAAACAAGGCAGCATAATTTCCTGAGAAAGTAAATATTTAGCTTTGAAACCCACATGATTTTAATGAAAATCTAAATTGTGTTTGGGTTCAATTCAAGTGTTGGAATGCACACACATTGTCTGTGCTGCACAGTACTAAAATGAGAGGAAATGACCAGGACTTAAAGCCAACTTCAAATATTGCTGACAAGAGACTCTTAAAAAACACAAAGAATAAACAGGAAGTACCTTCTGTTCTATATTTCACAGTCTGGAAATGTGGCCACAACTTTGTTAAATTTAGAACTTATTACGGACTGCTCATAACCTGTTAACAAGTGTGTAGCAAACTTGACAGCACACATTATAACTGTGCATCTGTAAGTCTCACCTGGTAGGTCTCCATTGGCCTGTTCTCCATGTTCAGGTCCCAGATCTTCACAGACAAGTAGTCTCTGGTCATCATGTATCGTCCATTGTGGCTAAATTTTACATCTGAGATTGAGGATATGATCTCAGAGAAGAATGAGCGATTGCTGGGATCTTCTGGCTCCTCAAATACTGGTGAAGAAAAAGGGGATGACACATACATAAGGAGAAAAGCATCAAGTCAGACAACTGTATTCGCCAAAAGGTACAGCCTGAGAGGGATGTAGTTCAAAGGGCTCAACACAAAAAATCTACTGTTTAATCCACCTGTTGAAGCAAATCTACGATTAAAAAGATCACTCACATTTGGAGTGCTTGTCACATAGTGCTGAAGCCCTCATGTCGCACAGACGGATGGTTCCTTTGCTGCTGCTGTAGACAAAGGTGTTACAGTGATGAGGATGGAACTCAGCTGCTGTGATCACCTCTGTTAGTTCCTCCATGTTGGCTGGTTTAATATCAACAATGTCTGAAGAGCACAGGGTTAAGAGGATAACACTGCCAAGCAATTAATACCACAAGCTGTCCATTTTAGGCACACATGATAGTGCATGCAGTACATATTTTCACAACATGGTTTTTACCAGGGCATTTGCAAAGGAGAGAAGAGAACCACAGAATAGAAGCCTATGACAGATCACGTGATTAATTGCCTCAGGAGAAAAAAGAAGTAAGGGTTAGTTAGCAAGACATAAAAGGATTCCCTTATATTGTGACAGTATGGTGCCCGGTCCCTTTATTCAACATTGATTTTCAAGGATTAGGTAGGTGCACTGAAAAACATAACCAATACATTTAAGGATACTGAAGCTGCGGTCAGTGATTTCTAGGTGCCAAAGGTTGATGCGGAGGTCATCTGCAGACAGGTAGGTCTCATTGTCACTGTTGACTGAGATAGAGTTGATATGGTAGGTGTGGGCATTGGCAAACACCCTCCGTGGACTGGCTTCCACCATGAGATCCATGGGTATTAAAACTGGTACCTGAGATAAGAAAAAAAAGGGCATTAGGCTGATAGCAAATAAATGGCTGAACATTGATCTCCAAAAGGCATTTGTGGTATATTCTTTGTCAGAATATTTTATGTATTCAATCGGCTTGGTAAAATGGGAAGCACAAACACCCTCTCTACACAGGACACATGTAGGCTGGATTTTTCGGTCGTCCATCGAATGCAAGTGTGAAAAACAAAATTTTTTCCTTTTAGTCAATACAGTAGTCTACCATGGCAGTCTGCATTAAGGCAATAACACTTGAAATGGTCTATATAGGACCTATTGGGTGCACACCCAAAAGATGACAAGGGTTTTGCCATAGGCTCAGAGAGCAACTGTAGTGGCTCAATTTGGGAGTGTACTCTGCTGTTACCAACTGAAAAGGTAGCAAAACAGGTAGCCCTTCCTGACAGCCAACACACCCATATTATGTTGATTCTTTTGTGTGAAAGGTCATAAAGCTTTGATTTAATAATACGCATTTTACACAGCTATCACCTTGGCATGTGCTTTGATAAGTAAACAGTACTAGCCTCCCCATACCTCTGTTACACCCACAGAGACATTTTGAGTCATTTTGGCTGATGAGACATCATCTCAGGACTGCATTAGTCACAAAAAATCTAACCCAAAACTAGTTGAGCACCGTTTTATGATACATGTTACAGCAGGAAACGTAGACCTTGTGATTCTAAGTGACATTGCATACATATAATTTGGTGACCTGAGAACACACTTTTAAAAATTTCATGAACTGATGATATTGTCAGATGGGTCAGCAGCTTCAACCAATGCCATAGTCGCATGAAAGGAAAACAGTGCAAATAAGGACATTTACACTATAAACAAAAATTTGAATCCCCATGTCCTCATTTTATTCCACTTTATCATCTCTTGAATATTTCACATGGCTTATACTAGATCTGTCTTTTGAGCATAAAGTAATAAGCTGTACCTTGTGTTCAGCCCTCCTAAGTCATGTTTGTCATGGCATTTGGTCCAATGTTCTTTACAAAGAACAAAATACCAATGATAAGGCATGAAGTGAAATAAAATGCTTTAATATTCGCTAAATCAATGTGTCAAATCAGTGTGCGGGGGTTATTTACACATCTGAAGGAGCTGGTGTGGCTGAGTGATTGCAATATTTGAGTGCAATAGCTCTTAGGTTCTGTTGATTACAATACGCACCCGCAGTGATGTGATAGTGTTGGGATCTTTGTAGCGTCCATCCTCTTCTTTGAGATTATAGCCCTCTGGTCTCTTGTCTCGTTCACTGATTTTCCACAGCTTAATTGTCTTATCTGCCCAGGTTAGAAAAAAAATTATTATCAGAAATTCATTCATTCATCTTCTACTGCTTATCCGTTTCCAGGTAGCAGGGGTGCTGGGGCCAATCCCAGCTCACATTGGAAGAGGGCCGGGTACACCCTGGACAGGTTGCCAGTACATTGCAGGACCAACATACAGACAAAGACGAACAACCACTCACACTCAGACCTACGGACAATTTAGAGTCACCAATTAACCTAGACATGCATGTCTTTGTGTGGGTTTCCTCCGGGTACTCTGGTTTCCCCCCCAATCCTCCAAGCACAAGGAGAACATGCAAACTCCACACAGAAAGGGCCCAGGCCCAGGAACCGAACCCATGACCTTCTTGTTGTGGGGCAACAGCGCTAATCCCTATCCTGCCATACTGCGTTTTCAGAAATATTAATTATTTTTTCACATTTCTCTCATAAGTGTGAAAAGCACATTGGTTTTTCTGTTAGAAATTGTTTTAATTAGAGCCATGTGTATTTGACTTTATAGTCACAGCTTTTCTCTAAATATCTGCTCAAGTAAAATGACTAACTTACCATTAGTGGACAACAGGAATTGAGCTGCATTCTTCTGAGGAAGCCAACGTATCTTGTTGATCTTTTCTTCTATTTCCAAACTCTTCAAGTAGTCAAACTCTGGCTCGTGGCTCTGGAAAGTGCTGTAAACATTGTATTCACTCCGGAACTGCGGCTGACTCTTATTCTGCCAAGAGTTGTGCAAAGTACAAAATAGTAGGAGCCGACATTAGACAAGAATTAGGAAGAGTGATGATTTTTATTCTACCTTTAATAAGACTTTTTTTTTTTTTTTTTGTCCTTTTTCAAAAACTAAGAAAAATGACTGGGAGGAACACCAAGCAGATCACAAGATCCCATCTAAAACTTGTATTCCTCAAGTGTTTGCTTTGAGAGTTTCCAGAATAAAATCAGATTTTTTTTACTGGCTTTAGGTGTTTATCTGCTCTAAAATGGATAGCGTGTGGGAGTAAAACTCAGAAGACAACATGTAGCAGTACCTCTATTTCTTGCTGGAAAATGACTACGCGCCCACCCTTGTCTCCTGTGGCCAGCAGCTCCCCTGTGTGGTTAAATTCAACTGTGGATATGATGTCAGCTGCAGAAGACACACAAATGAGAGAACTTTTAAATTACATTCTTAATGTTATTTTCAAACTGGCGCAGAGAAATAGAACAACCGCTTTCCAATGCAAAGAATAATGAGGAATGTCTCAGTTAATCGCAACTAACCCTGAATTGTACTGCCCAAGAATTAGAGCGTACTCGATGGATGACTGTGTAGGCCTAGAGATGCAGGCGGATGTCAGAGCATGTAGAGCAGACAGTAAGTGATCAGTAACCTAGACCCCCCCCCCCCCCCCCCCCCCCCCCCCCACTCAGACAGCATTATGGCGTTCCCCCAGCAGCAGTATGTTGCTTCTCTTTCTCTCCCTCTCGCGCACGCCCACACGCACATACTTTGTTGACCAATAGTGCAGAAAGACAATACTGCAAAGGTTGTCATAGGGAGCCTTTGTGAATGTTGTACACCCAGAGGCCCAATGTAAACGCTCATATATATGAAATAGTATCAAGAGTACTAAGAGTATCTTAGGACCAGTCTAATATTAGGGTTGCACTAATTACTGGTACTAATTATTTTTCATTATCACCCATCATTACATTTTCCAACAATTTACACTGTAAATTGACCACGTACAGCCCGACCAAGTGCTGTCTGCCCTTATAAGTACCAGCGAGCCAACACAGAGGGAGACCTGTAAAGTTCACAATTTGCTAAGGAGAAGGCCGCTGGGTATGTTAATTGCATCATCAGGAATTGTTGAGTGTGAATATATATTGATTGGTTTCAACAAGCTAAAAATTAAGTGGAATTTTCTTGATGCGAAGAAATAGAATAATGGAGATTCCAGTTGAAATTTATATACGTCACTAAAGCACATAACATACAAGAGAGCCAATAAGTCAAAAGATCGACTGATACAAAATGTCAGACAAAAAGAGAGAAAACATTCCACCTCAATAGTCTATAGTAGCTCCAATAACATCATAGGGAATTTAATCATTTCTTCCATTTAGCCATAATTGACTGGTAAGGATGAAAAAGTGTTTTTTTTTGTTTTTTTGTTTTTTAACTGAGTTCACATTGACTTTGATTCATGAAACTATTTTAATTCAGTGTTTTGACCAGATTTAAATCACCCAGTCCAATTGGCTCATTCAGCTCCTAGTAAAAACCTCCTGAAAGACTGACAGTGACAGTGTCTACATGTAACAGATTGCATTGACAGATATCTGCCATGATTGAACTCAATTTCACATAATCACTAAATTCTATACTTTTGTTGTAGTTTTGATTGAGAGACATACTACGTGATCTAAAATTTTTGACCAGCAGTGTGATGTTTTTGTTTAGGTTAATACAATGAAGTGTCCAATTTTGGCAAGGAATCAGAAAACAGGCTGCTATCTTATCAGAATTTAGGAATGAAATGATATTGTCCTACTTCACACCTGAGCTGCAAAATCTTACAAAAGTATAAAATCGCTCTTAATAACCAACTGCATGACAGCTGCAGACAGAACCAGTGATTTTTGTGCTAGAGGAAGCTAAGTTAAGTATGAAGGGTACGACAGTGAGGCTTATGGATAAAAATGCATAACATCACAGGACATAGCTATTCCATGCTACATTTATAAATAATCAATTTGTGGCAGAGCTCATACCCTCAGCTACGTCGTCATCAATGGCTCCTTTCACCTGAGAAAAGCACCACTGCATGTCACCTCCAGGTCCTGTAGAAATGTATGAAAATGAAAAAAAAAAAAAATGTATGTAAAAATCTGGGTGATTGCAAGTTTAATACATAGAGCTGTGCATTGGAAAAACTATGACTGACTATCAATAACAATGAAAGTAGTTGAGAAAAATGAAAAAGGCCAAGTCTCAAATTTATGTTTAGCAATGAAAGTTCCTCAGCAAACTCAGGGAGAAATTCAAAATATTATACATGTGGTTGGACTTTTATGCATTTACATGGAAATTGTTCAAACGAGTTTCCTCCCCAAAATATATTCTTTCAATATGTCATTTTCAGGCAGCGTAGAGTAAATAAAATGATGTTGAACAGACTTATGACAGGCCTGTTTTGAAAATTTGTGGTCAAATATGTGAATACATCGTATTTCAACTTCTGCAAGTTTAGCCTGAGTAACCGCCAAACAAAAAAAATTCATCTTACATATGACTTTTCAACATAAGCTATAAATACAGCTTTACACACAGCTCCACACATAATAGTCCAGTGATGATATAGGCATTATGATATTAAATATAAAACAGCATGCAGGACATTTGAATGTTAGATATTTTTACTGTTCAATGAGTGTATACATGCATGCATGCGTCAAATCATTACTATGGCTTCTTACTTGGTAGTGCAATTTTCACATTGAGATTTAAAGTAGATGTCAAATGGTGTTCATAATAACTGTTTTAACTCCAGATAACAGCAACAATGGGCAAATTCAGTCTTGAAACATTGTTCTTTGTAAGCCAGGGCAACTACTACACCAGTAGGAGATGCTCTCACAGTGAGTTCTAATGTTAAACATCAACAATGCTGCATTGATCGATTGTGACCACCAAGAGCCGCCTCAACAGGTTCCCCATCATAATGTGTCAATGCATAAGGAACATTGTTGTAATCCCAATATTTTCTAGACGTGACCATTTCTGTTATTACATAATTAAAACTGTTCCAATTTGTCAATAACAATGTCTGTACATAATGCAAAAGCTCTGCAGAATGATCAAGGACATTTATGAGTCACTGTGCTTTCATCACACAGATATTCCAAAATGAATCATGATTTAATACAAAATGCCAGCACAGGGTTGGTACTAGGCAAGAGGAAATATTTGGCACTCTCACATATTGCCACAATCCATTGCAGAAGAAAATGCATAAACCAAACAGGTTTAATGTATAAATCATCTCATCGATCACTTTCAACAAGAGGATAATATGCAATGCTTGAAGATCAGTGTCCTTTCCCCGCCCAAACCGAATAGACGAATGTTCCAAATATAATAAACACCCTATTTTTGATATAATAATAAAGATTCATAATTCTCAATTGATTAAATGAGTCTAGGTCGTTCATAATGTTATTAACAATTATTTTACTACATTCCCTGCCCTCGTACGTGATGAATGATTTTGCATTGCTGCGTTAAACTGAGCAAGTCTTTATATCTATTTGGGTCAGATTTGAGGGGATGATTTTCCCAATTAAGTATATTTGTGTCCTTAAAACTCACTCTGTGACTTTTCAGTCCTTTGAGCCATTGCACATAATATTAACGAGCTTGGTCAACCTGCAGCAGGCCCGGAAAGCTAGCCTGCATGTGGGCAATGTCAAAGTTTGAGCTAACGTTAGCTTGCCATGTCAGTTGTAGCATGCTGGAGAAATACGTGCACTCAGAGAGTCAGTTCTAACTCTATAATATGCATTATTTCACAGACTTATCAAAAAAACAGACACTTCCAATGAATGGTTTCTCAGATTCTTGCACAAGTCTGGCAATCAATGGCTACGGCTACAAGAAGTTAGCCTAGAGTGTCACGGATAGCTGTGTTTGGCTAGCACGGAACGATCAGAGTTAGCTTGAAGACTGGAGCCGGGCCGGTAATGATGGTAACCAGCCATAGTCTGCTAGGAGAGGCCGGCTAGCTAGCTTTGGTCGCCAGAGACAGGCCAGACGGACGACGACACCCCAGTACGCTAGCTAACATTAGCAATAGCTAAGTTTTGTTAGCTAGCTTCCGTTAGCTAAACCGACGATAGCTAACGTTAGCGAAGCCTTTCCACCGTCAGGACAGAAAGCTTGTCGGGGGACGGGGTCACTTGGAGAAAACTCCGCCCTGGGAATAGTGTTGGTGTGTGGAGCGTCTAAACTGAATTACCTGCCATGACGAGACAGACAGTGGAGCTTGCCTCGGTCAGTCACGATCCTGCTTCCCACTCCCACGCGCTGGTTCGTGGGATCTGAACTTTTTCTTCCGCTGAATCTCCGCTGCCGTGCCTGAGCAAACCTGGACGCCGGGCGCTAAATTAACCGTAGCTGCGGTTATTTAATGGCTCCCCTCCTTTGCTTTCCCGCTCCTCTCCCTGTTGTTTCTCCCTCTGTATCTCTCACTCTCCCCCTCTGTCTCTCTTGCCGCCGGCTACTTCGCATCCCACAAGTCACTTCTTCCCCACCCCTCCACAGCCTCTCTGCACGTGAACCAAAGGCTTTTTATAATGCGCGCGCACACGGCATGGCGGGTGCACTGTCACGCGCGTGCACGAGGATGGTCGCATAGGTGGAGCAGGAGGTAGCTGCAGACAAACAAGCAGAAACACTCAAGCAGCTGTAATGATTCTTCATCCAAACTTTACTTAAGTATAATAATATGGTGTTAGAATGTCGTATTGGTACAATGCAATGCTTTCACTCTCACCACTCAGTGAGAGTCTATCAAACACAGTGACTGTGTTTGATCTGTCAAAGAGCTCCTGAGCACCTGACACAATTTCTGACTTTTACTTGGACAACAAGCTTTATTTTGATTTTGAATTATTTATTCATGAAGGTGAAGCATATAATCATAAAAACTCAATTTAAATGGAGTCTTCCAGGCTAGGAAATTCTCAAATCTCCTGAAAGGTTAAAAGTTTCTTCATGAATACATTTATTTATTTATTTTATGTTGCACAAAACCAGGAAAGAAGACATTCAGCAAAATGAGGGTGTACATTCATCATCATTATAACAATTAACCTCATCTACTCCACTTCACTTAATATGGCATGATTAAAATAAAAGACAGATTGCTGTTGAACTCTGCCGTTATTTTTATCTAGGTGATCTTACAAGGAATGTGATATTTCTAATTTCTTGAGAACAGTACAGAAACATTTAGTTCAATGAGTATCTAAAGTTTTGTCTCTGTTCCGTAAATCACATGTTTCTGTGGTATTTCTAAAAACAAAACTATGAAATCAATGCTTTTTCCTCAAAGTGAAATATAACTTCATGTTTTGTAACCTTCAGTCTTGCAATAACCAAGACACTCATAGAAATTATGGCCATAATGGTTTGCCAACACAGAGACAAAAAGACATGGGTGGTGTTTATTGGTACTTTCTTGATTGGTGGACTTGAATCAGACAATAAACATGTCTATAATCATTATTAATTTACATGCGATCCACAATTTAAATCTGTTCGTTACTTCCTGTGAAAATACTAAAACAATATGTTTTTCTTTGCTTCATATTATTGTCAGTAAGTGGAACATTCTATGACAGAACCAACGTCTACGAAGAGCTTGTAAGACTCCTTGGCAAAACAGATTCCTTCAGATGTGTAAGTGATAGTTTCACCACCCACATGGACATCTTTTTCAGAGTGAGTATGCCAGCAGAAGAAAACAGAAGTGCAGCTTTCCTGAGCTGTGGCTTACTTAGAAATGCAGGAATGTAAGAAACATCATCAAATGTCTGAGCCCACAAGAAAAGATGACTATTTCCTTGCCAGAGGCAGTTCAGTTGGAGTAAAGTGCCAGCTGCAATATCTTAATAGACTCTGTGAGGACCCAGTGAAGAGACAGTGATGATGCCGTGAATCTGTCAGTTCGCTATGAGGCATTCCTTTCTGACCCATTTCATCTTTCACTGACTACAAACACTTTAATTGATGTTTACAAAGACAAGGTCGCCCTCAAGCAGCAGAACACCCCTCTGCTGTCCCAGTACCTGCCCTTCATCACAGAAACAGACAGCAGGGAAATCTGTCATCTGAGATGGTGACTATAGAGGACTTATGTCTGTGGTACTGGTTCCCAGTGACACCTGTTCACAGTGAGGTCTGTGGGCAATTCAGAATAACCAAGACACAGCTTCAAATTGCTGTTGAGCTGTTGTTTATTTATTTATTTATTTAATGTTCTTGTCCATCTACTACCGGGGTACCAAGTTTTCCCCTTTAACTGTTTAGGGGAAGCTCAAATCAGTTCAGCGGGTTAATGAAAAGTACAATCTGGTGAAGCTCTACTTTTAGACACACTGTGGTGCTCTGATCTAAAGGTTTATGCTATCCGACTAACAAGCAATGGTAACATGCAATAGTTATCTTATATAAACTTCACTATGTTTATTACCTCAGTTTGGGGTGTTATTATGCTAATTAGCATGGTACTAAAGATAGATCCACATCTGCAGCTGATGGGAAAGTCATTTTGGGTTCAACTCCAGTTCTAAGACTCAAGTGTTCCATCTAATAAGGGGAAATGGACTTTTCCCGAGACTGTAAATGCAGCATCTGTTGCTGTCCCGGCAGCAGGGCACAAAAAACAAAACTTTCTTTTTGGGATGGTTTTATCTGGGACTTGGGCCATGCAATTTTTTTGCATGAATTAAACCTCCTTGTTTTAGAAAGTGATAGACAATACAACAATGAGAATAATTCAATACACAGTCTGTTGATGGCAACTTGTTATTTCCATAAAGCTGTTGATAATATTCTTCTCCTAAGGAAGCAAAACTGTCTCCCTGTTGACCTTACACAGGTTTTACAACATAGTCAGAGTCAGACACCAGTATTTAATGGTGAATAAATAAATGTGAAAGGTGGAAGGAAGATAATTTTTTTAATTTGTCATGTCATTGAAATAAAATTTACTATTGTGGTCTATGGCAGCACGGCGGCATAGTAGTTAGCGCTGTTGCCCCACAATAAGAAGGTCAGTCAAATCAAGACAACCACAGAAATTATGGTCTGTTTGGTTCCTGGGGCTGGGACCGGGGGCCTTTCTGTGTGGAGTTTGTATGTTCTCCCCGTGCCTGCCTGGTTTTCCTCTGGGTACTCCGGTTTCCTCCCACCATCCTAAGACATCATGTTTGGGTTAACTGGTGACTCTAAATTGTCCATAGGTCTGAGTGTGAGAGTAAGCGGTTGTTCGTCTCGGTCTGTCTCTGTGTGTTGGCCCTGTGATGGACTGGCGACCTGTCCAGGGTGTACCCTGCCCTCACCCAGAGTGAGCTGGGATTGGCTCCAGCACCTCTGTGACCCGGAAACAGATAAGTGGTTGAAGATGAATGAATGAACGAATGAATTGTGGTCTATCTATGCCAATCTGATGGTGAATAAAAACCATTCTGCTCTTTGGTCTGTTGTCCACTAGAGGGCCACCAAGACTTCAGGACATAAGGTAAAATATAGAGAGCAAAGGCCAGTTAACTATATGGGGTCTATTATTTCTCTTCCCATATTCAAATAATTTTTTGAGGGAAATAATATAGTATTATGATAAATATGATATGCAGTGTGAATTTGTATTGTGATTTTAAAAACAAACTACAATTGTGAATTTGTGAAGACTCCAGGAGAGAAAAGAGGTTGTCAGTTTGAAAATGCATTATATTTTCTTCATTTCTGCTTTTTACAATTTTTACAATCGCAAATTTTGTGTTTCTGTCTTTTTAGCATTATATATATCATATGTTTTTATTTTAAGAAAGGAGTGTTACCATTGAAAAAGTCATGCTGGTGTTTTTTTCTTCAAGAAAGTATCTTATTCCAGCACCATCCTAAATACAATACACATAGATGTTCATATATTTCTGTGCCTCACTTTCATTTTTGCTACCAGGTTAACGTCAAAACTTTGAACTTTTTTGGCTTTAGGGGTTAAGGGTAAGGGTTAGGATTAGTTTTAAATGTTGTCAGGATGTCGGCACCTCAGCTTTCAGGCAATCTGCTGCAGTTAAATTCAAAACAAACATGATATCTACAAATGAAATGTAAAATATAATTTGTGACATAGTAACAGTAAAATAATTTGTCTAATAAGGCAGGAAACACAACGTAATAAGTGTTCAGCTATTTAAAAATCCAGTTTCAATGGCTGTCTGCCAGGTGTGGACAGATGTTTCCTCTGTTGTCTCAGCATTGTGTAAAATAAGCAATCGCATTAATTTTTTAAGAGCTTTTCCAGTGCTTTCACTCCAAAGCAGTTTGGCAGGAATCACAGTATCATGCCAGATGTGTGGGTTTTTATGGCACATGGCAGCTTGTGATCACAAAAGTTGATCTACATTTTAACAAGTGCCTAAACCCTGGAAGCAGTTGAAGGTAACTATGATTCGTTCCAGATTCTGTGATGACAAACTGTGATAAAGACACACAATGCTTATTTCCTCTCCTAAATCAACAGAATACCTGCAGTTGATATTCTGAGGCATAACTCTGTTATCCAAAAACATCTGCGGAGACTCTAGACTCACTTCCAAAAAGCTGTTTGGTGGTTAAGTTGCTACAGATGGCAGACATGTCTTACTATCAATCGTCAAACAAGAGTTGTGTACAACATAAACATGATGTTTGTGCCGTACCACCCACCGATGAGGTCTCTAAATGCTCTAAACCCTCAATGGTAGGTGTCCAAAATTGACAAATCGGTTTTTAGAGTACAGAGACTATCCATCTAATCTGTGTTACATTATCCTGCAAACTTTGCTAAATTTTACATAGTGTTTCAAGTCTTTCAAAGTTGTATTTTGTTACATGTTTCACCACTCCAGCTGCAGATATTACAACCATATGATGAACAAATCAAATTATAGCCTAGGAATTGGTGGATGATGATTCAGTCAGTCATATCAGTCATCCGGTCATCTGTGCTGAACCAGCATTGTGATCACATGTAGGGACCATGCAAAGTTTTTGATATAAATAGTAGGCTTGGCTTTGTAAGACCCATCCTTACCACCCTAAGCCCCACCTCCACCAGACAGGGGTAGTGTTGTTAACACTCTGTGGTGTGTACACTAGGATTTGGCTGAAATTTAAAATGTACAACCTTTGGCAGTGAAGCCACCTTAACATACAAGTGTTGATGGTGACAAAAGTAGAGAAGAGTTGATCCAACATATGAGAAGGCAACCGGTGATGTCTGATTATTGTGTAGACAAGGTCCTTGCAAAACACCCTGAACACTTAGGGATTCGTTTCAAAAGCCTCCAAACACACCTGAAAGACCTCATGGAGACAGACAGACAGATAGATAGATAGATAGATAGATAGATCCATGTACACGCCCATGTGCCCACCGCCCCTCAGCAGGCGGTGCAGCAGGCCGACCAGGGGAGTGTCATAACGGGGAGTGTCCCGGGCCGAGCGCATAAACAGCGGCTCTGTTCTCTGCTACCCCGCCGTGTCGACGCCTCTCTGCTCCGGCTGCAGTCCGAAGCGCTCACCGCGGCTCAGTCATCTCCAAACCGTCCGCCACAACCTACGTGTCCAGGTACGTTAAAAAAAAACAACAGAAAGAAAGAAAAAGTACACTTTTTTCTGAGGGACAGCGCAGTCCAGAGCACAGATTATAATGTGAAGCTGTAATTGCAGCCACCGTGAAGTGAACCGTTAGTTTCCATGCACATTAGATCAACGCGCTGCAGGGAATGTTATACAACAGGAGGTGTAAAGAGGGATTTGGCTTCTGTCTTTATGTACTGTTGTTCACATGAAGTTTTCTCTGTGTGGTTCACTCAAAGAGCTGGAAACGCATCTTTTCTCGTGAAAAGTGCAACGTAGCTGCTGCCATATATGGACAGGCAGGGGGAACCGTGGATCAGGGTTAAAAACACAGTGGTTCCACCTTAATTGGACATTCCTCCTTAACTGTATAACGATGGGCTGGGGCTGCCATTATGTGATGATGTGATTCAAACCCAAATGCAACCTGCAGTCTTTTGTTACATTGTTGTAAAAACAAAGCCAAAAATGAAATTTGAGTGTCACAGTAGAGCAGACTGTACAGAGAGCTGGATGTCTGGTCTATTGGAGGCATTTGAACTCTCACTATTTGGTTGTGTGTCTCCATGGCAACTACAGAGGCCTCTATATAGATAGCATACACTTGGGGGGTTCCTCAGGAGCTGTCTATCTGGAGACATCTGTGGTTGCTATGGAAATGCACAACCAAATAATGTTAGACTATGAGGAAGCCAAAACATCCTGTGCAAGGGTGCTTGTGAAAGCCAGCAACCTTGGCGTGTGTGCCTCAGACAATATGTGTAAGTGCTGCACACATAAACCACTCAGAACACTGTGTGTCAGAGCCACCCGCAGCGGTCAGACAGACAGACATTATGGGATGCCCTAATCCACTGACTGCACCCCACCCACCTCTGATTCAGACACAGGCCTGAAACCGTGAGGACAGGGCAGCTGAATAGTTACATGTGGACACCTTCTCTGTCTTTTTTGTTTCACAAGAAAGCTGTCATATTTAACAGTTTTATCGGGCTAGTTTGGGATAATAGACTAGGTTCGATGCCTCTGTCTGGACATCAGAAACAGTAAAAAAAGAGAGAAAAAAAACTAAATTTTCAAGATTGTCCTCACATGAAAAAGCATGTCTTTTGTTATTTAAACATGTATATATAGATTGTATTTATGTATGTTTATGCTTCCTGACAACCAACCTATTGCGATTATACAGCCTCCAAGCCCCCCCTCCCAAAAGTGGAGGCAAGACATTACGTTACGCTGATGTTAAAAGGGATGGAGCAGGTTGGGTGGATGGTTTGGCCTATAACATTTATTTAGCAGTTCATTTATAATATTCAAATTCAGCTAGAGCTGTGCTGGTTAGCTATAGCTATTGGTATAGCTGCATCCGATCTGAAAAAGTTTTTAACCACACACTGAACTATAGCTATAGACAGTCAAACAACAATTAGACACCCTGGCATTTTTAATTAGGTTTTGTGATCTGTAAGAATGTTCTGGTTGTGTAAACTTGATAAGATCATAACCACAGTGGTGGCAGATCAGAAAATGCCTGCATGAGTAATTTTTTTAACGATATTGTGGGTTGAAGTTGGGTGTGGCACTGACAGGCCTATTTTCCCATTTAGCTTGAACTGAAATTTGACAGGCTCTGTCTGAAATCACACACTACTTCCTATACTGGTTGACATATAGTGAGATTGCCATTTAGTCATGCTGTTGAATTATCATACTTTATATGATGGAATCCAATAATGCATCATGAATTTTTACTAGTGTAAAACTGAGTGTTTGTACTGAAAGACGGAAAAATGTTGCAGAGGAAATTCATTCAGTAGTGTCTGAAAGTAAGTGGGTGAATTATTTTACACACAACTTCAGTAAAGTCAGTTTCAAACGTGTCCTTAAAGCTTTAATGTCGTGTTTATGAGACAGTAACTTTCATAACCACAACTGAGATGCACAAAAGAGGAAGTGGAGATAGCAACGCAAAGATTGTTGATGAAAATATTCACTATTCCAGGAATTAAGTTGCATTTATTGAGTATCCTTATTTTTCCTGCTGAGGAATAAGAAAGCAACACGTCTCAATCAAAACGTGTTATTTGGCCTTTGCCCATCTGCTTTGCATCTAGGGCAGTGGTCTGCATCAATATATTTCATCATATTGATGTATTAACACACTTGAACACACCTAAATAGAAGGCAAATGCATGCATCTACATTGTCAGTGTGAATAAAACAAGATGCCATTTTCTCATAAATATGACTTTATGTGCTTTAAGTAAGAAAGCAGGTCTGTGTGCACCTCTCCTATGGCTGGATCCTTGAAGTGTATGCAGTTGGATTGTTCCTGAAATAGCTATTTCATATCCTATAGCAACAATCCTTACATCAGGGCGGGTATTTACAAAGTAATAAACAGTCATTTTGGTTGTGACATTGTGTAAACTGATGAGATGGTAGTGGCTGTTAAAGAGTTTAGAGTCCGTGCATGTGTGTGATTACCATCTGACGTGTCCTGAGCAAGCAGCGGGGCAGCTGAGCTGGCCTCCAGAGGCTGAGAGTGGCATGTACGGAGAAAATTAGTCATCAAGAATTCCCTTCCTGAAAGAAGAAGCAGTTTTTTTTTTTTTAGACTGAAACTCAGGACAAACCCAGAAATTCATATTTCACAGATTGATGTGTTTACTGCTTGTTATGAAGCGGGACACCAGCAGAAAAATCACAAGTGTGTCACATCATATGAATCCACTCTTGCCATCTGCACAGTGGATAAAGTGGTGAGTTTTCACTGAGGCCTCAAGCAAAGGCAGACACAAAAGAGGGGCTGGTAAAAGTGCAACAGTGGGGGAGGGGCTAAATAGCTGCAGTTGGAAGGACACACACACGTTCTATGTTTGTTTTGAGGTGAATTGGGTGTAAAAACTCGATGAATACCCCCCGTCTCAGAGGCATGGGGTGGTGCAGACACCATCTGCTTTTACCAGCATGCCTGTGAAGATCCACTAACCAACAGTCATGTGACTTGTTCTATTTAAGCTTCTAGCTTAGTGAAACTGCAGTTCCTTGAGTCACTTCATCCAACCTGGATCAACCAGAAACATTTCATGGTTAATGGTTGTTTTGGTCAGCTGTTGCCCTTCATTAAAACCAAACCGAACAAGAAAAAAAAAAAAAAAAAAAAAAAATGTTCTATAAAACTTTGTCCCCATTCGTCAGATTTCTTTGTTAGTATTAAACCTTTGGCAGGGTTGTTATTTCATATTTTAATACTACCTTTGATTTTTCAAAGTGTGAGGTGATTCAGCCCATCTGATGTTTGCTCTATTAAGTCACAGATAGTTTCCAAGTCAGGGATGAAAAAGCTTTGATTTTCAGAGACAGACAGAACGTTTCTTTCCATCAGAGGGAAAGATCAGAGTCAAACGCAGCCATTTTTATTCAGTGCCATGGGGACTCAGATCTTTAGGACACAAAGTTGCATTTTCCGCCAGTGAAATTTTTCAGAGTAAAGTTATGTGGCTGTTACTGGATGAAAAGACTATCTCCTTGAACAAGTGAAGTTTTCAGACTTTTAGAAAGCTCCATTTGCAGTATGTTTTGAACAGTTATCATGAGGATTGAATGGGATACATGAAATTGCCATGAAATTCACTGAAGAAGGTGAACTTTATTTCAAGCATTTAAGAAGTGAATGCTGAAGTTACCCTGTTGCTCTCGACACTAACCACAGTTTTTGGTCTTAATACATCCCAGTGCTAATGTTGCCTCAAGGACTTCTCTTCCCCCACTCTGTATCCGTCTTGTCAGGGTCCTCTTCCTTACAAGCATACAAGCTGTTGTCGTAGTGCTGGGTGTGGTGGATGACATTAATGAAAGGATCCAGTATACCAAGCAGAAGTTTCTGATTTATTTCCAGTTGCTTGGGTACACTAAGTTATTGTATTGTGTTCATCTAGGAAGCAGCAGCAGTTTGGAGGATGTTGTTATCTTTAGTTTAATGATAAGGTAATTCAAATAACCAAGCACAGTCATAAAGGTTACAGATAATAATAAAAAAAATATTGTGTTAAGGAATTATAATTTGTGCACTGTTAATAATTAATATGACAGTTGTTATAACAACCTTTCAATGTACCACAGGGGGTGAAAAAAATCCAGGAATAAGGTAGGAGTGGTGACACAAGAGAAAAACTTTTCAGTGTGATGCATTTTGTCCATGTAATGATGAGCAGTTGTTCAGTGGAAAGAAAATAAATATTATACTTTTGACATTAAACTACAATAAAGACCCAACAGAAGTGGCATTAACCTCATTTAGACATGCTTTATAATCACATAATGCTAACTGGTGTCAGTAATATAACTAAACTCATTATTTTCATTGAACTTACTGAAAGTAATAGTTGATTCTCATGTCCATATGTCAAATGTGAGATTGAAGGTAGGAGGCGATTATCTTAGCTCAGCAATTAAGAGTGGTGGCAGGGGGAAACGGATGGTTGTCTCAGTTTATCCTTGTTTTCAGTCTTTATTGCTAAAGCTAAGCTAAGCTCAGGCTCTTGACTCCATCGGTATCAATCTGTCTGCCTAACTCAGACAGAAGCACAACATTTTGAGCTATTCCATTAGTTGAAATATTATAACTAGTTACATCAGTGATGCTGTGCTCTGTTGTAGGATGTCATACTGGACCATTTTGTGTGTAAAGGACACTCATAGCAGGACATGACAAATTACAGATGAAAAATTGTTAATAGTTAACTAACTCAAGCATAACTGCTTTAAATATGTTTTAAATGTGGCTTCTCCCAGCTGGAAAATATCCATCAGGCTACTTTAGAGTCACTGTAGGAAAATCCAGCTTTCCACATCCTATATCAAACTATTAATGGAGTCGCTCAGCGGCCCCTGTTGTTCTCTGTGCAGTCAAACCTGCATGCAGATGATGCAGTGTCAGGCCCAGACTCTAAGGCACCAAGTTGATTTGGCTGCCTTTTCACTGTTTTGGCTGAATCAGTCCATACTGTCACCTAATATGTTAAGCCTAAAAGAGCTGTAGAAGTTTACGTTTTCATAGTTTGAGATAATGAGTACCTGAACATATGTTTCCTCTTATCTATGTAAATAATTCTCAGCAGTGTAGCAAAATGTGCCAGGAAATTTGATTGTAAAAAAACAAAAATACAAAACAGTTGTTGCCAAACATGATCCACTTACTTTTCCATGTGGGAACTCCAGCACAGAATACTGTGCAGAGGGTCTGCGAGTTACATAAGAGGAGAAATTGGGAAAAGGATCCCCACATTTCTTGTGTCGATTCTGAGCCGCTTCCCTTTTCCGGGGTCAGCAGCAGATTCCTGCCGTGTTTGTGGGATGACAGCTGTGGAGAAGAATGGACCAGTCTTCCATTGTGGATGACCGGTCATGCAAATTGAGAGGCAGCAGGTCCAAACAGCATTCCTGTGGAAAACTGGATTCCGAGTCCATTTTGAACTGCGTGACACCTCATATTATACATGTTTTTAAAACTGTACCTTTACCTGAGCTTTGTGAACCTCATATATGCACATCATCACTTAAATGAATCAGTAAAATAAAGTGTAACTTCACCACGAGAGCAGACAGACGCCATATTCAGAGAGGGTAGGTTCTAATTCCAGAACACAGCTTGACTTATGAGAAAGTGTTTACACTCTTTGTATACTGTTTACTGTACCAAGCATCCATGAATATGGAGGTAGTTGGAGTCAGCGCCTACTGAAAAAAACACGTGGCCAGAGGATTGCTTCAAAGAGTTGACTGTGTAAACATCAAATTTGCAAAATACAAAAAATGTTGCCAGAGGAAGAAGATAAATACAGATCTTTTGGTATCAAAAGAGGAATATTAGCTTCTTAAATTAAGTAGTATTGAAATATAAAGTATCAAAGGAAGTACCAGGAAAATAAAAGTGAATGGATTTTAAATATACAAAGGAAAGTGGACTTAGTTTGCAGCACTTGACTTGTCTTTGTTACGTGTCTCTTCAAAGCTGAGACCATAGGCGGCGCATCACTGCTGTTAAATCACAGTGCAACAGAGGGGCCGCACATCCTTGTGTTTGGGCAGAGCAGACACCACGTAATCAGACCTTTGACATTGGAAACATGTTTATACAAGGAGAATCAGCTCACTGTTTCCTCACTGTTAACTTCTTTAGTGAATAGTTTGCAGACAGCTGCAGTGAAGATCTGAACAGGACGATCAGCCCCTGTCTTAAAAATCTCAAACATCCACACAAGTATAATGAGAGGCCAGTGGGCTGTGAGGCAGTGCAGCCAACACATACTTGAAACTTCTGATTGGGCGCCATGTGTTTTTCCTGCTATCAGATATGGCTAGAGTGCCTGGCATGGGTGGGCATGGATATTTGGGAGTGTCACTTTAGTTATGATTGGTGGTCTGGCCATGTTCAACTCTTGAAAAGGTAATTCAACTATCACCCATGTTTGAAGACTACACATTTATAACAGTGCAGGAGCTGGAGGTGTGGTGGCTGGGGAGCATTTAATGAAATATATTTAATGAAAACTTTCAAATATAAAAATGCTATCAAGATGCATCATGGAATGTGCACCCCGCCACTTTTTTTTTTTTTTTGGCAGTTGATCTAT
Organism: Remorina albescens; assembly: GCA_034769265.1. Classification (NCBI taxonomy): domain Eukaryota; kingdom Metazoa; phylum Chordata; class Actinopteri; order Carangiformes; family Echeneidae; genus Remorina; species Remorina albescens. The sequence continues at coordinate 11,582,098 of CM068477.1, forward strand.
ACAAGAGTGAAAAAGTCAGGATATCTCAGAGACTGAAGTGCAGACAAACAAACTGGAGGTATGGATGTGTCTAAAAAGAAAAAAATCTTCACTTGATAAACAGGTAAGCAGTCTAAAAGAGGCACAATCAGCAGGCAGGGGGCAGACAAAAGGCCAGTCAAGCACCAGGGAAACACCACAGAGCTGTGAACACACTCTAATGAACAGGGATGCCTATGGTGCTAATCAGTCCCATGTGAGTAATTGGGAACAAGTGCAGCTGATAACAGGCAGGAAGTGCAAAAGAAACAGGAAGTGAAACCACAACAATAAAAAAAAAGTGCTACAAAATAAAAAGTAAATAAAAAGGAACTCTGCAATATACAAGATGGGATGTTGCAGTGAATGATTGCACAAATCATTTTTCCTCAAATATATCTCTTGCAGGTCCTGAATATTCAAGTAATTGCAAAATACATAATCAGGACAAGCTCATTGTAATTTTATATAATATGATATAATGGAATCAGTTGTCTGGTAATTAACAGAGTTGTCGGTTTACATTACGTGAAGGAGAAGTCCAAGTAAAGTGCAAACATTCATGCGAGTCAATTCTTTCAGGTCTCAATAGTCAGCATTCATACTTGGGCTTTGTAGTCCAATGTAAAGTCTCCAGTCTTCTCTCACTGCTGTATGCAGGACTGTCATGAAGTGTCTTTTATTAGTTTGCTGTTTAATTCACAGGATCAAACCAGGATTTTCTCACATAAAAATGCTTTTTGGTTTGGATTCCCTCAGTCATGTGAACTCCTCTGGGGATAAACTCAATTCCTCTCAAAGCTTTTCCCTCATTTGATATTTTGATGAGAGTGATGGAAAAAGAAAAACATTTAAGTTCCTATCTCCCATAGGTGTTCAGAAGGATAAGGTCTTGGGACTTACTGATCAGTACTGATCCTGTACCGAAGCATCTGCATGTATCTTCTATTGTTTATGCACGTTCTTCCCTTACTTTGCATACTGCTCCACAATATGCCTCGGTAAAATACTGAGTGCAGATGTTTGTGTTTGCATGTATACAGTTAGGATACTTTTGACAACATGTGCATTATAAGCCAGGCTGCTACTCCTATATATATAATTAAAGACAGTGTTTCTTCAGCCACCAACACTGGTAGTTATAACTCTGCCTGAGTCATTATTGCCACGACTTCCCCTTCCTGCCTGGACAAAACCCAGAGCAGGGCAGCAGTTACTCACCCTGCTGTGTATTAATATCTAACTATAACCCTAAACTTTATCTTTGTATCCATGGCAACATCTCACCCTTAAGGGGAGTGGCTTCAGAGCAAATGCCTCACAAATGGAGAGCTCAGTCTCATTTTTCAAAGGTTATTACAAAGCTTTATGACTCTTATCTCTGCAGTATTTGACCACCAACAAAAAATTACAGCTTGTTGCCACAGGAACACATCCTTGTGTTTGAGCCCAGGGGAAGAAACACACTCAAAACTCCAAAAAGTGCAATTTCTCCGCAGGCAGCATGGCAGCGCACCACCCAGAGTTTGAGCGGGCTGGACAGAAGCCGGGCCTCCAGGTGTGGAGAGTGGAGAACTTCAACCTGGTCCCCGTTCCAGAGAATCTATATGGGGGATTTTACACCGGCGACGCCTACCTCATCCTCAACACCATCAAGCAACGCTCTGGGAACCTCCAGTACGACCTTCACTTCTGGCTGGGTGAGTGCAGCTAAACAGAAATAAACAGCTGTAGGGAAAAATTCACAAAAATATACCAGTCAAGGTAGACAGCAGATTTTTGTGTAAACTGTACAACCAAAAAAAGGTAATTGGATCGAAAGTCACTGAAAAGCCTGCAGGCATGAAATCACATGGGACAAACATTTTATGTTGATGAATTTTCTTGTCTCCATGGAGATGGTGATCTTATTTTTATTGAGGAGCTGCGATCCCGTTGATTTACAGAGCAGATAAGGATCTGTATCTGTATTCTGGATGATAATTTCACCTGACAGTGCTGCTGCTGTGCAGTTTCTACTGTACATGATGAAAACAGGCAGAACAAGCCATGTGATGTAGAGAATGTGTGTGCAGCGCTGTCACTTTACAGACTTCCGCTGTGTTTGATGGTGCTGTAAAATATTAAACAGCAATGTTATCTACTGCTGGCAGATTATGGTTTTTGTCCAAACCCAAAAAGAAAGAAAATTTTCTTTCATTACAATTGAAAACTTTTAAATCACCAAGCAGAGATGCATGGTTTTCACTGCACTGTCGCTGATCTGAGTGTCTGTATTTCAACTAAAATCGGTTTCTGGTTCAGCAAAAAGTATTGACAGAAGTTATTCCGACTGGGTCATTTATTAGGGCTTAGCTAAGCGCAAACAGAAAGGCCAGAAGCTGAGTCTGTGCTTTTTGTCTTAATTGATTTCATGTGCTTTTAGTTCGCTTGATTGATCATGGAAAAGGCATTTAGCAGTAAACAGGATCTGATGTAACCGCCCCACCGGCCTCTGAACCACATGGTGTGAGCAGAAATATAATAATGCTGCATGTATAAATGTGTCTGCTGAGATGTGACAAACCCCCCCGTCAATCGAGCTGACTGAGCTGTCAGTGATCAAAGCCGTCAAACACAAAAGTGGGACTCTGGGATGGCATAATGTCTGCTGAGATCAAGTAAGACGAGCATTAACATGGAGCACCTGTGTGGTTCTTCTGCTGCAGGTGATTTCTGCACTCAGGATGAGAGCGGCTCAGCGGCCATCTTCACTGTCCAAATGGACGACTTCCTGGGGGGGAAACCCATCCAGTACCGCGAGGTCCAGGGACACGAGTCCAAAACCTTTCTGGGCTACTTCAAGTCTGGAATCAAATACATGGTAAGCAAAGCATCCATCTGCATTGGTTTTAGATGGTTTTCAATTTTGAGGTCATCTTATTTCTGCCTGATTGTGCACATATTTATACATTTTTAAATCATAATTAGCATTTTTTTTTATACATTCTGTTTTACAATATACTGTGCAAAAAAATAAAGATCAAGTCATTTATGATGCTGCATTATCTGTCAAAGTATTTACATTTCCCACCATCCAGCAGAAACTGTATGATATCTGAATTTTTTGTGTTCTGCTAAAGAATTTCCACAATCATTAAATGTTTAGCAGTAGGCATTAAAGTTCCTTGTGTCTTGAATATTTCTTTGACTGTGTTTGAGGTGAGAGCAACGTCTCTCAAAAGGCTGGTATTTTATTTTGGAATTCACTGTGTGACTCTTATCTCTCAGAAAGGGGGCGTGGCATCTGGGTTCAAACATGTTGTCACCAATGATGTGTGCGTGCAGCGGGTGCTACAGGTCAAAGGTCGCCGTGTGGTCAGGGCAACAGAGGTGGCCGTGAGCTGGGACAGCTTTAACCAAGGAGACTGCTTCATCCTGGACCTGGGAGACGTAACTCAGAGCAGATTATTACAGAATTACGTTGCAGCAAATCAGACACATGCTAGTTTTACAGATTGCAGCTTCAGTAAAGATTTAGTTAACCTACTTTGCAATTTGCTCCTGTTCTTTCTGTTTTACAGGAGATTTTCCAGTGGTGCGGCTCCCAGAGCAACCGCTTTGAGAAGCTGAAGGCTACGCAGGTCGCCAAGGGTATCCGTGACAATGAGCGCAGTGGGAGGGCCCGGGTGTATGTCTGTGACGAGGGGATGGAGCGAGAGAAGATGTTAGAGGTGAGATCATTGAGTTACGAGAGCAACCCGAGTCTTATTTCACTTCAGCAGGCTTTTGTTAAAATGTCTGTGTCTGCCCTCAGGTTTTAGGTCCCAAACCAGATCTGCCTGTTGGAGCCTCGGATGACATCAAAGCTGATGCTTCAAATAGGAAGAGGGCCAAACTGTATAAGGTGGGAGAAACAGGCACCCTGCATTTTTACAGGCACTGTGGTGCATGATCAGCTGCTTCATTTCTGAACCACGATAGGGAGATTCTCTACTGTGTTTGCTGTGGGACGACCAACTGTGGTGCAATTTATGATGATCAGTGCCTTAAGGGGTTAGAAACATAATTTTTCAGTTGATGTGAAAATTGGTTTAAAACAGTTAGTTTTCAAAAAATTTTGCAATTTCCAATGAAAAACTTGTAAATATCTGAAATGATGAACTTCTGGTTAGATCATTTCTCCCTCACTCTCTCTACAGCAATCCCTGTCTCTCTCTACTTTCTCTATAAAATAAAGGTTTGAAAATGGCCCAAAAAATAAATAGAAATGGCTCTCACCTCCAATCAAACACTCTCTGCCTTCTCAGGTATCCAATGCCAGTGGAGGCATGACCATCGCACTGGTGGCAGCGGAGAACCCCTTCTCCCAGAGCGCCCTGGAGTCTGGGGACTGTTTCATTCTGGACCATGGCTCCGACGGAAAGATCTTCGTCTGGAAAGGTCAATGCAAGCAGCGGCAGAGGAGTCAACATATGTTCACTGAGCAGTGATTCATCTTAGGGAGATAACACCTGACATCACTAGATATTATGAAACGGAGCCCACGCTCTGCTGAAATGCTGCTCCCTGCCTTGGCTCAGGAAAATATGATTTGGTCTTTGAGTAGAAATGACAGTTACTGTACAAAGACAAAAGAGGCATCAACCTTGAAAGATTCTTTGTCATTCCTGTGTTAAAATGATTTTTACAGGCAAAGATGCCAACATGGATGAGCGAAAGGCAGCGATGAAGGCAGCAGACGAGTTCATCAAGAAGATGGGTTACCCCAAAAGCACTCAGGTCCAGATCCTGCCAGAGATGGGCGAGACACCACTCTTCAAGCAGTTCTTCAAAAACTGGCGGGACAAAGATCAGACGGAGGGCTTGGGCGTGGCCTACATCGCTAACAGCATTGCCAAGATTGAGAAGGTGCCCTTTGACGCCGCCACGCTGCACGACTCTTCCGCCATGGCTGCCCAGCATGGTATGGTGGATGATGGCAGCGGAGAAAAACAGGTGAGAGAGTTGTCAGTATTATGCCTCAGAGTGGCGCCTCAGTGGCCTGGGGATTCTGGGATCACATAGATTCCCTGTCCATCCCATAGGGGGCGCATGTGTTGTACACAGCTTCTCCTTGTGGAAATATGATTTCCAAATTTTTTTTTATAATTAACAGCATTAATCTTTATACTTTACTCATGAAATTTTGTTTAAGTTTATTTGATAAAATGTCAAACATACCAAATTTCTTAATTAATAAGGATGAAACATTACATAGAGGTTTTTCAAAGCCATATTTGTTGGTTTCCTTCTGGATAGATCTGGCGTATTGAGGGATCTGACAAGGTGCCAGTGGATCCGTCCATGTATGGACAGTTCTACGGAGGAGACAGCTACATCATCCTGTACAACTACCACCACGGAGGACGTCAGGGACACATCATCTACATGTGGTGAGGATACCAGAGACGCAAGTGTCTGATCGCAATGCTAGAAATGTGTTTCTGATATTTTATACCGATATAAAAAAAAAACAACTATATCAAACAGCAACTGTGGAAGGTAAATGTAAAGTTTACACGTGATGCCAACACTTGTGCGTTGTTTCCCAGGCAGGGCATGGACTCCAGTCAGGATGAGATCGGGGCGTCTGCAATCCTCGGCGCCCAGCTGGATGAGGAGCTTGGCGGAGGTCCTGTCCAGGTAAAACACACAGCTCCTTTGGTCTGCTTGCTTTGAGTTCATGTTCATTTTATCATTCATGTTATTAATGTCTGTGCTCTCCTCCGGGTCACTCATCTCACCTCCTGTCTGACCTTTTATATCCTTTCATCTCTTTCTTCTCCATCCTGGTTCCCTGGCTGCTGCTTCTTATTCTTCTTCTTTTTCTTTCCTCCTTGGTTTCTGACCTTTTGTGTCTTCAGGTTGTTGGTGCTCCTATAACCACGCAGGTACTTTCCGTCCTCTCTTTGCTCCTTGTCCTCCTTATATCAACTCATGAGTTTGTCCAGAGCCACAGATGAAAAGAAGCAAACAATAAAACATTTCTTTGGCTGTTTAAATATAGATCTTCTGGCTCATTGAGCGTGATAGTAAGTTAAATTAAAATTTACAGTGAAACCAGCTCGGTCAAACACAAACAGGACATTCCGATGTCAGAGTTAATGGGAGTGTCCCTCCTCCTCTGTTACCAACTCTGTCTGCCTCTCATGAACAACAGCCCAGTTTCCACACTCTTTCCAGTGGATGACATAAGAGCGACATCACGATGAGCATGACAGCATGAGCATGATTAAAGAGTGGAAATAATAGTGGAGCTCAAAAAAAGATCAGTCTTTCAGGCGTTTAGAGTGAGTCTTCATTTATCCATGTCTGTGCACAACATTTACTCCTCACGTGGGTCTCAACCTGTGTTCATGTCTTCATGTTTCTGCTGACTGTCCACTAAGCATGAATCTGTGTGTGCGTTTTTGTATGTTTGTTGAATCTATCCAGTGTTGAAACATTGGTAAATGTTACATTTATTTTTCCAGGTGTTTCCCAGTTCTCACTTTCCAAACAGAGAACAGCTGTCCTGCAAATATCTCTTTTGTATTCACAGTTTGTCAAACTAAACTTGACGCTAATGTAGTTTACTGAGAATCATTTTGAAGGTTTTTTGACACAAGTACAATACCCATGTTTTCCATGCAGAAACTGAAACAATATTTTGAGGAATATAGACAGGTTTTTTACTGTTAGTTTTTTTAGAAAAGGGGCCAAACATCTGAAATGTTAAACGCTGTCTCAGAAATTAGTTTCAGAGTTAGTTTCAGTTTCAGACTACAGGACTACAACGTGTAAACTCCTCAGTGATTATTAATCATGTGCTCATGTGAAGTTGAGACTAAGATCATTTGCAGTGACAACTGAGAGAAGAACTGACTGCACCAACTCACTGTCAGAAATATTTATGTGAAAAGGCGCAGACGCGCTTTTTCAGTTGTGACCTGCGTCCCACCTTGACTCACCCTGTTTATCACGTGGCTCAGCTCCGTGCTGCCACCTTGTGTCAGCAGAGGGGATCTCAGTGGATGTTTCCTCACATATTGTTGATACATATTTCACAAGACACAACAGAGAGGATGTGTCTGCTGTGATTTAACTGCACCTCCTTCAGATAGACGTTTAAATGCACGAGACACGTTGATACAGGAGTGACTGTTTCCTGAGCTCTAATGGTGGCGTTTGTGTACCAGGTGAGGGTGGTGCAGGGCAAGGAGCCGGTCCATCTCATGAGTCTGTTTGGAGGACAGCCCATGGTGGTATACAAGGGGGGGACGTCCAGAGAGGGAGGTCAGTCTGCTCCTGCAGAAACTCGACTCTTCCAGGTGCGATCCAACTCTGCAGGCCACACCAGAGCCGTGGAGGTAAGAGAGCAAACATCGACCGCAGCTAGTTTTATAGCAGAGGACCAATGACACCTTGGTCTGCTTTACACAATTTTCTTAGAAAATCATGTAATTGATATTTATTTTATTATTGGCCAAATGGTCAAGTAAGTCTAATTTACATTTATATTTAAACATTATAAAGTTGTCTTGAGAGAGAAACAAAAAAGGAGCACTGCAGTAGCAGAACTGTACATTGATCATCAGCCACCTCTGTGTTTCTGCAGCTTGATGCTGTGGCCTCCAACCTGAACTCCAATGATGCTTTTATTCTGGTGACCCCCGGAGACTCCTTCATGTGGGTGGGAGTGGGAGCCAGCGACACAGAGAAACAGGGCGCTCAGCAGCTGTGTAGCATCCTGGGAGTGTCTGCCTCCGAGCTGTCAGAGGGAGGAGAGACTGGTGAGGAAACCCACCTTTTTTCTTTTTGACACTAACTGAATAAAATGCAGGTGTATATATTTACTCAGCTGTTTCCTATTCCACTTCAAGCATGAAGATAAAAAGTTTTCTTTTGTGTCCCGTGCTTGTGTTCATCTATATTAAAACAAGGGACTGATTGTATCACCCCTTTTGATGTTCCTGTAAAGTCCTGTGATTTCTTTTAAAGCTTCAAAAGCAGACTTCTACCAATTTCAAATTTCAATAGAACCTCAAGCTACAACACAACGTTTTTATCAACACCCTGTTTTCAAGAACTGGCCGCAGTTGCACGTTGTAAAACACAAAACTCGCCACTTTCATTTCTGCGTGCTTCCATAGATGGTTTATAAACCTCTCTGGTCAAATTTCATGCTGTTGTGGATGAGAAACAATTTGTTGGAGGATAACTGATCTGCGGGTTAACACAACTTCAACCGTATTTCACATATCTTGATTTACAACTCATAATAAATGTGAAATTGTAAATACTGAAAGGGAACGTTCACAGTGAGACAGCACCTCTGAACGTTGAAGCTGTTTTAGTTCTGCTTTCTCAGCACATACATCATGTGGGTCAGTTGTTTTTAGCTGGTATTGATGATGGAGACCAAACTAGAGCTATAAAGACAGTTAATATTGGACAAAGAATCCTCATACACAAAAAATGCCCAAATAAATGCAAATACCAAAGCTTTGCTGAAAGTTATGGATGTGAATATAGAAATGCTTGATATTGAGTTAGTTGATGGGAAACTACCATCAACCAATTAGCTTAGCCCAAGGAGCAGAAACAGTTTAACAGGTTAAACAGGTATCCAGGCTCTGTCCAATGGTAACACAATCAGCCTGCAAACTCCTTTACAGCCCATGAATCAAGCTTTTATACATGCATCATGTGTTTAATCTGTAAAAAATAGAATTTTGGCACGGCCCCTGCTAAGATAAGCTAAAGTCCACTTCTGGACTAAGGTTCTGGTAACTTGATGTGTGTCTGTCTTCTTCACAGATCAGTTCTGGGAGACTCTGGGAGGAAAGACAAAATATCGTACTTCAACCAGACTCAGGGACAAGATGGACACTCATCCACCCAGACTGTTCGCTTGCTCCAACAAGACTGGAAACTTCATCGTAAGCCCTTATTTTAGGTTTAATGGCTTTGTCATGTACATAAAACATTTTTCCACTGGAGAGCTTTTCAACAAGAAAAAAATGAACCAACCCTTTAGATCCAACTGACTGCATTGTACAGCTCTAAAATGTAAATGTCCTGCTCTCAGATTGAGGAGGTGCCTGGGGAGTTGACCCAGGACGACCTTGCCACTGATGATGTCATGATCCTAGACACCTGGGAGCAGGTAAAGGAAGCGGAGCTGGACTGTGTGTGAATTCAGAGTGGACAACAAAATGGAAATAGCAAATATGGATCAACTATACCTGTTTGTTTAGGTGTTTGTCTGGATTGGAAATGAGGCTCAAGAGGAAGAGAAGACTGAAGCCATGGCCTCTGGTAAAGACATCCACACTCAACATCATGTTATTCAAATGTGACATCTATATATATGAATAGGAAATCATTTAAGAGTAATATAGTAATATTTTTCTCATCCTTCAAACACTATCAAGTCTCTTCAAAATGCAACATAATGCAAAACAAAGTTATTTTTAATTGTGTACTTAAGGAAATGAGCCAAGAGGCATATGAATCTTACTTGAATATGATGAATATTATGAAAGATAAATAATATCCTGAAGTAACATCTGCTTGATCATATAAATATATATATATATATATATATACGGGGGCAAATGTGTATGTGTACAGACAGACTTGTAATAGTCTCAAGGATATGAATAAAATATTTATCAAGACAACTGAACTCAAACCAAAGATATTTCTCTGTAACATTTAATTATGATTGTTGTAGTTCACCATATGCTGGTTTAATGAGACCGACTGTTATCAGATTGCGATTCAAATATTACTAAAGCCTTTCTTTGAAAATGAAATGTTTTTCTTGGAAAAAAAAAAAAATCAGGTCAATGAGATATATCTCCTTTTGGTTCACCATTAAACACTGATAGCGCTCTTAAAGTATATTCATATTTCTTCGCTGAGCTCCATCCACTTGCTCAAAAGAAATGACCAAACTGGACATCACTGTTCAAAGACAGGAAGTGACTTCTGGTTTTATTTCCCCATGTACAATTCTATGAGATGTGGCTGTCAGTAATCCAACCTCTCTTTTCTTCAGCGGTCCGTTACATCGAGACCGATCCGGCCAACAGAGACCGCAGGACGCCCATTGTCAAGTTAAAGCAGGCCTTCGAACCGCCCACCTTCACCGGCTGGTTCCTGGGCTGGGACCACGAATACTGGACCAGCGACCCTCTGGAGCGGGCTATGGCTGAACTGGCCCTGTGAGCCTTCACCTGACCCCTTCTTATCAGCCATGAGATTTCATCCTGCAAACACTCAGCCCAAATCTCAAAGACATATTTTAGCTGCGCCCTCAAAATAAGTTTTTTTTTTTTCACAATAGGTTGTGATTTCAAAAAGGGACATTCATAATTCATATTGTGTCACGTCACAGTGATGTGACACTTTTATGTCCCTAACAGTAGTGCTTTAACAGATACACATGCTTCCTGCAGGGTTTTGCACTAAATTCTCTACTGTAAGGCTTTTACTGAAGGCAACCCTTTCTCATTTATTTGATATTTTGTCAATGAAACCATTTCACTAGTGATGTACTAACATACGACTATACAGTTTAAAGTCTTGGTAGCAAGAAAACAGTGCTTATTAAAGCAATATACCCAATGCCTTAATATTCTTTCCTCTATTTTAAAGAAGTGAAACCTGTTTTAGCTTTGCACCTTTTAAAGGTACTGTTCTAGTTTTGAAGATGTCTTTATGGACAAGTTGTTTTTACCTTCACTTTAGATGTCACCTGATATTTATTGTTGTTTTTTTTTTAAATGCCAGATTCATACCCAGGACACTTGTGTGATGCTGCAGAGTGAAACTGGTGCTTTTCTGCTTTACAAACCAATTTCAAGTTGAGGTTTCCCTAATCTTTGTTATCATTTCAATAAAACCAAGTAAAACATGGTCAAGTCCTATGTCTCTACTTCTCCAAATACTTGGGGTCTGAAAGAATTAAATCACAGAAAGAAATTTCTTGACAGCATCTTATTTTCTTTTTTATGTTTTTATGCATGTATATATGTATCTTTCATATATTTCTATATAGGATAAAACTATCAAACATTAGCAAACTTCAAAAGGTGTAACTGCAAGAAAGAACAGAATAATAAACGAAACTATTTAACCTTCAAAAATATTCACGTTTTATAGTTTTTAAAAAGTAAGAAGTAAGAAACAGCACAAAGCTTTCCCTTTCTCTTCAGTGAGTCACACCATTAGTGAAGAAGCAGAGTGGCTGTTTGGTCAAGTGGTCAAGTTTTAAGTCAAAGCAGGTTTACACGGTTTTCTAATAAAAACTGAGGAAAACAATGAATGCGTTGTTGCAGTAAATGAAAGCCGTTACTTCAGTAAAAATGTAAGAGTCTTTATATCTAAAGTAAAGAGGAAAACATAAGAACATCTACACTACATAAAATAGATCATTTGTGATTAACTTGAACCCTCCTACTGGCCACAGCAAAATTATACTTCAGAGGAATATGTGTATACATACATACACAAAGGTACTAAGGAAAAGTTTCAGCCAGGTGTGTGAAATGCTTTAACGTAAAAAAGATTTCAAGGATAGAATGATAGAATCAAATATTTATTTGATTTAGATTTCTGTTCATTAACTTTGCATTTTGTTAGTTCATAAAAAATAAACTATTAACACTTCTATTTTTCGAAATATTCCTATTTTACAGCATTTTTTCACACCTGCCTAAAATCTTTGCACAGTACTGTACATATATATATACACACACACCACCACCACCAAGTTAGACTAGATAATGTGATACACAATGACAACAATGTTTTTTATGGGACAAATATATTCACTAAGTGTCAAGAGCTTACAGAGACCATGTAACGAAATATTATTCATTTAAAAAAGACTGGTGAGAAATTGAAGTGCATAGAAAAGTCACAGTAAACTGTAAAATAACTGATGGCAGTAAGTTAAGGCTTTTGGCTCAAACATGAGTAATAAATTTCACTATGTGCCACTTCTCGGGGGACTAATGAAGCCAGACGGGGGTGGATTGAATAACACAAACCACTTACAGATCTGCAATACAACAATACACACAGTGCTACCTGTGTGGCTGATAAGGTTCACTTTTTGATTGCACGTGAGGGATGATGAGTCAACTTTCTGATAATATGAAGCTTCAACCTGAATATTACAAATATTGTGTATGAATGGAAAGATCACTGTGGAGAGGACGAGTGTGTGTGTGTTCGTGTGTGTCCTGAAATACTATCTGTATGTCATTGGCCAACTTGGACTTGTTGATGGGTTTATTTTAAGACTTCTGCATAACTCAGGAAGTGGTTAGTACTCAATGATAAAAATTACCTGGGGCCTTTCTCTGTAGAGTTTTGCTTGTTCTCCCCGTGCCTGTGTGGGTTTCCTCAAGTACTCTGGTTTCCTCCCACCGTCCAAAAGACATCATGTTTAGTTTGATTGGTGACTCTAAATTGTCCGTAGGTCTGAGTGTGAGTGGTTGTTGGTCTCTGTCGGTCTCTGTGTGTTGCCCCTGTCATGGACTGCCGACCTGTCTAGGGTGTACCCCGCCCTCCCCCAATGTGAACTGGGATTGGCTCCAGCACCCCCCCCCCGACCCGGAAACAGATGAGCAGTAGAAGATGAATAAATGAATAATATTTTGGGTATGAAGTGATAGTGACACTATGAGACTGGGAGTGGTTGCACTAGTGCCACTTTGTGAGGAGATACAAGTGTGATAAATGGATGGGTGTGTGTATTTTGTGTGCAGTTGTGATGTCGAGGCTAGGGGCTTCCTGGCTCCATGCTGAAAGTAAGGAAATATTTATTTTCTACATCTGCAGTCTAACAAATAAACAAAACTAAAACTGCACAATAACAGCTGAACATAGTGCGCTATGGCTTAGGCAGACACTAACTGGTTTGGATTTTATGCTTTGGCTGACCTTTTTTACTTTTATTTTTGTAATGGCACTTTAGAATAAATTCACCAAAGATGCACATGTTTCAGTTTTCCTTTTAGTCTCCTTGTGTGGAGTAATTTCCCCTCACACAGGTGCAGAAAATACTTGGCTTTGCTATTCTGTGATGTGTTTAATCACCGAGATGGCAATAGGATAAAGATTTAAAATATTTCATCGCCAACAGTGTTACTGAGGGAGACGATATGACCCATACTCCCAACTTCCTAAATTATTGTGTTTGCACTATGGTTTCAAGATGGAAATGGAAATCGAATAGGCCTATATGTGTGTTTGATGTGTGAATGTGTAAATGTGAGTGATGCAAATAAAGCTTCCTCAGTTTTTGACGAAACCTTGCATCATCTCCAGGGGCAGTGGGAAGATGATGGTGGAGTTCTTCTCGGCAGCAATAGTGTTGAGGGTCTGAAGGTAACGCAGCTGGAGGGCTGAAGGAGACTCTGCGATCACCAGGGAGGCCTCCTTCAGTGCCCGAGACGCGTTCATCTCACCCTCCGCTGCAATCACCTTGAGAGGGAAAACAGGACAGATGTATGTTTTTACAGCTCGCAGGAAGAAATCCCCTGCTGTTGTCTTTCATCAAGATACTGCCCATTATTGAGATGGATTATACCAATATGTTAATATCCACATTAACTGCACTGCATGTGTTTGTATTGATTCTTAGTATTTTTGGACAGTTCACAAACACACGGTGTCTGACACAGCTTCACCTACTTTAAAGCTCAAGTTGGTACTTAAATCCAAAAAGGTGAAGAGTTCAGAAACATTAAGCACTAATGAAATTCTAATAAAGTTCTGTTTTCTAACAGGCTGTTTCGTTATTATATGAAGCTTTAGTCAACATTTAGACCTGCATTAGAGGAAAAAAGCAGCCCAGATGCACAGACTTGTGTGCAGACTTTAAACAAGATAACTATCGTACCTTGGCTCTGGCCTCGCGGCTGGCCTCAGCCTCAGCTGCCATGGCTCTCTGAAGCTGAAGGGGAAGTTTGACATCTTTGATCTCCACCCGCTCTACCTTGATCCCCCAGTCATCTGTGGCATCGTCCAGAGAGGACTGAGAGAACAGAGAGCAAAGTGGTCAACATTTATTCTGACAGATCATTCATTTCTGATCCAGCCTCCTCTCTCCTCCTCCTTAATAAAACTTCTTGGTTTGTTCTAAACTGTCCAACAGATGGCGCTAAACCAGGTTAAAACATGCTTCTGTCCCAATGAAAGAAATAACACTTCAGTTACTTTTACATTTGAAAATAAATGCTCATGGAGTTTAGGTGAGTCAGATGCATTTTTTGTTCTTTCAAAAGGTTCAGAATATTTCTGATTATTGACCCTTTTCTGTGACTTATATATATTGCAAGAGTGATATGCCATTTCAATTTGAAGGTTTTCCATCTTCTAAATAAATAAATAATAAATTAATGATAGAAATATGACTGTGTCTGTGTATGTTTTTTTTTTTTTTTATCCTTTGTGTCTATAGAATAAGATTTGTAGGTGAGGGCTTCTCTGCAACACCACAATGTGTAGGTGCCAGTGATGCACAACAATTTTGTTGTACCTCTCTATATTTATGTACATAAAAAGATAGGGGCACCTTTTTTTGGCAGCTACTGACATTTGAGAAGGGTCATGAGCCTTATTTGGAAAATGAAGTAACCTTCTCTTAGAGCATACTGAACGTCCATAAAGCAGACAAACACAGATGGCACGAACCAACTGGCAAGTGTCTAAGTACTACTGTGCACTACCTGCATACTGTGTGCAATTTCTTCACGGTCAGATAGGATCTGGGACAGGTTCTTGGTGCCCAAGACATTCCTCAGGGTGGTCTGGGCCAACAGTCGTGTAGCAGCGTCGGCATTAGTGATGTTAGCCACAGCCAGAGTAGCATTCTGGACCCGGTAGTACACCACACCATCTACACTCACGGTCACAGAGTCTTTGGTCAAAACCTGAGAGCAGGACAGTAATTAGACACACAAAAGAGGAAAAATGGGAAGACCTTGATGGTGATAAGAAGAAAATGTTTGGTTTGTAATGCTTTATTTGTTTAAGATCAAATTACTGACAGGCTTTGTAATGAACCACACAATTATTCTGACATCCTTTGAATTTCAGGGAATGTGACAATGTATTTCTTTAATGTAACTGGAATTGGATACCTCTTGTGGTGGGATATCAAAGGTGATGGTGCGCATGTCCACATTAATAAAGCTGTCAGTGCAAGGCAAGATGAAGAACAACCCTGTGGAATCACACAAATGCAAATAGTTTTACCTAAAACCAAAGCCACTGTAAACACAATAATGAGAAAGCTGCTTCACAAATGTTTGAACACACCGGGATGAATAAAATTCTAACAGAAGGCCAAGTCAAGCTCTCTTTGTAAGACTACAGCTGTGCTGACAGCAAGGCAAAGCTGTGGATATTTGCAGCTTTTACGAGCCCCTTTCACATCACAATAATTGAATTAGTGCAATAAACAGTACTAGGCATGTGCCTGAGTGAAAGAGACATGTGCTAGGTGTGCAATCGTTTAGAAAACATTAATCCCCCACCAGTAAGAGACTTGTGAGCTGCATTTCCTCTCAGAATATTGTGCATTTAAAATCACTACCATCTGTTACGAAGGGAAAATGAAGACAACAACAGTCTCAGGACACCTCCAGCACAATATTCCCTGCATTCTCAATAACTTTAGCTCCTATCAGATGATGTAAGGTGGCTCTCACACATCTTACGACACAGAGCATTCCAATAATAAGCAACCAAAAGAAGGTTTGTTGACCAAGGAATGTGTCTGTTCAGTGTATATGGATACAATTTGTTCCAACACATCTTTGCATCTTATGACAAACTTTACTCAGGAGCCTGATTCAAACATAATATATGGAGACATGTGCTAAGGCACTATTGTATAACAGCTGTTGTAGATAGGGAGGGGGCCAGTTTAGAAGGCTGAGGGTATGGGGCATTATGGGAAAAACAGATGCTGAATTCTTCTTTTGCATTGGCTCCTTGTGCATCTCAAGAATGTGAGGTTCGGTAGTTAAGAGCTATTATTACCATGTGCTATCATAAAAGAGGCCCCACAGCTCTCTGAGGAGTCACATTTCAGCACTTTGAGGGGACACTGCCTGGTTTTTAGATCCAGCAAAAACAAGAAATCAAAGATGAAGAGACAGTGAATTATGATATGTATGCAAATTATTCCTTGTGGGAGTCTGTATTTTTATTTAAACAAATATGCTGCCTTTCAAAACAAAGTCACATCACTGAGAATGGGATGATAAAGGCATTCAGGCCTCTGGCACGCACATATGCTGCAGCATTGCCAGACATATGGCAGTCACACATTCTCCATATATTATTACTATGCATTAAGTCACACCTGCAAAACATCAGCATATAATCACTGTAAGCAGAGTAACACAGAATTGTAGGGTTTAGCTCAAAGCACCGAAGAAAAGCCTCACAATACAGAGATAATACTGATGGCAACAGAATTTGTTTGAAATAAACAATATTTGATTAGGACTGATATCAGAAATGGCAAAAGCTTACTTTGTGTAACACAAATGCATTTCTTACAGCCTGACTAAGACAATTTGGATTTTGAAGAACCGACAACATCACTGAACACTGGCTAACAATAAAAGACATCCACTGCAAGGTTAAAATCTGACCATGAGGTTAGAGTGCTGACTTTTGGCATTAAGTGTTTAAGAGTGTCTATAGTCACATTCGCAAAAACTGTAGGACTCTGTTAAAACAAAGTTACCCAGTTCCACGACAATGATCTTTAACATATGGACAAGGCAACCATGGAGTCATTTGGGGCCATAGGTTGGGATCATGCCCTCAACTGTGCATGTGTTGTGAAGTGAAGACCAGGCAAAAGCAAAAAGCTTCTAAAACATGAAAGTGGTGAGGATGAATCAAGCAGACCTTTCACAAAACATCAGCATCTGTGTCGTTCATTCCACCACTGCCTTTAAATAAATTCACACTTATAATTAAATGTGATGACTTGAAGTTTGTTAATTTGTCCAATTCTACAGTTTAAAATATGCATGGCTACAACCCCTGCACAGTCTATCTGACATTGTGTGAACACCCATAATTAAGAGCTGAAAGTCAAACACTGGAACCTCATATGGGTTTGAGTCGAATCCAGAGAACAGGTCTACAGAAGCAAAATACTGGTCACTATACTGTATACAGCTGCATACTCTTTCAGCATCAGTGAAAAAGTGACCTCAGTTGTCATAGCAGCCAACTTCATTAAGCCTGCTGGTAGAGGAAGTCATTAATCAGGAGTCCAACTGCATGACCAACAAGGCACAAGGAAGGTCATCTGAAGAGCTGGTCATGTCACTGGTCTGTATTGTTCCCAGCAGAAATACCACACCCTGAATTAGTTTCCTCACTATGTGACAGACCCGTACTTGGTCTCCTCCAGCTCGGCTGCCCAAGGCCAGTGAGGTCAAGTCAGGTCAGAAAATTGATTCACCGGAGAAACAGCACACCAGAAATTACATTTACTGTCTGTAAAGCTGAACAAAGTCAGATGTAAATGTCAAGATAACCAATTTTTTTTTCTTGGGCTGCACAATGACGGGAGCTTGCTATGAAGACTGCTGCACTTTAATGCTCTGATTAGTTTTTGATGAGCTAATTAAATTATAAAAGAAACAAACAGGAAGCACACACTCTCCAATACAGTCAGCACACCGGACTAGATACATGCCAAACATCTTTAATCCTAATCTTTGCAGCTGCAAGTGCTTGTGAGCAACTTGTTTTGGCCTCTTTCATGTGGTCTCAACACACAAAAAAAGGAATTCTTACAATATAAAATATAAAGCCCTCCTTATAAGGTTCACAGGAAGGAGTCCACATTTGGGCTCTTAAAAGTTTCTTTCTCATACAAACTGATGTAAGAGCATAATCAAGTTGTATATTCAAGTCTTACTATTGCTCAATTTACTGTAGCCTCTAGGCTCTCATCCACACTGTCTTGGTTTGCCTAAAATAGCAAGTGGAATTCAAAACAACAACAACAGAATGCTGATCCAGGGAGACACAGGAGACCACCATTCAGTGTCAGAAAATGTACTTTTGCGGAAGTGCATACACAGAAACCATGTCTTTGATACATTCTTGATGGAATTAAAAAGATATTTAGAGGTGTATAAAGAAAAAAAGTAATAACCTGGTCCTTTGGCTCCTCCTCGTAAAATGCGTCCCAGGCGAAAGATAATTGCTCGCTCATACTCTTTCACAATCTGTGTTTGTGGAAAAACAACAGACTTATTCAAGAATCTTATTTTTCCCTTTTTCATAAAAAAACATTGACCCTGCTGACTGTGGGTGCTTTTTAATTAAACAAATACAACTCCATATTTCAACAACCTGCAAAGACTGTTAAATACACATCAAATAGGGGATGAATCTATGACACAGTTAAAAGTTATGGAAAAATTATTTTCATAATTGCACCAATACAGTACACTCAACCATACCAGCCAGCTTTGCTAGTACAGTGGAAAATAAACTTAGAAATTGAGATCAGCTGACCTTAATGCACATCCATATGGAGATGGGGAATGTAACCAGCATGAGAAGGACCGAAAACCCGACCAACAACAGGCCACACAAACCAATGCTAGTGTCTGCGTTCTCCAAAGCTGTGGGGGGGAAAAAGGCAGAACAAATGAGCTGCAACTAAATCATCTGATTCAAATTATCTATGGGGATATCTAAAAACGAACTGTATTTTAAAACAATCCAATACAGGGCAGTTTGAAAAGTAAGCTCACTCACATGGAGCTGTTAATATTATATTGTTAAACTAGTCCAAGAAAAACTTTCATTTATTAATTATGTTAGTCATGTTTAATGACAAGTCCAATGACATGTCCACACCCACAGCGAGTAGACATCTGTTCGTCTCTATTACTGCCAGTCACATCATCCACCAAGCACAGTGATGACGTTTGACCAGCACATGCGATCAGTCATGGCCAATTTTCATTCAGTACCTTCAACATCAGATGAAACGAACCTGCTTGGACCTACAGACAGAGTTAGAGGTCAAAACGCCGTTGAAACACGTGGAGCCGTGTTAGGTGTATATCGATCGAGGAGTCAGTTAATATCACTAACTGGAGTTTGAGCCAAGCCGCCTTAACGTCAACAACGGACTGCTTAAAGAGATAACAGCCTCGCAGCCCGGTTAACAGCAGCTAGGACTTTAGCTAGATTAGCTGTTAAAAGTATTTGTTTACACTTACTCCCCCCTAGTTTATCATGCTAAAAAAATAAAGAAGGCCAATTCATGCTAGTTACCAACTGCTGGCTAACGGTAGCTAACACTTGGTCAGGGTTGCTAACATGGTCTCCCCACACCAGGCGATGGAGTTCGTGTTTCCTTCGTGGATAAGTCAAACATCTCCTGTTACATTTGTTTCCCCGCCGTCTCTGAACTAGCTGCTGAGGGCTAGCCTCGGTGGCCTAGCTCATCCGGAGCGGCGGGAGGCGGGTAACTCCTTACCTGCCTGGCGCTCTCGTCTTTTGGAATCCCTCATTGCGACGTCTTCGTGGTCCATGTTTAACAGTGAATGAAGTGTATAAGAGCGACGGGCCCTGTGAGCTGGGTGGACCGGAGCCTGAAAGCTGTTGATGTTGTTGTTGTTGCTGCTGCTGCTGCTGCTGCTGCCGAGCACTGTAGGCTGTCACACCCCGAGAATCTGTGATGTGCGATTCCTGAACGAATCGTTCAAACCTCGAAAGTCATCTTACTGACTCATGAATCCCGATTCCTCACCGCTGTTTACTCGTTCACTGACTCACCACTGCTACCGTTAGCTAACTGCAAAAAGGAGAACAGGCAATGCGTCACTATAGTGCTACTGTGACTATTTACAAAACTTTAAACTTTATTTATACAGCACGTTTCAAACAAGGAACAATGTTGCACAATTCATTTACACATTATCATTCATCTTCGACCGCTTATCCATTTCTGGGTTGCGGGGTGCTGGAGCCTCACATTGGGTGACGACAGGGTACACCCTGGACAGGTCGCCAGTCCATCACAGGGCCAACACACAAAGACACAGAGAGACGAACAACCACTCATATTCAGACCTATGGACAATTTAGAGTCAACAGTTAACCCAAACATGATGTCTTTGGATGGTGGGAGGAAACCCACACAGACACAGGGAGAACATGCAAACTCCACACAGAAAGGCCCCAGGCCCGGGAACTGAACCTGTGACTTTCTTATTGTGGGGCAACAGTGTTAACCACTATGCCACTGTGCTGCCCTGCTTTACACATTGAAAAAAATAAATAAATAAATAAATAGACCAGACAATATCCCCTGCCCATGCCACATCATGATCTACACACACACACACGCACACACTTTCACTCATACATAGACACTCAGATTAAAACAGGACATTATGTTTGCCTCGCAAAGGTAAGTAGCACGCTAAATAAAAAATGTCCTTGAAGTTAATAACTTTCCCATTTCAGATCTGTGGTTTTAACAGTATGAAATCAGTCGGGGCCGGGACTGGGTGGAGCCTGTGTGCGCAATGACTCAGTGACTCAAATGACTCAAGTGACCGATTCACTTTGGTGAGTGATTAATATAAACACGAGTCAGTGAAAGGAATCAAGTTTCCATCACTACTGAGCGTTGGTTTGCAGGAGCAGTGAGGTGGTACACTAGATGCTAACCTTTCTACCACATGTCGCCCAACAAGCCAAATATGAAGC
This sequence comes from Remorina albescens, assembly GCA_034769265.1. Lineage (NCBI taxonomy): Eukaryota > Metazoa > Chordata > Actinopteri > Carangiformes > Echeneidae > Remorina > Remorina albescens. The sequence goes on from CM068477.1 coordinate 11,602,912, forward strand.
CTTCCAATAGGGTTGAAAAGTGCATTTATATAGTTTGGTGACATTTTGAATCATATTGCATTATTTGCTTTACGCTAAAATTGTTAACATTTCTTGAAAGTAAAGAGATACTTTGCATTAAAGATCACAAGTCGACCAGACCAACCAGCTTCATGTCAGACTCATCTGCTGATGAGCTCTGTTTGAAAGCTTTGGAAAACAATAAGGTATTTATGGCAGATCTCATTATGTATAATGTAAACAATAACTGCACTGCATATCTTAGCATGCAACAAACATGATGTAGTAACTTATGAATCCACATGATTCAATTTATTGTCATTCCCCATATATATCATACAGTTACAAAGTGGAATGAAATTTCGTTGCCACTGGCTCCACACACACACACACACACACACACACACACAAACTGAATTAAAAGAAAACCCTTTTCAAGACTCAAAGTGAAAATCTGGACATTGATGAGAATAAAACACTAAAGAAAAACATTAAACAGATAAAAAACAGGCACAGCTGTAAATGGACAGATACATAAATAACAGATGTGCAATTTTGTTAAAGTGCAATGATAGTGCAAACGGCGTTCCAAATGAGAAGAGGCTGCCAAGACACCAATGCTCTCCCATACTTGGCCTGTGCTGCAGTCTGGATGGCTATATTCAGCAGCAAACTGAGACTGACTGATTAAGCTGCTGATGAGCTGGAAAATAAGTTGTGGCCTACACCCAGAGGAGCCCTTCAGAAGGCCCAGAGGTCAATTTCTGAAGGCCTGTCCAGATGCCAATGGTGATGCAAGAAGAAAGCCCTCTTCACTGTGGCAGCTGGCAGCTAAATTAGCCAGCACTTCAAACTAGCCCTCCTCAGCTAGCTATTTATAAGGCACAGTCAGGATTAGTTAACAGCTGACAGCATTGCCCATTAATAACCTTCCAAACCCCTCTATTGTGATTCTGTTGATAAGTGCAGAGCAATCACAAAACAATCATGTGGATGCATCCCACATGATGCTGATACACTGGAGCCTGTTTATATACACCAAAGGAAACAGAAATTTCTCTGCCTTGCTCGCTCTCTCTCTCTATCTCTCTCTGTGTTTTTTTACTTACTCCTCTGCTTTCTGTGTTAATAAAGTACTTTCAGTACATGCATCATTATTTGTCATACCGTTGGGGAGATTCAAGGCTCACTGATCTGGATGTGCTCCCTTCACAAAATGCTCTGAGCCTAATTTTTACATCTGATCATAGACCTACATTTTAGTTTGAAGAGTGGATTGGTTGGTTAAATATTTCATTTATTTAAAGAGGCTTTTTTTCAGGTTTCTCTAAAGATTTGTTGATACTGAATAGTTATTTTACAGATCACAAGGATGAACTAGGTGTGAAAAAACCCAAGAGCACAGTGCAACATTGTCTCCTTTTATGTATACTCTTCTTGTGATTAATGTAGAATCAGTTAATGCTGAAAAGCATTAACTTGGGTAAATAAATATATATTTTTTAAACTCTATTAAACATCTGCAAGTGCATGGTATTGTAATGAATGAATTATGCAACTCATAATTATGAGAGGGATGCCTTTCTTAAATTACTCTCTTGAGCACATGCACCCCCAAACTGTCCGTGCACAGTCGTGCAGAAATGTCACCAAATTAAGCAAATTTTGAGGTTTTCTGGATCATAATTTTATTTTTGTAAAGAGCTCTGATCATTTGCAACGGTTATAGCAGAAAAACATCTAAGAGCATGACAGCATTTTAAGACTCGTACTGGACAGGACTGTATTTTATGATTGTGGATAAGAAACAAAGGTACGTGGACATATCTGAAGCATCAACAAAAAGTGCAATTATTACTATTATATAGGCTTATATAACATAAGCTTTAAAAGGGCATCATCACTCATTAAAAAAGTACGATGTTATTGTAATATTTTATGTTTGTGAATAAATAAATAAAACAGTGAGCACCTTCGTCATGGGAGTAACAATGTTATGATGCATTTTGATGTATTTCTTGGAGCTAGAGGTGGGAACCTACTCAAATATGTTGCCAAAAAATTACACTACACTGAGTATGTGGATTTATACGTATATATTGCATAATATGCATTAAGTATAGTTTGGCAAATTTGGAAAACCTTCAACGCTACACTTTTTCCTTGTCGTTACTTTCACGTAATCAGATCTCAGATCTCAGATTAACAAGTCATAATTATATGCATTTGGACTAAAATGCAACTATGGTGACCATTGGTTACAGTCAACTTAACTGTATAGTCTATCAGCAGCATGGTGGACAGGACGCTGTCGTTACACACCACACATCAGCATCCTGAAATGCTATCTACAGTCTCATAGTGGTGCAGCATTGTGTCGGTTTCAGTGTAAACAAGGGAAGGTTGAAAAACAATGGTCTTCTAAACAGCAATACAGTGGAATGTCCTAGCTGTCACAGGGGCTCGATCAAGCTGCATTCAAGTCAAAGTACACGTTCTAAACATTTTCCTTGAAGAACAAACCCATCATTCCTGTTTTATCTGCTGAGATAAAGTTTAGGGCTGGGAGTTTAAGATTTCCTAATTCAGTAAATCCTTTTTTTTTTTTTTTTTCTTAAATTTGGTCACATTTTCTATTTAGCTGAAATGCTAATTTTTCATTTTCATTCATTCAAATGCTACTTTTTATGTTGCAAAATCAGTTGTTGATAGACTGATGCAAATTTTATTTATTTGACATTTTTAAGAAAACAGGCCACTGTAATGACTTCAAATATAACGACAGCACATGCATAAAACAGGCCACTGTAATGACTTCAAATATAACGACAGCACATGCATAAATAAGACTGATGATGCTGCAAACATTGGGATTATATTATATCATCAAAGTTATGAAACACTGGAGATGAAGAAGATTTTCAGTGTATAGATTATATGTTAAACCCCTGTGGGAGAATTGCTTCAGTGCCCGTTTTTGTACCGATATATATTTGTACGGTGCTTTAGCTCCAGCCATTTCAGTGGAGGATCTCCTCATTGAGTTCAGGTGGTGGCCTGCACACGAAATCCACTGAGTGTGATTATCCTGGGAAAGCAAAAGAGAAGGTGGCTATGCATGTTGGAGTGGTCTAGAGCTCCATCCCATCTAATCCTCTTTTAATTAGGGTGAGAGAAAATGCGGGACCCCTCCTGGATTAGTCACAGCACATTGACAAAGCACCAAACTGGGACTAGTGTACAGAACTGGTGGCCAGTGTGGCCAGTTAGGTACAGCAAAGACTCAGTCAAGCGTGAAAAAATGCCGCCTCCCCCTCTTATCTTTCTGGCAACCTGGAGTTTGGCTTCCCTGCTTCTAAAACAAAGTGTCTCTGGTGAACTGGGAGGATAAGTTACAGCATATGATTCGCTCATTTCCAATCCTTCCCCCATTTTTCACTCCCACTTGATAGGCGACCGTTTCTGTGGTCACACTTGCTCCCTATTATCCACCCTTTTTGCTAAGCCTACAGGGTACTTTGCCCTCCTCGTTATCGCTCCACATCCTTAACTATCGCTTCACGTTCTATCTGTCCATTTCACCATTCCATCTTTTCTTTCTTGGCCAATAATGGAGGCTCAGCCACATGCTGAAGGGGACTGCAGTGAACAAAAGAATCAATTAAGATCCAAACAGTCTGTGCTGCCCACTCAGACCTTTGACAATGCACAAATAGGACGGAATGATGCTAGTTCAATACAATACAAAAAACAAAGTCCTACAACTTTACAATGCTTATGAGCAATGCAATGAGTACAGTGCTTCTGGTCTACATCGCAGAGGAATCTGGAAACAATTGGTACATGTAAATTAATTCATGTTATAGGTTAAACTTCAACATAGTTATATTTGGGAATTTTTCTGTTAACTTTTCAGGATTTCAGGCAGATAGACACGTTTGTGGAGAAGTACAGGGTTCCCAGATTTGAACAAAGACTTTCAGCTGATTATAGAAAATCAATTCTGTGACACTAATCCAAAAATAGATATCAAGTGCAACTGGAATGAAAAAAGTCTGTGGATCTGACATTAGAAAGTCAGAGGGCTGTGAAAAAATCAGATGTAGACTGTACAGTAGCTGTTTGATAACTGATCGAATAAGTGGCCACTAGGGGTCATTGAGGTGGTACCAGTGAGCTGCATGCTGACAGTGTCACTGGCACACACTGAGCAATGTGTTAACTGGACCAATGTTGTGCTGCTAAATAGGTCTAATGAGTCAGTTTATCTAAAAGCAAAACATGAAAACACAATAATGGCCTGGACACTGATCGTTGTCTTACACTGCATGGTAATTGTTCCGGGTTTCAGTGTGTGATTCGCTGATATCTACATGGTCATATAGTTTTTAATCAAACACATCAGCAGTGTTAAATACATAAAGATAGATAAGATAAATGACTAGTCATCAGTCACTATGTGGATTTAATGTTTCACCATTAGCAATAAATTCACTTTCAGTCTGTCGTCTTTGCTCCAACATTGCTTACAATAGCACATAAACAATTGGTGTTGTGCTGAACTTTTCCAGGTGTTACAATGATCATTCAACCAAGTTTTAGACAATACAACAAGCATTGAGGGAGCTCTTGTCTGAGGATCAATGTGATTTTAACAATAATATGAATGAAAGAGGAGACGCATTTCCAAACTTTGAAGCAAATCTTTCATTTAAATTTTTTTTTTTTTATTGTTTTTATACAACTGTGCAAACAGACAATGGCAGCGTAAGAGGAATGACAGGTCCTGTGAACATGAGGATGTGGAACAGTCAGAGAGTGAGTTTGCTACCAAGCTGCCTATACCCAAGTGCCTAGCCCACCCCATCCAAAGTATCCCACAACTCCCAAGGGTGGCCTATACAGAGAAATAAAATGAATCCAAAACAGAGGAATTAGATAAAGTATGAAATGTGATACAACGAACAAAGATAAATAAACACACTAACAAATAAACATATAAGAAAATAAATAAATAAGTGATACTTAACTAAGTGGGTGGGTTGGGGGGGCTAACCATTGACTAACCATCTTCTGGGTAGATAATAGTATATATAAGGGGCTTCCATGTCTTATCGAAATATTTATTTGATTTTGCTAGTGAGAATAACATTTTCTTGAGTTTAATATGATTTCATTCAGAATCTCCTTGAGCCAGCTGTTGGGAGAGGGGATAGTAAGTGTTTCCACAAGAATAAAATAAGGTTTTGGCTCTGTGCTGGACTGGCCACCTGTCCAGGGGGTACCCCGCCCTCTCGCCCAATGTGAGCTGGGATTGGCTCCAGCACCCTGGAAATGGATAAGAGGTGGAAGATGAATGAATGAATAAAATAAGATTCCAAGACCTGCTGCTTAGATGCAGAGAAGTTAAGTGTTCAAGGTGGTGGGACACCAAATAGAGTTGTGAGGGAATCAGGGTTAAGGATTGCATTGAATATTATTCCCAGTGTATTCCAAAATTGCCTCCAAAAATCAGATAGTTGTGGATAGGACCAACACATATGGATGTGGGGATTCCTTGCATCTGTTGTCAGTATTTGGGTAGATTTTGGCTAGTCGTTCATGAGTGTGTGAATGTGAGTGTTCTAAAAATGACCTTGCATTGCAATAATCCATGTCTGAAACAGATCAAGGCCGTGTGAACAAGAGCAAGACTCCGGTCCCACTGGTCCTCAGGGATGGTATGCCAATTTCCGGTTTCCATGCAAGTCCATCTCAGACTTACTGTTGGGTCAGGGTTAAGGGAGTTTGGAGCAAATTTAATCAGCATCATACATATTGGGAGTTGCACAGTGACAATGTGAAATGTGAGACGAGTCGGGTAAGCATAAAAGCAGTGACACACACATTCTAACTTTGTCAAAATACAACAAAATGAAGCCCAACCAACAGGTGCAAGTTGCAACTGAGCCAGACAAGGCCTCGTGGGAAACATTTGGCATCTGTCAAACCATCAAAGCCTGCTGAGGTTGGCAGATACTATAGTTTGCTGATAGATGGGCAGAGGATGTTTGAATCTGGTTCTTCACAACAATCACAACAAACATACTTTACTGAACTGGTTAAACAATGACACATCTGTACCACTGATCTCTTACTGTGCTCATGAACACAAACCGATTTCAATCAGGTTGACACAGTAATGCAAGTGGCTGTATCACATGTTTTGGACTGTCTCACAATCAGGAGAAACCTACAATGTATGAACAATTATTTTTGATAATATGAAGACATACACTTTTTAACATCAGACATGCTGATTAAAGCTGAGAGGAGTGAAGTTGAGGGACAGGACACAGAAATGGACAGATTTCAGTGAAGTACAGCTCTTCCTCCCTCACAGCCTATAACACTGGGTGGCAGTATGTCCCTCTAAACAAAGAGGTTGCACCCCCTGTCTCCAGCAGAGGAGCTCATTCTGTGGGAAGTCTGTGTCTCTGAGGTGAATTTAGAGGATTCCTCGTCTCACTTTTGACCAGTCTGAAGCTTAAAAAAGATCAAATGTCCCAAAACTGTTTGTCGCGGGTCTAAATCCCTGAGCGTCATTTCTAATTTGCATCTATCCAACCAAATAAGAACTAAATATTATAATGTGCCTTCTCGGCTATAATGAGTATGCTTATTTTTGCTTAATAGATGATCAGTTCATTCAGACTTAAACATTTAATGAAAGTTTCAATCACAGAAAAAAGCTAATTAACAAATGGCCTTTTTTGTAGTGGGTGTAGTATATAAATGTCAACATTGTAAAGCTCCAACACTTCTACTTATTAATTTTAACAAATTTGTATGGAGAGCTGTGAAAAACCCTTTATGCAGTTATTTAAAATCTAAAAATAATGTATAATCTTATATCATTTTGTGAAACACCAAGTTTCATTTAAACCATGTGAAGAAAATTTCAAAACACTTGTATATCTAATTGAATAAAACCATGCTGTATGTCTACATGTGGCAGGTTGTTATTTACATGTGTATTTTTCACAAATTCTTGATTGACATTAGCAAAAACAAATGTATTTCAATTCAGTTCGAAAGCACATGAGCTAATTGACAGCCTGTGTCAGGAATTACCACTGTGGTATCTCATCCAATCATATCTTTCATAATAGAAGTGTAATATATTCTAACAGACTGACAGTCACTGCAGAAGCTTGAGGGGATTTATCAACTCTGCATGAAAGAGCAAGTAAGGTCAATTATAAAATCGCACCATATATTCTTCTTTCCTTGTTTTAGTCTGGGTACATTTCCACCGAACCAAATGCAACATGAAAAAAAAAATCAATTTCCATTATTATATATAATACCAGATTATCCTGGAATAGTCTGCAACAACTGCGAATAAGCCTCCAACATATGACTTTACTCTAAAAGTTGACAGTAAAGGTAGAGGTCACAAAGGTCACGGCGACGATAAGCTGAGAATTTATAAATCCTGTCAATCTGTTTTCAAATTACTGCAGTAACAGCATGCGAGGTGTTGTTTCCGTGTTTTATGGTAATGTAATAGCTGAGGCAGGCCTTGGTCTGTAGCTCCTGTTTGTTCGCAGGTACCACGCTCGCTGCGTTTGGCATTCTGCTCCACTTCTCCTACTGAAATGAGTTCTCTCTCTCCCTCTAAACTTACAGAGGATGCGGCGCCCACACAGCTGTTCTCCCCAGAGCTGGCGTACATAAAACATAAAAGGCGAGCCTATATGAAAAATGCACAGAGCGCTGGAATATAATGTGCTTGATAACCTGCTGCTGTCGGGCAGGAGAGAGATAAAGAGAGAGGCCTGCCCTGGATAGATTCCTTTTCTGCAGAATTCGTTTGACTGCAGGCTTGGATGGCTGCCTGTGCAAACATTTACTCACCACGCTCAATCCATGGATCACATTACAAAGATTGATTGTTCACTTGCCTCTCACCCTCTACCATTTCATTGGCCAATATCAAATCAAATGGGATTGTTGAAAGAGGAAAATCTGAGGGGTAGAGTTGTTATGCACAGAATAAGTAACTGTGCATCTCAGGCAGACGTGAGCAAGCTCAATGAGTGTGTGCGCGTTTCGAGCAAATTCCTCCCATTGTTCTTGTGTATTTGAGATGAATTGAAATGCTGCGTGCCAAGCAGCAAAAACAAGTCAAAATGATTGTTACAGCTGAAGGAATGGCACATTGTGATGTGTTTTTCTCACTCATATCGCCATGTAAATTAGACAAGCTGCCATGTGAACTTGCAAGGCAACTAATTTGTGACACACAGGTGCCTCACTCTACCTACCGCTGTGTAATTGCAAAGTTCACAAAAGCGAAATTAAACAAGGGAAACACTGGATTGCGTGTGCTCTCTTTGGAGAATTTGTAGTCCAATTAAAGCTCAGTAGGTTTGAGTTGTGGTGGCACAGATACTGCATCCTGTGGTCGTGCCAAACCTTGGCTCATAATCATCATTTCAGCTCAAGCAATTGCCAAATATTTACTCAGTTGTTTTTAGGGGCCTCTGGGTACTGTATCAAGAAGCCTAACTAAGAAAACAATTGTTCAGGAGGCAGAGCGAGGAGCAAAAACTCATAATGAAACAATGTGAAAATGCCTCTGGTCCCTCGGTGCACCGCAGAGAACCAGATCGAAACAGACATTACTCTCAGTTCAAGGTGACCCACAGCTTTTACCCCAGTCTTTTCCAACCAACTACACCAGCCAAAGTGAATCACATAACACTATAAATCTATTCTGTGCAGTAGGCAGATCCTCCCAATCCCCTCGACACACTTGTGTTTTAATCAATACTAAAGTGAGAGCAGGTTAAAAAAAATAATAATAATAATAAATGCGCACAGAAAAGGCAGGAGATGTCAATGTTGGTGTGTCAAAACTGCTCAAGAAGAAGTAAAGAACCAAAATGTGGTGCTTTGACCCCGGGGATGGAAGGTCAGCACACCGGACACTGGGCTTTCTCCTCAGCTAACCTGCTTTCAAAATAAGCAAACTGCTCCCGGAGACCCCGAGCAACAGCAGATTAGCCCCCCTCTGCTGCATCTTGTCCTTTCCTGCCAACACACTCGTGCTCTCTTTTCCATTTCCCCCTCGACGCCTTCCTCCCATCATCATTTTCCTACCCTCCCCTCCAACCCTCCTCGCTCACCCCCTCACATCGTTAGCATTTAGATAGTTGAGAGCAGAGGAGCTTGGGTAATAGGCTTTTCCCTTCCCTCCATCCCCCCCCCCCCCCCCTTGCTCAAATCAGCTGAAGTAAGAGGGATTAAATCAAAAGAACAACAATGATGATGAGAGAGATTGCGAAAGACAGAAAGGGAGAATCAGGGGGTGGCGGGGCTGGCGGTGCATAACGCTTGATCGGCTGTGAGCTCATTAACCCAGGCCTTGAAAGAATTGATGTTAGAGGTGATTGGAGATTATCACATTTAGGAGATACTTCATCCCCTTATCTCTCAGCCCTCCTCCCTACACTCCCCTGCCTCTTTCCCCCACCGTTCTCTTTCTCTCGATTTCATCCAGGTCAGCTGCCCTCGGTTCGATTCTCCTGGGTGTTCAGGGGTGTGTGTGCAAGGGGGGTGGACTTGCAGATACCATCAACACCAGCTCCCGTGTCTGCTTGATCTCCTAATTCTGCTTCATTTAAACTTCATCAACTGTTCCACTGGACCGGAAGCGGAGAAGAATGAAAACAGCTTGTGTGGAAACAGCTTTTTCTCCCATGCTCCTCTTTTGTTGTTCAATCTGATATGATATCCCCAAAGCTGCCGCGGCAACCCCGACCAACGCCCACACACACACACACACACACACACACACACACACAAAGCACTTCCCCTCCCTGAAACATACACTCTTGCTCATACATACAGACACCTGCACTACAAGGCATGACTCTCATCGAGTCATTTTTGCCAGTCAAGTCTTACAAGTTGTTTTTGCTTGTTTTATGACACTTGAACTTGTTTCAGTAAGTTTCTAGGGACTGACTGGAGTTTTCTTTAAATGCAGCAGAATGAAGCTAGTCAGCTTCCAGCCACCCCCCACGACCCGGAAACGGAAAAGTGGTAGAAGATGATACTTATACTTAGGTAATGTATACTTATGTAATAAAAGATAATGAATTGTAAGATCAAACATTTTTGAAGCCATACTATACATAACCTGGAACTAAAAGTCAAGGCATATCCCCTTGCTGTTTGATTTTGATTTTTCTGATTTCTAATTTCACTTGCAACGTGCAGTTGTGAATTGGAGGAGCGGCCCTTCAATCCTCAATTAACAGTTTGGTCTAAGCCTCTTGCGAATTGAGCATGATTAGATTTTTGACTGTTAGGTGTTCAACTTAAGTCAAATGATCACAGACATGTTTTCCTACATTTCTTAGAATGTGGTCAAAGGAAAATTGGACATATTAACTCATCATGTAAATATAAATTCGCTGCAGAGTTTATTGTTCGAAGTTGATTTGCACTGTGACTAAGCAGTTGACTGATTGACGGTGCTTGATGCTTGAATCACTTGTTTTAAGGGATTGTACCAGGGTGTTGCTCTAACCAAACTTGGACATTTCTGAGCTTTGGGAACACAACCAAACGCGAAAATTAAAAAACCACAATCCACATTTTAAAAAGCAATTGCCCATTTAGTAACTTCACCTGAAATGTCATTAATACCCCCTAATCTGCATAACTAATGGGTGTTTAAACGAGGATTTTACTACCTCAACTTTCTCTTGCTCCTGATTATCTATCAGACCTCTGTTACTGACCAAACTGCATCCCATGTATGTAGCTATTAACGTTGTGACAACATATTACCAAACTATTGTTGGCCATAACTATAGCAATTAGGCCAAAGTGGGTTTTCTGCAGTGTGCTGCCACTTACACCCAGACAAACCCACAGACACACACTAATCCTGCGTGCCCTGGACGCCATCTAAACCCCTCTCTCCTCCCTTCACACTGGGAAATTTGGCATGCCCCCTCGGCTGAGGCAGAAAATGAGATTACTGTATTTAAATGACTATGGTAATGGCGAGCATGCTGCCGGGCCCCTGTAGGATAAGGGATTTCTCCTGTGCTCATTGTTAGCAGTTTTGCAAAGTGCCATCGTCCTGCTCCAGCTCACAATGGGGATGTCATTTAAAAGACATTTCTCTTTCTTTCTCACTCCCCCCTCGCTTCTCTTTATGCCCCCATGTTTCCCCGTCAGCACCATGTACCAGTCCCCTGGAGGACCAGTGCCTGAACCTGTGTGTGTGTGCATGTGTGTCAGACTTCCCAACCCACTAGCCCAGACATAAGGTGAATATTCTTCATTCAAAGCAGCACTAGAGTGATTGGACACGGTCAGTCTGTTTTGGAAGGCATAATCCAATCTATGTTTGTAATGAAGTGTAGTCTCTGAGGACTGATACCATGTGTCCATTGTGACAGGTGGCCCAGCAGGTCGACTATTTGGTCGTACCTGGACAGCTGATATTTTTCCAAGGCCAGGATTTTTTCTGTTCTCCTAAATCTCAACTTTTAAGATTGGGAGGTTTGGTGGAAAAATTAACTACACATGTTTTATTACAGACAAACAAACTGTCACCAGGGTATCAATAGCAAATTGTTGGTGAATCAGTTGGCAGGAAGAACCCTTGAACAGCCATTTTGATATATCGATTAATGAACTCTGATTGGATAATTACTGAAACAAACTGCTTCAGATATCAGAAAGGATAAGTATATTTTTTAGGACTAAATGTATCAATATTTTCAGGCTGCGAGTGAAATCTCTGGCAATGAACATTATTAATGGATGGGATATAATCTGTGCAAACAAACTGAAGCACCATTCAGGAGTCTGATTTTGTTTATCCATAATATCATGGATATGAAAATATCAAAAATAAGTAATTTGAACTGACTTCAAATAAATCTAGAATAAGCCATAAATTACAACTTTGATTGATCAAATAAAAACACTGTGTGCAAAGATTAGTTGACATATGATCTCATCACATAAATAAAATGACACACCTATCTAAGTGGTTGAAAGGATTAGGAGTAGATAAACACCTACACAGCTTTTACAGGCCTGTTTCTCTGGTACGTTGCTGAGCTTATGTCAGGGTCAGTGGTCTTTCACCTTTATGATGCGGTTTTATGTGTAACAGCTGACAACCGCTACATCTCCACACATCATGGTTGCAGCTGCTGTTGCAGACACAGAGGTCTTGTCTGTGGTATTTATTGAGGTAATTTCTTCCAGACATTTATGGAGTTGAGCAATTAAACGCATGCGTATGATTGATTTCAGCAGGTTTAGATTTCACTTTTGTACTTAAATGTGACTTGTTTTAGGCATTGAAACATAGAGGAGTAAAGAACAAGGGCTGAGTATTGATATTGGTGCCTGTTATCTTGCTTGTGGAGTATAAACAATGTTTTCCGGATGGTGGGAGATTCACTCGGGAAGACTTGCACTCATCACTTCAGTCTTTCTAAAAATCCTCCCTACGTCCCTGTTCCATGTCAGCGATCACTGAGCAGAGCCTGCTGATCCAAACTAATTGAGGAAATTATCCCAGTGCTAATGGCAAGATTCAGCCCTTATGGAGTAACAGTGAGGGCTTTAACAAAGGGAGGAGGCTCTACATAAAGAAAACGGATGAGAACAACAGAGACACAGAAGAGGACACTGGAGATAGGGCTGCACAGAGATGGAGTAAAGGAAGAAAGAGGAATGCGCTCAGAGGGACGGCAGGACGCCGACTGCGAGCTGTGATGTTGCTGTTGCTTTTCCTCGGTATCACAGAGCACTTCATCATAGGTGGGTTTTTCTCCAGGTTCCCTCCCCATTCCATCCAGCCCCTCTGCCACTATCCCCATCCCCTGTCCCTTTCTGCCTCTAGGCCCCCCGCCGCAAGCCTGATCTATTGGTTTTCAGCTGCGTGTGGAGCGATAAATCATGGGAATGGGGGCCGGTGATGATTAGGTTGCGGGGTGCAGAAAGAGAGGGAGAAGAGAAAAGAGGGGACGGATGGATTGGAGGAGGAAGAGGAAGAGGAGGAGGGGTGAAGGTGGGCCCAGCAGCCTTGTGTACACCAGACAAGTTACTGATGGTGTTTGTTTCTCGAAGGCCTGTACCTGTGCAGGGGGCAGATTCTCCTGGGTGTTACATAAAGGAGCTATGGGTCTGTCGGGGCCCAACGCAGCCTGGAGAACACATAAAGTGAGCTGAAATTACCCAGGCGCTGAGATATATACGGGCACAGCACCATTGCTTATTCTAGCCAAACCCATTATATCAGCCCTGCTCCTGAGACTAGAAGGAGGAGGAGGAGGAGGAGGAGGTGGCAGAAGCAAAGTGGGAACGAGATGTGCCCCTGGGAGAAGAAAATGTAGATTAATACTGTTGCATACTTTACCACAATTAAAACTTCATTTGTCTAAACGTGTGGACTTTAGCCTCATTTAAGCCTTAGTGGCTTGGTAGTTTTTTAACAGGAGAGATTAAGAATTTGACCTGAAAACATTTACAGCTCCAAGAGCAAACAATTTAGATGCTGTTTTTAGTTGTGTGACATTTTAAAAATAGATAGTTACACCTCATTTTGCCCAACTTGTCAATTATTAATACGGCCTCCAAATCTGATTATATAAATACTGAGAGCAATGTTGATGAGATTTGTCTGGAACTGGAGCAAAACTTGAATTTATTGCCTCATTGACAGAGATTTGCCAGTCAAGTACCCTTTAGCCTGTCACCATTCCTCAGGTAAATAATCCGCCCAATGCACCCAGCCGACATGTCTGCAGCTGAGGAGTTGGAAAACATGAACACGAGCAAGGATGATAATGAACAAGCTCGAGTGTGTGACTGAGAGCGGGATGTGCCACAACAAGCCCCCCTCACATTGTACAACGCGGTTTTACCGCTCGCCCATTTAATGGCTGTTCTCTGTTACTGTATGTTTCATCAGTGGCGCAGGGTGGCAGGTGGGAGGGATCCTGCCTTTGGAGAAGCGGAAAGGGGCTTTGTTTGCTTTAGTTTACACGCTCGCTCGTTGTTTGTTGCATGTTGGCGCGCCAGCTCTGCCGTCAGCCTCGCTATCATCAAGTCTGACAGCTTCATGGCCATGTTTTGAAGGGAGAGGAGGAATTAAAAGATAGAGATGGGCGGGAGAAAAGAAGAAAGGATCCAGGTGCTGTGCTTTAACCTCACCTGCCAAGATCATACAAACTGATTTTCTTTTTAGGATCTCAGGTTTGAGATGCGGCATGAGGCTACAGAAGGCACCTTTAGAGCTAATGTGGGTGATTCTCTTCTTTTGCTTGGATGCAGGAGGAGAGGAGGGGGGCCCAGGATTACAGAGATGATCCTGCCATTCATTCTAGCTCTAAACAGAGCCCCGTCTTCCCTCCCCAAACCCTGCTAATTCCCTTTTGATGAGGCGTGCTAAATAAATCCTATTTCCACGCCTTTATTCCCAACCGAATCCTGGAGCGTAGATCAGGGACGCAGATTTTAGGGGCTTCTGCTGCCGTTTGGGACCCACAATGGAGCCTGTCTGCATGGAGGCCCATTCCATCCAGTCGGCCTCATTATGCTTTCACCCCAACACATGCGCAATGGCCCACAAACACACACATATAAACACTAGCAGACTGACACATTTACACATATTGGTCCATACAAATACGCCATGATAGCTTTGTGCAATTGCCGGACATCATGTCATGTACTTCGAATTGGTGGTTGGAGTGTAAAAGGATACTTCAGGTGACTGTGTGCTTGTGTGTGTGTGTGTGTGTGTGTGTGTGTGTGTGTGTATGTGAGTGTGTATGTGCATGCTGTGTATCTCCCTCCTGTCCTGTCGGTCCTTCCACTCTCACATGCTGAGACCCGGCGCTTGGCTATGACGCTAACAAGCTCCTTCGTCTCCCCTGCTCTGTCTACACCGGGGCGCTGTTATTAATGGGGACCAGCTGGGAGTGGTGAAGGTACATGCACAGCCAGACAAAGCCCCATATATAATCATAAAGTCATAACAAACGACCTGATGTAAATGAGGATGGGGGTGTTTTGAGGGAGGCTAGGTTTGGAGAGAATAGGGCCACGGATACTGGGGTCCAGTAAATGAAGAAACCAGGTTTCATCTGACATCTAAATGGCTAGTGCCCTCTTGACTGTCTGGCAAAGACCTACCTAACTGACCTTTCACCTCCCCCTGGACACGTCAGACCTGAGGTCAAGGCTTGAGGAGCAGCGCTGAGTGCTTCTCCGACGGCTCATTTCTCTGCTGATGGGGCAGTTAGCCTGAGAAGAATGCTGCCTCAGTACGTGTACAAGCAAACAAAAGACAGCTTTCCAGACTCTGCGCTGCTAGCTAGGGCCCTTTGACATATGGCACCCCTATTACACAGGCTTTCAGGACCTGGCCAGCTTGCTCAGTCTTGGAGAAATTTTTATTTTGAGATAAAATAATGATTATGATGTAAGATTACAAGCGGTGAGAATCCTGGCCTGCTCATCAGCAGTGTGTCTGCATTGGTAAGGCTTACCCAGACACATGCTTCCAATTAGCTGGGCTTCTTCATGTAAATGCTTCATAAATTATCCCTCCTGCCCTGGGATTAGGTGCTCATAAAGAGAGCTAGGATCAAAATAAACTGCAAAGGTTGTGTATGTAAAGTAAATTAGAGGGACAGTTTGAGGGAAAGAACAGAAGTGGAATAAAGGGAAGGTGGCAGTAGTTGTTGATGGAGTTTTGGGTGGGGGTGAATTCTGAGCAGTCTGAACTGTATTTATCAAAACTGTGAGAGTTTATTCTCTATCAGGGCAATCTGGAAGGCGTCATGTATAGAAAAGTACAGCCTAGTTTAAACATTTTTCAGGGTAGTGTGATGACCTGCCAATCACTTATACATGGTTTATGACAAAGGAAGCACCCTGATATTCCAATGATGGTTGGAATTTATCATTTAATGTCATTCAAATCTTAAGTGAATATGGACAAGAAGTGCTCAGAAAAAAAAGTCAACTCATAGCTGAGTAAATGCCAAATACTGATCATTTGATGGGAATGTAAGCTCTACAAAAGGTAGTAAATGGACATTGTGGCAAGTTGATTATTAAGGGACATTATTTGTCAGTATTCCAACAATATTGCACATAAATTATATTACATATAACCATTAACATCCAAAAATAGCAAGTTAACCAAGATCCAAAATAATGAAACAATAGTGATATAGATACATACATTGTGTGTTTTATATATATATATATATATATATGTGTGTGTGTGTGTGTGTGTGTATGTGTTACATTATTCATTAAAATCCAGAGATGCACAGTATGAGTGTACATATTCTGTGCGTGCATTTCAACAGTTAACTTTCATAAATGAATCTTATGAATAAACAAGTTAAGATTATGAATTAATTAAAAATTATGAAAATTAATGAACAAATGAGAAACGTTAGAAATAGTTATTTGAAACACAAGCTCTAAGATATTTTCCGAGCCATGTGAAGTTGAAGAGAATTTTTTGTTTTTTAGTCTTTTGAAAACCACTAATTTCACAGAGTCTAAGGTGACATCTTCAAAATGACCCAAAAAAATTTAACAAAAATACAATGATACTGTTACACAAAACACCATGGTAAGACAGTGGCAAAGTTTGATGTCTGTCATCTCTCTAGCTGCAGCATTACTTCTTAGTCTATTGTATAGCCACAGCAAAGTGCCAAACTGGAAAATTTTATGAAAATACTGATACAGAACAACTTGGAGGTTCCTTTCTGCTCACATTGGCATGAGTCATTCCATGACCACTGTGTAAAAACCACAGCTTTTCCTAAATGGCACCGGCTGTCTGAGAAATACGTGATGGGATAATTGATAAAACAGCATGCCTCTGTTCAATCAAACAGACAATAGCAGGAGCATTATGAGAATTAGGCCGTTTGGTTTGTGCAAAGGTGTGGGGTGAGCGGGAGGTTTTTGAATTCTGCCAGCGACATAAAGCGTCTGTAAACACAAGCCACAAAGAGCCTTAATGCACTAAACC
Source organism: Remorina albescens (assembly GCA_034769265.1). Taxonomy (NCBI): domain Eukaryota; kingdom Metazoa; phylum Chordata; class Actinopteri; order Carangiformes; family Echeneidae; genus Remorina; species Remorina albescens. The sequence goes on from CM068477.1 coordinate 11,620,004, forward strand.
TTGAGCCACACCGGCCGTACAATGGACTGTCATATTGAATTGGCCCAGAGCTGTGGGAGAGAGGCTGTTTAAGAAGACACAGGGTGGGAGTTAAGCTGAGAGAGACGGCCCAGCATGACAGACACTTGTCCATGTAACAGCTCTGCAGAAATTCACACCAGGCTCTCAACAACACTCTGCTTTACTGTCGATCACCAAGACACTCAGCAACACCGGCTGTCACCTATACATGTAATATAAATGCAATCTCACTTTTTCTCTGTGATATATATCGACCATCTCAGAGGGGCAGACAGAGACTGACACACATGCGCTCACAGTCTCACACATACACACACACACTCACTTTTGAACACAGCACCATACAGACAGTCAATAACAGAACGGGGTGCGAGATTAAGCCTAAGCCCACCTTCTTTTCATGTGGCAGAGCAGCCGCTGCCCCGAGATCTGGCACCAGATGGCGCTGTGCTGGTCGGTGCCAGGAGATAATCGGGACAGATCGGGCCGCATTACTACCCATTATCTTCTAATTATTCTTGTGTGGAGCGCTGATCCTGCCGTTTGTGTAAGTGGATGGCACAGAGAGCCTGTCGCCCCCGGCAGCACAAAAATCCTCCCCACTTCCCTCACCCCCTCTGGGGATGCAGGGAGAGATCAGCCGGAGGAGGGAAGAAAGGAGGGGAGGGAAGGAGGAGCTGGTGGGTAAGAGAAAGAGCTACGCCTTTCTGAAATATAACACAGCGTCCCATTTTCATAAAGCGGCACCACTGTCAGACTGAGGAGATATCGCCGACCTTTGACCTCCGCATTTGTGATACAGACAGCAACATCTTTTTGCTCAGCAAACCAGAGCAAGATTGGTGTCTTTCTCCTCTGATGACTCTATAAAAGTAGGATAAGGATACAGTTCAAGTCTCCCAGGCTCCATTTGTACAGTGCCTGTGTGGAGAGAGGCTCCAACCCCCCTACCCCAAAGGATAGTGCTAACTGCAAAGAGGCATATGGCTTACCATGTGCTGGGTCCCACGTGCACACTCTTAAGCACGATTCTACCCAGAACATCTTCGCTTAATTATCAGCATTTTGTTCAGCATCCTGCTATTTTGCATATTAATATCTGTCAGCTCAGGGTGTAATATGAGGAGATGAAGGCTTAGACTACACTAAAACACCACTGTAAATGCAGGATTCACTGAGCTGGAATATACATGTTCAGCCGAATCAACTCCCATGGGGTGCAGAGTCCAAGATGATGTGTGTGTTTTCCGATACCTTTTAACCAGGTCTCAAGTGTGCCTGCCTCTACATATGTTTGTAAAGTGTCAGAATCTGGAGGTGACATATGAGCTGCATGTGTTTCTGTTTGTGAGTATGTACCCATCATGTGTGCGCCACAATCAGCACGTTTACCCAATGGTATGCACAATCACACACACAAACACTCACACACATGTGCCCGTGGCGTTTGGTTACTAGCTTTCCGACTGACATGTAATAAAACACGGCATGGCATTGTTGATCAATCTCACAGGCCCACGGGCCGCATGGCGAGGGCATGTTCATGCAAATGAGTATAGCTAAATGCCACTGAGGGGCGCGAGAGAGGGAGGCAATCACTTCAGCTGACAAACTACGCGGGAAGGGGGATGCAGTTCAGAAGAGGGAGGGAAAGAGGGATAAGGGGATGGTGGTGGGGTGGGGGGATTTGATATCCAAGGGGGAATTTTTAATGCAAGGTGATCCAAGAGAAATACAGACAGCAGGCTTAATTACAGGAGACGCTGCAAGAGATGAGTTTATCTACGGTGCAGTTTAAAAGTACAGGTTAAAGAGAACCATCACAACATCGGCTGTGCTGAAAAAAATAAACTGTTTAGTGTGTGTGTCTGTGTGTGGCAGCAGCAGAAAACCACAGTGCTGTGATTAAAATGTAAGAGAGGCTGTGGCTAAGACCTGAACCATTCTCTGCCAAGCTGGGGTCAGGTCAACTGATCTGGGGCCACTTGGGCAAATCCCAAACACAAACACGGCAGAAGAAAAGCACAGAGAGCCCGAGGAGGCTGGTGGTAAAAAGACTGATAGAACTCGTCCATGGGAAGATGAACAGCCAGAGAGATCATGAAGGGAGAGCTGATTAACCAGCTTTTAGATCTCTGGGAAATATCTGAAGGATTGTGCCTCTAGCGCCACAAATCCTGACCCTTAATACTGAATCTATCAACCCTGGGAGCCCCTGTGCAACAATGAGTAGTCTATAAGCTGGTCCATTGACGGTTCATTAAGTAACAATGAGGACAGATAACCACTGAATTGCTGTATTGGTGGCTTTCGCTTTAAACTCAGAAAGGGCTTTTAGTTTACGTCTCCTCAGCTTTGAAGCGCAGGGCATTTACTGAGCTGGGGTGGCACATTCAGGAGGCATGAGAGCAATGACTAGAGCAGGTGTTTAGTTTTTTTTTTCTTCTCACACATATGGATGCTGTGTTGGACGTTCAATGAAATGGCTGGACGACATCAAGATGTGGGACAATGGATATTAAAGCTGGACCACTGGACTTCATCTGACTTCAGAACACCTCACCCTGATCAAAGATGGAGCAGCAGGCCAAAGATCAGCGGGATGGAATACTGGATTGAGAGAGACTGTCCTGAAAACAAAGGCTACGGATTTGGTCCCTGTAGCCTTGTATCAGGCACGACATGAGAACAACCACAAAAGCAAAACCTCCCCTATTGTTGGTCAGACTATAATAAAACAAATGTTAGGACAATAGTTCCACTGTAGAATCCCGTTTTACTCTGAACTTCATGAGTCAGGACCAGAGGGAACTTCATTAGGCTACAGAGGCTCTGAAACTGTGATCAGTGCGTATATTAAAACAGTCTTTAAACACTTTACAAAATATGTTGCAGAAGATGAGGATGTAATATATAACAATGTGTGTAAACCGAGGAGCTTATAATGATCGTAATGCCAGCAGCTCTGTGAAGTTGTCGGTTTTGTTTTATGTTAAATTCAGCGTCTCCTCTTTATTTCGCAGTTTCTCTCCTCTGTGTCTAACTTGGCTCGCTCTAAAAAATCATGTGCACGTAGAGTCAACAGAACGTGAGGTGCACAGTCTCACCACACAGTCTGTATTTAGAAATATTGATCTGTGCCCAGGAAGTGTTGTACATGTTTCTTTTATATGTAAACGACATTTATACATGTGGCCCCTGGCCCAATCAGCTGTCATGCAAGAAAAATCATATTCATCATCATCATCAAAACTTGACAGTGTCATATGGAACTTTTTCAACACTTAAATATCGTTCAGTGTATTCTGAGCAGGATCTCTCCGACATGTTCTCTGGAGAACAGATTACTTACAAGTCATTTTCTCTCACATAAGATTGACCCCCTTAAACTGCAACTTCAAACAGAAATCATTCAAATATCAGTGGATGGTGGTATACTTGGATGTATACTGAAAAAAAACAGAATATATCAGAACTAAAAAGAAGAAAAAAAAAAAAAAAGGTCTCACCAAATCTGGCCCTATAGTCTTTTAAATGCAAACACCCTTAAATACAAGGCAAGGTATTCCTGGTTATGTGTATTACTTTGTGCCTTTGTCATGTGTTACTTCGTCCACACTTATTTTAGGGCCTCGACCCCAACTCAGAACATTGCAAATGCTCAACAGGCAGTTCACCTTTAGCCGAGGAGGTCAGTCCTTCCCACAAGGCTTTGTGCTTACTCTAAGATCTGGGTGTGTGGGGACTGGCAGGGTCCAGTCCGCAAGGAGAAGTCAAAGCTTTTTCCCTCTTTTCTTCCTGCCTGTGAGTGTCAATCAGTGGCCCGTCACAACCTGTGTGACAGTAATCAAAGTGAATAGGAGAGTGAGCCAGGTGGTAATTGTGTATTATTCAACTTAGAGGGAGCACGCCATGTTGCTTTAGCCTGTTGATCGCTTATGTATAATTTAACACAATCTGCGCATGTATTATAAATGAACAGGGTTTGCAAAGTGGCAAATAGAGTGCAATTAATGTCTCGGAGCTCAGATTGACTGTCTTTAGCCTATTTTTTCGTCGCTCATTTCTCTCCTTTCGTCCTTTTAGTCCCTCCTCCGTCTCTCGCTTTCACTTTCCTCTTTCTCCCCTGTTCCCCAACCTCTGCTGTCTCCCTCTTTCTCTGGGAGTCAACTTTATAAAGGAGTATGAGTGAGAGTGAGTGAGTGAGCACTCTGGAGGCAGTCAATACCTTATCAACTCCTGCCGAACGCTGACACCTTGACGTCCTTGACAGCAAATTATTACTTTTTCATGACGCAACCAGGTGCAATTACAGCAACATCTTTGCGCTGTATCCTGCTGCTCCTGCAACTGTCAAAAGGCGTTCCTGGTGGGATCCTGGAGGAGCTGAGACATCAGTCTCTCAGTCCCTCCCAGATCTCTCTTGCAAAGACAGACTGACAGACAGGAGTAAGGTGGGGGGACAGATTGTGAAGAGAAAATGGAGGAAGCCATTCAAACATGCCCAAAGATTCAATAAATAGTTGCATTCTACTCAAATTTCTTTTCTGGGAACACTCAGAGGTTTGTTTAGAGGGCTGTTGACTGACGGTGAGAATGTGGAAGAGTTTTGTTGTTGTTCTGTAGATGCAGGTAGCGAGTTAGCAGCTGCTGCTGCTGCTAGCAGCCCAGTAAACAACTGTGTTTGTAATGTCATCACACGCGCCTCGCTTTCTGTGCTTCACACTGTAAACCCTGTAGGCTTGATTATAAAGTTTAAGCACACTTTAACGCACAACAACAGTGAGGAAAAACACCAGGTAAACCTCAATTAAGACTTCAGAGTGTCACTTTCTCCCCGTAGCACAGCAGCAGAAGAAGAGAACACAAAGAGCCCACAAGCCTGTGATGCCACCCCTGTGAATATGGGGATGCTGGGTGGTGGGGGAGAAACTTTGCTATCCTGGAGGTGGATGTTGCCTCATGTCTCTTTGTGTGTTTGGTGTGTCCCATGGTTGGGAGCAGTGAGGGGAGACATGAGGGTGGCGGTGGCAATACTGTGTATGCTTGTGTGTTTGTGTCTATGTATGTGTGTCATCCAGAAGAAGGACAGGTAAGAGGAACAGAACAAACCGTGAACACACTACAGAGACACCTGAGAGTCTCATTTTCATCTCAGAATCATCATCCACTGATCCTCACCCCTCTCCCTTCCTTCCTCCCCCACTCAGCCAATTTCCTCAGTTTCCCTTTAACACTTCATGTGCCTTGCAGATATAGTATTTAAAAACACACATACACACATACACACATACACACCTGACTTATGTAGGTAATGACACCTCTGTGAGCTATTGGTTTTCCTCGGCCCTCTGGATGGTTTTTTTCTCTCTTCCTGTCACCCCCCCCCCCGCTTCAAGCACTACCTTCTCCCTCGTTTTCTCCCTCAGGTCCCCCCTCCTTTTCGCTCTGCTCTTTTTTCCAGTGGTGTCAGACACAGATTTATTCTGCCTCTGATGCGTGTAGAGCAGAGGAGTGTGAGTGAGTGGGGGGAGGCAGGGTCAGTGATGGGGTGTGGGTGAGGGGGCGGGGCAAAGACTGTATGTGTGTACAATAAGAGATAAGATCATGGCTCCCCAGGGGCTTGTTTGGCCCTGTACCCGATCCATCAAACGCTGGCTCCAAGTGCCAAGGTCAACTCTAATGAGCATTTTCTGGGGTCTTATTCTCCACACACACCCCATCACCACCACCACCAATAGCAACACACACACACACACACACACACACACACACACACACACACACACGCTCTCCAAACACACTTTGGACATACCTGCTTAGCTGTAGGATAGATGGTTGTGACAGGGAAAGTAACGCGCTTCTATGCATTCCTATGGGTATTTTACTCGGAAATCAAACATGGCTGCAGAAGAGCAGGCGCTCAATAAAGCCAGCCAAGGTGAGTGATGTGTGTCAGGTGTTGTCTGTGGCAGGTGTGGGAATGAGTGCTGAACATCAATACTTTTTGAGTACTGACCAAAATGTGTTCATAGCATCAAGTGTCAAAAACTGTCAAGTATTGGTAGACAGTATTGGATTATCGGAGTCTTGGTTACTTGTTATGTCGTCAGATATTCCCTCATCTAAACCTGAAGTGAGCCAGTATTATTTGATTCAGACAAAACTCCTGTTAATGTTCCATTAAACCAATTACAGAAAAAACTTCTCCTTTTTATTCCACCTTAATTCAAAAATCATCTCATTTCATATGTACATATGTTGTCTCATGCCCCAGCAAGATGCATTCAAATGTGTAGCAGAAAATGGTACTTCTAAAAACTTTGTAGTTTTCACTACAGGTTATAGAAAAAAAAGGGAACTGGTGAGTCGATATTTTCCAAAGTAAAAAAGAGTTTTATAGAGAAATATATTCCTTAAGCAAAGTTATAGGTAGCAAAACTTAGGCTGCAGTGTATCAAACAACTGATGTGATGCTCAGGCTGTGCTGGTCATCCAATGTCTTTTCAGACAGGACACCCTAGAAAACCTTCACACCAGCTTAGCCCAGCTGTTTCTCCTGCTTTTAAATGTCACCAGGTTGGGCACACACGGACAAAAATGGGCCACAGCGCCAGGTAGGTGGGCTTTTAGTAGAAAGGCTCCCTCATCATCCCCTTATCATGCACTGATCTGCCAAAAGTTGTTAGGGTTTGAAGGCTCGTGGAGCGTGGGTGTACACTGGAGCATGTGGAGCATACTAATGAAGCAATAACAGTCACAGCGGGAGGGGTGAGGGTTGGTTGAGGGGTGGAGGCACATTGGAGGGGGAGGTAGTGGCGAGCAGAAGATTGGGAGCCACTGACAGGAGGTGTGATAATTGAGATGTTGCGACCCCGTATATTACCTGCATATTGGCCAAATTAGGGAGCAGGGAGTTTAAGGCCAGGACGAACACTGGTTCCCCCCTGCCCTGAGTCACCTAGTCAGCGTGTGTGTGTGTGTGTGTGTGTGCGTGTGAGAGAGAGAGAGACAAAAGTAGAACAGGACCTGACATTTCTTTCCACTTTGGTTGTAATGTGAGAATCAGACCATGCAACTGAAACAGCTCTATGTGGCAGAGATAGAGACAATCTACACTAAATACTGCAGATATCACATATTAAGAATATATACTGCTGTGCATCATCATATGGTATGACTGTATGCAGAAATCACATTCAATTGTTTGCCAAGAGCGATTAGGGTGGAGAGCTAAATAATATTAATACACTATGTTAGTAGTCATAGCACCATTCAAATACTGTCGTGTTGTGAAATTGAAACATTTAGTCACAGCTCCAAAGATTGAAACAAACCTTTTTAAAACCAAAGTGACAGATATTATAAAAGGTTTTCTGTTTTAAATTGTTGTAAATTGAATACCTGAATAACTTTTGGACAAATGGACAGACAAAACAAAAAATGTGAAGCTGTAACTTTGGGCCCCTGGAACTTGTCTGCATTTTTGACAGTAGCTGCTGTCTGACATTTTATGGACTAAACATGTAAACAATATTTGGTGCAACCAAAAAATATATTAAACCATGCTGAAAAAAAGCATTTGTAAAGAAGTATCAGTTTTCTGTAGTGTTAGTGTAATTATGTACATATTGTGTGTGTGTGTGTGTGTGTCCTGAGTGACACTCATGATGTGATTCATGGATGTAAGCTCAGCCTCCTTAAAGCCCCCCTCCAATGAGAAATAGAAGGCCAGGGGCCAGCCCACAACACGACTCTAGCAGGGTAAAGGGTGGGGGGCAAACCTGGACCCTGTGCCCTCAAAGGGGTACAGGAACCAGAGGGGAAGCTTCCACACTGTCCACCAGCTTGTGTGTGTCTCCCTGTGGCAGCTGTGGGGGACCCCCTGCCCAATGTGAGCCCAACGATGCACCATCACTCAGGGGCAAGGGGTGGGGGGGGGTCTACATGACAGGTTAACATTGAACTATGACACCTGACAGCGGAAAAAAGACTGTTATCAAACTGGTTGAACACAGATCCACTTTACCTCAGACAAACACAGTTGGCCCACAGCACAAATAGCTATATTTATTCGGCAAAATATGAATAATTCTTTTAATTCATCCTTTTATCCCCCAAAATTAACTGATTGATATGATTCATTTATTAAGGCAAATATGCAAAGCCTTTACTGAATGCAGCCTCTAACCATCTAACTGCTGCGTTTCTGTTTCGTATCATTTCATTTGTGGGTTGGACTCATTTCCCCAACATAAGGAATGAATCAAAACCGTAACTTGTAGAAACTTTTTTTTCTCCGACACTTTTATAAACATTTATAGAATCTGAAACAAATTTAACAGCTTAATGAATTAAAAATGTATTCTGTTTGTAGTCCTTTCCTGAAGTACCAACAGTTGGCATCTACTACATGGTGAGATTTTTAGTTTCTGATCAGATATCATTTCAATTAAAGTCCCAATTTTATTTGGGAAAAGATTGTTCATGTGTACAACAGTTCAAAAGGTGGAGTGGGCTATTCAGAAGGTCAGAGGAAGATTAAAAGGTTGGTAGTTCCATTCTCAGCTGCTCAAATCCATGTGTCAGGCATCGTTGGACCAGACACTGAACCTCTAAATGTCTCTGCTCTAGCACAGTGTGGGAATGGAAGGAAGGAGCTTAATGTGTGGCATTTCATGGCCTCCACTGTCAAAAACTTTGAGTGGTGGACAAGAAAAGTGTTTTGTCCTGCTGGCTGACAGTCCTTCAGGCATCCAAAATTAACCACACAAGCTTGTTTTGATCTCGTTCAAAAAAACAAAACAAAACAACAACGCACAACTTGTTAGTACCTTCCAAAAACATCCCCAGAGTCGGAGAAGTTTTAACAACACGAATGTAAGACTTCTGAGTGAAATTAAATTAGCAAATTTTAATTCTTTTGCTCGAGGCTTCCCCCACCTCCTGCAGCTGAACACACCCTCCTTCACACTCCAGCTAACAGTGCATACAAATTGACCCCTAAAGTGTCACTCTTTAGGTTAAAGTATAAAGCCCGATTTTGACATTTGGAAGCAAACAGAAAGTAAACAGCAGTCTCCCATATCCAAATCACAGGTCTTCACACTCTTTGACAATCCATCCATCCATCTTCACCCGAGGACTTTGTGTAGTTGAATAAAAATGTCATGATACCTTTGCTCCTGACAGACAAGAAACAATTCACCTGCCTGCTCCAACTCTTTAACACTAAACATTATGGCTGCCTATACTGACAGTGTCATATCAGGAACTATCATCGAAATACACAGGTGAAGCCCAGCAACTCACAACATCAATAAGCAGTAAATACACAAAATGAAATCATTTAAAGCCAGATCCCCTCCATTTCACAGATCTAATAGACTTCACAATTTATTCCCAGGGGGCTTAAAGGTCAGGGAAAGTGTGATTGGCCTTACTTGGAAGGAGCTGGCATTCCTCATGAGGGATGTTTATGATGGATGGCCATAGGTCCTCGTCCTCCGCCTTTCCATTGGCTCCTCACTCACCTCTCCGCCTCTTGGCACCGTCTCTCCATCCCCTCTTATCCTCTGACCAGATGTGTTCGTTGAACTCTGTCAAGAATAATAAAACACTGGGCTGTAAGGGGCCAACAGCGCAGGGCGGGTGGGGTAGGTACATATTCAGATGGATATGTTGATGCACAGTTATGAAACAGATACACATTATATAGCATCTTAATTACTGTAACTATTAACCGTGGTTTTTGTGACTGTGTGCTACATTATTTTGGTAGCAATGTGCCTATTATCAGTTTTAGTTTAAGTCATTTTGCTCCAGAGGGTGACACAGTAGAAAGCTGCAGTTTCATAGAAGCTGCTTCAGTATCTCGTGTACAGTAAATGGTGATAAACACACGCCTGGCTTGAAAACACAAACACCTTTGTTTACTGCTAAGTAATCGCTGATGCTTTGGGCAGAACATGAAAAAACTGAACTCACTATGAAACCAGCAAAAGATCCAGTCAGGGCAGTATTTCCATTAATTTTGTAGTCACGTGACATGTGGTGGTCCCTTCAATCCAAACACATTATGGGACCCTGAATGCAAATATTTACTGACAGTCAGCTGCCCCATGGGAATCCAGATCTATGGAAGTAATGATTTACAGAAGGTTTTCAGTAAGATTAGGGTCAGGTCTGTTCTGGATCCTGGTCCAAAGCACAGGGACTTATACTCTATATCCAAGTAGTAGTTTAGCAAAATATTACTGCTACTACAAGGTGAAAATATGTGGATACCTGCCATTACTAAAACCACATGTGGTCGTCAAATGTCTCATTCCCAAACTGTAGACGTTAATCTGCTACAGCAACTTTCTACAACAGTGGAGGACCTGGCTGCTGAAGCCGGGGTTAAGGTACCAAGGGTGATGGATGAATTTGAGGTTAGAGGTTCAATTGTTCCAAACAGACCTAAAGTTATTTTTCAGGGCATTTTTCCCTTATACTTATGACCACAATGAGAAAGGGACAGGAAATTACACGGCATTCAACAAAAGGGGCTTGGATTGGACTGAATCCTGAGCTGCTGTGGTCAAGACTAAGTTTTGATAAAACATCAACTGCAAGGTGAGCCACTGGAACTAAGAAAACCATTACTCTATGGACCTGGACTCGAGTAGAGGCAGATTTTCCAACACTGGACTGAAGTCCTAAACCAGGAAAGGAAGCCCATACTACAGTACATACGTTTGGCCATTCAGTGTAAATATGCAACTATATCATCTAATTCATTTTTCAAGGAACCAGAAATATTAGGCCTTTTACAGCAATTTCTGCTCTGACTCATAGAAATGTTTTGTTACAGCAACAAGTTACCCTGCCAGCCGAAATAAGCATAAAGGAGATAGAAACTGCAGAACTGGTATAGCATATAAAAAGATTCTTATGTGATAAGCTGCTTTTTTTACTGTTATATACTCCATTTGCAACAATATATTCCAGATACAGTTTCTCTAATGAGCATAACTGTGAACACAAAGCAGAAACACAAAGTCACCTCACTCTGACCTTTGCTGTCATGGAGAGAAAAGTTTATCATTCAGTCAACAGGGGAGCAGAAAAAATGTCAAACGTTTCTCATCCTGTTTTTTTTTTTTTTTTTTCCAGGCTGTTGATGGAAAGAGAAGAAGAAGAAAAGGGAGGAAAAGGGGACAGATGAAGAAGATGGAGAGACGGTTTTTTTTCCCTCTGATGTTGCTGCTCAGGAAGGCCTCCTGGGACAGAATCAAAAACTGCCTTTCCTGAAACCCCCGTCACAGCAGGCAACCGGTGACCACTCTCCCCCAGAGCTGCTGGATGAGAGCGAGGACAGAGGAGAGGCGGCAAAGAGGGAGGTAGGGCGCGCACATTGATGGCTAGAGTGATGATTTCCTTCACACACACAGGCACAAATGCCCCACTCATTCTCACGCCTCCTCCCACTTCCCCATCGCCCTGGCCCTGCAGGCAACATACACACACACACACACACACATATATATATACCATGGTTAGGCCTCCAATTAAATCAAAAGTGGTTTGTTTTTATTGGTCTTTTGCGCTGACAAGTGGGCTATCATTCTGACGGCTCTACCTGTCAGTGAGCAGCTGAAAATCCTCCGTTGACAATGCCCAATGCTTCCAATTAGGGGAGAATCAGACTCCTGGCGCGCTAGCCATCTTTCCACCCTCCCACCCTCCAAAAGCCCACCTTCCCTCCCTCTTTTCTTCTGCACTCACTCCACGATCCTCTACCATTCCACTCTTTCCCTCTCATTCTTGCTCTCCTCCGTAATATCTCCCTCCTCCTCCTGCTCTCCGGTTTCTCTCTGGGAGAAGGGGGTCTGTCTCCGCTGCAAATTACCAACACAAAACGAAGGTGGTGGCGGCGCTGGTGCTGGGAGCTGCCGGTCCAGGGCCCTGTCAGCATTAATGAGACGATGAAGGTTCATTTCGCCTGCATGCATGTGCTAAATTCTTTCTTGTGTGACAGCTGACTGGGAAATGTGAGTGTTAACCTTATAAAAGATTCAGCGAGTTCTCATTATTTTCTGTCAACTCCACTACCTGATGGCGTTAAGGTGCATCATTTGCATCCCTGACTGGTCCAGGGTGCAGCACCAGCTCCATAGCAAGTGCCGTTTTCTTGTCTTTTTTTTCCTCCTGCCTTTTTTTTTTTTAATGCTGTTTGTTTGTTGAGAGGAGTCACCTTTTTACATACACCCCCCTCGAAAGACAAGCTTTACTCGATGTACCAAAACCAAAACGATAGAGGTGCCAAAGTTTATTCAAAGACGACACATATTTTTTTACAAAACATATGTAGATATGTATTTAACGTGGCTGCTCAATTGGGCCAGTAAATAAAATGTAGAGCAATGTTCCCCCCCCCAACTGAAGCCCAGGAAGCTGAGCAGGCCCAGCAGGCATTATTAGTAGAAAAGCTTATGGACAGAATTCCAATAACACATTTCCACAGATAGATTATTAGCTCTGACAGGTCAGTATGAACTATTATGATGAAGCTGCACCTGGTGTCAGTTTATCTTGCTTTATGTTTTATACTATTGATACATCTGTAGATATTCAAAAAGTAGTAACCCATCAGAATAAAATATTTATATAAATATTGGTCTTAAATACTCAGAATTAGGTTAAAATCTCAGGTTGTCAGGTCAGCCAGAGGAAAAGCAGACTCCACTTTACTGAAATGGCCCAGAGGTGCCAACTTTGTTTTGGTGGAGATGCGAATGGAAGGCATGAGGCTGTTTAATGTGGATCAATAATAAAGTATTATTAGACCACCTGATGAAAACAGATGGAGAGGGAGAAAGACAGCAACACAACTGAGCACTGATCGTTTCCTGGAAACATTCCTGTTTCCTCTTTTTAACACGGATCAATAACATCCTCCCATAACAAAAGTGTGTGTGTGGGCATATGTGTGTGCATGTGTGTATTTCATCACTGAGGTAACAGTTGCATTGGCCCCTCAAATTCTGACTGCTTCCTGGAGAAGAGACAAAATAATGAAAAAAGAACCCCCCCTTCCACAAAAATATAAAAATAAATAAATAAATAAATAAATAAAGTGCTTGACCAGAGGGATACTTGTCCAAAATCTGCACTAGCATGAGCCAGATCATTACACTACACCACACTACAAACACACACACACACACACACACAGACACAGCTAGGGTCTAGCTGCACTAGCTTCTGCCAAGACACTTTTCAGCCATTCAATTATTTAAAAATAAACCAAAGGCCGGTATTATTTTTTGCACTTGAACACTCAAGTCTCTGTTAACAAAGAAACTGTCATAATTTTTATCACCAAATTTTTGATAATCAATGAATTATTTAACTAAAATAACAAAAGAGTTAAAAATAACAAATATGTTTCCATTATCTCAAACATAGCTTTTCCATTTTATTTCATTGTAAATATTTTTAAATAATATTTTTGATAATGATGTCTGGCACGACAAAAATATGAAGCAGTAACTTTTGTTTTGTTGTTCACTTTCTTCATATTTTATAAACAAACTATCCATTAAATATTGGAGGGTTATAATCATCCAGAAAAGATTATTAAAGCTATCATGAAAATAATCATTTGTGACAGCCTTAGTTACTGGACTAATTAAATTATTATTATTTATTATTAAGTATTATCATCAGTACTAATGAGCCGCTGCACACCTGAATTTCCTCTAGGGGGTAAATAAAGTATCTATCTATCAAAAGATAATTAGACTTCCTCAAATCTGGCCAATTTGTCATGGTATTTTTTGTTCTACTTACAAATTAAAATATATACTTAAATTAAATTTTCTTTCCCCTACCTAGCTAATTCTTGTTGGGCAGATGTAAACCTGAGTAATTCCAAATCTAAGAGTATCTAAGAGTGGACAAGATAATAAATGGCTAGTGCAAAAAGCTAAACTCTAATAAAAACATGGGCATTTTTTTTTATGTTTCAACAAAAAAATAACAATAACGAAAGCTTTAAGTTTTAAAGGCGGTATCAGATCACAAAAAAAAAAGAAGAAGTTTAATTATTTACTACATTACTGGAGCCTGTGGCCGCAAAGCACAGGGAGGATAAAGAGAGGGAGACCAAAAAAAAAAAAAAAAAAACTGAGAGAAAGCATCAAACCTCTGCTCCTTTTCATGCACCAGCAGAGGAGAAAGAAACAGCTAAGTCAGGGTGTGTGTTGCCTTATATCTGTGTTGTCCCCGCCTCATATGTGACAGCTTGCAGCCGTGATGGGACCCCATGGGAGCGGGGAGCGGATTCACTAACCTGCCGGTGTCTGAGACCGACGCGCGCCTCCAATCTGGTGGTCACATGGTGGAGGGAGAGGAGGGGGGAGGAAGAGGAGGGTGCGGGGGTGTCGATGATGATGAGAGGGGGGTTAGTTAGATTATTAGGGGCTGTCGAGGCCGCCGCGCGGGGCTAACTGTTGTGCAGGATGGAGCTAAAGTGCACACAATGGCATTTCACGCATGTTAAGGTGAAAAGTGCGCACAATGGCGAGTCACGCGCCTTGAAGTTTTGCGTCACGCTGCTCAGACCATTGTAGATAATTACCAGGGACTATTAGTGTGTTATTACTCTCTAAATGGTGACTTTGCTTTCATTTATTCTTCGCAGTTTTTCTTCCGAAAATTTTAGCATTAGACAAAAATGTCGTGTCACGGTGGCCACAGTGTGGCTGTTGTGTAGGTTTTAAGTGGAAATTTCTGGCTGAAATTGAACAAAATGTAAAATAAGAGTTAAATGGTCAAAATGGTCATTAATAACATTAATAGGCCTTTTTTTGAGGGCCATTTTAAAAATAAGGTCACCACCATCCATTCATACACTGATAATAATTAAGAAAAATAATAACAACAATAACATAGCACAAATTTCTTGTGTTTACTCTGAATTATATTAATAATAATGATAAAGAAAATAAAATTTTCACATCAAACCTAATTTTGTTTGTTTTCTCAATGAATTCCCGAATAACAAAACCTTATCCCTACAGTTGATGTTAAATCTGAAAATCCGAAAAAGTATTAAAACAAAATTTTGAATTAATGATGATGTTAAAATCGGAAAGGCAGAGAAAAAATCTGTGTAAAGGTACAGCTCTGGAGGTGGGAGAGGAATCCAGTCAATGGAGTGGAGAGGAAAAACTCCGAGCCGCTCTATAATAACCCCATTATAAGCCTCATCAATGATGTAATGAAAGCAAACAGTGTGAAAATTGCCTGTAAACAGTTGGATCTGAGTCTCCTGATGAATTCAGTGTCTCTTTTATCAAAGTGAAGATGAGCCAGAGAAGAGAGAAGGCAGGGAGGGGAAGGGGGTGGGAGGCAGAGCGAGTGGGCGTGTAGGGAGGTCCACTTCCAGCTCTCCTCAGCCAATGAAGGCTTGTCACAGGGGACTCACGTGGACAAGGCGCTCTTAAAACCTAGCTCCTGACTTTTCCTCAAGTTCAATTTTTTGGGATTCCCTCCCACCCCTTCACATCTCGTCCTTTTACTTGCCAGTTGTGACTATTTAACCCAGTTTACCTCTCCCTTTTTTTGCTTCTGCCGCGCGCGTCGCTTCGTCTCGCGTCTTCCGCCTCTTCCTATTTTTATTGCTTTGTTTTCCTGCTGCAGATCTCAGACCTTTTTCTTTCTCTCCCTATCCGTTTCCAGTTTTTGAGGTTTTTCTAGTTTAAAAAAATGCCAAGAGTTTTGTTGTGACGCGCGTGCGGCCACAGACGCGCCGCACTGAGCCGTCCTCCGCTCCTCTCAGGTCTGACGCGTCTGTACCTGTCCATGGTGCTGAAACGCTTTTTCTCCGAAGCAGAGCCGCCTCGTTGTTGCTCCAAAATTCCCAGAATCAGTCAATACTTCCACGGTCGTCCAGGTGAGATCGTTTCGGCGGCAGCTGGCTCATCGTCCCGGCGAGGTTTGTGAACTCAAAACAGACGGAGTTGACCCCGAAGGAAGCAGAAAGAATCGATTGTGACTCCATCGATTTGAGGAGGACTCATCTTTTCAGACTTGCCAAACAGCAGAGAACCGGATGCATGGACGATTGTTGTAACGCAACTTATAGACTGGAGGTATTTTCGCTGCGAAGATCCAGTTGGGAAGCTGGGAACAGTGGATGAATTCATTTTATTTGTAGCGTATCTACAAAACACTTTTGTTGATCCGGGGTGGGGGGCTCTTTCTCCTCTGCTGGATCAGCTGAGATCTAACCCCCCCCCTGCCCCCCTCCTCCCTAAAATAAAACTTGTATTGAATACCAAATGGTAGTTTGAGGAGGCTTCGATCAAGACAATGGAGGCGTCCGCCAACGGGTCCAGTTTTGGCATCGACTCGCTGTTGTCCCACAGGCCTGGAAGTCCGGTGTCTAAAGGGGACAGTCTGGTGGGGGAGTGCCGCTCGCCTCTGGAGTTCAGTCCGAGATCAGACGTGGAGAGCGGCTGCTCGTCGCCTCCGTCGCCGAGGAGGGAGTGCGTGGACGAGGTGGCCCAGAGGCAAGGTCACGGCGTCGGCCTGCCGCCGCACCTCCAGCACGCTCAGATATCGGCGGGGTCGCAGCAGAGGACCGTGACCTCATCGTTCCTCATCAGAGATATTCTCGCGGACTGTAAGCCTCTGGCCGCTTGTGCGCCCTACTCCAGCAATGGACAGCCGACCCAGGAGGCGGGAAGGCTGGCCTCGAAGATAGCGGACGACTTTATTGAGAAAATCCACAGCAACTCATCGTCAGACAGCGAATATAAAGGTAAGGACGGAGAACTGGGTGTCTGTGGGTGCAGGGAGGGAAGTGCTCCGTCTCAGACAGGAGGCTGGAGGTGACAGTGATTTGGCTTCCTGTGGTTTCATGCGGGACTTCTGGCTCATGAAGACAATAATTTTTTAGTTGTATGTGAAATCGGTTCTTCCGTTGCAGGGACTTGTGTTTCTTTATATTTGATTTATTTATTTTTTTGACCTACATTTTTGCATGCTGTTCAGCTGAAGGTTTTGGTGCATCTTTCAATGCCATGTAAACACGATTTGTTTTGTTTTGTTTTTTTAAACTTATTAAATAAAAAAAATCAAACAAGCCCAACACAAGAAATCTTTACATATAGATCACATCAGAATATATATATATATATAGTACAACATAAAATAAAATGACATGTAAAGTGTACTTAGTACCTTTTTCTTGATGGATAAATAGCATATAGCCTGGGCTAAACATAATTTAAATATTCTGTTTCAGGCTTTTAAATTTCTAATGAAAATAACGTAAAAATTTCATCTGGCAACTCGTCTTTCTTTTTTAATTTGGAACTAAGGTGAGGGACACAATAACACCAGGGGGTCTTTTTTAATAAATGACTAGTCGCCTATATTTAACTAGTGGTGGCGGGACCCATCGATAAGCCAAAGTGGACTCGATCCGCTGCTGCTATATGACGGTGTTGAAAACAAGCAGAGTTCCAACAGTAACTAATGGGCTTATCTCAGTTATTAGACTTAGTACATTTAAAAGTAATGACTGGCTGCGCGTTGAATATCCAGGAAGCTTGCGCTGTCAGTGAGAGACTGGAAGAGATGACAGGGTCGCCTCCAGATAAATACCATCAAGGGCCTCTCTGTTTCCAATCATGTCAGCCATAACAGACATGTCACCTCCATTGACAGTTTAATGAAGCAGTGCCTGGGAAGAAGCCACCGCTGTAGCCTGCGATGGAAATTTACAAATAATATCACTTTCTTATCGATATGGAAAAACAAAGGAATTATTATTGATTCATTTTATTGCAATTTACTTAGTCTATAAACTCGCTAGAGGTCTCCTTATAATTCACCTCTCTCGCAGGATAAACTATCGTTACGGCCTCGCGTCATCAATTTCCTCAACAAACTCCTGCGTGTGCTCGTGCGTGAGTGCGCTTCTCTCCGCGTGTCACAGCGTGGATGGAGATGCTCATCGACGCGCTGATTGATTGAAGGATCCACGGGGCCCACAGGGCGCCTGTACGGTAGCTTTGATATCCACGAATCCGCCTGCTATAATATTTCAGGGATTTGATGCAATTTGTCCCCGGCGCTAATCAGATTTGTAACCGCACAAGGCCGCCCGGCTCTTGATTTCCACTCATTTCCACGGTCCTGTGAAGTTTCTCCGGTCGCGGTTGAAAGGCTCGTCCTTCCCTTGTGGCTCAATTAGGCGGATTATTGTGCTTCTTGAGACGACTCAACTATTCAACTACCAGGATCTCTCGCTTGCTCGCCCCCTTTCTTTCCTTTTCTTGTCTTCCTTTTTTTTGATTTTTTTCCCAGAGAATTGAATGAGTGTATATCAATGCTCGCCCTGACATGACAACATGTAGAAAAAGAACAAAGACTGTGGATCTACTGAAGGAGAAATATCAGATTGGAAGTGCGAATATTGGAAGAGCTTTTCATATTAATTTAAGACCATATCAAATATCTCTATGTCACCTATAGGCGCAGTTTTTGACGCAGTGATTCACAATCTGCACTCACTTCTTCTCACATGTGAATACACAGGGAAAAAGTACATGGGGAAATTAATAATAATAAAAATCACACAAAAACATTTTACCAATAAATATTCCTGGGGTTTTTGTCACGTTATTTTCCATCAAGCAAACTGTGTCTCAAAACTATGAAGTTCAAAACTGATTGAACGTAAAAATAATTAAAAACGGTTTCCTTCAATTTCAAAAATCACATTTCAAAACAAAATTAAATGCAATCACATCCTACTAGACGGAGAACTGGTCTCTGTATTATGATCGTTATTTTAAATGATGCCAGTCAGCCACCTAACCTTTTTATAGCACCTGTCATATGGGACGTACTGCTAAAAATGTCTGCGTTTTTATTTTACAAAAAAAAAAAAATAGATAAATAAAAACTAAACGCATTGAGGTGATTAAAATTCAGTTTTGCCTTGATCCAACCACAGTTCACTTCTTATTTTACGACTTTCTCCGGAGTCAAACCCTTGATTAAAGCAAGCAGCCTCACAGAAGCTACTGGCCATAGCATTTTTCGTTTTAATCCATTTTTAATGTAGCTGACACTGATAGTGTTCTGCTTTAGAGGCCGATGCTGCTGCACAGATTTGTCATCGCGGCCGCGCACGGAGGCTGCGCGTCCACACGGACGGACAGAGAATCGGCGTGCGGTGAGAGAGGCCTCGGCTCTGCTCTAACCCCCTCTGTCCTTCTTTTCTCTTCTTCGGTCCTCCAGTGAAAGAAGAGGGGGACAGGGAGATCTCCAGCAGTAGAGACAGCCCTCAGGTCCGACTCAAGAAGCCCAGGAAGGCCCGGACGGCCTTCACAGACCACCAGCTGGCCCAGCTGGAGCGCAGCTTCGAGCGGCAGAAGTACCTGAGCGTCCAGGACCGCATGGAACTGGCGGCCTCCCTCAACCTCACCGACACACAGGTCAAGACCTGGTACCAGAACCGGAGGTGAGCACACTGCTGCTGTCTCTCCAGAGGGAGGGAGGGGGGCGTAATCTGGCTTCTCACGGCTGACTCATGACTGGGATCCAGGGACGCCATGTTTTACTTTCACCATCACCCTTAAGGTGGCATGAGTTCATTTAACCTATGAGTCACTGCCACGAGGACTGCAATCAAGCATCATATTAATTATTGATCAATCTGGCGTTTGTTCTACATTAACTGATGAGTCATTCGATCCATAAAATATCAGAAAGTAAAGCAAAACCGACAGAGGCCCAACACCTACGGACTCAGTATATCAAACTGTTTTGTTTTTGTATTTTAGTATTTTATTATTTATTTATTCATTTATTTGGGGTTATTGGTGTCCGCTAAGTGTTGATTTGTATCAGAAAACGTTTACTTTGGAATAGCATTCAAATGTAGCAAAGCAAGAGTTGATTGATAGATAGTTAATGGATTTAATAGAATTTGTCCGTGTCAACGCACTCAGGGTGAAAGTTAGTTGTTTTTTTTATTTGTCAGCATTGATTTAATTTCGATATTGATCTTTTTTGGTAAAAAGACAGTAAGACCACTCAGGGACACTTTTCCTCACATTGGAGACTTTTGAGACTGATCCTGAGTTTTCTTTTCTTTTTCCAGGTATGAAAAGTAAAAAATAAAAAAAGGGGGGGGGGGGGTGCTGATCCTGCGAAATAGCTTGCAAACCGAAGTGCCAAATTTTAGTGAATAAATAAAACTAGTCAGAGAAACCGTCAGTGTAAAAACGTGTTTTCTGCGGTTTTCGCTTGAATTAGCTCCCGCATTTGTTTGTCTCCAGCTTTGACTCTCAAGCAGCTAAATGACAGAAATAACTATAAAAAACGCAACACTTTGGTGTATGAATAATGCATCGTTGCATGTGTGTATATCAATAATTCAAACAAATCACTATATCTAGTCAATTATCTTTATTATGAATTATTCACCTGCATGGAGTGCATGCTGGCAATCTAACAGACATCATTGGGTGTGAGTACAAGTGGCAGATCGGAGATTTTGCTGATTTAAAAACAAAACAAAAAAATGATGAAAGCGACTGACTTGTAATTTGTCCCCAGGTAAACAGATGGGTTTGTTTTGGTGCGTCAAATTCCAACACTACACTAGCTAAAGCTTCTTTCATCCGCTGCAGGACAAAGTGGAAGAGGCAGACGGCGGTGGGACTCGAGCTGTTGGCGGAAGCTGGAAACTACTCAGCCCTGCAGAGGATGTTCCCGTCCCCGTACTTCTACCCGCAGAGCCTGGTGTCCAACCTGGACCCCGGAGCAGCCCTGTACCTGTACAGAGGCCCCTCGGCGCCGCCGCCGGCCCTGCAGAGACCTCTGGTCCCGCGGATCCTGCTGCACGGCCTGCAGGGGGGCAGCGAGCCGCCGCCTCCGCCGCCTCCTCTGCCCCCCATGTCCGGCGTGCTTCCCCGGCCAGCCCAGCAGCGGTGAGCCGCCCTCTGCACCGACCTTGGCAGCTTGGGACTCATTAGGAGAAATAAAACAAAGACGCAAAGAGACGAAAACGAGACGAACCAGAGAAACGTGAAATGAAAAAGAAACTTCTCAGCCTTTAAAAAATCCGGCTTAGGCAGACGCCTGTGGACGGAGCCTTGTGACTGAAACTCACACTGTCTGTGTGGAAGGAACTTTTCTTTTTTTGGGAGGGGGGACATGAGCTTTATTTATAACTTATTTATTTTTATCATGAATCAAAGTATTTAAGTTATGTATTTATTTGATCCCAACGTCAGTATTTTCTGTGTTTTTCCCAACAAAGAATAACATTGTTGGTGGCACTTTGACCTACAGTTCAAAGCCGATTACACCCCCAATGGGCTTATTATTATTATTATTATTATTATTATTATTATTATGCGGACGTTCCAGCAGAGTGGGAAATGTGGAAACCAGTAACCTTCCCCGTTATTTCAATATAGATCCTAAAGAACAGTTGTTTTTTTTTCTTTTCTTTATTAACTTGTCATTGAGATTTTCATTAGACGTGAAAAAAAGGATGATCAGCAGTCATAAACCTGTAAATAAGAATATTTTGCATTTTATTCGAAAGAGACTGATTTTAAAAGAACCTTTTTTTGTTGGTTTTATCTATTAGTGCGTCTTTTTGAGACCACGGTGATCCAGTTTAACATAATAGGCTAGATTAGCCATCAGATAAATAAATCAATAAAAAAAAAAAGAAATAAAAAAGTATCGTCTGAGGAAAGGATGGACTACCTGCCTGGGGCCACGCGTGGGCACAAACACGAGAGTTACGGAAAGAAAGAAATCTATATAAAGACTTTTTTCTTGTTCTTAGTTGACGTTTTAGCGAAGTAAAAATGTCAAGTCATTTATAAAAAAGCATTTTATCCCTGCAGAGGGTTGGACGGGGGGAGGCAGTCACCTCAGTGATGTTTCTTTTTTTTTTTTTTTCGATAAACAAACCGATTGGACTCGGTTCCACGTCCAGGTGTAACAGCCTGTCGATTTGCTCTAGATGTATTTGAACAGACGTTGTGCATTACTTATGTTATTTCATATGGCGCCGTGATAACCCTTAACTGTTATACTCTCCTTTGGTGAAAATGTATATTGCAGATATCAAACTTGTGGAGTGGTTCTTGTATATTTCCTGGATCGTTTATATATTTTTTTCTTTTTTCTTTTGATTATTTTCTTTCCTCTAGCTTCTCACAAACTCTCTCTCCATTTCGTGAAGTTGTTTTTTTTTTTTTTTTTAGTTTTTGTTTTTTGGTTGTTTTTTTTTTTTTGTGAAATTCACAGCGAAAGTTGGACAGAAAAAAGGGGGGATTTGATGTAAAAGAGAATTACTTTTATAAATGTGGAAATAAAAGTCTTTCATTTAAAGACGTGGCTGCGTGAGTGTGTGTGAGGCCGGTCAGCTGGGATCAACACGTGGCTGGAGGGTCCTCTGTAGGACGGATGTCTCTGCAGAAGGTGGACGGAGCGGCAGATCTGTCCCTCACTGACAGGCACACGACAGCCATGATGCAAACACTTGGTTCACATTTGTTCGGTCATAGTTTGAAGCTGCAGTTCCTCTTTGTGTTGCATTTCTTTTTTTCTTCTTTTTTTTTTGCGTTGTCAAGTTTTATCTCACAAACAATTTCACTCAATTTAAATTAGAAAATATGTATAGGCCTATCATTCGTTTAACATGACTGCGACACAAACAGTAATAAAAAAAAGATATGTGGCACCAAAATAAAATCTTGCACCTGATGAAACTAAGAAAAAATACAGAAACCTAAATTCAAAGTATAAAAGGCCTGATGTTTTTGAGGCGGGGGGCACGACTGCCCACTGTTTAAAACCATGAGAGTTTTTATTACAAAGCGATATGAACATATGTCAGTGTCAATGAGCAAAGGTTGGGGAGATGGCGGTGCAGCTTTAATTAAACGAGCAGTTGGAAAATAAACAGTGTTTTAAGGGCTTGCAGGTTTCTATTAGAGGAAAACGTGTTTGAATGAATTTGAACATGTCTGTCACACGACTTTCCCTCCTCTGGTTTAGTGTGGTTGATTTAATTTTTTTAATGTTGAGATGAGGGCCTGATATAGAAAAAAGTTAATAAGAGTGTCAGAGGGAAGCAAGAGCTTTAACATCCGTTTTCTTAACCTTTTCAAAAGAAAAGCGGAGATTTGGAGGTTTTTTTTTTTACCTCAACTTGAACAAATGTTAATGTTATATGTTAATTACAAAATTATTGGCCGTCCTTAGGGTGACTTATTCGATTTCATTTCATCATTTTTTGGGATATAAATGTACGTTTTGATTGAAAGGTACATGGAGGAAAAGTTTGACTAGAAATTTATAGCAAAGCCCGCGCATGTCACGCAAGAGCCCACATGCACGCCCACCACCCCCTGTGTCTCTTATTCACACACGTACACATTCAAAAGTGCAATCAAAGATCAATTCCAGCAGAGGGATACTCTGTCCAAAATGGAGCCCCTGTCCTGTTCAGCCCCCTTTTTATCCCGCTTCCACCATTCCCACTTTTCTAAATTAACAGCAGCAACTCCAATTCGTTTTCCATAAACAATGCAGGAGATGAAATATTAATGTTATGTGCGCAATTGTTTAAGTGCCCTAAATGATCCCATTTGGAAATTGATTGTTTCCATCCTTCTTTTCCTTGAGGGTGCTGGATGTGCGCTCCTCTGCCAAACGGCTCCAACAGCTGGTGACCGGGCTGGAGCTGACTGCAGACCGGGGATCAGCGTGGGGACAGCTGGTCAGCGGCTCCAGCACCACCACCACCACCACCACCCCTCCTTCCCCCATACAAATTTCACCCAGTTTTACTCCCCTCCCTTCCTCCCTCCCTCCCTTCAGGTCTGTGTGGACTCAAAGTTACCCGGCCGCGGCGCGCTGGGGGTTAAAGGAGTTCAGGCTGACGGACAAGACTTGGCGTGTAGGATGTTAACGATTAGACAAAAGACTTTAATAGGTTTTAATTGAAAGTCGATAATGGGTTTGATAGCCAGCTCCCCCTGCTGTCATCCACGCATGGCACCTGTTATCTGGGGCCTCCACTTAGTGGCTGACCACGCCGTGAAATATCAGCCTGACGGCCTGGTAACTGCCGCATTTATGATGCGGAAAATTGCATTAAAAATACAGTGAGGCAGCCAGAGTGGGGCCCGACGACTGGGAAAGTGAAAAGGAGAGAGGGGAAGCGAAAGAAATCAAACACCTCCCAACTTGCCAAAAGGTCATTATAGTCCCATCATGAGGATCCGTGACCGATTCAGATAACGACGACCCTTTTGATAAAAAAGGGGGTTATTCTTGCAAAGTGCACAGCTGATTATATGAGGACAAGCCCCCGTGTGTCTTGTTGGATGGCTCGGAGAGCTTTTTTTTTTTCCTTGTCTTTGCATGTGAAAGGCTGGTGGTAAATCCCCCGGCTCTTTCCGTGGATTGTCCCCGGCTCAGGGTTAATGAAGTGCGGATGGAGTCTCGTTGAGCTCCCGACAGACAAAAAAAAAAAAAAAAAACACAAAGAAAAAGGCTTAGACCCAGAGGATCAGTGACTCTGCTTAATCCAATGGACCCCTAATAATAATAATAATAATAATAATAATAATAATAATTCAAAAGAAAAAAAAACTAAAAACAAAGACAGAAAAAACAACCTTTTGATGAAATTAAGTGTGAATAAAAATGTAATTTGCATTGTGCTCATGGTCTGAGAGCTTTTATATTTCCTTTCATTTCTTTTAGTGGACCTATTGAGCGAATCTGCGCCTTGCATTAAGATTGTTACGATACACTGCCGGCACTTTCTTGAAAAAAAAGAAAAAATCCGCGAGGAGAATGAAAAATACATCAATTAAAATGTTCAAAAAACACATGGCCTATTTAGCAGTTTTACCCCCCCCCCCAACAATAGCCATAAACGAAAAGAACTAATTTTACAGTTTCATGCACAGAAGTGAAACGTGGCTTTACACGGCCTGTTATATCTGCTGTTAGTCAGACAGGAAATTACTCCCGTTTATTCCCACATGCCCACAGCTTCTATATTCTACATGCTACATGTATGTGGGGCATTTTGGAATAACCTTTGAAGCCATGATAGCACACAGACGCGTTTCAAAATAGAGCAAAGGCACTTTATTACACACAGACCCTCATGTGTAATACTCCAAACAAAGTGTTTGACTTTGGTTCTCAAAAAAGGAGAATTTAGGATTTTTCTCCCTTCAACATCCATACACAAAGGCTTGTTTTTTCCTCTCACTCAGTTTCAGCAGGACAATCTAAGTTAAAGAATAAATCAATAAACCTGGGAAATGATTAAATGTATTTAAGGAGAAAGAAATAGAAAGGCCTATGTATGAGTTTCTTGTGGAAATATGGTGGTCTGATTTCAATAGGATCATGATGCTTCAGTCTATATGGTAAATATGTAAATACAGGCTATAGTTGGATGCACAGATGCTTAGTTTGTGTTTGCAGTGTTTAGAGTCTGAGCAGCAGGCAGAGAAATGTAGGACAAATTGTATAAGGCCACTGACCCTGACAAAGTCATTTCCTCAAGTTCTCCATTTTTTAAAATCTAAATTAAAAATGCTACCTCACTTTATTCAAATGACTTTTTTTTTTTTTTTTTTACTAATGCAATTGAAAATGAGGCTCAGGAAAAGAGTAAAAGTTAATCCTGAAATGAATCTGACTCAGCGATGAACAGAGACATTTAGAGAGATGAAGTAGGATACATGATATCAGCAAGAGTAAAGAGGGAGAGTGTAAGGAGTTGAAGAAGAGCAGAAGCTGGGCAGTTACAGATCCCCTCCTTGCCTGAAAGTACTGGGGGGCCATAAGGAGGAACGAAAGCCTCGTGGAGTGGAGGGGAGATAACCCCACTAATCATTTCCCCAATATGATTGGGAAGAACTACAAACTTGGGTCAGGGGCGCGGGGATTGACAGCCCAATCTCGGCAAATAATGAAAGCTTTCCTCTCGGATCAGAAGGAGGGTTAGGGAGGGAGACGGGAGAGGAGAGCGGGAGAAGGGGGATAGACGCTGGAAAGAAAAGAGGTGGAGCTGCTGCTTCTCCACCACACACATAGAGAAACCTCTCATTCTTTCACTTCTACTGGACTGCAAAGGATGGAGAATATCCAAGTTGACTGCCTGAAATTAGCATATATGTGACAGCAGGTAGGCTGACTAACACAGCATTCAGGCCATGCAGGCAGAAAAGGAGGAACATGTACACATTATTCTAAGATAGTTGCCTCAGTTGCTATCGTTGTAGTTGCCAAAAAGTCCTCAAATAGGCTGGAACAGTTTTTAAAATCTGAATTTGTAGAGAGCAAAACCAATAGGAAATGAGCTGAACTAAGTGTTTTCCTGTTTATATAGTTTCTTATTTAGATGTATCCAGTCATAGGGGCATTTGTCCATTTAGTTATTTCTGCAGTTTTTGGTAAACTGAAAAATACTTAAACTGACCCTATCTCTGGAATGATGCTACAACAAGGACGCTGAGCTCAGCTGTTTGTGACATTAAGGGACTACTAAATTTCACATCTTAAATCAATGTGCTGTATCACTCATATTGAAGAAGATGAAATATTTTTTTCCTACTGATTTTTCTTCTGTTTAATTCAGTGTCAACACAAAGTAGCTGTAGAAGATGTTTACCGACATAGAAAGCTTCAAATAAGAAAAACTGGGAACAAGATAAGAAAATACAGAATAAACAAGACACGAATTAGACTATGAGCTTTGTACTTTGATATTTGGTATTAACAGCACACTTTGTGCATGTCTCCAGAAACTGCATTAGTTTGACACCTAGTTCTGAAAACAACGTGGTTTTCTTTAAATAGTCAGCAAGGGAACCCATCGTCTCCCTGTATCAACAAATCCGATAAAACGCTGAGAAAACTGTTGACAACAGTTAAAATACAAGCAATAAACACGGCGTCATCACGAAAACCCTTGATCATTCAACAACTATTAGGCTGATCCTTGACAAACAACACATTCAAAAAGCAATTAAATGGTAGAAAGGGCACTCAGAGTGAAGACCTCAATGCCAGCGTCAAACAACATACCGCGGACTTCAGAGAAGAAAAATTCAAATTCATAGTCAATTATCTGAACATGCACCAAAATTTAATGAGTTCCTCCCTGGTCCAAGTCCCATCCCTGCACAAGTTCGATGCAAATCAGTTCAGAACTTTTTGTGTAATAAACAACACAACAGACTGGGTTAGAACAAACTTCTCTGCAGATGTAATAAAAAATAAAGCAATGATCAAATCAGCAGTCAGTATGAATATAAACTGATCAGATGGCTGACTGAGTGTTGAAGCATCTTAAATACATACACAAGCGAAATACAATCCCAATGGGAAATTTTAGTTAAACACTTTTAAAAGAGATGTACACAGAGATTGAAATTAAGAAAATATAACATTTGACAAGAATTCATTCATTACCAAACTAATTTTTGACTTCTTGCTGACATGAGTTGTGTCCACTTTTCCAGGGAGAAGTAAAAGCTGTGTAGCTCGCAGTAAGGGGCCAGTGTAAGCCACATTACTATCAGATGACACAGATTATTCAATCAATATCTTGGTGTATTACAGCAGGCTTCTTCGCCTGACACACTGCTCTCTCAGCAACCACTTCAGCCAGACAACATGTCAGTTAAAAAAAAAATAATAATAATTCACCCTGAGGCCCTGACCCCCACCAGCCAACCAAAAGCCTCTGGGACCAGGCGACAACATAAAGCTACGGGTAAATCTCACACTGATCTGTCCATGACTTCCAGAAAAAGACATCAATGGTACGGCCAGTGTCAGTGCCAGATGGGCTCGAGTGTCCCAGATGAAGAAGTCGCACATTATCATTGGCTTTACGTTGGAAATGTGTACAGACTCATACGTGGCCTTCATTTGTTCACTAATTGAGATAAGTTAATGATGGAGATTCTCTGCATTCGCAGTGCACTGCACTGCCGACTGTGATCTTGATTCACAGCTTCATTAATGTCCACTCTGTGCTGAGATCAGTGAAGCAGAGAATCAATATCAGAATTTAATGTCATATTCAAGGTAGAAAGATGAGAGAAGGGGAAACTCTTAATTAGGACATTGTATTGATGTGAGATTTGAATGCGGGTGACTCAAGCAGAGTTTCCTCTTTCAGGACAGGGTAAGCCACTGATTTGTCAGAGATTTGCTGCAGTTTTTTGCCCTCCTATTTCTAAGTTGTACATGGAATTTGTTGTTGTACTTTTTCTAATAAATAATGGAGCAACCCATGTCCCAGACTGCAAGCAGTACATTTGTCCCCTGCGCAGAATTAAATACAGAGTTTAAAATGTAAAAATTCTTTCATATCAAACATATAAATGTTTTTACACTAATAATGTGTGTGTGTGTGTGTGTGTGTGTGTGTGTATATATATATATATATATATATATATGCACACACACACACATATACACATATACACATACACACACACACATTGTAGTCAAAAAGTATTCAGTACTTACTTGTGATAAAATTGTTAATAAAGTCACTGTTTCCTTTCTCAATCTCTTAATATCTAACAAAGATATCAGATAATGAGTGAAAACTGAATTTCAGTAATTCCGGGAGAAAGGGAAAAACCGAAACATCACATCGACACAAATATTCAGACTGTTTACTCTGTGCTGAGCCACCTTTGACAGTGATTACAGCCTCTGGTTTTGTTGGGTGTGATATGATGAGCTTTGCACACCTGGATTTAAGGATTTCCTGCCATTCTTCCATGGTCTTCTCCAGCTGGGTCAGGTTGAATGGAGTTGTTGGTGGACGCCCATTTTCAGGTCTCTCCAGAGATGGGTAATTGGGTTTATGTCAGGACTTTGGCTAAGCCACTCAAGGACATTGACAGTGTTGACCCTCAGCCACTCGCCTGCTGTCATGGCTGTGAGTTAAAAGGTGTTGTCCAGTTCAGTCTGAGTACCTGATCACTCTGGATCAACCTGGACCAGGTTTTCCTTGACAAAACGTCTGTGCTTACTCTGTTCAGCTTTCCCTCAACCTTAGCCACTGTCACCATCTCTGTTGCTAAAAAATACCCCCACAGTTTGAAGCTGCCCCCACCACCATGGCTCACTATCAAGATGGTGTTGAGCAGGTGATGATGGTTCCTGGTTTCCCCCAGACATGGCACTTGGAGCTGATTATTTGTATTTTCTTTGGTAAATCCTTCAGGTGTATTTCACTGTGTCAACGCCTCCATCTGGCCACTTTGTCATTAAGCACAGATTGGTGGAGTTGTGCTGTATGTTTGTTCTCCTAGAAGTTTCTCCCATCTCCACACAGGATCTCTAGAGCTCAGTGACAATCAGTAACAATCAGGTTTTTGGTCACTTCTCTTTTGGTACCGTACCATCAGCACTGGCACCCTCCAGGGGTGTGTTCTTTCCCCGCTGCTCTTCTCCCTCTACACCAACGACTGCACTTCGGATGATCCGTCTTTTAAACTTCTAAAGTTTCACAGACGACACAACAATCATTGGCCTCATCCAGGACAGTGATGAGTCTGCCTACAGGCATGAGATGAACCGACTGGTCGTCTGGTGTGGTCAGAACCACCTGGAGCTAAATCCGCTCAAGACCGTGGAGATGACAGTGGATTTCAGGAGGAACCCCTCTCACAATCCTCAACAGAACAGTGTCTAGTGTGGACTCATTAAACTTCCTGGGAACCACAATCTCCCAGGACCTGAAGTGGACCTCCCACATAGACTCTGTCAGGAAGAAGGCCCAGCAGAGGTTATATTTTCTGCATCAGCTGAGAAAGTTCAACCTGCCTCAGGAGCTGCTGGTCATCTTCTACACCGCCATCGTCCAGTCTGTTCTCTGCACTTCCATCACTGTCTGGTTTGGATCTGCCACCAAGCAGGAGAGGAACAGACTGCAACGGACTATAAGGTCTGCAGAGATGATCATTGGGGTCGACCTGCCCTCCATCCAGGACTTTTACAGGTCCAGAGTCAGGAACTGGGCAGGTACCATCGCTGCAGACCCCTCACACCCCGGACACAAACTGTTCAGACTGCTTTCCTCTGGTAGGCGCTACAGAGCTCTGATCACCAAAACCACCAGACTTAAAAACTGTTTCTTCCCCCAGGCTGTCTCCCAGACCTCCCCATAAGCCAACTGACAACCTCATGAACATTTACACATTACTGCACTATTGTACCATATCCCACTTCAGATATTTCTAATTTCAATGTATATATGTATGTATATATCCTTTTTTTTAAATTATTATTTCTTTTTATCTTTCCTTTGTCCAAGAACTATTTCTGATTCTGATTCAGATTCTCATATCCACAGATATCTCAAGTTGTCCGGGTTGACTTCTGTTTCTTCAAACCTCTGAGGTTCATTGTCAGCTGCCTTTGGTAAGGCAAAAAGTGAATTGAAACTATTTCAGCATGAGGCTGCAACATAACAAAATATGAACCAAGTGGAGGAGTGAATACTTCGTGAATGCTCTATACTGTACATGCCCTGCGGTTAGACCATTTTAAAATACATCTTAATCCCGTCATACATCCAAGGTCAACAAACTCATACAACTGACTCTCCAAACTCTGCAGACACAGAAGGATTTTCTTGAAACTATACAGTTTCCAATACAGCTGCTATTTACTATTTATAAGTGATCCCTGCATACAGCTTATACATGTGGAGGAATCTCCACCATGTAGTCTCATTTGAAAGCAGGCTAAATTAGAGGGAACAGGCAGTTTCTTGGACACCGCTATGGCCCCTGGGGGTCACTGACCAGGGCCACTGGGGGGCCTCCACCTCATAAACATAAAGGGGGGAGAGCCTATCAATAAATTATGAGGAGTGGTATACATGTATTTTTAAAGGTGCTTCTGTGTGATGTCTGGCAGCTTTCACAGTTTGTCTCCAGGTGGAGGGCAGAGAGCAGAGCAAGAGCACAGAGGTTTGAATTAGGCCTTCCTCCCTCCCTGTCAGTGCATTGGTTGGGGCCAGGAAGAGGAGGTGGCTGAGTGGGGGGGTATATGGTCTTTATTTAAAAAAAAAAAAAACTACAATAAATAAATAAATAAATAACATATATAGGTCTCTTCCATTGCCAGCAGGGCCATTGCTGATTATCAGTATGCATGTGGGTGTAACAGAGTAAATTGAGTTGAGTGTAGCAGAAATGGGTTTATGATGAAATACAGCAATCAGTTCAATCATGAAGTGCATTAATTTGTTGGTAAATGAAGTTGTGGTCAACTGCTGCATCCTAGGGCTCAATCCTAAAGCCATTAAAGAGGAGCATCAGGCAAACACTGGTTGTGAGACCATGAGTGTAAGATGTGCATTTTATAATACTATATTAATATAAAATAGTATGTGCAAGGATGTGTGATAAGTATAAATTCAACTCTTTTCAGGAATAAAACTGAAACTTTACAGCTAAGGTTAATAGTTCCATTATATGTAAAAAAACGACAACATAAAATCATCCAGACTGGACAGATTTAAATTGTTGTTTAACTGGCGACCTTTCTAGGGTGTACCCCCCCTCACCCAGAACGTTGGCTGGGATTGGCTCCAGCACCCCCCGCGACCTGGAAACGGAAAAGTGGTAGAAGATGGATGGATGGATGAATGGATGAATAAGATAAGCTATCCAGTTATTCAACTTATCATTAAAATAAAAATTGCTTTTTGTGAGATAGCGTTTTTTTGGACAACAATGTTTACTAAAGCAAAGCTGAATATGTCATAATGATATGAAGGCAATTAAAGTAATTATCAGCCAAAATATTATCATTGAATTGAACATGTCAACATCTGTAGTTTTTACCACTTGCTGAATTTATTGAATTTCTTCCATAATTTGGCTCCTTCAAATGTTTAAGTGCCAGCGCTGGAATTATTCTGGGAAAATTGAGGGAGTAACGGTGTCATTTGTGGCAGGAAGGAAATGATTGATCCTGTTTTCAGGCTCCAGGGCACAAAACAATGAATTCAATCAGCAATGGTTGACAGGAGTCCTGACACAGATTTACATGTGAGAGTTTTTAGAGAACTATTGTCATTATGAAGAGTAAAACCCTGCCTTTCTAATCAACACATCCATGGACTTTTGAGAGATAAATCTAAGAAAAGTGTTGTTTAAATGTGTTAGCATGTTTAATTTCATGAATGTTTGTGTCCATATACAGGTGGGTGGTGGTGCCTCAGAGGGTGGCATCTTCAAATTTTCGGCTGACCAACAGTCTAAAAACCAAAAATATTCCAACTAGCAGCAGAGAAGTAGCAGATTTTCACATTTGAGAAACTTAGACTAATTAATATTTGGTGTTTTTGCTTCATGAATTACTTAAATGACTGCCAATTATCAAAACTGTTAGAATAAATTCAATCAAATCATCGACCTATGACTGCAGGACTAGGTATAACCCACACGCCATTTCACTGGGGCCAGTTAATATAATTGTGATGCAAACACACACATTAATATCAGTCCTGTCAATAATTCTCCTTCACACATATCAGTACTCACATGTACACAGAAGAACATGACACTAATTTTTGTTGGTGTATGTGTGTTGGAGCTTTTTTTCCCACAGACGGTATTTATGTGTACCTGTGCTCTTGCTGGGTGTCAGGTGTGTTCATCTTGGGGCCAGAGATGTTGGAGAATCAATCAAGAGTGGATGGGTTGGCGACTTACAGGGGGCCAAAAAGCCCCTAATTGGACAAGTGAGACTAGTGGCAGTGAAGCTGACTGTGGGGAAGACTATCTACCTCAGTGACCACTCCTTGACATGCCATTTGCCTCTGAGGACCCCCAGGGCTGGCCGAGCAGCTGCCCGACAGAGCCATAACTCCAGGCCAAGGCGAGGACCTCAGGCTAACAAGCCGATAACGAAAGACTGGTGGAGTGTGAGAGGGAAAGTGCAGAGAGCGGTAAAGCCAAAGTAGGAATAGACTGAGAAGTCAAGAGGAAACACAGATGTGCCAAGACACTATTCTGCTTGCAGAAACTTTATTCTCTAACACACACAGAAGCTGGAGATCTCACACTGCTGAGAGGATGGCTTTAATCGCAAAAGAAGCGGTGTAGTTTCCCTGCCTTGCTCTGGATCCTAATACTCATTTCATCATCAGACAAACTGACACCGATATATTTACATGGAGCAGGAACGGCAGAGGAATTTGGAGGCATGTTGTCTGGGAGATCAGAGGGCTGGTTTATAGACTGGAGGCAGCACAAACAAACAGCAGCAAAGGCCCCTGACTCTGCACACACTCACACACACTGACACCCACACCAATATACACTTGAGTGGGGGAAAACACACTCTCCCAGGTTTGAAGTTTGTCTGGAGTGGCAAGCCGAATAAAGTGTGTGAAGCGTGACGCCAGGTAGGAGAGAGAACCAGCTTCAAACGGTTATCAATACAATTGGCTGTGCCAGGCGCAGCAGTTTAACCTCTTTAGCACGCCGGGTGTCTGCTAACTGGATGTGACGCTTTCTCTGGAAGGCGCCTTCTGTGGTGTCATCCTCACAAAGACTCACAGAGGCCTGATGGGTACTGAGAGTCCCACTTTAACTGTGCTGAGCCGCGTCCCTTTGACAGTCCCCAAACTCAACCACAATAACACCCCAAGAAGACACAACAAATTCTCCCACTTGCCAGGAAATAATAAAAAAAAAAAAAAAAGGAAAAACACAGGTTGTGATGTGCAGTGGAAATTTGCAAAACAGTAAATAGTGATTCAAGTGCTTCTCACAACAGATGTCTCAAGTTAGCCTGTTTATGGGAATCAACTTTTCCCGACTGCTCTCATAACACTTTTTCCTAAGAATATCAACATCCTCTTACACACAGTAAAGGACAAACACCATGAGCCATACAAAATATTTCTAACATATTTGTAAACATTGACACAAGTACAAAGATAAACAGGCTCCCTATAAAAATCCAGCACATCAAACACTTTTCTTCACAGCACTGCAGCATGATTTATAATCTGCAACTCCATCTTGCTTGTTGTTTTTTATATATTATGCATTTGCTTCCAGTGTAATTACTTATCAGCAAATGGGTTTAGTAGATTTAAAGGCTGAGATGAAATCATGTCTAATCATATGCCCAGCAGTCGAACTCTAATAATCTAACTGTATTAATGTGTCATATGTCCTGAAGCATGAAGAGGAGGAAACAGGAATAAAATAGCTTCCAGTGAAGGAAAAAAAAAAAAGTAAAAAGAAAAAGCCTCCAGTTTTGCCAAGACGAAGAGCTAGGAGGAAAAGGGCAGGGGCGAAGCCTGCCAAGGATGTGGCGGAGGCATTAGGGATTGCAGCTGGCGTGCAGTCAGGCTGGCTGGGCGCGGCAGCAGCCCCGGCACCCCTTGATCCTGCACAGAGGCAGGTCTCAGCAGACCCCTGGGTGCCAAGACACCGCCATCCAAACCTGGAAGCATCAGGCTCCACATGGACACGAAAACAGAAGGGAGAAAAAAAAAATGCACAGAGAGCACATGCATCTGCAGTATGTATATGCATGCAGGCACACAAACATGTCCTCCTCGCTTTGAGCCCAGTCG
This sequence comes from Remorina albescens, assembly GCA_034769265.1. Classification (NCBI taxonomy): domain Eukaryota; kingdom Metazoa; phylum Chordata; class Actinopteri; order Carangiformes; family Echeneidae; genus Remorina; species Remorina albescens. The sequence continues at coordinate 11,654,730 of CM068477.1, forward strand.
CACACACTCCCACACAAAAACACACACACACCTCTGACAGGCTGTACACAGATGTTCCCGTGATAACAATGACAATGTCAACACATACTGCTGCCTAACTCACATCCTAAGTCATAATGAACTAGAGGCATGGAGCCTTCATTTCTTCTTCTAGGCTTCTCTCTGACAATTTGTAGACTGCCTCTGGCTCCAGGTTGCATCCTGACCCCCAGGAAGAGAAAGAGGAGAAGAGGGACAAGTGGAATAGAGGATAAGAAAATTACAGCACCTGGGTATGTATGTGGCAAGCTGACCGGGAGGGAGAGACGTGTCACTCGGCTCTCTGTTTTAACGCCGCGTCAGCATGTGACCCCACAGAGCTGCTGTCCCCTGCAATTAGGAATGGAAGAGGATTAGCAACAAGGGGAGGCAAGGGAGACGCAAAGGAGCAGGGAGACGGCTCACAGAGATAGAGTAATTGGCGCGGCTAACAGAGTATTGAAGAAAGGGGAGGTTGAGTCGTAAGATGCGGTGGAAGGAAAGGCGAGGAGTCAGCAGGGGGTGGGGAAGATAGACTGGCTGATAGGAAGACCCAGGCAGAGCTGGTGCAGAGTGTTGAGCAAGAACACACACACACACACACACACACACACACACACAGGAGTAACTATAGCTTAGCTGCATCATGTTCTGCTGAGGCTTGTATAGAAAATGGACACACATGCATGCACGCACATGCGCACACACACGCACAATCATGAGTGCCTGACAGTGGAGGGGCAGACTGGAAGGGCAGCAGACGGAGAGTCTCTGCCTTTGATGCTTAGTTTCTAAAATGAGGTATTGTAGAAAGAAGCCACTTTTAAAAATAGAACAAAAAGTGACACATTTAACACAAGGCTTGCGGTGCTCTCCCCATTAAAGCCCCTGACTTTTGATAGTTTATTATTACAGAGGAACCCATTGTGTCATCAAATTGGTAAGATGGTTACGAATCAATATCTTCATTCCCAAAAGATTACACAAGAAATGTTGTGGATGATGCAGGATTTGGTCCATCAGCCGTTTAGTGATTTAATTTTAGTCAAGGACTCCGTGTTCTGAATATCTGAAGAAATGAAAGCAGACATCAGCATTTTAAAATTTTAATACAATCTTTTACCAGCTGATGTAAAGTAAACAAGTGTGACATAACATCAGGTTACAGGTCAAATATTCCGATATGAAAAGCTGTCTTAAGGCCACCTCACCACTAGCTGAGAAAATGGAAAATGAATTGACCTTTGCTTGGATTTTGAGCAACAATCATGACAATCTGCACCAACTGTACCCCGAGAGCCCGACAAAACAATGAAACAGCATGTTGCTTTCCTGCTGCTCATCTCCATTAAAACAAACCTTGAGCACGATTACCAACAAGGGAGCACTGCGAACCCTCGATGCTGCGAAAAAACTGGTCTGACAGCTCTACTAAACAAGATGGGAGAGGATGATGAAGCCAGTGAAGGCTATGAAGAGCTATTGTACAGCTCCCAGTGTCTACGCACACACAGCTAAATCAACTGCTGCTTTTTATTTTGGATACTTTTATCATTTTCCATCACTCACCTGAGCTCCCCTCGAAGCTATTAATTTTAAGCCACAAAGTTTACTGCCAGTGCATCGCCTTAGATTTCTGCCTCTACTAAAAGAGGGGAGGGCAGTGGAGGGGGGAAAAAAGGCAAAGAGTAACTTATTGTTTTTATATGAGAACTATTCCCCAGGTGCTCTGGTCAATAATGACTTGATATATCAGTGACTGCCTTGCTATTTGCACTGTTTTCGGCATGTTTTCTCTGCCTGTGATTGAGTGGAGCTATTTTCACGCGTGGAGAGGGGTGGGTGAGGACCAGTGAGGCTAACGTCTGTTTGATCAAAGTTTATGTGAAATTTCCTGAGGCCGCCGGGGGAGCTGCTGTTTATGAACTGTAATAAAAAGAGTCATTTTGACGGTGTGACCCCGGTGCACAGGCAGTAGGAGGAGGGGGGGGGGGGGGATTTGGTTATGTCTCTGTTTGCGAGGAGAAGATGCTCTCACAGGTTTTTGAGGAGAATAGGAAAAAAAGAGGGATGGGAAAGGAAAGAGAAGCCATAAGTCAGGAAGAAAGAGAAAGTTTTTTGGGAAGAGAAAATTTGCATCTGTGGCAGATGTGAATGGAGAAGAGAGAGCCAGAGACAAGGGCAAAGTGTGAAAAGACAAAAAAAAAAGAAAATAACAGCGGAATAAAAGAAAGGAGAGAGGGAGTGAAAGTAGGGATTACACCCCTGTGTTGTTTTAGCAGCCAGCCAAAAGCTCTTAATGAAACACTTTGGTTCAGTTTCTGATTCATCTCGCACAGTGTGATCAGCTTTGTCCCCAACAATCCTCTTATCTGAATTTAATGCATCATAAATGAGAAATCAGAATGCACACACTTCTGAAACGACTCTCGAATGAGAGGACAAAGACAGAAAATGAATATATGCACCATTCCCGGGATCAAATATGTTATGAGAAAATGGCAGTCAATAAATAGGTATAAATAGTAACCTTTGAGAAAATCAAATAATGTTGACCTTTCACTAAGTCGATACTGTAATCCTCTGTGCTCCCAGCTGCCTGCAGAGACACTTGAACAGTATCACACTTTTAATGAAGTGATGACTGGTCTTCCAGGTTGAAAAGCTTACAGCTGGACTTGGACAGATGCTCTCAAAAAGCATACTAAATGATAGGTTAACATCGCATTAGCTGCTTCCTCTCACTGGAAGAATTCAAGTCTTTATTTTTTTTCCCCCTCCCTTCATTTGCCTACTTACACTTGGCACAGAAAACACACAGAGCAAGAGCTACTGCAGACCTCTTTTGCATAGAATTTTTTTATTTTAATTTTGTACATGCCTTAGTCAGAAAAACTAATCAAAATTCTAAATGGACTGATTAATATCTCCTGCCCTCCTCAAGCTTATGTTCAATGGAGGTTGAATTTTAAATATTTAGTAGCAGATGTTATGAAACGCTTGCAGACAGCACCCAACAGTCCCACTCTGCACTGTTTCTCTATATAAACCTCCCCAGGTCAGTGAAACTGCAGGAGAAATCACTGCATGAGCCGGGGAAGCTTTGCTGTGACAACACTCCTGTCTAGTTCCTGTCTGAGATTTATCAGAAGTTTCACAAAATCAATGAAGCTCACAGTGAGAAAGATCACAGCAAACACTAGAGACCCATCAGCGATAATAGCCATCTCAACACAGAGGGGGGGAAAAAAGTACGTCTGTCAGAACATATTACAGAAAAACACATGAGACACTGAGTTGAAATGTACGTGTCATTTTAAGATGCTTTCCTCAATATATTAAAGGCCTTCAATGTGCAAAAAGATAAACTCCTGGATTTCAGGCCCAGCAGAATAATGCGTTTGTGCATCTATGTTGCATATGTGGATTAAAATTTGTGTAATGTGTCTTGGTCTTCCTGCCAGCCCAAACCATCACATCCCAAATCCATCATACAGCTCACCTACTGGTCTGTGGCTGTACGCCACACACACACCCACTCACACAAACAGACAGACACGCACGCACACACCCACATGCACGCACGCACACATGCATGCACACACATCCGCGCGCGCACACACACACACACACACACACACACACACACACACACACACACACTCTCTTTCTCTGTCCCTCTCTCTCACACACACACACACACACACACACACACTCAGGCAGGCAGAGGATTATTGAGGTAGTATCAAACAGGAATAATAAAGCAGGTTCTTAAGATTTTAATAAGAATAAAATGAAACAGTAACCACCCAGGGGCCAGCAGGGTTAATCCCTTCTATATTACTGAAAATAAAAAAAGGATAAAAACAGACAGAAGGACAGAGCTGAAGCCAGTGGATGGAGGGAGGGAGGGAGGGAGGGAGAGGGAGAGAGAGAGAGAGAGAGAGAGGGAGAAAGAAGACAGAGGGGAGAAAGAGAGGAGAGAGGGGGGAGTGAGAGAGAGAGAGAGAGAGAGAGAGAGAGAGAGAGAAGAAGAAAAGAGGGCTATGGAGACAAAATACAAGAATAGTAGTTGGCTGGTATCAAAAGGAGAGCCAGTTAAAAGGCATTGAAATTAACGAGCAGGCTTAAAATCTTTAAAGCAGCCTTATAATTTTCTGCTCTTCTATGTTATTCTCTCTCTCTCTCTCACACACACACACACACATCCCCACACACGAGATGAGATGACACTGCTTGACTGTGTTTAGACTTGATGAAAGCTTGGTTCATTCCCTATGCGTTGAAACAACCGTGTCAGTTCAGCAGCATATTTCCAATGTCAAAGCACGTGCACCAGCAGCAGATGGCATGAAACAGTTGGCAAGAGTGAGCGAGCGTGAATATCTGTTTACTAATAACCCTTTAATTACTTCAGATGGGCAATGGGATCAAACACCCGGACCCACACAGGAATTAGCCTTAAATGAGACTGGTCTGAAAATCTAGGATAACCCCTTATGTTGCCATAAAGACCTTTGCTGTGAGAATTAGCGATTAGAAAAACCCTTATAGACAGACAGTAGAGACACTTATTATGTTCTCTCTTCTACTTAGAGGGCTTTATTTACAATCAAACAGCATCGCAGATGCTCTAATATAAATTTAAGAGACAAAACATTCACACATTTCTGCAACCAATGATTATTTTCAAATATGGACAAGTGTATCCGTTAAATTAGAAAAATAATCATTTATTCTATGAAACAGGACTTGATGGCCACAACTAATGATTATTTTAAAAATAGATTCATTAATTGGTAGATTATTACTTGGGTTATAAAATACCATATAAAATATATATAACTTTGTTTATAAAATGCCACAAAATTGATCAAATTCATCAACGAACCATTGCTACACTTGAAAAAAAAAAAAGAAGGGAAAAACATTTATTCTTACGTTTTTCTTTAACAATTTACTAAAAATCTGTCTGTCACTGGATTTTTGTAAGAAATACAGATTTCTATATTTCAAAATAAAAAAAATTTGGTACAGATATAATTGGCCTTTCCATTTACTCCTATTTGGTCATTGTAGCCAATAAGGGCACTGAGCAGGACATTTAACAGCTGAGGAGTGAACTTGTGACTGCTCTCTAGTGGACACAAGCTTGGCAAAACCGTTTTTAAACTACTTTATCAAAAATAAGAAATTGTGCTACTACTTCAAGTTCTTGTTACTTCTCACTGATATAAAACCACGCAACCCCTTACTGTGACTGGTCAGAATTTAGCAGATCACACTATTAAAAGTGCTTGACACTTCGTCCAAGTATGTGCTTCATGGAACTCAGAGGCACTTTTAATATTTTGTACACTTAATACATATGCCACTGCTCATATGCTTTGTAGTCAAGTGTTATGAGGGTGCTTCCAGGGAGAAAATCCCTGCTGTGTGTAAATGTCATGAAAAATTCCTTCATCTGCCAGAATAACGCTAACCCTCTCCATTTTGTTTCACTGAACCCACCTCTTGGGTAAATGTGTTACAAAGACATGCATCTTCTCCTCAGCCTGTACCTCCTTCCTCCTCTATGCCTTTCATTACGTGAACAGGGAGCAAATGCTGCTCACCGGCTGCCCTTTTCTGCTGTAGATGCATTGAGAAAGTATACATTTTAATGAAAGGACCTTTACTTTTGAATAACACTGAGGAGGGAAGAAAATAAATTGGTGTTCAAAAGGAGATAATAATCTTGGCATTGTGGGATTGCAAGGGATTGGGCAGATGTGTGGCGACGACCCCTACGCTGAGACCAACCTGTATAAATTAAGATATAAATAGCCTCATCTAGAGTAGTATTACCAGGGGTGTGCTTGAGTGCTTGAGCACATGCTTAATGTATGCATGTAGGTGTGTGTGTGTTTGCGTGTGTGCACCCTCATGAAGTAGGAAGAGAAAAAAAAAAAGAGCATGCATATGTCCATAGTACAATCTGGTGGCATGACAATGGTGTGTGCATGTGTGTGTATGTGTGTGTTTGTGTGTGTGTGAGGGGGAGGCACGTGTGCGCACACATATTTGTGACAGAGTGCTGGGGAAACCTAAATCCTGCTCAAGTGTAAGGCAAACAGTGGTGGCAGTGTGTGGTTATTGTATTTTCTTTGCTTGGATCCCAGTAAAGACCCCCAGGCCTGTGCTGCATGCCTGCCTGTCAGCACAGCCATCCTGTCATCAGCGGCCACCTTCATGCTGTAGCCAGAGCCCTGGCGCAGGCCCCACAAGGAAATTAAAAGGGGATTAAGGCTGGCTGACACTTTGTGGCCGATTACTCATTTATTTTTTTGTGTGTGAGAAGCATGAGGTGGCAGGGTGGGGTGGCATCTTGTCTTGGCTCAGAATAGGTGGGTGGGGCCTGAGGTTGGTACTCAAAAGTTGCCGAATGGGCAAGAGTGGTCATTTATGAACACATCGCATTATGATTTTAGCATTCTAACTGGGTTACTAGAACTGGGCATTGGTAGAAATGTTTCATTACTCTTCTCAATATTCTGTTCCCATGCTTTCCATGAATAAATAGAAAATGTCTGATGTTGCGTGTTGTCAAAACACAAAAAGAACTTTCTCTGAATAAAGATGACAAAATGTTGACTGAAATCAGTAACTGTAGTGCGTGCTTAAAGAACAGGTAAACAAAATGAAAATCTGAATCTGGTTAGACATTTAGTACAAATCAATACTGCACCACTGTCAATACTGCACATTTTTTAAAAGTCAAAGCTACATTTCAGTCAACATAAAAATAGATTTTTTGACAGTCAATACAAACCCTTAACTAAGTCATTGTAGCTGAACCCAACTGCTGTTCCAAATATTACAAGCACTGAATTTAAAGTCTTAAGTAAAAGTTATAAAATTATTTAACTACTTTTCTGACAACAGCATAATTTTCTGAACTTATTTCATATTAATGTAGAAATACGATGTGTACTGTACAGCCTAAAAACAGCTGTCAAAGAAATCCAGTACAGTGACAACTTAATTAACTCCCTTTATATTTCATTGCGGAACAAACCGTCTCCCAAAACGGGAATACTGAAGCACCTTTAGATCGGCAACAAAAGAGCACCATGAGCAGTACACTTAAAAAGGAATACTTGTTATAACAGACTGTGTACCGTCTGATCCTTATGAAATTTGGTTTGGCCGTTTATTTGACCTCTCTGGTACATGATCCTGGCATTAAGTATGCTTAGCAGCAAGTCCCCTTTGATTCTGACGTGCATCAGACAGCTCAGGTTTATTGCCTCTTTGTGTCAGAACTCAATATCATCACTGCAGGGAAAACAAACTGTACAGATGCCAGTGTTTGGTCTGCTAATTAGCAGTTTGTATTAGTAATTAATAGGCATTACCAGTCAACCAAGCTCCTGCTCAGCAGCCTCCAACAGCCTGTGAAGGAGATCCAGGCAGTATAATCCCCCCTGCAGCTCCACATCACCACAGCTCAAGGAGTTATTTCAGCATCATAGTCACCAAGAAGTCAGGACAGAAAAAGTGTATCCTATCAAACTCCAATGTGCATTTTTTAAAAGAGAGCCTGGAAGATGGGGGTCAGTATTTGACCTTTGTACTATTTGATGACAGGAACACATGCCTCCAAATATCCTCACTAAAAAGCAAAAGGTGTTAATCTTGATTACAAATTATTTCCTCCATTTCCTGATGAATCATTATTTTAGATTATATTTAATGTAGCAGAGATTATGTAGAATAACCCACACCTTTGTATGGCAGCTAGTGACACTGTGTTCCCACTGTGTTTGTTCAAACTACTATATCCTATGTGGTCCTTAAGAGTACTATGTTACCACCAGTAATTTAAAGACACTCAGCACATTACTAAGAGCCATATATACTTTTCAAACCTATGCGTCTTGACTAAAAATGCATTTACAGTACAAAACAACCTGACAAGCTTTCAAATCTGTACGGTAATGTGTCCACAAACGATTTGGTTTGATGATGGGCTGAGGTGTAATGGGCACAAGGTGAGGCGAGGTATGGCGGGGTGGCAGAGTTATCAATTATCCAAAGCGCAGTGGCACTCTGGCTTCCTCCAGATCTAGTGTTAAATTAAGTTGTCAGCGCTGTCTCTCCGATTTCCCCCATCAAACAAGCAGACGGTGATAGTGTGTGACGGCCGCTCGGCGGAGCTCCTCGCCGGCTGCTGCCCCGCATCTCGCCTGCAATTCATCAGCTTTTAAGCACACTGGCCCAGGCTCAGTCCACGCCAGCGCACGCCGCGTTGCACCAGAGCCAGCCAGCCCGCTAAGCACTGTGGCAGAGGAAAAGGGATTGTATCACCTTCCAAAACCCGCCGTAGAGGACAGGGTGCAGTGGACTTTTGCCCCCATGTCTGCAGCAGGAGTGGACTTGGTGCGTGTTTGAACTTCAGGGGTGTTTGGGGGGGTGTTTGCTGTGTTTATGGGGAAAAAAAAAAAAAAAGACAGGGGAAAAAAAAGTGGAGGTGAAAAGTGTTGAAATTAGTAGAAAGGTATCGTCTTGGGAAGCACACGAAGCACAACAGAGCCTCTGGCCCTGCTCTCCTGTTGGGGCAAGGCCTCAGGTGAGGGCAGGGAATATGGGACACGAAGCAGGGAGGCTTGGCACACGGGCCCTAGCCACCAGCACGCTCCCAGCACACTACTGAGTTGAAGGGCACCAGAACATTCAGCCACAAAAGGGAAAGAGAGGTAGAGCAGGGAAGGAGACAGAAAAAGGACAACCAGGTGACAGTAATAATGGATAACTGTAGCAGCGGGGTGCTAAGCTCTCAGTGCTTAAGTATTTATTTGTGATGAATAATAATGACAGTAGACTTACAAAGTACTTGGAGAGGGCTCGAGAGGGGCGAGGATCGTTCTTACTTTCCTTTAACAGGGCCGGTGTACTTGGAGGCAACCGCAGGGAGATGCCAAATTCTGCCCAGCCCTGCTCTTTCCATCTGCATTCAAAAACACTTGCCGTCCCTTTACACTGTCCCTGCCTCAGTGCTGAATAAAACATTAAATGCCATTCTGAGATATTAGCCTACTTATTGGGAAAAAAAAAAGACTCAGATTTATGTCAATTTGGTTGGCTTTCAATGCTGCCCAGCTGTCACTGCCGTGTCTATAACCTAAATTATCCAGCAATGCTCTTTCACTCCAGTTGAGGGAATAAGTAGTCCTTTAACACTTCAAAAGGCCTGACTACACTAACCATGAGTTGTTGTTTTATTTTCTCCACACTTCTTAAGTTCAGTAATAATTCAATCTGGGTGATAATGAGTGCCAGTTGACCTTGTGGATAAAGAATATTTTCTTTTATGTTTATGCTTCATGTTTTCCAGGCTAATTTAAGAAAACTGTGCTTAATCTTCCACCAAAAGCAGCAAAACACCGGGCCTTCAGGTCCTCAGTGCCGCAGTGGGAGGACCCCTACTGTTAATAAGAAGCATCCAGGCCCTGATGTATAACTGGCAATGGGTTCAGTAGCCATGGATCAAACAGTCATAACCTCCTGTTCCAAAGATAAGCTGCAATCAGATCTGTGGGGGATCTTTAACCAGGGAGGAGAGTGCATTTGTGTGAAAAAGAGGCAGAACAGACGGGCGAAGTAAGCATGAAAAAGACTGAGAGGGTGGGAGGAGTGTGTGTGTATATTTATACATACATATACGTGAGTGAGTGTGTGTGATTCACATGGAAGATGGCAGCTTGCTCATCGGTGACGTGCCTGAACGGAACCCAGAGGGGGGCCCGGACTGAGCCCCTGCGCTTAATTGGGCACTCAAATGTTACCAGGTCCCTTCCCAATCGACTTGGAGGTGACACATGGCCAAGTGAGGGAGTGTAGAGGAGCTTGTGGAGAGAGGAAATGGAGCAGAGGGTTTAGCACCTCCTGCTGCCAACTTTTTTCTCTCCCTCTGGGTTTTTCAGTCAGGACAGTGGACAGTGAGTGATAGTGCATTTGGGCTCTTGCTGTGCCAGGGATGACAGGGCGAAATTAACCCCTCAGTGGTGGAACAGATGAAAATAAGACTAGTTTCAGTTTCACACAGCTTCGTCACTGAGTGACCACATTCATCTGTCGCAGTGATGAGCATGATTGCGGTTAGAACCAAGTCAATTCACGACTGCTTTGGCAAGTTCATGGCTGCCCTTAAAAATAAACAGTTGCTTTGAGTCTTAAGATAAAATTCAACATGAATATTCAACCATTTATTTGCATGCAGTAGCACAAAACAATCTGTAGTTTCCATTTAAAAGGCAAGGACTTCAAATGTGCACGACAGCAAGATAAGAGCAAATTCATATTTTTTTTCCAGTTCATCAAAGCCTCCACCAGCTAATCCCTTTCTTATATAAATAGCTCTTTTGGTGGAGAGGGTAGCAGCCGCATAGAGCTCTAACCCTTCTGTCCCTGAAGCTACAGCCAGGATAAGCTGTGTGTTGGATTGGCACATCGGGCTGCCTGGGGCCTGCTGCTGCGCTGGCCGCCAGTACAGATGGAGGGCAGGGCTGGGCAATGCCAGCTTGTCAGTCGGATTAAAACGACTCATTTATTCACTGAAGTATCGTGCAAAGCGACCAGGCCAAAGCAGGGTGAGGCAAAAGGGGGAGAGGAGGGTCGAACAGTGGCGAGATGGGGGCAGCTTGGATGTGAGAGAGGGTCCTCTCTTCTCTGGCCTCAGGCCCTCCCTCCCTCCACATCCCTCTCGCCTGCCTTTTTGCTGGTTACTTATCTGTCTAGGGCTGCCAGAAGCCATTACCGCAGTGTACGGAAGGCGGCCGGCAGGGTGGCATCTCCTAGTGCCCGGGTGACAGATTGCCGCTCGGCATTGGCGGCGGAGGAGGTGAGGGGTGGAAAGTGATTGGCTCCGATGGTCAGGAAGTGGGCACCGAGGGCCTGGAGAAGGAGGTGGAAGAGGAGGGCAGAGAGAAGTGGAGAGGATGACAAGACCTGGCTGCGTGACCTTTGGTATCTCGCAAGTTACTTAAAGGGGCACAGGCCTTGCTTTTAAGAGCATGCTTGGCAGTGGTGACCGCCGTGGTGTTTGCAGGCCGAACATGGATGCCAGGGCAAGAAGAGGTGGCCCTGATGCTGACTTCTGTGGTTGTGCCCAAGACCCCGCTGACACTGTAAAACCTCAGTGAGGATAAGTAGAGGACGACTGGCCATGTCTGCAGATTCCTCCAAGGTAGTTCACCATTGACAGACTCACCTCTGCAACTTCAGATGTTGCTGCCAGCATCAATCTTCAAGTCCTCAAAGTCATGAAGTGCTGCAGGGGAAAGATGTCAGACTTTGACCTGAATGAGACACGAAATCACGAGAGAAGAGCGCTAAAATCTTATACTTTTACCACTTTCATGAACACATGTAAAAGCCCATCTCATTTTAAATGCAAAAAGTGTTAACACAAAGATCCACAATTAAAACTATAGCATTAATACAGCAGCTTAGGGTCTGCAAACTTCATACTCAAGATGGCACCTACTCAGGTCACCGACAGGCCAGGGGTGTGTGTGTCAAGGCGTTGGCGTTTGTGTGTGTGTGTGTGTGTGTGTGTGTGTGTGTGTCAAGGGGGTGAGGCTTGGAAGGGTTTTATCGGGTCTAATTACTCCCGATAGCTGTAATTTACAGGTTGACAGCGGGGAGAAATCGGCAAGATTCACACTTCTGTGGGTCAGCATCTGTCGCCATTACTGCGCGGCACACATTGCTGGCCAGTCGGCAAGCAGGAGGAAACAGTAAACAACAAACGGTGTGTGACAGATTAGCAGTGCGGGCTAAAGGACCTTCCACTGACACGTCATTTCTCTCGCTCCGCGAGTTTGTTTCACGGCAGCTGTCACCAATAAAATGGAAAAGAGGGAGATGGGGAGGGGAGGTGGCGGCAACGGAGGTGGCTTTTGTTCCAGATCTAGAAAAGTGGTTGGTAGAAGGAGAAAGAGGAGGAGGAGGAGAGAGAGCGAAGTGGAGGATACAGAGACGGGAGGGAGGGTTAGAAAGAGTGACCTGTTTTAAAAGTCTGGCCTCACTTTTTAATGGCGTATTAGCAGGAAAACCAGGGCAGGGCAACGTCAAACTGTATTTTTCTGCTGACTGTAATTACCCTTGCAATTTCTCCCTTTTTAGGTCTGCAGTACAAATTGCCTGTGTCACCCTGAAGTGGTAATTTTAGTTCTGTTTGCATCAGCCTGTGTGGTAAAGTCAGCAAGGAGCACAGAGTTATTGGAGAGGGTAAGCATTATCTCAGTATATACAGGATATGAAAACATTTGTTAACACTGCAGAGCAGTCCAACACACTTTTCCACTCTCCTCCCGTCCCATGTGGCTCTCTTTTGCCTGGTCCCTTGCAGCTCAGAGAGCAGCCAGGTCGGTCTGGTGCCAGAGAGGGCTGGTGGGCTACACTGCTCTCCCCCTGTCCACCTTATTGCCTACACACAGCCTATCTGGCCAGCTCTTTTACATGGAGCTAACACTGCGTACATCCTGGCAAACTAAATTTTCCTTGACCTCCAAGTAAAGGACGTTCTCCAAGTTGTTGGCTCACTAACCTAAACTGTTTCTGTTCCGGCTCCAACAAAAGTGGGACTTACAGAAGCTGCTGCGAATCGCTAAGGAAGTGTGACTGAAAATGTTGAGCTGGCAACGAAATTAAATTGAGCTCCATCTACATAAATACTGACATGGCTGAAATAGTGACTGAGAATGGATTCTTAATTTTTTGAGTAAAGGATTTGTGCTTCTATCTCACATGTACTAGCCTTGCTTTTGTGAACACACGTTCACCAGTCACTGTTGTCTGGAAACCCATTTAAAGAAAATCCTACTCATAATGTTAAATTTCATTTATTCAGTATCTTAGATTATGATTTTCCACAGCACTTCTACACACATAGCACGCACCAACGAGGAGTTTCTGCTTTCAGCCGTATTACAATCACAATATACTGTATACTTTAAATACATTTTCCTTACTATAGCAAACTAGAGACAAAATGTTACCTGCAAGTTAAAGACTCTATTTAAAACCTTGGAGCGATTTGGTAAATTACTGTCCATTAGTAGTTTATAATAAAAAAATGCAGTATGATTCTCTCAGAGCAAATAAAAACCTCTGGTACAGGTGTGTCTCCATCCCCATCAGTGAGCACATCCATAACACTTGCTGATGGTGGTGTGGTGATCATGTAGGTCTGGCCCTGTCCTGTTTAATATCTAACGGGAGACTGCCTGGTGACTCCGCATGCCAACCTTCAGAGCTCCCAGTTCCTCACACAAGTGCCATATGGGCGGCCCAGCCCCATTCCATTAGCGGGGCCTGTGCAGAGGCGAGAGCAGGCCCGGACCCCAGCCCTCCTGGCCTTCCTCTGGCACTGCCACAGGGCATGTCCTGCCCACTGCCAGCTGCCCACACTATAGGTCAGAGGATACAACAGCCGCTGCCTACCTGAGTCTGGCAGCAACCAGCCACTGGTTACAGAGACACAATGCATCCTCCAACCTGGTGGAGTCATCTCAAAGACTCTACCAGCTACCAGCTTTTAAGAGCTTCAGTTAAAGAGCCTTCTTTTACATTTGCACACAGAAAATTTGCAGTTCACTCTACATTGCCTGAATTATAATCAGTTGCTTCAGTCATCATATTTTGTTGCCAAACATCGGATTTACGAAAAATATTTTTGATGTAATTGATGCTTTATCTGTTTTAAAATGAAATCAAATGTTGTTGTCATAAAACAAATTATGTGTAGATGACTGAACAAAGTGCAAAAATGTCCAAATGAATGTAATGTTTTCTACAGGGTTTCTCAATAAAATGATGCTGGTAAGTGAAATATGGACGATGGATAAAACCCTATTAAGCAGGGACCATATCATTTATTCTAAGGGATGTTTTAAAGCTGTCTCAAAATTAACTGCTGATATTCAAAACCACCAATTCAGCAGTCACTGGCTCTCTTTCTTCTAATTCCACTCTGGATCTGTTGCCATTGTAAACAATAACACAAACATTCGTCTATACAGTTGTGCTGATTGATGAGCTATCAACTGCATACATATGAAGATACTGTTCCTTTCAGAACTCTTATCAATTTTAAGTTAGCGGTGTGATTAAGACACCTGGAATGAATTGTTTACAGTCAAAATAAGTCTGCTTTCATAGTTTATGATGACACTGTTTGCTTTGCTTTGTTTTCTTTCCAGTAAGAAATTATCAAAGCATTCATGTTATATGCTCATTGATACAAGTATATTACAGATCCCTAAGAGGCTAAAGCAAGCCATGAAAACTATCAGAAAATCTGACCTGAACCCCTGACAGTGTTTACATATGATTACCAGAACCTAGTCTTTCACCTCATGTATTTGTGAATTAGGTTAAACCTTTTGGTGCACAGTCATGTAATGTGTGTGAGGGTGTCTTCCCTAAAGACATGCAGAGAAAAGCAGGAGAAGGGCACACAGAAGCAGAAAGATTCAGCACATCACATGGGAATGTCAGTGTGTGCCTCAGCAGCCTGTACTTGCCACAGGACCTGGGGCTTTTTTTAATTAATCATCACACAGGATGAATAATTCAGCCATTATCGCAGGGAATTAATAGAAGACCGGTTTTCCCTGTGACTTCCACCCAATCAGTTTCCATGTTTTCATTAATAACCCTACAGTTTAGGGCCTGGCCTCAGGTAAACATATTTGCTGGCTGAGTGGCAGGATTTAGTAAACTAAACAAATAGCCCACTGATTCAGCAGTTCTGAAAAGTTACTTCTGATATATTAGTGTCCTGCAGACATATATTATCGTTCACAATGATCATGGGTAAGTTGCTGTTTGGAAAGAGCCATCATTTAAATAAAGACAATTTATATTTTGAAAGAAAAGACAACCAGAGTGAAAGTTAATTATCTACAAAGTCACACAGACCTCATTCATATGTGAAGCACATAACCAGGCTAATGGTCAGTCACTGTTAGAATGGCTACAGACACAATAGTGGAGATTTGTGAACATCAATTAAAAAAAAATCTATTTGTGCAATAACAAAACAATGATTGCAAGATGCACTAAGCCTACAAGCTACAAGCTTCCTCTCTAAAAAAAAAAAAAAAGAGGCATAACCTGAGGTCCATGGCCGTATGGTGGGTGGAGGCTTGTGAAATAGATAGATAGATAGATAGATAGATACTTTATTAATCCCCGAAGGGAAATTCAAAAGTATGTATATTACATACATATTCTAGTATATGAGCAGCATCAACAAAGAAATCAGCAAGTATTTGCAGCAGTGTTTGAGTACAGTGATAAAAATATTACCTCCAAAACAGATCTGGAAACAAGCTATTGTGTCTATATCGCTATGTCAATATTACAGATAATCATTCCAAATATCACAAACACTCAAACTCTACTGTTTTTCTATTTTAATATGAAAGCAACCTAATCTGCCAAACAGTGAGTAGGAAACATCTCAGCAGTTATCAGAGGACAACTCATGGCCAGTAAGTTGCCTTGATTGGCAAAGCACGGGTGTTTTCTATTATTCAAGATGGCTGTTACATTAAGCGGCCATGACAGTGCCCCTGAAACGCAAAACAGTTGAATGAAACTCTACCTAAATTAACTCCATTAATTAACCTGTGTCACCATATCTGCTGTGAAAAGGTCCGATGGGAGCAGAAAGTAGCAAGCAACAAAAGACAAACAAACACACACAAAAAAACACAACAACACAACAACACCCTGAAACTGAGTCTAACTAACGACCACCGAACACACAGGTTACCACAGGCAGCAGTGCCTGTTTCCACACAGTAAGGAAAACCGCTGTTCTTTACCTCCACTTTCCTTTGTGGAAAGTTGGCCGAACAGTTTTAGATGAAATAGCAGCAGTGACAATAATAACAACAATAACAACAAGCCGTTAGCGGTAAATGACCGCGCGAGAGCCTACCTGTGCTCCGAGCCGGAAACAGAGGGGCGGGGCCTCCGCAGTTTAAGTAGGGGCATGATTGTCAACAAGTTCCGGGCATTACGCGGTTTTTTTTTGTTTTTGTTTCTTTGTTTCTTTGTTTTTTGCCAGCGACGCAACAAGGAAGAGACATATTCAACTGGAACTGTTAGTTTGACAGAACACAACACATTCCTAAATCATCACACAGATCTGTTGCATCTCATGAGGCAGACATTTTGTGTAATTTTGGAACTCATAGCCCATACATTAATATTAAATAAAAAATATCAGCTACTTTTACACACTGTTATACAAGAGACTGCCGTTTCCTTAATAGAAAAAATACACCTGTAATAATATAGAGTATTTTCACATGTTGGATTCACATGTTTGCATATGACAGACAATTATGGGAAAATGGTCTCAGACTTTTGGACCCAGGTGTAGCTATATGTACGATTTAAATAGAGATATTTTTACTTGTGACTTCCTACTTCTAGACTAAAACAAACAAGTTAGAAGAAGTTATAAGAAGGTATAAAAGCTATTAAAATGTATGTCATCTGTCTGTCTTTTGATACATTAGTAATAAGAGATAATGACAAGTGCCCTTAATTATTTCTATAACACGGGTTAATAGAGCTTTTTCTTTTTGATAAAGACTGTTTGTTAAAGTTATTCAAGGTTCAAGGTATTTAGGTTTCCTTGCTATTGTAGATATGGGGATGACATATGCCAGAGGTTTCTTAAGCAATTCAGTATTAAATAGAACATTTGTTCAGAAAAAAGACCCCATTGTCCTTCCACTGTTGTTTTTGACCAGTGATCACTGACTTCCTTCTTCCCTGCATTCTGTTAAAACAGCTCACAGCATGTACCATTATTTTTGCACTGAAGCTCTCCCTCTGATCCTGACATTTTATCCCTTTGACCTTTAACAGGTGACTGAACATCCCTGAGGGAAGCTAAATAAAAGGCCTCGACTGTGTTTCCTACTGATGTTGCTGATGTGATATCAATATATTGTCATTGAGGGGTGGATTTGCTTGTGTATGAATCCCAACACTTCTCCCAGAATTGCCTGTTATAGGCTGTCATGATGCCTAAGGGGGGAAGGGAGGTCTCCTCATCCCTTTCCACCCCCAAGGACAGTGGAAGGGGGGCAGAAGAGCACTGATTGAACAGCACCTGTCAGGTGAGGCTTTCGCAGTTGACAGCGTAGAATGAGCGCCAAGTCGACCGCTATGACTGCTAATCTCTGATGTGGAAACCTGCCGGGTTCTGCCAGTCTCCTGAGGGAGAGCACCAGGAGCATGAGCAGTGAAGCATTTCTAGGGCTGCAGTCCTGCTAATGTCTCCCCCAAACAGAGTGAACCATGCTGATATGCTCTAAATACATTTCATTATCATCATCATGATTATATCACTAATTGTGTGTACTTGGTAATGTGCTGAAGCAGCCCCCTCCTGGGAGGTGTCTGAGAGACTGAATGATTAAAACATGTATGATGAACCATGCATCAAAATGTCCCTGCAGGCTTCCTCACAAGATACATGTAAGTGGCTCCACTGACACTTGGAGTGAGCAAACAGCAGAGGATGTGGTCTACTGAGGGCTGAAAGGCTGAGGAGGAACCTGCAGGCAATAACAAGACAGCAGGTGGATATTAGAGATGCAGAGGATTGACCTTAGCTGACCCCATCCATATCCATAAACCCACACTACATAACCTCTGTAGCTTCAGACATGACTCCAGTGGAGCCTAAATAATTCCACTACCACACAATAAGTAAACCAAAGGCTGAGGTTCAAATCATTGCAGGGTTTCTTTGGCCTGCACCATGGTTTGCCTCCATCTTTACGTGTGGTTGACAGGAGAGGATAAAGTTTTTGTGACAGCATTTGATGAATGTTTAATCCAACATTCATACATCCCAGACTGGGACTGGGTCCCCAGTCAAAACCTACCAAAGACACACAGCAGGTGTGTGAAATATTCATTCACTACACGCTTCATTAAGAATGAAACATACCATGGTCCCCGTTCATTTATTCATTTCGATTATCGAAACAAAAGACAGAAAAATGAGAGATTAAAACATGGTGGGCACGTTATTCTATATTTGTCTCACAGATTTGTAACAATTTGTTTTGTGACAAATAACTCTGCATGTTGAAATCCCGCTGTCATCTTGCTGAGAGTCAGGCAGCTACTGCGAGAGGAGCTTTCATGTGAGGGCTGTAACAAATCACTCTGCCTGGGACTCTCCAGCTCTGCATGCAAACGCAGCAGTTTGACCTTTGTCCGGTCCAGGAGCGTCTGGTGACTCGTTGCATAAAGCATCCTGATATATATATATTTGAGCCATCAACTGTGCATGGGACAGTTTTCATATTTTCATTAATTAAGGATGAAACATGACAATTAATGATCTCTCTTGGTGACAAGTGTCCACACTTGGACAGATGATGTGACTGATGTTGTGCCTGTCAGGGATGGGACTCATTCTTTATTTCTCTCATACTGGTGAATATGTCATTGTTTAATGCCAGTGCAGCTTCAAAATAGAGCTACCCTCTTTGAATGAATGTGTCACATAGATTGCAAAATTTCCCAATGGAGATCATTAAAGTTTAATCAAATCTAATCTAATTAAAACAAGGATGTGCAAGTCCTGACACACTGGCCAAGGCTGAATGTGCTATTTTGCTCTGAGACATTATGTCTTTGTCAAAGCACCTACATAAAACAGACAAAGAAAATGTACTTTTCATTTGAAACTTGAAACAAAAAAGGTTATATACATTAATATGACCTCATAAAGACTACATATCGTGACAGCACTGTTATGAAATGTGGTTAAGATGTTTTTTATTAAGTAATTAATCACTAGCACCCATAAATCCCCAAATGCTTCTGTTACACATAATAATTCCGTAATAATAATTCTATACTAAATTCAGCTAATTTCAGTTCAACTTTACTGTCATTGCATACCCTATCCATTTTTCTGACTTAATTGTGGTTTAAATCTCACAAATATGTGATGCAGTTTAAAAATGCCGTGTAAAAGCAACAAATACACTGAAAAAACAAAACAAAACATAAACTGCTAATAAGCACAGAATACGTTCGAGTAATTAAAGCACCATTAATAATATGTCTGAGCAAGGTTATTGATTAATTTAGATGCACACTGGCACTCTGTCAGGGTAATGGCAGGATGATTAACATTCAAGTTAAGAATGAACACAGAAACATACACTTCTGTCATGCTTTCACAAAAAGGCTAAAATGCATTTACATTTTGCTATGTTGGAATCTTATGCTAAAGTAATTTTTTTTCACCCATCAATCCACACTCAGGGAAAATAGGGTTTTTAGAAATTTGTGCAAATTCATTGAATAGGGAAAATTGAAAAAACACAGTGACATATTCAGACACTTTACTTGGTGCTGACGTACCTTTGGCAGCGATTACAGCCTTCGATCTTCTGGAGTATGACGTGACAAGTTTTGCATGGATGGATTGAGGGATTTTCTGCCATTCTTTTCGCCAGATCCACTCAAACTTGTATGTGCAGATGGAGCTCAACCAAAGTGATGTGCGTTTTCTTGGTCACTCCTGTTACCACTGTCTCTCTTGCAAAATTGCTTACGTACAAGTGATGGGGAACTCAAAAAAGAGAAAGCATCTGCGTTAAATTTCAAATGTCATAACAAAGTATCTGAATACAAATACAAATACTCTTGGCAATGTAATACTTCACTTTTACCTTTTGGATAAAGGGAAAAATGAATGTAAAACATTTCAGTGGGAGGCCATGGCATAACAAAATGGAAAAATAGCTTTATTTTTTGTAGTTTTATTCATATACATTCAGGTATGTACAACCAAAGTATTAAATCTGTTTGCAGTCTTTTTGTGTGTGATTTTGAAACCATCTTGGTTAGGGTTAGGGTTCCAACTTCCAACAGCTCACGTCATAACTGTGGAACATAGGTCAAAAGTAGATATTGTTTTATTTTACTTCTCAGATTGTTTCAGTAAAAGAAAATTTAAGAGTCCGAGGAGGTGAAGGTATCGAACATACCACTGGAAAAGCTAAACAGACACAAATGGTAACCAGTCTTTTCCCTTCCTCATTCCTTTAATTTTATGGTAACCCAACAGAATTATGTTTAGATGAGAATCACTAGAATATATCATTATAACTCGTAGTGCTAGTATCCTTATGAAAATATAAATAACAAAGAACCAACATTTGATTAGAAAGAAAAAAACTCTTTAAATTTCTAAAATTCCTTAAATTTCTGAATAGTTTCAAATCCCAGTTTGCAGAGAGTTAGTGGATTTCATCATCAACTGAAGGTAGTGAACTATTTAGATTTGGATATTTGGATTTTGGTGATTTGTGGAAGACATTTTAACGCAGACGAGGATATGTTGCTTTTGCTTGTATATAAATTCCCACCACCGATCCCAACTACAGACTGGATTGACACTTAATCTGTAATCTACAACCCAATAGTTAACCCCGTGGAGGAAGCCCCTCCCACCGCTCCTCCCGCCTTTACCGACGTCACTTCCTCCCCACGCAGACAACATGGCAGCCGCCAGTCCGCCAGAGACAGTGAGTCCACTGCCCAGAGATGTGGTCATTAAGACGGAGCCGGAGGCTGAGGACGGTCCGGCCTTGGACTCGGACGGGGTGCCGGTTAAGCGGGAGCCGGTGGTGACGCTCGTGGCCCCGGTGAGCGGGCGGCAGCCGCTCAGCTGGTCGCAGGACCACCGCCTGGCCGTGGGCACCGCCAGCTCCCTGTCCGTCATGGAGCTGGTGTGCGACGTCCGCAGCAGCAAGCAGGACCTGACCCTCCACAGGACCTCCATCCCGGTCCCCACGGAGGCCTACAGACTGCGGGTAAACACCGACACTCTGTCCCCTGTAAGGCTGCAGGTAGACTTTAATGTTTGGATAACAGCTGAGAAGCTGCTCAGGTATGACCCTGCCTATAGAAAGCCGCCGATCATATTCATAAAGCTGCAATAAAGTCTCTGAGTAGTATATGAACCTAACGACACCAACCCAGCACTACAGAAACAGCTGTCACTGGGTTGCACGGTGATGGATTTTTTTTGCCGATATCCAAATTTTTTATAGCTAATTCAGGCGATACCAATATTTTGCCCGTGTTGCCAAACAGCAAATCCGGGCATAAAACACAAAACTATAAATTATGCAATCAGTATTACTTGTGTAAAATAAAATAAGCTTTCTACCTTACATTATGTTCAAAGTTTTTCATTTATAACAAATGTTTTTACATAAAACAGGTTAGATATGGGCATCCTATCCTACTTACAGAACACTTGGATGATGCTCTTCCTAAAATGACCATAGCAAAACCCCCAACATGGGAAAATTGGGCAATTTTCACAAGTGCAAACGTAAACATAACCTCTGTCCACGGGGAACATGTGAGGTGCGTTGTACAGCTGTACACCAATGAAATTCCTGTGTACTCTTTGTCACTAAATACATGGCACATTTACACTATTACAATTACTACTATATATATTCACTTTGAAAAATTTTAAATTTTTTTTGGTTTCTCATCTCCTCTCCAAAATGAATTTTTTAGCACAAATGAGACAGCACAAAAGGCTGATATCAATAATGTGCCAATACCATTTTGCATCCCTTGCTGTCATCTCAGTTGTCCTCTAATGGAGTTCAGTTGCAATAATAAACTAAACTGTTGGATATTCATCATGTCAGAAAATACTAAGACAACTGCCAGACCTAGGTGACCAAAAAATATCCTCTTTTCAGGAAGCTGAGCGTTTTTGCTTAATAAATGACTTATTCCGTGATTATTCAGCTAAGCACACTGTACATTGTATCAAGCCCATGGTTAAGAAATGTAGTTAAATATGATACCTCCACATACGTGGCCTTCATGGCCACATTAAGATGACTTCCATGAATGACCCAACAGACATGTGGATGTAACTTCTGTGTTTCTGCGTATGATCTTGAATTGGTGGTGTGACTATGATGTGAAATCAATGCTCTCTGAAGGGGAGACTGTGTATATTGACATGTAAGCTGCTGATCAGACAGAGGCACTTTGCTGCTTAACTTTGCTTTGTTTTTTTTCCATGTCAGAACGGATTCTTGCTTTTAAACAGACCGGTGTCTTCTTTGTTGTCTGTGAGGCTGTGACTGTGACAGATTTAATAGGGACCTCTAACATTCACTTTTTAGATTTTTCTTTTTTTTTTTTTTTCATAAAGTTGGTGTTCCCTTCAAATCTGAGTAAAGATTAGTAAAAGCTGTCTTTTCTCAGCCAACAGGTACATTTTATTTGGAGTTTGTACTAAGTGACATGGACTGAAATGACCTGGTTAAGTAGAATACAGTGTTTTCTCTTGCATTTATTTGGTCCCCCCAGCAAAACCTTCATTTATCCCTTTTCATTGTTGCATCAAATGCTTTACATATTTTCTCACAAGTCTTCTGTGACACCTAATTACAATCAGAGATTTGCATCTCAGATGGCAGTCTAACCTACAGCTTTTAATGCAGCAACTCTTTCATTTACCTTGAAATGGCTAATGTGACCATGGATCAACCGCAGTCTTATAACACAAAACATACATTCAGCTATACGAATATGTTTTTTGTTTGTTTGTTTCTCATGTTAGTTAACCCTTGGATACAATCTTAAAGTCTAATTGAATACTCAAATGCCAAATCGCAGAAGGAAAAAAATGTCACTTTATACCGCTAAGTGAAAACTGTGCTGGCCTCCATCCAACAACACTGGTAGAAACTGGGCTACATTGCAGATCCCCGCCATATATTAGGTAACGTCAACGTTGAATGTATTTGCAACAAGCTAATCTCATTGTTAATATGTAACACAAGTGTGTCTCCAAAATACACAGGTGATTACAAAACAACATCTGTGATTGTGTTGTAATAGTGTTTCTATTTGTGCACTTTTCAAGTAACTCATGTAAACATGCTTTAGAAACAAAGCCAAGCTAGTAGTCACTGGTGTGCTATTAGTTTGGCACTGGTGTTGGTTTCTGTATTTTCATTATTTACTAAACTGAGAGAAGGATAATTAAAGTGATGGAATACAAATGTTGATGAAAAGAGAAACTGAAAAACAGTTTTGCTCTGGTAAATATGTCTCTGTGCAGCTGCTCCAGTGTGTAAACATGATTGTTTATAGGTTCTTCTCCACTCCAAAATTCCACTTGGCAGATAAAATATTGGATAGAGCTGAATTTAATAATCCACTAGACACAGTGACAGAAGGGTAAAGTTGGTTTTCTGCTGTTGTTTATAGATATGGTTAACGGCTTATAAATAGGAGGGTTACTGAGCTGGGAGCTGTAGATGCAGCAATTGTCACAAAGTCCATTATTTTATGCTGAGTTCGGCGTCAGGTCATTTACTTAGCCCAACTTCTTTGGCAGTGATGCACTCTCTTCCTGCTCACTGTGCACTGACGTACAGTATCTGCAGGTGTCTAATCATAGTCTATACATGATATACTTTGCAATTATCAAGTTTAATTTAAAATGTTTTGTCCTGGAAGTTTTTGAACTGTCTATCAACACTGTGATAGACTGGAGAGCTGTCAAGGATTTACTTCCGTCTGATGTCAGCTACGGGTGGCATCAGCACCCAATGTGACCCTGTGAGGATGAGTGGCATGTCTAATGGATGGATTTGGTCTCAACTATTCAAATACTGTGTAATATGGAGTTTGGATAAATTCTGAAATGACTTGCTAAAGTTTTCGTAGCCCTAATTAGAGTTTTCATGTTTGTTTTTAACCCCCAAGGTGGGACCAGCAGCAGAACAAGCCGAAGTGATGGAGAAGTTCTGTGAACATCCAGACCCCACGGTGAGGCAAGTTTTCCTGGCCGACAAAGCGATGAACCCATCAATAGGAGTACACAAGGGAATAAAGTATTCCAGTTGGTCTCCGTTAGGTTGTGACTCTAGTGGACGTTGTTTGCTCGCTTGCTTAACATTGGACAATAGGTTGACCATTCACCACAGCCACAAACGTCTGGAGTGGAAAATGTTGGTCGATCTAACCAAAAAGTATGGTGAGAGGCTAAAGGAGCGAGGCTACACCAAAAAAGACAATCAGCCTCCACAGGCAAACCTACTGGACTTTGAGGAGCTGCAACGGCGTTTCCAAATGCAAACGCCTCTGAGGATGGAGTGGTCCAGCATCTACACAAAAAAACAGGTTCAACAGGACAACACATGCATAGATGTGGAGATGGTCCTCTTGGCTGTCTTAATGGAAAACGGTGACCTTGTTCTTTGGAAGTTTGTGTTGCCTTTTATAAACGGGGCAGATGTCGTATTTTATGACATCATTGAATCAGGTGTGAATAGACCCAGTGACTTGGCGTGGTGGGAGTATGAAAATGCGGATCGGAGGATGAGTGGCCTGATCGTTGGCAGTGAGGTCGGACCGGTCAAAATCATGCCGGTCAGCCTGTCTGGGGTGAAGGGCTACTTCACCCTCCGACACCCTGTCATCCTCTGGAAGGAGTGTGACGAGATTGCGGTGGAAAACATAAAATGTGTCCCGATGGTCCATCCGATCCACAAATCCAGCTGCAGCCTCATCATTGCCTCACGTGGCTGCTACGTCTTTTGGTGCTTGCTCATGATTTCTCCGGCTGGACTAAATGTACACAACTCTCATGTGGCAGGGCTTCACTCGCTGCCCGTGGTCTCACTGGCGGTCAGTCAACATGGTGTTGCAGTGTACACATGTTCCATAGATGGGTGGATAAAAAAGCTAACGCCAACTTTTACTGAGAAAACGTTGATTTTCAAACAAGAGGACATGCTACGCCCTGAAAGCCTAACAGGGAGGCGGATACACGGTATTGCTGTGAGCTGCAATGGAGCATATATTGCAACTGTCAGCACACAAGGTATTGTGGACAGCTATCATCCAATTAACAGGACCTACCAGGTTCACTTTGTGACCCTGAAAACACCAGAAACTGCAGCGGCACTGCTGCTCAAGTCTCCCGTACAGAACTTGTACAGAATGGCCGACCTGCTTGATGTTGTGAGGTGGCAAATTTTGAAAAACAAGTGCATCCCTGCATCACTGCTGGAAGAGCTTGATCAAAAAATCCAGGAAGTAGACCTACCCTATTTGTGGCGTTTCAAGCTCTTCCTGGTTCGTGTACTTTACCAGTCACTGCAGTCACCTCCTATAGATCATTGCTGGAAACCATCACATGAGGAGAACAAGGTGTTGGTGAGGGATGAGGAGGATGGAGAGGAAGAAGAGGACGCTGGGCAAGAGGAAGGCGACCCTGAAGGACTCAAACAGGAGGAGAATCGGGAGGAGCAGATGGCAGAGGTGCAGGCCTGGATTAACGCTGTAGAGATGCATCTGATGAGAGAAAACATGAAGAAGGTCCTCGGAGTGGTGTACCTCAACACGTGGATCGCCCAGAACACCAGCATACCGACATGTGGCCTGGTTGAGTATCTTGCCAAAGACACCAACGACAGAGCCTCAGAGGTAAAACTCAGCTCCTTCACTTCAGCCTCCTGCATGAACACCTTGCTCTGAGTTAAATTTCTTACAGAGTGATGAAACGCAAGTAATAATCACACAGAATTAATTTTGACATGTACTGTTATGCGATAGTTATCCACTTCTAAGTTATCAGCTTAGTGAGCTGTCATGTTTTGTGTTTCTTGATCAAGTGACAATGTATTAAGCTCAGATGTTAATGTTCTACATCAGCTCAAAATAAAACAGTTTAGCCTTTAGCTGTGAAATTAATGAAAAAGAAGTCATTGTAATGCCTCCTCTAGCCGTCTTTGTGTGTCTTGTCCTTCCCAGGTCCTGATTGGCCATATCAAGAACAAAATGAACAAGCAGACGTTCCCCGAACGCTGCAGCCTGTGTCAGGACGTGCTGCCCTTCATGGACCACAAACAAGCAGTCTGTTCAAACGGTCACATGTGGCTCAGGTAGACCAATTACTGATGTATTTATTTTCAACTTCCAAGTTTAAATCTAATCCATTCAATATGTTTTTTCATGAGCTTTAGCCTCCCAGGAAGCGTTGGTGCTCGGTTGATTCAGAAGCCACGGTTGAGCCTGACAATCAGGACAGAAATCAAATCTTAATGCCAAATGCGCTTATTTGACGGTTTATTTATCTTCACAGAGCCATAATCAAGCCTCCCACCTCTTGATATTTACCCATGCGCCACTCTCGTCATCTCATAAATATCGTCTGTCAAACATTTCTGCTGCCTCCCCTCCCAAGCCAGTGTGTGGTGCCTCTGGTGGGCACTGAGAGGGAAATCTGTGCCCGTCAGTTGTACCTCAGTGCTGTTTCTGCTCTACTTTTGTGTGTCTCTGTCTGTGTCTGTGTGGGTGTGGACGTGTGTACACATGTCTCCGTCCCTGCCAGCCAGCTCTCTAATGCCTTTCTCCCGGTTTCCTCCAGGTGTGTGTTGTCATACCAGGCCTGCCAGTCGCTGACGTTCAGACGTTGCCTCCTGCTGGATAGCATTGCTAGACTGCCAAAGCCTGAGGGTAAGCACCACTTTCCATCTCCCTCCACCTCCGTTTCACACTTGCACTCTCCATCAGCCGTCTCCTCCTGTCACCTTCAATGTCAGCCTTCATCCCACTCTGCTGCTCAGATCATCACTTGACATTTTGGATCTTGAGTCACTTGAAAATGTGATGCTGAAAAACATGAATGATTATTAAAATGACAGTCTAAAAGTGTTTATTAGAAAGCAAACAGTTCAGTCTCATCTCACTTTCTTGGCATGAAACGGGCGTGAGACTTCTGTCTCATTACACTGACTGTTCGGATGAATGGCAGGCTTACATTTTTCATCACAGGCTGTGAATTATGATGACTGATGGAGGAGTAAATAATTTTTCTGTGACTAAATTCACTTTGTTTTCAAAATAATTTTTTTTTTATTCATATTTATCGAAAAATTTCCTTTTTCTTATGAATCACTGGATGATTTTAGGTGTCCAGGCCACTAAAATAATGTTCAGCACCTTCAACAGTTAAGAACGAAGCAAATTTTAAGGGATCAAATGCCAAAAAGTTTGGAAGGGTCTGAGATCTCAGTTTCTTAAATATCATGTAAACAATAAAGCTGGTGTAGGGGATGAGAAAAACCTGATGTGCCCAGCTACTGTACATTTGCCTATGTGCATCACTAAGACCTGACACTGCAGAACTGTGGGAGGACAGACACATCCATATGTATGTAATTTCAACCAAAATCAACAAGTAACAAGACTAATGGGGCTATTCCTGAGTCAGGATTTTCAGAGCTGGTGTCTCAGGTCAAATTGGATGCTCTTATGTCACATTTCCACACATCTACAAGTATAAGAAATGTGCACCTGGTCTTCAGTTAAAAAATTCTGTCGTGCTACACAGTGTCTCTCCTGCGTAGCTCGTGACAGGCTGTCAGCAAAACACTCAGTCACACTGGACCGTCATAGAGGAGATTATACCTGACATCTCTTCTCTAGCGTTCGGCCCCTGAGCTCCGAGTGTTGGGCCTAGATCGTGCTGAAGTCGGATGAACTTGGGGCAAATACATTTCACTGATTGACTGACGCACTTTGCTTTGCTCTTTGTTTCCTTCTGCCTCCATTGTTTCCACAACTCTTAGATTTTATTGTGGCTTTTTTTGTTTAATTTATTCAGAGCTGTCATTACTTTGTAACATTGCGACTGATTTGAACAATCAGTGTTATGAGCTGTGGCCCAAAAAATGACTATATAATGCATCTAAAGCCCCTGTTCAGTTACTTAATCATCTTGAGGTTTTTGCTCTGTACCAATATTTTAATTTGATATGATACGGCAGCACGGCGGCATAGTAGTTAGTGCTGTGGCCCCGAAATAAGAAGGTCGTGAGTTCGGTTCCCAGCCTGGGTCCTTTATGTGTGGAGTTTGCATGTTCTCCCTGTGCCTGCTTGGGTTTCTTCCGGGTACTCTGGTTTCCTCCCACAGTCCAAAGATGACAGTTTGGGTTAACTGGTGACTCTAAATTGTCTGTAGGTCTGAGTGTGAGTGTGAGTGGTTGTCTGTCTCTGTGTGTTGGCCCTGTGATGGACTGGTGACCTGTCCAGGGTGTACCCCGCCCTCACCCGGAATGTGGTTGGGATTGGTTCCAGCACCCCCTGCGACCCGGAAATGGATAAGCAGTTGAAGATGAATGATAAGATACTAAGTTCTGGGTGATATGTAAAGGAAGCGTGAACCTCCACTGGTTTTGTGTTGTACTATATGTATGAGGAATTCCAAACAAGCAGCAGCATTAAGGGTCTGTTATGTGGCTGTGTGTTTGAGCTTTAACTTTGACCTTTGACCTGGTTGCTACATACAGCACAGGTCTTCATCACTTTTGCCTGAGTGCCTGAGGCTCAGCTCTCCTGATCGTTCCAGCCTATTGGAGACGAGTGCTGACGGAGCCTGTGCAGTTTTGGCATCTCTCAGATTCAACATGATCCACCATCAGCTCCCATTTCAAACATCACAGCTGTTTGTGCTCCTCGGTGTTGGGTTTTTGAAGCATAATTAACTTTTACTGCATTGAATAGGTTTCAGACACAGCTCATTTTGCTGATTTTATCTGTTGGTAAAAATAAATCCATGTGTAGGGATTTATCTACTTAATTCTTTTTTGTTTTTTTGGGGGGGGTTCACAGCGTGAAGGGGGGATTGTTTGTTTCATAAATGTTATTCTGGGGTTATAGAAACATGATTTAAAGAGGAAGTACAAGAAAAAAGGTTTTTCTCCCCCCTCAGAGGTTGCATCATAGTTGAAGCCTTCATCACTGGCCATCATGAACATCAACACTCTCACAGTGAATCCCTCATAATTTCTCTGATCAGAGTTCAGCTTTTGTCTTTTCTCTTCTGACAGTGTCATATTATACAGTCGCAAGATGTGATGATTCGGCTCTTACTTGTTAATGGGTAGTGTGTAAAACATTTTGCAGGACATTCCAAATTACAGTTGGTCTAATGGTGATTGTTATATTGTAGCTGGACGGTTTTTTCACCCCCTCTTCTCTCCCCTCTTGTCTGACTGAGAGAATGATTTCTGTAAAAAGCTTCATGCTCCACAGAGTTCTGTGTTGGTGCTCAGCCCAGACTTGTGAGAAAGGTTGTGTGGAATTTAATGGAAATATCACAAGGTCCAACTAAAGACTGTTGTCTTGCCTTCTTAGGAAAAGTGACTCAGGCAAAAATCGAATATGAGACTGACGCATAAAACTGTCATCAGATTTACAAAAGAAACTGCAGTCTGAATGTCAAATACTGTGACACAAACACAAATTCCTTTCCTTGCTCACAGATCCAGAGTGGATAAAGAAGATACTGCAGGCACCGTGCTCTCTCTGCGACTCGCCAATGATCTAGAGCTGATCAAGCAGAGGAACCTCAGGGCCTCCCTGCAACCTTCAGAGCTGCCTCCTCAGGATGCAGGGTCCAATTTTTGTCAGATGTCACTGCTGCAGTTTTTTATTTCATGTATTTTGTTCACCTTTTTACAACTTTATTTTGGTATCTTAAAAATCCAAATAAAAAGCTTTGATTATATGTTCAGTGTCTTATTTCCTTGCAAGTGCAGCGTACAAAGTGTGCAGAGAAACTGTTTCCCCTTGCCACAGTTTTAAATTAATATTTTACTGAGGTAAAACAGTTTGCAGTCAAACTTTACAGATTTCTTTATATTTTCCTCCTTCTAAAATTAATTCCCAGTCAGACACAGTATTTGCACAAGGTAGCAACGAAACAAAGTTTAAAATGTGGTTATATGTGGAGGTTTTTATTATTCAGTAGGACTTCAGGGCACCATAAATAAGTTCCCTCATTTTCC
Source organism: Remorina albescens (assembly GCA_034769265.1). NCBI lineage: Eukaryota > Metazoa > Chordata > Actinopteri > Carangiformes > Echeneidae > Remorina > Remorina albescens. Next base: position 11,684,699 of record CM068477.1, read on the forward strand.
TTTTGTTGACTTTATTTCAAAACCTTTGGTATAGTTTTTATTGCAAGTAAGTGGAACTTACTCTGCTAGTACTATTTTAGTGAGGGTTTTTTTTTTTCTTCTTTCTTGAGTGCAACAAATAATACACTCTGAATAATACATACTCTGGAAAAAAAAGAAGCTCAACATACCTACTTTAATTGGCACTGTAAAACAATTTCCAAGCTCTGGGAGGAGAAGGGGGAGGAGGGTAGCGGTGGTGTTCAGTCATTCTCTCAGATGAGGACTTCCGCTAATGTAAACGCAGAAGAGAAGGAGCAGCAAGGCAGATGAGATGAGCAAGGGGCAGGAAGAAAGTGAAAAGTGTGCTTAAAAACCCAGTGCAGTCACTCCCGCGGGATCGTGTTGTAATGAGATTCAGCAGTAATGAGGGACAGAACATGGCGCCAGATGTGATTCTAATTCTAATCAAGGAGGGAGGGTGGTGGTGATTTGGGGTGGAGGGAGGGCTGTGAGTGTTAGAGAGCATATTGTTAAATACAATTAACCCTTTTTTCATATTTGGAGAGAACAAGGGCTGCAGGGGAGGGGAGACAGGCTTAGCGGCATGTCCTCTATCCCCCCCGCTCGGCCCCGGCTCCTTGTTCTAGAGACATGGAGGTCGGCGGCCGGTGATCAAAGGGGAATCTGGACCTGAGAGGCTGGGCCAGCAGCAGGGCCAGCAGCAGAGCCTCCTCTGTTCACTTCCACCTCTCTCATCCCTTTACTTCCCCAGGCCGGCAGAGGTGGGGTGGGGTCTGCTCTTCCTGTGGTGTCACTGGAGATGATAGCCTGCCCTGGGGCAAGGAGAGAGGAAGCGGCTCTGCTCCAAACCCTCAGCTTCTTATGAAAGGGGGCCTTTTTATCTTATTTTTCTAAACCCCACATTTCCAGCTCAGTGGTGGCATTTACTGGCCGAAGATTCAGAGGTTCAGTGAAGTTGGGGAAGTAGGGGTGTCTCCATTTTGACTAGAAAGTAAATCATTTATCACATTGGCATGGTCACGGCTGCAAATAGGGTCTGGAATGTTTTAGACTCACCGTTGAATTAGTTTTGGGAAAAGGCGCAGTTTTCAACGAAGACAAGCTCGTGTAAAACTATGTTAAGGTGGAGCTATTGTCTCTTTATCCTCATTTTAATGGCTCCACATGAAATTCTGCTATAGCTGGTGTCCAGCCAGGGTCCACATATAATATACACCACTACAATGAAAATAGCTTCTTTTCTGTTCACATTTATGAAAACTAACAAACATCAGGCAGGAAGACGTATTGACTCATGTCTGAGTAGTAGTTAGTAGATTCTACAATAACACAATAATTACAAGATTGAAACATACAAACCCTCCGATCACTGTGGAAGTACAGACAATCAAGAAAACATTTTTTAACATTAACATTTTAACATTACAGAAGCTGGGAGGAGTAGACTCATAGATGCTAATAAAAATTTTTTTTTTGGTGAAATTACAAAAGCACTTTTCCTTGTACTCCTTTAGCTCCAGCCTTTGTAATTTCCTTGTTTTATATTTATTCATAAGTAAAGAAATATAAGTAACCCTTTACCAACATTAATCAAGATGTGCTTTAATAACGTTCACCAAAAATAGATGAACAAACAGTTTTGGCTACATTAGATGAAGAGAGAAATCTTCTATTGCTCTGAGTAGACAGTACATGAAATGAATGCTTTTACATACAGAAGAGTATAAGTTCAGTTATTTATTAAAACTGCAAAATTACAGATTTTAGACGTACTCAAGAGTTAAGTGAAAAGTTAATGAGCTCTTCCTTAGCCCTGGCTGTGGGAGGCTTGCACCCCCTCACCCCCCCGCCTCTTATTTCTGTCTGGGGATTTGGTGCAGGGTGTGTATGTTTGTCAAGTGAAAGTGGCTCCTCAGGTTGTAATGTTCCTGTCACTGATAGGTGGAGACCAGCTCTGTTACAGAGGTTAGCTGTGTTTGGTTGATCCTCCTCCTGCTTTAATATAATAATCCGTCAAAGAGCATCTCCACTAGTAATTACCTGCTTCCCCTCCCTTTCTCTCCCACTGTCTTTGCTCTCAAGACTTCAAACAGGGATTTTTCTCTTTGCATACAATATTTATATCCTTTATGTCATTGGCTGGATGGCATAAAACATTCATGGCACCTTTTCACACCTTAATTTCATGTGATATTCCTTTTGTTTTGTTTAGATTTTGAACATGATATGTCATACTGTGCTCTCTCAAGAGTATCAATACATTTTGTTGCTTCAGTGTTGCCTCTCATTTACCGGTAAAATGTGGCAGATGCTTCAGTGCCTCAGACCTGCGACTGTATCACCCCTAAATCATTGTTTTTCCAGACCTTTCATGAGTCTCCTGTTGATTCATGATGATATATGCCATGAGAAGATGTGCATATATCAGGCATTAGAGATGCCATGCTGTTTGCACCACAGCAGCAGTCTCTCTGCATCGTGTTCCGCCATGGTGAGCAGGACTGGGGCACTAACTGTCAATAAGGGAGGATTTGTGAAAAATTGTATTTATTTATTTTTTTTGGGGGGGGGGGGGGTTATTTTATGGAACAATTTACAAAATTATTCCAAATAAGTACATTTACTACATTACAATATTGGCAAAAACAGTGAGAGATAGATATTTGACTCCTGCGTGTTGGCTCGACACTTTGATCATAATAGTCGATAGACTCTGAAAATGTAATTTTTAAAGAAATGCACAGCCTGTTTTCATTTTTTGCTTGTGAATTACCAGTCAATATGAATATTTTTTTCCTCAAATCTAATATTGACTATTAGACATGCATAAGAGCAGATTTTTTTTTTTTTTTACTTCTGCTTATATATACTGTAGCTATTTTTTGTTGAATTTATGTTGGAATTATTTACCAAAAATTGCAGCATTAGCAGATTTGGATGGTAACACAGATTCATAATTTCAGTAAATCATTCACTGGCTAGCCCTGACGGAGAACATGTAGTGCATTCATAAATCCTCTTTAGGCCCCTTATTTGCGTAGCACCCAGACAGGACACATATACTTGCACAGCTCGGAAATAAACATGGCTGTCTGTAAAGTTTGGGCCCAGAAATATATCCCAGTAAACACTGTGGCACATCGACGAATCATTTCTGGAGCTGTCGACTTCCTCCACGCCCCCGTGAGGCTTCTCTCCTCTGTCTTCTAAACTGAATCTCACCCCCTCCTAAACTTGTCAGTGCTAATGAAGTCAGTATGCAAGGTTGTCTTCCACTCTCTCTGAACTGATGGGGTGAACATGGTTGTCTAACTGGTTGACTCCCCCACTCTGCTGTCCCCCGGGGTAGCTGAGCTGGGGAGAGAGAGCTGAGCTGAGGGAGGGCAGTGACCCGTGACCACCTGAGGGGGTGTGTGAGGCGGATAGACAGAGAGGGGGGTGGCATGTCCATCATTAGAGTCACTATTTGTTCCAGGCTTTGGGAGCACTGAGGTGGAACTAATACTGAAGAGCAGAATGGACATGGAGAGGGAGGGCTACTTTTTACTGCTACATTAATTAAGCTCATTCTCAACATGCTGCCTGTCTTCCTGTGTTCTGATGTAATTAAGTAGGGGGGCTGTATTGTGTGTACGGCTGGTTTAACCTTTTCTTACATTTACCAAAACAGCCTTTCTTTCAGGGGTGGGAAGTGACTGAAGATGTGTTTTAATTTTAACATTTTGAGAGACTTTTCCTGCCTCTAAATTTGGGGGAAAAGGAAATGGATTTACAAACCAAATTTATTATTCAATTCTTTTTTTTTCCTCTTTTTTTTTTTTTTTGTTTGTCGTTGTTTTCATTTAATTGCTTAGTTGTATTGGTTAAAATGGTTCCAAGATCCAGAAAGTGACATCTTCTTGTGTTTGCTCAACCAGCAGTCCAAAAGAAAAGCAGCAAATCCTCAAATTTGAGAAACTGGAACTTCATCATATTTGCCAGTTTTGCTGGAAAAATTATTTAAATGCCAGATGTCATTATTGGTAATCAATGTAGTGTTAATCAACTAAACTTTCATATGATTTCTTCTCACTTGCAGTGACTTTGTAGATCCATTCTGGCCATTATGAATTACAAACACACTAATAAAGCAGATTAGCTGAATTCATTAAGATTAAACTCATAAGATTTTTTTTTTTACTTAAAGTTTTATTTAATGTTCATTCAGCTATGACTATTTAATGCAGGGGCTTCACTACCAATTTCAATCTAGGGAACAACCATAAAATGTTTTTGAGCAGCGCCTGAGCTAATGCTAAATGCTAAAACATGCCAGGAGTTTCCCCGCAGCTATTTTCCACAGCATACTGCTTTGGCCTGAAGGTGAGATCAAATGGTTGTTCACAACATTAGCTATTCTTTTTGAAAGAAGAGAGTACAAGTGTAACTACAGTGTCTCATTATGTGTTGTTTGTAACACTGCTAACCAGTAATTTTTGTCTACAGTGACTCTTCCGGACCTACCTGGGCTTTGTCAGCTCAATTTAACCTGCTGGAGTTTCTGAGGACTGATGTAACGGTTTATTCTGCTGTAGAGAGAATAAATTCAGGACGAGTGAAAATGGGTTCATCCCTCAACGTTTCCACAGCAGAAGTGAACCAGGAATAATATCTGTCAAACAGCCAAGAATTACATCTGCCACAGACGATGAGCTCAAGAATGCAAACTGTCGGAGAAAATGAGTGAGAGCAAGGAATGGACTCACTGCAGCTATAGTTGGACGGGAGAGTTGGAGGAGACCAGAGGACACACTCACAGGCTGCTTTGCACACAAAGACTTGGGCTGGACCCAGAACCTTCTCCCTGTGAAGAGACAGTGACAAGATCTCCTGAATTTTATTACTTATTTAGAAATACAGTTTATAATAATAAATGGTGAGTTTCAGTGAGTACATTTCTTTAATGTATACTGTTGCACTGCTAAAACACTCATCTTCAATGTTCAGGGTGAACTCATCATTTACCAGCCATGACAGGTATTGTACTTTTAATGGATTTTACTTCACTTTTACTTGTGTAAAACTCTAAATCAAGACTTATTCCTGTGCTTTTTAAAGTAAGATACTGAGGATTTGCTCATTTTAATGAGCTCTATGTGATGCCTTTGTATTAGATTGATGGGCAGTTATTTCTTTGTTACTTCAGCACTTAAGAACTACTTTTTTTTTTTTTTTTCCAAAATGACAGCGATAAGGGAACAAAAGGCTGCCATGGCTCTGTCTGGGCAAGTTTTAGCAGATCTTAAGTGAAACGCTGTTCAGCGGCTGGAAGACATCTTGTAGTGAGTGTTCGTAAATACAGCAGATGACGGCTGTCTGTCTCCATCAGTGCTGGTGCCGTGAAGTGACAGCTCTCTGCAACGGTGACAAGTTGGGCTCCAGTGGAGACAGATTGCCTTCAGGTGGCTCCATTTTTTAAATCTAACCATGAATTTGGAGCGCTTAACTTTCCTTTTGAAGGCTGAAAGGCTCGTTGCCTTTTATATTCCAGATTTCAGCAGAAGAGAAGGCGGGAAGGGTGGGGGTGGCTTATTTGAGAATTTGCTTTAATATCTGTCTTTCACAGATCAGAGGGTGTCAGATTCTCACACCTCTTATTTTATAGTATCTATCACAGGCCATGTAAAATTCCCTTAAAAGTGCATTATGCAATATAATAGCAGGTTGGGGTGACATTTCTCTGTCAAGGGGAGGAAGCCTTGTTACAGACCCATTGCCTTTTACAAAAAGGATTTCATCACCCAGGGAATCAGTGTGAATTTCTCCAGCTTGTCTTGTGATTGCAGCTGATGACTGAAATTAGAGATGAGTCTTGTGCCATTCCTGTAGACAAATGTGCTCTTGCAAATGCAAATGATTTCACCTTAAAGCTGACATAAAGCACAGACAGGATATTGGGGAAGATTTTCATAACAGTTGTATTGACTTATTGTTGGGGAACTGTGAACTGTGAAATTATTTCAGGGCCTGGTTATGCAGAATTTGCAATGGGTATTTTTGTTTGTGTGTGTGTGTGTGTGTGTGTGTGTGTGTTTTGTTTTGGGGTTTTTTTTTAAGGGAAATACCGGTAATAAGTATGTGCAAAACCATTAGAATTAATATTTATGTTGCTTGTAATGAAATATTCATTAAGTTGGTATAAAGTTAAAAAGAACAACGAATGAGACTAGGGAGAGAGGGAATGTGTGTATTTGTGGGTAAAATAGGGGCTGTGGGGCCTTCATCACCTATTGCACAGCACTACTGACAAAACCCCTGGATTGAATATCTGACATCTCTTAACAAAAGCTGCAGCAGTTGCATCTTCTTCTCGTTGTGTATGTGTGTGTGTTTTTTATCATCATTTTTTCCCTCCTTCCCTCTCTTCCTCTGCCTGAGATGATGCGAGTCCCCCTGTTCATTCGATTGCCACATCTCTCCCTCTTTCTCCACCTTTCATTCCCTCACTTCCCCTTCGTTCCATCTTCCCAAATTAAGAAATTAATGAGGGATAGGTTCTTTACCAACTGCCCTCGCAATGTTTACCACTGATGAAATTATAATGTAGGCCCTGCTGTATTATTTATAAGCCAATTAGGGGAAGTGTTACTTGATTTGATGGGGAGCCGACACACAGAGTACATTTAACTAATGGAGACCAAGAGAGTAAAGAGAAGGAGGGGAGGGAGGACAGCTGAGGCGGACTATTCCGTACGATGCTCTAGGATTACGTGGCTAATTGCCCTGCTTTATCTGTCTGTCACGAATAGCCATGCATATTTTAGCGTTCCCAAAGACTTTGATTGTTTGCACTCGTGTTGGGGCTGTAACAAGTAGAGCAGAGGCCAGAGTGGAGTGTAGTTAAAAACTGGCAGCAGGGGAGGCAGGGAAAAGAGGGAGTGGGGGGTGAAAAGGAGCAAGAGGAAGGGAGCAAGGTGGTTGTGGGGTTGGGGGGGGCGGTGGTTGTACACAAAACTCGGGCACTGTGACAGGTGGAGGAAGAGTTTTGACAAGAGGCAAAGGGGTGTCAAGGTGGGAAAATATAAGGGGGGGCTACAATTAGGTGGCAGCATAAACAGTAGTTAATTTCCCTTATTGTAGCCTGTAGCCATGCAAGGCTCACTGACCTCTTCTGCATAATGCTAAGAAATGATTTAATAATTCTGCTCCCTAATTTGCATGGCTCATTTGCACTGCAGCACAATGTAGTGACATCCAAAGCGACAACATGGGACAAAAAACTGCTCCCATGAAATGCAGATTCACACCAGCAGCTGGAAAACTGTGGCTAAAGAAAAAAAAATTTAAAAACTGATTTACACACAAAGTAGTGGAGCAAATCAATTATCATTTATCTGGCTCAAAATTTGTCAAGATTTATCACAGATTTGTCAGTTTCAGTTTTTGATCTGGTTAAAAAAAAAGGGCATATATTTGCATATCCCTGTCTTTCAAATATGAACATTTGCAGGGTTCCTCTGCTTCCTCTCAGTGGAAATTAGTCCTGACACGGAATCTATTTATTTATTTATCTATTATTAGCTGGTTTCATTTTCTCTTCTTATATTTTTGTTAATTGATTGTACCTTGGGCGAGAATAACTTCTGCTATGTGTTGTGGCTTTTCACATGCTGAAGGATTAATGCAAATAAAATGAGTGTTCGTTTTCAGACAATCTAAAGATGTCACAACGCAAATGGCGTTTGTCAGTATTTTCTTGTATTTTACAGACTAAATAATTCAATGAAAAATAATCAATGGAGAAAATCAATAGTGGAAATATTCATTAGTTACACCCACCCTTCTTTAAATTTACCCAGAAAAAAAGCACTGGGTTTTTGACGATATGATAAAAAACAACGCCTTTTACTGTTCCTCCAGCTGCTCGTTCACTATTGGACATGCATCTGGTGGAATATTGGATTTTTTCCTAATTTATTTTGCTCCTCCAGGGCCAGCCGTAGGCCAAGACCCCACTGGTGTTGAGCTCATCTTGGGCAGGCAGATCCTGGAGGAACCTGCTAAAGCCTCTGGAGTGGAGCTCCAAGGAGCAACTTTGACTGATGAGCTTTTTGAAAGTTGATCAGTCACTTATGCTAAGAAGGGGAAACTGGAGCAAAGGCATCCTTAATTATCTGATGAAGAGAAGCTTATCTGAACGGTGTCTTTTTCTTTCTTCTTTTATCTTGCTGGATCACATGGCAGATCTTTACATAACAAAAGAGCTACCTGGCTGGCCCGCTTCATTTAAAACTCCATCCTGATCCAGAGACACTGCATGTGTGAGTCCTAGTTCTGGTCTAAGGGTGTTGCACAAAAAGTTCCTTCCTCTCATTACGTACGGGAGCCCATTCTGGAATTGTAATTTCCCTGAAAGATTGTGCGATAAAGATATCAGGCCAGAGCATATTGGAACATTTATGGGTCTTCTCCCCACAATGAGTGTGTAATTAATTCACGATTAAAAGTATTAGTACAGGCTTTGTGTGGTGATTTATTTAAAGGCTGGTACTAACACTGGCTCGGTTTCCTCCTTTAGGAAATGGGTAATAAGATCTGATGCCAGGCCTTCTTTAGCATCCCTTTCCACACACACGCACAAACCATATTAGTGTGTCTCCATCATTACAAGCCTGCACATAAGCACAGGAGCACTGTCACCAGCGCCGTCACAGGCACCATGTTAACTTATTCATTCCTGTTAAAGCCCATGTAACTGGATAGCTGTTAATTAATATAGCTGTCGGGTAAATGGTTGCCACCGGACCATCGCCACCATCCATCAGTAACATAATCTCAGGCTTGTTTTCGTGCCAGGCCTCGGGCTCAATTAAGATAATGCTATGCAAACGAGGTCTCCCGCCATTAGCCTCATCACTGAGGGGCCGTTAATGGCATAATTGGGGCACTCCAAAGAACAATCACCGTGGTGCTTCCTCCCCACCTATGAGCTCAGCAATCATCTGTGAGCATGACTGAGGAGTCACGAGTCGTGACCGCCGGGTGACGAGTCATGGCTGCAGATTGACCCGGGAGGTCCAACAGGAGCAGCTGGAGAGCACAGACAGACGACTGCAGCCAAGACTGCAGGCCTGTGACCCGTCTGATGGACTGTAATTATCATCAAGTGATGCGTCTACGCTGAAATACACAATAGTCTTTGTGTTATTAGGTAACAATGAGCAAAATTAAACCCTTTAGAGTTTTTTAGGAAAAACTATGCCATTAAACACGGTTTAGGTGATTTACAGAAAAAACAGGGCTGTTTGTGAGTCTAAGTGAAGTCTCAAGTCCTTGGGAGGTAAGTTGATCCTACAGATTTGTTTCATGTTGCAGTGTCTGACTGTCTAATAAAATCTGTTGTAAACTTGCATCATTCTCATGCCAGTTGCAAAATAAAACTCAAATCTTCTGCCATAATGCTGATGTTGATGATGCCAGTTTGAACTTAAAATAACTTATGATGGCTGTTTGCGGACCTCTTTTGAGTCAATACATCTGTGGCAGGTGGAGAGAGAGCTGAAATGAAACATGCAACACAACAAAAGGATGTGTTGCAAAAGTGAGAAAACCTTCAAAATCTCATTGACATCCACAACAAAAAACTGAACCATACAACAGAACAGTTTTCACTCAATGTTTGGATAGCATAAAAGAAAATCTCTAACATTACTGCTTATCCTTCACAAATTTCCCAAAAGTCCTACATGGATAAATGTAACAGCTCAACAACTAAGATAAGTCCAATGTGATGTCAGGACATGGCTTTTGTGGTTTACTTCTCTGTAGACACTCAACAGTCTTCGCTAGTGCATCCTGCAGTTTCATTAGTCACTTTAAGAATGTGAGTCTCATTATAAATATAAATAAACACAGAATCTCTGAATTTGAAAGAAATCTGATTTTTGTCAAAGCTCGAAATCAGCTTGTGTAGTTTAACAAGACAAAAAGGTCCATACTTTTGTATTTTTGTCTTGTCTATCAGGTCAAGGTTGGTCATTGAAGTGGCAGATGCTTTTAAGTAAGCAACTTCCAAACCAAGGACATTTAGTCAAGTTTCAGAGCAATAGGAGACCTTGGTGTTTGTACTAAACATGTCTTTAAAAAGTGCAGGAAAATCAGTTGAACAAGTGCCCCAGTAGTGCTAGTTCAGCATGTCAGGGTTTACAGGTGTAAGGAGAGATCTGCATCTGAACATTTTAAAACGAAAGTTGCGTTTATTGCGTTTAAAAAATCTGAGACCAGGTCCTGTGGATGAAATATTGATGAAAGAGCTTCCTGTTTGTGTCTTGGTTATCCTTTTATTTTTACCCAGTGAGACTTAACACTTGAATGTTTTTCCTTTCAAGTCTTTAGGGAGTCAAATCTCTAGTTAGCCAAACCACACAGCAGTCAAGTCCAGGTCAAGTCTCAAGTCTCACGTGTTCATCTAATCCGACTCAAGTTCAACTCTGGGCTAAAACGGTGGCCTATATGAGGTTGAAACAAGATTTTGCCAATCTGTGTCCAGTGAGAGAAAGACTGAGGAGCTGGATATAAAATCAGATGCTAAAAGTGCTGTAAAAAAGGTGAGGAGGGGTGGCAGTGGTGGCAGTGGTGCAATGTTGGTCCTGGAGAGGGGAGATGGGGAGGATGGTGTTGGCAACAGTGTGACCGCAGTGAAGGTTAATGAAACAGCAGGGGTCCTGAATACGCACAGGTTTTTTTGATGTGAATACTGAATTGAGAATGCAGATGCAGAATCCTGGTTAATTTATTATTCACAACACTTAACAAGGTAAAAACGGTTATTCAGAAATTGAGGTGTGGTGTGTGACAAGGTTGATTCAGTACTGGGGGTGTCTTCTCACTTCAGTTTTCACTTCAGAAATCAATGTTCAACCCTTTTTCCTGTTGTTGAAGAGACTTGGCCCCTTTCTTGTCTTTGTTTATCTTTTTCTCTTTTATAACAGTGCTCAATAGTAGGCGGTCGCCATTATGGCCAGTACAGATAGAACAATCCAGAAGTAACACATGAGGAGGTTTATATTAGGGACAAATGTTATATAAGTTTTAGTAATACAGCAAATGAAATGATAATTCCACTCAACGTATTTTGAACCTTCAAAACATGATTAGTTCTTTTCAATTACAAGTTTGTTTGAAAGAACTGATTTGTACAGAATTTTGTCCAACAGCATCAGAAGACAAAGTGGTCAGTGGAGACAACAATGATGAAGCTTGACTTTTACTTTATGATTCTGCCACATTGATATGTAATAAGCTGTTTCCGCTAACACTGGCTACGCAGCAATAGCAAGACATAGATATAGGTCATTTCAAAGTGCAATGAAAAATGAGCTGTCTAGAGCTATAATTATTGAAGCTTTAAATCACAGAACTAGATATTTTATAGCAGTTATCCATGTTTTGCGGTCATGCTTCAAGAAGGAAGGCATCCTGTCCAGCCAAGGCTTCGGGGTGTTTCATCTGTTTGTCACCTAACTAATGTCGAAGTTAAATACAACTTTTACTGCCAGGAGTTATGACCCATTAAGATGAAGAGAATCTCTTCGCTTTTGCAAACACTTTTGCACAGACAGCTTTACACTGAAAACAATTTTTATTTCGATCATTATTCCAAAGTAAAACTTATGACTAAACATGACATTCGGGATATAGCAACAGGCAAAGTTTCATATTCCCTGCACTGCGAATCTGCCATCTGAAATTTGTGAATTCCCAGGAGACTTTCTGGGTGCTGAGTCACAATCCCACACATTTTCCTTCACAACGCGCTTGTTGATGATTTGCAGGTTTTTCTCCCTTCAGCAGGAGAGACAAAGCCACATCTCTGCAAAACTGAGGCCCTTCCCATCTGTTGTCTGCTCACACCTCCACTTTGCTACATGACACACACACACACACACACACACACACACTCATACACCACAGACGGGCTTCAGCAGTAGCACTGGCTATAATGATTCCTCTGACACACATTGGGGCACATCATTCCACAGCACAGCACAGCTTTGCAGCTCAAGGCCCCTAAACCTCACTCACACTGCTCACTAGCAAGATGCTCTATGTGTGTGTGTGCGTGTATGTGTTTGTTTGCTTGTGTGTGCGTGCCATGCAGCTGAGCAGTGAGCAGCTCCTTGGGAATTTTAAAGAGTCAAGCTCCCCTAAATCTTCTTGTTTCAACTTTAGAAAATCAATAGGATAAATATCCTGTTTGTCCTCAGCCACCCACCTCCAGCTCACTCAGGTTACCAGAGCGGAGAATCTTGCTCTCACCTCAGGCAATGTTTAAAATAATCCCTGGTTTGTTGAGCTTTGAATGGCCAAGGATCTCAGGTGCAGCTATTTTTTTAAACAGCAAGCAAGAGGGAGGATCAGGTTAACATATGCCATCAGAGAGCGCCACTGGCTAAGTCCTCCAATCGACCTGCTCCGTGTGTGATTAGGCTAGTGAAGCCGAGCCCGGCCAGACACCGATCGAAGAGGGTACACTCTCAATATGGATGTAAACCTTGCTTGCCATGGCCACATCCAGCTGCTTGTATTGATTTTTTTGTCCTCAATTATATAATAGAGGCTCTGTTCTGGATTTGAACTTAAATCACATAGTTTGGTGAGCGAGCATGTCCCATAAATCAAGAAAGCATTTTGACTCATATGAAATAGGATTTTTATCGACTGCGTTTGGCAGCCCCTCTGGAGAGATTTGCGTGACTACGGTGTGAATGTGCGATGCCAAAGAGAATGTCTGCAGGGTTTCAGGTGATTGGACTAAAGACAAAGAGGCACTGACACAAAACTTTGAGCGTGCAGCTCAGCAAGCCAAAACTCAAGCTCTCGCAAATCTGTTTTGAAAAGCTCCTGGATTAGTTCTCCCAGTACACAGTTGACTCTTCTAATTGGAAGACATCCACTTTTTTAGCCATTTGATCCATTGGCAACTTTGCTGAAATCTCCAAATTTTTTTTACTCTCCTGGGCATATAGATATCAATCAGAAAATACGTGTCAGTAGCAACATTCTGAGTGAAAACACAACCCCACACTTTCACACACCAGTTTCACAGTTAAATGAATATTCAACTCAACCCAACATCCAATTAAACAGTACAATCCAAGAACAATCAGACAGAACTCAACAATGAAATGATCTAGTGAGAGAACATGATTCATCCTCCAGTACAACTCACCTTGATAGTCATTTATGTTGACATAATTTTTTCTTTCACTTCCCTTTCACATCATTGGCTTTAAAGTGGCTTTGATCTGGATTTTATATGTCCACACTCTGCTCATGCTCAAAGTGGCTGTGATACCAAAGTTCAGGGTGTCTCCCCCAAACAAATCTTAGGTGTGGTCATTGAAGACTCATTTCTACAAATAGTTTGACATCTTGTTATTCTGATGTGCTTGCTTGCTTAGAGTTAGATGAGAAAATTGCTCCCTCATATGATTGGTTATTTGTTTATCTGTGACACACAACCCGGGACCTGTTTAGCTTATCCTGACATAGAATATAGACTGGAAACAGCGGCACATAGCTTGGCTCTGTCCACAGGTAAATAAATGCCTAACTGCTACATTAAGGGTCACTAATTCTTATGTCTTGATAGTTGGTGTGTACAGAAGTAGGTGTTAAGTGTTGTGTCATGTGTCAATCCGCCTGCTGATACTCAGCAAGAAAGCTGAGCAATCATTACAAAAAATAAGAAAGGTGTGGCCCTTTTGTTTTGTGAAATAGTGGCATCTTCTCTTTTCCAAGTAATATTTAATTAAACCAGTGTGTATTCATCTGCATGATGTTAGTGGAGGTAACCCTTGTCGTTGCATTGGTCTACACTTTGGCACAGACATTCATTATCCCTGGAAGATGACTGACAGAGGTAGTCTCCTCACTCTTCCTCTAGCATCTCCAAAAAACTTTTGCCTTTAAATGGGTGGATGATCTTAAAAATCAGTACAGCTTGAGGCTTTAGTGATGGCACTCATTTCTAAATTACTCTGGATAAAATTTTCTGCTAAATGAATAAATTGAAATAGATGAGATTAATTAAATTCACTAGGACGATCCCCTCACTTTTATCAGGTCAAAATTTCAATTTAGCCAAAATATCTTGTTTTATGACATATTATTTATGACCAAATATCCAAAGAATTAACGACATTTGTATTTAGAGCTAAAAAGCTAAACGAGGATGTGGTCAACATTATCATGCAATATTGACGTTGTGAGTATAATTGCTCACATTTATATTTGGCTCAAAGCGCTTGTACAAGAACCACCTCGGTCTAAAAGACTGCAGGAAACCCTGCAGTTTGAAGTGAATAAATAAGGCCTGCTTGTGATAAGCAAAGACAAAAAAATCAATCGAAGAAACACATTTGTAAAAAATCCCATGTGAAATATTTCAATCAAAGTAGTTACATTGAGTGTGTGCCAGCATTTTTAACTTATCGATTATTTTCAATACAATTTTCAGCCACCTTTTATCATCTAAACAACCAGAAACACAAAATGATGCCCCCTACAAACACTGTCTTTTTGCACCGAACAGAAATTATCCACACATAAGACGAACAGTGACGCCACTTCCTCCATTTGGCGATGACACCTTTCATCACTGAGTGATATGACTGTCACTGTTAACCAAAGTATTTCATGCTGTATAGATCTGGTAAACTAACCCTCCACTTGTGGGCCACAAACATTGACCTAATTTCAAGCAGGCCGCCCTTCCTGCAAATGAGAGCACAGTCATTATCGCTGAGTGCCATCAGACACCAGGAGGAGGAGGATTATGGAGAGGCAGTGGCTGAAGATGGCCAGGGGTTCGGTTCGGTGTGAGGGAGGGAGGGAAACCTGAGCCTCAGATGCTAATCTTTCTACGCTCTGCCATTTTGGGGGATAATTGTAGCCCCGGCTGAGCTCAGGTGATGATGCAGGCGATCTCCTGGAGTTAAGCCTCGTCATACTCGCCAGTTTGCTCTCTTCCCCTCACCTGTCCTTCCCCCTTTGCTTAGTCTTAATCTCTTTTTCCTTCCCTTGAATCTCCCCCTCCTCCTTCCATATGAATATTCGCCAGGATGCCTGACAAACCTGCAATAAGAGGCAGTGGGGAAGGGTCGTGGGCGTAACTTTAGCTGGAGTAATGAGGCCTAATCCCCTGCTGACTGGGGCCTGTTTAAACAGCTCCTGGCTGAGCCACCCAGTAAAAGAGTAATTAACCCCAGTACCCTCTGATCTCTAGCATCTCCTGTCCTCCTCGACGACCACCTCCCTATCTTCCACTCCATCCCCAACCCCATTTTGTCATTGTCCTGGATGCGATGTGCAGGAAGATGGAAATTGATAGAAAGGCATCACTTCAGTGCAAGCAGGAAATAAGCTTGTGATAGAGTGCAGAGCAATGCAATCCTTCACAAAGCATTTCTGAACTTTCCTGACATTGTCTTTGTAGTGACTTGTCTTTGTATTTGAGGAAGCCATTTCCTGTGTGCTGTGTGAAGAAACAGTAATGGGAACAGTTCAAGGTTCAAGGGTCATTGTAAGAACCGTGAATCAGTTGAGGCAGACGGTGAGCGTTCAGGTGTGAAACATATTTCTCGCTCACTGATCTGATTTCCAGACAATCATACACGGCAGATTCTTTGTATTTGCCTTAGGTGAGCTCACGAAAACAATCAGCACAATCAAACAGCATACACTACGCGCAGGCATCCCATCAACCCAATAAGAAAAGCCTTGTGTGTTCATGTCCCGGCTCTTGTCGTCTCCATCCGGCTTAACACAGAGAAAGGAGCTGGAGTGTTTGAAGTAAGCAGCCACCACACATTATGCTAGATGAAATGCTATCATGCGTGGTCGCTGAATGGTTTGTGTCATTAAGAGAATAAGGCAAACAGGGAGCCGAGCACGCTCAGAACCTGCCTGCTCGCATGCCTTTCTGAGGGGAATGCAAGATTAAGGGGATGTTCAGAGGCTCTCGTCTGTCAAGACTTCAAAGATGCCATCGACACTCCTTGTTTCTGCCAGCGCAGCGACCAAATCGCACATACTCTGCCGCCTCTGTGGCTGTCATAGCTCTTCTGACATCCCCTTTATCAGGTATACAGGCTTTAATCCAGACATAGATAAATAAATCAACACACAGGGGTCCTGCTCTTTTCAGCGCCTCCTGGTGGCAGGGTATCAGCAGAGCCAAGAACAATATCAAGAAGTCATTAGTCATCTGCTGGGGACAACAAAGAAAGGCCAATTACACAATACAGACAGGATAATTAATTCACAATTATCAAAGAAGTGGATTAACCAATAAGAAGTGCATATTTTTTTCTTCCGACTGTCACATCAGATGATTCTGTGCAGATAACAAGCGGGAAACGAAATCAGCAATGGCATCAAGGCTTCCACTTGCTGAATTGGGCTCATCTCCTCCTGTATGCCTGAGCTGAATTTCAAAGTGTATCCATCAGTTTCTACAAACAGAAAAAGGTGTCGCTTTCCACCATTTTTTTTTTTTTTTTTTTTTTTTTTTTTATGAGAGCAGATATCCACTTTGACACCCAGTGCAACATCTGGAGCAGACAGATGAGAGGAGAACACAGAAGTTTGAATTAAAGTTGACACGTCGACATGCAGGCAGATACGCAACACATCAGAGCTAGCCCTGCGCAGCCAGCCAGGATGGACACATCAGTCTGTTTAGATGAGAGTGAATACTGAGCCCAAAAAAGGAAAAAAAAATGCACGCAGTCATGAGCGATAGCAGGAAGCAATCTGAGATATCGACAATGTTATAAATACAGTGGAAAAAACCAAAGAAACTGCAGTGTGTACTCAATATGATGCTTTAACTCACTGAGAAGTTCCTGGGAAGAAGTAGAAAACACACACACACAGACACACACACAAACGCTGGAGAGACAGAGTGTTGTACCTGTCTGGGTGTATTTCCGTTGGTTCTTTTCATTTTATTTTAACAGCAAAAGTGAGGCAGACAGAGATCACCACAACAGAAATATGATGTCTGAACTGTGAAGAGAGATCTGTTGTTCCATTGTTCTGTTTGTTTGTTTTGAAGCCCAGTCTGGCAGCAGAAAGCACATCCCTTTCAGAATACAAAAGATGCCTTAGAGGCAACATAAGTGAAGTTTTATGCTGATGACTGACTGTTTGACAAACATCGGGGGTGAAACTACAACTCCATTCAGCAAGGAAAAAGGAGGAAGCTGGCGCCAAAGAAAAAAAATAACAAGGGTACCCGGATAATGTGCTGAAGAAAAGGAGAAAAAAAGGGCTTTAAAAACTGAGGGAGAGAGAGGACAAAAAAATAAAAAACAAACCTAATTTATATCCTATAAGAGGAATGTGAGGCACCCAGGGGGGCCCTGTAAGTTGTGAAAAATTAAAGGAGACGGATTCAAACTGTCCAATTTCCACATCAAACAAACCTTGGGCTCCATGCTCCTGGAGAGGCTGCCTCATATCCAACACATAGCCTCAGAAAAAAGGTGCCCCCCTCTCCTCTTCGTTCCTCCTCATCCTCCCCCCGCCTCTTCATCCCCTGTTCAAGTCCAACACTGGAGCCGCCAGTTTTTGTTTTTTTTTCCTTTTCTTTCTTTTATATTTTTTTTTCATTTTATTTTATTTATTTTTTTATTTATTTATTTTTTGTGGTACTCTCCATTTCCTCAATAACCCTGCACTCTAATTCCCTTAAGCACTGTACTGGTTACACTAGCCACTGTCTCTCCCCTGCCTAATTATACCCTTGTGAGTCTATTAATCAACTTGTGAATTATTTAAGAAGGTGAGCTCCTCTGCCTGTAACTGGCTTTGACACTGTGAAGGGGAAATGGAAAAGAGAAGAGAAAGGCTGTGTGTAGGTGGGGGGGAGGCTAAAGTGATGGGAGGAGGGCGATGTTAGGAAAGACAGAAGGAAAGCAGTAGGTGGGTGGATGGAAGGAAAGATAGAAAGGAAAGAAAAGAAAAGGAACGGGAGACGGAATCGGGGTCTTCTTGCATATGTCCCCCGAGGACCGGGCTGCCTCTGCAGCGCTTCACCCAGACGAGACAAAAACCCCCATCACCATTCACCCTGTTTGTCTTTTTATTTTTTATTTTTTTGTTTGCTTGTTTTTGTTTTTTTCCTCCTTCCCACCCTCTATTTTCATGCATAAGTTTTCATGATAAACAGGATATTCATGAATATATGGAGTGATACAGTGAGAAATGGAGGAGGAGGGGGGACAGAGGGGTGAGGTGAAGCAAGAGAAGAGGAGTGAACAGTAAAGGCAGGAGAGTGAGCCGAGACTGGGAAGGAATTATGTAGACAGCGGGATGCAACTACACACACACACACACACACACACACACACACACAAACAAGCAGTCACATAGATTTACACACAAGCTCACAACTTCGCATTGCAGGCGAACCGAGGTCCTTCTGCTGTTTGACAGGAGGCAGCGTCTCCCTAGAGCAGTAGGTACGCATGGCGATAGTGATGATGATGATGATAGTTGTGGTTGTTAGCATGCCCGAGTGTGTCCTCCTGATCCCCTGGTCCCTCCTGCTGCAGCCGCTCCTCATCAGTCGAGAGGAGAGCTCGACCCTTCTAATGACTCCCATCGACACTGACGCCCGCCATAAGCAGCCGGGGCAGGAAGAAACAAGCGTGAAAGTGAGATCATTATTATTTTCATAATGTTTTGTGCTCTCAGTCGCACCCCTGGTGCATCACGGCGCCGTCCGCAGAATGGTAATGAATTCCAGCCGGAGGAGTGTTTTGGGGCCATAGAGACAAAAATTTCTTTCAAAGATGGTGTTAAAGGGTCAATTCACCCAAACTCCAAAACTGTATATTTTCTCACTGACCTCTCGTGGTGTATTAACCTGCAGATATTTATTGTTTTAAGTTTTGAGACACCCACCTCGAGGATTGCTGCATCCTTCCAGCAAAGCAAAGATGAATGCTATTGGTATTCAAAGCATTTAAAATGAAAATTAAAAATATCTCCGAGTCGGGTGGATTATCCAGAATCTAAGTATATTTTCTGATTGATAAATGTATTTGTAAAATCAAGTAC
The DNA here is from genome assembly GCA_034769265.1 of Remorina albescens. Taxonomy (NCBI): domain Eukaryota; kingdom Metazoa; phylum Chordata; class Actinopteri; order Carangiformes; family Echeneidae; genus Remorina; species Remorina albescens. The sequence goes on from CM068477.1 coordinate 11,703,812, forward strand.
TGAATTATATCAAAAGTTGTATGACGAAGTTGAAGACAGTGAGCCTGAGCACTTGCTTACCGTGTGAGTAAAATCTTTCGACACTGTTATGTGGATTGTCCCAGGTTTTTCAGGATCATCATGTCATCGTCATGGCTACAGACCATAATGGCCAAGTGAAAAAATGTTTTCTGTTTTGACTTGTCTTTAGTGAGCAAAAGAGCCTGTGGGCTGTTTGCTTGCGTGTCAGATGGGGTGTGTGAGCACATTTCAGGATTGTGCGAATATGTGCATGTGAGAGTAGCACATCTCATTAGGCCCGAACAGTGCTGTTGTCTGTGAGGGTATGTAAGTCCACAATGCTCCGTCTCTGTGGGATGTTTATTAAATTAATAAAAAGTTGCTCAAGGCGAGCTGTACTGAGGAAAGCCCAGGGCTCGGCTGTGATTGGCACTCTCCGAAGCTCCACGTTGTCTCCAGGGCCCGGCTGCATTTGCTTTAACTAACTGGCCGTGACTGAGGAGAGAAGGCTGACATGAAGCCCCTCTCCCTTTCCCCCTCTGTACTCCTGTGCTGCCCCTGGCCCCAGACATCATAACAAGAAGGCAACTGAACACACTGAGGTTTGTATGCAAAAATGGGATGTTTTGTGCAAATTAGTTCAATAGTGTGAAATGTAAAATTCTTCTTAGTATTGCTAAATCAAGCTGTACTAATTGTGAATTCTATCTTTAACAGCTGTCCATTAGGTGTGCCAGTGACGTCACCATCTAATCCACTCTGCTGGTTGACTGGTGGTGAAGCTCATGAGATTTGGGCTGGTTGTCTGAGGACTACTAGTCATTATCTTCAATCCCTGTTTGTGATCCACATGGTTGTATTTTTAATTTCTTTTTAACAAAAAGAGGATGAACTGACAAATCTTGCTTACCAGTGGTTTACGATTTTGGTGCGTTGTTCTGTTTTTGGTCACCATCATCTGCTGGAGTGACGGGAACACCCTGCTCCTCTCCCCAAAGCACGACGTCTAGGCAGGAGGCCGAGGCCTACAGACAAGAAAAGGAGGGAACCAGACGGAGCAGAGGTCATGGAGAGAAAACTGAATTTATATCAAAAGAGAATAATGAAACAGGAAGGGGTGGAGGAGACTCCTGAGGGGGAGATGAGTCTTGTTTGTTGGAGAAACCCCCCCCAAAAAAAATGTTTCATTATGCAACTATTTCTTAGTTCACACAAACGCTTTATTTAGACTACCGGCATTTGTTCCAATTAAACACAAAAGAAAAGTCTGGCATTCCAAACTCTACAGAGATCTCTTCGGCATATTGCCTTTCAGGAAAAAAACAAAGGCAAAAATTAAAATATTTTATCATCTTTTAAGAATCCTTTTAAAAATAAACAAGACAAACACAAACAAAACACAACAAAAAAGCCCCACTCTGTCTCATTCACTTTATATCTCTCTGTCTATCTTGCTCTCTCCAGTTCAGGCTAGGCGACTCTCTGAGGAGGAAAGAGCTGAGAGAACACATTTGCATATAAACTGTGAGAGGCAGGGATTGTCATCGGCGGCACATTAGACGCAAGGAGCGCGAAGGGAGAATATTTTCATGTGCAAATTTCAGCCTCGCCAACTCTGTGCATTATTATTTCATCAACGCCTAAGAAGGAAACCCCTCCGATCCCCAAACCCTGCCACCATCCCCACGGACACTTCAAGATTCACACCAAATCCCCCTGTCGTGCCTCTTCCCCAGAAGGCCCCACTACTGAGTAGCTGTTTACACCAGGGCCCACGACGCAGGAGGAGTCAATCCGCCTCTGAGATGGGCATGAGATCAGATGAGAGGGAGCTGGAGGGAGAGGGAGCAGATATACACCAGTTGTGACCAGCAGTATTGGTGTTCCTTGCATTAATTGCTTGTAAACTGCGAGGCTGGAGGCTTGCTGGCTTTCAAGTTTAAAAAGGAGATTACAGCCAATTAGCGAGGCCTCTGAAAACCCTTTACTGCCTGGGGAATAGTGGCTGATCCCTAATGTGGGACAGCTGTGAGCAACAAAGGAACAGTCGCAGTCCTGCTTTTGAAAACACACTTGCACGCACTTGTTTCAAAAACACACACATATTGTATGCACTCATATTATTTCACATGCAAAAAAAAAAAAAATGCTGATTGATAGAAATAGCTGCAAAGAAGTGCTATTACAAGCATGAAAAATGAATGAGTACATAAATGCAAACATCCAAACAGACACATACGTGCACAAAGCCCGCACGTGCTCCCAAAGTGACAGAAAGGGAACAGATAGGGAGGTAAATATGTTTTAAAAGGTTAGGGGAAAACGTTTGTGGGATGGGGAATGTATTTCATCCTTTTAAATCAATTTGTCAGGTTTTTCTTGGAGCCGTGTTTCCAAAAGAGCCGAGTGTTTCCCTGTAAACTGCCATCTTTAATTTCTTTGTCTGACATGCTCTACTGTACCACGACACACCAGAGACCGAGTGTGAGGTGAGCAAAAGGTTCAAAGCCCAGATGGGAGCAGAGCCTGTGTACCCCTGAGCACCGTGGATTACCTCATTCACTCTCATGTCAAACAGAAGGCAGGAAGAGGAGGAACACAAGTTGAAAGATCTCCACAGGCTCCGTAATCTACACCGATTTCTGCCGAGCCCCACGACTCCCACATTACCAGTCTCGCTCACTGATTTCCTTCTTCCTCTTTATCTTTGCTCCCTGTCTTTCCTTCCACAGTGCACCTGCACATCCTCTGCTATACCCCGCCACCCTGCCATCTTCATCCTCCTCCCTCGTCCCTGTGCACACATTAGCAAAAACAGCTGTCTGCCAACTATTCTGACTTCAGGTAATGAGATTCCGATTCTCCATATGTACCACAACAGCTTCGCCTAAAAGAGTTTAGGAAACATAAGTAAGACCAAAATAGGTGGGGTTCAGCACATAAGCCTGTTCTGGAATTACAAAAATAAAAGTACTTGACAAAAGTACCTCAGTAGCAGTTTGGTCTTTAAATGGTGTCACATACTAACACCAACTTTCTTATTTAGAAGTTGTGTATTTAAGTAAAATAATTTTTTAAACTGATCTTAAAACTTCATTAGTGCCGCATTCACACACAGGCGTGGACACACACATATACAGGCATATATATGTATACACTTTTCTGAAACTTTGGAAAGAAATTGCTCATTGCTCTGGCATTCAGTTGTTTTTTGCTCAAACCTTGGCATGATCAGTAGCTTATGGTTCAGTGTCCTGTCCAGTTATCTCACAAATAACCACTGTGACATTTTTGTAGCACTAAACCTCTTGTGAGGAGGGCAGGTATATATAAAGCATGACAGTTTGACACTGGAGACAGCCATTTGTTTCCTTGCTTCTTATTTGTTTTCTCTCTACTAAGTCAGAAAACACTCATAAATGTTTATAAGGGGTTTGCTGCAGGACAATGACAGTATCTAACTTGTGATTTATGCATGGAACTTTTTGGGAATCAACAAGGTTTACTTTTCTGCTTTTACCATATAAAGAAAAAGCAAAAAGGAAGCAATTAAAAATATATTGTCTTATGCTGATTAACATTTTTGCTTAACATGTTAAAAGTGCCATTTCTTTTAGATATCAATGTTCTGGGAACACATGAAGTTAAAATGCAGTTCTGAGCAGGTATGCTTGGTACAACACTGGCCCACTATTACAAAATAGTCGCACAATACATGCTAAAGAAAAGAAGTTAGAGAAATAGGAACAAAACAAGAGCTGACATTGGCCATGTTTCCCACAACCGGAGGCAGCTCATATGATGCTGAACTGAAATTTTTATTCTTGACTTGGTGAGCAAACAGCTGCAAATGCTGATATTGACTGTGTTGCTATGGCGAAAGTATATTTATGCCTTTACTGTGGAAACAATCACTGCATGGATACTGGAATTAGTATTTTAGCCTGAAGGGCTGTAGAGTTTTGTACCTATCATCTTTGGTTTTTCTGTCTGTTCATCTGACAGAGAGGATGAGCACAGTTTTATGATTTTTTTCCATCACATTTTTTTAAAGGCATACATATAAAGAAGTAAATTCCTTCTTTTTTGTTTCATGAATACTTACCAACACATAAAAACTCTTTAGTTGTCTTCGGCAGGAACGTCTTTAAAACCTGTAATATACTGTTTATAATAGCTCCAAATCTGGGTAGCATTACATTTTTACTAGTGTTGAACAGCTTTCTTGAAAGCATTATGTGAGCTTGTAACATTTTTCACACCTGAAAATATGCCCAATAATTATAAATATAGGGACACACTATTTCCTTCCATCCTCACACTTCAAAGGCCTCTTTTTTTTATTTTTCATGGCGGTTGTATTCTGTGAGTGGGTCTCCCATTCTTTCGTTGTGCTCAGGGGAGTGTTTGTTTATAGCGTGACCCTCTCAGGAAAGTCGACAGCTGCTTCCAGTCGAGCTCAGCAGCGACATGGCCATCCTTCAACATGATGAGTTTCGCCTTTTAATGCATCGCAGTTAACCACATCCTAATTAGAACTAATGACTTGCTCATTAAAGAGCTCTACAGCTAATTGGCATACTGAACTGCAAACAGGGAAACACCACAAGGAGGTCAGGAATTTTAAAAATCATATAATAGTTGTAAAAGGGGCGGAGGGTTTGACCACGGAAAGCTGCTAGCCTCCTTATCAAACTGCATTTTTAATTAGAAATAATCAATATTCAAGGCAATGGATTTACCACAGTTTATATATCTATCAAGGATCATAAATACTTAATGTTTAAAAAAGTACCCAATCCCAACACTCCCAAATTTTTATTCCCCAAGTTTATAGCAATCTGGCAAATCAGATATGATTAATTATAAATTGAACCATTAAGGCGCACTTCAGAAGCTCACGTTCATAAATTGCATCCACAACTGGGGTTGAACATGAATTTGTTCTCCTGGTATTTCTGCGGCTCGTATGCAAAGTTGCCGGGTATGATTCACATGCAGGATCTGTTCTGCACCCTGTAGTTTCATTTAGATTAAAAAGACAAAGAATCACAGGATTTCCAGAATATCTGATCACCCCCCCGCACACCTCACCTTGCCTCTGAGATTCTCAGCTGCTCTCGAGACAATCTCATTAAATCAGAGATGTTAGAACTACAGAGAGGAAAATGCAATACAAATGCTCCTGTCTATGGTCTTGTGCTGTAAGGCACAGTGAATCCAGGTTAACTGCTTAAACAATCCTCCATGCTGGACCATTCAGGAGAGCGGTGGACACAAGTGGAAGCTTTGACAGTCACACCACATTAGTGCAGTTACTGTAAAAAGGCCTTTCTGGGATTTGTTCCCTAAAAATACTCTCACACCACTGGAAGCTGGAGCCTCTCTGGAGCCTGATTTGAAACCTTGCAGCCTGAGGACAAGGCAAGCAAAGTCAGAAAAATACAAAAAAAACCCAAAAAAACAGACATGCCCCCAAACTGTTCCTATTACAGACACAATATGGCAAAGAGTGGAAGACAATAGAGGTATTTCAGCGCAGAGCAGAGCAGGATGGAGAGCAATGGCATCTTGGGGCAGAGGGCTGCAGGGCTGGGTGGGGGCTACCTGGGCGGAGATGGAAGGAGGGGTGCTCTAATGGGCTCAGGGAGCCTGACGTGCCCTGCTGGAGGCCCACAAGAGGCCCTAGCCTGTGGTCTTGCCTTGGGCAGGCCTGCCACAACAGCAGTCAGGTGGGCTGGCAGACTGAGGGAGAGGAGGCCCCCTCCAAAGTGGCCTGCCATCAACCCCCCTTATCCCCGCCCTCTGCTCAGATGTTTGGTGTTCGAAAAGCAACAAGCTGTGCAAAAACAAACAAAGATGGGGATTTAACGTCGCCAAGTAGCATCCAAGTCTTATAAGTCACAGGATTGCACTAATTGAGTCAATCAGTGGTAGTTTTTAATTCAGACTCTAGCATGCGTCGCCATTTCTGCTGCCAGATTAAAAGTTAAACATTTGCTCATGCAACATAGAGAAGACTGAAGTACAGGGTTTATTAATTATGGTCATTTACAGGCTTATATTTAACATTAACATGAGCTCTCAGTGTCCACACATATTTGTTCAAAGTTGGTTTCTGTGTGGAGTATCTGAAAAAAAAAAAAATACCAGTATCAGTGCGAATTAATGTTTTTTCTCAGGTGTGTTCTGGATTTGTGGTCTGTACTTATACAGTCAACCTTTAGCCCCAAAGCTCCCTAAAGCCCCATCCATATAGCCCTCTGTAGGAGGTAAAGATCAGGGCGGCCCAGTCTGGACTCTCCCCTCCTGACCGGTGATGCGTATGAGGCCTCTGGCATGACTCTCAGCATGGGAAAAGTGCAGCTTTATCACTGTTGCTCAAACATTCATCACACAACCTCTGCTACAGCGCGTGCCAAAGGGAGACAGAGCCTCCATCAACTCCCATCACAAGCTGCTGATTTAGGCAGAAGGTGACAGAGAGGCGACTTCAAAGTTTTTGGGCCCCGGGTCGACGCAGACATCACACCAAAGGAGAACAATAGGAAAGAAGAAGGCGGGACAGTTGAGCAGGAGCAGCTCTCTTTGGTCAGGAGGGAGGTCATTATCAGGCTATGTTTACACTGACACAGAGCACACAGATGTGTACTGCTGTTTTAACATTTGGAATATTGTATTGGAGATAAAATTACTGCAGGCAAAATAGTTTATGTTCTTCTGTCTGTCCATGTATGTGTGTGTGTGTGTGCAATTCCAAAAATCTACTGAGAGGAGACAATAAAAAAAATTGTGTTTTCTGAATAGAGAGCTGAAGGGCAGCGTTTCTCTGGCAGATTCCAACATTTTTGCACAAACAGTGGAATAAATACTGGAGGATATACAGCAAAAACATCAGTTTTAACAAGTAATGTGTTGGTTATTGGCTGCTAAAACTGCCATTTCCATCCAAAAAAAGGCTGCAGTCCGTTTTATTGGCTTTAATGAAAAAGTTCCGAATAAGAAAGGTTTTCCAAAATGATGGTTGTTTAAGCTCAGTGTCCTATTTTGCTTTGTTAAAAGTAGAAATGCATCAGTATTCATGTTCAATAATTAACAGAGATTATTAGAGTGAAGAAATAACAGTTTTGTAAAAGATATCTGTGTACTGGGTTGCTGATGTCTACTTCAAGTAAGCATGGTAACCAGCAAGCTGCAACCTGTCCCATATTGTAAAATCTTGTACCTTAAGGGATGGTGATAGTGAGTCACCGTAGCAACAGGCATGACAACCTACCACAATCAGATCGCAGGGTAAACCTGTCCGGGAATTATCCTCCAATCCATGCAGGTTTGGCAACATGTCAACAACTGCCCAATGCTGAGCTTAAATTTATTCAAGCTAACATTAGCTCAAGATGAGGGTAGGGGGGTGAAACTCGTGGCCAGTGAGCCCAGTCTAGTAACACACATGCTGAGCAGCAGCTGGAATGACGAGGACACAGAGAGGGCCAGTAATTTTTTTGTTTTTAATTAATTATTTAATTTATTTATTTTTACAAGCCACTACTGCATAAATGCAGGATTTTAAAAAAACACAATTGATGAGCAGGCTTTTAAACAGTATTCGGCTGTGTAGTGAATTGATCTTTTTTGCCTGGGAGTTTGGGACATTTGTCATCAGTGACTGCAGCTGGACAGACACTGAATGACTTGGGCCTGAGCTCAAGCACAGATGTGGCTTCTCATTTTTACATTTGGGCCAACTCTGGCCTGCAGTTTGAGTGGCTCCATGGTTTGATTTCCCAGCTGCCTGCTTTCAAAAGATCTGTGATAAATTTTGGTGAGCTGGTTTAAATAGTTTGGCAGTAATATTTTATCTGTGTGTTGTGGCTGATTTTAGTTTGGAGTTATCGATGGACATCCACGTCCTTGTTATTGATCGATCAATTAAGCTTTGGAGTGGGGCTTTAAAAGGTGTGCAGTGGGTATTAACTCAACATGAACAAGTAATACGATCATAGTGTTAGCTGAGCATTAGGATGCACCATGTGGGCATAAAAAAATAGAAAAAACAGGAATCATTTTAAGAATCAAGAACAGTAAACGTGCAGTTATTTCTCTCGGTGGCAGAGATGCTTACAGTTAACCCACATTTCATAAACATACAGTGTGACTGAAAATAGCAAAACAAAGTCAAACTATGCCATACCACTGGTGTCAGGCAAAGTAAGATAGCATATTTGAATTGGAAATCTGGCAAAGTGACGATAACAACCTCATGCACTTACTCAGAAGGCAAGAAGAGGGTTAAATGAACAAAGCCTTGAAAAAGAGTCCAATTCTCCAGCTCCTGCCCCAATCCACGCAGTTACCCCCACAAACTACACAAGAAAAAAGAAAACAGTATCATGCATATCATTCATTAGCAGCAAATAAAAGAAATTCTCTCTAATAGTGCCCCCAAATCCCCGAGCTCCCAGCACCACAGAGCGGGGAACTAAAGAAATAGGGGAGAGAGAGATGCAAAAGGAAGCCGTCTCCCTCATGTGCTTGTTAGGCCCAAATTATTATGGCGATGAATAATTTTAAAAATAAATAAGAAAATAAATAAATAAAAAAAGAAACATTTATAGATCTAAGTATTATCAGAGGAGCTGCGGGTCTGTTGCCAAGCTCTCTGGGCCCGTTTGAAATCTGCCTTTGTTTTTCACTTTGATCTTTAACTGCTAACCTATCCATCGCTTCACCTGAACCCCTGTTAGTGCTTCTTCACACACTTCCTCCTGTTAAACTTTTCTCCACGTGGCACGCCGCTGCCCGCACTAAGCGGTAACCATAATCGCACCATCATCATCATCATCATTGTCCTCGTCATCATTAACTTTCCTGTTCTTTCACAACAATAATTAACATACTGTGTAGGGAGCAAGATTAGGCAGAGAGATGCAGGAGTAAACGAGGGAGTATAGAAGAAGGCAAAGAGTCGAGGGAAGGAACCCATGTTGGAGGAAGAAAGAGAGAAAGGAGATATAAGAGAACGCTGCGACCAGCTCCTCTACTCTTGCTTCCTGCTCTCTTATCATGATTCTTCTGATTTATTCCTTTCCTCTGCTTTTGTTTTGTCTCTTTTCATCTAATTTCTTTTTCTCATGCTTCCGCCGCTCCCATCTACTTGCTGTATATCTTTTCCCTTCTTGTTTATCCTGTCCTCCTCATCTCATCCATTTTTGGCTTCCCTTTCTATTTACATTTATTTTTCATTCTAACTATTCCCTCTCATTTCTTTTCTGCTCACTTCTTCTCTTTCCCTGTTTCTTTCCTCCTCTTTTTCTTTTCTTCCATCTCTTTCTTACATTTGGTCTCCTTTTATCCTTGCCTACTCATATTTTCTCTTGTTTCCTCTCCCTGTGTAATCTGCCGTTTCCTAAATCCTCGTCCTGGCATCCACTTTCCTCTCCAACCTTTTTCCTCCCGTCTTCCCTCTCGTTTGCTTCTTCTCATCTAATCTACATTCCTTAACTGTTTCATTCTCCCACTTGTGACTGCTCTTTTCCTCCCTCTAATGTTTTCTCTCATCTACATATGTCTCATCTTTTTCTTTCCTTTTATCTCATCTTTTTCTCCTCTCCGCTCATGTCCTGGTTTCTCATCTTATTTTGACTCATCTGTTTATCCTTTTGTTCCTCTGTTGTCCTTTTATTCTCTTTGTGCTCTTTTCCACTCCTTTCTAATTTCCGTCTTTCCTCTTTTCTCAGTTTATATTTTTCTGATTCCGTTTGTCTCATCTGGTTTGCTTTTCTTTGTTCCTGTCCTTATATTTTTTGTTCTCATATTTCCACTTTCCTCTCTTCTCACCCTGTACCCTCATCCACTTTCTTTCCATCTAATCACCTCTCATTGAGTCCTCTGGTTTCCTTTCCTTCTCTCTGATCCTTACTCCTCCCACATTCTTCTTTTTTCTTTCTCTTTCATCTTGTCTCCTTTCCTTTCTTTTCTTTTTCCTCTCATCTTGTCTCCTCATCTTTCTAATTTGTTTCTTCTCCTCATCCGGTTTCCCAACATCTAATCTCATTTCCTCTCATTGCCTCCTTTTTCTTCCTTCCTCCCTTCTCGTTTCCTTCCCTCTCCTCCTTCCCATCATCCTCATCTGGAGGTTTCTGACGTCCAGTGCAGGGACATCCCAACCCCGTGCTCTGTACCCAGCCACTGATTGATATCGTAATGACACTTATCCCAACATCCCTTCCTCCCTGTACTCTTCCACCCCCGCCCTCCTCCTCCCCATACTCTCCCATCTTTTCCTGGTACCCTTCCTCACCCCCTCTACCCCCTTTGCTCCCCAAGCCCCTGAGTGGCTCGCTCGATTCCGTTTCATCACACATCAAACAGGCTTGACGCTCGCCACGCAGGCAGGGCCCAGAGAGTGCAACATCTGCACAGGGAAGCATGCTGGTGTGTGTGTGTGTGTGTGTGTGTGTTGGGGGGGGCTGCAGCTCTGGCTTCTGAAGGGGGTGGGCGGGTGGGGGAGGACTCGTCGACACATCGTGCTATGAGCAGATGTCATTGGGACATGAACAGCAGGCAGGGGGGATGCCGTGGGGAAAGAGATGTAGCGAGGGACCCACCCCTGCAGCCCAGCTCAGGGAAGGAGGAGAGTGGAGAGTTTCTCCAAACACTCCACCTCTGGTCCCCTTCCTCTCCTCACCTTGCAGCCTGGCTCCCCTCCTGTTCCCCCTTTTGACAGTACAATTAGGTAATTAGTCATCTCAGCACTAATAACCTAATCATTACTTGTCTGTGTGTGTTTTCTCTCTATTTCAAAATCTCTGTCCTCCACAGGCTCTCCCCTGAGTCCTGATGTAGAGGTGGAGGGGCAGAGGAGGTGTACAATTACCTTTGTCTGGCTAGTCCCCATGGCACAGAGAGTGCTAAGGCTCTGATCCAGACCAAAGCAAAGGCCCCTTTTTAATGGAGACAGAGAGGCTGCTCTTTGGAAAGGGTCAAGATTGCTCTCAGATCCATTAACACCAGAGGTATTTCATCACTGCGTCGTTCTGGCAGGCAGGATCTGTTGAGAGACTGTGATCAGCCTGCGTCGAGCGCAGACACTGACATTTCCCCAGTTAGTGAAAGTGGCAATCGGGAGCCTCTGCTGTCAATGAGTCATCAAAGGGCTTGTTTGAGAACAGCTGTTGACGTCAGTGCACTGCCACAAGCGTTAACCCTGGTTGAGAAGTGAAGTTTTTTTTTCTGTATTGCTGATGATCCTTTCATCTACATGGGCTACAGGCAGATCTCAAAGTTCACAGATCATGTGCTATCAGTCACCGAAATGGATCTGTTTTTTGACAGCGTTTCTATGAGAATTTGGAAAAGTTGAGCAGCACAATAAATATTTATATTTTGATTTTTGCATGCCTCAGCATTTATTGCAAATCTCCCACTTAACCACCCAACAAAAACTTATACTTACAAAATCAGTAATCATTTAATTTCCTGAAGGCCGTTTGATTCTTTTCATATAAGGGTAGTATAAAAACTGCATTATCTTTTTGATGCATAATAGACAAAGCCTCCAATTTTTGTTTACTTTCTACTTTAACTTATGTTATCATCCAGGGGGTAATGCATTGTTGTCAACCCTGTTTATATTTGGGAATAAACTGTAACCTAAAAGAGGTTACAATAACTATCATGCTTACCTTGTATATTAGTTCACTGTGTAATTTGGCAAACGTGTGCAAAGAAGGAACGTGAGCCAAAAGCTTTCTGTAAGGTTGGAAAAACATCAAAATCATCAAAAATTAAATTAAATCCAGTTTGAGAAACAGTCAGCAGTAAGTCAATTTAAAGTTACAGAACATCCTGAAGCAGTGAAACAGTCTCTCAGTCTTTAAATTCAAGGCTATAAATCTCCTCTTTTTAAGGAATATGTCTCTTTCTCAAATCTCCACAGACTACAAGATTTTTCTAGCAGCATAGAAAAAAAACAACAACAACAAAAAAAAACAAAACGATTCACCCTCATCCATTCCTCATAATCTAGTCACATGTTTTTGGTTTGTGGAAATTGGATTCCCTGCTGTGCTCGCAGAGACAGCCATCGTGTCATCCTCTTTATTATTCAGTTTTTTCTTGGAGCCAAACAGCTGTTTTGCATGGCAGATTGAATCGGAGCTTGTCCTCACTCCTGACACTCAGGTGACAGACTGAAGGACTCGGTTCTTGAATTATGGCCTGGCCAAAAAACCCATCAAGATAAGCTGCTGTTGAAAACTAATTGATATAGCAAAACTCAATTTTGTAATCCCTAGCACACCGATGAGCAAACTGCAATGGACTCTAGTTTTTAAGTGGGGGGGTTGTTAGTGTGAAATCTTTATATAGAGTACATCCATACTTGTATATAAATTAAGTTTTACAATGAATAAAACATCTACACTTCATGTGCAGGGATTTTTAACTATGGAGACAAGCGTCAAAGCATACAAAGAGAAAATGAATCGTTGCAGCCAGCAACCATTTCTCCTCTGGAACAAACTGCTGCAAATGGATTTCATGAGCAAGTGCATGGTAGGCAGCAGCCTTTATTAGACAAAGCTGAATGCATTGGTTTAGCTTGATGGTGAAGTTTGTGCACTTTATCACGGTCTGGGTAATGACAGATAACTTCCCTGCATCTGCGGGATGCGAGTCGGGCACCACAACCTCCGTGCATTTTTTATCAGCCGCAATTACTCAGAGCTTGTTGATATTTCCTATTCGTTTCATTTGGGAACATTTGCATCACATAACCAGAGGCCTGCTGTAGGGCTAACCGAGCTGTGCTGCAGTAAATTATAGGTCTCCAACTGTCCAACAACATCACGGAAGATTTGCTAATGGGCAGGCTGCAGAGGGAGAGGTCAGCCAGTTCTTTTTGACATCTAGTTTGCTGTCAACTTTCCTGGCAAGCCTGCTTTGTGCAGTCAAGCAATTGTGAGTTCAAAACTTGTGAATGTTGATTTTACAGGCTGCAACCTACCCGGTACTCTGATCAGTATTTTATATTTGGCCGTGTACATCCGTGTACTTGTTCGTTTGTCTCTCAAAATTACCACACAGAGGGTTAGTCGCAAAGCAAAGATTTGCCCACAGGTTCTTGCTCAAGTTCAAAGAGGTCCAGAAACTCAACATGTGGACAAGCGGGACTCAAGATCCACCAGCCCTGCAATTACCCACTTTACCTCCAGATATCATGCAACTCTGTCCTGTTTAAAACACATCATCTTAACACAAGACATAATCATTTGCAAATTTCATTTCGTCCCAGTCTTTCTAAATAGTGTAGCAGCAACAAACAAGCCAACAACTTGCCAGGTTAGTGCACAGAGGTCTTGAGTCTGAATTGCAGTTTATATTTGTACAGAGCTGTAACACTCCCAGACATCATACTGACATTAACTTTAAAGCACAGCCATCACCAACTAAACAGTTTATGTCTCACGATGTGTTTCACATGACACATTCAGTATCAGACGCATTAAATACTGTAACCGTGTAAGAGACAAATTTATGATTTATCTTTCATAAGGCATAAAATAGGAACATATGGTTGTAAAATATTGGTTTCTCACCCCAGGGTGCTGACACCAACAAGAGGTTAAAGCATGTAGTTAGATAACTAAATTGAAATGAAGGGATAGAACAAACAATTCTTTCTGCCACACAGACAATGTTTTGTTTCTTGCAAATTACCTAGCAGTTAGACTTTTTCAGGCGTCAAAAAATGAAATATGCAATATATAATTAATATATGAAACCACTGATGCGACATTGCAGAGGCTTTTGTGCAGTACTCCACATTGTCTCATCACTCTCAATTAGCCACAGCTCTGCACAATTAATGCTGCAGAAGTGAGGAAGAGATGAAGGGACAGATGTCACTGTCTCCGTGACAGTACAGATCAAGGCTGATTGACAGGCAGACTTCCACCCCGATGAAGGTGCAGAGTCTGGGGCGGCTGCTTCCTGGTGTTTCAGATTTGTTGTAATTGACAGGTGCAGAGATGTTCGGGGGTCCTGGTGGAGCTCTCCGCCGTTTATGCAGATTAACACGTCAAAAGTACAAATGAATAAATAAACTGGTAAGCACGAATCAGGCATTTAGCCTGAGGGGATGCCATCATTACCAGATTAAACAAAGTGACTAATCACAAAAACAATCCACTTCAAAAGTGGAGGAAATCAATAGACGCCAAAGCTTCGGGGTAAAAAGCTAAGTCATCTTAATTATTCAACTATAGTTAAGCAAAGAATTCATAATTAATGGAGCAGTGACAGATAATATTTTTTGTTTTTAACAGATACTGTAGTTTTGATGCAGGAGAATATGCTTCTGTATCTGGATTACTTACATGACAACATACAACAGTCAGATATTTTTTGACTATGGAACTATGAGCTTTGAGGACAGGATCACGGTGATGGCACAAATTCCCAAAGCAGCCAAGCAGTACTGGTACCCGAGGCAGAGGCCTTGTGGGAATACTGTGGGTCAGTATAAAGAAGAAGGTGAAATCACGGGTAACGAACAAACGACGACGATGCAAGGTGTTTTGACACCCTTCTTCCTTTGAAACCCAAATGAGCTGATGTGAAGTCCTCCTCCAAACACACAACCATGCCACAGCCCGTGAATCCAGTCCTTAGAAGTCCAAATTTGAACCAGAAACGTGTGTTTTTTCATGCTTTTTCTTTTTTAGATATATATTACCAAACTGACCAGAGCAGCCACAACCTCAGCTTGAACTTGCTTCATGTTTGGACACAACTCAGCTGTAAACACATCACTTCTCATAAATTGACCTAAAAGCATCCCTGGTTTCCAGATTTCCTTCTACGGACCACAGACAGAAGCCTCTTTTGACCTTCACACCAAGCTGTGGCCTGAACCTCAGCTATTGATTTTTCTAACTATCTGTTTACTCCTCGTCTGCACACTTTCCCAGCTGCTTGGAGAGCATCGTTTGCCCCGAGGCGATCAGCAGGGCTCAGCTTGTTCCAGTCTTTGATCATCGTTCAGCCAGTGGATTAACATATGCACACTCTCTTCCTCTCTTTGTCGCTGAGCTTGATAATAAATCTACAGCCCTCCTCTATCTCTCTCTCCTCCCTCTCTCTCGCTCCAATATGGGACAAGCCATGAATCAATCACCCCGCTTTACGCCTCGTGTCGGACATGGATGCAAATCACAGAAGGATCTGTGGGTAAAGCTCTGCTTATTAAAACCCGATGCCTGACTCATTACAACCCGCTCATGCACATGCATGTCGCCAAGATGAACAGCAGGTACCACGCGTGAAATACAGCAACATTGGAGATAAAACACAGACAGATGAGATTAGCTGATTTCTGCAACTATTATCTCAATGGAGGCCAAAACTAAGCCTCACCCACTTTGCCAAAACTAAAAGAGAATCGAAAGCTAATGAAGTTAATTACCGCGTCATTGTGGGAGGTTACAGCCTCATCTAAAAGAGGCTTAATCTCAGGGAAACTGCAGTGCAGAGGCTCGCCTTCATACCTGCCCTCGCTGTGCAGTAAGTGTACTAATTAAGGTTGGTTTGAGTCTACACCCACCCCAGTTAGCTCACTTAAAGGGCCAAGGCTTCTGGGGTTTAGAACAGCATTTGTTAGGACTCTGCAAGTAGGACAGAGTAAATGTGTGTGAGGCCAGGCAGGAAAAGGAGAAAGTGCATGTATTTCCAGGTAGACAAGTGACTTTTTTTTTCCAGCAACATATGCGGTTTCCCTAATGGCCACTGTTGAGAAACACCCTCACTCCCTGTTGCCTCTCTTTTTTTTATTATGACCTAATTATATCAGTGCGACGGCTAACGTAACTAGCTTCTTGCCCTAAATGGCACAATGCTCTCGTGGCTGAGCTTGTGCTTGCAGACCTTATGTTTCCGAGCTGTGTACCATTTAACCACAGCTTCTTGATGCGCACATGGTTGTTTACCTGCACTTTTTCCCCCACACATCTTATCTCGAATGCAACGGACGAGGCAAAGGAGCACAAGCGGTAAATAAGAATACACTAAGATCATGAGCTCAAGAACTGGCAGGGGAGGAGGAGTGAGTTTGGACGAGTTTCTCTCCTCATCATCAGAGTGTCGGCCTGAGCAGGCCTACGAGGTGCTGGAGCTGGGGCCCTATTAAAAACCTGAAGCCCAGCTTGCTGGAAAAGATCCATCCTCTCACCTCAGAAAACAACAACCCTGCTCGCCCCGACAGCGAGACAATCAGCCATGCACTGCTCAGGGTGAGGCAGCGGTGACCTGGCGTGCCGGGATGGGGCCGGTTCTACACACTGATGAGCGCTTTCACAGACATCTAACGGATGCGCCGCAGACCTCCTCACGACCTGCCTGTGCTGCCTTGTCTCTTGTGCTCTGCTTTTATTTGAGGTTGATACAGGAAGACGGATCGGCAAATATCGATCATGGTGTGCTTGGTAAAATTCTCCCTCCAGGTTTGAGAGGTGATTACATGCCCCAGACCCAGCTGATGCAGACTGGGTGCGTATATGTGTGCACATTTATGTTTTTCCAACCCTACCTGTCAGACAAGCTGAGGAGAGCAGCCCTATATTCTTTGGTTCGAGTGTCTCCAATCATCCGGAGAAGAGAGACATCTTTGAAAAAAAAAAAAAAAACATTCCGACAGACAGGCAGGCAGGCAGTCAGGCAGACAGGCAGACACGCTGTACAACACAGAAAATAGGTTATAAAGCGCGGAGAATAATGCATGTGAATCCTAATCATCGAAATTCAAATGATTTGGATGCATCCCCAACCAGCCCTCCTCTCCTTGTCTGCCTTCTGTCGAGGCCTCAGAACTCACCAATAGGATCGGAGGGAAACAGGCTGCAGATTCAGAGGGTTTGCATTAGGAATGGCCCGTTATTAATTAAGCTTGTGGGGAAGAGTATTTTGACAGCGGCTCCCGAGGCGGCAAGCAGTGTGGATCTTGGCGCTGACCTGGCCCAGCAGGGGTAGGAGCTCTGTCTTTGAGGTGGTGGTGGTGCGGGTAGTGGGGTAGAATGGGTGGTGGGCGGGAGAGAAAGAGGAGGAAGGAGGGGAAGGGGGGTGGCTGGCTTCATGCCGACAGCCAAGCCTGCCACGTCTGCGTGCCCGCTTTGAAGTGTCACCTTGAGGGAAGAGCCGATGGCCGGGAAGCCAGGAGGGCGGGAGCCGCAGAGAGGAGTGGCACGGTTGGCATTGCCAGACATGGTGCTTTAATATTGCATGGGCTCCTGTCCATCTCTGTACACACTCAGGACATTCCTTCTGCTTGATTTAGTTTGAAAGTAGATCTTTGTTTTTTTCTTCTTCCTCCTTTCCCCTCCTCTCTTGCCTTGCTGTGGCTCAACACCTGCGCTGGTTTTGTGCTCATTCTTGCCTGAACAAATGTCAAGCTCTGCAGTCAGAAGAACTTGAACAACTCGCTGCATTATGAAACGTGACAGTGTTGCATTTGGCCTGCTGAGCGATGAAGATTTGATTCATATGGCTTCTTGTGCATATGAAATCATTGCACTGCAACAATCTCCTCAAGCTTATCAAGGCAGGGAGAAATACTTAAATTTAAAAAATTGAAATTCTATCGAAACAAGTGAAAAACTCCAGCAGTGCAGTAAGAATATTTCAACATCTCTATTAGAAAGCAACCCGATTCAAGATGCTTCCAGAAATGATTGTGTCTTAGAAGAGGATTGCACACTTAAGAACACATAACAGAAAAGTCTATTTACTCGCAGAGTGAGTGCAGATACTGAAAGAATGAAAAGGATATTGTGACTGTGTGGACTTTAATTGCAATTACAACCACTTTATCTCTCTTCCCTCATATCTTGAAAAAATAGAGAATAAGTTTGCTCCATGGGAATCAAGAAAATATAATCTGGTTTTATAAAATGCACGAGACAAGATAATTTTCATGGGAACCTGAGACACCTAAAATTAAAAGGCATCTTCATTCTCAGTTTAAATAACAACACAAGCGGGCAATTTATTATTGTTTTTAAATCAATAATTTTGTGCCTTAATGCTGGCTTTCTGGAGAATCTCTGTGAGATCCACTCAGGCGCAGCTAATTGCTAATGCAGCTTTCATCACTTCCTCAAATGGCATCAAAACCGTACTCACTGGGGACTGTACTTAAACTTTCACTATTTCTCTCCAGTCCCGCTGTGTTTGTCTGACCTGCCACCAGCACAGTTACACAGCGCGGCAGAGAATCAAAGATGGCGTTAGTTTGAGGAGTTTATCAACAGAGGATGCAGAAAGGAGGTGTTTTGAAGTGAGGAAAAACGTATTTAAAAAAAAAAAAAAGAACCCACTCACACTGCATGCACTTTCTACCCACTTTAACAACCGTCCCAGTTCACAAATAGCAGTTTTAACTCCCCTGATTAGTGCTGACATCTGCAGGCTTTCATCTCTCCCTCCATCTTGTTTTTTTAATCAGATTAACCCAAACGGGCATCCTTTAATGGCCTCTTTTTTAGGAAAGCTGAAAGAGGAGAGATAATTAAAATAATTAAACCGCTGGGACCCGTGTACGCACGCTCATCTTTTCTTCTTGCCTTTAAGTTTTGATTCTGCCTTGCTTACTGATTCCAGCAGCACAGAGACAGAAAGACTCATCATCTTCACTTAATTGCTTTAAGTTGACTCTCGGAGGTCCAATTTTTCCCTCCAAAACCAACAGCCAATGTAGGAACTGATCTTTAGGTGCATGTCAGCCATCTAAATGTGGAAGTAGAGGGGGGAGGGCACATTTCTAAACAGCCTTTATGGAACATATTTATTTAGTCAGAGAGTGTATTTTGCATAAGGCCGAAGATTAAAAAAAAAAAAAAAAAAAACGGGAAAAAGTATCCTTTTTAATGATTATTTATTCATGGACTTTTAAGCTTTTAATGAGGACAAATGAAGCCGTTTTTCCAGAGTGTCAGCATGTAGTATGCTTACCAAAAATATTCTTGTTTAGCATTTTCCTTTGCACTGTCCATAAGGAATAAACACTAACATTTAAATATAAGTAGGAGTTTGGAGTGAGACTTTTAAGCGATCAGTTCATCTTGATCTTGCATGAATAGGAAATTTCCTGCAAGTTTTGATCAGACTCCGTGATGATGATTTATTCATTTTCAGTAATCCGTGTACTTGAAGCTAAATTGATAAAATGTAATTGATTGGCTTTTGAATTAAAAAAAAAAAGAGCACTTTATCTGAGATTGGATGCTTTTCAGAATAAAACTATGCAACTTCTTTCAAAGTAAAACATACACTGAAACTTTATCAATGACCTCCTGAACCTGACAAATATATGCTCCCTCATATCAATTATTCAATCCTATGCAATTTATTCTCACTGATATGCACACATGTGTCGTATGTTTGTACCTCCTAACTTCTACGCTGACAAGCTTAGGAAAAAAAAAAAGTCAGCTATACCGCACCATCTGAGTTATATTTTGCATTATAGGTGTACACATCTTGAATATTATAATTACACGTCGTCAGATGAATTCAAACTTCCTGTCAAAAAGAATCTAATGAATTCTTGCATGAGGATTTTACCGAGAGCAAGAGCCCCGACATCCTCCTCAGAGTGCAGCCCCAAACTTTACACAAGCTTGGATGCCCCCCCCCCACACACACACTATTCCCTTCATTCAGATCATTTTCACAGGGCTTCAAGCTAGCACAGAAAAAGGGAAGACTCCCTTTGCTGGAAATACTTAAAATTTATATTTAAACTTTCATGAAATCTTTGAGAACATTGAGGAGCAATTTCACATTTGCACTGACATCTAATTTCTCAAGTAGAGTCTGAAATCACAAATTGCTAAGGATTCCCTATGTGCCCAATTATCCTGCATCAATTTCCTTGACCCTGTGGAATGCTGGTAAATTAATCATACTACTTTTTTTTCCTTCTTGAAATACATATGCACACGTTTGATAAACTAATCATACTTGGTTGGTTATGCTCACAAGAAATGATTCAGTCCTGCAAGCGGTATGAGAGTTAGCGTTGAGGCCCGGGAAATTGGTAGATGATAAAAAACAGATGTGCATACACACAAACAAAATGCACAAAATGCTGTGAATGTGAAACTTTAAAGTTTCAGAATTTCAGATATTTTTCTTTTTTAATATTTGAACAATTAAAAATGTAATATATTAAATACATTTAAAAATGCAAATAACTGAGTGAGTTCATAAAACAGATTTAATCATATTTATCAATATGGAAGAGCAATTGTTTTCAAATCTGTACTATTTCTTGTTTTTTTTTTTGTGTTCTTGTCTGGGTTTACATTATTATTATTTTTTGTCCGGTGTAAAATCAAGAAAACAGAAATGTTACAGAAAAAAAAGTAAACCAGGGCCAAAAAAATTTATAAATTAAAATATCACCTGAAAGCATTGAAGATCAACAAGATCAATATATATGACTGCTATCTCAAATTGACTTTAACTGCCCTGATAACAGCCTAAGGATCTGGATCATCTTCAATCATCAAATGTGTAACACTATATTTACCAGCCTGCCTTACCTGTTGATCCCAACATGGCTGCAGCCTCTGTCTGAGGTTTTTGGAGCAATAGTGTCCTCTGCTGGAAACATAACAAAGAGAAGAATACATGTAAACACTAACAATATAGAAGGAGGGACATGTTCACTATCTCTAGAAATGAAAGTTACAGAAATGTACTCACATGCTTTCTGGAAGGAACGGAAGTGATGGGTTGTTCTGGAAATACAAAACAATAAACATTAGTTCGAAAAACAAATATCAGATTGTAGACTGCTGAAGAAAACATTTCAGTTATATGGGTTTTTTGTTTTTTGTTTTTTTTTTTTAGAACATGCAGTACAACTTTACCTTGAAGACAAATTGACCAAAAAAGCCCTAAACAAGCCATTTGAAGTGAAAATAGCTATCAAGAATTTTGAAATCAGTTCAGTCACAACAGTAAAACCTTAAACAAATGAATCACACACAAACACTGTTAGCACAGTGTCTGACTGATGACATTATCGATACACATGGAAATTTTTCATGTTAGAACTTCGCAAATGTCTGAAAATAACCACCATCTCTGCTAAGTTTGGGTTGGCTAAACCGAAATGTTGAAATTGAAAATTTGAAATGTTTATTTAAGATTTTTATTTCTTACCCAGAATTGTTTTGAGAATGGCTCAGAAGGCAGCTTACAGTACTTGGCTTGGAAACAAATAAATGTATTCTGGCCATAATTTAATAATTATTTTTTATTCACCAACAAGACTTCTGGAAGTCACTGTGCCCAGCCTGGGAACAGAGACCAACAACCACTCCCACTCACACTCAGACCTACGGACAATTTAGAGTCACCCATTAACCCAAACATGATGTCTTTGGATGGTGGGAGGAAACTGGAGTACCTGGAGGAAACCCACACAGGCATGGGGAGAACATGCACACTCCACACAGAAAGGCCCCAGGCCGGGAATCGAACCCACAACCTTCTTGTTGTGATGCAACAGCACTTACTACTACGCCACGGTGCTGCCCTCAATAGGAATTTTTATGAATTTTTCCCCCCTTTCTGTTTTTAAAAGGGTAACATTGTTTACAACATTTTTACACTTAGTTGCACCTGTAGCCCTGCACGATTAACTGAAGGAGAACGTTTGTACAAGTTTTCCTAACTTGTACAAACATACAAAGAAAAGAAAAAAATTGGTGGTATATTTGCCCAATGTCTTATGCCGTCTACAAATCCAAGAAAATGGTTTTGAAAAAAGTGCTAATATTTATCTAAGAAATAAAAAAAAAAATGTAATCATAATGGTTAAATAATGTTCTGTTAAATTTGTAAATGAAAAACAAACAGGCCCAAAATATCTTGAAACTGCATTTCCACAGAGATACAAACCAAATGAAGGGGCTTGGATTCAGCGGCCAAAACAAAGCAAAACTCAGTCATTGTAGTGCAAAACATTGAAGACGATCTTTATTGTTCACAGTTAAACACAAGCCACTGCTTTAAGTTCCTTTTTTGCCATTTTGTCCCAGATTCTCCAGCTCTGGTCAGAGTCCTGCTTTCTTCAGTTTGTGCTGATTGTACCTTCTGTCTTGGTTTGCTGTAGTTACTACGGTTGGCGTTTAAAGTGGATTGTTGAACATGCTTTAGATAGCGAGGCAGGAGGAAATGACAGCAGGAGTTCCCGGTGGACAACAGGATTTAGATGACTTTCAAAAGCAGTTCACTTCTAATGCTTAGAAGAAAAAAAAGATCCAGCACATTCATCAGACCTTCAGGGAGGAAAACCTGTGAGACATATTTGGTTTTCCTCTTTGTATGTAACAGCTGAACTTGACATGAATAACAACAGTTCCGTTTAGATATTTTGGAAAACAGCCAAACCACAAATGTTTAATCCTTGCCATTTCCATAGTGGTCAGCTGGTAGTCTGAAAAGAAAGTTTTTATAGCTTAGGCTTGTGTCAATTGTCAGGTCTGATTCAAATTTAGCATGTGTACTTTTGAGCTGAGTCTAAAAATACAGGTACAACAGAATGTGGACTTTATAAAAATGCATAAAATGTAATAATTTCCTTAATTTCATGAACTTCCCTCATTTCATCTTTACTCAAATACGTGAATCAACATGACGCTATGCCCTACAATCTCACAACCAAATCACATTCGCCTTTTGACATATTTCGGACAAAAATTTGAGGGAGATTTGTATTGAAATGTTAAGTCTTCCAAATCAGTCAAGCAACAATAAGGTCACACTTAACAGGGGTTCTGCAGATAACAACCCAAACATCTCTATGAACTGATCACTTCCATCGCTCTGATTTAACACTTTCTCAAATACTAGCTGAACATGACTTAAAGATATATATAAATATATATTCCTCTCCCTGGTCAGTGTCAGAGCAAACCAATGCTGCTGATCAAGATACATGCAACATCGCCTGCTCTCCTGGTGTTTCATGTCGGATTTCATTTGAGGTGGTGCCTTTTAAAATTTTAAATGATCAGTTCACTTGTGCCCGTTGGTGTCGACCACAGCAGATTTGTGGTTTTGTTTGTCCAATTTTTGAGATGCCGTCTTTGAGATTTCTCCTTCCACCAAAACATAATAGAGGTGAATGAAAACTTATTGGTGGTCCTCGCAGCTTTGAAAAGTGACATAAAATTTTTAACTGCAACTTGTCTTTCCAAAAACAATGTCCCCATTACTTCAGGTAACCAACAGACCTTGTGAACATTTTACTGGCTTTCTTCAGTAGCAAGTCTTACTTTGGATCATACAAAGTAAGGGGGAAACTGTTTCTAAAAAGACAAGTTGCTGCTGACATTTACAAATTAAATGTTTCATTGTTGAGAACACCACAAACAACAATTTACTTACCTCTGCTGTGTTAAGCTGGAGGCAGAAATCCTGACAGATTTCTCTAGATCTGGACGAATAAAACCCGAGCTAGCTACATGGCTGATACAAGTACAGCCAGGAAGGGAAATGTGCATTTTTAAAATCTACTTGATTTCACCCTTTAAAACTCAAGCTCTGGGTGTAACATACTGTTAGTGAATCATTGAGGATCTTTCTCCCAGAAACAATTTCATTCGTAAGTCTAGCATCTTTACTGGTAACACTTCAACTCTGTATCCCTGTCAACTTCTCAAAATTCCTCAGTGGAATGAATCAGTATGAAAATAATAAATAATAAAAAAAAAAGAAAAAGAAAAACAAAAAAACATGGGGAAATCCTGTTGTCCACTCAGGGGAATGGAACAAATAACACTGAATTCCAATGAGTTGCTGACATGTTACTCTTTTGCTGATTTGTAGCTTTTCTCCATCATTAAACTTCAGTCCCTGCGCCCCAGCTCAGTTCTGTGCCTCTAACTGTGCTCGTGATGCGTTTCATTATAGTCCATGATCTTTAGATGCTGCTGCCGGGGCCGTCCTGACCCTGCCTGCCCACGCCCTCCACCGGGCCCCGCCCCTGCCCTCCTGCGGGGGCTTTCCTGGCTCAAGGCCCGCTGCTTGGGCTCAGCTGAGGGCTCCTTGGTGGGCACAGTGACAGAAGTGGTGGGGGCTGGGGCAGGGGCAGGAGTTGGAACAAGGGAAGGTGCGATGCTGACGGGAGCGATATAAGCTTGGCAGGGAGGCTCCACGCACAGCTCAGTCTTCAGGCCATGGGCAAGGCCAGCGAGGCGTGGCGGCGGTTGCTCCTCATCACACTGACTCTCGCTTTTGTTGCGGAACAGCTCGCGCGCCCTCATGCCCAGGAAGCTCTTGGCACTTGGGTACGAGCCCACGGTGAGTGGCGCGTCAGAGGGGGGCAGGGGTGCAAGCGGGTTGGCGTGGGAACAGGACAGTGAGGGCTCGACCAGCAGGGGCGGGGCAAGGTCCTGGCTGCCATTGATGGAGTTGGCTGTTGACTTGGAAGAGTTGCTCGCCTTTGGTTGCCCTGGCGATAAAGTGCTGCCGTTACCCCGAGGGGAGTCGTGTGGTGATCTACTGGCCGCCGCCTCATTGTTGTGAGCTTTACTTGGTCCATCTGGCACCATGACACTGGAACATAGTGAAACAAAGGATAATCATTTTAATTCAGAGGTTGTATCAAAAAAGGACAATGAAGCAGTCAAAATAATGCATCACTATGAAAGCATCTAAGAAAATAATCATTGTTAAATAAATAAATAAATAAATAAATAAATAAATAAATAAGGACTATGTAACATAGCTTTAGTTTTTCAGGTTCTTACAATGAATCAACTAAAATACGCGTTGAATATTTTTATCATCTTATTTGTAAAGAAATAACACACCACTGAGTTCCCCCCAACAACACAAGTTTATTCTAGCTATAAAATGATGCAGACAAAACAAGGCTGAGATTTATCAGGTGTAATGTTTACTATGTTCACTGTCTTAGGTTAGTGAGTTGGTATGCTAATGTTTTCTAACAGCTCTAACCACAGGTGCACAGCTTGACCTTGACAGCAGAGACTGAAGGGAATTTCAATTGCTTTGCCGATATTTGGTTATGAATCTAAGTACATGACAAATAAAAATAAGTGATCTGATGATGATGCTAGAAAGGCATCACCCATGTACATAAAATTGAGCCTAATTAAGTCTTTTTCATTGCATTTTTTATTGAGCATCAGTGGTACAAGACAGGCACATGGACATATAACAGGACAATGTTCATACGTTTTTTCATTTAATGGAATTTAATAGAAACACATAATTTTAGTCAGGATTTTGGCAACATTTGGCTAATAAAATGACACTGACATAAAAGCCAAAATTAAAATTACTTGTAGACACATCACACAACTTTCGTGTTGTGTTTAAAAAGCTATAAAAGTTGATGTGTAATAAGTTATACAAAATAGACCTGAGCCTGACCTGGACTCTGCAGGAGTGTGTGGGTCAGTTCTGCCCCCTGGTGATGAGCTGGTGGCGGTGCTGGTTGGAGCCTCCATTTCCACTCTGCTGTACAGCTGCAGGAGTTCAGTGTGCAGCAGCTGAGTGATTCTCCTCTGAGCCTGATACCTGCTTTCTGAGGCCTGCAGCTCCGCCCTAAACACAGACAGATGACACAGGGACAAGGAAAAAGACAAAGAAGGAACAGAATACGAGATTAAATTCAGCAACAGGAATACAGATAAAATACAGATGAGGTGTGACAGAGACAGGCAGAGATACAGTTGAGTGACTTCACAGGGGATTTGAACCTGTTTCTGTCAATACAAATACAATTGTGTAATGTCTGATCTACTTGTACAATTGATTCTTGTTCTACTGACTTAAAGCACTTACCATTGTTCCAATGTTGTGATACAAAAACATCAGTCTCAATGCAGTTATCAAAGGACTATTGTAATGATCATTGATACTAAAGACAGTCATGGAATGTCTCTGATTTTGGCTCTAACCCTGATATACTCAGCACTCACTTTGCTTGACATTTTACATCCTCCAGGAACTTTTTCTGCTCAGCAATGAGATGTTCCTTCTTGGAGAGGTGCGTCTCCAGCTCAGCAACTCTTTGCTGCGATGCCTCAAGTTTCTGACCCTGAACCAGCAGACTCTGCCTCAGTGTCTCCACCTCTTTCCCATAAGACACC